>CP136060.1:658199772-659435844 GCA_032464435.1 Aegilops umbellulata
TGAAATACATCCGTGGAGGGCGTGATGCCAACAACGCTCATACACTGAGCAAAACACTGTTAGAACATGGCATATGTTCAGAGTTCAGACTGATCTCTTGCTAGCAAATTGTTGACTTATTGGTACTATATTGTTTTTTCTTGGCACTAAATACCTGTTGTGTCACTCTCGGTTACATTAATAGCATTAGCAATCAGAAGCTTTCTGAAATAGCACTTGCTGGATTCTGAGCCTGTAGATTTAGACATGTGGTGTATGCATCGGTAATCTGTAATCTGTGTCAGAAAACAAACATCGATACAGGCTGAGGGTTTCTGAACACATGAATCGCTCAACAGATTTTATGAAACATTTTCAGAATTTTTTGACTTTTTTGTTGAATTACTAAAAAAAATTCATATAGGTTGTAGATGTCCCCATACACCAAACTCCGCCTCCCTATAGCAAGTCGTTGGCATGTTGCTAAATTGTAGTTGTAGTTCCTTCTTTCGGCATTTTACATGATGAGTATCATTCTCACTTAAAAATGAATGAATGTGTAAAAGGAATACTTTTCTTATACAAATCCAAATATGCCTGGTCGCAACTAGCCTAAAGGGGTATTTCAGAATATTACTCGACACACCTGTGTTGTTATGCCTATTTGATTTAGTCATCTTAGTTCCCTTTGCTGGACGCTTCTGAGCTGATCAAGCTTAATCGAGTGAGAAGCTTCGCTGATCTTTTTCTGAAAAATGGAGTACCGCATGAGAGTGAGATTAATTGGTTTGCCTGCAGGTAATACTGTTTTATCCTATTAACTCTGAAGTACCTTCCATCTGATCTGATGATGAGAGTTGATTGTTAACATTGTTCAGTTGTTCTGCTGTTGCGCTGCAGTGATGAGTTATGTTCAGAGAGATGCTAGTAGTACTGAATTGTTGTTCGCCTAGTTCCTTTTGTTGGCAGGCACGTTGGATGCTGAATTACGTACTATCAGTTATAAACTACTGTAGGCATTAATAATCAGATCTTGTGGCAAATAGCAACTGTTGAATTCTTTGTCAGTAAGGTCAAAACATGTGATAGCTGCAATCTGTTCCTAATTAATCACTAGTGTCAATGTAAATAATATACTTGCAGAGATTTCACAGCAGGGCTGATGATTTACACTCACACAGAGAGGCAGACTATTGCAACAACCAGCACAGATAGCTGTTACTTTTTCTTATTTTTCATAAACATAGCAAACAAAACACACGAGCAGCCGAGCTGTGTCTTGGTTCAGTTCAGCCGAGCTAGCCTTGTAGATGCACGCAGGCACACACAGGCAGCTGTTGCAATTCCACACACACACACACACACACACACACACACACACACACACACACACACACACACACACACACACACATAGCAAGCGTTCATCAAAGCCACACACAAATACAGTCTGGTGGATGCACGCAGGCATCCACAGTAAAAAGCCGCTCCAATCTCAAACGACACGCACGCGCACCATCCAGGTCTGTGTAGGCAGGCACAAACCTGTTGGTCTCTTATTTGAAATCCACAAAATAATAAACGGTGAGAGCCACCATAAGCTCACACCTAATAAGGCTAATACCAACCCAAAGCAAACCAAACGCATGATTCAGCAGCAGCGTCCATCACTTTCACGTAGTGACGGAGGAAACACCACAGTGCGGAGTTCACCTAGGCGACATACATGAGAGACACGGAGAAACAAGATGGTAAGTAACTGAATGCAATCAGGAGCAGTGGCAAATGGACTCAGAAGTCATTTGCATGTATAATTAGTACCTGAGGACGGAGACCCTGGGCAGTTTCTCCTTGTAGTAGCGCGAGTGGACCGGCACCATGAAGTGGTCGGGGCGGAGGCCGGCGTCCCACTCCAGAGCATCCCACACGTCCTTCTCGATCTCGACGGTCGGCTTCTTCGCTCCTTGGCCACAGGCCCCCACGGACGGCAGCCTGCGCAGGTTCCAACATCCCCTGATCTTGAGGCTCTTGAGCATCGGGGCCACCATCTTGACCTCGCATATCTGCTGCAGCTTTGGGAGGTCGTGCAGGTGGATGGTGGTCAGCTTTGGGAATTGTACACCACGGGTAGTTATTTCTTCAGGGTACTTTTCTTCCAGTACAAAGATGTGGCTGAGGTCACCACAGTGGATGATGTGGAGGGTCTCCAAGCTGGGGAAGGAGGAGACCCACAGTGGGAGCACAAACTGGAGGCTGGGACATGAACGCAGCCGAAGGAGCTGTAAATTTTTGAAGGATCCGGTGTCGTCAGATCGATTAAAGCGTGTAGCTTTACTCAAAATCGAGCGGGCCATCAGGAGGTCTGACGCCCACAAGGTCTCCAATGCATTAAATTCGTGTGAATACCGACGAAAGACGGTGTCCACTTTTGGGCACCTCTCCACGCAGCACCACCTAAGCTTTCTACACCAGAGGTATTGAGGCACAATAACACGATCCAAGACATCATGCACATGCAGGGATTCCACATAATATTTCATTAGTTGGTCTAGACTTAGTGCTTCATCAAGTTCCCTCTCCACGTAGAAACTCCCTTCAGCAATCTCTACATGTCGATCAAACTTTGTAGCCGGAGGTTGTGGAAAGGCCTGCATCGGGGTTGGTGCAGCGCCAACCATGCCAAGGACATTAGTGTACCGCCCTGCTGGAATAAATTGTGGGCCATCTTGATCACTCGGGCCTATCTTATCCTCACTGGTTGCTTCAAATTGAACAACCCCATCATAGATAGGTGAGGAGGTGACGTGGACATTAAAATGAACATCTTGTCGAATAGCATAAAAACTGATCAGGTCCAACAAGGAGCGAGTAAGCCTGGCATCCACAACAATAGCATGCACCTGCAACCTGGAAGCTTTGATTTTGCTAATGGATGGCCGAGGACACACGATTCCAGCTCGCGTGTCTACGCACATCAACTCCAGGTCAGAAACACTCTCGCGCAAGAAGGTAATTGCACGAAGGTGCTTGCATCCTATTAGAAACAGTCTCTTGAGCCTTGGGACTTGCACCACCATAGTCTTGAAGTCAAGTATCTTGATTGCTGTTCCAGAGAGGTCCAATTCCATTAGGTTTGGTAGCGAACACAAGAACAAATTGTCCAATTGTGTGCAACCCGCTAAGGAGATATTGGATATTCTAACATCATTCTTATAAATTGTGCTGGATGGACGAAATTGTTTTGGAGGTAGCTCAACAGTCTGTGTCCATTGAGAAGCTGACCCATATCCATTAAAGCTAAAGTATTCGAGGGAGGGAGGAAGCCCACCAACGCTTTCCAGTCCATCACAACCATCAAGTACAAGCAACCGAAGGCTACATGCCTTAGATAGGCTTGTTGGAAGAATTTTCCTCTCACAATTGCCAGACAAGTCCAGTATTTCCATACTTGTCTTATCTGTAAAGGAGTTGTCGACATCCTGTGATGTCTCCCATTGATATGTTGGTTTGATTATTCGGAGCCTCTGGAGGTTAGGTAACCGCCCTTGTAATCCTGTGATGTCTCCCATTGATATGTTGGTTTGATTATTCGGAGCCTCTGGAGGTTAGGTAACCGCCCTTGTAGCTCAGCGTTGTATTGCCATCCCATGAGTCCCTCTATATTCAGCTCTTTGACATTATTCATGAGATTTAACTTTTCCTTAGTTAAGATTTCATCCCAGTAGGTGTAACGTAAGTCCAGCACCCATAGGCTATACAAACATGACCACTCTGTGTTATGTTCTCCTTCAATTTTTTTGTCATCTGTACAGTGGTCCAGTCCAAGGAATCTTAGGCCACGACACTTCAGGAAAGAAGGTGAAGCAAAACTGAAGGCACAACAATAGAGAACTAGCACACCAAGCTTGTTGCAATGATCAAAAAATCCATCTGGTAAAGCTGGGGGGTGATTGGGTATTTCAAAAGCCAAGAAGAAAGATGATGCCTCTTCAGGTATTTCTTTCATGCCGTGTACTTCTGCATCTCTCGACATGACCGAAATCCAACGGTATGTGCCTTCTTCATAGACATCATCATCTTTAATTGCCAGAAAAGGACACTCTGGATGTTTCATCAACATTTTGAGAACGTGATCAAGCAGAGAGGCATCACACTTCCAATTTATCTCTCGATGCAATGCATTACTGATATCCTTTGCTCTATCCCCTTGTATGATTGCGTTGCATATCCAATAGTTGGAAGCGTGAGAAACCCAATGAAATTTAGTGACGGTGTGGAAATTATAGTGCAGGAATAACTCATAGAGACAACAATCCGCAATAATTGATTGGTCAATGTCAAGCATACATGGGTTGCGAGCAACTATGGTCGCAGCTTCTTGATGTAGCAGTCCATGAAACTGTGAGCCCGTCAATTCATTGATAGGGCAATGATGGAAAGACCGAGTATATCTTAGCTTGTTTTTTAACTGCTTGTAAAGGCCGTGATGCATGGTCAGGTAGCTTCTGCTGAAGGTCCATATCATTATGTTGTTGGCATAGTTTACTAGTCGAGGAACACCCATGAGACCTACGTCAACCTCATCATCACTTCCATTAAGAAAAATCATTATAAAGTTGATATTCCTTAGGGTCCGGTCAATCACTTGACTAACACTTTCTATCTCAAGCCTCGAGTTTTCATCAGCTCCCCAAAAATCATCATCATCATCTTGCTCATTTAGAATAGCCATTACAGAGTGATCAAGTTGAAGTTCCTCTGCAATTGCCCTCTGCACTCCCCTTCTGCTTTTCCACTTTGAGCAATCTATATAAATTATTTTGTCAAAGCATAGTTCCGGAGTGGTTCTCCTAGATGGAAGCACTGCAGCTATGGATCTAAGAACAGCGGACACTCCAAATCCATTCCAACCATCAAAATATATGACCTTGCCGTCACGCGTGGACTGTATCTCTGTTAATATGCTCTCTGTAGCTCCATCAACATCTTTCGCATAGAACCGCTGAAATAAAACACGTCAATAAGTGAGAACTCCTTTGGTAGTTGCGACACTAATAATTTAACATATACCAATAACGCATCTCTGAAGAAGCGAATTTGTTGGAATATAATCATTGGTTAGATGCTGAGTCGTGTTGGAGTTGGATTGGATTGTGTGATAGGTAGTGTTTTCCATGTTCCGTACGAGTGGCGTGGTTAGCTTGCATGACGTGGTCTTAGTTGAGTATCGGAATCGGTTTGAGCCTGGAAGTCCTAGTCGATTAGGCACTAGTTGTACGTGTGATGTGGCGTTTGTTTGTTTTCAATAAAAAAGTCGATTTTATTGACTCAAAATGAAGCATCAAGAGGATAAAAACATAATTAGCACACCCACGGTCTCTGCATAGTTAGAATGCACACAATTTTCATACAAGTGAATGTTTTTCTTTGGCGACGCCCAGGACGAGGCCCACTTGTATGCTGAACTGTTCGGATGCGGGTTGGGCAAGTTTTCGAGCACATATTTGAGGATACTGATACATTATCGGAGACTCACAAATGCTGAATGAAAACACGTCGAGGAGAGATTGCAAAAAAGACTTAGAAGTAGGAAGGTAAATTGTTGTCTCGGGATGAAAGATTGGTCCTCATACATTCAGTACTAAGTAATATGGTACTATATATGATTTCCTTCTTCCAGTTACTGAGAAGAGTTTTACATAGATTGTATTATTTGCAATCAAGATTCTTTTGGCAAGGAGATAATGAGAGAAAAAATATCGACTGGCTAAATGGAGTGTGGTTTGCCGTCCCAAAGACCAAGACGGGTTGGGCATTCATGACCTTGAGGTTAAGAATAGGGTCCTCCTCAGCAAATGGTTGTTTAAATTACTGATGGAAGATGGTGTATGACAAACCCTCCTAAGAAGGAAATATGTGGATTCCAAGACGGTATGCCAAGTATATTGGAAGTATGGAGATTCCCACTTTTGGGTGGGTCTAATGGCTAGGATAAAAATATTTTTCTGCTATGGACCCTTCTCGATCCAGGATGGCTCGAGAATTAGATTCTGGGAGGACAAGTGGCTAGGAAATGCCACACTCAGGGAGCAATATCCGACTCTATACAACATTGTGCGCCACAAGGGTGATACTATCGCCATGGTAATGGAATCATTTTTGCCAAATGTGACGTTCAGAAGAGATTTAATTGGACCCAGACTCCAATCATGGAACACCCTGCTCCATCGGTTGTCCACGGTACAATTGTCGCATGTGTCTGATGTATTCCGATGGAACCTCCATGGGAATGGACAATTCTTAGTGCAGTCCATGTATAGAGCGTTAATCCTGTCTGATGTGCCAGTTGATAATAACAAGAAGTTCTGGAAGATGATGATACCTCTGAAGAATAAAATCTTTGCATGGTATCTTCATCGCGGAGTCGTTCTTACTAAAGATAACCTTATTAAGAGGAATTGGCATGGAAGTCCACAATGTGTCTTGTATCACCATGATGAGACAATAAAACATTTATTCTTCCAATGCAAATTGGCTCGTTCTATATGGTCAGTCATCCAAATAGCTTCTGGCTTGTATCCTCCCTGTAGTGTTGCCAACGTATTTGGCAACTGGTTACATGGGATTGATCACAAGTTTCAAACTCTTCTTAGGATGGGAGCGCTTGCCGTTGTTTGGTCGCTTTGGCTATGTAGAAATAATAAGGTTTTTAATGATAAAAGTTTTTCTCTGATGCAGGTTATTTTCAGATGTACTGGGACTCTTCGTTTATGGTCCTCTCTACAACACATGGAGAATTGAGAACTGTTTATGGAGGTGTGTACACGAATGAAGGCTATGGCGAGGGATACTTTTGTCCAACTTGGGTAGCAGCGTGATCTTAGGATTGTTCTTGTATCACCATGATGAGACAATAAAACATTTATTCCTCCAATGCAAATTGGCTCGTTCTATATGGTCAGTCATCCAAATAGCTTCTGGCTTGTATCCTCCTTATAGTGTTGCCACCGTATTTGGCAACTGGTTACATGGGATTGATCACAAGTTTCAAACTCTTCTTGGGATGGGAGTGCTTGCCGTTGTTTGGTCGCTTTGGCTATGTAGAAATAATAAGGTTTTTAATGATAAAAGTTTTTCTCTGATGCAGGTTATCTTCAGATGTACCGGGACTCTTCGTTTATGGTCCTCTCTACAACGCATGGAGAATTGAGAATTGTTTATGGAGGTGTGTACACGAATGAAGGCTATGGCGAGGGATACTTTTATCCAACATGGGTAGCAGCGTGATCTTAGGATTGCCCCCCCCCCCCCCCGGTTTTAGGCGTTATACGGACTCTACATGTCTCTTTGTTCGTCTTTTTTATTTTTAGCTCATATGAGAGGACCTTATTTGGTTATGTGCCTCTTTGTCATGGAGAGGCCGGTGTAATGCTTAAATCCTTTAAGTAATAAAGCGCCTCTTTAAAAGAAAAGATGCACACAACCAACACCAACTCACATAAAAAGTAATAAGCCAGCAAATAGCAAAGTCATATAAGACCAAAGCTATGCGTAGGCGGAGAAAAAAAACCCAAGCGATCAGATCCGTGACGAGCAACCTACAACAATGACCATATCCGCACCAACCATCTCATAACACCACATGGACGATGAGGTTCTTCAAGAAAGGTACCGATGCTCAAGCGCCACCGTCACCAGATTCAAACATCAAAGGCCAGGATCTAGTTTTTCACCCTATGGCGTTTGTTTGTACCAGGTTGTGAGCTTTGAGGAGTAAATAGAAAGAAAAGAAAGGCACCAGACATGCCTTTGGCCAAAGATTTTCCAGCGTGCTGTGTTTCGCGTGAGCATGTGTTTATGGTCTTGGGTCAAATCCAACAGAATTGGTATTACAACACTCGTTTGAATCGCATATACTGCTTAGGGCCAGTCCACGATTAGTTTCCTACCTATTGGCTATCATCATGATACTAGCGCGGATGGCTATCTGAGTCTTGCTGTTTTTATCGTGTTGGCATTACTTTTAAACAAAGTAACTGTGGTGTGGTGCGCTGCGTGCAGGAGCTAAACTTCTACACTCAGAGAAACCGACAGATTAACTTGCATAACTAATTCGGGTTTTTTTTTCAGTATACAACCATATTGAGTGCAACCAGAAACACGAAAACCAACCAAATGGATACGAGATCAGTAGTCCTGCATCACTCCACGAGAAAAAAGAACTAATTAAATTGATTCCAACACCCTTTTGGCATATAGGAGTACTCCTCTAGGCAGAGTAAGATCTTGTATGACTGCTATTTAAAATTAGAGTTAAGTGAATGTAATAGCGATTGTTCCCCAGCCTTACCAAACGCTTCTAGCTATAGCTAGCTGTGTATATAGTTGGGTTCACATGCCAATCAGCGAGAAAGCAACATACAGCGCTCTAGTACACTTGCGGTGTGCTTACACTCCCACAAGTTTAGTTTTACTGTACCAACTTAATTAACGACATTTACCTACATGATTGTGTGCTACCGTGTGGCTACTTCACAACTTACTTTGAAGTCTAATCAGTGACAAAACCATATATATTGCTCTAGCTAGCTAGCTATATCAGTCATGCATGACTGATTTGGAGTCGATGTAAGAACACTGGTAGACACAACCATGCAAGGTTCAAGAGAATTACTCCCAGCTAAAACAAAACCATGCATATGCATGTACTATGTGAATGTAAAAGGCACAAGGGTATTACCGACTTCCAAACACTACTCATGATGTATTCCTCTGACGAAGATCAATAGAGATATCCAGAGGTAAATTTAATCAATCATCAACAGATGAGTACTACTCATGATGAATTCCTCCGTTCAAGGCCAAGAAAGAGACAAAAACAGCTGCTAAACTTAAGAAACCTTCCACCGTTTTTCGTCGAAAACCAAGAGAGAAAATTAGCTGCAAATCTGAGCAGTCTAACCCATCGATTCAAGATCTGGGCATCACCTACAAATTAACACAACAACAAGGACAACATGTTTAGTTTTATGCTTCACCATTGTTAACCAGGACCTGTAGTACTCAAGTACATGTATACACAAACTTTCTTCTGGTAGAATAATTCAGAGGGCATGAAGAAAGTAGCCAGAAAATGCAACTGTGTGTTACTAGCTAGTACGTACGTACCTTGACTTTGGTCTTACATGACTTTGCTATTGGTCGGTGTGTTTTCTTGTGTGCGTGTGTTCGTGTTGGCTGTGTGCATCCTAGCTATGTGGAGACCGGGTGTGTGTTCATGGTGTTTTGTATCCTCTTGATGCTTCATTTTTAGCTAATAAAATCCACCCTTTATCAAAACATACGTACCTTGACAGACAGCAGTCGAGTGAAGCTTGACAGACAACAAACAGTTCCCTTCGTTTTTTCAATATACAATCTTGTGCAACTAGAAGCAACGAAACCTGGTTTCGCAAAAATAAGCAGCAAAACCGACAAGCATCACATTACGCCCTGCAAGGATTCCAGAGGAAAAACTAAATAAGTTTGGTCGAAGACCCTACCCAGTGAGACTCTAGTATGATGGTCAATGTTTATTACATGATGTTTGTATATGGAGTAATTCATTTTTTTCGGATAAAACGTGGAGTAATTCATTTCAGAGTGAATGATTCTAATAGGTATTTTAGAAAGCTAGTTAGGTGTGAGGATGCATTTTTCGATTCCCCAGCATGATGATCCACCGCCTCTTGAGCGAAAAACTGTGGTGCCTAATCAGTGAGAACACCGTAAAATGCACAAGAGTGCGTACCTCGCATCCAACCGAACTCATGATCTGCCCAAGACCAAGAAAGGAAAGCAGCAGCAAAATTAACTCATAATCAACTGAGGAGGACCGGACTCATGATCAATTCCTCTGTCCAAAGCCAGACAAGAGTCGAATGCAGCTGTGTAACTTAACAAGTCTTCCAAATGACGAGACGATGTACTCAGGAATCACATGATGGATTCCTCCATGAAGACCATGAGAGAGAATCAGCTGCAAGTTCGTAAAAATCCAACCCGTCGGCACCACCTACAAAGTACAAATACAGTAACAAGGACAAGTTATTACGTTTGTGCGCTGCCACCATCAACAGGTAGTGCTACTCAACTACATATATACTCAAACTTTCTTCTGGAAGAATAATTTGGAGTGCACAAAGAAAGTAAGCTAGTAAATGCAATTGGTTTTTAGTGGCTAGCTAGCTAGCTAATACTACATATGTACCTTAACAGCAAACAGCAGAGAAGAAGCTCGAGATAGTAGAAACTTAGATTGGCGCTCCGATTTGCTTCCTGGATCGACAAACTGCTAATGCAGGAGTGTGACGCTTTGCCCTCAGAAGCTGCAGACAGACCAAATGCGTTGCAACTAAAGAGTGCAAAATGCGTTGCTTGATACCTCCATATTACTGGGAGGGCTTTTGCTTCCCCCCTTTCTCTTTGCCGAAGCATGAAGCAACATATGTATGCTGCTGCTTAGTTTTTGCTTTTGCTTTTTCTTTTCTTTTTCCAGACCGAGGAGAGTGGCCTTTGGTTGGAGATTATTCGCGTTAAATACCTTCGTGGGCAACCCCTGGCCTTTGCGTCTCGGTCAGGTGGCTCTCAGTTCTGGCAAGCGGTGATCCGGCTGTTGCCTGTGCTACGTATTGGGACCGCGGTCTCGGTTGGGTCCGGTGCGGGCACCCTTTTCTGGCTTGACCGTTGGGCAGGGCCAAGTGCATTTGCAGTACGCTTCCCCTTGTTATTCTCGATTTGCACCCGCCCACACCTATCGGTAGCTGCGGCCCTAACAGACTTGGGGGCTATCACCTTCCGTCGTACCTTTGGGGCGACGGAACGCCAACAATGGGACGAACTAAATGCATGTATTGCTTCCCGTTCTCCTGCGGACCAGCCAGACACGCTTTCTTGGCACCTTGAGTCAACTGGCCGCTTCTCGACTAGGTCCCTCTATCAGGCGATTATCCCCACCCCGGGACCGGCGGAACTTTCCGTCCTTTGGGAAATTAAAATTCCCCTGAAGATCCGCATCTTCCTTTGGCAGTGGGTACGAGGCCGCCTACCCTCGGGTACGGAGGTCCGTAAGCGTAACGGCCCTGAAGATGGCCTCTGCCCCCTCTGTTTGGTTCCAGAAGACTGTAACCACATTTTCTTCCGTTGCCCTGCGGCTCAATTCCTATGGAGTTGCTTCCGGGAGGTCATAGGTGGCAACTGGTGCCACGATAACCTCCCGGACTTATTTGGGGAGGCATTTCGACTCCCTGGCCCCCGTAAGGCTGCCACTTGGGTAGCCCTGGGGACTCTTTCTTGGACCTTGTGGTGTTCCCGTAATAAGCTTGTCATCGAACGTGTGATCCCCAACCGTGCGACTGATGCTATATTTAAAATGTGTGGCCTCTTGCAGCTTTGGAGACCGCTTAGCCATCGGCGTGATCGAGAAATCCTGGACTCCATCTGCGCAGGACTTCGATCTTCGGCAGCAGCCCTCCCGCCAGCACCGCCTCCACCGCCGCCACCACCAGAGCCGGATTAGCTTTCCGCTGCCTTTTCTGTTTTTTTTGGGGCTTGTTTGGCTGTGCCCCCAGCATGACTTCCTGACTTGATGGATGCTTGAACTCGTTTGTTGGATGCTTGGTCGTTTGCTTTATATATAAAGCGGGGGGAAACCCTTTTTCGTCTAAAGATGATTGAGATGCAGCTGCTCTTACAAGCTTGATTTTATTTATTTTTTGCTTTTCCACCACTACAGATTCTCATGGTGTTTTGTGCTGCTAGAGATAGCCTTTGCACATCAAGGTCTACTGAGGCAGGCAACACATCGCAAGTGTCTCTGTCTCCTAACTTCCCAAGTTGAGCAGCACTCCCTCAGTCTAAAATATTCAACGCGTACTTTTTTTTGGAGAAAAGGCGTCAGCCGAGCCCGAGATGGGGCTCGAGCCTAGCCCGACTTTGAATTAACAAAGCCATCAACCGGCCAGGATTACAAAGATGCAGTTACAAGTAAAGAAGCAAGAATGAAACGGCAAAGATACAGAGAGCTGTAGCAGCTTACAACCTAGTGAAGGTACAGGCAAACACAAGATGAGAAAAGGAGTCTAGCCAAAACGTCAAGAGCAACAGCCACACCAGCAGCAGGGTGAGGGGCAGCATGACACCAACACCGGAAGCATCAACTCCTCGCCTACTCCTGCAGAACATGCCAAGACCGAGAAACCAATCGCTTCTACCTCCGAAGAGGACCACTATCCTCTCGCCCGGCTCGAAGGGCGCCGTACCGTCGGAAGGCAGAATGCTCACCTAGAGCCGAATGGACAAAGTCAACTGGCAGCTCGGGCATGAGGGAGCAAAGCCACACCTCGGTTGGGTGCCTACGACCTCACCGCTACCTGGGCAACTACACATCGAGACGCAAGCTGAAGAATGCCCCCGGAAGACGAAGACTGCGCGGAGAAGATGAAGGACATTGCAAGTCACCACCACCATTTTCCCTCAACATGCAGAGAATCACCATCCACACCTCCGCGTGCCCAGACGGCGCCTCCAGGAAGGGGAACGACGTTGACACATCGCCGCCGTCCACAAGGGGAACTAGGACTTTCGCCCGAAGAAGTAGTGAGGAAGAAGGAGGCTGGAGGGGATCTCGACGAGGCCTCTAAGAAGAGGCCGACTCCACGGCATGGAGCCGGCCTCGCCGTGGCCGCTGATGGCCAAGGGTTTTCCCGGTCCCACTCACCACATCCAACCACCCGGACCCGAGAGCACAACCACCAAGGCGAAGCCGCCATGACTGGATCAGGCCGGTGGGTGCACAAACAAACGAAGGGCAGCAGTCTTCAAAGTATCCGGAGCACGCCGGTCGCAACCTCATGGCCCGCACGACCGAAGTTGCGGTACAACACTCATGGTTGCCACTCGCCGTAGAGACGACACCGCCCACACAAACCGAGGCCGCCGCCCCGGCATCCACCCACCGCGAACATCTCCACCACCACAGCAAGCAAGCACCAGCACCACCCTAACATGACAGGACCAAAGTCACCGCGACAACCACAAGGCAAAAAAGGGCTTGCAGCGTTCAAACAGCCAGAGAGCCGGCCGGGATCCAAAGCCACCAAACTCCAAACGCCAGATCAATGGCATCAGCACAGGAGTGGGAGTAGCACATCTAGGTGTGGCAAAGGGGCCACATCCCCTAGCCAGCCTCCCGCCGGCCAAGCAAGGGCCACCAGCCGCCATCGGCCCAGATCTGAGGAGGACGACCTCCGTGGCGGCAGGGCGAGGGCCGGATCCAGGGCACCCCCGGAGCACGGCAGGGACAGCGGCCGCCATGGCCGACGCCACAGTAGCCAGATCCAGGGGAGAACGCCGCTGCAGATGGGGTTGATGGGGAGGATCATCGGCGCCGGGGCGGGGGATGTGCGAGTACGGCCGGAGAGGGGAGCACGCAAGGATGCCCCACCGCCGCCAACAACCGCACAGGCGAAGCCCGCGCCCGCGCCAACTTTGACTGTCCAAGTTCAATCTTTGAACAACAACAATCTAACAACATTATATTGTTATTAAAAAAATACTTTTCTTATGGTTTAGTTTTTGCAACCATTCAGAAACACTGAAGAAGATATTTTATGATCAAAGCTTGAACTTGGCCTTATAATTACATTCAGACTGGGTCTTGCATTTTTTATCTTCTATAAATGCACTTCTGATTATTTCTAAAGTACAAAAGCAAACATTTTGGTTTTTTTCTTACAAGTCATCCAACAATTCCAAAGAGCGTCAATGCAAAGCTTCGAGAATCCACTATTTTTGGACACTTCAAATCCAGCCAAAAAATGAGGACCTTCATTCAGAGATATATTCAGCTTAACAGTAGAGCCATGATCTCTTCAAATTCAGACGAAAAAGAAATTCAAATCCAGGCAAAAATACATGACAACACACCTTGAAACATATGGGATAGGCTTCTATCATGACAGAAGTTATGATCACTCAGCTCTTCAGAGACCCATCATGACCACCGCATGCATACATATCCTTATACCCTGCGGCATTCATTAAAATATTCAGTTTAACGATAGAATCAATTTACCATTCAGCAATATATGAGCTCTGTCTGGGTCAGTTCAAGCATGTTGTGAAATATATCCGTAGAGATCAATTGGGATTTGTTGACATATAATGTGCTGCCTAGTCTCTTCATCAGATCGGTCTTTTGGTTGCATTGGCTAGAACATGCACTTCTACATGGTATCAGAGCCAAGAGGTCTTGAGTTCCAGACCTGGCTGACGCAATTAAAATTACAGCCCACTTTCGGTCCACGTTTAGGCCTGAGGGAGCCACACGTGAGGGGGAGTGTTGACGTATAATGTGCTGCCTAGTCTTTTTCGTTAGATCGGTCTTTTGGTTGCATTGTTTAGAGCATGCACTTCTACAGGATTAAGGAGCGTGATGCCAACACCACTCTTACACAGATACACCAACTAAAGCATCTCTGTAGCAAACTGTTAGAACCTGACATATGTTCAGACTACAGAATCTTTTGGTGCTGAATTAATAGCATTGGAAGTCATAAACTTATGCAAAATAGACAAATTGTTGCTCTATTTTGTTCCTCCACAAAAAAGCGTAGCAAACAAATCATGCAGGCAGCCAAGGTCGTTTGTTGCAGGAACACACAACCAGGTCGGGTGCTTCTGTGATACATCACTTGCTTTATTTGTTTTTTACTTTTTTGAGGGGCACTTGCTTTATTTTCAAAAGCATAATAATAACTGGTTCAATCGATCATTCACGCATGTAAATCTGCTGATGCTATACAGGTAAATGCACTAGCAGCTGCTGCCTTTTTTTTTTATCAAAATAGTCACAAACAAAGCAAAGAGGCAGCAAAGGTTGATTGATGCATGCAGGCACACACAACCAGCCAGCTGCTTCTGTTCAGAACTTCAGATAGTACTCAAACAAGTCACACTAGCAAGCAGCTATCCATGCATGCGGATGCACGCAGGCACACATAGGCAGGCAGCCATTACGATTCCACACGCATAGCAACAAATCACTCATCAAAGCCGCACACAGAAATGCAACCTGATCGACACTGCAATCGCAAGCCGCACACAAACGCACGGGCCAGGTCTGTGTACGTAGGCACAAACCTTTCTGAATATTCGAAAGCCACAGTGTATGGTGACTGATGAGAGCCCCATTGGCAACAATGAGACACAATAGAAATCCAAGCAAGCATCTCAAGGCCGCCAACTTTTGATAGGCTGGCTTCTATAGTCCTGCGCTGGAGCATGGCCAGGTGGTGAAGTACTCCGGGCTCTCAAGTACAAGCATCGGAAGGCTGCTGGCTTTTGATAGGCTTGTTGGAAGTTTTTTCATTTCAATATTCCCTGACAAATCAAGTATTTCCATATTTTATCTCAAAAAAAATTATTTCCATATTTGCCTCATTTATTAAGGAGTTATCTACATGCCCTGATGTCTCCCATTGACATGTTGGTTTTATTAGTCGGAGCCTCTGGAGGTTTAATGTAGCAGCCCTTGTAGGTCAGCAGCATACTGCCAGCCCCAGACTCCCTCTATATTTAGCTCTCTGATATTTGTCATGAGATCCATCTTTTCTTCAGATAAGATTACATCCCATTATGTGTACTGTAGGCCTAGGATCTGCAAGCTACACAAATATAAGCACAACAGTAGAAACTAGCACACCAAGCTTATTGGAATGTTCAAACAAGCCAATAGATAATGTTGGTGGAGGATTGGATGTTTCAAATGCCATGAAGAAAGGATTATGCCGCTGCAGGTACTGTGTTCATACCACGTACTTCTTCATCTCTCGATGTGACCGAAATCCAATGGTATTGGCTGGGCCTTCTTATAGACATCATCATCTTTAGTTACCAGAAGAGGAGACTCTGAATGTTTCATGAGCACTTTAAGAACATGATCAAACAGAGAAGCCTCACACTCTGATATCCCTTGCTCCCTCCCCTTGTATGGTTGCATCACATATATCCAAAGTGCTTACCTTGATGGCCGGTAAGAGCAGCTCACGAAAACACAAGTGCTTACATTGAAATCTCTGAAGTACTCTGATCTGATCCTGATCTTTTTCTCCTACTACTAAAACTGCTGCTAATCCAGCCCAAAACCGGAGCAGTAGTGCAAGATATGCATGCAGTGCATGATATCCGTTATTTCTTGTCTCTTTTCTAGTGAGGGAGTATTTTCCAAAGTATGAAGCAACGTATGTGCCCTGATTTGCTTTTGCTTTTCCCAAAGATGCGTGCTGCATTTTGATTTTTCATGCTGCATTTGATTTTTCACGCTACATAGTGGGGATATAAAGCCTTTGCCAATCAAAGTGCAGCAATTCATCCTCCTCTGTTTAAAGGTTTATAAAAGTAGAATTAGTAGCATAGCAAACCCCAACAACAAAGTCGGAGTAGCTTAGCCGGACGCCTCAACTAGATCTGCCGGAGGAAATGAGCGATGGATTTTGGTGGTGTCTGATGAACCGGGGATCCATTCTTCAGACCAACAGCGACGGTTTTGGGGATTGAATCCACCGTTTTCATTCGGCAAACGTAACGAGCGAACGTGCGTTCCATAAGTGTGAGAGCAATTCTAGTACTCTACTAATCCAAAAAAACTCAAATACTCTACAGAACCAAAAAATAAATAAAGCCAGCCTTAAAAATCCCTTTTGGCGGGGAGGACGGTGGTCGCGGAAGGTGGTGGCGTGCCCGGGGTGAGGACGACGGGCTGGCTGGCGGCGGCCGCGGCGGGGCTGGTGATGGTGGCGAGGAGCGTCATGGCGCCGTCGCGGGGGAGGCGGTGGAGGGGAGAGGAGTTAGGGTTTATGGACGGACGGATGGATCGGTTGGTTGATTTTTTTTTGAGTAACTGTTGGTTGATATTTTTTTTTTGAGAAAATGTTGGTTGATTTTGTTGTGGGGAATGAATGAACGAGTGGCGGCTTGGGCTTGTGGGTTCTTTTGTTGGGGGTTTGGGTCCTTTTGCGTTGCGTGCGTGCATGTCCTTCGGCCCGGCAGCACAAAACACCTCGAAGAGCATCTACACTCGGGCCGGCTCTGGAATTGTCTGGACCGAAGGAGGAGGAATAGCAGGGGAAGCGGAGCAGCAGCCGGAGCGCATGGAGCAGGCGCAGCAGCAGCCTGTGGTGGGCTTCTCCATTGAGGATGCCATGGCAGAGTACAAGGCCACCCCAAGCGGTGGAGATGGTGGAGTAGACCGCCATCTTAGAGTCGATCCAAGATGAGGCCGCCGTGGAGAGGAACCGACACTTCATTCAACAACAACGGGCAGAGACCGACGGCTTTTCATCGAACTGGAGGTGGAGTAGGAGGCAGAGGCCGACGCAGAGGAGTCAGAGTAGGAGGGCGAGTTGCGGCTGCCACCCATGTACCTAGAACCCGACACCCAGATCGTGGACATCTTCGACGACAACGAGTAGGATAGTGTAGGTTTTCGATGTAGATCATTCTTTTGGTTGGTTTTAAGATTCAAACTATGAGATATGTAGATGCTGAGAATAAATTTTGAGGGTTGCCTCGGTCAGTGTCCGTGAACGCGCCCGGACACATCCACAGACATTTGAGGGCCAGTGTTTGCTATGTCTTGTTGTAGATGCTCTAACAATACTGCATGAAAAGTGACAGAGGTATATCTCACCAACTGCAGTTTTGAAAAGCTTCCATGAACATTTTCTTTCCTTTTTCGTTTTCAATATATTTTCTATATGGGCTTTCATGTTTTTTTCTTTTTTTCTGTCATCTGATAGACTGGTATAATATTTAAATAGTTCATCCCAACCCCAAAAAATAGTTTATCCCCATTATATTATTTTTCTTGACATGCAGCCTATTCACCTACGTCAGGGTTTTATTGCTCCCAAGACTGTGTGTAACCGGGAGGGAGGAGCCAGTCCTGAACGGAAAAGAATTCTATGAGACCAGGTCTCACGGGTTAGCAGGTGAGACCCGCTCTAATGGATGACACGTGGCATTCACAAATCACAAAGCATCTACCCCACCCCCCACTTGAAATCAGGGGGGGAGAGATTAGATGCTTTATGATTTGTGAATTCCACGTGTCATTCATCTGGACCGCCGTGTTTCTTCTCCCTCTGTCCCCCCATCTATATCGATCTCTTGGCCTCCTCTTCCTCGTGGCGCACCGCACCTTGGTCGTCCTGCGGTTTGCCTGTGCCTAAGATCTTGGAGACCACCCACCGACGCGATGCGTCCTGCCCGGAGAAATCGTCGGCGGTGCCAACTTGCAACCATCGCCTGTGTGGAAGGTGGGAGGATTCCCGATCTGAAGTTGGGAAGCCAAACTTGACGATTTTTCTGTTGTCGTCCAGGGTTCCATAGTACTGTAAATTCACATCAGTCAGCGGCCATGCATGCTGCTCTAGAGGATTTGCTAATCAAGTTTCGCCGCTCATTTATCCGTGTTGGACAGGGTGAATTAGGAGGAGGAGGTGGCTTTCATGTCTTCCTCGATGCATCAGGGGCAAACCCCCCTACTTTTCCTTCTCTATGGCTGAGACCTCACCGATGAGCAGGTAACTAATCGCTTACATCGACCCCCCTTTTATATCTCTCAAATTGACCTCACCGTGTTGTTGATTTTGCTTCACGCGTGTGTGTCTGTTTCGGCTCAAGTTACACTACAGGGCGAAATCTCAAATCTTACATGATTCGCTGATTATTTTTGTCATGCTTTCTGTAATTACATTCGTAGATAAATGAATTTTTGTATTGCTTGCATTGCATCCCCAATGATGCATGCTTATTGATTTGTTCTTCTGGATGTCCTATATCAGCACAAGAAGCATAGATGGTTATGATACTATATCCTAACAGGAAAAATGATTAGATCAGGTTGTCAAGCAGTTCAAGCGGTTCTTGAAAACTGCAGATTGTATCTCTTGCTCGATGTTTTAAAGTTTACTTCCATATGTCCAAGCATATGCCGTCTCACCATCATGTCTCGGCTTTACCACGAGTTTTTCTTCTTCTTTATTTCAGTTTCTTTCAAGCATCAAGATTACCAAGCACAATGCAAGTCAGTATACAAAATAATTATGTTTCAACTGATGTACGCCTAAGGTGTTGGCTGCATGTTGTCAAGAAAATAGCAGCTACATGCACCATCAGATTAAGGTAAATACATATCTCAATGCATCATTTGCTCATCATATATAATTTCTAATTGTTGCTTTGTTAGGAGTAGGAAATAGTAATACAGAAGTGTCCTACTTCTACTACCCACAAAGGCGAGACGTCGCTGCGGCGGCATGCCCCGTCGCCGTGACGGCCCTGCGAGCCGACATGATGGAGTTCGACTAAGGTACTAGCTTCTTACAGATCTCACTCGTCGATTGATTTGATTTGCCGCATCGGAAAGGCGCGACAGGTCCCGGGGGTCGGGGCACCCTCTTATCCTGGTCGTACAACGGTTTCAGGATTCGTGCTACCTACTGTTCGGTTGCAGACAATTTACGACAGGTGAGAGCATGCAGCATGCAGAGATAGACCTGGCAGAACTAGCCATGACAATAGGTCTACGCGGTCCACTAGATGGGTGAAGTGACAACATATAGAGAGTGCATGCGCCCACTAGCATCACAAGAGATTCCCATGCATTCGCCCGTGTTCTTCACATTGGTCTATCGTTTCAGCTTTATGGGTCACCGGAGCTGCTAGCATCACAGGAAATTCAAGGGTAGGCCTGGCAGGATCGCAGGAGCCCAGGCGGGCCACAGTTGAAATGACATGACTGGTCAAACCATGGGGCGTGGTGCTGTTCACCCAGGTACGTGCATGTCCATTCGTGCGAGTGATGTTGCTCGTTTTTTTCATTCTCTTGTTCGTCATTTGTCGTTCCCTCTTTGTATGTTTGTCACATGCAACATTGTTCTTTATGTCCGCCACATAATATTTTGCTGTATGGACAGTGCCACACTAGGCCAGTTTCGTTTCAAATATGTCCAGCCTCCCCACGCATAGCAAACCGCTGACTTGCTAATTAAATTTGTGCTACTATACATGGTACAGATCTCTACGTCCTTCTTTTTGCGGATCAACTACGTCCTGAATTCTGGACGGACGGTGGTGATAAGAGGGTGTAATCATAATAAATATACTTGTTTGACCGCTAATATTGATTGCCCTATTAAAACCACTAGTCGCCAACCCGTGCATTCGCACGGCCTAGTTGCCTAATATTACATTAGGTCTATATTGCTAACATATAATTATGAGTTGTGTACAACTATATCAGGATGGTACCATCTAATCATACTAAAGGACTTGAGCAACAGGGATTGTTAGGAGAGTGTGTATCCACAAATGTGTTATTCGGACGGAGTTAATCACATTAAATTATAAGCCAACACATGAAAATAATATGTACTGAGATAACTTGATATGCCATTATTGTTGCTGAAAACAATCAAAACAGAATTCCTGTAATGACACAAATGTATATAAGTGTGCAAGATAGTTATAAGGAAACCCGTATAAAATGAAAATTGCATGCAACAATGCAGATGAGAGAGAAGCAGAACCTAAACATCAAAGAATACGAAGCTGACTACAACAACTCACTTGCTGCTACTCAACACCAGGTGAGGTGACGCGTCCGCGCCCACACCACACGCGGCCATCCGGCAGCTTACACTTGATGATATCCTTGTTGTAATATACTTAATTAACATGGAATGGCTAGTCAGCGACTCATGCTATCATCCTTCTTCACCTGCATCTCCTCAATAGTTTCTGGAAAAATTACAGAGCCGCTCAGCTTTCTATAGGAGACAATCATCACGTGGATCTATTTTGTTTCCTCTACCCAAAGTAGATACACCTATTCATCATACTGGTAATAGAAAGAGGGCGTGCATGTGGTTTGTACACCAACGTGAGGAGGTCAGGAGAATGGCAAGAGGAGTCGACCATAGTACTTCAACAACCGTGACCTCATCTGATCTGCTCTACTTCCTCCACTCTGCAGCCTCACCATCAATTGCGCCTGTCCGATTCGATTTAGATTGGATACACACAATCTCCATCAGCAAAGATGGAAGGCAGCCAAGTTTGGAATGAAGGGAATTGGGAGAGGTTGGCTAGATCGCTTTTTTTGGATTAATTGCTGTGTGATCGGTTGAGGAAGGGGGTCTGGGAGGGAGATGTTTTCGGCAACAGGCGTGAACGTGAGGCATCAGGCCAGGACTCTGCGAGGAGAGTTCTAAGAGAGACCGGAGAGAGATACAGGTATACGTAAGATTGGAGAGAGAGAGAGACGTAAGAGAGATATATGCGTGAGTTTTTTTTTGCAGATAAGTATAAGTATAGATGAGAGATTGAGATAGTTGAGCCATGGAAGAGAGATATGTGAGGATTTTTTTCTGTGAGAGTTTGTTAGAGGTACGTGATTTTTATTTCTCATTGGAGAGTTGCGTGAGAGGTGAGAGATTGAGATAGTTTACTTTTAGGGGGAGATTGAGATAGTTGGTTCATGGGAGAGAGATACGTGGTAGAGATACATTTTTTTTTTCATGTGAGTCGATCTGCACCGTAATAATTCGGTCCCACCAGATTAACAGCTCGTAAAATCTAATTAACGTGGTAATTTCTAGGGAGTCACAAATTAGTATAGGTATAGATAGATGGCCCCAATTAAAAACCTTAGTGCTGCTTGTCGATCCGTAAATTTTCAAACCGAACCAAAAAATCATATCGGACATAAATAGAACCAAAGGAAATTTATGTTTTTTTATCTGGTATGAAATTTTATTATCTTTTTGATTTTTTTTGGTATCTACAAGAACCGAACGCTATACCGAAATAACTGAACTAAAACACACATTTATATTTGAGCGAACAACCATACAAGCAGTCGATCACGTGAGCATGTTAGTTAGTCTCGCTTGCATTATCTAACATTCACACGTCCAGGCACGGTCTTATATAGTCCTCACATCTACTCTTCACGAGGTCAGTAACCAAGGTGATACTAAATTGGTGGCATCTATCTTATAGACTAACTATTCGGTGACCACACGACATAAATGAATCAAGGTGCTTGTGCGGCGGCGGCAAAGCATGATGCGCAATCGTCTCTATCATATGCACTGAATGTAGTCGGTCCATGTATGATTGCGTCGGCTGAATGTACCAGGTTCAAGTACGGTTAGGTGGTTGAATGTACCAGGTCCAAGTATGTTTGTGTTAGGTGAATGTACCGGGTCCAAGTATTGATGAGTCCACTGAATGTACTAGGTCCAAGTATGGTTGTGCCAGCTGAATGTACTAGGTCCAAATATGTTACATAGGCGTCTGTTGGTCAATATCATGTACCTGGTACTTTTCTTTGAGGGGTTGTACTTGCACCTGGTGCATTCATCCGATACAACCATACTTGGACCTAATATATTCAGAGGCCGCATCCATACTTGGATCTGATATATTCATCGAACACAAACATACTTTGACGTGGTATTCCAAGAACAACAGTCGTTCTGGTTCCAAGTACATATAAGACTCGGATCGTCTTCAAGGTACACATTTGTGGTGAACAACAGTCGTTCTTGTTCCAGGTACATGTAAGACTAGGATGGTGGTCGAGGTATTTTTTTAGTGAGTTCCAAACTTGTTCCGTGAACAATCGTCGTTCTGGTTTCAGGTACATATAAGACTTGGATGGTGTTCCTGACGGACATTTATGGTGAGTTCAAAATTTGTTCCTGGAACACATGGTCATTCATGTTCCAGGTACATATAAGCCTGAAATGATGTTTCAGGTATATATATAGCCTTCCGAAGCTTATATATACCCCGAACACCTTCTGAAGCTTGTATGTACATGGAACAAGAACGACTGTTTTTCTCAGAACAAGTTCAGAACTCGTCATAAATGTGTAATCGGAACACCATCGGGTTTATATGTAGCCAAAATAAGAACGACTATGTGCTCCTGGAATAAGTTGAAAACTCACCACAAATATGTACCCGGAACACAATCTGAAGCTTATATGCACCTGGAACAAGAACGAATGTTGTTCTCGCAATAAGTTTAGAACTCACCACAAATATGTACCCCGAACACCATCTAAGACTTATATGCACCTGAAACAAGAACAATTGTGTGTTCGGGGGAACAAGTATAGAACTGACGAAAAAATGTACCGGGAACATCATCCAAGGCTTATATGTACCTGGAACAAGAACTATTGTTGTTCATAGAACAAGTTCAGAACTTACCATAAATAAATACCCCGAAAACTATCTGAGCCTTATATGTGCCTGGAACAAGAACGACAGTTGTTCCCGGAACAAGTTCAGAACTCATTACAAATGTTTACTCAGGAACACCATCCGAGGCTTATATGTACCTCCCCTATCATCAACTGTTGTTCTCGAAACAAGTTCAGAAGTCACCACAAATATCTACCCCGAACACCATTGAGCCGGATATGTACCTGGAGTAATAACGACTTCTGTTCGCGGAACAAGTTCAAAACCTAAATCAGATTTTTTTTAATCTACAACAAGATTATGCGTTTTAACTGGAAGATTGTACTTCATCCAAAAAGTAGTAAATTTTAGGTCTTATCTGTCTTTCTTTACGTCTAATTCAAGTAAACTATTGTCGTGTAATTGGTTGCCTCACATATTAGTGTGAACTTGACTTCCCACATTGACTGGACTTCCCAAATGTGGTGAGTTCTAAACTTGTTCCAGGAACACACAGTTGTTCTTGTTTCAGGTACAAATTTTATGGTGAGTTGTGAACTTGTTCCAGGAACAACAGTCATTCTTGTTCCAGGTACATATAAACATCGGATGTTGTTCAGGGTATTTATTTGTGATGAGTTATGAACATCTTACAGGTACATATAAGCCTCAGATGGTGTTCCCGGTACACATTTACAGTGAGTTCTGAACTTGATCCAGGAACACACGGTAGTTCATGTTCCTTAGTACGTATAAGCCTTAGATGGTGTTCGGGGTACATATTTGTAGTGAGTTATGTACTTTTTCTGAGAACAATAGTCGTTCTTGTTCCATGTACATATAAGCTTCGGATGGTGTTTTGGTTACACATTTATCGTGAGTTCAGAACTTGTTCCCGGAACACATAGTCGTTCTTGTTCGAGGTACACATAACCCCCGGATGGTGTTCCAGGTACACATTTGTGGTGAACAACAGTCGTTCTTGTTCCATGTACATATAAGACTCGGATGGTGGTTGAGGTATTTATTTTTGGTGAGTTCTGATCTTGTTCCAAGAACAACAGTCGTTCTGGTTTCAGGTACATATAAGTCTTGGATGGTGTCCTGATAGATATTTATGGTGAGTTCAAAACTTGTTCCTGAATCACACGGTCATTCTTGTTCCAGTTTCATATAAGCCTGACATGATGTTCCAGGTATATATAGCCCTCAAATGATGTTCTGGGTATATATAAGCCCCATATGATGTTCATAACTCATCAAAAATGTGTACCCGGAACATCATCCTGGGATTGTATGTTTCTGAAACAAGCACGACTGTGTGTTCATGGAACAAGTTCAGAACTCACCACAAATGTGTAACAAGAACAATATCCGAGGATTATATGTACATGAAACAAGAACAACTATTGTTCTTGGAACAAGTTTAGAACTTACCACAAATATATACCCCGAACACATTCCGAAGCTTATATGTACGTGGAACAAGAACGACTGTTGTTCCCAGAACAAGTTCAGAACTTGCCACAAATGTGTAATCGGAACACCATCGGGCTTATATGTAGCCGGAATAAGAGTGACTATGTTCTCCTCGAACAAGTTCAAAACTCACCAAAAATATGTACCTGGAACACAATCTGAGGCTTATATGAACCTGGAACAAGAACGAAATGTTGCTCTCGCAATAAGTTTAGAACTCACCACAAATATGTATCCTGAACACCATCTAAGGCTTATCTGCACCTGGAACAAGAACAACTGTGTGTTCCCCGAACAAGTTCAGAACTCATGAAAAAAATGTACCGGAAACATCATCCAAGGCTTAGTATGTACCTGGAACAAGAATGACTTTTGTTCTTAGAACAAGTTCATAACTCACCATAAATAAATACCCCGAACAACATCCGAGGCTTATATGTACCAGGAACAAGAACGACTGTTGTTTCCGGAACAAGTTCAGAACTCACCACAAATGTGTACTCGAAACATCATCCGAGGCTTCCATGTACCTCCTCTATCATCAACTGTCGTTCTCGGAACAAGTTCAGAGTTCACCACAAATATGTACTCCGAACACCATTGAGCCGGATATGCACCTGGAGTAAGAATGACGTTTGTTCCTGGAACGAGTTCAAAATCTAAATCAGAGTTTTTAATCTACAACAGGATTACGTGTTTTAACTGGAAGATTGTACACCGCGGCCATAACTTATACCCAGAACACCTACTGGCGAAGTCTAATCATGTTGTACCGGGAATACATGCATGGGCATATGTAGCAGTTACAAGTGCTAAGAGCATCTACAAGCCATGAACAAATTCGGGCCCTCAAGCGCCCGCGGACGCGCCCGGGACATCACGGACACAACTTGCACTAGGAAGATCTCCTAGTGTCATTCTAATCATGTTGTACGAGGAATACCTGCACGCGCATATGTACCTGTTACAAGTGCTAAGAGCGTAAAAAACCACAAACAACAAATTTGGGCTCTCAAACGCCCGCGAGCGCGCTAGGGCTCAACACGATTATAACTTGTACCTAAAACACATACTGACATGGTCTAATCATCATGTTGTACCAGGTACACCTACCCGGACATATATATGTAACTGGTACAAGTTCCAAGAGCATCTACAAGCCACGGAAATCAAATGTGTGGGGACGCGCCTGGGCACAACACGACCACAACTTGTACTCGGAACATTGACTGGCGTCATTGTAATCATATTGTACCAGGAGCACGTGCACGGCTATATGTACTTGGTACAAGTGCTATGTGCATTTACAAGCCACAGGTAGCAAATTTGGGCCCTTAAACGCATGTGGACGCCCGGACACAACACAACAATAACTTGTACCGGGAACACCTATGGGCACATTCTAAACATGTTCTATCAGAACCTGCCGGGGCATATGTACCTCATACATGTGCTAAGAGCATCTACAAGTCACGAACAGCAAATTCAAGCCCTCAAACGCCCACGAACGCGCCTCAACACATCACAACCACAACTTATACCTGAAAGATCAAATGGCGTTGCTCTAATCATGTTGTACTAGGAACACCTGCACAGGCATATGTTCCGATACAAAGTGCAAAGAGCATCTACAAGCCATGGACAACAAATGCGGGCCATTAAACGCCCGGTGGTTGTATGAGATGAGCCCGAGGCACCCCTGTCAGGGAAGTATTACCGTACATCTACCATCGTTGATGGAGGCATCGATCTCACTTAGGCACTCCTCGCTAATATTCAAGTGTGCTTCGTTGCAGCGACACAACCACACCGTGGACCTATCGGCGTTGGTCAGCGACCTGCACGGCTCGGGGGTAAAAAATCACTTCACAGTACCGGGCTCATGCAAATTTCAGCCAATCGGCACGAGGCAAGGAGCACGCAAGACGACAAGAGTTGAAGCACGAACTCTTGAGCCGGATACATGAACTAGATGTGCTGTCCTCCAGTGCCAACAGGAACTGTACTGTATGTGGTGTATATGAGCAATGTATGTCTCATAGTCGCCTACTCCTATGTTATACTACATATTGGAGAAAACGTAATGTTGGAAATTCAATTTGGCCTCGATAGCACCCAAAAATAATTTCTCAAATGTCAAAAAAAATCAAGACAAATTGTTTATGTGATCTTAGTTCATCAAAATGCTACCTGCAAATTTTGAGGTAAAAACGTTAAGCATTTTAGCCTACGCAAAAAGAAAAAAGAAAACAAATTAAAGACCAAATGTCACCCCAATTTTGTTTTGTTCACCCACGAAACATTGTTCCTCCGTTTTCCATGAATTTTGTCAAGCATGCTTGTGACACTAGCACGAACATCGACAAAAAATTCAGAATTTTTTAATTTTTTAATTTTTTTCCTGAATTTACTGTACATCCAAAGCACCCGTGAGCCAAAACGTCCTTCGTAATAGATGCATAGATCAGGGACGAGAACGTTTGGTTCCTGGGTGTATATACACCCTATATGGAAAAATAAATTCGCAATTCAACAAAAAGTCAAGAAAATGAAAATATTTTTGAAATAAACTTGACCTTCTATTATACTTGTGAGAAAAATTTCACAAAACTAAAATCACCCTTTGATTTCTTTTCAACAAAAGATAATTTTTGGTCAAAATAGTTTGAATAGTGACCTATAACAGCAAATGATTTTTGTCTTTTTTGCCCAGAAGTCAATGTTTGTTTTTTCCATGAAAATTTATATACTAGTGCAAAGCACAGTCAAGTTTAATCTAAAATTACTTTTGAACTATTTTGACTTTTAATTTAATTATTAAAAAATCTTCATACAAAGTGTATATACAACTAGGAACCAAAGTGTATTTCTCCGTACCTTAGCGAAAGTAATCCGTATCCTATCCAGAAAAAAATAAAGTAATATGTATCCTGTACATGGGTATATGCATGTCTCAGAGCATCTCCAATAGCATGTGTATATTTGGATGTCTATGTATTCATATAGACAATGGCCTAAAAATATTCCCTCATATACACGTCCAGTTTTGCATCAAAACGTCTATATACAGGGACCATGACAGGTGGGCCATCGCTGGGGAGAGGAAGAAATCATGACTGTAGCTGAGTTTAGACGACGCCTGGAAATCATGACTGCAGCTGAGTTTAGACGACGCTTCACATTGTCCAGGCGTGGACATTGTCGAGGTCGATTTAGAGGATGTGTATATTTAAACAACTATATATACAAGCTGTTGGACGCTTGTTTTATGCTCACGTTGTGGAAAACGGGTATAGACATTCATATAGACACGCTATTGAAGATGCTCTCAGCCATGCAAGGCACCCCACACGCTGCCAAAAATAACCGTCCCAATCAGCAAAAGACGTGTAGTCACATCGATGCATGCGACATGCTGGACGGCTTACTGGCGTTATAGATTTATCAGCAAGCATCAAATAAATATGGCTTGAGCTGGAGGTCGAAGCCGATAGGGACTCAGGGAGCAGAGCACGCCACCATCACAGCCGGCTTGCACGCCTCTGTCGCAGCTCCGCTTCACACAGAATACGGTTGCTCGTCAGGTCACATCAGGCCAGTCGAGCCACGGCCGCTCTGCCCATAGCAGCACACTGTTTCACGCCTGCCGAGCGTTGAGTCATAAGAAAATTCATAAACACGCATGATCACTACCCGGTAAAGGTAATATTAAGCGTTTTCTCCCCCGCAAACAAAAGAAATAAGCGTTTTTTTAATTCTGAACATTTTGTTGGATAAACACTTAATCCCTTTGTATAAGCGTTTTTTTATGTCGACCTAATCCCTGTAACCACGTAGACAATACAACATAAGCACCACTGAGTGACGAAAACACAATGTATATTTGGGAAAGCCCATTGCATATATAATACATAACACATCTGACGCGTGATCAACTGATCATGCCATCTAAACAAAATGACACAAAAGATGTTCGTCAAAGAGGTGCTAACAGGAACGTCCCAAAACAAAGATCACCTGGTATAGTCATGCTTAACAAAATCGGAAACATGATCACCGAAAATCAGAAGATTGGAACCACAACTGGTCAAGTGAGGAACATTACATCTCTCTAACCTTGCATTTCTTCCTGTTGTCTCCTAGATTCTTGCACCTACCACACTTGATTTGCTTACCTGATGCGGTTTCCAACTCATTGGACTGCCCTCTGTTCAAATGCTCACTCATGATTGACGACTGTGCGTTCCCGTTAGCATACAGGCTTGAAACTACTTTGTGCTTCTGCTTGAACACATTAAGCTCATTTTGCTTAGCGTTGCCCCCGCCGTCCAGTACGAGCTCGGTTCCTGGTTCAACGAATAGTTATGACAACAAAAAAGAAAAAAAACATCAGGACAACGAGCCAGATTGTATCAGAAGGAAGCCAATCTTGCAATCACGCATACGCCCGATGGAACAGAACTGAATAAGTATTGTGCCATACATACGCCTTGACACTCTGAATCCTAACTAATACAATCCGCTAATTTTTGGGACACTTGAACGCAGACTTGAATGGAGGACGGCTTCCCGGCTGCAAACCTGCGTTTCCAACATTCAGGTATGGACCAGACTTTGAGTTGCCGTGGCCGAAGATGCATGCAAAATCAGATCGGTGGACCTACCGTCTACCACTCCAGATCAGGAAATGGGGGGCGGGGAATCGGACCGATAAAAGAGCTTAGGTGAGAAACGAGGTCTATTGCAACTGGATTCGATAAAGTATATCGACACTAACCTCAAGCTTGCCTCCAAATCCAGATCGGTGGTGATTGACGCTAGAGGTCGATACCATGAGCGGCTGCAGGCTCCTCTATTCCTTCCATCGGCGATGCATGCCCGTGGTGGAGTTCGACGGGTCCAGCAACCATGTCATCTCAGGTTGTCTAGCGGAATCCATGGTCAGCTACGACGGGTCTGTGCGGTTCTGTGTGAGGAGGGGGCGAGGGTGGTGAATGTGGTTGAGGGCGACGGCGGGCTACAAGGGCCGACCGGTGTATCTCTTTTCTTGATAGCAAGCTGACATGTCAATCCAGATGTAGACAAGCACGGTGTGGATTCTTCCCTACGATGAACAGTGCGAGCAGCTAGGCACCTAGGCCCAGTTTCCTTCCAAATATTTGCAGCCCGCGCTTAACGAATTCCTAGACCTGCTAATACAACTAGTGGTACAGGGCCTGGTCCAGATCTCGAGTTGCTGTTGTCTTGACGGACGGGGGTGATAACCGGGTGCCTAGGCACCCGGGTGTTGAAAATCCATTCTCTTTGCCGCATTGGGTGATATTTGGGTCTGTAATTTGGGTTTTTAGTCGATGAAATTGCACAACTATAGAAGCTGAATTCGTTGTTATTATTATGACGAGGAATCATGATATAAGTTGTTTTTCTCGTTGATAATGCCCTGCAATTAGCTTCTCTGAATTGCGAACATGTTGTGAATTCAGTAGCTGCAGTCCAGAACGGCACAAACCCAAGAATCGATTGAATACGCAGACACTGCAAGATCGAGCACTTCTTGTGTAATATACATAAAACTTACACTAATTTGCACCTGCGGTTAAACATTCAGGTACCTGTCGAACGATTCCCCAATTCAGAGCCTTGTATCATGATAAAACATATCCTGTTTTGAAACTTGAGTGGTCAGTGGTTTAATTTGGAGTGCACTTGGCCTGAACATGGGAGGATAACATTATATTTTAACTGGCTTACCCCTGCTCCATGAAAAAGTGCTATGAGATGAGGTGAGAGGTACATGATCAGACTGAAAGTTCAAATAAAGTGCCAATGTTACAAGGGGACTGTTTAGCAGAATCAAACATGACAGCATTAACCTATCATTCATTGGCATATAATACCCAGAATTGAAACCCCGGGTTAAAAAAGAATGTATTACTTCCAAGGACCTAAGTTGCAGAACAAGGAAATTGCGACCCAAAGTGTAAAGCCACTGAGAGGTTTTATTTTTTGAAGCACATCCTATTAAACTAAAGGGAAATAGGTACATAAAATACACTTCTTTCGAAAGCAGAGGTAGCATCCATGAAAGAAGAAAAGTGCAAAGCAACCCTTGCATCACTAGTAAACAATGAAATCAAAGGATTACAAGATTTTGCCCCTCATAGACTTATCTCTCTGTGTAGAGAGCAATGGACTGCATAATAAAAAAATGTAGGTATGCAAATGCGGGGAAAGGTAGTAAAGATGTACGACAATTTGCCTTACAGATAAAGTAGCACAATTAAAAAAATGTTTGATACAACTTGGGGATGCTTTAATAGAATTGAAAATAGTGTGGAAATCTTCTACTGGGCTAAAACCACACCACACTCAACCCTATTAACTCTACACCAAGTCTAGCACCGTTCCACACCACTAAATGCGGAACCATCGTCTCCTGAACCGTCTCCTCCGTTGTTGTCTCCGTCGTCTTCTCCGAGGTCCGGGTCTTCTAAATCGTCTGCTGGTTTGGCCTGCCGCACTTTCAATTTGTTCTGGGATGAATTTATCAGGGCAGTAGCAAGCCATTTTCTGAACTGTCGAATGTCATGATGCGTAGTACGAGGTAGATGTTAGGACCGTTTTGTATATGTGAAACTAAGTCAGAAAATGGTCCTAACGTCAGGCGATATTCGACCATGTCAGGCGATATTCAACCAGATACCTCCATCTTCCCCATCTGACTTACTTTCACATTTACAATTACAAAATGGTCCTAACATCTACCTCGTACTACGTAGCATGGCATTCGATAGTTCAGAAAATGGCCTACTACTGCCGTGATAAATTCACCTCACAACGAGTTGAAAGTGCGGAAGGCCAAACCAGCAGCCGATTTAGAAGACCTCGACCTCAGAGGAGACGCCGGAGACAAGAACGGAGGAGACGGCTCATGAGATGATGGTTCCACACTCTAGTGGTGTGGTTCGATGCTAGACTTGGTGTAGAGTTAATAGGGTTGCGTGTGGTGTGTTTTTAGAGCCGTAGAAGGTTTCCACATTGTTTTTAATTCTATTAAATCGTCCCCAAGTTGTATCAAACATTTTTTTGATTGTGCTACTTTATCTGTACGGGAAATTCCGTACATCTTTACTACCTTTACCCACAGTGCATATCTACATATATTTTAAATTATGAAGTCCATTATTCTCTACACAGAGATAATTTTATGAGGGACAAAATCTTGTAGTCCTTTAATTTCATTGTTTACTAATGATGCAGGGGTTGCTTTGCACTTTTCTTCTTTCATGGATGCTACCTCTGCTTTCGAAATAAGTGTATTTTCTGTGCCTATTTATTTTTGGGTTAATAGGATGTGCTTACAAAATTGAAATTTCTAAGTGGCTTTATACTTTGGGTCAATATATACTATATACAGGGCCAATATTATATTTGCGACCTATTTTTCTGGCAAAAAATGGTTCGGGAGATTTTGCAACAGTGGTAACATTCTTAAATTCCCAAGCTGTGGTGTTTTCCCTGACACTGCCTGCCTCATATGTCTTGGTTTCTTCCGCAGCAGAAAACTTGGTTAATGAAGGGACTTGACGACAAAGGTCTAAATATAAATGACATCAAGTACTTATTTCTTCTTGTGCATGGCAAGTGAGTATTTTGTTAAGAAACTAATTTTGATAAAATTTACTATCCTGTATTACAACAATGATGAGTTGACCTCTGCCAGTTAGCATTTTGAAGTTACAATTTTGAGAACACTATCCTGCTGATCAAATTCTTCTCTTATGTCCAATTGACCAGTTCTCACTGGAGCCTGGCCACCATATACAGGCATGAAGGTGTAGAAAGTGAGACTACCACTGTATTCCTTATGGGTTCACTGAATTTGCACGATCCAAAAGCTACTTTTGATCACACTCAAAGGTAACTATTCCCAAGGGTCGGGAACATTTAGCATCTGCACATGTTTTGCAGGCTAAGTCAAAAGAAATTTGGACCTTTTTGTGATACACGGTGAAACCTAGTATATTATTGACAGGTCCTTAGGAGAAATGCTGGATATCCACAATGCAATCACGATGAAAGAAGTTGAGGTAAATACTTCCATTCAGCTTTCTCCTCAATAGAATGGGCAGTTCTCCTACCTTGCATTTGGAAATTCAAAATTATATGCTTGATGGTTGGTTGTTTTTCAGTTCCATATTGTTATTAGCCTTACGGTCTTACCTTTTACTATCAAGTTCTACATCAGGGTGACACTGTGGATTGTGCTCTTTTTAGTTTGTATAATACATTACACAAGTCGGTGATGAGCTTAGGTTTTGTCTGCTAGACCGTTTGAAGCTCAACCTGCAAAAGAGCAGGACAACCACACCGAGAGAGTGCCCTTGGTGTCCTTTTCTTGTCGGTTTCATCAAAGTGCTTTACGGCATGATATGTTTGTTTGCAGCACACAAACATCCTCCGGTATGCATTTTCCTTGTTTTCCTCATGTTTCAGATCGCCCTTTCTAACACCAAATCCTTTGTTCTTCTCATGCCCTATGTAGAACTTGTACGCTTCGTTCTCACTTTTAAATATCTGCCTGACAATCGAGTCGTACTCCATAAATTCATGTATCGAGATGCCTTAACCAGCCATGCTGTTATCCTGCCATAAGAAACAACAAAACCTGTTACATATTTACATGAAAGAAGATACACTGGAACTAAAACATACTAATTATAAATTGTAAACTCAGAAGCTGCAGACAGACCAAAGCAAAAAGGCTCTACCCCTCTTCTCTGCTTGCAACTAAAAAGTGCCAAATGCGTTGCTTGATACCTCCATACTGCCTGGGTAGCTTCATGCACAAGAGCTTGATATTTTGCTTTTCCAACACTGCAGATTTCCATGTATGCTGCTGCTTTGTTTTCGTTTTTTTCTTTTTCTTTTCCAAAGATGATTGAGAATTTGAGATGTAGCTCCTCTTACAAGCTTGATATTTTGCTTTTCCAACACTACAGATTTCCATGTTGTCTTGTGCTGTTAGAGACAACTTCTGTACGCCCGCAAAAAAAAGAGATAACTTCTGTACAGCAAGGTCTCCTAAGTTTAGCAGAACTCCCTCGATCTAAAATATTCAACAAGTATTTTGCCTGTCCAAGTTCAATCTTTGAATTAATTCAGACCGGGTCTTGCCTTTTTGAACTTCTGGATGCACTCCTGATTAATTATTTGTAAAGTATGAAAGCAAAGGTTTTCAGTTTTTCTAAGTAATCCAACAATTCCAAAGAGCATCAGTGCAAATCTTGCAGAATCCACTATTTCTGAACATTTCACATCCAGCCAAAAAAAAAGGATGTTACTATTATCTCCTCGATAACCATCTGGACATGCACATGTTTATCTAACGGAACAGTGATGAACGTACATGACTATACACCTGGAAGCATATGGGATAGGCTTCTATTACGACAGAAGTTATGGTCTCTTGAGCTCTTCAGAGACCCGTCATGACCACGGCATGCATGCATATCCTTATACCCTGCCGCATTCAGAAATATATTCAGTTTCACAGTAGAATCAGCTTACCATTCAGCAATATATAAGCTCGGTCAGGTTCACCTCAAGCACATCATGAAATACATCCGTGGAGTGTGTGAAGCCAACACCGCTCATAGACCGAGTAGAGCACCTCTGCAGTAAACTGTTAGAACCTGGCATTGGCATATGCTCAGACTTCAGAGAACAAACATCAGTTCAGTCTGAGACATTCTCAACAAATGGTAAAACGTGATAGCCGCCACGCATGTATAAGCTACTGCCCTTTGTTTTTTGAAAAGGAGGACTACCCCCGACCTCTGCATCAGCATGATGCACACAACCATCTTTATTAATTATTCACCAGAGGCTGACAAAATTAATTATTCACCAGCCGGTCTAGGCATCCCATAACATGCGCATTGCACACACACACATGCTCTAGGATGCGCCGCCGCCATCTTCCGCTATCCTGTCTCCAGAAGGAATCACTGCATCGATCTTGCCAGTCACATCTACTGTCGACGTCACCACGATGCCAGACAGTGCCACCACCCTGCGCCCGTCCATCATCACACGACCATCGCCGAGACCTCGCTGCCGACGCGGTAGATGCCATGCCGCCACCACCTCCGGCAGTAGGAACCATCCGCACTCGCCGCGCACACCCTCCATCTCAATGCCCATGATGGCGCCTCCAAGGAGGTGACCACGCCATGGTGCCTCCCCACCCATTCAAAGAGGGAGGAGGGAGCATGATGGAGTTGACCTCGCCGTCACCACCAAGGAGGGGAATGACGCCGGAGCCCCATCGACGACATGGCCACCGCCGTCGGCCCAAGGTTTCTCATGGACAAGCTCCCGCCCCGAAACCCATCAAGCCCGCCTCCAACACTTCCGAGCACGGACGCCGGAGATCTGGACCACCCGATGGGGAGAGATGCGTGCTAGGTTGGTCCGTCTCAAATCTAACGAGAGGGGCACGGGGAACCGCCACATGCCAGTAACACCGTCCACCGGTACCCCGCTGCCTAAGCAACCAGGGAAGTCTGACCTACCGTGCTGACGAACGCCCACAACCGACGGATGGACGCCGTCCTCACCAATGGAGGCCGCCACCTCAGATCTAGGCCCTCACCCAAGGCATGGGATCAGCCGAAGGCCTCACTGCCCACTTCGTTGGCGGGTGCATGGCAAGCCGGTGACCCCCTCCGGAAGCGACAAGGGAGACAACGAGGGGAGAAGGAGCCACCGGAGGGCAAGGCTTCGGCGGCGCCCGAGTCGCCCTTGATGGAGTGACATGGGGGTGACGCGAGGTACCTTAGATCTGTTATAAGTTGGGTAAAGAATCTCTTTTGTTTCTTGAAAAGCATATCAAACTAATCACACATGCACTAGGTTAGCTGCATCTGTGATATTACATCACTTGCTTTATTTCAAAAGCATAATAGCAAACAAACCACACTGTTTTTTTAGGGGGGAAAACTCATATACCGAGGAAATGGTTGGAACCTGGCATCTGTTCTTCATATACAAAGCGTTGCATATTGTTAAACTAAACTGCACTTTATTTTATTGGCAAGTTAAATTAATACATCGGCATTCAGATTATCACAAACTTTTATGAAATATAAAGCACTTGATGGATTCACAATCTGTTGATGAGGTTTATAAAAAAAGAATTAACAGACAGTGAATGCATCGGTATTTTGTAGTCACAGTCATCACTCATTGGTAGTATAATAACACCCCAAACTGCTATCTAAAATAAGAGAACAACCCACTACTTCCAGGCAATACATTCAGAACTCAAAAGTTGAGCCATAGAGTTCACAAAGAGCCAAGCAATTGCAACAACCAGCACAGATAGCTGCTGCTTTTTCATAAGCATATCAAACAAAGCACACGGGCAGCTAGCAGCTCAATGCATGCACAAGCACACATACAACCAGCCGTGCTGTTTCTTGGTTCAGTTCAGATACATGGGAAACACTCTCAAACAAGTCACACTCAGAAGCAGCTAGCGCTCATCAAAGCCACACACAAATAGGCAGCTGTAACCACACAGACACACACGCATAGCAAGCATTCATCAAAGCCACACACAAATGCAGACTGGTGGATGCACGCAGGCGTCCACAGCAAACCACTCCTATCTCAAACCACACGTGCACGTATCGTCCAGGTCTGTGTAGGCGGTCACAAGCCCGTCCGTCTCTTATTTGAGATCCCTCATCCACAATACAATAAACGGTGAGAGCCACCATAAGCTCGCACCTAATAAGGCCAATCCAAGCAGGCACACAAAGCAAACCAAACGCATGATCCAGCAGCAGCAGCGTCCGTAACTTTCATGTGGCAACTGAGGACAAACCACAATGCAGAGTTCACCTAGGCGACATACGTGAGAGACATGGAGAAACAAGATGGTCAGTAACTGAATGCAATCAGGAGCAGTGGCAAATGGACTTAGAAGTCATTTGCATGTATAATTAGTACCTGAGGACTGAGACCCTGGGCAGCTTCTCCTTGTAGTAGCGCGAGTGGACCGGCGCCTCGAAGCGCTTGAGTTGGTGGTCGGCGTCCCACTCCAGAGCATCCCACACGTCCTTCTCGATCTCCACGGTTGGCTTCTTCTTGCCATGGCCACGCACACCCACGGATGGCAGCCGGCGCAAGCTCCAGCATCCCCTAATCTTGATGCTCTTGAGCGCAGGAGCCACCATCTTGACCTCGCATATGTTCTCCAGCTTCGGGAGGTCGTGCAAATCGATGGTTGTCAGCTTCGGGAATAGTACACCAAGGGTGGTTATTTCTTCAGGGTACTCTTCGTCCAGTATAAAGACGTGGCTGAGGTCGCCGCAGTGGATAATGTGGAGGGTCTCCAAGCTGGGGAAGGAGGAGACCCACAGCGGGAGCACAAACTGGAGACTGGGGCATGAACACAACCGAAGGAGCTGTAAATTTTTGAAGGATCCAGTCTCGCCACATTGACTAAAGCCATATTGAATAAAGCTTGGACCTTTACTCAAAATCGAGCGGACCATTAGGAGATCTGACACCCACAAGGTCTTCAATGCAGTAAATCCATTTGAGCTCCCCGGGAAGATGGTATCTACTTTTGGGCACCTCTCCACGCAGCACCACCTAAGCCTGCCCCACCATTGGCCTCTAGGCACAATAGCACGTACCAACACATCATGCACATGTAGGGATTCCGCATAATCTCCCATCAGCGAGCTTAGTGCATTGTCACGATCTCTCTCCACGTAGAAGCTCCCTTTAGCAATCTCTACATGTCGATCAAACTTTGTACTCGGAGGTTGTGGAAAGGCCTGCATTGGGGCAGCGCCAACCATCCCAAGGACATCACTGTACCGGCCAGCTGGAATAAGCTGCAGGCTCTCTTGATCAATGGGGCCAATCATATCATTGTTGGTTGCTTCACATTGAATCATCCTATCATACACAGGCGAGGACGTGACATGGATATTAAAATGGACATTACGTTGTAGATATCTAGAGAACAGACTCCACAACGAGCGAGTAAGCCTTGCATCCACAACAACAGCATGCACCTGCAACATGGTGGGTTTGTTTTTACTGATGGATGGCTGAAGAGGACACACGATTCCAGGTCGCGTGTCTACGCACATTAACTCCAGGTCAGAAACACCCTCGTACAAAAGTTTTATTGCACGAAGGTGCTTGCATCCTATTAGAAACAGTCGCTTGAGCTTTGGGGTTTGCACAACCATGGTCTTGAAGTCAAGTATCTTAATTGATGTTCCAGAGAGGTCCAATTCCACTAGGTTGGGTAGCCAACACAAGAACAAATTCTCCAATTGTGTGCAGCCTGCTAAGGAGATCTTGGATATTATGACATCATTCTTGTTTGTTGAGCTGGATGGACGAAATTGTTCCGGAGGTACCTCAACACTCTGTGTCCATTGAGAAGCTGGCCCATATCCATTAAAGCTAAAGGATTCGAGGGAGGGAGGAAGCCCACCAACGCTTTCCAGTCCATCACAACCATCAAGTACAAGCAACCGGAGGCTACTTGCCTTCGATAGACTTCTTGGTAGAATGTTCATGCCACAATTGCCAGACAAGTCCAGTATTTCCATACTTGTCTTTTCTATAAAGAAGTTGTGGACGTCATCTAATGTCTCCCATTGACATGTTGTTTTGATTATCCGGAGCCTCTGGAGGTTAGGTAACCGGCGTTGTAGGTGAGCTATGCACTGCCAGCCCATGACTCCCTCTATATTTAGCTCTCTGATTTTGGTCATGAGATCCATCTTTTCTTTAGATAAGATTTCATTCCAGTTTGTGTATCGTAGATCCAGGACCCACAAACTATACAAAAATAACCAGTCTGTATTATGTTCTCCTTCAACTGTTTTGTCATCTGTACAGTGGTCTAGTCCAAGGAATCTTAGACCATGACACTTTAGGAAAGAAGGTGAAGCAAAATTGAACGCACAACAATAGAGCGTTAGAACGCCAAGCTTGCTGCAATAATCAAAAAATCCACCTGGTAAAGCTCTTGGGGGATTGGATATTTCAAATGCCAAGAAGAAAGATGACGCCTCTGCAGGTATTGCTTTCATCCCATGTACTTCTGCATCTCTCGACGTGACCGAAATCCAACGGTATGGGCCTTCTTCATAGAGATCGTCATCTTTAATTGCCAGAAAAGGAGACTCTGAATGTTCCATGAACATTTTAAGAACATGATTTAGTAGAGAAGCGTCACACTTCCAATTTATCTCTAGATGCAATGCATTACTAATACCCCTTGCTCTTTCCCATTGTATGATCCCATCGCATATCCAATAGTTAGAAGCATGAGAAACCCAATCAAATTTAGTGACGGTGTGGAAATTATAGTGTAGGAATAACTCGTAGAGACAACAATCTTCAATAATTGTTTGGTCAATGTCCAGCCTACATGGGCTGCGAGCAACTATGCTACCAGCTTGTTGATGTAGCAATCCACGAAACTGTGAGCTTGTCAAATTTTCAATGGAGCAATACCAAAACAACTCAGTAGATCTTAGCTTGCTTGCCACCTTGGATTGGTTATGATGCATGGACATGCAGCTTCCGCTAAAGGTCCATATCACCCTGTTGTTGCCGTATCTTGCTAGAGGAATACCCATTGGACCTACGTCAACCTCCTCATCACTCCCATTAAGAAAAATTATCATAAGTTTGATATCCCTCAGGGTCCTATCAATCACTTGACTAACACTATCTATCTCAATCCTTGAGCTTTCATCATTTCCCCAAAAATCGTCATCTACATCTTGCTCATTTAGAATAGCCATTACAGAGCGATCAAGTTCTAGTTCCTCTGCAATTGCCCTCTGCACTCCTCTTCTATTTTTCCACTTTGAGCAATCTATAAGAATTTTTTTGTGGAAGACCTGTTCCGGAGGTGTTCTCCCAGATGGAAGCATTGCAGCTATGGATTTAAGAACAGCGGATGCTCCAAATCCATTCCAACCATCAAAATATATGACCTTCCAGTTACCCAGAATATCATATAATATTGTCTCTGTGGCGCCGTTAACATCTTTGGCACCAAGCTGCTGAAGTAAAACACGTTAATAAGTGAGTACGCCTTTGGTAGTTGTAACACTAATAATAATTTAACATATACCAATAACGCATCTATGAATAAGCTAATTTGTTGGAATAATCTTTGGTTAGATGCTTAGTCGAGTTGGAGTTTGACAGTGCTGTCCTTGTCCGAGTGTGATAGGAAGTCCTAATCGATTAGGTGTACCTATGTGTTATTTAAGCACATGAGTGTGGCGCAGTGCTTTGGATCTGCTAAAGCCTTTGTTGCGGGGAAGAGGCAAAGCAATGGACTGGAACTGAAGATTTGCATATTCTATTTCCTCAAAATACATTAAGTGCTTTGGAATTATGGGGGATGTTAGGAGTTGTCCTAATTATCGTGGAATTAAGATGATGAGCCATACAATGAAGCTATGGGAGAGAGTCATTGAGTACCTCTTAAGAAGAATTACAAGCGTGACCAAAAATCAGTTTGGTTTCATGCCTGGAAGGTCGACCATGGAAGCCATTTTCTTGGTACGACAACTAATGAAGAGATACATGGAGCAAAAGAACGACTTGCATATGGTGTTCATTGACTTGGAGAATGACTATGATAAAATACCGCGGAATGCCATGTGGTGGGCCTTGGAGAGACACAAAGTCCCAGCAAAGTACATTACCCTCGTCCAGGACATGTCCAATAATGTTGTGACAAGTGTTTGAATAAGTGATGCCGACACTGATGACTTCTCGGTTAAGATAGGTCTGCATCAGGGGTCAGCTTTGAGCCCTTATCTTTTTTCCTTGGTGATGGATGAGGTCACAAGGGATATACAAGGAGATATCCCATGATGTATGCTCTTTGTCGATGATGTGGTGCTAGTTGACGATAGTCGGACGGGGGTTAATAGGAAGTTAGAGTTATGAAGAAAAACCTTGGAATCGAAAGGGTTTAGAATTAGTAGAACTAAAATCGAGTACATGATGTGTGGTTTCGGTACTACTAGGCACGAGAAGGAGGAGGTTAGCCTTGATGGGCATGTGGTGCCTCAGAAGGACACCTTTCGATATTTGGGGTCAATACTGCAGATGTATGGGGGTATTGATGAAAATGTGAACCATCGAATCAAAGTCAGATGGATGAAGTGGCGCCAAGCTTCTGGCATTCTCTGTGACAAGTGAGTGCCAAAAAAGCTAAAAGGCAAGTTCTACAGGATGGCGGTTCGACCCGCAATTTTATATGGTGCTAAGTGTTGGCCGCGACATGCTCAACAGTTAGGTGTGGTGGAGATGCGTATGTTGAGATGGATGTGTGGCCACATGAGGAAGGATCGAGTCTGGAATGATGATATACGAGATAGAGTTGGGGTAGCACCAATTGAATAGAAGCTTGTTCAACATCGTCTGAGATGGTTTGGGCATATTCAACGCAGGCCTCCAGAAGCTCCAGTGCATAGCGGATGGCTAAAGCGTGCGGAGAATGTCAAGAGAGGTCGGGGTATACCGAATTTGACATGGGAGGAGTCCGTAAAGAGAGGTTTGAAGGATTGGAGTATCACCAAAGAACTAGCTATGGACAGGGGTGCATGGAAGCTTGTTATTCATATGCCCGAACCATGAGTTGGTTGCGAGATCTTATGGGTTTCACGTCTAGCCTACCCCAACTTGTTTGGGACTAAACACGACGTTCTTGTTGTTCATTAAGTGCTTTGGATCCTTTATAGTGAACTTAGACCGTTTCTTGCTAATTTATATAGTTCATAATCTATCTTGCAAATTCTATTTTATTGAAGGTTTAATATAGTGTATGCATGAATCACGGCGGATTTCAGGTTTGCGTGGTGGATCTGTCCTGCGGCAATGCTGAACGGAAGGGGCTTCTAATGAGGTAGGACGACTACCTCCTAACCCTGTGCAATTTCCCAACGAATACTCTACTTCTCATGATTTAGAAGAACCAGCAGTAGCTCAACATTGAATAAGCTTGATTAAATGAAGCTTCTATCTTCCGGAGCTTTTTGGTGCACTATTAGATACTCCCATTTGTGCACTTTGAGCTTTCTATTTATCATTTGTGTTCTGTTTGTGGCTAAGCCAGTAGTTGAGCTGAATCACTTTCTACCATGAGTGAGAAGACTCCAGTTCGCAAGAAACTAAGAAGCAATGGTTGGTGCATCTACACACAAGATACTATCAAGAAATGGTGCTTTTACATTCCAGAAATATTTGGTAGTTGCAGGATAGTTGCAACGTAGGGCAGTTAAGTAACACAAGCTCAGAGATTAACTCTCTTTGGTTCAATGATTGAATTCAGTTAACTTGTGATCTATTTAACCAGACCTTCATTTTATGTTGAGTTGCTTAATAGGAAGCTTTGCTTCTATTTATGACTTAATTTTGTCAGCTTTATTTCTTGCACCTTCTGGTTGTATATCTTCTTGAGCAGCATACATGGAGTTAGAACTTACTTTTGTCAGCTTTGCTTCCATTTATGACACTAATTGTTGGCGGGGTACGTTGGTCCTTGGTGGTCGGTTATAACGCTCTAGTAGCTCCAATCAGGAAGAAAACAACATATAACACTCTAATAGCTCTATATCATGCACGATTCAGGATTATGTAAAAAAAATGCCATACACAACCATGACAGGCTCAACAGAATTATTCCTAGCTGTTTAACTTGTGAACATAATATGCACAAATAGTATTACCTTAGGAATAGGACCATTCATGACGAATTCCTCTGCTGATGACCAATGGAGAAAATCAGTTAGAAATTTAATCAATCAGTGTCAACCGATGAGGACTCGATCAAATTCAACCAGTCTAACCCGTTGGTCGGAAGATGTCTCGCCTACCCCCCTGCATCCACAATAACAATCACAACATATTACAGCCATTTGTGCTTCGCCGCTGTTGACTAACCCAGCAGTGCTGCTTAGTTACATGCGAATTTTTGGCAGAAATATAGTTAGAGGGTACGAAAGAAAACAAGGCAACAGATGGTAGCTAGAAAGTGCGTACCGTGACGGCAGATAACAGCAGCTTGCCAAAACACAAGTATGTATATTGAAAATTCCGAAGTACTCTGATCTTGTTCTTCAACTATGACCGCTAGCTGTTAGCTAGGCCACCCCTAAACCGGACCAGAAATGCAGGAGTACGAGACTTTGAACAGAGAAGCTTCCGACAGCGGCAACAAGGTAACCCCTCCTCTTCCTCTTCTCTAACTAACTAAAGAGCGCACAATCCAATCTTCATCTGATTGGGACACATGATGAATTCCTCGTTTAAGAACTACTCAGGATGAATTCCTCCTTGGAAGACCAAGAGAGAAAATCTGTTCTTCAAATTCCATCAGTCTAATTAACCCACAGGTTCAGGATCTCAGCACCACCTACAAAGACAAGAACAAGCACAACATGTTAAAATTTGTGCATCAGCACTGTTAACCAGTACCAGTACGGCAGTACTCAACTACTAGCTCTGAACCATAATACAAGACGTGTTTGCAGTTCAAATTAAACTGGAAAAATGTCTTATCATACGGAGGGAGTACATATATATAGGCGTAAGTTTGGCGAGCACCCGCACGGATACGGTGGCACGCTTTGGTGAAGGCTGGGGAAAGCATGCTAGCCATGGTGCCAAGACAGGTCCAGCATCATGACACATGACATCGTGCTATAGTTCATCCCGTCCCACCTGCAGCTGCGGCGACGACGAATTGAGACAAGGACGGGAGAGGAATAACTGGGCCGCACAATTTCGAAACCTAGTGCCGGATACTATATGGTGTTTTTTTTCTTGCAAGAGAACGGGACACGTGAGCACGCCACCCAGCCATCTGGTCCAACGTGGGTTGCTTGTGAGCTCGGGTGATCATTTCAACAAGTTCTAAGTCAGCAAGCACTTTTTAACAGTCGTGACCAACGTGCACATTCGTGCCAGTTTGTGTGACTGCCAGTGTAATTACTTTTAAAATTAGTTCAGGGGCCTAAATTGGTAGGCTTGCAAAAAAGGCAAATTTTGCCTATAACTAAAAGTCATCGCACGAATCTGAAAGCAATGACAGACGTTGGATGCATGCATAGTACTACCTCTCTCTCAGTTTATAGGTCGTGCGCGTACCCCTAGGTCGTTAATTTGACCAACCTAATACAAATCATATATTACAAAAAATATACCAACATAAACTTTGGAGTTTCTACTTTCAAAAGGTATAATTTTTGTGTTATATAGTTTATATTAGGGTGATAAAATTGGCAACCTAGGTATACGCGTAGGACTTGTAAACTGAAACGGAGGTAGTACTATATCTCGTGCATCGGTGCATGGTAGAAAAATTATCCGCCCTACCTTGCCGTCCAATGAGGAAACATACCCTGTATGCATAGCGCTCTTGCTAGCTAGCAGATACATTATGCATGCATTTTTTGGGTTCGATGAAAGAACAATTAATGGTAGACACAACCATGAAATGTTCAAGAGAATTACTAGCTCCCAGCTAAACGAAAACCACACGTGAATGCAATACTTTGTGAACATAAAATGCACAAGGGTGTTTACCGTCAATACCGTGGATCGAATAGAACTCATGATCTGTGAACGACCAGGAAAGAAAAGTAGAAGCAAACTTAACCAATCATCAACTGATGAGTAGTACTCATGATGAATTCCTCCGCCCAAGATCAAGAGGGAAAAGTAGCAGCGGAACTTAATAAATCTTCAATTGATGAGAACCTCTCAAGATGAATTCCTCTATCCAAGAACAGCTGCAAATCCGGTCAATCTAACCCATCGGTTCAAAGATCTTAGCACCACCTGGAAGCATAAACACAACAATTAACAAGCACCACATGTTAATTTTGGGCTTCACCATTGTTAACCAGTACCAGTAGTCCAGTAGTCAACTACATATATATCCTCAATCTCTCTTTTGGTTGAATAATTACTTTAGAGGGCATCAAGAAAGCAAGCGAGCAAATGCAATTGTTTGTTAGTGGCTAGCTAGTATTACATGCGTACCTCAACAGCAGACAGCAGATGAGAAGCCTGAGATAGCAAAAACTTGGATTGGAAATTTTGAGCCACTCCAATCTGCTTCCTCAATTGTCAATCTGCTAATGCATGCATGCAAGGCTTTGCCCTCAGAAGGTGCAGAGCAACGGAACTGGCTCCTCCCCTCTGCTTCCGACTAATGAGTACATAATTCCTTGCTCGAGACCTCCTCCATACTGGCTCCTCCCCCCTTTCTCTTCGCCAAAGCATGAAGCAACGTATGTATGCTGCTGCTTTGCTTTTGCCTTTTCTTTTGCTTTTCCAAAGATGACTGAGATGCAGCTACTCTTACATGATCCATTTTGTGCTTTTCCTAAAGAGGATTAATTCCTGCGAACGCTACAGATTTCCATAGCGTTTTGTGCTGCTAGAGATAGCATTTGTTCGGCAAGGTCTCCGTTTGCTGAGCTCCCTAACTTCCTAAGTTTAGCCCAACTCCCTCAGTCCAAAGTATTCAACACGTATTTTAACTGTCCCAGTTCAATCTTTGAACAACAATCAATCTAACAACATTATATATGTTATTATTATTATTAAAACGAATTTCCTTCTGATTTCGATTTTGTAACTGTTCAGAAACATTGAAGAAGAAATTTACGATCAAAGCTCTTGAACTTGGCCTTATTTCAAAGTCAGACAATTTCTTGCCTTTTTTTAACTTCTGAAAGCACTCCTGATTATTTGTGAAGTATGAAAGCAAAGGATTTTCAGTTTTTCTAAGTCACCCAACAAGTCCAAGAGCATCAATGCAAACCTTCCAGAATCCACCATTTCTGAGCATTTCAAATCCAGTCGAAAATATGAGGATGTTATTGTTATCTCTGTTAGGTATTCCAAACGTATGTGTCAAGTTAGACAGAGTCAAGGTATTATACGTGTTGGTAGTCCAAGTCGGCAACTACTCACGTGGTTGTGTTGGAGTCTTTGTAATTCATCTACTATAAATAAAGGAGAAAATCCCCAGGGAAGCTACGGCAGAGGGGGAAAAAAGGTTATCTCGTGCGTGCTGTTTGCCGTGTATTTTTCTACTGATCGATTAGACTCGCCGGAGATTAGTTTGCTTCAGAAGCCAGCCTCGCATCCAAAGCATCCACCTGCCTAGTTGTCTGCTTAGCTAGTTGCGTACGTGCTTGTTCTGGCTAGTTGCACCGGCGTTCCACGTTGATCTGACCGGAGTTCCAACAAGTGGTATCAGAGCCAAGTTCTACATCGTCAGGTGGGCGCTGCGACTGCGTTGAGCGACGATCAAGATCATGGCCGAGAAAGGTGGAAGCGTGTTTGTCACATACCTGATGCTGACGAAGAGCAATTACTCGATTTGGGCGATCAAGATGAAGTCGTTGATGCGTACACAAGGAGTTTGGGAAGCTGTGGAGCCGGCCGCTGCCGGCAAGGTGGACGACACGATGGATCAAAAGGCGTTGACGGCTATCTATCAAAGTATTCCGGATGATGTGTTCGCCTTCATTGCTGAGAAGGAGACGTCACACGAAGCTTGGGAGGCGATAAAGACAAATCGTCTTGGAGATGATCGCATCAAGGAGGCAAGATTGCAAACCCTCAAATCTGAGTTTGATAGGCTCAAGATGAAAGACACCGAATCAATAGATGACTTCGTTCTCAGGATGACAACCATCGCCAATGGGATAAGAGGACTTGGAGAAAAGTTTGATGAGACTAATGCTGTCAAGAAAATTCTTCGAGCGGTTCCATCAAAGTTTCTTCAGATTGCATCTGCTATAGAGCAGTTTGATGATTTCAAAACAATGACCATGGAGGAAGTCATAGGGAGATTGAAGGTTCATGAGGAACGATTGCGCGGTTATGCCCATGATGATGACTCAAGATTGCTCTGAGGATGGGAACGGCGACAAGGTTAAGAGTCATGCCTTAGTGTTTTTTTTAATATGTTAGTGGAGTCTACATATTGGTTTGTCAGTCTAGTCCAGGTCGTCTATGTGTCTCGACGAGAGGGGATCAAGTTCAAGTATGCGGGGGTGGTAAACCAGTGAAGGTGAGTCTCTTTAATGAGGCCATGTCTCTACATGAGGCTGGAGTGCATGGTGTAGTGCACAGGGTGGTGCGATCCACAAGGAGTCGGCATGTATCTCGCTAGGGTGGATGGTGCAGTCCACCGGGTGGTGTGTTCCACAGGTTACTAGCGAGGCTGGGTAGTCCAATGCATATTTGACGTGGTCCGTAAATTCGCCAAGTTACAATTGGGGAGAGCCAATTAGACTTGTCGTGGTCGAGTTGATGAGTAGACAAGTTTGGATTAGGGAGAGATGGTTAGGTATTCCAAACGTATGTGTCAAGTTAGACAGAGTCAAGGTATTATACGTGTTGGTAGTCCAAGTCGGCAACTACTCACGTGGTTGTGTTGGAATCTTTGTAATTCATCTATTATAAATAAAGAAGAAAATCCCCAGGGAAGCTATGGCAGAGGGGGAAAAAAGGTTATCTCGTGCGTGCTGTTTGCCGTGTATTTTTCTACAGATCGATTAGACTCGCCGGAGATTAGTTTGCTTCAGAAGCCAGCCTCGCATCCAAAGCATCCACCTGCCTAGTTGTCTGCTTAGCTAGTTGCGTACGTGCTTGTTCTGGCTAGTTGCACCGGCGTTCCACGTTGATCTGACCGACGACAAGCGGCATGAGTTCCAACAATCTCCTCGACAACTATCTCGACGGTCGACATGCATGCACATGTTTACCTGATGTGTCACTATCAGTTACTCCATCTGTTCCAAATTAGTTGACTTGAATTTGTCTAAATATGGATGTATCTATATTTGTTTAGTGTCTAGATACATCCGTGTCTAGATAAATATGGTTCAAGTAATTTGGAACGGATGGATACATTAGTACTAGCACTGGCAGTCAGATGCTTTTGTGAAAAAGCACTTGCTAGACTCTGAGCCTATTAGTTTGATTTAGACATGTGGTGAATCAATCGGCACTCTGTACTCACTTTCAGAAAACAGACATCACTTGAGGCTGAGAGTATCTGAACACATGAAACACTCAAAAGATGTGTATGAGGAGCTCAGTCGATGATTTAAGGTCACACAGGCATAGCAAACAAATCACATAGACACCAAGGTCATTGCGTTCAGGCACACACAACCAGGGGAGCTGCTTCTGCAATATTACAGCACTTGCTTTATTTTCAAAAGCATAATAGCAAACAAACGACACAGTTCAGGAAGGGTAGATGCGTGTCACGCACAACCAGATTTTTCTTGGTTCATACACATATGCATTACAAGCACTTGAATCATATACCGAGCAAACTGTTGGAACCTGGCATGTGGTCTTCAGATTTCAGAGTGATGTTTTCTAACAAATTGTTGCATATTTTGTTAAACTAAAATGTATTTTATTGGCACTGTACATCATGTATTTCACTCTTTGTTTGTTACTCCCTCAGTTGCTAAATATAAGCATTTTAAAAGATTTCAATTTGCTTGGTATATAGACGTATTTTAGGACGTAGATTCATTCATTTTTCTCCGTATGTAGTCCATATTAGAATCTCTAAAAATACTTATATTTTGGAATGGAGAGAGTATATTTTAACAGTTAGTGAATGCATCAGTATTTTGTAAAGACTATAATCAGTAGTATAAAACACACACCGAACTGATTTCTAAAACAAGAGAAGAAAACATTAGTTCCTGGTGAAACATTCCGAATAGAGAATTCACGCCACAAACTTCACACAAGGAGACTGGTAAATGCAACAGCCAGCACACATGTTTAGCTTTGATGCTACTTTTTTCTCTCAAAATCATGACAAACAAATCACAAGGGCAGCAAGGTTGATTGATGAATGCATAAGTGCACGACCACATAGTACATGGCAAATAAGCCACACTCAGAAGCAGCTAGCTATGTAGATGCACGCAGGCTCACATAGGCAGCTGTTACCATACCACAAATAGAAAGCAAGCACTCACCAAAACCACACACAGAAATGCAGCCTGTGGATGCACACAGGCAAACGCATACCACAGACACACGCGTCGGCCAGGTTTGTGTACGCAGTCGCAGGCACAAACATGTCCGCTTCTTATTTCAAAGCCACGACAAAGGTGAGAGCCAACATAAGCTCCCACATAAGAGGCATAGGCAACAGCACCATACAACAGTAATCCAAGCGAGCACACAAAGCAAACCAAACGCAGCAGCACAAATGTCCATCACCAGACCAGAGTGTCCAGCAGCAGCTGCTGCTGCATCAGAAGTGTCCATCACTTTTCAGGTAGCGATGGAAGAAACACCGCAGGGCAGAGTTCACCTAGGCGATGTGGGAGATTGAGAAACAAGATGGTGAGTAAGCGAAAGCATGCAAACAAGAGCAGCGGCCGAACTATTATAAAGATGGATTTGGCATTACGCATATATATGACGTACCTGAGGACGGAGACCCGGCCTGGGTAGTTTTTTCTTGTAGTAGCGCGAGTGGATCGGTGCCTCAAAGTGCTCAGGGCGGTGGTCGACATCCCACTCCAGAGCGTCCCACACGTCCTTCTCGATCTCGATGGTCGGCTTCTTCACTCCTGGGCCACGGGCCCCTACGGATGGTAGACGGCGCAGGTTCCAACATCCCCTGATGTTGACGCTCTCGAGTGCAGGGGCCACCGTCTTGACCTTGCATATGTTCTGCAGCTTTGGAAGGTCGTGCAGGTGGATGGCGGTCAGCTTCGGCAATATTAGACCGAGGGTGACTATTTCCTCTGGGTAGTTTTTGTCCAATACAAAGACGTGGCTGAGCTTGTCGCAGTAGATGATGTGGAGGGTCTCCAAGCTGGAGAAGGAGGAGAACCACACCGGGAGAATGCACTGGAGCCTAGGGAAGAAGCCCAGTTGTAGGTGCTCTAAATTTTGGAAGGATCTGACATTGGCTTGCTTATAGAGTATATTTGTACTCGAAATCTTGCGGGACATTAGGAGATCTAACAACTCAGGCTGCAACTGAGAAAAATTATAGGAATCTCTAAAGATACTGGTATCCAACTTCGGGCACCTCTCCATGCAGAACCACCTAAGCCCCTGCCAAGAGTGCTCAGGCAGAATAAAATTTACCGAGACATCATGCACATGCAGGGATTTGGCATGTCTTGCTATCAGGTCGCCTAGTCCTTTACCCTTTTCTAGTTCCTTCTCCACGTAGAAGCTCCCTTCAGCAATCTCTACATGTTGATGAAACTTTGTGGTCGGAGGCTGTGGAAAGGCCTGCATCGGAGCAGCGCCGGCCATGCCAAGTACTTCACTATACCGGCCTGCTGGAATAAGCTGCAAGGTCCCTTGATCACTAGGGCCAGCCTTATCCTTGCTGGTTGCTTCAACTTGAAGAACCCCATCATACACAGGTGAGGAGGTGAGGTGGATACTAAAATCAATAGCATCCATACTTGGACAAAACAATATGGAACAGATCTATCAAGGAGCGAGCAAACCTTGCATCCATAAAAACAGCATGCATCTGAAACCCGAAAGATTCGCTTTTTCCGATGGCTGGTCGAGAACACACGATTCCGGCCCGTGTGTCTACGCACAATAACTCCAGGCTAGAAGGGGTATAAGCTAACTCATACATAAAGTTCACTGCACGAAGGTGCATGCATCCTATTAGAAACAGCCGTTTGAGCCTTGGGACTTTCACCACCACAGTCTTGAAGTCAAGTATCTTGATTGCTGTTCCCGAGAGGTCCAATTCCACTAGGTTGGGTAGCCAACACAAGAACAAATTCTTCAATTGTGTGCAGCCTGCTAAGGAGATCTTGGATATTCTGACATCCTTATTATCTGTTGTGCTGGATGGACGAAATTGTTTTGGAGGTAGCCCAACAGTTTGTGTCCATTGAGAAGCTGGCCCATATCCATTGAAGCTAAGGGATTCGAGGGAGGGAGGAAGCCCACCTGCACTCTCCAGTTCATCACAACCATCAATTACAAGCAACCGGAGGCTACTTGCCTTTGCAAGGCTGAGTGGAAGAATTTTCATGTGACGATTGCCCGACAAGTCAAGCATTTCCATACTTTTCTTGTCTATGAAGTAGTGATCGGCATCGTCTGATGTCTCCCATTGACATGATTTGATTATTCGGAGCCTCTGGAGGTTAGGTAAGCGGCGCTGTAGGTGAGCTATGTATTGTGATCCCATGACGCCCTCTATATTTAGCTCTCTGATATTAGTCATGAGATCCAACTTTTCTTGAGACAAGATTTCATTCCAGTATGTGTAACGCAGGTCCAGCACACATAGGCCATACAAACATAACCACTCTGTGTTATGTTCTGCTTCAATTGGTTGGTCATCTGTACAGTGGTCCAGTCCAAGAAATCTTAGGCCATGACACTTCATGAAAGAAGGTGAAGCAAAACTAAAGGCACAACAATAGAGAATCAGCACACCAAGCTTGCTGCAATGATAAAAAAACCCATCTGGTAAAGCTGGTGGGTGATTGGATATTTCAAATGCCAAGAAGAATGATGACACCGCTGCAGGTATTGTTTTCATACCATGTACTTCTGCATTTCTTGACACGACCGAAATCCAACGGTATGGGCCTTCTTCGTAGACATCATCATCTTTAATTACCAGAAAAGGAGACTCTGAGTGTTTCATGAACATTTGAAGAACATGATCAAGCAGAGAAGCATCACACTTCCAATTTATCTCTCGATGCAATGCACTAATAATATCCCTTGCTCTGTCCCCTTGTATGATTGCATCGCATATCCAATAGTTGGAAGAATGAGAAACCCAATCAAATTTAGTGAAGGTGTGGAAATTACAGTGCAGGAATAAATCATAGAGACAGCAATCTGCAACAACTGTTTGGTCAATGTCCAACATACAGGGGTTGCGAGCAACTATGGTAGCAGCTTCTTGATGTAGCAGCCCAAGAAACCATGATCTTGACAATTTATCGAGAAAGCAATGAATGAAAAGCCGAGTATATCTTAGCTTGTTTTTTACCCCAGAACGGTCGTGATGCATGGTTAGGCAATTTCTGTTGAAGGTCCATATCATCACGTTATTGCCATATCTTACTAGTCGAGGAATACCCATGAGACCCACGTCAACCTCATCATCACCCCCATTAAGAAAAATCATCATAAATTTAATATCCCTCAAGGTTCGATCAATCACCTGACTAACAATATCTATCTCATGCCTTGTGCTTTCATCATGTCCCAAACAATCATCATGTTCATCTTGCTCATCCAGAATAGCCATTACAGAGCTATCAAGTTGCAATTCCTCTGCAATTGCCCTCTGCACTCCTCTTTTATTTTTCCACTTTGAGCAATCTATAAAAAAATATTTTGTCAAAGCATAGTTCGGGAGTCGTTCTCCTAGACGGAAGCACTGCAGCTATGGATCTAAGAACAGCGGACACTCCAAATCCTTCCCAACCATCACAATATATGACCTTCCACATGCCCATCTGAATAATATTTAAAGTTTCCTCTGTGGCGGAGCCAACATCTATGTTCCCAGACATCTAAAGTTAAACACGTTAATAAGTTAGAAGTATAACGCTTCTAGAGCTGCAACACTAATTTAGCATATACCAATAATGCATCTTTGAACAATGAATTTTGTTGGAATAATCCTGGTTAGATGCTTAATCGAGTTGGAGTTGGACTATGTTGTTTGTGTCCAAGTATGATAGGTGTTGTCACATCTACTCTCGAAACAGGGTCTCACCCCGCTTTATAGATAAAGTACAAACTAAAGTATACGGCCGGACAATACAAGGTAGCGAGGAGGCCTCTGACAAAGCATAACCCGATATAGTCCTTGTTTGCTTGGGATTTTGTTTCTACTTTTGCAGCTTTTTCACTTTGGCTAAAAACACATAATAGCTCCTAAATAGGTGCTTTCGGAGCTTTTATGGCTTTTGGTGTTATGGCTTTTTCGTCAAAGTGAAAAAGCTACAAAAGCAAAAGCAAAAGCAAAAGACCAAACTAACATGACCATAAACATGCAACATAAACGCACACGACTATTACATTGGAAAAGAAATACATGTAGGCCTTAATACAACGACACCACATGCCCTACGGAACCTAAGCTTCATGACAACACCTCGGGAGGTGGAATGGTGCTAAGCATCTCTGCCGCCGAGTCCGAGACGGACATAAGTCTTCACCTGGAACCTTGGCACCAAGAGGAGATGACATCCTCAAGAGAAGAGCGGCACACACGAGTGTCGACGCCGTTGGCGCCAAAGCGCATAGCTTCGCGCGATAGCTCACCTGTGCTACCACATGGATCTCAGGGCAACCGCAACGAGCACCAACTTCCAGATTTGGATCTACGCATCACCACTGACAACAATAGACAGCGAGCCCCCGCTACACCCATCGCTGCCCATATGACCAAGAGGCATAGCCACTACCATCGCCAAGGTACCTGCCGGAATGCTAGGAATTCCGACCATGCGGACCGCCATTCGGGGTCACCACCCCAGCATCCATGTCCCGAAATACCACCACCTTCGCTCTTCACAGCACCCCAACCACGGTAGGGAGAGTAGACGCACCTCCATATCCACTGCTAACCCTGCATCAGCCACCAAGTCCGGGTCAACACCTCAACAGTAGGAGGCAGCCACATGAACATCCTCATCCGGTGCGACAGGAAGGGGGGGGGGGCGTGGGCACAACCCAGTGACTACCGACACCACCACCGAGAAAGTGCCGACCATATCCCTCTGGCTTTGGCCCGGGTGAGCTCATATGACACCAAGCATATCGCCTTGGGTGCGGATTCGTCTGCGGGTGCAGCGATGTCACGACCACTACCTCCGCCTACTACGCCCGCAGGCACTACCAGGTTCGAGCCGAACCTCACTTACTCGGAGTGACAACCCTGACCTGTCTCAAGCTGGATCTGGTCCGTCCGAGCACGAACCCTAGGTCATAGCCACCTCCGCCATGCGTATACTCACGCACAACCCGCATGGACCCAGGAGAAGGGAGGTCGCACCACCACCAGCACCCCGCCCTCGAACGCCAACCGCCGCCGCCAAACCTATCGCAACCGCGTTGACCTCCCATGCAACCACCAAGCTCCCATTATGGTGCCGGCAAACCTAGAGCATAGCCTGCACAAGGGGCGGCCACCCTCGTTGGCAAGGATCCCCAGGCCAACCGCCAAACTGGGTACCCAATCGGGTTGCCAAGGAACCACGGGCTCGAGCTGCCAGCCTAGCCACAACCAGGGACTAGCACCACCGAGCAACACACACACAACCCCATCACTGATGCCATGCACTCCCCCTCCCCATGTGCCCTACTGCAAGGCAGCAGCCACCCCCACCAGATCCGCCCACACTCAGGACCCACCTCGCGTCAGCCGCGCATAGCCCTCGTTGTCCCACACCCAGTCGAGCCAACGTAGCAACCGTAACAACAACCTACACCATCTGCACGTTCATCCGTGTCGGCTCCGCCGCCCCCTGCGCGGGCACCGCGTCCCCAGATGAGTGTCACATCCTACGCTGCATGCGACCCACCGAGAAGGAAGAAAGCCCCGCCGCCGTCTGCGACAACCGAGCTTTGCCCAGTGGTGCGCGCCGGCGGCAACGAGGAAGAGGTCAAAGTTAGTGCTTGCTAGGGTTCGCCCCTCTACTCGTGGGGGCGGGCTAAGCGAAGAGTTTTTTACATGATGTCTAACCATCGTTTCACATCCACTGCTTACAGCCAATGGCCAGTCCAATATTACCTGTTTATGGCATCCAGTCTACCTATGGGCTATCATACACTAGCACGTATGGCTTGCTGAGTTAAATCTTTTTATGTGCAGTCTGCTTATGGAACCGCCCTGTGTCCTTATCGTGTTTGCATTGCCTTCAAAGAAAATAATTGAGTTTCCTAAGATATTATTTGTCAAAACAACTGATATAAAAAAAATTGGGCATGCATGAGATAAACTTGTTGGTTCAAAGAAACTGACAAATTAACCTGCATGGCTGCATCGCCCATTCAAAAAATCAATACCACTTCTAAGGTGGATGCAATAATAGTGGCCCTAACCCTAAGAAGCTTAAAACTCAAAGGGCTAAAGAGAATGAACATAAGGGGGCTGTTGATGGTGAAGGGAGTATGAGCACTCAGGATCATGAAAAAACTTGCTCTCCTGTTGTAGAAGAATCTGAAACATTGGAATCTGATGACACATATGACCATGCCTTGTTGATTGATTCTCTGGTTCAGGAAGGACATCCTCCTGATAGTGCACCCAACCCAAAATATGCATTGTTTCGTGTGAGAAAACAAAATTCTTGATAATATAGAAGCTCAGGTTCGTGGGTGTGACTTGGCTTCGGTCCAAGTTCCTTTGACTCTTATTCAAAGATATTTTGGGGATGTGGTTAAGAATTCTCCTCGTGTGGAAGAAGTGGAGGGGAAACAATGCAGCAGCCTTAAAGTCTCTTTTGACTATATAGTACAGTCCCCAACCTCCACAAATGATAATGTTGAAGAAGTAACCCTACACCTCCTTTTATTTCAAAAGAGAATTTGAGATTCAATCTGAGAAATATGCAGAACAATATGGAGAGAAAGGAGGACAGAGCAATTGCCTGCCGCAGCTAAGAATAGAGATTTAGAAGGTACCCCTAAAAATCACAAGACGCAGGGCTTTTACCTGCTTCAGGGAGTTTGGTTTCTTTCATATGGTGTAGGACTACAGGAGATTTAAACCATTAACTAAGCGAACATGGGCGGCCTATATAGAGTGCGCCACCCCTCTCGCCTTCTACGTCACAAGGGAATTACGGTAGTCATTATTCATCCCCACTACAAAAAGTAACTGATGTCATGAGTATCGGTAAAGCCAGCTTCTAATGAGTATTATAATGCCCGAGTTAATGTCTCTGGTTGTTGTACTTCTTCTATCTGACTGACGAATCATCCGAATGTACACATGTTATTGGTCCGAGTGGATTTCTCTCATTATGGCGACCAAGTGAACAAATCTTTACGACTCTAGTTGATGTTTTTGTATCTTTAAGATGTGGGTTTAGGCCCCATGGGTGTCCATGAGGTATGGACAATAGTGGGCCTACCCCATGTGGGTGACTTCATCGTTAGCCCCCGAATCCGTCAGGACATCCCTATACTTGGTTATTGCAAGGGCATCCCTATACTTGGTTATGTTTCGAGGGACTTGGTTACGACTCTGGTTCATTTGCCATGTGGCGGGTTAGGAATTCATTTAAAGAAAACTAGCACTTATCCTATAATGAAATTCCCTTACGCAATAATGTGATGGCAAGTGACTTGGTTCTATTGAAAGGACATCCCTACACTTGGTTATGTCTCTGGTCTTCCCCCTATTCTCCATAGCGCCTTCCACCGCCTTGCAAGAACAGCGTGAGGCTCACAAAGGATGATAAGTTAGATGTAAATGTCATGATACCCATACAATAGAGTGGAAGGGTTTGTAGGGGATTGATCTTTTGTTGGTTTTCATTAGCCCCACGAACTCCACGATAGAGAACACAGACTCCAGGATAGAGAACGGGAAATGTTTTTGTATAGTGGTTTAGATGATCCAATGCGAGTGAACCCCAACCAAGCTTTACGAGTTGAAGAGTCGTTCCAAAGTTGAGACTCATAGACTAATCACGACTAGTCTCGACTACTGCTGGATTAATCGACATGGCACTATAGCACACACCATGCAGTCACTGTTTGTAAAGTGTCGCTTAAGCGTCAGAACACCCTCCAAGCTCAAGGCATCCGGCTCGCTTTAGACATGTGTCTAAGGCATCGACCTTAGACATTAGTGTAGGGTAACGCAGCATCAAATAAAAAAAATTCCGACCTACACACCACCCCAGGATCATTATGAAGATGATACAAGGTTTTTGATCTCATCGTTACAAATTCGTAGCGCGGCGGAAGTGGAGTTGGTGAAGATCGTTGGTGTAGATCCCCGCAGCTATGATTTTACAACCTGCCAACCGCAAGGATGTACTCCCTTGTCAGCTCACCGAATGGATCTCCGGACAGCCCTTTGGGAGGCCTCGAAATAGACCATCGGATGGTTTCACTGGACGGATCCTCAAACAGCCCTTCGTGAGGCCTCAGGACAGACCCTTTGATGGTCTCACCGGGCGGATCCTCGGACAGCCCTTCGGGAGGACCCTCGAATAGCCCCTCGGGCAGAAGATCGAACCAACGACCTCTCTACGCGGTTGCACCCAAATAACATTTCAGCTCTACGGAACTATTTCATATGAGGGAGAGAAGAAAAATACATCATGCATGGCATTTGTATGAGAGAATGAGTGATTGTGCAGAGCTTCTCTCCACCTCTATATCTAGGCCCAGCCCAAGGGCTAGAGTATACATGGAAATACCAAAATACCCTAGATATTTTTCACACTATTCATAATAGTGTTTCCACTATTCCCGAGATATTATCTCCAATAGTGTTCTCACTATTCATGAGATATTTTCTCCTAACAGTATTTTCACTATTCATGAGATATTTTCTCCTAACAGTGTTTTCTCTATTCATGAGATATTTTCTCCTAATAGTGTTTTCACTATTCATGAAAAAAATCTGCGACTATTTAATCCTTTTTTTAAGGTCCAGAACATTTCGAGCACTCCCTACAATAATTCTGGACGCATTCTGAAATATTTCTGGACTAATGATTTCCATTTCTGAAACATTTCTGGTAACTGTGAGACATTTTCGGTTTTCTCTCTGGAACTTTCCCGTCGTCTCTGAAACTTTTCTGGTGACTTTCTCTCAGGCTCTTAAGCGTGTGATCCTATATTCAGCAGATAGACTGTCTAGTATGGTTGTCTAGTATTCAGTAGATAGATGACCCTTAAGCGTGTGATTTGCTCGCACGCCACTTGCCGCTTTTCCACCTAAACTTTGGAACAATAATGTTGTTGCCAAAAAAGTCGGAGGCTAGCCGCATTGAGCAATTCAAGCCGATCAGTCTTGTCAATGTTAGCTTCAAGATTTTTACTAAGATTGCCACAAATAGGTTGACGCAGATAGCCCATTCAGTTGTGCAACCAATTCAATCTGCTTTCATGACAGGACGACACATCCTAGAAGGGGTGGTTTTTCTGCATGAAATGCTTCATGAAATCCATACGAAGAAACTAGATGGAGTTATCTTCAAATTGGATTTTGAAAAAGTGTATGGTAAGGTCAAATGGCCATTCCTACAGCAAGCCTTACCTATGAAGGGGTTCAATGAATCTTGGAGATCCCAGGTGGATTCATTCATACAGAAAGGCAGTGTTGGGATAAAGGTCAATGATGACATTGGAAATTTCTTCCAAACACATAAGGGGTTACAACAGGAGGACTCCGTGTCTCCTGCGTTGTTCAACAGGGGGACTCCACTCCTTATTGGACGGGCAAAAGATAGTGGCAAAGTAGGAGGACTTGTTCCCCACCTTGTAGAGGGGGGCGTCTTCGTCCTACAATATGTGGATAACACAATAATTTTCATGGAACACGATCTAGTAAAATCTAGGAATATGAAGCTTGTGTTATGCCTATTCGAGCAATTGTCTGGACTAAAAATCAATTTCAACAAAAGCGAATTGTTCTACTTTGGGAGAGCGAAAGAGGAACAAGACAAATACAGACAATTGTTCGGATGTGAAATGGGATCTCTACCCTTTAGTTATCTAGGAATCCTAATTCATCATACACGTTTAACAAATAAGGAATGGAAATGTATAGAAGACAGGTTTGAAAAGATATTAAGCTGCTGGAAGGGCAAGCTAATGTCGTACGGAGGCCAGTTGGTCTTTTATCCTTCTTTGAAGTGCCGGCAGGGGTACGGAAAATACTAGACTTCTATCGATCCAGATTCTTTTGGCAAAGTGATGAGGCCAAGTAGAAGTACATATTGGCTACATGTGATATTATTTGCAGACCAAAGGAACAAGGTGGGTTAGGGATCGAAAATTTAGAAGTGAAGAATAGATATCTGCTTAGCAAATGGCTATACATGCTATCTGTTGAGACCAAGGGTGTGTCGGTACAAATATTGCGGAATAAGTAACTTCAATCTAAGACTTTGGCCCAAGTAACCACTAGGCCAACAGACTCACCCTTTTGGAAGGGGTTAATGAAGACAAAGGTAACTTTCTTCCAACGGGTGAAGTTTCGAGTTGGCAATGGAAACAATACTAGGTTCTCGGAGGATACATGGCTAGGGGATACGCCTCTGGCTGTGCAATACCCTTCCTTATATAATATTGTGCAATGTAACGAGGATTATGTTGCCACAATATTAAACTCGATACCGCTTAATATCTATTTTAGGAGATCCCTGGTAGGAGAACGCTGGGATGCTTGGTTGCATCTGGTCCAAAGGTTGATGGACGTTCAACTAATAGATCAGGCTCATACAATTCGCTGGAAGTTAACTGCGACGGGAGTCTTCACTAGTAGAAAAGGGGGCAATGGTACAGGCCGGGTTGAGCATTAGTCCCGGTTCAGTCTAGAACCGGGACTACTGTGAGCATTTATCCCGGTTCGTGCGGCTAAGGCATTAGTCCCGGTTCACCTGGGCCCTTTAGTCCCGGTTCGTGTTACAAACCGGGACTAAAGGGTGCGATGACCTTTAGTCCCGGTTCATGCCTCAAACCGGGACTAAAGATTAGACCTTTAGTCCCGGTTTGAGGCACGAACCGGGACTAATGGGGTTGAGACCTTTAGTCCCGGTTCGTGCCACGAACCGGTACTAAAGGTCCCATTTTCAAATCCCCCCCCCCCCCGTGGATCGCCTTTTCAGTTTTAAAAAAAAGAAAAGAAAATGATGGAAATGTCAATAAAATAAAATAAAATAATTTTCCCATGTGATATGTGGTCTAGTTGTTGGGAAAATTTACAAACATGAATTTTCGACTTTTTTGCAAAATCTCTCGAGAATTTGTAAAAAATGGGCGTAACTTTTGCATACGAACTCGGATGAAAAAGTTTTTTATATGAAAAATCATCTACTCGAAAAGTTACATCGAAATTTAACTGGGGTAACCCCGTTAAACATTTTCAAAATCCTCAAAAACCTAACAGAAAAAAGTTATGGGGCTTTTAAGATCTGGAGAGGCAAAAAAATTCAAACAATTTCAAACTATGGTCAAACAATGGTCAAACTAATTATCCTACAATATTAGTGTTACTAAATAATTATTTAACTTATATTGAATTTTTGTCAAATCTGGTCAAACTATGGTCAAACAATGGTCAAACTAATTATTCAGGAAATATTAGTGTTACTAAATAATTACTGTTTTTTAAAACAATAGTTTCAAACTCAAACAGTGAAATGTGTCACTTCATGCTCAAGCAAAATTCCTGAGGGTTAATAGGATTGACATCTTACTATTGTCAGGAAAACAACAAGTGCAGACTCGGAAGCGAAGGAGAATAGAACCTGAAAGTTAAGCGTGCTCGGGCTAGAGTAGTAAGAGGGATGGGTGACCGGTCGGGAAGTTAGATGAGTTGGAATGATGAGGGGTGATTAGAGGATAAATTGAGTAGTGATGAGGGGGTGGTGATTAGAGATTAGAGATTAAAATTTGAAAATAAAAAAAATTTCAAAAAATAAATTTCAAAAAAAAAATCAGAAAATTTCCTTTAGTACCGGTTGGTGCTACCAACCGGGACTAAAGGTGGGACTCCAGGCAGCGGCCACGTGGAGGGCCTTTAGTACCGGTTCTGGTTTGAACCGGGACTAAAGGGTGAGTGCATTAGTAACGACCCTTTAGTCCCGGTTCAAGAAAATCGGGACTAAAGGCGCTTACGAACCGGAAAGTAGGTCCGTTTTCTACTAGTGCTTGTCAGTGAAATCGATGTATCTGGATTTAATTGATACCGGGCCATTGTCGAGGTCATTGCACTTTTGGAAGATTAAAGTTTCACTTCGGATTAAAATCTTTATGTGGTTCGTTCACAAAGGATATTCTCACCAAAGATAATCTGACAAAGAGGAACATGGTTGGTCATACTAGATGCTGCTTTTGTGATCAAAATGAATCGATTAAACACCTCTTTCTTGAGTGTCCTCTTGCGAAATTATTACAACGATCAATACATATTGTTTTTAACATACACCCTCCTACAAGCATAAACACATTATTTGGGACGTGGCTCAATGAAGTGGACAATCACATAGCAAAACATATTCGGATGGAGATATGTGCTTTCTTTTGGGCTATCTAGAATACTAGAAATGATTTGATTTTTAATGGAACAAAATTCACTAATTTTTTGCAGGTTATCTACAAAGCTACAACCTGGATCCGTATGTAGTCATTACTAACTCATGCGAACTTCAGGGAGTTTTTGGTTATTGGGTGTGGGTGCAACCATTGGGCGATGGTAGCACGAGCTATATTCAGCCGATTTGGATAGCGAGCTAATAGTAGGCTAGGTGTGTAGGCATCATAGTCTATTTTCTATCGCCGAATGTGGCACTTTTCCCTATGTGTTTTGTTTTAAGCTCGGACTATGAGTTTTTATGGACCTTGAGACTTTGTTACATTTTTATTTAATAATATGGGTGCATGCATTGATTAATGCAGAGGCCGGGGGTTATCCTTCTTTTCAAAAAAAATTACCCACTCCTCAATATCACTACTCATGATGAATTCCTCTGACGAAGATCAAGAGAGATATCTAGCAGCAGATTTAATCAATCATAAACTAATGAGTACTAGTCATGATGAATTCCTCCGTTCAAAACCAAGAGAGAGACAAAATCAGCTGCTAAACTTAATAAACCTTCAACTGTTCTCCGTCAAAGACAAAGAGAGAAAATCAGCTGCTGCCAATCTGATCAATCTAGATCTTGGCACCATCTACGAACACAAGCATTCCCAGCCTGACCAGCGAGATTTTGTATGACTGCTACTTAAAATTAAGAGTGAATTGAATGTAATACCAAGTGTTCCCAGCCTGACCAAATGCTCCTAGCTAGCTAGCTGTATATAGTTGGGTTCACATGTCAAAGCCATCATCTCACAATGGAAAATGTCCCTTACAATCAGTGAGAAAGCTTGTGTACACTCCCACAAGTTTTGCTTGTGTGCTAGCGTCTTATATAGTACATTAGGCTGCAAAAGGCTCTAGGTTCATGAGAGCTAGCTGGATCTGTCATTTATCTTCTAGTGTCGGCATCGCCTTTAAAGAAATGAACTGAGAGTTTGCCTAATATATATATATCGCTTATGAAATTAGTTCAGAACCCAAAATATTGTGCGCAGTCGAACCCCAAATTTTCTTCTATTGGGCATGCCAGAGCCATTTCACAATCTACCATGCCGTGCAAGCAGTGATAAAACCGTACAAGTGCTCTAGTCATGCATGATTTGGGGTCGATGTAAGAGCAATGGTAGAGGTAACCATGAAAGGTTCAAGAGAATAATTCCCAGCTAAAAGAGAACCATGCATATGCATTTACTACTTTGTGAACGTAAAAGGCACAAGAGTATTAGCCACTCCCCAATATCACTACTCATGATGAATTCCTCTGACGAAGATCAAGAGATATATCCAGCATCAGATTTAGTCAATCATAAACTGATGATTACTACTCATGATGAATTCCCCCGTTCATAACCAAGAGAGAGAGTCAAAAGCAGTTGCAAAATTTAATATATCTTCAACTGTTCAACGCCAAGACCAAGAGAGAAAACCAGCAACCAATCTGATCAATCAAGATCTTGGCACCACCTGCAAACACAACAACATGCATAGCATGTTAATTTTGTGCTTCAGCATTGTTAGCCAGTACCTGTACTCAAGCACATATATACACAAACTTTCTTCTGGTAGAATAATTCAGAGGGCATGAAGAAAGTAGCCAGAAAATGTAACTGTTTGTTGCTAGCTAGTACTCCCTCCGGTACTTTTTTGTCTGCGTCTAAGAAAATTTCGTTTTTCCCGCAATGCTCTGCGCATTGGCATTCTTTCGCTGCTCTTTCCAACCGTGCCCTCCATCCCTTTCCACCGCATGCATGCCTGCAGTAATCCCATCTCTCTTTCCCATGTGCTTCGCATCTTCCCAAGGCAAAGAGAGCTGCTTGCATGCAGAAACAGGAGAGAGAGGGAGAGGCGCATGCGTGCAGAGAGATGGACAGGGGAGAGAGAGAGCCGACATGCATGCAAAGTCTGAGCTAATCTCGCATGCAACCAGGGTCTCCTCGGATGAATCCAGGGGCAAAACAGTCCACATTTTGCTAATTGCTCCTCTCCTTGGTATGCGGGCTGGACCTTAGACGCAGAGAAAAAAGGACCGGAGGGAGTATGTAAGTACCTGGTACCTCTACCAACAGCAGGCGAGTGAGGCTCGACAGACAGCAGACAGTTTCTCAATATACAATCTTGTGCAACTAGTAGCAACGAAACCCGGTTTCTCAAAAAGAAGCAGCAAAACCAACGAGCATCACATTTCGCCCTGCATGCATTCCAGAAGAAAAATTAAATAAATTCTGTCCAAGACCCTACACAGTGAGAATCTAGTATGATGGTTAATGTTGCGCGCGTGCGTGCCTGCGTGCGTGTGTGTCGCTCTAGCTAGTGAGAAAACCATAAAATGCGCAGGAGTGCTTACCTCGTATCCAACAGAACTCATGGTCTGCCCAAGACAAAGAAAGAAAAGCAGCAGCTAAGTTAAACCATAATCAACTGATGAGGACCGGACTCATGATCAATTTCTCTGTCCAAGACCAGCCAAGAGACGAATGCATCTGTGTAACTTAACAAGTCTTCAGATGAAGAGAAGAACTACTAAGGAATCAGGAATCACAGGATGGATTCCTCCGCTGAAGACCATGAGAGAAAATCAGCTGCAAGTTCGATCAATCTAACCCATCGGCACCACCTACAAAGTACAAATACAGTAACAAGGACAAGTTGTTACGTTTGTGCATCGCCATCGTTAACAAGTACTACTACTCAACTACATGTATACTCAAACTTTCTTCTGGAAGAATAATTGAGTGCACGAAAAAAGCAAGCCAGCAAATGCAATTGCTTGTTAGTGGCTAGCTAGCTAGTACACTGCGTACCTTAACAGCAGGCAGCATATGAGAAGCTCAAGATAGCAAAAACTTAGATTGGCGATCCGATCTGCTTCCTCGGTCGTCAAACTGCTAATGCAGGAGTTTCAGACAGACCAAAGCAAGTTGGCTCCTCCTCTCTTCTCTGCTTCATGGATGCATGGGCTTTTGCTTCCCCCCTTTTCTCTTTGCCAAAGCATGAAGCAACGTATGTTTGCTGCTGCTTTGTTTTGGCCTTTTCTTTCTCTTTTTCTTTTTGAAAGATGATTGAGATGCAGCTGTTCTTACAAGATTTCCATGGTTGCTTTTCCAACACTACAGATTTCCATGGTGTTTTGGGCTGCTCGAGAGAGCTTTTGTACAGCAATGTCTACTAAGGCAGGCAACACATCGCAAGTGTATCTGTCTCCTAACTTCCTAAGTGTAGCAGCACTCCGTCTGTCTAAAATATTCAACACGTATTTTGAGTCTCCAAGTTCAATCTTTGAACTACAATCATTCTAACAACATTATATTATTATTAAAAAGAATTTCCTTCTGACTTTTTTGTAATTATTCAGAAACATTGAAGAAGAAATTTATGATCAAAGCTTGAACCTGGCCTTATAATTATATTCAGACCACGTCTTGCCTTTTTGAAGTTCTGAAAGCACTCCTGATTATTTCTGAAGTATGAAAGCAAAGGTTTTTCCGTTTTCTTAAGTCGTCCAACAATCCAAAGAGCATCAATGCAAAGCTTCGAGAATCTACTATTTCTGGACACTTCAAATCCAGCCAAAAAAATGAGGACCTTCATTCAGAGATATATTCAGCTTAACAGTAGAATCATGATTTCTTCAAATTCAGACAAAAAAGTAATTCAAATCCAGCCAAAAAATACATGACAACACACCTTGAAACTCTGTTCAATGGATAGGCTTCTATTATGACATAAGTTGTGATCTGTTCAGCTCTTCAGGGACCGGTCATGACCACCGCATGCATGCATGCATATCCTTATACCCTGCCGCATTCACAAAAATATTCAGTTTAACGGTAGAATCAGTTTACCATTCCGCAATATATGAGCTCTGTCTGTGTCAGTTCAAGCATGTCGTGAAATATATCCGTAGAGCTCAATAAGGATTAAGGAGTGTGATGCCAACGCCACTCTTACATGGATACACCAACTAAATCATCTTTGTAGCAAACTGTTAGAACCTGACATATGATCTTCTGGTACTGAATTAATGGCATTGGCAGTCATAAGCTTTTGCAAAATAGATAAATTGTTGCCTTATTGGTACTAAATTAGCATTGGCAGTCATAAGCTTTTGCGAAATAGCACTTGCTAGATTCTGAGTCTGTTAGTTAGGTTTAAAAATGTGGCGAATGCATTGGCACTCTGTAATCTAATCAGTGTCAGAAAGCAAACATCAGTTCAGGCTGAAAGGTTCGGAATATATAAATCGCTCAACATATTTCATGAACAAATATGGCATGCATGTATAGTTGTTGCTCTATTTTGTTCCTTAAAAAAAGCATAGCAAACAAATCATGCAGGCAACCAAGGTCGTTTGTTTCAGGAACACTCAACCATGTCAGCTGCTTCTGTGATACATCACTTGCTTTATTTATTTTTTACTTTTTTGCGGGGCACTTGCTTTATTTTCAAAAACATAATAATAACTGGTTCAATCGATCATTCACGCATGTAAATCTGCTGATGCTATACAGGTAAATGCACTAGCAGTTGCTGCCTTTTTTTTTATCAAAATAGTCACAAACAAAGCAAAGAGGCGGCAAAGGTCGATTGATGCATGCAGGCACACACAACCAGCCAGCTGCTTCTCTGTTCAGAACTTCACATAGTACTCAAACAAGTCACACTAGCAAGCAGCTTCCATGCGGATGCACGTAGGCACACATAGGCAGGCAGCCGTTACGATTCCACACGCATAGCAACAAAGCACTCATCAAAGCCGCACACAGAAATGCAACCTGATCGACACTGCAACCGCAAGCCACACACAAACGCACGGGCCAGGTCTGTGTACGTAGGCATAAACCTTTCCGAATATTCGAAAGCCACAGTGTATGGTAACTGGTGAGAGCCCCCATAAGCCACTGGCAACAATAAGACACAATAGAAATCCAAGCAAGCATCTAAAGGCTGCCAGCTTTTGATAGGCTCCGGCGCTGGAGCATGGCCAGGTGGTGAAGCACTCCGGGCCGCCTTCGGTCCTGGGCTCTCAAGTACAAACATCGGAAGGCTGCTGGCTTTTGATGGGCTAGTTGGAAGTTTTTCATGTCAATGTTCCCTGACAAATCAAGTATTTCCATATTTTATCTCAAAAGAAAAATCCATATTTGCCTTATCTATAAAGGAGTCATCAACATCCCCTGATGTCTCCCATTGACATGTTAGTTTTATTAGTCGGAGCATCTGGAGGTTTAATGTAGCAGCCCCAGATTCCCTCTATATTTAGCTCTCTGATATTTGTCATGAGATCCATCTTTTCTTCAGATAAGATTTCATTCCATTATGTGTACTGTAGGTCCAGGACCTGCAAGCTATAAAAATATGAGCTGTTTTACGGTGATTGGGTTAGTACTCGGAGTACTTAGCAGTACTTACATGTCTGATCACGTCTGATTTTTATTAGCCGTCAGATCTTGCGGGGAATTTTAATTGATTAAATTTAATATGTTAATTGCGATAAGGGCATAATGGTCCAGGGGGAAATATCTTTTCTTGAACCGATCACCTGAGGACCAGATCCATGTCTACTCGATCCAGTTCAGAATCCTCCTCCGATCTATTCGTGGCCGCTCGCCGCTCCTGACCTTCTCCGTCCTCGACCTGCCCGGCAAGAGGAATAAATTCATCGTCCTCGTTCTCCACCCAACCAACCCCAGCCCCCCACGCCGTCACCGAAGAAGAAGAAGGCCGGATCTGCGCCGGCTGAATCGGCGGCGACCGCGGCGGGCGATCCCATCTCTTCGCGCGTACCATCCTTAAGGTATGAATTCGGCTTGGCGTTCTGCTCGTTCTCTTGGCCGTTGTGCCCCTCCACCGTGCATGCAGTACAACCTCAACCCCACAAGATCCGGGTACGGACTAGAACAACGAATGGAAAGCTTCATCGTGGCATAGTTTCTCTTGAGCTAATCGCATCATGTTTGTTTAAGTAAGATGTTGACGTTTGAGATGAGATATATACTAAAGTAAGATGAGATATTGGTTCCATAGTTCACTTAATTTAGTTTATTAAAGTCATCATCACTTTAGGTTTGCATAGCGCATGAAATATAGTTTAAAGGAAGATGAGATACTACTTGTTGGACGTTGATGATTGGTTTCCCTCACATGTCAAACCAGCAAAGTCTTTTCCATGCACTTGTCTTTGCCTATGAGCTATTTTACACCTGCAACATTGATAAACAGAAAGATGTTGATGATTGGTTTCCCTCACATGTCATATGCAGGAAGACATGGCGTATGCAAGTGATGAGAGTATGTTCGAGTATGTAAATGTTGTCAGCAAGATGTTTGATAGTGAGGCTGAAGGCTATGAATTCTACAACAAATATGCTCTTGAAAAAGGTTTTAGTGTGAGGAAAAGCTACGTTGAGTGTGATGGATCCAACAAATACATAATTTTAAGGAAAATTGTGTGTAGTCGTCAAGGGTTTTGCGAAGATAAGCACATGAAAAGAAAGATGGGAGATAGAAAGAGGAGGCCACGAAGTTTAACTCGTGTTGGGTGTAATGCTAAATTGGTCATTACGAGACAGGAGGAAACCGGTCGGTGGTTTGTCAAGGATTTCATCGATGAGCACAGCCATCCTCTAGCCCCACGGCATCTTTCTTGTCTGCTGCGTTCGCACAGACAAATTAGCGATGAGCAGAAAGCGGACATGGAAAAATGTGGGATCCGCAAATACCGTATTATGGATATTTTGTGCTTTCAATACGGTGGATTTGATAAGGTTGGATGCATAAAGAAGGACATTTATAATTTCTGCATGCTAATAAGCAGGAGACAATCAGTGCCGGTGATGCTAAAACGGTGATCATGCACATGATGGCGAGGTGAGAGCGAGATGTGGATTTTTTCTTCAAGTACTTGGTAGACGAGCATGGCCATCTGAAGGGACTGTTCTGGGCTGATAGTCAATCGCGACTTGACTACGAGGCTTTCGGAGACGTCATTGTTTTCGATAGCACATACATAACCAACAAATACAATCTGCCATTCGTGCCTTTTGTCGGGTTGAATCACCACCGCAGCACTGTTATATTTGGCCGTGGTATAATTTCTCATGAAACAAGCCAGGCATACGAGTGGATGTTGCGGACCTTTTCTGATTGCATGGCACAGAAGCATCCGATATCTGTGATCACAGATGGGGACCTTGCAATGCAGAGAGCAATAAGAGTGGTCTGGCCAGACTCAAACCATAGACTATGTATATGGCACATTCAGCAGAACATTGTACGCCATCTGCATGATGACGACGTAAAGGAGGAATTCAGATCTTTCATTTATGATACTTCTTCCATTGAAGAGCATGAGATAAAATGGATACAATTCTTACAACGGAATAAAGTAACCAGTGAGGAGTCTTGGCTGCATCAGATGTATCAGATGAAAAAGTTGTGGTGTGCTCCATATCTTGAGGGGCGTTGTTTCCTAGGATTGAGCAGCAATCAGAGGACTGAGAGCTTGAAATCTGTGCTACATATGCATCTTGAGGGTAAGATGTCGTTGTTTGAAATGCTAGAGCACTATGAGCGTTGCCTTGCGTCGCGACGGATTAATGAAGCTCTCCATGACGTCGAAGTCTTGCAGTCCATTCCATTTACAGAGGAAAATGCTTCGCCGCTTGAGAAACACGTCGCAACAGTTTTCACACCTAGTGTCTTTAAGATGGTCTTATGGAGCATAGATGCTGTCAGCAAATGTCAGATTAGAGAGATACTAGATGGATCAGAAGATTCCACTTATGTTGTGTCCAAGCAGGAAAGAATGGATAAAAAGTTTGGAGTGCGCATTGAAGAGCAAGGAGGTCTTTTGCACAGGGTAAGTTGTTCTTGCCGTAAGCTGGAATGCGCAGGCACACCATGTTCCCACATTTTTTACATATTGGGGATTTTAAAACAAACAATTCTTCCCGGTTGTTGCGTTCCCACTAGGTGGACTATGAATGCAAAATGTGGATACGCACCTACCAGAAAAAACCAGATGTATGACTATTCGGTAAGCCTGCAGAGGTACCGCGAGTTGCGGAATTGTAGTCACGCCGCAAGTTTCCAGGCATGCCACTCTGATGAGGACTAGCACCGTCTAAAGATGCTTTTGCAAGCACAACATCATGGCAAGGAATCAAGTTTTGAACAAGCTGACAGCAAGGAGTCAACTAATGCTCAGCATAACAGCATTAGGTTTGGCCCGTGGATGCCGCACTCGCAGAAAGTTGATAAGGTTCTAGATCCCGTGCATGTGCCAGGACGAGGTGCACCGAAGAAAAGGCTGCAGGCAAAGACAAAGAAGTCAAGATCACAGAATATCTGTGGCTATTGCAAGAAACCATGTCACAATCGACGTAAATGCGCTAAATTGCTGGAGGTACGAAATATGTTCATACTTTTTTTTGCATGTGTTTTACTCATAATTGATGTCCATGTGATTTATTGTATTCTTCTGTGTAGGATCTCGAGGCTGAACTGTGATATCTACCTACAGCATGAACCGACGATGAGCCAGAGAAAGTCGTGTGCCATTCAGCTTTGTGTGACGTGGTCTTTACATTCTATTTCATCGTGACAATAATTTAGTGAAGTGCGGTTGTACTGCCATGTTACTGTATTAGTTCGACATCTTTCGTTTCCATTTTCTGTCTGTATCATTTGATGTCCAACTTTAAGAATGATGATGTATTTCGACAAACTTGGCACTATGATTCTTCACCCATACTATGGTTGTCATGCATATTCGTAATCATCATGCATATTCTTCATTTACAGAGCAATAATGACTGATGTATTTTTTAAATAAGCGGGGCCCACTGGGGTGTGCTTGGAAATCTTTGAAAAACCTCCATGCACGTTCATCTTCGCTGCATGCAAATCGGGCGGCAGCCGCTGTGCCAGTAGCTGTCAAGGCCTTGATGAATCACTATTCACATGCAGGTCCCCGACTCTTGCATGCAGGTCCACGACTCTTGCATGCAGGTCCCCGACTCTTGCATGCAGGTCCCCAAGTCTTGCATGCAGGTCCCCTTGAGGCATACACCGATGTTTTCAGCAGTCAGTCTAGAGGGCATTATAAATTCAAAAAAATACAAAAAATTACAAAAACTTGGAAACCTAGTTTTGTTTTGTGGAAGAGATCATGTGTGCCAAAACTGAGATGATTTGGAGGTGGTCGAAAAATGCCCGCATTCCCGGAGGGACCATTTGGTACTTAAGCCAGTTTTTGAAAAAACGTGAATTTTTCCACCACCTCCAAATCACCCAAATTTTCTTGTACATGGTGACCCACATGTGCAAAACATGTGTATGCAAGAAAATTTTGAAAAAAATTATTTTACAATGCCCCCTTGAGGCATAGACGGATGTTTTCAGCAGTCAGTCTAGAGGGCATTATAAATTCAAAAAAATTCAAAAAAATACAAAAACTTGGAAACCTAGTTTTCTTTGTGGAAGAGATCATGTGTGCCAAAACTGAGGTGATTTGGAGGTGGTCGAAAAAATGCCTGTATTCCCGGAGGGACCATTTGGTCTAACTTAAGCCAGTTTTTGAAAAAACGTGAATTTTTCCACCACCTCCAAATCACCCAAAATTTCTTGTACATGGTCACTCACATGTTCAAAACATGTGTATGCAAGAAAATTTTGAAAAAAATTATTTTACAATGCCCCCTTGAGGCATAGACCGATGTTTTCAGCAGTCAGTCTAGAGGGCATTATAAATTCAAAAAAATCAAAAATATACAAAAACTTGGAAACCTAGTTTTGTTTATGGAAGAGATCATGTGTGCCAAAACTGAGGTGATTTGGAGGTGGTCGAAAAAATGCCCGCATTCCCGGAGGGACCATTTGGTCTAACTTAAGCCAGTTTTTGAAAAAACGTAAATTTTTCCACCTCCTCAAAATCACCCAAATTTTCTTGTACATGGTGACCCACATGTGCAAAACATGTGTATGCAAGAAAATTTTGAAAAAAGTTATTTTACAATGCCCCCTTGAGGCATAGACCGATGTTTTCAGCAGTCAGTCTAGAGGGCATTATAAATTCAAAAAAATTCAAAAAATACAAAAACTTGGAAAGCTAGTTTTGTTTTGTGGAAGAGATCATGTGTGCCAAAAGTGAGGTGATTTGGAGGTGGTCGAAAAAATGCCTGCATTCCCGGAGGGACCATTTGGTCACTTAAGCTAGTTTTTGAAAAAAACGTGAATTTTTCCACCACCTCCAAATCACCCAAATTTTCTTGTACATGGTGACCCACATGTGCAAAACATGTGTATGGAAGAAAATTTTGAAAAAATTTATTTTACAATGCCCCCTTTAGGCATAGACCGATGTTTTCAGCAGTTAGTCTAGATGGCATTATAAATTCAAAAAAATTCAAAAAATACAAAAACATGGTAATCTAGTTTTGTTTTGTGGAAGAGATCATGTGTGCCAAAACTGAGGTGATTTGGAGGTGGTCGAAAAAATGCCCGCATTCCCGGAGGGACCATTTGGTCTAACTTAAGCCAGTTTTTGAAAAAACGTGAATTTTTTCACCACCTCCAAATCACCCAAATTTTCTTGTACATGGTCACCCACATGTGCAAAGCATGTGTATGCAAGAAAATTTTGAAAAAAAATATTTTACAATGCACCCTTGAGGCATAGACCAATGTTTTCAGCAGTCAGTCTAGAGGTCATTATAAATTCAAAAAAAATCACAAAAATACAAAAACTTGGAAAACTAGTTTTGTTTGTGGAAGATATCATGTGTGCCAAAACTGAGGTGATTTGGAGGTGGTCGAAAAAATGCACATTTCTGATATTTTCACAGGTTACAAAATATATTATTGGACAGAATATAGACAGCACCACACAGCAACAGCACATTCATCGAATACAATAGAACATAGCTCTCCGAATACAATTCATCATATTAGTCTCCGAATTCAAAAGACTGAACAAAGATAGAACATTACAAGTCTCGAGACCGCGAGTAGTGAGTTTGTCTTCACATTACAAGTCGATATCGATCATCTAAACTACCATCACATAGAAGAGAGTTGCGCTCATCACGATGAGCATCATCGCGATGAAACTGGTCTTCATCCGGTTCCTCCAACGCTCCCTCATCTCTCCCGCTAGATAGCGGGCGTATCTAGATTCCGCCTCCGCCCTAGTGGTGTACCCTTTGTAACTATTACCGCTAAAACGGTGAACCTGTCTCCGACACTCCTCCCAGTCGTCGTAGACTCCAGGAACCTTACCCTTGTACACGACATACGACGGCATCTCTATGCACAAGCCAAACAACAGACAATACATAAGCAATAAGCAATAAATAAGTATACACGGATCGGAAGAGAAAAGCAAGAAATTAATAGCACAATTCATGGTCCTAGTAATAAATAGCATTGATTACATCTAAGTTGAACGACCGTCCAAACTAGAGAGACATACAATTCATTAAAGTTTAATTACAACATGAGCCAATCAATGTTTCAGAACTACACATAGCATCACTACTTTCGACTCGACTCATGGGACCGGAGCGTGGATGAAGCCGGCGTCTGTCCTGATGGTCATGATCTAAGTTGTTAGCCTGCATTTGTAGCGTTGTGTCTATCTCACTGCACAGAACATGGAATGTTAGAAAAAAATAAAGAACGATCGATGGATGCATTTTTTGCTGTTTTGGTTGATGTTGTTTTGGTGCTGTTTTCGTGCCATTTAGGATGGCTGCAGTGACTTTTTGTTGCCATTTTTGATCTCTTAATATGGTTGCAGTGAGAGCAAAATATGGCTGTTATTTTTTTGTTTTGTTTCAGAAACAGGACAAACCAAAGGGCCCACGTCTCCCCTCCAGATTTTTCGAGGGCCAAAGGGTAGGACGTTTGAGTTTTCGAGGCAACTCCCCACGTCTCCCCTCCACTGGCAACTCCCCACGACGCAGGGAACTCCCCTCCTATTCCATTGCCGCTCCATCTGCCTCCCTCTGCCTCTCTCCTCATTCCATTGCCGCTCCATCTTCCTCCCTCTGCCTCCCTCTGCCTCCACCATCAAGCAAGTCCCCTCTGCCTCCACCATCGCTGGCCAGGAGGGCAATGGCGGAGGAATCATGGAGCAACTCCCCTCCGTCTGCCAAGAGAATGGCGGAGGCATCATGGAGCAACTCCCCTCCGTCTGCCAAGCATCACCAATGTGAGGCGTCTGGCAAGGAGCCGCTGGTGGTCGACGACGACGTTCCGGGTTCAGTGGATCTCTGACACGCGCATTTCGGGTCCCTGTACATGTACATGTAAACCAACCCAACATTAATCCGGTTCAGTGGATACATGCATGCTCTATGTGGCACGAAGTATGTCGGCCGAGCCAGTCGACGGACCAGATCGATGCTACAGGAGGGACTCCACTGTAGACCAACGCTCCATCAATGTCCGGTGTGTGAGCTACGTCCACTGTAAGACAAACATAGTTCCGTCAACCCTAAAACCCTTAAACCCTAAACCCCCCTCCCACTAAACCGTAAAAACATTCAAATTTTTGCCCCACATGGAAACCATTATGCATGCATTCTCTATGTGGTCATGGGATGCCATAAAAGATTTTTGGGATTATACACACAAGTACGATCTCTGACACGCGCATTTCCGGCCTAGCATGTCAACGCCCCGAAAGCACTAGCTGGGTTCCTCACCTGTATGAAACCAACCAAACATCGATCCGGTCCAGTGGATGGATGCATGCTCTATGTGGCACGAAGTTTGTCGGCCGAGCCAGTCAGCGGACCGGATCGATGGTACCGGAGGGAATTCATTCTAGACCAACGCTCCATCAATGTCCGGTGTGTGTGCTACGTCCACCGTAAGACAAACATAGTTCCGTCAACCCTAAAACCCTTAAACCCTAAACCCTGATAACCCTAACCCCGCCCCCCCACTAAACCGTAAAAACATTCAAATTTTTGCCCCACATGGAAACCATTATGCATGCATTCTCTATGGGGTCATGGGATGCCATGAAAAAAGTTTGGGATTATACATGCAAGTACGATCTCTGACACGCGCATTTCCGGCCTAGCATGTCAACACCCCGAAAGCACTAGCTGCTTTCCTCACCTGTATGAAACCAACCCAACATTGATCCGGTCCAGTGGATGGATGCATGCTCTATGTGGCACGAAGTTTGTCGGCCGAGCCATTCAACGGATCGGATCGATCCTACCGGAGGGAATCCATTGTAGACCAACGCTCCACCAATGTCCGGTGTGTGTGCTACGTCCACCGTAGGACAAACTTAGTTCCGTCAACCCTAAAACCCTTAAACCCTAAACCCTGATAACCCTAACTCCCCCCCCCACTAAAACATTCAAAATTTTGCCCAACATGGAAACCATTATGCATTCATTCTCTATGTGGTCATGGGATGCCATTAAGAAAGTTTGGGATCATTAGTACATATACATGCAAGTATGTTCTCTGACACGCGCATTTCCGGGCATGCATGTAAACACTCAACCCTAAACCCTGATAACCCTAACCCCTGATAACCCTAAACCCCTAAACCCCTAAACCCTAATAACCCTAAACCCCGTAAACCCCACACCGAGTTAACAAGATTTTCTTATTTCTTTATATCATTTATCCAAATCTCACATAACTCACGCGGCCCACCCCTCCCTAAATCTCGCGATTACAGCTCCACATTCTAACCACCCGGGCCGTCCGCACCTCCCACGACCGCTGCAAGATTAGATCGGAGACGCCGGTCGCCCACGGAATACAGGGGCCGGCGGCCACCACTCGCCGCCCACCGCCAACGTGATCTGAGGGCTCGGACGTCAGTGTCCTTCTCGCCGCCTCCTGTGACACTCCAAAAATTTTATTTGGTTTTAGCAAAAAAACTTGCTGGTTTTTCTTTTGTGGATTGAAACCTTACAAATTTTTTTAGAAAAAAATAATCCTCTTAAAAATCTTTTTCTTTGGCTAGGATTGTTATTTCTGTTTTCTTCCTCAAACTTTGGGTTTTGACTTTTTAAAGACTTCTCCTCTGATTGGTCCTCTTCTCAAATTATTTTTGGAGTTCAATCTTTTCTTTTCTGAAAAGAAAACTCTATGAAAAATGTGGATCTTCATTCTTTTGATAACCACCCATGACCTTGTATTTCTGCCCATGAGGTTAAACCATTCCAAAACCTCCCCTCCTCCTTGTTAACAACTCAAATTCCCTGTCCCAACTCATCCAAACAAGTTTTGGATTTTATTTTGATTATTTCACCTCTCAAATCTTTTCTGACCTCTAATTTGAGCCTAACCCATTTACAAAGCAAGTACCCTATAGCTTTTGTATCTGGACCTCAAACCAACTTTTCTGGCTAGTCATTTGCACCCACAACCCAGAACCATCTTGATCCACTTATCTTCTTTTCAAATATTTCAACTTACACTCCCTGCTAGTTTGGACCAAATTTGCCAAATTTGGTGAAATTCATATCTACATTTCTCCAAAAATTCCACCAAAAATCAGGCAGCCTGCTGGAAAAATGAGAAGTCACCCTACCAAAAATCAGACCAAGGAAAAATTCCTACAAGCCAGAAACATTCTATCGAACACCTTGCATGCACTGGTTCAGACACTTTCAGGCAAATTCAGAGTTTCAGTGACGATCTTCGTCAGTTAAGTGCAGTCACGAGATCACAGTGCCCTTGGCACGTTGCTCGCCGCCTGGCATGCTTGTCCGGAGCCCCGCACGCGCGCTTGGCAGCTTCCCGGCGTCGGTGGCACCCTGGCCCGCCTGCGCCGGCGTGTCTTGCGGTGGCCGAACCACCGTAGCAGCAGACGGAAGCAGAACGGCGGCGCAACGCCGTTCAGCGCCGCCCAAGCTCCCTGGTGGCTCCGCATGGCCCTCTCCACGCCAGCGCACGCATGCAGCACGGTCACCGTGGCGCGGCGTGCACAGCGCACGCTCTCTGTCGCCGACGGGTCCACGCCGCTCCGTTCCGTTGAACTCCACCTCAGCAAGCAAAACCCGACGCCGTTGGCACCTAAATAGACTCAGTTGACCTCCACGACGGCGCTCAACTCCTAAACCCTCCCGACCAAGCCCTACGCCGCCGTAATCCCTCGCCGGAGAACCCCGTTCTCGGCAACCGCCTCGGGGTGGCTATATATTGCGCATCTAGCCCGCTCTCACTCCCGCACGGCTCCACCACCTCACCACACCCCGCCTGGCCACTGGAGGGGCCTCGAGGAGCCCTTCTTCCTCGACTCTGGCCACCTCCGTCCGCCTCGGGCTCCAGCTCGATTCACTGCGGAGAGGTCACCTCCGGTGCCCAAACTCCGTCAAGCACCTCCTCTAGCTACCAGATACTTGACCCCCCTCCTCAATCTGATCTTTGCAGCCCTCTCCGGCGAGCTTCACCCTTGTCTGAACCGCCGTCCGTCGGAGCAAGGGCCACCGTCGACACGGTGCACGCCGGCGACCACCTTAACCACCACCCGACGCGGAACAGCACCGTGAGCACGGAGGTAACCTCCGATCCCTCTGCCTCGCCGTGGATCGCCGCCGGCGATCGCCGCGGCCCTCTGGCGCCAAAAGCCCCGCTTCGGTTTTCAAACCCGACGGGTGGGACCGCCCCGTCAGATTCCTCTCTTTTTCGAATCGTTTTCTGGAAGCGTATTCGGGCAAAATACGCCTTCTCTTCTGAACCGGCGTATTTGAGACTGAAACGTTTTCTTTTTTTATAAATAGAACCCTGGGAAGTTTCTGTTTCATTACAGATGGGTCCCTGGGCAAAAACCTTAATAACTTTTTAACAGAAACATATTTTTGAGTGATTCTTTTTCTGTTCTCTTCAAAATTTTGTCTAATTTTTTATCAGATTTATTTAAAAATTATTTGGTTTAATTTCTGTACACCTCTTGGTATTTACGATAGTGCGTATATCCTCTTTATACCGTAGATACCGACGGAGGTGACGGGACCGCAAACTTCACCGAGCTAGACTCCGACTACTCTGAACAAGGCAAGCATGTTTGAACTTTTGATATGATGAGTGTCTTGGCATGTTTTGCATTTAGTTAGTTCATGGCATGTTGTGGAGCATACCGATGAACTGTATATTATGCATTGTTGAGTCAAGTAAGTTCGATGATCCATACCTTGTTGAATGTGAGTATGCAAGGTCGTGTGTTGGCATGAAGGTGGGTAAGATGGCAGTGTGGTAGCATGCCAGTCTTACGCCATGCAGGTTTACTTCAGTACCAACCCGTATCGGTTGGTCTCGTATCCATTTCCCCTCCCTGTACTACCACATGTTTCCCGAAAGGGATATGGTTTAGTAAGTCGCAAACCGTTTTCTTGGTACACACCAAAAAGTAGAGGCCGGGATGATGGTTCCATGGCCCTGGATTAAAGCCAGTCATCCGGTCAGGGGGCATGGGTGTTTCCGATTGGGACCGAGAGGGGGGCACCCCTTAGAGCGCGCATATATAAATTTGATCCCATGCTATTCGAGATTGTGATCTCCCCGTCTCAAAAGTTTTTCTTGGACGATGTCGAGGGTGATTCCTGGCATCGAGAGGTTGGATGGGTGTGTACTGGTTAGCTGTGTTTCCTTCTGAAATACCGTAAACGGAACTAGTCCTTGTGACTACGGAAATCCATTAACTGTGGGAATTTTTGTACAAACTCTGCAGAGCTCTATATCTTCAAATCATCTTATCTATATCCAAGTTCCGTGCTAACTGACATGTGCCAGTTTGGTGACAGATTACCCGGTGGGACCATGAGCACTAAGATCAGTTAAATGTTTATTCTTGTGGATGGAGTAACCCGTTTATTTACAAGAGTTGAATTATAATTATTTTCCCTTGTCAGTAAAGCCCTTTATGTGGTGTCGCTCAGACGCCCGACTGTGGCATTTCTTTTAAAGCCCTTTATGTGGTGTCGCTCAGACGCCCGGCTGTGGCATTTCTTTTAAAGCCCTTTATGTGGTGTCGCTCAGACGCCCGACTGCGGCATTTCTTTTAAAGCCCTTTATGTGGTGTCGCTCAGACGCCCGACTGCGGCATTTCTTTTAAAGCCCTTTATGTGGTGTCGCTCAGACGCCCGACTGCGGCATTTCTTTTAAAAGCCCTTTATGTGGTGTCGCTCAGACGCCCGACTGCGGCATTTCTTTTAAAGCCCTTTATGAGGTGTCGCTAAGACGCCCGACTGTGGCATGAATTTTCTTTCATTTATTAATTTACCTTCGAGGCGTCGTTCTAGACACTTGATTGGTTTCCATTACTTTACTGTTGGGATTTCAGGCGGACTACCGCCGTTTCCCTTTTCATTTACTTGCCTTGCCTGCTACATTTTAAATATGCATTGGAGATTTAATCATGACGCACTCATGCATGCATTTGTTATATCTTACGTCCAAACTGTCTTGCGAGTACTTTCAAAGTACTCACTGGCTTGTTGATTTGGCCAGATGCTGACGAAGGTGATCTCATGGATGAAGAGTTCGATAGCGAATCCGACGCCTAGAGGAATCCCAGTCAGTCCCGTGCGACCCTGGACTTGGTCACTGTTTTATAACCGCTTCCGCAACCCAAATAATTCATCGAGCCTCACATCGACGCTCGATGGGATGTTAGTTTGAGAGTCACATGTCCACTCCCCACTGTGTTACTCCACCACTACCCTATTTGCGAGTCAGTAGTATGCCACCACTCCATTGTGTCATAATCGCCTTTATGTATAATTATTGGCATGTTTGTAATAAATTGTTGAGCATCATCAGCTCAACCCTGTAATATGTTTGATGCTACTGGATTATTGTATCAAAAGTTTGTCTACCAGTGAGGAGGTTTTATCTCAAACTGGATTCTAAAGATTGGTTTCTCAATAAATATTTTTATTGGAAAACCGGTCGTGACAAGCTTGGTACCAGAGCCAGGCTGACTGTAGGAAGCCACTAGGTGCGATAGCTAATCGGTTATTAGCATATTAGAGCCCATTTATGTTTTTACAATTGTAGACATTTTTCTGACAGTCAGCATATATTTATGATCTGACGCTTCAGAATTTTTTGCCTATTTTTGTAGATGGCCGACAACAGCTGCGAGTCTCAGACCTTCGCCAACGTGCCCGATGGGTTCGTCAAGCTTCTATCCTTCGTCGTTCAGGTCGCGATGGGGCCATCTGTGCGCCCGGTTGTCTCACTCTGCCAGCACAAAGTCAACGACAGTCTGACTATGCACCAGGCCTCGGTGCAATTCAGGGGAGGGCGTGGTGAGTTACGCCGCTTCCGGTTCGTGGGAAGAGCCATGCCCACGGAGAAGCATGCTATCCAGATGGCCGCCCGCGAGTCAATAGCTTGCCTCAGGGATGTTCTTCCCGTGATGAAGGCTCGTCGCTACCGCTATCTTCCATGCCACGTGCCTTACACCTGTCACTACGCATACTCCTGCCCCAGAGGAGAACGAGACGAGGCCTTTGAGATGCTTATTGAGTATCTTCGGGCTCTGGAGGCCGCCTTCGACAACTTGGTGGACGACCTTGCGGCCGCCCGCATGGACTCAGTCCATGGCTGTGCTGCCAACAGGAGGGAGCTCCTGCCCACAGCACCGCCACTGACTTATGCCTCATCATCAGCATCCTATGCACCAGCTCGTCGCCTGCCTTCTACTGAGGAGTTCAACCAGGTCATTGCGCCCACTCCAGCGCGCACTGCACCGCCCCTCACGCCGACTCCCATTCGTGTTATTCCGCCCCTGGCACCCGCTCCATCTACTCGGCGCAACACTACTCGTATGGAGCCCATTATCGAGGAGGAAGTTGAGTCTCCAGCCTCGCTATGCCTCACCCTTGGCAGGGCCAAGGACATCATCAACATCTCCGACTAAGTACGCTTAGCCGTCGCGCGATGTTCCGCCATGTAAGATATGGGAAGTAGCCTGTTTGCACATCATATAGGATCTGGAGAAGTGCACTAGCCTAAATAACATGTCAGGATATGTACGACTATCCTGAGTGATGTATTGTATAATTATCGCCCGCGTGTAAGATACGTAATGCGCAGTCTTTCTCCGTGCGCAAATTAAATGGGTTTTCCCTAGTAATCTTGGCTATTTGGTTTCTTTGCCAATCTTGTGCATTTATGGATTTATTTTCGCCCCTCTTCGTTTTCTTATGGGTTTTGCAAAATGTATCCCCAGAGTGAAAAATGTCTCGTACTTGGACTCACTCCATGCCAGCTCCGCCAGAGGAAAATTATGGCATCCAAGCGGACAACAATTTTGCACAAGGACAGTCGAGCCAATATCATGACAATCAACAAGGCAACAACTTCACTCAAGGTCAATCAAGTCAACAGGGAAGTGAGACGACACTATCTCAAATGTGCCGCCTTTATGAACAAAGTCAGCAACAACATCGTGAAATGATGAACCAAGTCATCAACATGGGGAATCACCATGGACAGTATCAACAGCCTTCTAAATTATCCGAACTACAGAAGACACGTCCCCAGACATTTTCTCACACTGACAAGCCGCTTGAGGCCGAAGACTGGCTTCGTGATATGGAGAGAAAATTAATCATTGCAAAATGCTCAGACCCAGAAAAGGTACTGTACGCACCGCATTATCTCACGGGAGCAGCCGCATCCTGGTGGGAGAATTTCCTGCACATGCATCCCAACGAAAATGATATAACCTGGGATGATTTCAAAGAAGGTTTCCGTGGCGCGCATATTCCTAAAAGTATTATGAAAATCAAGAAGAGGGAGTTCGATGACCTCAAACAACGGAACATGACAGTATCAGATTACAACAGTCAGTTTAATCTATTGTCTCGCTACGCAAACGAAGAGCGTATGACTGAAAGCAAAAAAATGGAGAAATTCCTTGACGGCCTAGCGCCTGCGCTTAAATGCCAACTGGTCATACACACTTTCCCAGATTTCAAGACGCTGGTGGATAAAGGCATTACTCTGGAAAATGAAAGACGCAGTTTGGAAGATATCCGCAAGCGAAAAAGGGACCAGACTAACCAGGTTCGCAATCACCGAAGCAAGACAGATTTCCAAAAGGGTGGGACACACAAATCCCCATCCAACGTCTCACGCCCAATCAAGAATTTTCATGCAAGGGACAAGGAGTTCACATATCGCCCCGGCGTCACTTGTTACGCCTGCGGAGAGGAAGGACACTATGCCAAGCAGTGTCCCAAGCCTAGAAACTCAGCACCAAAGCCGAACAACGGCAACAACAATTCAGCGCCCAAGCGAAACAATTTCAATCCCAACAACAACCACAGGAAGGGTCATCTGAACCACGTAACCAAAGAGGAGGCACAGAATGCTCCGGATATCGTACTCGGTACGTTTCCCGTCAACACAATACCTGCTATGGTTTTGTTTGATTCTGGAGCTTCTCACTCTTTTGTTTCGAAAAGTTTTGCTTTGCAAAATAATTTTTCGATGCTTCCTTTGGAGAAATCCATGATCATCAAGTCCCCTGGGATTCAGCAAGTTACTCAGAATTACTGTCAGGATGTGATTATTGAGTTCGAAGGGCTGAAGTTTTACGCAAACCTTATTGTATTGGAAAATAAGGGACTAGATGTCATCCTTGGGATGGATTGGCTAACCACAAATAAAGGTTTCATTTACTGTTTCAACCGGACCGTAATACTCACGCATCACCTCGAGAAGACGATAAGAGTGTCCGCCAAGGAAAGAAAAATACCCAGGCAACCAAGACTGAATAAGGTAGATGTTTCTGAACTGAGCAAGGTTCCAGTAGTATGTGAATTTCCAGACGTATTCCCCGAAGAGCTACCAGGCATGCCACCGGACCGAGATATAGAATTCAGCATTGAGCTTGCACCAGGAACCACCCCCATATACAAGAAACTGTACAGAATGGCACCGTCCGAGTTAGTTGAACTGAAGAAGCAAATAAAGGAATTGCTAGACAAAGGATACATTCGGGCCAGTTCCTCACCATGGGGATCACCAAATTTATTTGCCAAAAAGAAAGATGGAACACTGCGATTGTGTATTGACTACCGAGCACTTAACATGGTCACGGACAAGAACAAATACCCGATGCCAAGAATAAATGATTTATTCGATCAGCTCGCTAAGGCCAAGGTATTCTCAAAAATTGACCTAAGGTAAGGATACCATCAATTAAAGGTACGAACAGAAGATATCCCCAAGATAGCATTTACCTCTAGATATGGACTGTATGAGTTCACAGTAATGCCTTTTGGGTTAACAAATGCTCCCGCATATTTTGTTCACCTCATGAACAAAGTATTCATGAAATTTATGGACAAGTTCGTTGTGGTATTCATCGACGACATTCTGGTGTACTCCAAGATGCCGGAAGAGCACGCTGAACATCTCAGAATTGTACTAGGAGAACTCAGGAATCATCAATTATACGCCAAATTCAGCAAGTGCGAATTTTGGCTAAAGCAAGTAGGCTTTCTAGGCCACGTGCTAACCCAAGACGGTATCGCCATAGACCCGGAGAAAGTAAAAGCCGTACTTGGCTGGAAATCACCAGCCAGCGTAACGGACATCCGAAGTTTCTTGGGAATGGCAGGGTATTACCGCAGATTTATTGAAGGATTCTCCACCATAGCCAAACCTATGACACAGTTACTCAAGAAGGAAAAGAAGTTTGAATGGACAGAAGCCTGCGAGAAAAGTTTCCAAGAGCTAAAGCGGAAATTAACAACAGCACCAGTATTAATTGTGCCAGACATACACAAGAATTTTGAAGTATATTGTGACGCGTCCAGGAAAGGTCTCGGATGCGTGTTGATGCAAGAAGGCAAGGTTGTCGCATACGCTTCAAGGCAACTTCGCAAGCATGAGGAGAATTATCCCACTCATGTCTTAGAGATGGCAGCAGTCATTCATGCACTTAAGGAATGGAGGCATTTCCTACCTGGAAATCGATGTGAAATATATACAGACCACAAAAGTCTCAAATATATTTTCACGCAGCCAGAATTAAATTTACGGCAACGACGCTGGTTGGAATTAGTAAAGGATTATGATGTCGGTATCCACTACCATCCAAGTAAAGCAAATGTAGTGGCCGATGCTCTTAGTCGAAACCCCAGCTCCAACGAAAGCAGTCTGCATGGTTTGAGACCCGAATTCCAACAAGAATTTGCCAGACTTAACTTATTGATGGTGGCAGAAGGCACCATATCAAATTTGGAGATACAACCCGACCTTGTGGAGAAAATTAAAGAGGCTCAGCCGGGTCACCCCAGTATAGAAGGTATAAATAGAAAGGTGACTAAGGGCAAAGCCTCAGAATTCTTCGTAGATAATAGAGGAATACTATGGTACGAGGAAAGACTCTGCGTACCAAACATAGAAGATCTTAAACAGCAAATTTTGGCTGAAGCCCACACCGCCCCATATTCAATTCACCCTGGAGGGACCAAAATGTATAAAGATATTCAAGAAAGATTTTGGTGGCACGGTATGAAGAGGGACATCGCTACCTTCATTGCATGTTGCGACTCATGTCAACGCATAAAAGCTGAACACCAGAGACCAGCCGGACTACTGCGACCAAACAAAATACCTGAGTGGAAATGGGATGAAATAGGGATGGATTTCATTGTCGGACTACCTCGGTCACGACACGGGAACAATGCTATATGCGTCATCACCGACAGGTTAACCAAGGTAGCACATTTTATTCCAGTAAAGACAACCCACACCACTCAGAAACTTGCCCGGATTTACCTCTCCCGCATAGTTTGTCTACACGGTGTCCCAAGGACTATAATATCTGACAGGGGCACTCAGTTCGTTTCGAGATTTTGGGATCACTTACAACAGGCACTGGGAACTCAGCTAGCCTTCAGTACAGCTTACCACCCCCAGACAGATGGGCAAACAGAACGCATAAACCAGATCTTAGAAGACATGCTGAGGGCATGTGTCCTCACATATGGAACCAGTTGAGAAGAAAGTCTGCCATATGCCGAGTTCGCATACAACAACAGTTACCAGGCCAGCCTGCAAATGGCACCATTTGAGGCTTTGTATGGACGAAGATGTCGCACCCCGTTAAACTGGTCAGAAACCGGAGACAGCCGCATCTTCGGACCAGACTTTCTCAGAGAAGCCGAGGAGAAAGTCAAGCTAATCAGAAATAGACTCAAGACCGCCCAAAGCCGACAGAAGAGTTATTACGGTCAGAAGCATCGTGGGGTCAGCTTCGAACCCGGAGACTTTGTGTACCTGCGAGTATCCCCTATGAGGGGATTACAACGATTCAAGATAAAAGGAAAGCTAGCGCCAAGATTTATCGGACCATTCTGTATATTGGCACGAAGAGGCACAGTGGCCTACCAACTAGACTTACCTAAGGAACTATCAGATATCCACAACGTGTTCCATGTTTCACAGTTAAGGAAGTGCATAAGCAACCCAGAGAAACAAGTATCCCATGAGAACATTGACGTGCAACAAGACCTCACTTATCGGGAACGTCCAGTGAAGATACTAGAGGAGTCTGAAAGGAGGACCCGACAAAAGACCATTAAATTTTTCAGAGTTCAGTGGAGCAATCACACTGACAACGAAGCAACTTGGGAAAGAGAGGATTTTCTTCGAGCAGAGCATCCGCACTTATTTAAGGGATAGTTGAAATCTCGGGGACGAGATTTTTCCTAAGGGGGTAGGTGTTGTGACACTCCAAAAATTTTATTTGGTTTTAGCAGAAAAACTTGCTAGTTTTTTCTTTTGTGGATTGAAACCTTACAACTTTTTTTAGAAAAAAACAATCCTCTTAAAAATCTTTTTCTTTGGCTAGGATTGTTATTTCTGTTTTCTTCCTCAAACTTTGGGTTTTGACTTTTTAAAGACTTCTCCTCTGATTGGTCCTCTTCTCAAATTATTTTTGGAGTTCAATCTTTTCTTTTTTGAAAAGAAAACTCTATGAAAAATGTGGATCTTCATTCTTTTGATAACCACCCATGACCTTGTATTTTTGCCCATGAGGTTAAACCATTCCAAAACCCCCCCTCCTCCTCGTTAACAACTCAAATTCCCTGTCCCAACTCATCCAAACAAGTTTTGGATTTTATTTTGATTATTTCACCTCTCAAATCTTTTCTGACCTCTAATTTGAGCCTGACCCATTTACAAAGCAAGTACCCTATAGCTTTTGTATCTGGACCTCAAACCAACTTTTCTGGCTAGTCCTTTGCACCCACAACCCAGAACTATCTTGATCCACTTATCTTCTTTTCAAATATTTCAACTTACACTCCCTGCAAGTTTGGACCAAATTTGCCAAATTTGGTGAAATTCATATCTACACTTCTCCAAAAATTCCACCAAAAATCAGGTAGCCTGCTGGAACAATGAGAAGTCACCCTACCAAAAATCAGACAGAGGAAAAATTCCTACAAGCCAGAAACATTCTGTCGAACACCTTGCATGCACTGGTTCAGACACTTTCAGGCAAATTCAGAGTTTCAGTGACGATCTTCGTCAGTTAAGTGCAGTCACGAGATCACAGTGCCCTTGGCACGTTGCTCGCCGCCTGGCATGCTTGTCCGGAGCCCCGCACGCGCGCTTGGCAGCTTCCCAGTGTCGGTGGAGCCCTGGCCCGCCTGCGCCGGCGTGTCTTGCAGCGGCCGAACCACCGTAGCAGCAGACAGGAAGCAGAACGGCGGCGCAACACCGTTCAACGCCGCCCAAGCTCCCTGGTGGCTCCGCGTGGCCCTCTCCACGCCAGCACACGCATGCAGCACGGTCGCCGTGGCGCGGCGTGCACAGCGCACGCTCTCTGCCGCCGACGGGTCCGTGCCGCCCCGTTCCGTTGAACTCCACCTCAGCAAGCAAAACCCGACGCCGTTGGTGTTGGAAATATGCCCTAGAGGCAATAATAAATGGATTATTATATTTTCCTTGTTCATGATAATTGTCTATTGTTCATGCTATAATTGTATTGTTCGGAAATCATAATACATGTGTGAATACATAGGCGACAATATGTCCCTAGTAAGCCTCTAGTTGACTAGCTCGTTGATCAATAGATAGTCATGGTTTCCTGACTATGGACATGGGGATGTCATTGATAACGAGATCACATCATTAGGAGAATGATGTGATGGACAAGACCCAATCCTAAGCATAGCACAAGATCGTGTAGTTCGTTTTGCTAGAGCTTTCCAATGTCGAGTATCTTTTCCTTAGACCATGAGATCGTGTAACTCCCGGATACCGTAGGAGTGCTTTGGGTGTACCAAACGTCACAACGTAACTGGGTGACTATAAAGGTGCACTACAGGTATCTCTGAAAGTGTCTGTTGGGTTGACACGGATCGAGACTGGGATTTGTCACTCCGTGTGACGGAGAGGTATCTCTGGGCCCACTCGGTAATGCATCATCATAATGAGCTCATTGTGACCAAGTGTTTGGTCACGGGATCATGCATTACGGTACGAGTAAAGTGACTTGCCGGTAACGAGACTAAACGAGGTATTGGGATACCGACGATCGAGTCTCGGGCAAGTAACGTACCGATTGACAAAGGCAATAGTATACGGGGTTGCTTAACCCTCGACATCGTGGTTCATCCGATGACATCATCGAGGAGCATGTGGGAGCCAACATGGGTATCCAGATCCCGCTGTTGGTTATTGCCCGAGAGCCGTCTCGGTCATGTCTGCATGTCTCCCGAACCCGTAGGGTCTACACACTTAAGGTTCGGTGACGCTAGGGTTATTAGGAAGACTTGTATGTGATTACCGAATGTTGTTCGGAGGCCCGGATGAGATCCCGGACGTCACGAGGAGTTCCGGAATGGTCCGGAGGTAAAGATTTATATATGGGAAGTTGTCATACGGACACCGGAATTGTTCGGGGGCATATCGGTATTGTACCGGGACCACCGGAGGGGTTCCGGGGGTCCACCGGGAGGGGCCACCTCTCCCGGAGGGGCACATGGGATGTATGGGGAAGGGAACCAGCCCAAAGTGGGCTGGTGCGCCTCCCCCCAAGGGCCCATGCGCCTTAGGGTTGGGGGGAACCCTAAAGGGGGCGCCCCCTTGCTTGGGGGGCAAGCCCCCTCCCCCCTTGGCCGCCGCCCCTCCTCTAGATCCCATCTAGAGGGGCCGGCCCCCCTTGCCCCTTCCCCTATAAATAGAGGGGTGAGGGGAGGGCTGCATAACACAACTCGAGGCGCAGCCCCTCCCCTCCCCAACACCTCTCCTCCTCCGTACGTGCTTGGCGAAGCCCTGTCGGAGTACTGCTGCACCAACAACATCACGCCGCCGTGCTGCCGTTGGACAAATCTTCCTCAACCTCTCCTTCCCCCTTGCTGGATCAAGACGGAGGATACGTCATCCGTCCCGTACGTGTGTTGAACGTGGAGGTCCTGTCCGTTCAGCACTTGGTCATCGGTGATTCGAATCACGGCGAGTACGACTCCATCATCACCATCCCCTTGAACGCTTCCGCACGCAATCTACAAAGTGGTATGTAGATGCAATCTCTCACCCATGACTCGTTGCTTAGATGAACTCATAGATGGATCTTGGTGAAACCGTAGGAAAATTTTAATTTTCTGCAACGTTCCCCAACAGTGGCATCATGAGCTAGGTCTATGCGTAGTTCTCTATTGCACGAGTAGAACACAAAGTAGTTGTGGGCGTCGAATTGTCAATTTTTCTTGCCATTACTAGTCCTATCTTGGTTCAGCGGTATTGTGGGATGAAGCGGCCCGGACCAACCTTACACGTACGCTTACGTGAGACCGGTTCCACCGACTAACATGCACTAGTTGCATAAGGTGGCTGGCGGGTGTCTGTCTCTCCCACTTTAGTTGGATCGGATTCGATGAACAGGGTCCTTATGAAGGGTAAATAGAGATTGACAATTCACGTTGTGGTTTTAACGTAGGTAAGAAACGTTCTTGCTAGCAACCTATAACAGCCACGTAAAAAACTTGCAACAACAATTAGAGGACGTCTAACTTGTTTTTGCAGCAAGTGCTTTGTGATGTGATATGGCCAGAAGTTGTGATGAATCATGTGATGTATGAGATGATCTTTTTATTGTAATAGGAATCACGACTTGCATGTCGATGAGTATGACAACCGGCAGGAGCCATAGGAGTTGTCTTTATTTATTTGTGACCTGCGTGTCAACTTGAATCGTCATGTAATTACTTTACTTTATTGCTAAAGCATTAGCCATAGTAGTAGAAGTAATAGTTGACGTGACAACTTCACGAAGACACGATGATGGAGATCATGATGATGGAGATCATGGTGTCATGCCGGTGACGACGATGAACATGGCGCCCCGAAGATGGAGATCAAAGGAGCGAAATGATGTTGTCCATATCATGTCAGTAATTGATTGCATGTGATGTTTATCATGTTTTACATCTTATTTGCTAAGCACGACGGTAGCATAAATAAGATGATCCCTCATTAAAATATCAAAATTGTGTTCTCCCTAACTATGCACCGTTGCTAAGGTTCGTCGTTCCGAAGCACCACGTGATGATCGGGTGTGATAGGTTCTTACGTTCGCATACAACGGGTGTAAGCCAGATTTACACACGCAATACACTTAGGTTGAATTGACGAGCCTAGCATGTGCAGACATGGCCTCGGAACACGGAGGACCGAAAGGTCGAACATGAGTCGTATAGAAGATACGATCAACATGGAGATGTTCAACGATGATGACTAGTCCGTCTCACGTGATGATCGGACACGGCCTAGTCGACTCGGATCATGTAACATTTAGATGACTAGAGGGATGTCTAATCTGAGTGGGAGTTCATTCATTAATTTGATTAGATGAACTTAATTATCATGAACTTAGTCTAAATATTTACAATATGTCTTGTAGATCAAATGGCCCACGGAAATGTCAGCCTCAACTTCAACGCGTTCCTAGAGAAAACTAAGCTGAAAGATGATGGCAGCAACTATTCGGACTGGGTCCGGAACCTGAGGATCATCCTCATAGCAGCCAAGAAAGATTATGTCCTAGATGCACCGCTAGGTGATGCACCATTCCCAGAAAACCAGGACGTTATGAACGCCCATCAGTCACGCACTGATGATTACTCCATCGTTGAGTGCGGCATGCTTTACAGCTTGGAACCAGGGCTCCAAAAGCGTTTTGAGAAGCACGGAGCATATGAGATGTTCGAGGAGCTGAAATTGATTTTCCAAGCTCATGCCCGGGTCGAGAGATATGAAGTCTCCGACAAGTTCTTTAGCTGCAAAATGGAGGAAAATAGCTCTGTCAGTGAACACATACTCAAGATGTCTGGGTTGCACAACCGCTTGACTCAGCTGGAAGTTAATCTTCCGGATGAGGCGGTCATTGACAGAATCCTTCAGTCGCTCCCACCTAGCTACAAAAGCTTCGTGATGAACTACAACATGCAGGGGGTGGAAAAGACCATTCCCGAGTTGTATTCAATGCTGAAATCTGCGGAGGTGGAGATCAAAAAGGAACATCAAGTGTTGATGGTGAATAAAACCACTAAGTTCAAGAAAGGCAAGGGTAAGAAGAACTTCAAGAAGGACGGCAAGGAGGTTGCCGCGCCTGGTAAATCAGTTGCCAGGAAGAAGTCAAAGAATGGACCCAAACCTGAAACTGAGTGCTTTTATTGCAAGGGAAATGGTCACTGGAAATGGAATTGCCCCAAGTACTTAGCGGATAAGAAGGCCGGCAACACTAAAGGTATATGTGATATACATGTAATTGATGTGTACCTTACCAGTGCTCGTAGTAGCTCCTGGGTATTTGATACCGGTACCGTTGCTCATATTTGTAACTCACAGCAGGAGCTGCGGAATAAGAGAAGACTGGCGAAGGACGAGGTGACGATGCGCGTCGGGAATGGTTCCAAGGTCGATGTGATCGCCGTCGGCACGCTACCTCTACATTTACCTACGGGATTAGTTTTAAACCTCAATAATTGTTATTTAGTGCCAAGTTTGAGCATGAACATTGTATCTGGATCTCGTTTAATACGAGATGGCTACTCATTTAAATCCGAGAATAATGGTTGTTCTATTTATATGAGTGATATGTTTTATGGTCATGCTCCGATGGTTAATGGTTTATTCTTAATGAATCTCGTGCGTGATAATACACATATTCATAGTGTGAATACCAAAAGGTGTAAAGTTGATAACGATAGTCCCACATACTTGTGGCACTGCCGCCTTGGTCACATTGGTGTCAAGCGCATGAAGAAGCTCCATGCTGATGGACTTTTAGAGTCTCTCGATTATGAATCGTCTGACACATGCGAACCATGCCTCATGGGCAAAATGACCAAGACTCCGTTCTCCGGAACAATGGAGCGAGCAACCAACTTATTGGAAATCATACATACTGATGTGTGCGGTCCAATGAGCGTTGAGGCTCGCGGAGGATATCGTTATGTTCTCACTCTCACTGATGATTTGAGTAGATATGGCTATGTCTACTTAATGAAACACAAGTCTAAGACCTTTGAAAAGTTCAAGGAGTTTCAGAGTGAGGTTGAGAATCAACGTGACAGAAAAATCAAGTTTCTACGATCAGATCGTGGAGGAGAATACTTGAGTCACGAATTTGGCACACACTTAAGAAAATGTGGAATAGTTTCACAACTCACGCCGCCTGGAACACCTCAGCGTAATGGTGTGTCCGAACGTCGTAATCGCACTTTATTGGATATGGTGCGATCTATGATGTCTCTTACCGATTTGCCGCTATCATTTTGGGGATACGCTCTAGAGACAGCCACATTCACTTTAAATAGGGCACCGTCTAAATCCGTTGAGACGACACCGTATGAATTATGGTTTGGGAAGAAACTTAAGCTGTCGTTTCTAAAAGTTTGGGGATGCGAGGCTTATGTCAAGAAACTTCAACCTGAAAAGCTCGAACCCAAGTCGGAAAAGTGCGTCTTCATAGGATACCCTAAGGAAACCATAGGGTACACCTTCTACTTAAGATCCGAGGGCAAGATCTTTGTTGCCAAGAACGGAACCTTTCTGGAGAAAGAGTTTCTCTCGAAAGAAGTAAGTGGGAGGAAAGTGGAGCTTGATGAAGTACTGCCTCTTGAAACAGAGAATAGCGCAGCGCAAGAAAATGTTCCTGTGGTGCCTGCTCCAAGTAGAGAGGAGGTTAATGATGATGATCATGATACTTTGGACCAAGCTCCCACTGAACTTCGTAGGTCCACAAGGACGCGTTCCGCACCAGAGTGGTACGGCAACCCTGTCATGGAAATCATGTTATTAGACAATGGTGAACCTTCGAACTATGAAGAAGCGATGGCGGGCCCGGATTCCAACAAATGGTTAGAAGCCATGAAATCCGAGATAGGATCCATGTATGAAAACAAAGTATGGACTTTGACAGACTTGCCCGATGATCGGCCAGCGATAGAAAATAAATGGATCTTCAAGAAAAAGACGGACGCGGATGGTAATGTCACCATCTATAAAGCTCGACTTGTCGCTAAGGGTTATCGGCAAGTTCAAGGGGTTGACTACGATGAGACTTTCTCTCCCGTAGCAAAGCTGAAGTCCGTCCGAATCATGTTAGCAATTGCCGCATACTATGATTATGAGATATGGCAAATGGACGTCAAAACGGCATTCCTTAACGGCTATCTTAAGGAAGAACTGTATATGATGCAGCCGGAAGGTTTTGTCGACCCTGAGAATGCTAACAAGGTATGCAAGCTCCAGCGATCCATTTATGGGCTGGTGCAAGCATCTCGGAGTTGGAACATTCGCTTTGATGAGATGATCAAAGCGTTTGGGTTTATGGAGACTTACGGAGAAGTCTGCGTTTACAAGAAAGTGAGTGGGAGCTCTGTAGCATTTCTCATCCTATATGTAGATGACATACTTTTGATGGGAAATGATATAGAACTTCTGGACAACATTAAGGCCTACTTGAATAAGAGTTTTTCAATGAAGGACCTTGGAGAAGCTGCTTATATATTAGGCATCAAAATCTATAGAGATAGATCAAGACGCCTCATAGGTCTTTCGCAAAGCACGTACCTTGATAAGATTTTGAAGAAGTTCAAAATGGATCAGTCCAAGAAAGGGTTCTTGCCTATATTGCAAGGTGTGAAATTGAGCTCGGCTCAATGCCCGACCACGGCAAAGGATAAACAAGAGATGAGTGTCATCCCCTATGCTTCAGCCATAGGATCCATTATGTATGCCATGCTGTGTACCAGACCTGATGTAAACCTTGCCGTAAGTTTGGTAGGTAGGTACCAAAGTAACCCCGGCAAGGAACACTGGACAGCGGTCAAGAATATCCTTAAGTACCTGAAAAGGACTAAGGACATGTTTCTCGTTTATGGAGGTGACGAAGAGCTCGTCGTAAAGGGTTTCGTCGACGCTAGCTTCGACACAGATCTGGATGACTCTAAGTCACAAACCAGATACGTGTATATGTTGAATGGTGGAGCAGTGAGCTGGTGCAGCTGCAAGCAGAGCGTCGTGGCGGGATCTACATGTGAAGCGGAATACATGGCAGCCTCGGAGGCAGCGCATGAGGCAATTTGGGTGAAGGAGTTCATCACTGACCTAGGAGTCATACCCAATGCGTCGGGGCCGATCAAACTCTTCTGTGACAACACTGGAGCTATTGCACTTGCCAAGGAGCCCAGGTTTCACAAGAAGACCAGGCACATCAAGCGTCGCTTCAACTCCATCCGTGAAAATGTTCAAGATGGAGACATAGAAATTTGTAAAGTGCACACGGATCTGAATGTCGCAGATCCGTTGACTAAACCTCTCCCTAGGGCAAAACATGATCAGCACCAGAACTCTATGGGTGTTCGATTCATCACAATGTAACTAGACTATTGTCTCTAGTGCAAGTGGGAGACTGTTGGAAATATGCCCTAGAGGCAATAATAAATGGATTATTATATTTCCTTGTTCATGATAATTGTCTATTGTTCATGCTATAAGTGTATTGTTCGGAAATCATAATACATGTGTGAATACATAGACGACAATATGTCCCTAGTAAGCCTCTAGTTGACTAGCTCGTTGATCAATAGATAGTCATGGTTTCCTGACTATGGACATGGGGATGTCATTGATAACGAGATCACATCATTAGGAGAATGATGTGATGGACAAGACCCAATCCTATGCATAGCACAAGATCGTGTAGTTCGTTTTGCTAGAGCTTTCCAATGTCGAGTATCTTTTCCTTAGACCATGAGATTGTGTAACTCCCGGATACCGTAGGAGTGCTTTGGGTGTACCAAACGTCACAACGTAACTGGGTGACTATAAAGGTGCACTACAGGTATCTCTGAAAGTGTCTGTTGGGTTGACACGGATCGAGACTGGGATTTGTCACTTCGTGTGACGGAGAGGTATCTCTGGGCCCACTCGGTAATGCATCATCATAATGAGCTCATTGTGACCAAGTGTTTGGTCACGGGATCATGCATTACCGTACGAGTAAAGTGACTTGCCGGTAACGAGACTAAGCGAGGTATTGGGATACCGACGATCGAGTCTCGGGCAAGTAACATACCGATTGACAAAGGGAATAGTATACGGGGTTGCTTAACCCTCGACATCGTGGTTCATCCGATGACACCATCGAGGAGCATGTGGGAGCCAACATGGGTATCCAGATCCCGCTGTTGGTTATTGCCCGAGAGCCGTCTCGGTCATGTCTGCATGTCTCCCGAACCCGTAGGGTCTACACACTTAAGGTTCGGTGACGCTAGGGTTATTAGAAAGACTTGTATGTGATTACCGAATGTTGTTCGGAGTCCCGGATGAGATCCCGGACGTCACGAGGAGTTCCGGAATGGTCCGGAGGTAAAGATTTATATATGGGAAGTTGTCATACGGACACCAGAATGGTTCGGGGGCATATCGGTATTGTGCCGGGACCACCGGAGGGGTTCCGGGGGTCCACCGGGAGGGGCCACCTCTCCCGGAGGGGCTCATGGGCTGTATGGGGAAGGGAACCAGCCCAAAGTGGGTTGGTGCGCCTCCCCCCAAGGGCCCATGCGCCTTAGGGTTGGGGGGAACCCTAAAGGGGGCGCCCCCTTGCTTGGGGGGCAAGCCCCCTCCCCCCTTGGCCGCCGCCCCCCTCTAGATCCCATCTAGAGGGGCCGGCCCCCCTTGCCCCTGGCCCTATTAATAGAGGGGTGAGGGGAGGGCTGCATAACACAACTCAAGGCGCAGCCCCTCCCCTCCCCAACACCTCTCCTCCTCCGTACGTGCTTGGCGAAGCCCTGTCGAAGTACTGCTGCACCAACAACATCACGCCGTCGTGCTGCCGTTGGAGCAATCTTCCTCAACCTCTCCTTCCCCCTTGCTGGATCAAGACGGAGGAGACGTCATCCGTCCCGTACGTGTGTTGAACGCGGAGGTGCTGTCCGTTCAGCACTTGGTCATCGGTGATTCGAATCACGGCGAGTACGACTCCATCATCACCATCCCCTTGAACGCTTCCGCACGCAATCTACAAAGTGGTATGTAGATGCAATCTCTCTCCCATGACTCGTTGCTTAGGTGAACTCATACATGGATCTTGGTGAAACCGTAGGAAATTTTTAATTTTCAGCAACGTTCCCCAACAGTTGGCACCTAAATAGACTCAACGGACCTCCACGACGGCGCTCAACTCCTAAACCCTCCCGACCAAGCCCTACGCCGCCGTAATCCCTCGCCAGAGAACCCGTTCTCGGCAACCGCCTCGGGGTGGCTATATATAGCGCCCCGAGCCCGCTCTCACTCCCGCACGGCTCCACCACCTCACCACACCCCGCCTGGCCACTGGAGGGGCCTCGAGGAGCCCTTCTTCCTCGACTCTGGCCACCTCCGTCCGCCTCGGGCTCCAGCTCGATTCACTGCGGAGAGGTCACCTCCGGTGCCCAAACTCCGTCAAGCACCTCCTCTAGCTACCAGATACTTGACCCCCCTCCTCAATCTGATCTTTGCAGCCCTCTCCGGCGAGCTTCACCCTTGTCTGAACCGCCGTCCGTCGGAGCAAGGGCCACCGTCGACACGGTGCACGCCGGCGACCACCTTAACCACCACCCGACGCGGAACAGCACCGTGAGCACGGAGGTAACCTCCGATCCCTCTGCCTCGCCGTGGATCGCCGCCGGCGATCGCCGCGGCCCTCTGGCGCCGAAAGCCCCGCTTCGGTTTTCAAACCCGACGGGTGGGACCGCCCCATCAGATTCCTCTCTTTTTCGAATCGTTTTCTGAAAGCGTATTCGGGAAAAATACGCCTTCTCTTCTGAACCGGCGTATTTGAGACTGAAACGTTTTCTGTTTTTATAAATAGAACCCTGGGAAGTTTCTATTTCATTACAGACGGGTCCCTGGGAAAAAACCTTAATAACTTTTTAACAGAAACATATTTTTGAGTGATTCTTTTTCTGTTCTCTTCAAAATTTTGTCTAGTTTTTTATCAGGTTTATTTAAAAATTATTTGGTTTAATTTCTGTACACCTCTTGGTATTTACGATAGTGCGTATATCCTCTTTATACCGTAGATACCGACAGAGGTGACAGGACCGCAAACTTCACCGAGCTAGACTCCGACTACTCTGAACCAGGCAAGCATGTTTGAACTTTTGATATGATGAGTGTCTTGGCATGTTTTGCATTTAGTTAGTTCATGGCATGTTGTGGAGCATACCGATGAACTGTATATTATGCATTGTTGAGTCAAGTAAGTTCGATGATCCATACCTTGTTGAATGTGAGTATGCAAGGCCGTGTGTTGGCAGTAAGGTGGGTAAGATGGTAGTGTGGTAGCATGCCAGTCTTACGCCATGCAGGTTTACTTCAGTACCAACCCGTATCGGTTGAGCTCGTATCCATTTCCCCTCCCTGTACTACCACATGTTTCCCGAAAGGGATATGGTTTAGTAAGTCGCAAACCGCTTTCTTGGTACACACCAAAAAGGAGAGGCCGGGATGATGGTTCCATGGCCCTGGATTAAAGCCAATCATCCGGTCAGGGGGCATGGGTGTTTCCGGTTGGGACCGAGAGGGGGGCACCCCTTAGAGCGCGCGTATATAAATTTGATCCCATGCTATTCGAGATTGTGATCTCCCCGTCTCAAAAGTTTTTCTTGGACGATGTCGAGGGTGATTCCTGGCATCGAGAGGTTGGATGGGTGTGTACTGGTTAGCTGTGTTTCCTTCTGAAATACCGTAAACGGAACTAGTCCTTGTGACTACGGAAATCCATTAACTGTGGGAATTTTTGTACAAACTCTGCAGAGCTCTATATCTTCAAATCATCTTATCTATATCCAAGTTCCGTGCTAACTGACATGTGCCAGTTTGGTGACAGATTACCCGGTGGGACCATGAGCACTAAGATCAGTTAAATGTTTATTCTTGTGGAAGGACTAACCCGTTTATTTACAAGAGTTGAATTATAATTATTTTCCCTTGTCAGTAAAGCCCTTTATGTGGTGTCACTCAGACGCCCGACTGTGGCATTTCTTTTAAAGCCCTTTATGTGGTGTCGCTCAGACGCCCGACTGTGGCATTTCTTTTAAAGCCCTTTATGTGGTGTCGCTCAGACGCCCGACTGCGGCATTTCTTTTAAAGCCCTTTATGTGGTGTCGCTCAGACGCCCGACTGCGGCATTTCTTTTAAAGCCCTTTATGTGGTGTCGCTCAGACGCCCGACTGCGACATTTCTTTTAAAAGCCCTTTATGTGGTGTCGCTCAGACGCCCGACTGCGGCATTTCTTTTAAAGCCCTTTATGAGGTGTCGCTAAGACGCCCGACTGTGGCATGAATTTTCTTTCATTTATTAATTTACCTTCGAGGCGTCGTTCTAGACACTCGATTGGTTTCCATTACTTTACTGTTCGGATTTCAGGCGGACTACTGCCGTTTCCCTTTTCATTTACTTGCCTTGCCTGCTACATTTTAAATATGCATTGGAGATTTAATCATGACGCACTCATGCATGCATTTGTTATATCTTACGTCCAAACTGTCTTGTGAGTACTTTCAAAGTACTCACTGGCTTGTTGATTTGGCCAGATGCTGACGAAGGTGATCACATGGATGAAGAGTTCGATAGCGAATCCGACGCCTAGAGGAATCCCAGTCAGTCCCGTGCGACCCTGGACTTGGTCACTGTTTTATACCCGCTTCCGCAACCCAAATAAATTCATCGAGCCTCACCTCGACGCTCAATGGGATGTTAGTTTGAGAGTCACATGTCCACTCCCCCACTGTGTTACTCCACCACTACCCTATTTGCGAGTCAGTAGTATGCCACCACTCCCCTGTGTCATAATCGCCTTTATGTATAATTATTGGCACATTTGTAATAAATTGTTGAGCATCATCAGCTCAACCCTGTAATATGTTTGATGCTACTTGCTTATTGTATCAAAAGTTTGTCTACCAGTGAGGAGGTTTTATCTCAAACTGGATTCTAAAGATTGGTTTCTCAATAAATATTTTTATTGGAAAACCGGTCGTGACACCTCCTCCTCGCATGAACGCGCCGTTTTTCCTTTGCGCCGTCGACCGTGCTATACCGGCACTTATGGTTTCCGACGCACTAACCGCCGCCATCTACTCGGTGGCACCATCTCCGAGATAAGGTATTAGCTGATTGTAACTCTTTATAATCGTTGTCCGCCGATGCTTTAGTTGTTGAACCCTCATAAGTTTTGCACCCAAATAGGTTCTGTGCTTAAACCATAAGTGGATCATATGTTAAATAACCTAGTTAATTTTGTTAAAATTAATTCTCTGCTAATTTTGTTATACATTTTCCAATTTTGTTCAGATTAATTGAGCCTGATTTTATCATTGCATACGAGGCAGCAATGTCAGTTTCAGATACGAACCTTAATAATGGAGAAAAGCCCATCTCCGAAACTACCGATGCGGTAAGTAATTGACTGTTTGTGTACAATCGTTTCGTACACATAATTCATGTGTACTTAGTAATATTTAATGGAATGTAACAGGAACTCGCCGAAAAGCATGGTCATATGAAGTTAGTATGCTCACAGACAAGGTTCGGAAAAACCATGAAACTGTTGTCAGAAGACCACAAAAAGTACATCATATCAGAAACCAGTCTTGGCGGTCTAACCCAGATGCATGAAGTGACTCTACGGCGCATAATGTTGGTTAGACTAGCCAAGAGCATAGATATGGACACGAAATCCATTACCATCGGTAAAACGCCAATTCCTATAACAAAAGAGGACGTGCAAGGTATATTTGGCATTCCGATAGAAGGGGAGGATATAGAGCCACATCTGGAAAATCAAACCGACACATAATTGTTTACCGCCTATGCAAACAATGGGCAAATTTTGATTTCTGACCTTGAAACGGCGATCCGAGCTTCCAAAGCCCCAGACGGTGATTTCCTGAGACGGTTCATTCTGTACGCAATTGGTACTGTTCTAGCACCAACAGCACAACATTATGTGGACTCGAAATATCTCAACCTTGTTACAGATCTTGAAAACCTTCGGAAATTTAACTGGGGATGTTTCACACTTAATCACTTCTTCAAGTCCGTTCACAAGTTTAGGAATCGAGATCACGTAAATCTACAAGGAAATCTAGTTCTGCTCCAGGTTAGTGCTAGATCACTACTTAATGTCCTTTAATTATTGTTCTGTTGCATATCTGTATGGTGATGAACTAATTTATTGTGTAGCACTCTCTCTTAAACAGAAGGAAGTGTACGATGCCCAGCAAGCAGTTCTACCTGATGCTTCAGAAGAGGACGTACAATTAGTCAACAATCCTGATGGTTTCAACGAACCTGACACATCCAACTCCAAGAAGAATACCGGTGCACCCAACTCCCCCAAAAGGAAGAGAGCACGTGGACGCCCGAGAAAGCTAGTCAATCCTGAGCAAGCAGCAAAAACAAAGAGTCTTAAAGAACTAAAACATAAATTTGACAGCAAGACCATAGCCAACCAAGTGTCTTTGTTACCATCACGGTCACGCAGAGAGCATAAACCAGCACCAGCTTTATTGAGCCCATTCAAACACAAATAGGTAGCATCAATTGATCTTTAATTGATACATGCTCATGCTCATGCTCTACTTTTAGCATCATTTGATACACGTTTTGTTTTTCTTATCAGAAAGTGGAAATAGGTGCTTTTGGCAATCATGAGCATCCTCTACTTATTGGAATATCTAATGCATTGATACATTCTCATGCTCATGCTCTACTTTTAGCATCCTTTGATACACATTGAGTTCTTATCAGAAAGTGGAAATAGGTACTTTTGGCAATCATGAGCATCCTCTACTTATTGCAATATCTAATGCATCATCAGTACAAAGCTTGATTTGGCAATATGTGGAATCGGCAATCATTTGCATGCTTTAATTTTGTCAAAAATTAATGCATAGTTCAGTTGTAACTGCTCATAGATATGGCAGGAACATGCTGAGTTATACACTAAACATAGTCATGCCAAGCTATAACTACCATAGTCATATTATTAGAGTTCCTAGCATGCATCACCATACGGAAAAATAACACAGCAACCATAACATAGACCACCGTACGATACTTGAGTTGCTAAGGCCTTGTACAATGCAATGTGCTTAGGGGAGTTGCTTATAGAAATAAACCAGGCTTTTCTTAAGCACAGGTGCTTATTTGTACAGGGTAGACGCATAACTAGGCGTCTCTCCTGTACAAATAGGCACCGGTGCTTCAGAAAAACCCTGTTTATTTTTCTAAGCACCACCCTAAGCATCTAGCATTGTACAAGGCTTAAACATGCATCACCAAAATAGTATTAACAACTAGGAACACTAAACCAGAGTAGCAGCAAATTCTTAACATAAACGGCAGATCAACCACCGCTCAGCATAGGTTCAGACACACCATAGGACATCAGTTTTAGACTCCAACAACAAAGAAACATAGATAACATAAGAGGACACGGCGGTCCTGGGGCAGCAACAACACTCTAGCAGCACATCACTTCTCTCCCTTCTTCAATGCATGTTGTAGGGCTCATTGACTTTGACAATCTCAAGGAAGCGTGCATAGGCAGCATGTTTAGCCAGAGTACTGGCACTACGATTCTTGCCATGTCCATTGCCAGTGTTGAAGGCATGCTGGATCATGCCATCTATGCCGCCACCGATCACCTTGCAACAGAAAGGGCACCCAATCTTGCCAAAGAAACGGTACTTGATCTTCCCAGCAATCAGATGCCTCAGGGTGTACCGGCTCTTGCTGTGCCTGCTGTCCATGTTGTAGTCCACGTCGTCGTCATCCTCCTGTCAATTAGTGAATTAGTACACATAGAACAACTCAGGTAATCTATTATGGTACATTGACTTTAATTACAATGTTTTGAAAGTACACATGTGAAACATGGCAACTATCTATTTGCTAGAAATAAGGCGTATGTGCACATACATAATTGAGCCAAATAAATTGACATGCATAAATATGGACGGTGGAATAGTTGCATTTATAGATTAGTGCACAAGTAGTACATAATTAACACATGAAAGACTACATGAAGTGGCTTGGTTTAATGATATTTGATACTTGTTACAGGTGTAATTCTTATTGGAATCAGAAAAATGGCTTCATTGTACTCCTCCATGTTTCACACAAGGGGGGTTTGTTCTATCTACTGGAATGAAGAAACCATTATTCTTTCTGACAGCGACAATACTGCTTCTCCAACATTGTTAGACCCTGATAACTTTCAGAAGGAAATTGGTAAAGGAGCTATGGGGTGTCTCACTGCTCATATTGATGAGAGATGTGGCTGTGATCATCTAAATAACATACTGTGGAAAATTGGCTAGATGAAATGTTTTCATTTTTTGGTATCCAGTGGATATGTAATGTCAGCCCATAATTATTAAGGGAGCGATCACTTCCTTTGCAAAATGGAAATCTATATAGAATTTGCAAATGGATCATCTATGAACATGTGTGCAAACTAATCATCTATGAACATGTGTGCAAATTAATTCATGTACGTAAACTATAATGAATCAGGAACTGCAGCATTTTGTCACTGTCCTAGGGAAGCCAATGGAGAATCCTGCCATATATCCATTGTTTAACCCACTTTTTTCATTAATATATCCCTGCCATGAACATTTTCTTGTATTTGGGTTCATTACCCCACTTCTTTCATTAATGTATCCCTTGTGAAACTTATGCTCATCTAGTTAACAAGACTAACCCCAATGCCATGAAAAAAAAACCAGAGTATCTGCTGGAATCAGAATGTGAATCAGATTTAAAAATCCACATCCAACATGAAGATATATGCTAGATCCCTACAATCCTACATACGTACAACTAGAACGCCCAAGTGAAATTGATGATCATCTAGTTAACAAGAAAAACCCCAATGTCATGAAAAAACAGAGCAAAAAACAGAGTACTACCTCAGATAGCTCGTCGGTGGCATCCTCGTCGAAGTCGCTGCCCTTACTGCTATCTAGGTCGAACTCCTTTATGGCGTTCTCCTCCATGAGCTCTTCGATTTCGTCATGCACCTTGCGCTTACGCCTTCTCATCTCCTCCTCCTCCAGATCTTCCCCGACCTTGTGCTCGCCGACGGGTGCCTCGACGGCTGCGATGGCAGCAGGAGCAGGCACAACGGTCGTTGCACCGCCAGCTTCCGCCGCTACGGCGGACTCAGCCGCTCCACCCACGGCTGCAGCCACGGCAGCAGACTGCTCTGCTCCGATGGTTGCCTCCGGCTCGTCCGCCGCATCTTCACGCCCGCGCTTCATCATCGGTCGAAGACAGGAGGAGGGAGGCGTAGGAAGGGAGGAGGGTGGTGACGAAGGAGGAGAGGGTGGTGAGGTGGTGAGGAAGGAAGAGAGTGTGGTTAGATTCGGGAGAGGACGAGGGTTATCTACCCGATTTGGGGAAGAAAGGCACTGCTCCTGCCTCTTGGAGTTACCGAGAAGCCGCGGGTGCCGATTTGACTTGACACACCCACCCGGCCGTCCCGATTCCACGTGGGGACATGGCGGTCGTGCACGCGGTCGTGCACCTCCTGCGGTTTGCCATCAATTGCTATCGGTCTCACAAGTGGGTCCCCTTGTCATCCACACAACCGAGCCACCACATGTACCACATTTTTCTTTCTCCCCGTCTCGACCACTCCACATCTTTCTTTCTCCCCTTCTCGACCAGCGCCGCCGCCTCCGCCGCCATCTGCCGACAACCCCCCTCTCTTCGCTGCCGGTGCGCGGCCGCCGCCAACTACGGCAAGTACGTCATATCTCCACTCTTCTTCCCTTCCCCAAACGCGTCTCCCTACGGAGGCGGATCTGAGCCGATTGGTTTGGACTGAAACTTAGTTTTTGGATTGGATCTTGATTTGGTTTATATGGTTTGAGACCAAATCAATCAATTAGTTTGAGACGCCACTACCACCTACTACCGCTTCAAATCCAAGAGCCGCAGTTGCCGGCCGGAGCTCGTCGGCTCTCTCGAGCTTTGACGCCATGTCTGATCTAGATTCATGACGTGCCCTCGCATATGGCTTTGTCCACGGTTTGAACCTTTGGATTCAATTCAAAAGTTGAAAACGGTTTGGACTGGGTTGGATGACGCGCATGTATAGTTCGGTTTGGTCTAGATTCTAAATGAAAATATCTGGATTGGTTTGGTTTTGATGTGTGCCGTGGATTGGACTGGTTTAAGTTTCGATGCTGAACTATTCCCAGGTTTAGATGAACCGGGCATTGCCATTGTCATTGCCATTGCTTTATTACATAAATGATAGAAAATAGATTGATTGCCATTGCCAGTATAGGTTATCACTATGATTTATTATATGTATGATCTTTGTATTGTACTATGTACAATTTAACTTAGAGTTCAACATGTTCTGTGTAGAATGGAGGAAGCACAATGTGGACGCTGCAACTCACGGTGTCGGACCAGCCTTTCTACTGCCACGTTGTTCGGCATCTACTTCCAGCCTTCTTTTGTTGTTGCAGCCGTAATAATTTATATGAACCTTCTGACAGTACTTTCTTTTTCTTTTTTCTGCTATTTGCACTAATGTATTGTGTCTGCTATTTGTTTTTAACTTACGTAGATCGTACCATGCAATGTGAGATTGGCATTCAATGAGCTCGTCGCAGACACCGTGACCTTCGACGCTCTTGAGGACCCATACACTATGCAGGTCGAGAAGGGGCGAAAGATAACCCAGATAGGAGGAGATGATTGGGATCGTTTCATCGCCCGCATGCGTCTTAGTGGGGGTGAATTGATCAGCTTCTCCTTCAGAAGAGATAGGCCCAGGATTTCTGTTATATATCTAAATTTGATTCCGGATAGTGAGGATGAAGTTCACGAGGACGAAGATGGTGCTGATTCAGATGATGATGAGAACCCACTTGTTGAATACCTGTATGCCCAAGGACTCAGCCTGGGCGACGAGGAAATCGGCAACCTCTGGGACATGCTTCTGCTACGTGAAGACTACCTAGGGAAGCCATTCGTGACCCGCCTCACAAGGACGAATGTTAAACGGCATATCATGGTATGTTACTTAGTGTGGTAATTACATGATATGCATGCTTAGTTAGTGTAGTACTTCATATGATATGCATGTTGTAGTACTGTGATGAGAGGCCAAGTTTAGAATTCATTTAGTGAAGAATTTTATGACATGCATATAGTGTAGTAATATGCGATGATATGCTTAGTGTACGCAGTAATCTAATGATATGCCTAATTACTGTAGTAATTTGATGTTTGGCGTATAGTCTAGTGATGTGATGATATATATGCTCAGTGTTGAATCCAATGATATATGTGTCTTGAAGTGTATGTTTTGTTGATAATTGCACGTGACATGATCATATATCATGTCAACTGTTTTTAGAAATTACATAAGAGGTTACTTGATAGCTGTGGCATCGACCCGGGCGAAGAAGGCATGGCTGCTGGACTACGCCTTACCAGAACGGGCTCCATCACCAGCTGTGCCTATGCAGTGGACACGGACGGTCGCACTGTCTTGAGCAGGGCAGGGTGGAAGAAGTTCCTTCGTGCCAAGAATCTTCGGGTAGGACAGGCCATCCTACTCACTGTTGCGAACACCCGTCGCCATGACTTGACGATGATGATCACCATCCACCTCATTTAGAACTGGGGTGGGCCATGTATCAATGTGAAATGAACTTGTTATGTTAGCTCTTGTTTGTGAGTACTTGTCGTGTATTGTCGTACCTATATCTACTCATATCTAGGTACTATTGCTTGTGATGGATTGCAACTATTATTAACTGGTAACTAATGCTCTACTAGCTATGATTATTCCACTGTGTGATGTTTTATATGCTGTAGTGTGACATGGTAACTGTTATATATGGTAGAGGCTGGTCTCTAAGACCTTGTACAATGCAAGGTGCTTAGGGATGTGCTTCCACTGTGTGATGTTTTGTACGTGCCAGGTTGTAGTATGAAATGCTAACTGTTCTATATGGTAGTGGTTGGTCTCTAATTGGACCGACATGTTGAACTATAGTATCAATGGTAGAGGCGTTTCGTTGTGCGCCACATCCAACAGTTCACATAATTAATTATCCAAAGATTAAGGTATGAAACCCTTGGTCCTACATAGCAACATTTCGTTCCAAAAATTAAGGTACTTCCACATTCAAACTAACTAATACTACAAATTCGAAGGAACTACTTAATACATTAGCAGCACATAGGGAAGTAGCCCTGGTCCAACGGCTTGATAAATGACGAACAAAAACTGAAAGAAGAAGGATCAGCCAGTAGCAGCACCATCAGCCTCCCAGCCTCACAACTTCAGCCAGCCTGGTGAACTCCAGGTTTTTTCCTACAAAACACACATGTGATGTTGGAGGCAAGAAAATAAATATGCCAGGGGTCTTGTCATGGCATCTAATCGCACGGAATGCTAGTACAAATGATGGAGAACAAAACATCCAACATGAGCAAATTCATAGGAGTTCTAGATCCATGGATACCATCAAGAAAAAATGCTTAGTTTTAATTCAGACACAAGACTTGGTGAGAACATGCATATCAGCAACATTGATATGGCATCTTTGCAAGCTTGGGTCAGTGACTTGTCTTGTGTTTCATGGCATGACAACAATTTTAACAATAAATAGACATGAAATTGACCCAAACTCATGTACAAAGTTATGCCATATGACGCATGGATTGATTCACACATAAATGACAAAATGCCAACTTTGTATAGAATTTGCAGTACTAAAATATTTCAGTGTGTACTGAAACTGCAGTACTGAAATAATTCAGTGTGCATCGGTGTGTACTGAAATTGTAGTAACGAAATATTTCAGTGCCTACCGGTGTGTACGGAAATATTTTAGTGTCTACCACTACAACATTACAAATTTTGCCTAGGGCAGTACCGAAATATTTCAGTGCCTACCGGTGTGTACCGAAATATTTCAGTGTCCACCACTACAACATTACAAATTTTGCCTAGGGCAGTTCCAAAATATTTCAGTGCCTACCGGTGTATACCGAAATATTTTAGTGTCTACCACTAGAACATTACTAATTTTTCCTAGGGTTCATATGATGCCTAGGGTTCACATACATCATAATCCATCCAAATCCATGTACTCAAATATTCATGCAATTCATTGAGATTAAAATGCCATCTAGCATTCCCTCTCTGAGCTATTACGAACAGTATCGCCACGATGTAAGCACGAGCAGTAGGAAGATGAGGAGTGGGGAAGCTTACTCTAAACATAGCTACCGCCGCCGTTCAGACAAGGAGAGCAGCGAGGGAAGCGTGGAGAACGGCGGGGAAGCGAGGTCGCGACCACTGTCCTCCTCATCTTGCGCTTCGGAGTCTCCGGTGACTCGGTTGGAGGCTGCACAATCTGCAACGGCACCTCGTGCACGGTGGGTTCCTGATCCAGTGGATGCTCTACCCTGGATCTGAACGCCCACCACCTCCGCCTGGTCCACTCGCTGGACGAATTGGCCTGCTCCATCGCCCAAAGGAGGATCTCGATCTTGTCAATCGGTTGTGCGGGCGGGGGGCAAAGCTTTGCCCTCCCCTTCTTCGTCATATTCTTGAGAGTGGCCATTGCCGTCCAGTTCATCTGCCTTGTGTTGTCAAACCAAGAACGGATCTCCCTCAACCTGGCCAACTAGACCTGGTCGCCGCCGGCGATCTGCACGAAGTCGGTGTTCTCGCCGCCGGCCATCAGCTCGATCTGCCGTGTAAGAGGGGGTGGGGGTGGGTGGGGGGTTGCCTGAGTGGAGCGAAGTTGCAGCGGCAAGAAGGAGGAGATGACTGAGGTGGACTTGGAGGAGAGGGAGGAGATGGCCGCCGATGAGTAATTGTGGAATGTGAATCACCATGGCGGCGGTTATGCATTCGACGAGAGGGGTGGCGCGTGCAAATTTTCCTAGGACTAAACTGCCCCTAGATTAAAACGCGTCCCCACCTTGTCACGAGTACCGGCCCCACTCGTTTTAGTACTTTCGCGTACTTTCATCGGAGTACTACCTAGTACTTCGTATTTGTCTGCCGTTAGATCGACATCAACGAACGGTTCTAAAAAAGCCCAACCACTCTAAAACTTGCATAAAAATATAAGCGCAATAGTAGAGAACCAGCACAGCAAGCTAATTGGAATGTTCAAAGAAGCCAATTGATAATGTTGGTGGAGGATTGGACGTTTGAAATGCCAAGAAGAAACGATTATGCCGCTGCAGGTATTGTGTTCATACCACGTACTTCTTCATCTCTCGACGTGACCGAAATCCAATGGTATGGGCTGGGCCTTCTTTGTAGACATCGTCATCTTTAGTTACCAGAAAACGAGACTCTAAATGTTTCATGAACATTTTAAGAACATGATCAAGGAAAGAAGCATCACACTTTCAATCAATCTCCAGATGCAATGCATTACTGATATCCCTTGCTCCCTCACCTTGTATGATTGCATCGCATATCTAAAGTGCTTACCTTAATGGCCGATAACTGCAGCTCACGAAAACACAAGTGTTTACATTGAGAAAAAGGATTTCCCCCTGCTTTGTATTCCAAAGCAACCAACCGATACATCCAAGGATAGGTGCTGGGGCGGAAGCAGCACAAACAAGAGAAAAGAATGCCGACAACGGCGGATCGACGGAAACGAAGAAGCTTCACGACCACTGCGCCCACGGAAGATCTCCCACCAAGCACCAAGGCTCCGAAGCACCGGTACCAATCAGCACCTCCAAGAAGGACAGTGGCGAAGACGACGCTGCTGCCAAGGGTTTCCCCCGGTACACGGCGAGGCGAGAGGAAGGGTCGCCCCCGACGCCCTCCAGGAAGGTCCGGCGGCACCCATCAGCGTCGCCGCGTCGGTGTCGGACAGGCTGACAGGGGTTTCCCCCGATCCCAACCTTCACCTAGGGTGCTCTAGAGCTTGCCACCAAACCGACCACCATCTTGCGCCACCATCACTGGTAGAAAAAGAGGCTTCCGTCCAGCCCCATTAGTCGCGGAACTGTAGGAACCGCGACTAATGAAGTCTTTAGTCCCGGTTCGGCAGACGAACCACGACCAAAGGCCTGCGCCCAGGGCGCTCGGTGGCCAGCTGGTGCACGTGAGGGGCTTTAGTCGCGGTTGGCCAGGCCAACCGCGACTAAAGGTGCCCAAAGGCCTTTAGTCGCGGTTGGCCAGGCCAACCGCGACTAAAGCTCCTCCCCTATATATACCAGTTCAGCGCACTCACTTAGCCATTTGGTGCCACTTCTCTTCACAAGCTTCACAAGGGGGTGTAGGTTTGCTTTTGGTTCCTCTTATGCACAAAAGGTGTTCGATGAAATGCCCCAAGAGCCACACTTGAGGTTCCTCATTCATTTTTTTCCTCCTCGATCGTGGTTAGCAACTTGAACCTTTCATGCATGTGTGTCATTGATAAAATATGCATGTGTGTTGTTCATTGTTTAATTTCTATTGTTTATAGCTAGTTAGTTTAACAAATGCATGATGGTTAATTATATATTTTATATTATAATAATGCAGATGAATCGGCAATGGATGTACGGTAACCGACTCTCCCGCGAGTTCACTACGGGTTTGAAAGATTTCCTCGTAGTGGCTAATGCGAACAAGCAGAAGGGTTTTGTTATCTGTCCATGTGTTGACTGTAAGAATCAGAAGGGTTACTCTTCCTCAAGAGAAGTTCACCTGCACCTGCTTCGGCACGGTTTCATGCCAAGCTATAATTGTTGGACCAAGCATGGAGAAAGAGGGGTTATAATGGAAGAAGATGAAGAAGGGGATGATTTCATCGATGAAAGCTATCTTGCTGATTTCGGTGATACTTTCATGGAGGATGCTGAAGGTGAAGGGGAAGGTGAAGGGGAAGGTGAAGGGGAAGGTGAAGGTGAAGAAGAGGCACGTGATGAGACCGTTGATGATCTTGGTCGGACCATTGCTGATGCACGGAGCCGCTGCGAAACTGAAAAGGAGAGGGAGAATTTGGATCGCATGTTAGAGGATCACAGAAAGTCGTTGTACCCCGGATGCGATGATGGTCTGAAAAAGCTGGGCTGCACACTGGATTTGCTGAAATGGAAGGCACAGGCAGGTGTAGCTGACTCGGCATTTGAAAACTTGCTGAAAATGTTGAAGAATATGTTTCCAAAGAATAACGAGTTGCCCGCCAGTACGTACGAAGCAAAGAAGGTTGTCTGCCCTCTAGGTTTAGAGGTTCTGAAGATACATGCATGCATCAACGACTGCATCCTCTACCGCGGTGAATACGAGAATTTGAATGAATGTCCGGTATGCACTGCATTGCGTTATAAGATCAGAGGCGATGACCCTGGTGACGATGTTGAGGGCGAGAAACCCAGGAAGAGGGTTCCCGCCAAGGTGATGTGGTATGCTCCTATAATACCACGGTTGAAACGTCTATTCAGGAACAAAGAGCATGCCAAGTTGTTACGATGGCACAAAGAGGACCGTAAGTCGGACGGGGAGTTGAGACACACCGCAGATGGAACGCAATGGAGAAAGATCGACAGAGAGTTCAAAGATTTTGCAGCTGACGCAGGGAACATAAGATTTGGTCTAAGTACAGATGGCATGAATCCTTTTGGCGAGCAGAGCTCCAGCCATAGCACCTGGCCCGTGACTCTATGCATCTACAACCTTCCTCCTTGGTTGTGCATGAAGCGGAAGTTCATTATGATGCCAGTGCTCATCCAAGGTCCTAAGCAACCCGGCAACGACATCGATGTGTACCTAAGGCCATTAGTTGATGAACTTTTACAGCTGTGGGGCAGACCTGGTGTCCGTGTGTGGGATGAGCACAAACAAGAGGAATTTGACCTACGAGCGTTGCTTTTCGTAACCATCAACGATTGGCCTTCTCTTAGTAACCTTTCGGGACTGTCAAATAAAGGATACAATGCATGCACGCACTGCTTACATGAGACTGAAAGTGTACATTTGCCAAATTGTAAGAAGAACGTGTACCTTGGGCATCGTCGATTTCTTCCGAAAATTCATCCAGTAAGAAAGAAAGGCAAGCATTACAACGGCAAGGCAGATCACCGGCCGAAGCCTGTAGAACGCACTGGTGCTGAGGTATTTGATATGGACAAGGATTTGAAAGTCATCTTTGGAAAGGGTCCTGGCGGACAATCAGTTCCGAAGGGACCTGACGGGCACACAGCCATGTGGAAGAAGAAATCTATATTCTGGGAGCTAGAATATTGGAAAGTCCTAGAAGTCCGCTCTGCAATGGACGTGATGCACGTTACGAAGAATATTTGCGTGAACCTCCTAAGTTTCTTGGGCGTGTATGGGAAGACAAATGATACAAAGGAAGCACGGCAGGACCAGCAACGTTTGAAAGACCCTGATGACCGGCATCCGGAATGGTTTCAAGGTCGTGCCAGCTACGCTCTGACCAAAGAAGAGAAGGTCATCTTTTTTGAATGCCTGAGCAGTATGAAGGTCCCGTCTGGATTCTCGTCCAATATAAAGGGAATAATAAACATGGCGGAGAAAAAGTTCCAAAACCTGAAGTCTCACGACTGCCACGTGATTATGACGCAATTGCTTCCGATTGCTTTGAGGGGGATCCTGCCGGAAAATGTTCGAGTAGCCATTGTGAAGCTATGTGCATTCCTCAATGCAATCTCTCAGAAGGTAATCAATCCAGAAGATCTACCACGGTTACAGAACGATGTAGTCCAATGTCTTGTCAGTTTCGAGTTGGTGTTCCCGCCATCCTTCTTCAATATTATGACGCACCTCCTGGTTCACCTAGTCGAAGAGATTTTCATTCTCGGTCCTGTATTTCTACACAATATGTTCCCCTTCGAGAGGTTCATGGGAGTATTAAAGAAATATGTTCGTAACCGTGCTAGGCCAGAAGGAAGCATCGCCAAGGGCTATGGAAATGAGGAGGTAATTGAGTTTTGTGTTGACTTTGTTCCTGACCTTAAGCCGATTGGCCTTCCTCGATCGCGGCACGAGGGGAGACTAAGTGGAAAAGGCACGATCGGAAGGAAATCAACGATATGTATGGACGGCCATTCTCTGACTGAAGCACACCACACTGTACTGACCAATTCCAGCTTGGTGGCTCCGTACTTTGAGAAACACAAGAATATTTTACGCTCGGACAACCCGGGGAAGCCTGAATCCTGGATTAGGAAGGCCCACATGGAGACTTTCGGCAGTTGGTTGAGAAAACATTTAATGAATGACAATGATGTTGTAGATCAGCTGTACATGTTGGCCAAGACACCATCTTCGACTATAATGACTTTCCAAGGGTACGAGATAAATGGGAATACATTTTACACGATCGCCCAAGATAAAAAGAGCACCAACCAAAACAGTGGTGTCCGCTTTGATGCAGCAACCGAGAATGGGCAAAAGGTCACATATTATGGTTACATAGAGGAGATATGGGAACTTGACTATGGACCCTCCTTTAAGGTCCCTTTGTTCCGGTGCAAATGGTTCAAGCTAACAGGAGGTGGGGTAAAGGTGGACCAGCAATACGGAATGACAATGGTGGATTTCAACAATCTTGGTTACCTTGACGAACCATTCGTCCTAGCAAAAGATGTCGCTCAGGTTTTCTATGTGAAGGACATGAGTAGCAAGCCGAGGAAACGGAAAGATAAGAAAACGATCAGTACATCATGCGATGATCCAAAGCGCCACATTGTTCTTTCAGGGAAAAGAAACATCGTGGGAGTGGAGGACAAGACAGACATGTCAGAAGATTATAATATGTTTGCTGAAATTCCGCCCTTCAAAGTGAACACCGACCCAAGCATTAAGTTAAATGATGAGGATGCTCCATGGATACGGCACAATCGTAAGCAAGCAGGGACACAAGGGAAGAATTGATGTGTAATAATTTATTGTACCAAACTTTGTATTTGGTCGATGAACTGAATGATGTATCAAACCTTTTGTCAAACCTTCAAGGGATTAGTTTTATTTTTCTGATTTTTTTGATATATAATTGTATTTTTAAGATTTTAAAATGAATTAGTTTTATTTTTCTGATTTTAAAAGGAAAAAGGAAGAAGAAGAAAGAAGGAAAAAGGAAAAAAACAGAAGAAAAAAGGAAAAACAGAAGAAAAAAACAAACAGAAGAAAAAAGGAAAAACAGAAGAAAAAACAAACAGAAGAAAAACATAAGAAAAAAACAAACAGAAGAAAAACAGAAGAAAAAAGGAAAAAGGAAGAAAGGAAGAAAAAAAAGAAGAAAAACAAGAAAAAGGAAGAAAAAAACAGAAGAAAAAAATAGAAGAAAAAAGGAAGAAAAAACAGAAGAAAAACAAGAATTTAAAATGAATTAGTTTTATTTTCTGATTTTTTTGATATATAATTGTATTTTTAAGATTTTAATAACATAAATAAATAAGTAATTAGAAACTTTAATAGCAAAAATAATTATCATAAAGTAAAATAAATAAGTAATTAGAAACAAAATAAAATAAAATAAATAAGTTTTTTGTTGTAAGTAGAAACAAAACAAAATAAATAAAGCAAAAATGAAAACAAAAAACAGGCAAAAAATAAAAAGTATGCCACCTACTGGGCCACCACGGCCTGAATACGACTAGAAACCCATTATTGGGCCAGGATTCAGGCCCGCAGGAAGGCCCAGTAGGCCCACAGGCTAATAGTAACAGAATAGGCCCGTAAGCCTGCATTTGAGAGGAGCTCGAAGTGGTCAGCGCAGCCGCGCTTATAAACCACTGTCGAAGCCTCTCGGCTAGCGAGGTGGGACTAAACATCCCACCGCACCGCGCCAGTGCCAGCACAGAGCTTTAGTCGCGGCCCGCCACACCAACCGCGACTAAAGGCTAGCTTTAGTCGCGGTCCGCCTCCCCAACCGCGACTAAAGGCTCTTCCTGCGCGGGAACGAAAGCGGCGCCAAAACCCTTTAGTCGCGGTTGGTGTGGCGGACCGCGACTAAAGCTAGCCTTTAGTCGCGGTTGGTGTGGCGGGCCGCGACGAAAGCTACCCTTTAGTCGCGGTCCGCCACACCAACCGCGACTAAAGGTCTGCCTATATATACTGCACTTAGCAGTTTCCGCCACTTCCCATTCTTCTCAGACGCCGAAGCCCCCTGCCCCGACGCCGATCGACGCCGAAGCCCTGCCCCGACTCCGATCGACGCCGACGCCGCCCCCCAGTCCTCGTCCGTCGGGTGATCAGACGCCGCCCCCCAATCCACCTCCGGCAAAGAAGCAGAAGCAGTCCTGGATTATTAACCCGGACCCTTATGTACCTAAGACCACAAAGGTACCGGAGCCATCACTGAAGCCTCTCCCCACAAGGCCTTGGGAACGTAGTGCCGAGGAAACTGACGCTGCCGCGGCTGCTGATCTTGAGAAATGGAAGGCGGACTGCAAGAAGAAAAGAGATCCCGAGCCCAAGCCAGTATTTTCTGATGAGCAAAAGAAGTGGGCTAAGTCATTTTTTAGCACACCGTCCCAAGCCGCGAAGAATCTGCCTGAGGACTATGCACGTGAACTTCGTAGGCAGGCACTCATGTTGAAGGAGAAGAAAGAGCGGGCGGATGACCCCGATCCAGAACAAAGTAAACGAGTTGCCCAGCTCGGGGAACAAAGTAAACAATCGATTGCCCCGCTTATAGTGAAAGCCGCCGGTCCGGATGACCCCGATATCATAGCAGCTGCGGCAGCACTTGGATTGACTGTAACGAGTGCCAGAGAACAAGCGACCAACTTAGGTATTACTCTTCGTGAACTGTTAGGCCTTGATGAGGCGCCAGTGAAGGAGGTAGTAATTACATATGTGAAGAATGGGCCTCTCGTCGAGCCTGCGCAGGAACAGGATCTACCTCCACAAATGAAAGGTCTGCTGAAATGGTACAAGGGTTACATAAAAAATAAAAATGCCAAAGAATATATTTATGCGGAAGTTAGATATGAGCATCACTTCAAACATTACTATGTACAAATTCATCTGAGTGAATTGTTCCAGCTTTCCAATCTGCGCGAGCTCGACAAATCTATCATCAGTTGCTACGTTCTGTAAGTGATTTATTTCTACCCCATCTCGTTCATATTGCCTGCACTATATATATGTCCTAACTATATTGTTGTGTCCGATCGACGCCGACGCCGACGCCTTGCCCCGACGCCGACGCCCTGCCCCGACGCCGCCTCCGCCCCGAGTGAGCGCTGCTGCCGCCCGTGCCCTGCCCTAGCGCGCCGCCGCCGCCGCAGCCCCTGCCCTGCCCTGCCCTTGCCGGCCGCCCGCCGCCCGCCGCCCCCCTGCCCGCCGCCCGCCGCCCCTGGCCCTGCCCCTGGCCGCCGCCCCTGGCCCTGCCCCTGGCCGCCGCCGCCGCCCGCGCGCCGCCCGCTGCCCGCCGCTGCCCGCCCCTGACTAAAGAAAGAAGAAAGAAAGAAGAAAGAAAAAGGAAGAAGAAAAAAAGAAGAAAGAAAAAGGAAGAAGAAAAAAAGAAGAAAGAAAAAGGAAGAAGAAAAAAAAATGAAAACAAAACAAAACCTCAAGAAAGAAGAAAAAAAAGGAAGAAGAAAAAAAAGGAAGAAGAAAAAAGGAAGAAGAAAAAAAGAAAGAAGAAAGAAAGAAGAAAGAAAAAGGAAGAAGAAAAAAAGAAAGAAGAAAAAGGAAGAAGAAAAAAAGAAAGAAGAAAAAGGAAGAAGAAAAAAAGAAAGAAGAAAGAAAGAAGAAAGAAAGAAGAAAGAAAAAGGAAGAAGAAAAAACAAGAAAGAAAAAGGAAGAAGGAAAAAATGAAAACCAAATGAAAACCAAATGAAAACCAAAAGAAAGAAGAAAGAAAAAGGAAGAAGAAAAAAAGTAACTTAAAACTTGATAATTAACAAAAAACCGTAAAAATTTATAATTAACCAAATGGCGAGGGTTATACATGTGTGTTGTCCTCGCCTCCCTCTCCGTGACGCCGTCGTCTGCCGCCCCGTCTCGCGCTCTACCGCGACACCCTCTCCCACCCCTTCCTCGCCCCCTCCTTTTGCCACCGCCCTTTCGCCACCGCCACCGCCACCGTCCCCCTTCTTCACTTAATTAATTTGTTTTTACTACATGTTTTCAGGACTGACATAATGGCGGACGATAGAGCTGACCCGATTATGGACAACTATGATCCGGACGGTGAAGCACATATGTTCGGCATCATAAACGGCGATATTCTATATGTGCCGACCGGACAAGAAGAAGATGATGTCTCTTCTTATCTGAAACTTGACGGTGAAGATGAAGGGCGCCGTCAGCAAGATGATGCCGAACAAACGTCGATAAACGACGATCTTCAAATGGAAGTAGCAACCACCTCCGGCGCCGAGGTATATATATACATTGAGCCTCTGGTGATACAAACTAACTGATTTGAATAAATATGTGTGTACTAACGGGCGCGACTCTCTTTCTTATTTTAGCCCTCGGCCGGATCGTCGAAACAATCGAGTACGTCGTCAAAGCGTGGCGCAACCAAGACGATGAAACAAGGAGAAACATGCACCGTCGAGGTTGTCGACGGTGCAACCGGCAGGCCGCTGGAGCCCCGCAAGAACGCCATCAAGTTTGTCAGCCAATGCGGAGCCGTTGTTAGAGACAACGTCTCGATCACCGTCCAGGAGTGGAATGAGCCAAAGAAGGCACGAATTGCTGGTTTCACTTTTGTCGATAAGAGAACAAAAAAAGATTGCTTCAAGAAGCTTATGGAACATTTCGTTCTACCTCCGGACTACAACAAATTCGATGAGGAGGGTAACAAGATTGAGGAAAACAAGGAGAGGAGGAGGCTAGTCAAACAGTTCGCTCTTCATAAGATGGCCGACGCATTCCGGAAATTCAAGCAAAATCTAAACCATGACTTTGTCAAGCAGAACAAGACTCCGGATTTCAAAGGACAATATGAGAAACTGAAACATGATTGGCCAGAATTTGTGAAGCAAAAGAAATCGGAGCAGTTCATTCAAATATCGAAAAAAAATAAGGAAAATGCGGCTAAGAAGGAGTACAATCATATTATGGGGCCAGGAGTACAATCATATTATGGGGCCAGGAGGGTACGGGCATGGGGGAACGCTGAACCCGGAGACAGGGGAGTGTGTTTACCAGGGCAAAATAATTAAACCCACCCAAGCCCTTATTGACGAAATGAGGGATGCTCAAGAGGGGAAGATCAAGTTCAACAGAGAGAACGACGCACTGACAAAAGCCCTCGGGAATCCTGAACACGGAGGACGTGTACGAAGCATGGGGCACATTCCGTGGAAAATAGGGTTCCCCCAGAACGATGACCCGTACGGTTACAGAAGCCGTAAGAGAAAGATGGATCGGGAAGCAGATGTTGTGGCGCGGTTGGCATCGGAAATGGATGTGATGAATAAAACCGTGAGTGTACTAGTAGCCGAAAGAGATGCAGCTTGGGCGCAGCATGAAGATCATCCAGCGGATCTCGAAAGCCAGCAGCGGAGAAGCAGCGTGGCTTCCACAGAGGCCCCACCGGCTGGTGCAGATGCACCGACGATCGAAATTCCTGCACCGGAGCCTCTGGTGGTCGAAATTACTGCACCGGAGCCTCCTCGCTACCCCGTGGACGATATAAAGGAGAGGAAAGAATGTCATCTGTATTATCCTATCGGGAACATGTCCATGAAGGTAGCCATCGGCAGTGCTTTACCATGTTTACCTGGAGCACTCCACCACAACAACCCCATTCAAGATGGCTATGCTCGTGTCACGGTGGAGGACATAGTCCAAGGGTTTGAGGACCTGGAGATTGACATTGCTACACCTGAAGGGGAGAAAAGACTTGGAGATGTAAAGCGCCATTTCATTCTATGGCAAAAGAAGTTTATCAAGTTTCTAGGCGAGGCGCCAAGGACAACAAGTCCACCCCCCTACGATGGTGGTGGTGGCGGTGGCGGTGGTGGTGGTGGTGGTGGTGGTGGCGGTTCACCTACACCTCCGTCACGTCAGCCGACGCCTCCCAGTCCACAACGTCCGGCGGGTGATCAGACGCCGCCCCCCAGTCCTCGTCCGGCGGGTGATCAGACGCCGCCCCCCAATCCACCTCCGGCAAAGAAGCAGAAGCAGTCCTGGATTATTAACCCGGACCCTTATGTACCTAAGACCACAAAGGTACCGGAGCCATCACTGAAGCCTCTCCCCACAAGGCCTTGGGAACGTAGTGCCGAGGAAACTGACGCTGCCGCGGCTGCTGATCTTGAGAAATGGAAGGCGGACTGCAAGAAGAAAAGAGATCCCGAGCCCAAGCCAGTATTTTCTGATGAGCAAAAGAAGTGGGCTAAGTCATTTTTTAGCACACCGTCCCAAGCCGCGAAGAATCTGCCTGAGGACTATGCACGTGAACTTCGTAGGCAGGCACTCATGTTGAAGGAGAAGAAAGAGCGGGCGGATGACCCCGATCCGGAACAAAGTAAACGAGTTGCCCAGCTCGGGGAACAAAGTAAACAATCGATTGCCCCGCTTATAGTGAAAGCCGCCGGTCCGGATGACCCCGATATCATAGCAGCTGCGGCAGCACTTGGATTGACTGTAACGAGTGCCAGAGAACAAGCGACCAACTTAGGTATTACTCTTCGTGAACTGTTAGGCCTTGATGAGGCGCCAGTGAAGGAGGTAGTAATTACATATGTGAAGAATGGGCCTCTCGTCGAGCCTGCGCAGGAACAGGATCTACCTCCACAAATGAAAGGTCTGCTGAAATGGTACAAGGGTTACATAAAAAATAAAAACGCCAAAGAATATATTTATGCGGAAGTTAGATATGAGCATCACTTCAAACATTACTATGTACAAATTCATCTGAGTGAATTGTTCCAGCTTTTCAATCTGCGCGAGCTCGACAAATCTATCATCAGTTGCTACGTTCTGTAAGTGATTTATTTCTACCCCATCTCGTTCATATTGCCTGCACTATATATATGTCCTAACTATATTGTTGTGTCCGCTATTATACATGCAGAATGAAGATTAAGGAATGCAGAGTAAGGAACATCCATGATGTTGGGTTCATTGACCCACACATCGTTAATGGATATGTGTTGCGGCATCACCCCGACGACATGGAGGCAGACCTGTGGCAGTTTCTTACAAAGCAGGAACTCAAAAGTGATATTCTATTTCCTTACCATTTTGGGTGAGTGTTTCTGTCTTGAGCACATTCTCTTTTGTTTACTCCATGCATGGTATGTGGCCGGCTAATCGATGAGTTATGCATGACGTATTGTGCATGTATCGTGTCCGCAGGTTCCACTGGATTCTGCTAGTAATTAAAGTTGACACCTCAGAATGTCTCGTCCACGACTCTCTGAATATGGATCCAAAGCTTTGGGGCGACATGAGAAGAATGCTGCAGAAGTAATTATTTTCATTCATTTGCGCTCTATATCGATCGGCCTATTTCGTTCATTTCCTAATATCAAGTAACTAATAACTCTCTTGTTCATTTAATTTTCTTTGCCTCGTAGGGTTTGGAGACGGTTCGTAGATACAAAGGTCGGTGAATTCAAAAAAGAGCTAGAATTCAAAAAGTCAAAGGCTAAGAATGCTGGGGATATTCAGCCAGCGGGGACCAATCTATGTGGATACTATGTCTGTGAGATGATCCGGAGATACACCTCTGAGCGGGTTCCAAGTGATACCAATGCTCAGAGGAATAACCTCCGGATGATGCTTAGTCCAGAAGCTCGCTTCCGACCACTTCAAGAGGAACTAGCTGGATGGTTCAGGAGGGAAGTCCTCCATCCTAAAGGAGAACACCATTACGAGGACGTAGAACTTTATATGCCTTAAATTATGTATGGAAACTTGTTCAAAATTGTATATGGTCATCCGATGATATTTAATATATACTGTATATTCCTCTTGAATTCTTTTTGGTTCTAATTTCAAATTTGTTTGAAATTGTACATTCATATGCATGTATGTAGTAGCGTAGAATATGTGAAACTCCTTCAAAATTAAAATAAAGCATAAAAGAAATAAAACAATACAAATTAAACAGAAAACAGGTTTAGGGGGGGGGCAGGTTTAGGGGGGGGGGGGCTAAAACCCTAAACCTGCGGCGGTCTTTAGTCGCGGTTGGCCAGAAGAACCGTGACTAAAGTTCATCCGCCCCGACGGCCACCTGGCGCCCACGTGGACGGGCCTTTAGTCGCGGTTCTTAATCAACCGCGACTAAAGGGGGAGCCTTTAGTCCCGCCTGTTTGGTCGCGGTTGCGCAACCGCGACTAATGGCAGTTGCGAACCGCGACCAAAGGCCCTTTTTCCACCAGTGCATGGTCAAGAAGCCTCCACGCCGTCTCACCACGGCACCACGAGGTGAGGTCTGCACAACAAGGGATAGGAGTCGGGACTAGGGGCTGCAACACCGTTGGCACGCGGGAGGGCACAACCTCCACCGTCAACGACGGTAGCCGACCGGACACACTAGCAGGAGCCTACCAGGCCCGTGTGCCCACAGGCCCGGCCGCGAACTCCATTCCCGGAAAGCTCCCGCCATCGCGCTGTAGCAGGCATGCCATCGGCATCGCCGCCCCCCATCCGAGCCGCTCCTCCTCCTCACCACACAGACGACAACGAAGCCACGCCAGGGACCGGCCCGCTAGGACCCAGATGGGGCCGGGAGGGCCCATATCTGGGCCGGCAACGCGCCGCCGGCCACCGCACGCCACCACACCGCCCTGCTGCCAAGGGCAGCACCGCCACCGCGCCTACCGCCGGCGACCGCTGCCGGGTCGCCGGGCCGCCGCCCAGCCGAGCATCACCGCCGCCGTCACCAGCCCCGGGAGGGAGATGAACGCGCGGGTACAGAAGGGCCCGCTGCCGCGGCAGCACCCAGGCCAGCGCCGGGGCACCCGCCTGCGGCGGCGGGGGGGAGCTCATGGGGGGGGCAAGGGAAGAGGAGGGGCGCACCGCCCCGGCCACCTCCCGGGGAGGCGGCGCAGGGGCGGGAACGGGAAGGGGAGGGGGAAGAAGGGGGGCGGGGAGGGACGAGGCGCGCGAGCCGGCGGCGGGATGGGGCTAGGGCTAGGGCGCCGCCGGCGGCGGCGGCGGAACCCTAGCGGGAGGGAGCGGACGGGAGCGGGAGGGCCCATCACAAGTGTTTACATTGAAATCTCTGAAGTACATTCTGATCTGAAATTTTTCTTCTGCTATGTCTGCTGCCAATCCAGCCCAAAATTGGAGCAGTAGTGCAAGATATGCATGCAGGAGCAGGAGGCTTTGCGCTCAGGAGCTTCACACAGCAGCAGCAAGTCGCCTCCTCCTCTTCTCCGTATCTAAAGGGCGCGTGATCCGTTGCTTCTTGTCTCTTTTCTAGTGAGGGAGTATTTGCCAAAGTATGAAGCAACGTATGTGCCCTGATTTGCTTTTGCTTTTCCCAAAGACGCGTGCTGCATTTTGATTTTTCATGCTGCATTTGACTTTTCACGCTACATAGTGGGGATATAAAGCCTTTGCCAATCAAAGTGCAGCAATTCATCCTCCTCTGTTTAAAGGTTTATAGAAAAGTGGGATTAGTAGCATAGCAAACCCCAACAACAAAGTCAGTGTAACCTAGCCGGACGCCTCAACTAGATCTGCCAGAGGAAATGAGCGATGGATTTTTGGTGGTCTCGGATGAACCGGGGATCCATTCTTCAGACCAACAGCGCCAGATTTGGGGATTGAATCCACCGTTTTCATTCAGTAAACGTAACGAGCGAACGTGGGTTCCATAAGTGTGAGAGCAATTCTAGTACTCTACTAATCCAAAAGAAAACTCAAATACTCTACTGATCCAAAAATAAATAAATAAAGCCAACCTTAAAAATCCCTTTTGGCGGGGAGGGCGGTGGGCGCGGAAGGTGGTGGCGCGCCCGGGATGAGGACGACGGGGTGGCTGGCGGCGGCGGGCGCGGCGGGGCTGGTGATGGTGGCGAGGAGCGTCATGGCACCGCCGCGGGGGAGGAGGAGGGGAGAGGGATTAGGGTTTATGGACGGACGGATGGATCGGTTGGTTGATTTTGTTGTGGGGAATGAACGAACGAGCGGCCGCTTGGGCGTCTCCTCCCACTAAAAGCGCATTGCCGGAAATCCTGAAATAAATTCAGAAATAATGCGAGCACCAGGATTTGAACCCTGATAGGTTGGGATACCAATTGTCCACCTAACCAACTCAACCACTGGTTGATTCGCTTTTTGTTGGGGGTTTGGGGCCTTTTGTGTTGCGTGCGTGCATGTCCTCCACCCCGGCAGCACAAAACACCTTGAAGAGCATCTACACCCGGGCCCCCTCTGGACTTGTCGGGGCTGAAGGAGGATGAATAGCAGGGGAAGCAGCAACCTATAGCGGAGCAGCAACCGAAGCCCATGGAGCGGGCGCAGCAGCAGCCTATGGTGGGCTTCTCCATTGAGGACGCCTTGGCAGAGTACAAGGCCGCCCCAAGCGGTGGAGATGGTGGAGTAGACGGCCATCTTAGAGTTGATCCAAGATGAGGCCGCCGGGGAGGGAAAGCGACACTTCATTCAACAACAACGGGCGGAGACCGACGGCTTTTCATCGAACCGGAGGTGGAGTAGGAGGCAGAGGCCGACGCGGAGGAGCCAGAGTAGGAGGGCGAGTTGCGGCTGCCACCCATGTACCCGGAACTCGGCACCCAGATCATGGACATCTTCGACGACAACGAGTAGGATAGTGTAGGTTTTCGTTGTAGATCATTCTTTTGGTTGGTTTTAAGATTCAAACTATGAGATATGTAGATGCTGAGAATAAATTTTGAGGGTTGCCCCGGTCAGTGTCCGTGAACGCGACCGGACACGTCCACGGACATTTGAGGGCCAGTGTTTGTTATGTCTTGTTGTAGATGCTCTAAGAATACTGCATGAAAAGTGATAGAGGTATATCTCACCAACTGCTTCCATGAACATTTTCTTTCCTTTTTCGTTTTCAATATATTTTCTATATTGGCTTTCATATTTTTCTCTCTCTTTTTTTCTGTCATCTAGTATAATGCTTAAATAGTTCATCCCAACCCTAAAAAAAAGTTTATCCTCATTATATTATTTTTCTTGGCGTGCAGCCTATTCACCTACATCAGGGTTTTATTACTCCCAAAACTGTGTTTAATCAGTCCAGGACCGCCGCATCGTCTTTCTTCTCCCTCTGTCCCCCCATCTAAGTCGATCTCTTGGCCTCCTCTGCCTCGTGGCGCACCAGACCTTGGTCGCCCACCGTCTCCCCATCCCCCAGTCCCTCCTGCGATGTGCCTCAGATCTTGGAGACGACCCACCGACGCGATGCGTCCTGCCCGGAGAAATCGTCCGCGGTGGAAGATGGGAGGATTCCCGATCTGAAGTTGGGAAGCCAAACTTGACGAATTTTCTGTTATCTTCCTGGTTTCCATAGTACGTACTATTCACATCAGTCAGCGGCCCCTCTTGTTGATTTTGCTTCACGCGTGTGTGTCCGTTGCCGCTCAGGTTACACTACAGGGCGAAACATCAGATCTTACATGATTCGCCGATTATTTTTGTCATGCTTTCTCTGTAGTTACATTCGTAGATAAATGAATTTTTGTATTGCTTGCATTGCATCCCCAATGATGCATGCTTATTGATTTGTTCTTCTGGATTTCCTACATGTGTACAAGAAGCATAGTTGGTTATGATACTAGGAGGGTTGGAGCTCCGAATTTCATTTGACATGCACTATATCCATTCCTAACAGGAAAAATGATTAGATCAGAATGTCAAGCAGTTCAAGCGGGGCCCGGCAAAGCAAGCGACGTCCGCCCCCCCCCCCCCCGGTCGCCTCCTCTGAGGCGACTCGGGGGCAACCCTAGCGCCGCCAGCGCGGTCCCCCCTCCCTCTTCCTCCTCTCCGCCGCTGCAAGAGGGGCGCCCGGCGCTCGGCGCGCGTCCCCGATGATGGTGGGGGCGGGGATCTGGCGCCTCCTCGGATGGAGGGCTGCGGGCCCCGGGGCGGCGGCCCTGGTCGGCGGCGTGCGGCGCGGCCTGGGCGGCGGGCGGCGCCGGCGGGTGCTGGTGGGTGGCCTCCCATGGCTGCGTGGGCAGCGTGGAGGTCACGGTCGTTGGCGCAGCGGCGGCCCCTCGCAGTCCGTCGGGTTCCATGGTGAAGCTTCGGTGCCGGCCCGATCTGCTCCGATCCGTGCCGGCGCTGGTCCCTGGCGGTGGCGTCCTGCATCCCGTGGTGCCGGATGGCCGGATCTGGCGTTTGGTTGTGGTTCCGGGGGAAACCCCTGGCCGGCGCGGCGGCACCCCCAAAGTCGACGTCTTTGACGCCGAGCCCCTCCTTGGAGGCTTTGGGGTGGACCCTCCTCCTCCCGCCTCCTCCCTGAGCTCCGGCGAAAGCCGTTTCTCCCCTGGTTTGGGCGTCGACGGCACCTCGGTGGCGTGTTCCTTCTTGAAGGCGGCGGTCGGGAGTTGCTCTTGGTGGTGGAGCGGTTGGTGTCTCGGCTCCAAAGCATGGCGGCCTGGTTGTCCTGCTCTTCTTCTTCGGTCTTCGTCATGGATGCGCGCCTTCGTCCGACAGCACGTGTCCCTTGCTCCGTGCTGCCGCTGCCGGTTTGGTTCTCGTCACGATGGTCTTCCGTTGCTCGTGGGTCAGTGTTGGCTGCTTCTCCTTTGGCGGCTCGGTCACCTGGAGCTGGGCTATGTTTAGCCACTCTGCTGGTCGCCGGTGCGGCACCCATCGAGCCTGGGTGAAAGGGTAGTGGACCTTTGCGACGGTGGAGACAGCTCATGTGTTGCCCGAGTTTGGCCACGGATGTAGCCGGCGCTCAATGCTTGCACGGCATGTCCCTCCTCCCTAGTACTTAGTTGGCTAGTTGGCGTAGGCGTAGTGTTGGTCGTCGGCAACGATGCTCCATTGTTGCCATTGTGCTGTTCTGCCTAGCTCTATGTATCTTCTTTCCGCTTTGCATTGCATTCTTCTCTTTGTAATATGGTGCCCCTGTAATCCTGGCCGGTTGATGGCTTTGTTAATTCAAAGTCGGGCTAGGTCCGAGCTCTTCTCGGGCTCGGCCGGCGCCTTTTATCTAAGAAAGCAGTTCAAGCGGTTCTCGAGGACTGCAGATTGTATCTCTTGCTCTATGTTTTGAACTTTACTTCCATATGTCAAGCGTATGCCGTCTCACCATCATGTCTGGGCGTTACCACGAGTTTTTTTCTTCTTTATTTCAGTTTCTTTCAAGAATCAAGATTACCAAGCACAAGGCAAGTCAGTGTACAAAATAATTGTGTTTCAACTCATGTACGCCTAAAGAGTTGGCTGCATGTTGTCATTAAAATAGTAGCTACATGGATCATCAGATTAAGGTAAATACGTATCTAAATACATCATTTGCTCATTATATATAATTTCTAATTGTTGCTTTGGTAGGAGTAGGAAATAGTAATACAGAAGTGTCCTACTTCTACTACTACCAACGAAGGCGAGACGTCGCTGCGGCGGCATGCCCCGTTGCCGTGACGGCCCTGCGCGCCGACAAGATGGAGTTCGACTAAGGTACTAGCTTCTTACAGATCTCACTCGTCGATTGATTTGATTTGCCGCATTGGGTGATATTTGGGTCTGTAATTTGGGTTTTTAGTCAATGAAATTGCACAACTATAGAAGCTGAATTCTTTGGCATAATTATGGTGAGGAATTATGATACAAGTTGTTTTTCTGGTTGATAATGCCCTGAAATTAGCTTCTCTGAATTGCAAACATGTTCAGATTTCAGTAGCTGCAGTCCAGAACGGCAGAAACCCAAGAATCGATTGAATATATATGAATAGGTTATGTAGGCGCGGACACTGCAAAATCGAGCAGTTCTTGTGTAATATACAGAAAACTTGCACTAATTTGCACCTGCGGTAAACATTCAGGTAATAAATACACCCGTCGAACGATTCCCCAATTCAGAGCCTTGTATCATGATAAAACATATCCTGTTTTGCAACTTGAGTGGTTAGTGGTTTAATTTGGAGTGCACTTGGCCTGGACATGGGAGGATAACATTATATTTTAACTGGCTTATCCCTGCTCCATGAAAAAGTGCTATGAGATGAGGTAAGAGGTACATGTTCAGACGGAAAGTTCAAATAAAGTGTCAATGTTACAAGCGAACTTTTTAGCATTAACCTATCATTCATTGGCATATAATCCCTAGAAATGAAACCCCAGGTTAAAAAAGAATGTATTACTTCCAAGGACCTAAGTTGCAGAACAAGGAAATTGCGACCCAAAGTGTAAAGCCACTTAGAATTTTTTTTGAAGCACATCCTATTAAACCAAAGGGAAATAGGTATAGAAAATACACTTCTTTCGAAAGCAGAGGTAGCATCCATGAAATAAGAAAAGTGCAAAGCAACACCTGCATAATTTGTAAACAATGAAATCAAAAAATTATAAGATGTTTTGCCCCTCATAGACTTATCTATGTGTAGAGAATAATGGAATGCATAATAAAAAATATATGTAGATATGCAATACGGGTAAAGGTATTAAAGATGTACGGCAATTTGCCGTACAGATAAAGTAGCACAATCAAAAAAATGTTTGATAGAACTTGGGGACTCTTTAATAGAATTGAAAACAGTGTGAAAACCTTCTACGGGGCTAAAACCACACTACACCAAACCCTATTAACTCTACACCAAGTCTAGCATCGAACCACACCACTAGAGTGCGGAACCATCGTCTCCTGAACCTTCTCCTCCGTTGTTGTCTCCTGTCTCCGTCGTTTCCTCTGAGGTCGAGGTCTTCTAAATCGTCTGCTGGTTTACCTTCCGCACTTTCAACTCGTTGTGAGGTGAATTTATCAGACCAGTAGCAAGCCATTTTCTGAACTGTCGAATGTCATGCTGCGTAGTACGAGGTAGACGTTAGGACCGTTTTGTAGTTGTATATGTGAAAGCAAGATAGATGGGGAAGATGTAGGTACCTGGTCGAATATCGCCGTCAGTCTTACTCCAGTCCAATGTTGGATGTACTTCAACATCCATAGAGCATAGGAACAACCATCTCATTGTTGTCGCACTTCATAATCAATGATAGGCCACGAACTCACGGTAATGTTCGGCCATATAGTTCCTTGCATGCCATTTTCCATCACCGCTCTTGATTATGAAGTGCAAGGAAGTAGATGGTGGGACATTGCCGTGAGTTCGTGGCTTATCATTGATTGTGAAGTGCCACAACAATTAGATGATTGTTCATGTGCTCTATAGATGTTGAAGTATATCCAACATTGGATTGGAGTAAGACTGATGGCGATATTCGATCAGGTACCTACATCTTCCCCATCTGACTTACTTTCACATATACAACTACAAAACGGTCCTAACGTCTACCTCGTATTATGCAGCATAACGTTCGACAGTTCAGAAAATGGTTTGCTACTGTCCTGATAAATTCACCTCACAACGAGTTGAAAGTTCGGAAGACCAAACTAGCAGACGATTTTGAAGACCTCGACCTCGGAGAAGACGACGGAGACAACAACAGAGGAGACAGTTCAGGAGACGATGTTTCTGCACTCTAGTGCTGTGGTTCGATGCTAGACTTGGTGTAGAGTTAATAAGGTTGTGTGTGGTGTGTTTTTAGCCCCGTAGAAGGTTTCCACACTATTTTCAATTTCATTAAAGCGTCCCCAAGTTGTATCAAACATTTTTTTGATTGTGCTACATTATCTGTACGGCAAATTGCCGTACATCTTTACTACCTTTATCCGCATTGCATATCTACATATATTTTTAATTATGCAGTCCATTGCCCTCTACATAGAGATAAGTCTATGAGATGGTTGTGCACCTGTGTTGTTATGCCTATTTGATCAAGTCAATTTTATTTCCCATTGCTGGATGTATGTAAGGTGATCAAGCTTAATTGAGTGAGAAGCTTCATTCAACCGTTTCTAAAAAATCAGGTACTGCAGGTACTGGTTTATTGGTCCCCATTGTACTTTTTGTCAAATTTTGACCATGGATTTAACTAATGTTCATGCATGTCACCAAAAATTATATCATTGAAAACTATGTTCAAATACGAACACGATGTAATTTTTGTTGACATGCATTAACATTTCATTAGTTAAATCTTTGATCAAAATTGTGCAGAAATTACAAAGACGACCAACAAACCAGGACGGAGGTAGTATATGTTGATCATTACTACCTCAGGAACAAAGAACAGACAACAAAGAAGCTCGAGATAGCAGAAACTTAAATTGGAAAAGTTTAGCCAGTCTGATTTGATTCCTCTGTCGTCAAACTGGTAATGCAGGAGTGCAAGGCATTGCCCTCAGAAGCTGCAGACAGACCAAAGCAAAATGGCTCTACCCCTCTTCTCTGCTTGCAACTAAAAAGTGTGTAATGCGTTGCTTGATACCTCCATACTGCCTGGGTAGCTTCATGCACAAGAGATTTTGGTCCCCCACACCCCCTCCCATCTTTCTCTTTGCCAGAGCATCAACCAACGTATGTATGCTGCTGCTTTGTTTTTCCTTTTTTTCCATTTTCTTTTCCAAAGATGATTGAGATGTAGCTCCTCTTACAAGCTTGATATTTTGCTTTTGCAACACTACATATTTCCATGTTGTCTTGTGCTGTTAGAGATAACTTCTGTACAGCAAGGTCTACTAAGTTTAGCAGAACTCCCTTGATCTAAAATATTCAACACGTATTTTAACTGTCCAAGTTGAATCTTTGAATAAATTCAGATCGGGTTTTACCTTTTTGAACTTCTAAATGCATTCCTGATTAAATATTTGTAAAGTATGAAAGCAAAGGTTTTCAGTTTTTCAAAAGAGCATAGATGCAAAGCTTCCAGGATCCACTATTTCTGAACATTTCACATCCAGCCAAAAAAAAAAGAGAGAGGATGTTACTATTATCTCCTCAATAACCATCTGGACATGCACATGTTTATCTAACAGAACAGTGAGGAATGTGCACCGCTAGTCGGCTACACACCTGGAAGCATATGGGGTAGGCTTCTAATACGTCAGAAGTTATCATATCTTGAGCTCTTCAGAGACCCGTCATGACCACCGTATCCATGCATATCCTTATAACATGCCGCATTCAGAAATATATTCAGTTTAACAATAGAATCAGTTTATCATTCAGCCATATATAAGCTCGGTCAGGTTCAGTTCAAGCACGTCGTGAAATACATCCATGGAGTGCGTGAAGCCAACACCGCTCATACACCGAGTAAAACACCTCTGCAACAAACTGTTAGAACCTGGCATATGCTCAGACTTCAGAAAACAAACATCTGAGACATTCTCAACACATGGTAAAACGTGACAAGTCACACGTTCACAAGGTCAGCTGCATCTGTGATATTATTACAGCACTTGATTTATTTATTTTTTCTTGAGGGCATTACAGCACCTGATTTATTTTCAAAAGCATAATAACAAACAAACCACACTGTTATTAATTTATTTATTTTGAAGGGAAAAAATCGTATACTGAAATTACTGAGGAAATTGTTGGAACATGGCATGTGTTCTTTAGATTTGGGAGTGATGTTTTCTAACAGAGTGTTGCATATTGTTAAACTAAATTGTACTGTATTTTATTGGCAGGTTAAATGAATACAACGGCCTTCAGATTATCATAAACTTTTATGAAATATAAAGCATTTGATGGATTCAGAATCTGTCTGTGAGGTTTATAGAAGAAAGATTTAACAGTCAGTGAATGCATCGGTATTTTGTAGTTACAGCCATTAGCAATATCATATCTATCTAGTAAAATAAGAGAACGACCCATTACTTCCAGGCAATAAATTCAGAACACAAAAATTGCGCCATAGAGTTCACGAAGTGGCCGACCAATATAATTCACACAAAGAGCCAAGCAATTGCAACAACCAGCACAGATAGCTGCTGCTTTTTCTCATTTTTTCATAAGCATACCAAACAACACACAACCTGCCGAGCTGTTTCTTGGTTCAGATACATGGGAAACACTCTCAAACTAGTCACACTCAGAAGCAGCTAGCCTTGTAGATGCACGCAGGCACACATAGGCAGCTGTAACCACACAGACACACGCATAGCAAGCGTTCATCAAAGCCACACACAAATGCATACTGGTGGATGCACGCAGGCGTCCACAGCAAACCACTCCAATCTCAAGCCACGCGTACACACACCGTCCAGGTCTGTGTAGGCAGGCACAAACCCGTCCGTCTCTTATTTGAAATCCGCAATATAATAAACGGTGAGAGCCACCATAAGCTCGCACCTCATAAGGCCAATACCAATCCAAGCAGGCACACAAAGCAAACCAAACGCATGATCCAGCAGCAGTGGCAACGGAGGACACACCACAATGCAGAGTTCACCTAGGCGACATACATGAGAGACACGGAGAAACAAGATGGTAAGTAACTGAATGCAATCAGGAGCAGTGGCAAATGGACTCAGAAGTCATTTGCATGTATAATTAGTACCTGAGGATGGAGACCCTGGGCAGTTTCTCCTTGTAGTAGCGCGAGTGGACCGGCGCCATGAAGTGGTCGGGGCGGTCGCCGGCGTCCCACTCCAGAGCATCCCACACGTCCTTCTCCATCTCGACGGTCGGCTTGTTCTCACCACCGCCACGGGCACCCACGGATGGCAGCCGGCGCAGGCTCCAACATCCCCTGATCTTGAGGCTCTTGAGCATCGGGGCAACCGTCTTGACCTCGCATATCTGCTGCAGCTTTGGGAGGTCGTGCAGGTGGATGGTCGTCAGCTTCGGGAATAGTACACTGTGGGTAGTAATTTCTTCAGGGTACACTTCGTCCAGTATGTAGACGTGGCTGAGGTTGCCGCAGTGGATGATGTGGAGGGTCACCAAGCTGGGGAAGGAGGAGACCCACACCGGGAGTACAAACTGGAGGCTGGGGCATGAACGCAGCTGAAGGTGCTGTAAACTTTTGAAGGATCCACTCTCACCATATTGATTAAAGCGTGAACGTTTACTCAAAATCGAGCGGGCCATTAGGAGACCTGACACCCACAAGGTCTCCAATGTAGTAAATTTGGATGAATACGGAGGGAAGATGGTATCCACTTTGGGGCACCTCTCCACGCAGCACCACCTAAGCTTGCGCCATAGACGTCCATGAGGCGTAATAGCACGTACTGAGACATCATGCACATGCAAGGATTCTGATCTTATCATCAATTCGCCTAGTGCTTCTTGAAGTTCCCTCTCAACATAGAAGCTCCCTTGAGAAATCTCTACATGTCGATCCAACTTTATAGTAGGAGGCTGTGGAAATGTCTGCATTAGGGGTGAGGCAGCACCAACTATGCCAAGGACATCACTGTACCGGCCTGCTGGAATAAGCGGCATGCTCTCTTGATCACTGGGGCCAATAATATCCTTGCTGGTTGCTTCAAACTGAACAACCCCATCATACACAGGTGAGGATGTGACATGGATATTAAAATGAATAATATATTGTGTATAATTAACGATCAAATCCTGCAAGGAGTGAGCAAGCCTTGCATCCACAATAACGGCATGCACCTGCAACCCGGAAGGTTTGATTTTTCCAATGGATGGCCGAGGACACACCATTCCAGCTCGCATGTCTATGCACATTAACTCCAGGTCAGGCATACTCTCGCGCAAAAAGGTTATTGCACAAAGGTGCTTGCATCCTATTAGAACAATCGCTTGAGCCTTGGGATTTGCACTACCATAGTCTTGAAGTCAAGTATCTTGATTGATGTTCCAGAGAGGCCCAATTCCACTAGGTTGGGTAGCCAACACAAGAACAAATGCTCCAATTGTGCGCAGCCTGCTAAGGAGATCTTGGATACTTTGACATCCTTATTATGTGTTGTGCCGGATGGATGAAATTCTTTTGGAGGTAGCTCAACAGTTTGCGTCCATTGAGAAGCTGGCCCATATCCATTAAACCTGACAGATTCAAGGGAGGGAGGAAGCCCACCAACGCTTTCCAATTCATCACAACCATCAAGTACAAGCAACCGGAGGCTACTTGCCTTTGATAGACTTGCCGGAAGAAATTTCATGTCACAATTGCCTGACAAGTCAAGTATTTCCATACTTTTCTTATCTATGAAGTAGTCATCGAAAGCCTCTGATGTCTCCCATTGACATGTTGGTTTGATTATTCGGAGCCTCCGGAGGTTAGGTAACCTCCGCTGTAGGCAAGCTATGTACTGCCAGCCCATGACTCCCTCTATATTTAGCTCTCTGATGTTAGTCATGAGATCCATCTTTTCTTCGGATAAGATTTCATTCCAGTTTGTGTAACGTAGGTCCAACACCCATAGGCTATACAAACATAACCACTCTGTATTATATTCTCCTTCAATTATTTTGACATCTGTACAGTGGTCCAGTCCAAGGAATCTTAGGGCATGACACTTCAAGAAAGAAGGAGAAGCAAAATTGAAGGCACAACAATAGAGAATCAGCACACCAAGCTTGCTGCAATGATCAAAAATTCCATCTGGTAAGGCTTGTGGGTGATTGGGTATTTGAAATGCCAAGAAGAAAGACGATGCCTCTGCAGGTATTGCTTTCATACCATGTACTTCTGCATCTCTCGACGTGACTGAAATCCAACGGTATGGGCCTTCTTCATAGACATCATCATCTTTAATTACCAGAAAACGAGACTCTGAATGTGTGAACATTATTTTAAAAATATGATCATGCAGAGAAGCATCAAACTTCCAATTTATCTCTCGATGCAATGCATCACTAATATCCCTTGCTCTCTCCCCTTGTATGGTTGCATCGCATATCCAATAGTTGGAAGCGTGAGAAACCCAATGAAATTTAGTGACGGTGTGAAAATTATAGTGCAGGAATAACTCATAGAGACAGCAATCTACAGTAATTGTTGGGTCAACGTCCAGCATACATGGGTTGCGAGCAACTATGGTAGCAGCTTGTTGATGTAACACTCCACGAAACTGTTTGCCCGTCAATTCTTCGATAAAAGAAAGATGGAAAACCTGAGTATATCTTAGCTTTTCTGCTACCTCGGAACGGTCCCGGTGCATGGTCAGACAGCTTCTGCTGAAGGTCCATATCATCATGTTGTTGCCATATCTTGCAAGAGGAACACCCATGAGACCTACATCAACCTCGTCATCACTCCCATTAAGAAAAATCATCATAAATTTGATACCCCTTAGAGTTTGATCAATCACTTGACTAACACTATCTATCTCATGCCTCAGGCTTTCATCACGTCCCAAAAAATAATCATCTTCATCTTGCTTATCAAGAATAGCCATTACAGAGCGATCAAGTTGCAGTTCCTTTGCAATTGCCCTCTGCACTCCTCTTCTGTTTTTGCACTCTGAGCAATCTATATAAATTATTTTGTCAAAGCACATTGCCGGAGTCGTTCTCCTAGATGGAAGCACTGTAGCTATGGATCTAAGAACAGCGGATGCTCCAAATCCATTCCAACCATCAAAATATATGACCTTGTAACGCCTGTACTGAATATCAAATAATATTCTCTCTATGGCTTCGTCAACATCTTTCACACAGACCTCCTGAAGTTAAACACGTTAATAAGTTAGAACGAATTTCGCAGCTGCAACACGAATTTAACATACACCAACAATGCATCTCTGAAGAATCAAATTTGTTGGAATAATCTTAGTTAGATGCTTAATTGTGTTGGTGTCTGACTGTTGTCAATGTCCAAGTGTGATACATATTGTTTTCCGTGTTTCGTACGAGTGGTGTGGTCAGTTTGCATGACATGATCTTAGTTGAGTAGAATCGGTTTGAGCCTGGATGTCCTAGTCGATTAGGCACTAGTTGTACGTGTGTATGTGTGTATATCAGACATTAGTGTGGCGTTTGTTTGTACCAGGTTGTGAGCCTTGAGGAATAAATAGAAAGAAAAGAAAGGCACTATACATGCCTTTGGCCAAAGATTTTCCAGAATGCATGCTGTGTTTCATGCAGTGATAACTGAGAAACATAGTGTCTATAGCGTCGCTAATAGCATGCTATAACGTTTAGAGCAATGTCTCGCCAAATGAATTAGTGTATAATGTCTCGCTAATAGCAAGCTATAGTGCGATATAACACGCTAATATCATATTTTAAGGGCGTCGCTATTTTTTTTCATTGGTTTTGCATGAACATGTGTTTAGGATCTTGAGTCAAATCTGAACTGGTATTACAACACTCGTTTGAATCACATGTATTGCTTACAGCCAGTCCACGGTTAATTGTTTACGACATCCAGTCTACCTATTGGCTATCATGATACTAGCACGCATGGTTTCCTGAGTTTCACTCTTTTTAAGTAGTCTGCTTATGGATCTGTTGGCATTGCTTTTAAACAAAGTAACTTTGATGTGGTGCGCCGCATGCAGGAGCTAAGCTTGTACGCTCAGAGAAACCGACAAATTAACTTGCATCACCAATTCATTTGTTTTTTCAACCAGAAACAGCAAAACCAATCTGCGCACTCTATGAGAAAAAAACTAATGAAATGTATTCTAAGACCCTTTTGTCATATACGCCTCTAGGCAGAGTGAGATTTTGTATGACTGCTATTTAAAATTAAGAGTGAATTGAATGTAATACCAAGCGTTCCCCAGCCTGACCAAACGTACGCTTTTAGCTATAGCTAGCTGTATGTAGTAGGGTTCACATGTCGAAGCCATCTCACAATCAAGAATGTCCCTTACGCAGTGCACAATTAGCACTACTGAAGGTAGCCTGAGCTCTGGCGACGCTGGCGATGCGGGCGCTTCTCGCTCGCCAGCCTTCCATTCCACCACCTCCCCCGCTGCCGTCACTCCAGACGGTGGCGGTCACCCACTTGACGACCCCGGTGAACCGCCAACCCTCCCTTGCGGCGGCGGTGGCGAGGACCTGGCCCCAAGCAGTGATGTTCGCAACACCGTTCTCGTCGTCGTCCCACGCCCAGGTGAGGCCTTCCAATCTCGAATCCTTCGCCAGTTCTACTCCGGGGCAGCGTTCGATCCGGGTGAGTTCCCCTCCCGCCGTGTCCCCGGCGACCTCTGGTTCACCCCTCCGTTCCTCTCGCCGTGTTTTTCCCCTGCTTGCATTCGTTTCCTAGTCAACTACTTCTTCTGCGCCCCGCCTGAGAAGATCGTAGTGTCCGAGGTCTCTTCGGCTGTCTTCCATGCGCAGCTTGCCAGCCCGGTCGTCGCCCGTTTCATCGCCGCCGTCGGGGCGGGGCAGTTGGTCACTTTCAAGCTCCAGCCGCATCTCTCCCTCATGGAGGCATTGGCTGCTGCTGCTGCTCTCCGGCCCATCGTCACTGGCCGGTTGGTGAAAAAGAGACCCGCTGCATTGACTGCGATTAAGCGGACGCGCGGATTTCGGCGCCCCCGCTCCTCCTTTCCCGTCCGCTCTAACTCCCCTGGACTGCTGCCCATGCCCCCCACTGCTCCCCAGTTCACCAACGTCCCATCCTCGCCTTACGGCGCCATTGAAGAGCCCCCTCTTTCCGCGCCGTTCCATCAAGACCACGCCGGCGTGCTGCCTCTCCTCGAGCACGCGGCCACCGGCCACGGTACGGAGCATAGGCCTGCCCTCCCCTATCCCGTCGCCGAGCTAGTCTCTCCTCTGACGGAAATCAATGACGCTCCCACCGCCGCTCTTCACTCCCCCGCCCCTCCCCCCTCTTATCTGCAGGTCCTTCTCCGCCCAGCGACGCCCTCCTTCCCACCCCGCACCCCACCTAGCCCCCTTCGCCCGCTCACAGGGTGCTTCCGGTGCCTCGCCTCTCGCCACCAGGTCGTCGATTGTCGTGACCCCATCTGCTGCAAGGGGTGCGGCGGCTCCGGCCACCGCCTTCATCAGTGCATGGCGAGCCCCACCGTCACCGTCCTCCCGCCCCACTCCCCTCCACCTCAGCCCCCACCGTCGAGCCTCGCCCAGTTGCGCCCTTCCCCTCCGCTCTTCCCACGCCTCCGTTACCCACCAACGCGCCTGCTCTCATCGTCGGGGAGTGCTCTGCTTTGGCCTCCCCGAACGCCCTCTGCTTGCGCATGCGTGCGGCACCTCGGTCCCCTCCAGCCTCGCCTCGGTTTCGCAACATTGGCACCTCGCCGAACTGGCTCGGTCGCCTACTTGCCCGCCTCCCCCAGCAGCGGGCGTCTCTCCCCTCCGTCGCCAGTGCACCTCCCCTTGGCCCTTGGGCTCCGCCGTCGCGCGGCCTCTGACGAGGCGGGCTCGGAATCCTCTGCTACCTCTGATGAGCAGCCCGCCTACGACAGTGATGGCGGCCTGATGCACAACTCCTCCTCGGGCTTCGAGGCCAGTTCCAGCGCTGGCGCTCCGTCCCTGGTTGCTGATTCTGAGCGGCCGCACTTCCTCGAGGTCTTCATGCCCTCGGGGGACCTCGCGGCGGCTCGCCGGCTGGCTGTGGTTTTCATCGACCCCCCCGGTGCCTTCCCCTCCCCAACGGCGTCTGTCCGTGACGCCCTGCTGGCTGTGGCGCCCAACCTCTTCTTCGACACTGTCGGCTCGTCCATTGGTGCCATGTACTTGCGGTTCAACACGCACGAGGACCGCGAGACGTGTGTCGCGCTGCGGGAGTTGCCTTTTGAGGACGCTCGCATCATCTTCGCCCGTGAAGAGGAGGCCGATCGGGTTCCGCCGAGGGACAGAACCCACGCCTTCATCTCTGCCGCCAGATTTCCCGCCTTCTCTGGCTTTGGCGACCTGGTCGAGATTGACCACAGGGTGCTCTCTGGCGCCGACCTCTCTGCCGTTCGTGTCGTCCTTCTCCTCGAGCACGCCAGGGCCGTGCGTGTGACCTGTGGCCGCGTGGCGGGTTTTGGGGCTCCCGCGTCATCACCGTCAGTACGCTCGCCCTTTGGCCGCAGGCGGACTCCTACAGCGACGATGGAGTCTACATCCCCTTCTTCGGCCCGCCACCACCCCCGCCTTTCGCCCACAATGGAGCTCCGCCGCCTCTGCACGGCTTTCCTCTGGGGTGGCCAGCTCCGCCCCCCCCCCCCGGGGCAGCAACCTGCCCCGCGCCAAGGCGGGAGGGGGTGGGCAACAGCTCGCCACCTTGCTCCGCCTGCATGCCGCTCCCCCTCTCCCTGGGTCGCCCGCCCCTGTCCCTGCTCCTCCGCCGTCGGTGGCGTCGGGCTTCTCCGACAGCATGGCGGCCTCCCCCGCGCGTAGCTTGGTGGTCATCACTGAGCTGGACGCGGGCTCCGATGATGATGCATGCGACTGCGGTTCTGGCGCCTCCAGCGCCCGTGTACCCGCCGCACTAGTGGGTTCTGGGCTGCCCCCGGCACCCGTTATGCATGCGCCATGCAACGCAGTGGCTGTTGCTACGCCCGCCCCTGCCGTCCCGGTTGTGCGCCACAGCCGCCGCCTGGCCCTCAAGGAGCCCGAGGAATATGTCTCCATGACTGTCAAGGCTGTCAAGCAGCGGTAGCTCAAAGACGCCCTCAAGCTGCTCCACGGCCCTCCAGGCCAAAGTGCTCAAGCACAAAGTGATCGCCGCCGTCCTCAAGCCTCTGGGAATGAACTCTGTGTCCGAGCTCAGGGCTGCGGCGACCATTCCTTCTGCTACGATGTCGGCTGGTGACAATGATTAGTGCCCTTTCAGCTGCTTCTGCCCACTGGACGCTCAGGGCTCTTTCGTACGGGCGTTTTGTATCTCTGTCCCTTCTAGCTTCCTCCGTTGTAGTTTGGTCCCCCGTGTACGTCCCCCTCTACTGTGTTTCCCATTGCTATGTCCTGTTCCTTCTTACGCTCCTCTCTCCATGTGTGTCTAGTGCTTGCCTTGGTTATGGATATTGCCGGCTACAACTGCCTCTCGTTTCTTTCTTGGAATGTTCAAGGTCTCGGTGACAAGGACAAGTGCTCGCTTGTCCGTGGAGCCGTGACCGCTGCCAACCCCTCCGTTGCATGCATCCAGGAAACGAAACTCGCCTCGCTCTCCTTGGGCAAAGACCGCTCGTTCCTCTATACCCGCCTCTCGTCTCTCAAACATATGGACGCAGACGGCTCGCGTGGCGGGGTGGTCACTACTTGGGACCCCGCCACGCTCCATCTTGTTTCCTGCCGCTTTGGCAGGTACGCTCTCACCATCGAACTGTCCTCCACTTCCTCCGATCTCGCCTTCTCAGTCACGAACATTTACGCCCCGTCTGATCATGCATTCACGCAAGATTTTGTGGATGAGATGATGGCTCTCTCGGACACGATCTCGGGGCCCTGGCTTGTGCTTAGCGACTTCAACCTTATCAGATACCCCGAGGAGAAAAACAATGACAATTTCCATGCTTCTCTTGCGTTGAGATTCAATGCCATGATCGATGCCCTCTCGTGGGTTGAGCTCCCCCTCTCTGATCGCTTGTACACATGGACTAACCGTCGCACTCCACCCCCCTGGCGCGCCTCGACCGTGCGTTTTTCAATGCTAATTGGGACATGTCTCTCCCCAACTCCACTCTCGCCTCCCGCCCCCGCATCACTTCAGATCACGTTTTGCTTCTCGTCACTGCCTCTACCCACATCCCCGCCTCCCGTCAATTCCATTTCGAGAATAAATGGCTCCTACACCCCTTGTTCCTTCCCTCCACTTCCCCATCCTGGGCTCTCCCATGCAGGACCGGGGACGGTGCTAAAGACATTGCTGCTAAGGTCAAATCCTTCCGTCGAGCTGCAAAGGTTTGGAAGGCAAATCACCGGTTTGTCCCTCGTCATGATAATAACTGCAGATTTCTTATTGATCTGTTTGACTTTTTTGAGGAACACTGTGTGCTTTCACTGGAGTAAGCTGCCTTGCGGCTTGACGCCCGTGCTGCCTTGGCCTTCTCGGTTCGTCAGCAAGCTGCGTTCTGGCGACAACGGGGGAAGTTTTGCCGGGTGGGCGAGGGTGACGAAAACACCCGCTTCTTCCATGCCCAGGTATCCCAGCGCTTCCAGTCAAACCGAATTAAAGCGCTGGATGTCGGGGGCACGATCGTCGTCGACCATGTGGTCAAGGCAGAGGCCCTCCATGCCTTCTACTCCGCCCTTCTCGGTCGGGCTGGGGTCCCCGTCTGGCGCTTCGACCTGCAAGCGCTCTATGAGAGGGTGGCCGCTGTTGACGGTGCCAAGCTCGTCGCCCCCTTTGAGATGGCCGAGGTCAAAGCAGACGTCGCCAGCCTCGACAGGACTAGTGCCCCGGAGCCCGATGGCCTTGGTCCAGGCTTCTACCAGGCCGCCTGGCAGATGGTCTCCGGCGATGTGATGTGGTTGATGGAGGGGTTCTTCAACAACTCTGTGAACCTCTCCTGTATCAACCGCGCCCATGTGGTTCTCCTCCCCAAGGCCGAGGGGGTGCTTGCGCCTGGTGGTTTCCGACCCATCTCCCTCCAGAACTGTGATGTAAAGATCCCGTGCAAGGTTCTGACCACGCGCCTTCAACAACAAATCTCTGATGTGGTGGATGTGGACCAGTCCGGGTTCATCAAGGGGCGGAGCATCGCCGAGAACTTTGTGTACGCAACAAAAATTGTCCAATGTTGCGAGACCTGTCGGGCTCCCTCGCTGGTCCTGAAGCTGGACTTCGCCAAAGCCTTCGACTCCATCGACTGGAGAAGCCTCCGCCGGATTATAGAGGTGCGTGGCTTCCCACCTCTTTGGTGTGACTGGATGGACTCGATATTCCAGTCCTCCATGTCTGTTGTGGTACTCAATGGCGTGCCCGGGCGATGGATCAAATGCAAGAAGGGGTTGCGGCAGGGGGGTCCCCTCTCCCCCTACCTATTCCTTCTAGTCGCGGATGTGCTCCAACAGATGGTCAAGAGAGATGGTGGGATGCGTCACCCCCGGTTTGACGATGCGCCGCCGCTCGTACTCTAGTACGCTGATGACACCATCATCATCATGTGTGCGGAGCTGGACGCGGTTCGGCGTCTCAAGGGCATCCTGGACGACTTCGCGGCCGCGACGGGACTCGCCATCAACTTCCACAAAAGCACCGTCGCGCCCGTCCATGTCCCCGAGGATGACCTTTGTGAGATGATTCGAGTGCTGGGCTGCTGCGTTGGGAGCTTCCCTCAAATCTACCTCGGCCTGCCGCTCTCCAACTGCAAGCTCTCCATGGACGACTTCCTCCCGCTCATTGCCAAAGCTGAGCGCTACCTCTCCGGCTGGCGCGCTCAGCTACTGTCCTTCGGGGGACGCCTGGTGCTGCTCAACGCAGTGCTAGACGCTCTCCCCACGTATGCCATGTCTGCGATGGAGGTCCCGCCCTCCGTCCTCCGGGCGATCGACGCCCTACGCCGCTCCTTCCTCTGGACCGCGACGGACAAAGCCTCTGGGGCCCAGTGTCTTGTGGCCTGGGACCGCGTCGTCCGTCCCAAGGGGGAGGGGGGCCGGGGGTGCGTGCCCTCCCGATTCAGAACCGGTGCCTCCTGCTGAAGCTCCTTCACCGTCTACACTCGCGCCAGGATGCGCCCTGGGCTCGCTGGGTTTGGGGTGAGCTAGGTCGCTCGCTGCTGACCTCGGCAACGGCGGTATCGCTCCCCGGACCACACTGGGCTTCCCTCGCCAAGCTTATGCCAATATACAGGGCGGTCACCACCGTCTCCGTCGGTGACGGGCGCACCACGGCGTTCTAGCTGGACTCTTGGCTGCCCGATGGTGCTCTCTTCGTCCAGATGAGCTCCCTCTTCTCTCACACCACCATGCCTGCGGTCTCGGTTGCTCACGTCATTCAACACAGGCTTGCTGGGGTCCTCGTCCCCCGCCTGAACCATGCGGGCACCAGGGAGTGCGCGGTGCTCCTCCCAATCATCCGGGCGCTGGCCCTCACTGCCAGGGCGGATGTTCGGACCCTGCGTCCAGGCTGTGACAAAGGTGACAGGCTCTTCTCTGCTGGCCTCTACCAACTTTGCCACTTTGGGGGGGGGGGGGTGCTCGCGCCGTACGCCGACTTCGTCTGGAAGAACTACGCGCCCAGTCGCGTCCGCTTCTTCGCCTGGCTCCTGGTCCAGGCTCGAGTCCAGACGAGAGACGTCCTCCTGCGGAAGCACATCGTGGAGGCGGATGGGGCTGGCTGCCCCATCTGTTCGGCGTCCTTGGAGACGGCGGAGCATCTCATCTTCCGCTGCCCCTTCGCTCAAAGCTTCTGGACCACGGTGCGGGTTGTCCCGTCGGTCTCATCCGTCGAGCTGTTGCACACTATGCCCGCTCCCAGCTCGGTGCCGGCGCGGACGGGATCGACCTTCCTCCTCCTCTGTTGTTGGCAACTTTGGAAGCACCGCAACGCGGTGGTCTTCCAGGGGTTGCCCCCGTCACTTCCCCCACTGCTGCTGTTGTGTAGAGAAGACGTCGTGCTTTGGCGGGTGCGTCTGCCTGTTGCTCTGAAATAGGCGTCGGAGGCATGGCTTGGCTGCCTGGCAAACACACCTGCTGCCTGATGCATGCCTGATGCATGTAGCCTGCCGCCCCCCCCCCCCTCTCTCGCTCCTCCCCGTAAAATGTACTTGTGCATGCTGTTTACCTGGGCACTTTGGCCCCCATATATATAAATTCAGGTGGGGAAAACTCCCCCCCGGTGAAAAAAAATGTCCCTTACAATCAGTGAGAAAGCTTGTGTACACTTGCGGTGTGCTGAGTTTCAAACTCTGGCTTATGTACACTCCCACAACTTTTGCTTGTGTGCTAGTGTTTATATATAGTACATTAGGCTGTGAATGGCTCTAGGTTCATGAGAGCTAGCTGGATCTGTCATGTTATCTTCTAGTGTTGGCATTGCCTTTAAAGAAATGAACTGAGAGTTTGCCCAATATATATCGCTTATGAAATTAGTTCAGAACCCAAAATATTGTGCGCTGTGGAACCCCAAAATTTTCTTCTAGTGGGCATGCCAGAGCCATTTGACAATCTACTATGCCGTGCAAGGAGTGAGGAAACCGTACAGGTGCTCTAGCTAGCTAGCTAGCTATATTAGTCATGCATGATTCGGGGTTGATGTAAGAGCAATGGTAGAGGTAATCATGAAAGGTCAAGAGAATAATTCCCAGCTAAAAGAGAACCATGCATATGCATGTACTAACTTTGTGAACGTAAAAGGCACAAGAGTATTACCCACACCTCAACATCACTACTCATGGTGAATTCCTCCGACGAAGATCAAGAGAGGTATCCAGCAGCAAATTTAATCAATCAGGAACTGATGAGTACTACTCATGATGAATTCCTCCTTTCAAGACCAAGAAAGAGACAAAATCAGCTCCAGAACTTAATAAATCTTAAACTGTTATCCGTCGAAGAGCCACAGAAAAAACCAGCTGCAAATATGATCAATCTAACCCACCGGTTCAAGATCTTCGCACCACCTACAAACACAACAACAAGCACAGCATGTTAATTTTGTGCTTCACCATTGTTAACCAGTACCTGTACTCAAGTACATATATACACAAACTTTCTTCTGGTAGAATAATTCAGAGGGCAAGAAGAAAGTAGCCAGAAAATGTAACTGTGTGTTGCTAGCTAGTATGTAAGTACCTGGTACCTCTACGAACAGCAGGCGAGTGAGGCTCGACAGACAGCAGACAGTTTCTCAATATACAATCTTGTGCAACTAGAAGCAACGAAACCCGGTTTCTCAAAAAGAAGCAGCAAAACCAACGAGCATCACATTACGCCCTGCATGCATTCCAGAAGAAAAATTAAATAAATTCTGTCCAAGACCCTACAAAGTGAGAATCTAGTATGATGGTTAATGTTGCGCGCGTGTGTGTGTGACGCTCTAGCTAGTGAGAAAACCGTAAAATGCGCAGGAGTGCTTATCTAGTATCCAACAGAACTCATGGTCAGCCCAAGACCAAGAAAGAAAAGCAGCAGCAAAGTTAAACCATAATCAACTGATGAGAACCGGACTCATGATCAATTTCTCTGTCCAAAACCAGCCACGAGATGAATGCAGCTGTGTAACTTAACAAATCTTCAAATGACGAGAAGTACTCAGGAACCAGGAATCAGAAGATGGATGCCTCCGTTGAAGACCATGCGGGAGAATCAGCTGCAAGTTCGATCAATCTAACCCATCGGCACCACCTGTAAAGTAGAAACACAGTAACAGGGACAATATGTTACATTTGTGCTTTGCCGTCGTTAACAAGTGGAACTACTCCACTACATGTATACTCAAATCTTTCTTCTGGAATAATAATTTAGAGGGCACGAAGAAAGCAAGCCGGCAAATGGAATTGTTTGTTAGTGGCTAGCTAGCAAGCTACTGCATCTGTACCTTAACAGCAGACAGCAGACAAGAAGCTCGAGATAGCAGAAACTTAGATTGGCACTCCGATCTGCTTCCTCGGTCGTCAAACTGCTAATGCGGGAGTTGCAGACAGACCAAAGCAAATTGCGTCCTCCTATCTTCTCTGCATGCAACTAAAGAGTGCAAAATGCGTTGCTTGATACCTCCTCCATACTGCCATGGTAGCTTCATGGATGCATGGGCTTTTGCTTCCCCCCTTTCTCTTTGCCAAAGCATGAAGCAACGTATGTGTGCTGCTGCTCTGTTTTTGCTTTTTGCTTTTTGCTTTTTCTTTTTTCTTTTGCAAAGATCATTGAGATGCAGCTTCTCTTAGAAGCTTGATTTTTGTTTATTTATTTATTTTTTCTTTTCGAACTCTACAGATTTCCATGGTGTTTTTTGCTGCATGAGATAGCTTTTGTAGGTCTCTGTCTCCTTACTTCCTATGTTTAGTAGCACTCCCTCAGTCTAAAATATTCAACACTTATTTTGACTGTCCAAGTTCAATCTTTGAACAACAATCAATCTAACAACATTATATTATTATTAAAAAGATTTCCTTCTGATTTTGATTTTGTAACTATTTAGAAACATTGAAGAAGAAATTTATGATCAAAGCTTGAACTTGGCCTTATAATTACATTCAGACCACGTCTTGCCTTTTTTAACTTCTGAAACCACTCCTGATTATTATTTCTAACGAATGAAAGCAAAGGTTTTTTGGTTTTTCCAAGTCATCCAACAATTCCAAAGAGCATCAAATGTAAAGCTTCCAGAATCCACTATTTCTGAACATTTCAAATCCAACCGAATAATGAGGATGTTGTTGTTATCCCCCCGACAACCATCTAGACATGCATGCACATGTTTTTCTTACGGAACAGTGATGAACGTACATGAATACAGACCTGGAAACATATGGGATATGAGTTTGATTCTACTGTGACAAAAGTCATGATCTCTTCAGATCTTCAGAGACCCGTCATGAATAGCATTTGTGGTAAAGAGTTTTGTGAAGCAAGTAGCTCTTGCTGGATCTGCATCTATTAGTTTGATTTACACATGTGGTATATGCATCCGCACTTTTTAATCACGTTCAGAAAACAAACATCAGTTTAGGCTGAGATTATCTGAACACATGAATCTCCAGTATCGCGTCCTTTACACTCCACAAGGATCAAGATCAAATGAATACTTATGGTAAGCTCAACAGATTTCCTGGTGGGCTTAACCGATGATTCAAAGACACATGTGAAACGCACAACAAACAAACCACACAGGCACCAAGGTCGTTGCATTCCAACTGTTTGCTTTGTTCTCAAGAGTATAATAAACTGATGTTTATTATAGCACTCGCAGGGTTCACAGCTTATGCATGGAAAAACTCAAATCAAAATACGGAGCAAACTATTGGAACCTGACATGTGTTTCACAGTTTATAGCACTGGCAGTCAGATTATCAGTGGTTCTGTTTCTGTTAAATATGTAGCACTCGCAGGGTTCAGACTTCAGAGTCTATTTGTTAGATTTTAAGCTTTTAACAGTTTGTTAATGCATTGGTAACCTGTGGTCACTGTCATCATCAGTAGTATAATTATTATACTACTATAATAACACCCCCAAACTGCTATCTAAAGGAGGAGAACAGATTTACAATAATTCCAGACTATACATTCAAAGTACAAAAATCGCACAGTTGAGGAATGGTCAGATGCGTAGCACACCCAACCATCTGTTCTCAGTTTAGATACATATAAGCATGGCAAACACTCAAATCATATGCCGAGGAAACTGTTGGAACATGGCATGTGTTCTTCAGATTTCAGAGTGACGGTGGCGGCTTACATAGCCTGGAACATCTGGAACAAGCGAAATCGACATGTTTTTCAACGACGGTAACGTGTTTTTCATCTGGAACATCTGGAACATCGCATGCAGGTCACGAGGTGTGCCGCGATGCTCCTTATGATGGGCCCTGAGGTGTGCATGCACTACCTCTTCGCGTCCAGGAACGTGGAGGACTCTCTGGTTCTCGCCGTGGCCGTGTCCGACGAGCTGGACGGCGGGGGGGTGGCCGGCCAGCCTGCTGAGGTACCCCGCCAAGTGGCTAGGGAAGTACTGCAGGTTCCCGGAGGCGATGGGAATGCTGGGGCTGGAGCAGTGTGGGAGCGTGTGGCGTCGACTTTCACCGTGGCTAGGGCCATGGGGCTGGTGCTGGACCAGCATTTCCTTCTGCCGGCATTTTACATGATGAGTATCATTCTCACTTGAAATTAAAAATGAATGAATGTGTAAAAGGAACACTTTTCTTGTACAAATCCAGATATGCTAGCCTAAAGGGGTATTTCAGAATATTACTCGACACACCTGTGTTGTTATGCCTATTTGATTTAGTCATCTTATAGTTAATTCCCTTTGCTGATCAAGCTTAATCGGGTGAGAAGCTTCGCTGATCTTTTTCTGAAAAATGGAGTACCGCCCGCATGAGAGTGAGATTAATTGGTTTGCCTGCAGGTAATTCTGTTCTATCCTTTTAACCCTGAAGTACCTTCCATCTGATCTGATGATGAGAGTTGATTGTTAATTAGCGGGCTTGCTGATTAGTATCAACTAAAATATCATCACCCAATGTGTCGACAACTGTGTTTACTACTCCTAGTTACCATTGTTCATTTGTTCTGCTATTGCGCTGCAGTGACGTTAGTAGTACTGAATTGTTGTTCGCCTAGTTCCTTTTGTTGGCAGGAACGTTGGATGCTATATTACTAGTGTCAGTTATAAACTAGTAGTAGGCCTTCATAATCAAAATCTTGTGTTAGAATAGCAGCTGCTGAATTCTTTGTCGGTAAGATCAAAGCATGTGAGCGCTGCAATCTGTTCCTAATCACTACTCTCACTAGCTGTTGCATGAATTTCACAGCTTAGGCTGATGATTTACAATCACATAGAGAGGCAGACTGTTGCAACAACCAGCACAGATAGTTGTTGCTTTTTCTTATTTTTCATAAGCATAGCAAACAAAACACACGAGCAGCCGAGCTGTGTCTTGGTTCAGTTCAGCCTTGTATATGCACGCAGGCACACACGGGCAGCTGTTACAATTCCGCACCCGCACACACGCATAGCAAGCATTCATCAAAGCCACACACACACACACACAAATGCAGACTGGTGGATGCACGCAAGCGTCCACAGCAAACCACTCCAATCTCAAGCCACGCGTACACACACCGTCCAGGTCTGTGTAGGCGGTCACAAGCCCGTCCGTCTCTTATTTGAAATCCACAATACAATAAGGCCAATACCAATCCAAGCAGACACACAAAGCAAACCAAACGCATGATCCAGCAGCAGCAACGTCCATCACTTTCATGTAGCAATGGAGGGCACAGCAGAGCGTAGAGTTCACCTAGGCGATGTGATGAGAGACACGGAGAAACATGATGGTCAGTGACTGAATGTAATCAGGAGCAGTGGCAGATGTACTCACAAGTCATTTGCATATATATAATTAGTACCTGAGGACGGAGACCCTGGGCAGCTTCTCCTTGTAGTAGCGCGAGTGGACCGGCGCCTCGAAGTGGTCAGGGTGGTGACTGGCATCCCACTCTAGAGCGTCCCACACGTCCTTCTCAATCTCGACGGCCAGCTTCTTCTCGCCACGGCCACGGGCACCCACGGATGGCAGCCTGCGCAGGCTCCAGCATCCCCTGATATTGAGGCTCTTGAGCGCAGGGGCCACCATCTCGACCTCGCATATCTCCTGCAGCTTCGGGAGGTCGTGCAGGTGGATGGTCGCCAGCTTCGGGAATAGTACACCAAAGGTAGTCATTTCTTTAGGGTACTTTTCGTCCTGTACGAAGACGTGGCTGAGGTTGCCGCAGTGGATGATGTGGAGGGTCTCCAAGCTGGGGAAGGAGGAGACCCACAAAGGGAGCACAAACTGGAGGCTCGGGCATGAACGCAGCTGAAGGTGCTGTAAATTTTGGAAGGATCCAGTATTGCTATATCGATTAAGGCGTGAACCTTTACTCAAAATGGAGCGGGCCATTAGGAGATCTGACACCCACAAGGTCTCCAATGCAGTAAATTTGTATGAATTCCCAGGGAAGATGGTATCCACTTTTGGGCACCTCTCCACGCAGCACAACCTAAGCACTTCCCACGGACGGCCTTGAGGCACAATAGCACGTACCATGACATCATGCACATGTAGGGATTCCGCATGACTTCCCATCAGTGGGCCTAGTGCTTCATCAAGTTCTCTCTCCACATATAAGCTCCCTTCAGCGATCTCTACATGCCGATCAAACTTTGTAGCAGGAGGCTGTGGAAAGGTTTGCATTGGGGCAGCGCCAACCATCCCAATGACTACACTGTACCGGCCTGCTGGAATAAGCTGCAGGCTCTGTTGATCAATGGGGCCAATCATATCCTTTTTGGTTTCTTCAAATTGAGTAATCCTATCATACAGAGGTGAGGAGGTGATGTGGATACTAAAATGGACATTACCTTGTCTAATAATAAAGATCAAATCCCACAAGGAGTGAGTAAGCCTCGCATCCACAATAATAACATGCATGTGCAACCTGGAAGGTTTGTTTTCGATGGATGGCAGAGGACACACGATTCCTGCCCGCGTGTCTACACACATCAACTCCAGGTCAGATACACTCTTGTATGGATAGGTTATTGCTCGAAGGTACTTGCATCCTATAAGAAACAGTCGCTTGAGCCTTGGGATTTGCACCACCATAGTCTTGAAGTCAAGTATCTTGATTGCTGTTCCAGAGAGGTCCAATTCCACTAGGTTGGGTAGCCAACACAAGAACAAATTCTTCAGCAGTGTGCAGCCTGCTAAGGAGATCTTGGATATCCTGACATCCTTATTATCTGTTATGGTGGATGGAAGGAATTGTTTTGGAGGTAGCTCAACAGTTTGTGTCCACTGAAAAGCTGGCCCAAATCCATTAAAGCTAAAGGATTCAAGGGAGGGAGGAAGACCCCCAATGCTTTCCAGTCCATCACAACCATCAAGTACAAGCAACCGCAGGCTAGTTGCCTTCGATAGGCTTGGTGGAAGAATTTTCATGTCACAATTGCCAGACAAGTCAAGTATTTCCATGCTTTTCTTATCTGTAAATCAAAATCGTGTGAGGTTTCCCATTGACACGTTGGTTTGATTATTCTGAGCCTCTGGAGGTTAGGTAACCACCCTTGTAGCTCAAAGGTGTATTTCCAGCCCCTGACTCCCTCTATATTTAGCTCTCTGATATTTTTCATGAGATTTAACTTTTCCTTCGATAAGATTTCATTCCAATCTGTGTAACGCAGGTCCAACACCCACAAGCTATACAGACATACCCAAACTGTATGATTCTCTCTTCCAACAGTTTTGTCATCTATACTATGGTCCAGTCCAAGGAATCTCAGGCCATGACACTTCAGGAAAGAAGGTGATGTAAAATTGAACGCACAACAATAGAGCATCAACACGCTAAGCTTGCTGCAATAATCAAAAAATCCACCTGGTAAAGCTGTTGGGGGATTTGATATTTCAAATGCCAAGAAGAAAGATGATGCCTCTGCAGGTATTGCTTTCATTCCATGTACTTCTGCATCTCTCGACACGACTGAAATCCAACGGTGTGGGCCTTCTTTATAGACGTCATCATCCTTAATTACCAGAAAACGAGGTTGTGAATGTTTCATGATCATTTTAAGAAGAGCATCAAGAAGAGAAGCATCACACTTCCAATTTATCTCTCGATGCAATGCATTACTAATATCACTTGCTTTGTCCCCTTGTATGATCCCATCACATACCCAATAGTTGGAAGCGTGAGCAACCCAGCCAGAATTAGTGGCCCTGTGGAAATTATAATGCAAGAATAACTCATAGAGACAACAATCTGCAACAATTGTTGGGTTGATGTCTAGCATACATGGGTTGCGAGCAACTATGATAGCAGCTTCTTGATGCAGCAGCCCACAAAACTGTGACCAAGATAATTCATTGATTTGATAATGGAAGAAAAAGAAAATATGAGTATCTCTCAGCTTGTGTGCTACCTTAGAATGGTTGTGATGGATGGTCAGAAACCTTTTTTTCATGGTCATTATCACCATATTGTTCCCAAACTCGGTAATTTGAGGAATACCGAATCTTGTTATGTCAACTTCATCATCAGTCCCATTAAGATAAATTATCATAAATCTCTTACTTGCTAGGGTTTGAAAAATCACTGCTGCGACACTTTGTATCACATCCCTCGAGCCTTGGTCCACTCCATTAAAGTCATCCTCCTCATCCTTCTTGTCAAAAATTGCCATTACCGAGCGGTCAAGTCCCAAATCATTTGCAATTACCATCTGCATTTCTCTTGAACTTTTCCACTCTGAGCAATCGATATATATTATTCTATCAAAGCGTAGTCTTGGAGTGGTTCTCCTAGATGGAAGCACTTGTGCTATGGATCTAAGAACAGCGGATGCTCCAATCCCGTACCAACCATCAAAATATATGACCTTCCCATCGATCCAGATTTGAAGATATCTCAATATCTCTTCTCTAGCGCTTTCAACATCTTTGGGGTAGAACACCTGAAGTAAAACACGTTAATAAGTTAGAACGCCTATCGAAGCTGCAACACTAGTTTAGCAAACTAGCATTTGAAGTTTTAAACACCCATTTTGAATCATATCTACTGCTTACTGCCAGGACCACGACAAAGTAGCTACGGTGATATTTAGGCATCTAGTCTACCTATCAGCTATCATGTCTTGCTAATTAAGGGTTTGCTGAGTTACAAAAAATTTATGCAAGGTCTTGATATATCTCCGGCGTATGTATAATTTTTGATTGTTTCATGCTGTTATATTATCATTCTTGGATGTTTTACAACCATTTTACAACAACTTTATATCATTTTTGGAACTAACCTATTGACATAGTGCCCAGTGCCAGTTGTTGTTGTCTGCTTGTTTTTTACTTCGCAGAAAACCAATATCAAACGGAGTCCAAATGCAGCGAAACATTTTGGAGATTTTGTTTCGACCAGAAGACATCCAATGGGCCAAGGAAGTACCTAAGGGCCATCCCGTGGTGAGCACAAGACACCAAGGTGCGCCCAGGGGTCCAGGCGCGCCCTGGTGGGTTGTGCCCACCACGGTGGCCTCCCGCACCTCCTCTTCACCCTATAAATACCCAAATATTTCAGAAACCCTAGGGGAGTCGAGGAAATATTGATCCAGTCGGAACTATGAGATCCAATCAGGAGCCCTCTTCCGGCACTTTGCCGGAGGGGAACACGATCACGGAGGGGTTCATCATCCTCATTAGTGCCTCTCCGATGATGCGTGAGTAGTTCACCTCAGACCTACGGGTCCGTAGGCAGTAGCTATATGGATTTTTCTCTCTTTGTTTCTCAATACAATGGTCTCTCGGAGATCTAATTGATGTAATGACTTTGTGCGCTGTGTTTGTCAGGATGTAATGAATTGTGAGCTTAAGATCAGATTTGCTTTGAATTAATATCCATTCGTGATTATTATAGCCTCGTATTTCTACAGTACTAGTATTGAAGGGTTTTTGCCATGGAAAAGTTAAAATGCAGTAGGTATAATGCAATCACTAAATATGAATGGGTTTTCTACAATACTTAAAGTAGGGATTTGTTTTATTTACACTAACGGATCTCACGAAGGTTTCGTTGAGCTTTGTGTGATTGAAGTTTTCAAGTTTTGGGTGAGATCACGATGGATGAAGAAATAAGGAGTAGCAAAAGGCTAAGCTTGGGTATGCCCATGGCACCCCAAGATAATGTTCAAGATGTATCAACCAACTAATCTTGGGGATGCCCTCGAGTGGCATCCTCTCTTTCTTCTAACGACCATCGATATTTTTGAAGGAAATATGCCCTAGAGGCAATAATAAAGTTATTATTTATTTCCTTATATATCATGATAAATGTTTATTATTCATGCTAGAATTGTATTAACCAGAAATATAATACATGTGTGGATACATAGACAAACAGAGTGTCACTAGTATGCCTCTACTCGACTAGCTTGTTAATCAAAGATGGTTAAGTTTCCTAACCATAGACAAAGGAGTTGTTATTTGATTAACAAGATCACATCATTAGTTGAATGATCTGATTGACATGACCCATTCCATTAGCTTAGCACCCGATCGTTTAGTATGTTGCTATTGCTTTCTTCATGACTTATACATGTTCCCATGACTATGAGATTATGCGACTCCCGTTTACCGTAGGAACACTTTGTGTGCTACCAAACGTCACAACGTAACTGGGTGATTATAAAGGTGCTCTACAGGTGTCTCCGAAAGTATTTGTTGGGTTGGCGTATTTCGAGATTAGGATTTGTCACTCCGAATGTCGGAGAGGTATCTCAGGGCCTTCTCGGTAATGCACATCATATAAGCCTTGCAAGCATTGCAACTAATGAGTTAGTTGCGAGATGATGTATTACGGAACGAGTAAAGAGACTTGCCGGTAACGAGATTGAACTAGTTATTGGATACCGACGATCGAATCTCGGGCAAGTAACATACCGATGACAAAGGGAACAACGTATGTTGTTATGCGGTCTGACCGATAAAGATCTTCGTAGAATATGTAGGAGCCAATATGGGCATCCAGGTCCCGCTATTGGTTATTGACCGGAGACGTGTCTCGGTCATGTCTACATTGTTCTCGAACCATAGGGTCCGCACGCTTAAGGTTTCGATGACAGTTATATTATGAGTTTATGAGTTTTGATGTACCGAAGGAGTTCGGAGTCCCGGATGGGATCGGGGACATGACGAGGAGTCTCGAAATGGTCGAGACGTAAAGATCGATATATTGGACGACTATATTCGGACTTCGGAAAGGTTCTGAGTGATTCGGGTATTTTCGGGAGTACCGGAGAGTTACGGGAATTCGTAATGGGCCTCATTGGGCCATACGGGAAAAGGAGATAAAGGGCCAAAAGGTGGCCGCGCCCCTCCCCTTGCTCTAGTCCGAATTGGACTAGGGAAGGGGGGCGCCCCCTTCATTCCTTCTCCTTCTCTCTTCCCTTTCCTCCTCTCCTACTCCCCCTACATGGAAGGACTCCTAGTTGGACTAGGAAAGGGGGAATCCTACTCCCGGTGGGAGTAGGACTCCCCTTGGCACGCCAAACCTAGGGCCGGCCTCCTCCCTCCCTTGCTCCTTTATATACGGGGGCAGGGGGCACCCCATAGACACACAAGTTGATCCTTGAGATCGTTCCTTAGCCGTGTGCGGTGCCCCCCTCCACCATATTCCACCTCGGTCATATTGTCGCGGTGCTTAGGCGAAGCCCTGCGTCAGTAGTACATCAAGATCGTCACCACGCCGTCGTGCTGACGGAACTCCTCCCCGAAGCTTTGCTGGATCAGAGCCCGGGGATCGTCATCGAGCTGAACGTGTGCTAAGAACTCGGAGGTGCCGGAGTAACGGTGCTTGGATCGGTCGGATCGGGAAGACGTACGACTACTTCCTCTACGTTGCATCAACGCTTCCGCTTCGGTCTACGAGGGTACGTAGACAACACTCTCCCCTCTCGTTGCTATGCATCACCATGATCTTGCATGTGCGTAGGAAATTTTTTGAAATTACTACGTTTTCCCAACAGTGGCATCCGAGCCTAGGTCCTAAGGCAAGACATTCGTTGCTTATAATGGATCCTTTCTAGAGAAGGAGTTTCTCTCGAAAGAAGTGAGTGGGAGGAAAGTAGAACTTGATAAGGTAACTGTACCTGCTCCCTTATTGGAAAGTAGTTCATCACAGAAATCTGTTCCTGTGACTACTACACCAATTAGTGAGAAAGTTAATGATGATGATCATGTAACGTCAGATCAAGTTACTACCGAATCTCGTAGGTAAACCAGAGTGAGATCCGCACCAGAGTGGTACGGTAATCCTGTTCTGGAAGTCATGTTACTAGAACATGACGAACTTGCGAACTATGAGGAAGCGATGATGAGCCCAGATTCCGCGAAATGGTTTGAGGCCATGAAATCTGAGATATGATCCATGTATAAAAACAAAGTATGGACTTTGATGGATTTGCCCGATGATCGGCAAGCCATAGAAAATAAATGGATCCTCAAGAGGAAGACGGACGCTGATAGTAGCGTTACTATCTACAAAGCTAGAATTGTCGCAAAAGGTTTTCGACAAGTTCAAGGTGTTGACTACGATGAGAGTTTCTCACTCGTATCTATGCTTAAGTCTGTCCGAATCATGTTAGCAATTGCCGCATTTTATGAAATCTGGCAAATGGATAAAACAAAACTGCATTCCTTAATGGATTTATTAAAGAAGAGTTGTATATGATGCAACCAGAAGGTTTTGTCAATCCTAAAGGTGTTAACAAAATATACAAGCTCCAGCGATCCATCTATGGACTGGTGCAAGCATCTCGGAGTTGGAATATACGCTTTGATAAGTTGATCAAAGCATATAGTTTTATACAGACTTGCGGTGAAGCCTGTATTTACAAGAAAGTGAGTGGGAGCACTACAACATTTCTGATAAGTATATGTATGACATATTGTTGATCGGAAATAATGAAGAATTATTCTGCAAAGCACAAAGGAGTGTTTGAAAGGAGTTATTTAAAGAAAGACCTCGGTAAAGCTACTTACATATTGAGTATCAAGATCTATAGAGATAGATCAAGACGGTTGATAAGTTTTTTTCAATGAGTACATACCTTGACAAGATTTTGAAGTAGTTCAAAATGTAGCAGACAAAGAAAGAGTTCTTGCTTGTGTTACAAGGTGTGAAATTGAGTAAGACTCAAAACCCGACCACGGCAAAAGATAGAAAGAGAATGAAAGTCATTCCCTATGCCTTGGCCATAGGTTCTATAAAGTATGCCATGCTGTGTACCAGATCTATTGTATACCCTACACTGATTTTGGCATGGGAGTACAATAGTGATCTAGGAGTAGATCACTGGACAGCGGTCAAAATTATCCTTAGTGGAATAAGGATATGTTTCTCGATTATGGAGGTGACAAAAAGGTCCGCCGTAAAGGGTTACGTCGATGCAAGTTTTGAGACCAATCTGGATGACTCTAAGTCTCGATCTAGATACATATTGAAAGTGGGAGCAATTAGCTAGAGTAGCTCCGAGCAGAGCATTGTAGACATAGAAATTTGCAAAATACATACGGATCTGAATTTTGGCAGACCCGTTGACTAAGCTTCTCTCACAAGCAAAACATGATCACACCTTAGTACTCTTTGGGTGTTAATCACATAGAGATGTGAACTAGATTACAGACTCTAGTAAACCTTTTGAGTGTTGGTCGCATGATGATGTGAACTATGGGTGTTAATCACATGATGATGTGAACTATTGATGTTAAATCACATGACGATGTGATCCAGATTATTGACTCTAGTGCAAGTGGGAGACTGAAGGAAATATGCCCTAGAGGCAATAATAAAGTTATTATTTATTTCCTTATATATCATGATAAATGTTTATTATTAATGCTAGAATTGTATTAACCGTAAACATAATACATGTGTGGATACATAGACAAACAGAGTGTCACTAGTATGCCTCTCCTTGACTAGCTTGTTAATCAAAGATGGTTAAGTTTCCTAACCATAGACAAAGGAGTTGTTATTTGATTAACAAGGTCACATCATTAGTTGAATGATCTGATTGACATGACCCTAGGAACACTTTGAGATTATGCAACTCCCGTTTACCGTAGGAACACTTTGTGTGCTACCAAACGTCACAACGTAACTGGGTGATTATAAAGGTGCTCTACAGGTGTCTCCGAAAGTATTTGTTGGGTTGGCGTATTTCGAGATTAGGATTTGTCTCTCCGAATGTCGGAGAGGTATCTCAGGGCCTTCTCGGTAATGCACATCATACAAGCCTTGCAAGCATTGCAACTAATGACTTAGTTGCGAGATGATGTATTACGGAACGAGTAAAGAGACTTGCCGGTAACGAGATTGAACTAGGTATTGGATACCGACGATCGAATCTCGGGCAAGTAACATACCGATGACAAAGGGAACAACGTATGTTGTTATGCGGTCTGACCGATAAAGATCTTCGTAGAATATGTAGGAGCCAATATGGGCATCCAGGTCCCGCTATTGGTTATTGACCAGAGACGTGTATCGGTCATGTCTACATTGTTCTCGAACCGTAGGGTCCGCACGCTTAAGGTTTCGATGACAGTTATATTATGAGTTTATGAGTTTTGATGTACCGAAGGAGTTCGGAGTCCCGGATGGTATCGGGGACATGACGAGGAGTCTCGAAATGGTCGAGACGTAAAGATCGATATATTGGACGACTATATTCGGACTTCGGAAAGGTTCTGAGTGATTCGGGTATTTTCGGGAGTACCGGAGAGTTACGGGAATTCGTAATGGGCCTCATTGGGCCATACGGGAAAAGGAGAGAAAGGGCCAAAAGGTGGCCGCGCCCCTCCCCTTGCTCTAGTCCGAATTGGACTAGGGAAGGGGGGCGCCCCCTTCCTTCCTTCTCCTTCTCTCTTCCCTTTCCTCCTCTCCTACTCCCCCTACATGGAAGGACTCCTAGTTGGACTAGGAAAGGGGGAATCCTACTCCCGGTGGGAGTAGGACTCCCCTTGGCACGCCAAACCTAGGGCCGGCCTCCTCCCTCCCTTGCTTCTTTATATACGGGGGCAGGGGGCACCCCATAGACACACAAGTTGATCCTTGAGATCGTTCCTTAGCCGTGTGCGGTGCCCCCCTCCACCATATTCCACCTCGGTCATATTGTCGCGGTGCTTAGGCGAAGCCCTGCGTCAGTAGTACATCAAGATCGTCACCACGCCGTCGTGCTGACGGAACTCCTCCCCGAAGCTTTGCTGGATCGGAGCCCGGGGATCGTCATCGAGCTGAACGTGTGCTAAGAACTCGGAGGTGCCGGAGTAACTGTGCTTGGATCGGTCGGATCGGGAAGACGTACGACTACTTCCTCTATGTTGCATCAACGCTTCCGCTTCGGTCTACGAGGGTACGTAGACAACACACTCCCCTCTCGTTGCTATGCATCACCATGATCTTGCATGTGCGTAGGAAATTTTTTGAAATTACTACGTTTTCCCAACAATTTTACTTGGAGCTATATTATGAGTTTTGCTTGGAGCGTCTTGTATGATATGAGTCTTTGTTTGTTTTGTTTTCTTTTTTGTGACAATCATTCTTGCTAGACACACCTATTTGAGAGAGCCAAAATTATGTTATGACTTGTTAGAATTGCTCTTTATGCTTCACTTAAATTTTTGCGAGCTATGGAATTGCTCTAGTGCTTCACTTATATTTTGTTAGCACGGTGGTGCTGTTTATTTTTAAGAAATATGATCTCATGCTTCACTTAGGTTTATTTGAGAGTTAGTAAATTTTCGAAGAAATCCTCTCTTGCTTCACTTAAAGAATTTTGAGAGTTACTCCCTCCGTTCGGAACTACTTGTCGCAGAAATGGATGTATCTCGATGTATTTTAGTTCTAGATACATCCATTTCTGAGACAAGTAATTACGAACGGAGGGAGTAAATTTTAAAGAAACTTGTGCTCTCGTTCTTCACTTATATTTGTTTGAGGGCTTATGAATTGCCATGACAATATGCTTTAAAAGAAATTAGTCCCAAAGTGATAGATATCCAGAGAAGATATAATAAAAAACTTGCATGAGGGTCATTGGACATTAAACTTTATTCTCTTCATTAATTTTGAGATATGAAGATAGTGATACGTGAGTTATGTTATTGAGTAACCATGCTTTAGTAAGAATATTTGTGTTAAGGTTTGTGATTCCCTATGCAAGCACGTCAAGTCAATAATTATGCAATGAAATTACATCCTACTTGTGTTGCATTGTTCGGTGGTTATGTTTAATGTTCGCTTATGATGGGTTTCATTCCATGGTTGGGCGCTTCTCCATCTATTTGCTAGCCTCCATTTTGTACTATGTAAAGATACTACGTGTCAATCCAAATTCTTTAAACCCAGTTTTTCCACATGAGTCCACCATACCTACCTATATGCGATATTTCCTTGTCGTTCCAAGTAAATTTGTATGTGTCATCTCTAATTTTCAAAATAATATTTCTCTTTTGTGTGCCCATACCGCTCATGAAGCGGCGAGGGGTGGCAGATATTTTCCATGCTAAATATATTATTCTCACGATGAGTGTTTATTCACTTGTCATTGCACGAGAGTACGGCGCCAATAGGGATGACTAGTCTAGAAATGAAAAAAAATTACTTTATGTTGTCAAATAATAAATTCCTTGGGAAAGTGTTGGTATGCACGGTACCCATGGATTTGGTTAGCCGTGGAATGTGAAAGAATGGTGGAAAAGGAATAAACTTTATTTTTTGTTTGGGAACCGCCTATGATTTGTTTAGCATGGGGATTGTTGGAAGCTCTTAGTCGTTTTTGTTGACAGGAAAAACATGCCACCCAAAATTTTCATCTCTCAATTTAAGCTTTGAGCTCTGGCACCTCTACAAATCAATGCTCCCCTCTGCGAAGGGCCTTTCTATATACTTTATGCAATTTTTTATTTTTCGTGAGTCTCCATCTTCTCTTATAAAGCACCAACTACGGAACACTATTATCATACTTGAGCATTGGGTGTGGCTAATATTTGAATATGTTGCATGAATGGATCAATGATTGAGCATAAGGGGCTAGGGATAGCTTTCTTTAGTGTTGACATTCTGAAAGGGCATTATTGCTTGATAGCATGATTTGAGTATCAAAGTTTTCATGTCAATACTAGACTATTGTTTTGAATCATATAAAAGTACATATGTCCATGCTATAAAGAAAAGAATATGATGAACATGTTAGGCAACATTTCACATAAAAAATTCTCTTTTAATCATTTACCTACTCGAAGATGAGCAGGAATTAAGCTTGGGGATGCTGATACGTCTCCAACGTATCTATATTTTTTGATTGTTCCATGCTATTATATTATCATTCTTGGATGTTTTACAACAACTTTATATTATTTTTTGGAACTAACCTATTGACATAGTGCCCAGTGCTAGTTGTTGTTTTCTGCTTGTTCTTTACTTCGCAGAAAACCAATATCAAACGGAGTCCAAATGCAGCGAAACTTTTTGGAGATTTTTTTTGGACCAGAAGACAACCAATGGGACAAGGAAGTATCTGAGGGCCGTCCCATGGTGAGCACAAGACACCAGGGCGCGCCCTGGAGGGTTGTGCCCACCACGGTGGCCTCCTGCACCTCCTCTTCGCCCTATAAATACCCAAATATTCTAGAAACCCTAGGGGAGTTGATAAAATGTTGATCCAGCCGCCGCAAGTTCCAGAACCACGAGATCCAATCTAGAGCCCTGTTTCGGCACTCTGCCGGAGGGGAACAAGATCACAGAGGGGTTCATCATCCTCATTGATGCCTCTCCGATGATGCGTGAGTAGTTCACCTCAGACCTACGAGTCCGTAGGCAGTAGCTAGATGGTTTTCTCTCTATTTGTTTCTCAATACAATGGTCTCTTGGAGATCTATTTGATGTAATGACTTTGTGCGGTGTGTTTGTCAGGATCCGATGAATTGTGAGTTTATGATCAGATTTGCTTTGAATTAATATCCATTAGTGATTATTATAGCCTCATATTTCTTCTCCGATATTTGGGTTTTGTTTGGCCAACTTGATCTATTTATCTTGCAATGTGAAGAGGTGGTTTGTGATGTGTTCGATCTTGCGGTGTCCTTTCCCAATGACAGAAGGGGCAGCAAGGCACGCATGCATCATTGCTATTAAGGATAAAAAGATGGGGTCTATTCCTACGTGAATAAATCTTGTCTACATCATGTCATCATTCTTATTGCATTACTCCATTTTTCCATGAACTTAATACACTAGATGCATGTTGGATAGCGGTTGATGTGTGGAGTAATAGTAGTAGATGCAGGCAGGAGTCGGTCTACTAATCTTGGACGTGGTGCCTATATACATGATCATTGTCTTGGATATCGTCATAATTATTTGCTTTTCTATCAATTTCCCGACAGTAATTTGTCTACCCACCGTTGCTATTTTTCGAAAGAAGCCACTAGTGAAATCTACGCCCCCCGGGTCTATTTTCCTATCGTATACTTTCAGACTACATTGCTATTTTCCTTTTGCTTTATTTGCAACTTTTAAGTTCAGATTTATATTATCAAAAACAGAAAAATACTTTGCTGCGTTTTATTTGCATCTTTCAATCTACTACAATTTTCTCCCGTCCACATGCCAATTTCTGGCGCCGTTACCCGAAAGGGATTGACAACCCCTTTAACACGTCGGGTTGCAAGTATTTGTTCTTTGTGTGTAGGCACCGTTTACGTAGTGTTGCGTGGTTCTGCTACTGGTTCGGTAACCTTGGTCTCATGACTGAGGGAAATACCTACCGTAGCTATGTTGCATCATCCCTTGCTCTTTGGGGAAAAACCAACATAGCTTCAAGCGACATCAGGTCTTCTTATGTACATCTCTTCCCCAACCTATCCATAATTGGTTCGATTTTTTTTCTTCCATCCTCCCTTCCAGGGTTGGCAGCCCTGGGTACTTGCTCTCAAAATACGCCATCACAACTCCCAGTATACTATTAATTGCTTCTCTGGTCTCCTCTGGACAGACAGTGTTCGCTGAAAAGTAAGGAGCATTTACTCTCACTCCGTAACTGTCTCGAGCACTTATGAAAGGTTGTTAGCACCCTTTTAATAGTTTCCGCTTGATCTCACATGGCCTTAAAGAAAAGCAGGCTATCATCGGCAAACAAGAGGTTTTAAATTCTGGTGCTGTTTCAGGCAATGTTCATAGGGGTTAGATTCGCCTCATTAATCTCTTTGTTCATGAGGCTAACCATGATATCTGCGACAAAAAGAAACAGATACAGGCTCAACGGATCCCGCTGACGCGGACCTCTTGAGGGAATGAATGGTGTCAAGAGTTCTGCATTGCATCTCACGAGTACCTGACTGACTTGGCACAATGCATGACCCAGGTGATCCATCTCTGACTAAACGCCATTTTTTGCAGTACTCCTTCTAAGAAGCCCAGTCAACCCTATCATATGCGTTGGCCAGATCCAGCTTGTACGTGCACTGGGGTTGTTCCTGCTGCTCGAGTGTTGGATCTTGTGAAAGCACTCAAAGGCAATTTGTAGTGTTGTCCATAATCAAACGCCTCGTAAAAAGGGGCTCTGGGTTTCCGAGAGAATATCATGCAGAAATGGACGAAGCTGGTTAACTAGACATTTCGAAATCACCTTGTAAATGACATTGCACAGACTTATCAAGCGGTAATCTTTCAGGGACTAGGGTCTTTTCCTTTGGGAATGAGAAGGATGACCATGTCATTTAAACCTTTCGACAATGTACTATTCTCAAAAAATATTGGACTCCCTTCACAACATCCTCCTTCACCACCTCCCAATTCCTTCGATAGAAACAAGCCGGAAGTCCGTCGGGACCAAGAGCTTTAGGCGGCCTAATCTGAAAAAGCGTGTCAGTGATCTCATTTGCAGAAAATGGCTTTTTTTAGGAGAAAGAGTAAACACAATCTACTCTTCAATGAACATAGAGTCGGCAGCTAACACTGCAATCAGGTCATACGTGACGGTCGCCATCATCTGTGTGTCCTTCGATCTTCTCGCGCGTGCAGCTAAAGAATGGGCCAAGTTGTTTTGCGAAGGGCATATCTGATTTGACCCTATTGGAATTTCGTGAGCTCCTCCTAAATGTCAGTTATCACTGAAAACCATGCGGACAGGTTGCTGGCTCCTGGTTGGAGTTCATTTGCGAGGAAAGCACAATTCGCCTCTGCCATGATTGGACCTTGGTATATAGCCGACACGGTTTGCGGCCATGAAAGAAGAACCTGCACCACGACCTTATCCACAACAGAGAAGCTAGCTCATGATGCTTTTGGACAGAGAGAAGCGGAGAAGGCCCCTGTGGTCTTGCGCCACCGCGCCAACATGGTTCTCCCTGTTGTCGTCTAGGAATGAGGCATCCGTGTTCAGTTTGTCGGTTCCAGCCACAACATGGGGGGGGTCCACTGATTGATGAAGGGACTACCCAGGGGGGCTGTCCGTGTATCGATAGAATCAGCACTGGGGCAGTGGGCATACGCTGGACCAAATGCATGCCTTGCATGCCGCTGATTCTGTCCATCACCTGAACCAACTTCCAATATCGAATCACAACCCCTCAGTTCAGCCTCGCACTGCTGCAAGAAGTGAACCGATCGGCCAATGAGCTCCTTTCGTACATTATGGGTGTAGTCATTATGCAGGAACCAAGAGCGCCACAAAAGCAGAAGGACTTTTGTTCTTTAGTCTGGGCAGCATGAGCTCAAAATATTCCAAAGCCAGTCCACACGAGTGTGTCTAAAATGCAATTCGCTGGGTAGGTCCCAGACAACTTTCATTTCATACCTAAGAGACATACTTTTGGTGCATGACACCACGGCGTGGAATTCATCCTCCTCTTCATTTTCGCAGATGTTGCCGGTACTGTCAACTTCCAAGGTGTGCTTCCATTTCTTTTTCTTGGTGGCCAAGGTATTGGCAGCAACCCTCCACCCGAAAATTTTGATTTTCTCAGGGACTTTAGCCTTCCAAATGATGTCCCAAATGCTGCCATCACCGGCCTCATGATTAGAGCTACAGGTTTGGGGGTTGGCCTAGTTCTGGAGGAAGACCGCCAACTTATACGCGCCATAGACAGTAAATATGCCCGATTTTTCATAATGCCAAGCGAGTGTGTCCTCAGACTTCGATCTTGGGAGTTTGTTATTGTAGATTGATTCAACATCAAATTGATAGAATAATTGTTTTATTAATTCCATGTTCCAGCATTTACTGTCGGCAAACATCAATTGATTCACCCATCTTAACCTGTTGCGGCGATTGAAGTTTGTAGGTTTGAGGCCTTCTCTCTGAGGGATCCAGTTGTCCCTCTGTATATTTATTTTCTTCCATTTTTGAACCTCCAAACAGGCCCAGCCTTGAGAAGCTCTAGTCTGTGTTCAATCTCTCGCCAGAGCGGTGATGCATACGAAGCAGATACCGTATCTATCAGCTCTGCATTCGGAAAGTATTTGTATTTTAGGACATGCTCACAAAGTCTATCCAGCCTCTGTAACAGCCTCCAAGCTTGTCTTGCAACCATGGCTTGGTTTAAGAGCTTCACGTCCCAGGACATCCAATGTACTTTTCTATGCCCATCCCCCCCCCCCACCACCTCCAAAAATCTCGCACTAGTTTTTCATACTTGTCACAGAAACCCTAGGCCATCCTAAAAAACCCAGGAAGTATGTAGGGAGGGCTTGTAGAACTGATTTCATTAGGACCTCTTTAGCCGCATGTGACATAAACCTCTCGGACTAATCCATGCATCTTTTAATGAATCTTTCCATGATCGGTTGAAACGAGGATTCCTTCATGCATCCTTCTAGTGTAGGTAGGACCAAGTACTTACTCTCAAAGGTGGAAGAGGTGATGTCTAGTTCTTTTTTCACATCTTGTTGGATAGCTTCTGGATGATCTTAGGAAGAGGATTGAGAATTTACTGTTGCTAAGAAGTTGGCCAAACCTTTCTGAAACACATCAATGAGTTTCTTGATGCACGCTGCCTCTGCTCTACCCGCCATAAAGAAGAGAAGGCTATCATATGCAAACAGGAGGTGTGAGATTCTAGGGCTGTTTCTAGCGATCTTGAAAGGGGTAATCTTGCCATGGCGGATCTCTTTCTCCATAAGACAGGCGAGCCCCTCTACCACAAAGAGTAAGAGGTAAGAGCTCAATGGGTCACCCTGTCGTAGCCTCCTCGGAGGAATGAACATTTCCAACAGCTCACCGTTGTATCTAACAGTGTATAATACAGATTTTATGCAGCACATCACCCAGCTGACCCATCTTCCATCAAAACCTAGCTTCAAGGGGAGGCCTTCCATAAAACCCCATTCCACCCTGTCATAAGATTTCACCAAGTCAAATTTGAAAGCATAGTGAGTTTTTGCAGCAAGCCTACCGTGTTGGATTTTGTGAAAGCACTTGAGCGAAATAGTTGCATTATCCGTGTCAAACGTCCGGGAATAAAAGCGTTTTGTGTTTCTGAGATAAGGTCGTCCAGGAATGGTCTCAGACGATTTACCATGCACTTCGAGATCACCTTATAGATCATGTTACAGAGGCTGATGGGTCGGTAGTCCTTCAGGAACTCGGGGTTGTTGTTCTTAGGGATACGCAAAATTACAATATTGTTGATCCCTTTCAGCATGGTGCCTTCCTTGAAGAATTTTAACACTTCTTTCACTATGTCTTGCTTAACAGTGCTCCAATTCTTTTGGAAAAAGCGGGCCGGAAATCCGTCGGGGCTAGGGGCTCTCAATGGGCCTATTTGGAACAGGGCGTCGGCCACTTCCTTTTCTATGAAGTCCTTAATCAGGGATTGGTTCATATCGTATGTTACCCTCCCGTTCAGGCAGTCCACAATGACCTTAGGATCGATCCCTTCCTCCCTAGTGTACAACTACTTGAAGAAACTCGTGGTCAGTTCTTGAAGTTTTGGGTGTCCTCCGCCCAAACACCATTCTCATCCTTCAATTTACTAATGGTATTTTTCTTTCGCCGCCACATGGCCTTTCGCTGGAAGTATTTGGTATTCCTGTCCCCTTCTCGCAGCCACAGTGCCCTTGACTGTTGCCTCCACACCATTTCCTCCCAGTGCAACACCTCGTCCAGATTTCTCTCCACTGCCTTTATCTCTCTGTCCCTCGCTGTCGATGCTAGCTTTTTCCAAAGATTATCCAACTGTTTCCTAAGCGAACCAATCTTTTTTAGGATTGATCCAAAGTTTTTTCTCCCATGCGTTTAGGTCACATTGCAAGGCAACCAATTTCTCGGACATTTCGGCCACGTTTGCAGCACACGACTTTTCCTTCCATGATTTCACAATGGAGTCCGTCAGATAATCCATTCTTTCGCACATATGCTCGTACCTGAAACCCTTGTTCAATTATTTGTTAGTGTCAATTTCATATCTTCCGTAACTTTAGCTCACAAGCTCCAATAATTTAGTGTTCACAAGCTCCAATAATTTAGTGTTCACAAGCTCCAATAATTTAGTGGGGTTCACATTACTATCCTTCTCGTACAGGTCCTGATAGAATTTCCTCATCATCTCATGTATCCCTTCTATACTCTCGCTCCAAACACGCGTACTATCTTTTAGCCTAGTTATTTCATTTTTCCTTTTCCACCAGGTTGCTTTGCCTTGGAACCATTTAGTGCTCTAATCCCTCTCCCGCAGATTTGTGGCTCTTGAGCACTGACACCACGTGAGCTCCTCCCTTAGCAACAACTCATCCAGCTCGGCCGAACATTTCTTGATTCTTTTTTGTTGTGCGGCCGAGAATGGCGCATTCCACAACAAACTCAGCCTCCCCTTTGCTTCTGCTACTTTCTTTAAAACTGAACCGAAATCTCTCTCGGCCTAGTTGTTCAGCACCTTGTGAATATCATTAATCTTTGCCCCAACCTCCTGTAGGTTTCCCGCCTCGCCCGATTTCCTCCATCCCTCAGCAATCATCTCCATCAGAGCCTGGACCCTCTCCCACATATGTTCGCAGCGGAATGGGCGTTGGGCACTCTTACTTATAGGTCCCCACTCCTTGTGACTCTGAAAACGCAGTAGAAGAGGTAGATGATCTAACCAAGACATACTGATGTGCTCAAGCGACACCTCTCTAAAATATTCCGTCCATTCAGGTGATGCAACTACTCGGCCCAGTCTCGCTTGCACGTTTTTCAGAACATCATGTTTGTTTTTGTACGTCCAGATGGGCCCTTTGTAACCCAGGTCAAATAGATTACATTTTGAAATCTTAACTTTCCAAACCTCTTTGGAACTAGGAATCACACTAGAGTTTATGTGGTTTGTACATAAAAAGTAATTTTAACAAAGGACAATCTAGTTAAGCGTAACTGGACAGGTTCTACTAGGTGTAGTTTCTGTGATCGGGAAGAGACCATCAAGCACCTCTTCTTTGATTGCCCGTTGGCACGAGGTTTGTGGTGCTCTGTGCAAATTGCCTTTAACATTACTCCCCCGACTTCGGTCAACACGTTATTCGGTACGTGGCTTGCTGGGATAGAGTCCGAAACAGCTAGACACATTCGTGTAGGAGTTTGTGCGTTGTTATGGGCAATTTGGAACTGCAGAAATGATTTGGCTTTTAACAGAACAACAACTATTCATTTTTTACAAGTTTTATTCCAGGCTACTGCGCTGATCCGTATGTGGTCCTTACTCACTCCGACGGAGGCCAGGGAGCGTTTGGTTACTGGATCTGTCCGGTGGGAGATGGTAGCGCGGGATATCTTCAACCGGTTTGGATGGCCGTCATGTAATAGGATAGGCGATTAGTTTACCTATCTGTTATTTTGCCAGCCGGTTGTGGCTTGTTAGGCTTTCTGTTTTGGCGTTGAGGCTCTGTGTGAGCTAGCCGCTACTTTTGTTTGCAGACTTTAAGACCTTGTTGAACCCTATTTACTTTCTAATAAATGTGGCCGTATGCATCGTTCTGATGCAGAGGTCGGGGAGTCCCCCCTTTTTGAAAAGAAAAAAAAAGATTACATTTTGAAAGTACTTTCCTGAAGTTCTCCTTTTGCCTCTCAGAACATTTCACCAAAGAGATATGTTCCGTTTTTCACATTGTCTCGTTGAAATCTTCAATCATTAACCATGGCGCATTACTTTTTCATTTCTTCTCAACAAAATCCACATGTGATAACTTCCGTGAGCCTTTGGTTCCGCATATCAGGTGTCAGGTCATTGCAAACTGCACATCAATGTACCTCGGACCAATGGAAAGCTTTATTACTTCGTCATTTTCATCGTAAAAAAGCAGAATACCGACACTTTTGTCTGTGCCTAGTTGCGTAATACAATGCTTGAGGCCTAGCGTCCACCTCAACTTATTGATATATTTGCTGTTTTGCCGTGTTTCAAATAGGAACACAAGCTTAGGCATGTATGTGTGCACCAAGCACACGAGTTCCTGAACTGTCCGAGGTTTCCCAAGGCCTCGACATTTCTAAACTAGGGTTGTCATGGCTCCTGATGGACAGCTCCATCAGTGCCCGCTAGTTTGCTGGGGTAGCCCCAAGACCGGTCGCTTCCTCTCCACCTAGTGATCCCTGTCCAGCCTCATTCTCTGTCCACGCAGTGCCTCTCACCTTTTTCCTTTGCTCCCCTTCATCCTTCTCTGAACTGATTTTTGATAATTGTTGTGTGTCATGTTGTCAAGAAGAAAACATGCCCACGTAGTCCAGAAGCTTGTACAATACATGTACCCAACAACAACAAGAACAAACAAAGAACTGACAACAAAGAAGTTCACTCCAAAGATCTCCACATCCCTATTAGGAGGCAACACACCTCACGCTCTCAAACCCCTTCTTCAGGATCCTAGCAGGTTGGCATGGTTTCGGCTTGGAGGCAAGCTGGATTTTAAGGATAGGGGATTGTTAGCAACCTGGGCCTCGTTGGGCTCTCAAGCACTACCCAACCCACAAAGAAGACATGGACTACATATACAAGGGAGGCAGTTACATGCAACTCGGCTTGGAACAGAATGGACTAGCATCTTCGGCCATGACTCTTTGGCTAGGATAGCTCTTGTTCTGATCTCCTTCCTCTGATCCCCTTTCCTCTCGAGATTCCTATGTAATTCAAAGTTGTAATTGGTGAAACAGTGATGAATCAAGTGGAATAGTAGTGTGATCCTCGTAGTCACCCTCACTAAGATCAACATCCCCCGTCTGTGGCCACTATGTCGATACAGAGTCTATCGCAAGGTGCTGCGTCGACTTGTCGCGCTTGCGTGGGTGGTGACCACCAAGGCGTTAGGCACACCGGACCAAGACAGCGTGATGGTAGCTAACGGGCGTTAGGCGTTAGGGGACAATAACACTGATTTCTTACACAAGGTAGCTAACGGGCGTCGTAGAAAAAATTCCATGATTTCCCTCGAATGTGGATCTGTGACCATAGAAGGTACCAAGAACTTATTAGCCCATGACACGGAATATTACAGAAACCTTTTTGGACCGGCCCCTGGCAATGTTTATCAAATAGATGCAACATTATGGTCTCGGGAGGAAAATATCTCTCCTGAAGATAATGATGACTTGACTCGTCCTTTCTCTCTTGAGGAGATCAAAAAGGCTTTGTTTGATATGAAATCTAACCGAGCCCCTGGACCGGATGACATCCCTGTTGAGTTCTATCAACATTGCTGGGAAATTGTCTCTCCGGATCTGATGCGCTTGTTTGAGTGGTTCTATGAGGGCAAGTAAGATGTGCAAAGGCTGAACTATGGCATTATAACCCTACTGCCTAAATCATCAGACGCCAATAGAATTCAGCAATATAGGCCCATTTGTTTGTTACGTTGTCCCTACAAATTACTCACCAAAGCCATGGATATTAGGGCTAGCAAATACGCGCACAAGTTGTTCAGTATACAACAAAATGCTTTCATTAAAGGGCGGCATATAGTTGACGGCATACTATCCTTGCATGAGGTGCTGCACTATACTCATATTAAAAAGCAAGTGGGAGTAATACTTAAGCTTGATTTCGAGAAGGCTTATGACAAAGTTAATTGGGAGTTTTTACTCGATTGTCATGTGAAACGTGGGTTTAATTCTAAGTGGTGTGGGTGGGTTTCTCAAATTCTTATGAATGGCACGGTCAGCGTCAAGATTAATGATGAGGTTGGGCCTTATATACAAAGTGCCAAGGGGGTGAGGCAGGGCGATCCTCATTCCCCTTTCCTTTTTAATCTGGCGGCTGAGTGCCTAACTAAGATGATGTTGACTGCACAAAAGAATGGTCTTATTAAAGGTTTGGCTGCTGATCTTATTGAGGATGGGGTGGGCATCCTACAATACGCTGATGACACGGTGCTTTGTTTTGAACATGATATCGACAAAGCCATCAATGTCAAGATCTTGCTCTATCTTTTTGAAATCATGTCTGGTTTAAAAATCAATTTTGAGAAGAGTGAGGTTTTTGGTATCGGAGGAGATAACGATATAGATTTAGTTTACGCTGATATGTTTGGTTGCCAAGTGGGTACCCTACCTATGAAATACCTTGGAGTCCCAGTAACATACTCCACTCTCAGGAATGCGGATCTAGATTTCCTGGATGGAAAAATGATTAAAAAGCTTGACGCCTGGGTGGCCTATGCGGCCTCCTCCGGGGCCAGACTCACTTTATTGGGTTCTAGTCTTGATGGGATTCCATCCTATCTCATGTCGATGTTCCTTTTCAATAAAACCTTTATTGAAAAGCTGGACAAACATCATAGACGATTCTTTTGGAGGAGGAAGAATAAGAAACACGGGTATCATATGGTTAGATGGACAAGAATCTGTCGATCTAAGAAAATAGGGGGGTTGGCTATTAAGAATCTTCATAAACAGAATGTTGCTCTACTTGTTAAATGGTGGTGGAAACTTGAAACCAGCGATGGGTTGTGGCAACGTATAGTCAGAGCTAGATACTTTAAGAACAAGACTGTAGCAAATATACCAGGTCGTTTCTCCGACTCCCCTTGTTGGAAAGCTATTATGAAAGTCAAGGACTCATATATGGCTGGTAGGAAAATCACCATCGAAAGTGGTAACCTAACTAGGATCTGGCATGATCCTTGGGTAGAGAACATTATATTGAAAGATCGGTTCCCTGATTTGTTCAGCATTTGCCATGATCAGGAGAGTACTCTGGCATCCTGGGTAGCGAGTAACTATGAGCTAAATTTCAGACGCAGATTATCAGGTGTGTTGGGCGAACATTGGGCTTGGATGGTTACAGAGGCTAAAAAACTTTCGTTGAGTAATTCCTCAGATAATATCTCCTGGGCATTTAGTAGTAAAGGGAAGTTTACGACTAAATCGATGTATGAATGGCTGGAAAGAAACCTGGCTGGCCCCAATTATAAGTGGGTTTGGAAAGCCCCCGTTCCATTGAAGATTAAAATTTTCTTATGGCAGTTATTTCAGAATGCTGTGCTTATATGCGCAATAGGAAGTGGCCTGGAAATCCTATGTGTTCCTTTTGTACAGATATAGAAACTGCGAATCACTTGTTCTTTACTTGCCCTCTTGCTCATACAGTTTGGGGTGTACTGGGTATGACTGGTGGGGTCTCTTGTTGTCCCCGATCACTTTGGCAAAGTTTTGCCTGGTTCTATAGGTTCTTTCCAGGAGGAAATCAATTCTATATGATGATTATTGCGGCAATATGTTGGGGTATCTGGTGTCTCCGCAACAAAGTTACCTTTGATAAATATGTAGCTCGCACTCCCCTGGAGGCTGTTTTCACTGCCTGCTCGTTTATGTTGTATTGGGCAGGGTTGCTTAAAGCTGAAGACAAGGCGAAATTCCAAGCTGGAGTGAAGAGGTTGGCTCACGTGGCTGCTACGCTGGCGGACAGGCCCTTCACTCGCGACAGGGCCTCTCTTGGATGACAGGGATGGGATCCAGATTGGCTAGCTGGATCTGCTGCTTGGGTCTCCTTTTAAGTCTTATGATCCACTGGGGTTTGATGCCCGCTGGATATTTGTCTCATGGTCGTGTTTTGGCTAGTCGTTTTGAGGTAGTCGAATAGTCTCTTCCTGGGAACAGATGTTTTTATTTGGGTTGTGGCTTGTTTGTGTCATCAGGTTTTCGCCCCCATGGCGGATGGCTCGCCCGAGAGTCATCATTCGGTGGGTTTCCTGATGATGCACCAGCTCGCTCCCCCCTTTCAGTCTCATTTAGCTTTTGCAGTCGGTCTTATCTCTAGGTGTGGTGCTCCTTAAAGGTTAGCCTGATACTTTAACAGACTTGGTTACTACAGACTGATGTATTTCCGTTGATTGCAAAATTAATGGAAAGGGGTGTGAGCCCGGTTGGAAAAGACAGCGTGATGGTCGGGCACGTCTACACTTGCGATCGGTCACTTTAATTCACATCCACGACCCACTGGCAGCGTCATGTAGAGGATGCAGCGTAGCGTCGTGTAGAGGCCTACCCCACACTTGAACCTTCATGCCATCAAGCCTCATGCTGCCATCGCCGCACATTCCTCGGTTATAGGCGCCGAAGCTCATGTACTCTGAGCTAACGTCATTGATAGTTTGATATGAGTCCATGGTGTAAAACGCGCACGCCAAACGCGAGAATGATAAGCTCCAACACGACAAGCTGGATCTATTTTCTCTGGTAGTTTCCTGTGCGCTCTCTCCCCGCCGTCGCCTGTCAGCGCCACCTGGCTCTGCGGCTGACGACGGCGACGTGATTCCTTCCCGTGGCACTTTGAGTGGTGTGTGGCGAGTTGCTGGCGGCCACTAAATGACGTGAAGGCCGATGTTGCAGTGATGGCGGCGTTCCACGCGAGACTGAATTCGGAGGAAGGATAGTTGTGGGTGGCCAGACGGCACTATGGTGCTTGCCGCCACCATCCCACCACTCATGGACACGGCCTATTTCCAATGGAAGTAGACACTTGGGCGGCTGTTAATTCCTTGGTAAGAGCACGGGAACTACTCCTCTCTTACCTGTGTCATGGGGTGGAAGTTGAGGCTATAGCCTAGCGCAGTTGTCACGACTATCACCCACATCTTTGTTGGGAAAGTGTGGTTATGGTGGTCTTCTGCTTGGGTGGCGACATGATTTTGGCTAGCATGCTGCTCATCGGCTGGACGTTAGTCACCTGAGAAGCTTCAACCTGTATGATCTGCGTCAATAAGCGAGGACGACAGAGCTAGTGGAAGCGATTGGTGCTGCCATCTCATGCAGATCGGCCTTGCTTGCCTCTTGTGGGGATGGTGCAGGGCCTCCAAAAGTGTCCTGAACCTTGGATTTAGCTATGCCGCAGTGCGGACTCCCCGTCAAAGACTTCTTCAGGTGATGGTGAGAGGCTCTTGTCGTGTCTCGCCAGCCTACCTATGTGGACATGGTCATCTCTTGTCGTGGAGACTGTGCGGATATGCAATGGGATCGAGGCAAGTGGAGGAGACAACATTATTTGACTTCAATTGGGTGGTACTTCTCGAGTACCATGTTTTGAGCTCTAAGGAAAAACTCTAGTGTGGCCCAAGTTGGTTATACCTAGCAATGACGGTGCTTTTGCGTCGTAACCATGATGATGACATTGCTCGGAGTTTGCTCGGATTTGATCTTTAGGGTGAAAACCCACAATCTGAGCTTCGGTGGTTGGATCCGGCGAGGACGACACTTGTACATTGTTTCGTTCCCGCAAGCGTCGCTTTTCGGAGAACCCTTCTGGTGGTCCTTGTGCTGTCAAAAGTTTCTTGGTGCGGTTGGTCACTATTGTACATCGTCAATCACTATTCTCATTGCTACGGGTTTTTTCCTTCTTCATCTTCCTAGGCATAGATTTGGCCTTGTATGACCTTGCTTTTTGTTGGCATGATCTTTGTGTATTTGTGTCGTGTTGGTTGTGTGTAGCCTAGTTATGAAGAGGCCGGATGTGTACTTATTATAATTTTATCCCTCGATGCCACGCTATGAGTCAATAAAAGACACCCTTTATTATGGATTTTTTTAGTTTGGAACAAGACCAGCTTCTCATCACCCCACCTTCCCAAACCCCGCGCCGCTCCAGCGAGTAGACGGGGGAACCCTGGCTTGCTGCCACTTCCCTATCCCCTCCAGCCCCCTCCCTTGCCGCCGCCTAGAGGCACAGCAGGGCGAAGCCCGACCGGCTTAGGCGGCGGTGGGGCCACTTGTTCCTCTTCGTATGGATTCGCCGACTAGTGCAGGATGGCCGGCCGCCGGACGCGTCGGGCTATGGAGGGTCTCAGCAGCGCCAACGTTGTCAGGTGGCGACATGACGTCCCCGGGCGCTCAGAGGTGGCGCGGCGGCTGCAGGTGCTCTGCTCCGATGGATGTGTGGTGGCCAGATCTTGCACGGGGGCTGGTGGTGTCGGGGTGTGCGCGCTACGACTTGGTCGACTGCGGGCGGCGCAGGAAGGCTTCTCCGAGGCTCCTCCTCGGCTGCCGGTGGCGGCAGTTTTGGCTCTTCACTCGGTAGGGGCGCGGCGGCTCGTGGTACGGCGTTGGTCCGAGGTAGCGGCCATGTTCGGGCGACTCAAGAGGTGTCTGGTGGAGCGCTCGTCAGGAGGGATAAGGGGCTATAGTGGTGGACCTCCGTCATCGACAGAGGTGCCGGTCTTCGTACTCCTCCCCCTCTCCCCGACCTAGTGCTGCTTGGTCTCTAGTCTGACGTTCTTCAGGTCTGGGCGGTCGCTGGCTGCTCCGTCGATGGTTGTGGTGTCGATAAGGCTAAAGCCGGTGCCTTGGTTGGTCATGAAGTTGTCTGATGGTAGGGCGGTGGCCCTGTTGGTGGGAGGTGCGACGTTTGTGGATGGATCGTGCGTCTAAGGTGCAGCCAGGCAATCATGGCTACGCGGATGGCATGGTTGCGGGTGGTTGATAGAGTTAGGGTGTAACGCAGGGGTGTGAGCGCCGGGGTACACCATTTTCCTAGTTTTACTAGCCGGTGGTGGTCGCGGTCGTTGCTGTCGTACCCTTCGTGAAGGCACCGTCGTGGTGTTCCCACTCCTTGTCTTGCTCCGTGTGAAAAACTGATCTTCGGGATTGGGAGGTGCTGGCTATCCATGGTCGTTCTCTACTTGAAGGCACCTTTTGGAGTCCTGGCTTCATTGTCGTCCGTCTCACCTCTCCGTTATGGATGCTCATGATGGAGGTCTCTACACGCTCCAAGCGGTCTTCTTTAGTTTGCTTGATAGTCGGTGGTGTGGTCTGTCGGTGCCAGACACCTTTGTATCTTGCCTTAAATTTGTGGTGTGTGTAGGTGTTGTGTGTTTGTATCTCAGTTGTAATCGGTATGTTGTGCGAGGTAGTGTATGTGTCGAGCGAAGTATGGGGCGGCGCACGCTAGCTTGGGGGGGGGGGGGGTAGCATTAATTCTTTCGATCTTGGGGCTAGCATTAATGCCTTTGTTCGATCTTGTAGTAGAAGAACGGCGCGATTTGCATAGCACTAAACGCTGTGCGAAGGAAGTGTATGTAGTATTCAACATACAGCGCTCTCGTACCCTTACGCTGTGCTGAGTTTAAAACTCCTCCTTAATTTTGAACACTCCCACAACTTTTGCTTGTGTGCTAGCGTCTGAGATTCATTAGGCTGCAAAAGGTTGTATGTTCATGAGAGTTTAGCTGGATCTTTCATGTGTTCTTCTAGAGTTGGCATTGCCTTTAAGAGCGTGTACAGCCGACTCTTCAAATTGACCGAGGAGACGAGGACCACTAACTGGACAGGAGAGAGAAGAAAAAAGTTGATCCAATGAAACCCCTCAAAGCCTCCCTAAACGTCCAGGTTGTCCCGCACTCCTCATACTCAGCCCATATACGGAGGTAATATGAGGAGTGCCCTACGTCCAAGGAATACTCAGCCAATATACGGAGGTAATACTCAGCCCATATACGGAGGTAATATGAGGATTTGGCCCATCACGAAACATCTTTTTTCTTTCTTTCTTTCTCTCTCTACATCATCACCGATCACATGCATGTGACCGGACGTATAAGGAAAAGAATGTGGGACATCACACTAGTAGAAAACAGGGCTTTGGTCCAGGCCGGGTCAGCCCATTAGTCCCGGTTCAGTCCAGAACCGGGACCAATGGGGGCATTGGTCCCGGTTCGTGAGCCCGGGGGGCCGGCCGGGCCACGTGGGCCATTGGTCCCGGTTCATTTGGACCTTTTTGTCCCGGTTGGTGGGATGAACCGGGACCAATGGGCCTCGCTCCTGGCCCACAACCATTGGTCCCGGTTCGTGCCTCAAACCGGGACTAAAGATTAGACCTTTAGTCCCGGTTTGAAAGATTAGACCTTTAGTCCCGGTTTGAGGCACGAACCGGGACTAATGGGGTTGAGACCTTTAGTCCCGGTTCGTGCCACGAACCGGTCCTAAAGGTCCCATTTTCAAACTCTACCCCCCTGATCGCCTTTTCAGTTTTAAAAATAAATAAAAGAAAATGATGGAAATGTCAAAAAAATAAAAGAAAATAAGTTTCCCATGTGATATGTGGTCTAGTTGTTGGGAAAATTTGCAAATGTGAATTTTGACTTTATTTGCAAAATCTCTCTGAGTGAAAAAACCTAAAAGAAAAAAGTTACGGGGCTTTTAAGATCTAGAGTGAAAAAAATCGAAAAAAATTCAAACAGTGGGCAAACCGTGGTCAAACAATGGTCAAACTAATTATTCTAGAATATTAGTGTTACTAAATAATTATTTCAGTTATTTCAATTTTGGTCAAATCTGGTCAAACTGTGATCAAACTGTGGTCAAACAATGGTCAAACTAATTATTCAAGAAATATTAGTGTTACTAAATAATTATTGTTTTTTAAAACAATAGTTTCAAAATAAAACTATGAAACGTGTCACTTCATGCTCAAGCAAAATTCCTGAAGGTTAATAGGATCGACATCTTAGTATTGTCAGGAAAACAACAAGTGCAGACTTGGAGCGAGGGAGAATAGAACTCGGAAGTTAACCGTGCTCAGGCTGGGGGAGTGGGAGGATGGATGACCGTTCGGGAAGTTAGATGATTTGGGATGATGAGGGGCGATTAGAGGATAAATTGAGAAGTGATGAGGGGTGGTGATTACAGACTAGAGGTTAAAATAATTCAGAAATTTGAAAATAAAAAAATTCAAAAAAAAATTCAAAAAAAAAATTCAAAAAAAAAACGTAAAATTTCCTTTAGTCCAGGTTTGTGTTACCAACCGGGACTAAAGGTGGAGCTCCACGTGGCCGCGCCCTTTAGTCCCGGTTCTGGATTGAACCGGGACTAAAGGGATAGGCATTGGTACTGACACTTTAGTCCGGAATCCATCGTCAACAGTGACAGTGGATATTTGAGAGGTCAAATTTGCCCAGTCCCACTATAGATACCCTAAAGAAATAAACTGAGAGTTGTCCCAATAAATATCGCTTTTGGAATTACTCCCTCCGTTCCTAAATATTTGTCTTTCTAGAGATTTCAACAAATGACTATATATGGAGCAAAATAAGTGAATCTACACTCTAAAATATGTCTATATACATCCGTATGTGGTAGTCAATTTGAAATCTCTAAAAAGAAAAATCTTTAGGAATGGAGGGAGTAGTTCAGAACCCAAAGTATTGTGCGCTGTCAAACCAAAACAAAACATCTTCTGGTGGGGATGCCAAGGCTACTTCACAACTTTGACGTCCAATCAGTGAGAAAACCATATATAGTGCTCTAGCTAGCTAGCTATATCAGTCATGCATGATTTAGGGTCGATGTACGAACACTGGTAGGCACAACCATGAAAGGTTCAAGAGAATTACTCCCAGCTAAAAGAAAACCATGCATATGCGTGTACTACTTTGTCAACGTAAAAGGCACAAGAGTATTACCAACGTTCGAAGATCGTTACTCATGATGAATTCCTCCGACGAAGGTCAAGAGAAATATCCAGCAGCAAATTTAACCAATCATCAACTGATGAGTACTACGCATGATGAATTGCTCCGCCCAAGACCAAGAAAGAGAAAAAGCAGCGGCGAAACCTTAGCAATCTTCAACCATTTTCGGTCGAAGACGAAGAATGGAAACCAGCTGCATATCTGATCAATCTAACCCATCAGCTCAAGATCTTGGCACCACCTACAGACAGAACAACAAGCACAGCATGTTAACTTTCTGCTTCGCCATTGTTAACCGGTACCTGTACTCATGTATATATATACACACACAAACTTTCTTCTGGTAGAGTAATCTTTGAGTGTTGAGTAATACAAGTATCATCCCACAAAATAAAATAAAATCAGAGGGCATGAAGAAAGTAGCCAGAAAAAATATATACACATACGTACCTCGACAGACAGCAGCGAGTGAAGCTCGACAGACAGCAGACAGTTCCTTCTTTTTTCAATATACAATCTTGTGCAACTAGAAGCAATGAAACCCGGTTTCTCAAAAGGAAGCAGCAAAACCAACGAGCATCACATTACATCATGCCCTGTATGCATTCCAGAAGAAAGACTAAATAAATTCGGTCCAAGGCCCTACCCAGTGAGAATCTGATATGACGGTTAATGTTTTACATATTTCATGATGTTTGCATGTCAAGTAATTCCTGTGTTATTACAAATAAAAATGTCGAGTAATTCACTTCAGAGTGAAGTGATTACAATAGGCATTTTTAGAAATCTAGCTAGGTGTGAGGATCAAAGTTTCAGATCGCGGGCGAAAAGAGCGCGATCGCGGCGCTATCGCGTGCTGGAAGCGTTCCCGCGAGGCAATCCCGTTTTTTACGCGATCTGCCGCTAACCGCGCGATCGCGCGCGAAACGGAGCTATTTGGCTTCGATGTCGCTGCAAAATCGCGGGATTGGGCCGAAAACTGAAACACAAGGTCCCAAAGGCCCCAAACAGACCAGAAACAGCCCAAATATCGTGATGGTATATAAAACCTCCTCCAGAAAACCTAGGTCGTGTCCCCCTCATTCCCTTCTCCCCCTCTCACCTAAAACTTGCGGCGGCTGCGCTGTTCTTCCTAGCAGCGCCGACTGCTGCTTCGTGGAAAGGCGACCGGCGACGAGGGGCGTTTGCACGACGCCGCCTCTGCGACCACGATGACATCTCAGTCTCCAGCAGCCGGGGCAATCACATCGCCAGGAGGTACAAGAGTCCTCCGATTTCATAGCTCATTGGTAGATTCATACTTGTTTGTTGATTCAGGATTTGATACCTACTTGGATTGTGGAGGGTGGCATTGAACGTGTATGTGTGTTTGGTTGACTTATTCCTCTCACGGATGGATGCAGAGAGTAGAAAGCAGCAGTAAGTATTGCTTCTAGCATAGCAGGCTAAAGCGCTGATATTAGAAAAATAAATAGGCATGCTAAAACAGAGAAAAACTGGAATAGGCTCATGCAAGAAGAAATAATCGATGAGATTGACCACTATCAAGAGGGGATAGGGTCTTTTGGAAGGGACATTGCTGTACGGCAAAGGAAAAACAAGAAGTTTGATCCAGGTAATTGGTTGCCTGATTGTTGTTTCTTATTTTGTTATCCTGTCCAAAGTATTCTAACATGTCCCACTTGTTTATGTTCAAGCTAAATGGTGGATGAACCATGGGACAAGTGCTCCAAAACTAAGGATCTGGCTGCAAGGATTCTTGGTTTGACATGTAGTTCCTCTGCTTGTGAGAGGAACTGGAGTGTATTTGATCAAGTAAGTATATTGTTCCTCCTTTCCACTTAAATGCATTGTTCAATCCATTTTGAAGACTTTGTGATGCTGTCAATTTCTCTATGAACTTAAGTGCAGAACTAGTGGTCTTGATTATACTTCTTCTATTTATCTGGTGATGTTATGCTTGCTGTAGCCTTTGAGATATTGATTTGTTCATTTTGTAGGTTCACACAAAGAGACGCAGCAGGATGCTGCATGACAAGATGAGTGACCTTGTTTTCATCAAGTTCAACTCCAAACTGAAGGACAAGAAACTAAACAAACGCAAGGACCCCATTGAGAAGCAGGTGGTAGATGTTTTAGAAGATGATGAGAATGAATGGATCACTGGTGTAGTGCCAAATGGTGATGAAGAACAAGGTGAAGATCAAGATCAAGAAATTCCGTATGCAAGCTCGCATGCTGGAATAGGAACTTCTGCTATTAATCCACTTAAAAGGAAGAGGGGCGTCTATGGTAAGAAGAGGAAGAAGATGATCCCTGTTACTCCTCAAGAAGATCTGCTCTCTGCTTCCTCTGCTTCAGAAAGTGACGACGACGAGGACACCGACATGAGTTCTGGTTCTGACATGTGAGCTTGTCGGTTTCTCTATGAACTTCATTTTGGCGCTCATGATTCCATCCTTTCCTGTGTGCTTTTGACAAATGAATTCTGAAGACTTTGTGATGCATGTAATGGACTATGGACATGCTGCTGTTTGTTACTGAACTTAAGTGTTGAACTGCTGATGTTATGCTTGAAGCTTGATGCAGTCTTGAATTTGTGTTTCTATTTATCCGTTGAACTGCTGCAGATCTCTTCTGTACTTGTTATGTTCGAATTTATATTGAGAATCCTCTTTTTTCTACTGAAAATACGCTGTTTTCTGAGAAAAATATGCACATGTATTAGTATATATGTGTGATATACATGCACATGTACTGTAGCCGCGAAATGGCTTAGCGGCCGCTATAGCCGGCGATAGCGGCTGTAGCGTTGGCACAGAGCCAGCCGCTAAATGCCTTAGCCCGCGATCTGAAACTTTGGTGAGGATGCATTTTCTGATTCTGGAGCATGATGATCCACCGCCTCTTGAACGAAAACTCTGCTGCCTAATCAGTGAGAAAACTGTAAAATGCACAAGAGTGCTTACCTGGTATCCAATAGAACTCATGATCGCCAAGACCAAGAAAGAGAAGGAGCAAAAAACTTAACCCATAATCAACCGATGAGGACCGGACTCAAGATCAATTCCTCTGTCCAAGACCAGCCAAGAGACGAATGCAGATGTGTAACTTAAAAAGTCTTCAAAATCAAATGACGAGAAGTACTCAGGAATCAGGAATCACAAGATGGATTCCTCCGCTCAAGACCGTGAGAGAAAATCAGCTGCAAGTTTGATCAATCTAACCCATCGGCACCACCTACAAAGTAAAAACACAGTAACAAGGACAATATGTTACGTTTGTGCTTAGCCGTCATTAACAAGTAGTACTACTCAAGTACATATATACTCAAAACATTCTTCTGGAAGAATAATTTAGTGGCTAGCTAAGAAAGCAAGCCGGCAAATGAAATTGTTTGTTAGTGGCTAGCTAGCTAGCTACTACATGTGTACCTTAACAGCAGACAGCAGACAAGAAGCTCGAGATAGCAGAAACTTAGATTGGCAGTCCGATCTGCTTACTCGGTCGTCAAACTGCTAATGCAGGACTGTGACGCTTTGCCCTCAGAAGCTGCAGACAGACCAAAGCAAGTTGCAAAATGCGTTGCTTGATACCTCCATATTGGGTAGATTCATGGATGCATATGGGCTTTTGCTTCCCCCTTTCTCTTTGACAAAGAATGAATCAACGTATGTGTGCTGCTGCTTTGTTTTTGTTTTTGCTTTTTCCTTTCCTTTTTCTTTTCCAAAGATGATTGAGATGCAGCTGCTCTTACAAGCTTGATTTTTTTTTGCTTTTCCAATACTACAGATTTCCATGGTGTTTTGTTCTGCTAGAGATAACTTGTGTACAGCAATGTCTACTTTGACTGTCCAAGTTCAGCAGGACTCCGTCGGTCTAAAAGTTTCGACACGTATTTTGACTGTCCAAGTTCAATCTTTGAACAGCAATCTTTAAACATTATACTATTGTTAAAAAGATTTTTCTTCCGATTTTGATTTTCTAACTATTCAGAAACATTAATAGCATTCATAGCATTAGCACTTACTGGTACTAAATTGTGTTTACTTGGCACTAAATACCTGCTGTGTCGCTCTCGGTTACATTAATAGCATTAGCAATCAGAAGCTTTCTGAAAGACTTTTCTGCAAGACGCGACCACGACGACGGCAATGACCGCGTCATGACGACGGCATAGATCGCGTCATCCACGACGGCATGACTGCATCGACACGGCGTCACTACATTGACGACCCCCTACACGGCCACACGATTCTGGCAAAATCGATGTGTGCTCGATGGGCTTCCTCCGGTCTTGGCAAAACCGGTGGACTCGTCGCCGATGGCACCCTCTGACATCCGCAAGGTGCATCGTTCACGTCTGCAGCTCCGTCATAGCGCATTTTTTTTTGCGCCTCCGGCTTTGTGCAGTTACATCATCCAGGACGACTACACCATCGACCATGACTACTTCGACCACGGCTACATCATCGTGATCCGCTACCTCAACATCGACATTAATGACTACATCTACGGCGACTCATCGTCAAGAACTTCAGTCAACAGCGTCCGCGCCGTCACTAGCGTCCACGCCACTCCCGCCGTGACTGTGGGAGGGAATAGAGGAGAAGATAGGGAAGGCACTAGAAGGAGACACAGTCACTGCCCTAGGTGCCGACCCGTCTACCATTAGAGATGCAGTTGATGATGGCGCAACGAAGAAGACGACGGAAGCACAAGTCTTTAAATCCAGTCGCCATCGTCCGCTTCACTCCTGCTACGACTGAGGGGGAATGTTAAAAGTATAAACTTGAGTAGTTAGAGATAAGGAGATAGAGATAGACCTAGTTTAAACACACAATATCTTACCTTGTACTCCAAGCCTCTTCTACATTGTACTCTATATATACCCCTACGAGGGTCAGATCAATACAACACATAATTCTAGGGTTTCATATTTTCCACAAGTACCACATGAGAGTGAGAGTAGTTGGTTCACCTGTCCATCTCATCTGATGACGAGAGTTGATTGTTAGAGGGCTTGCTGATTATCAACTAAAATATCATCACCCAATGTGTCGCCAACTTTGTTTACTTCTCCTAGTTACCTTTGTGCAATTGTTTTGCTGATGCACTGCAGTGATGAGTTATGTTCAGAGTGATGTTACTTGCGAATTGTTGCCAACAATTCTGAACTCTGCCGTTCGCCTAGTTCCTTTTGTTGGCAGGCATGTTGGATGCTGAATTATGTACTATTAGTTATAAACTAGTAGTGGGCATTCATAATCAGAATCTTGTGTTAAATAGCAGCTGTTGAGTTCATTGTCAGTATAAGATCAAAACATGTTGTCGCTGCAATCTGTTCCCAAGTAGGAGTAAATCACTAGTGTCGATGGGAATAATAGAGTTGCACAAATTTCACAGCTGGGCTGATGATTTACACTTAACACAGAGATCCAGGCGATTGCAACAACCAGCACAGCACAGATGGCTGCTGCTTTTTCTTATTTTTCAGAAGCATACGAAACAGACACACATGCAGCTAGCAGTTCAATGCATGCGCAAGCACACACACAACCAGCCGAGCAGTTTCTTGGTTCAGTTCAGATACATGGGAAGCATCTTGCCTTGTACTCCCTCCGTCCGAAAATACTTGTCATCAAAATAAATAAAAGGGAATGTATCTAAATGTATTTTAGTTCTAGATACATCCCTTTTTGTCTATTTTGATGACAAGTATTTTCGGACAGAGGGAGTAGATGCACGCAGGCACATCTGTAACCACACACACACGCATAGCAAGCGTTCATCAAAGCCACACACACAAATACAGTCTGGTGGATGCACACAGGCATCCAAAAAGCCGCTCCAATCTCAAACGACATGCACACGCACCATCCAGGTCTGTGTAGGCAGGCACAAACCTGTCCGTCTCTTATTTGAAATCCACAATATAGTAAAAGATGAGAGCCACCATAAGCTCACACCTAATAAGGCTAATACCAATCCAAGCAGGCACACAAAGCAAACCAAACGCATGATCCAACAGCAGAAATGTCCATCACCTCCACATTGAGATGGAGGAAACACCACAGTGCAGAGTTCTTCACCTAGGCGACATGAGAGACACAGAGAAACAATCAGGAGAAGTGACAGATAGACTCATAAGCCATTTGCATATCTATATCTATACCACTATATAGTGTATGAGTTTTGAATGGGTCCAGAGCATCAATCCTGACCGTTGGTATTCTCAATCTAATGGTTGAAAGCAATGGGATTCGCATGAACAGTACCCATCAGCTGCCTCCAGTATATTCTAGAACCATCACGTTATAAAGAGTTGCCTGCCGCTCAGGCCATGCTGGGGTCAGAGGACGTGCTTGATGGCTTGAGATGGGTCTAGAAACAGAACCAGATAGAGAAGAAATCTAAATTAAACAGTTAATGAACTTGAATCCCGCTGGTTATTTTCCTTTGTTTTTTCCAACTCTGTCACCAATCAATAGGAATTACACTCTTCTAATATATATTTTTACAAGAATAACATTCGTTATTGCATTCATGCATAATGTATTATTTCGTATTTTCTTTTCTGCAGGGTAGCCTAATGCTTTTTTCCTTTCACCAAAAGCACTTACTTTGACGTGCATCGCACGTGCATACATACTAGTATAATTAGTACCTGAGTACGGAGACCCTCGTCAGCTTCTCCTTGTAGTAGTGCGAGTGGACTGGCGCCTCGAAGTGGTCAGGGCGGTGGCCGGCAATGGCATCCCACTCTAGAGCGTCCCACACGTCCTTCTCGATCTCGACCGTCGGCTTCTTCTCGCCTTGGCCATGGGCACCCACGGATGGCAGCCGGTGTAGGCTCCAGCATCCCCTGATCTTGAGGCTCTTGAGCATCGGGGCCACCATCTTGACCTCGCATATCTCCTGCAGCTTCGGCAGGTCGTGCATGTGGATGGTGGTCAGCTTCGGGAATTGTACACCGTGGGTAGTTATTTCGTTAGGATGGTAGTAATCCAGTACGACGACGTGGCTGAGGTTGCCGCAGTGGATGATGTGGAGGGTCTCCAAGCTGGGGAAAGAGGAGACCCACACCGGGAGCACGAACTGAAGGCTGGGGCAGGAACGCAGGTGCAGGTGCTGTAAATTTTCAAAGGATCCAGTCTTGCGTGAACCTTTACTTAAAATAGAGCGGGCCATCAGGAGATCTGACACCCAGAAGGTCTCCAATGCAGTAAATCCATATGAATTCCAAGGGAAGATGGTATCCACTTTTGGGCACCTCTCCACGCAGCACCACCTAACCTTGTTCGACCAACGGCCTTGCGACACAATAGCATTTACCGAGACATCATGCACATGCAGGGATTCCACATAATTCTCCATCAGTTGGCCTAGTGCTTCGTCAAGTTCCCTCTCCACGTAGAAGCTCCCTTGACCAATCTCTACATATCGATCAAACTTTGTAGCAGGAGGCTGTGGAAAGGCCTGCATTGGGGCAGTGCCAACCATCCCAAGGACATCACTGTACCGGCCAGCTGGAATAAGCTGCAGGCTCTCTTGATCAATGGGGCCAATCATATCATTGTTGGTTGCTTCACATTGAATCATCCTATCATACACAGGCGAGGACGTGACATGGATATTAAAATGGACATTACGTTGTAGATATCTAGAGAACAGACTCCACAACGAGCGAGTAAGCCTTGCATCCACAACAACAGCATGCACCTGCAACATGGTGGGTTTGTTTTTACTGATGGATGGCTGAAGAGGACACACGATTCCAGGTCGCGTGTCTACGCACATTAACTCCAGGTCAGAAACACCCTCGTACAAAAGTTTTATTGCACGAAGGTGCTTGCATCCTATTAGAAACAGTCGCTTGAGCTTTGGGGTTTGCACAACCATGGTCTTGAAGTCAAGTATCTTGATTGCTGTTCCCGAGAGGTCCAATTCCACTAGGTTGGGTAGCCAACACAAGAACAAATTCTTCAATTGTGTGCAGCCTGCTAAGGAGATCTTGGATATTCTGGCATCCTTATTATCTGTTGTGCTGGATGGACGAAATTGTTTTGGAGGTAGCCCAACAGTTTGTGTCCATTGAGAAGCTGGCCCATATCCATTGAAGCTAAGGGATTCGAGGGAGGGAGGAAGCCCACCTACACTCTCCAGTTCATCACAACCATCAAGTACAGGCAACCGGAGGCTACTTGCCTTTGCAAGGCTGAGTGGAAGAATTTTCATGTGACGATTGCCCGACAAGTCAAGCATTTCCATACTTTTCTTGTCTATGAAGTAGTGATCGGCATCGTCTGATGTCTCCCATTGACATGTTGATTTGATTATTCGGAGCCTCCGGAGGTTAGGTAAGCGGCGCTGTAGGTGAGCTACGTATTGTGATCCCATGACGCCCTCTATATTTAGCTCTCTGATATTAGTCATGAGATCCAACTTTTCATGAGACAAGATTTCATTCCAGTATGTGTAACGCAGGTCCAGCACACATAGGCCATACAAACATAACCACTCTGTGTTATGTTCTGCTTCAATTGGTTGGTCATCTGTACAGTGGTCCAGTCCAAGAAATCTTAGGCCATGACACTTCATGAAAGAAGGTGAAGCAAAACTAAAGGCACAACAATAGAGAATCAGCACACCAAGCTTGCTGCAATGATCAAAAAATCCATCTGGTAAAGCTGGTGGGTGGTTGGATATTTCAAATGCCAAGAAGAATGATGACACCGCTGTAGGTATTGTTTTCATACCATGTACTTCTGCATTTCTTGACACGACCGAAATCCAACGGTATGGGCCTTCTTCGTAGACATCATCATCTTTAATTACCAGAAAAGGAGACTCTGAGTGTTTCATGAACATTTGAAGAACATGATCAAGCAGAGAAGCATCACACTTCCAATTTATCTCTCGATGCAATGCACTAATAATATCCCTTGCTCTGTCCCCTTGTATGATTGCATCGCATATCCAATAGTTGGAAGAATGAGAAACCCAATCAAATTTAGTGAAGGTGTGGAAATTACAGTGCAGGAATAAATCATAGAGACAGCAATCTGCAACAACTGTTTGGTCAATGTCCAACATACAGGGGTTGCGAGCAACTATGGTAGCAGCTTCTGAATGAAAAGCAGTCCAAGAAACTGTGATCTTGACAATTTATCAAGAAAGCAATGAATGAAAAGCCGAGTATATCTTAGCTTGTTTTTTACCCCAGAACGGTCGTGATGCATGGTTAGGCAATTTCTGTTGAAGGTCCATATCATCACGTTATTGCCATATCTTACTAGTCGAGGAATACCCATGAGACCCGCGTCAACCTCATCATCACCCCATTAAGAAAAATCATCATAAATTTAATATCCCTCAAGGTTCGATCAATCACCTGACTAACAATATCTATCTCATGCCTTGTGCTTTCATCATGTCCCAAACAATCATCATGTTCATCTTGCTCATCCAGAATAGCCATTACAGAGCTATCAAGTTGCAATTCCTCTGCAATTGCCCTCTGCACTCCTCTTTTATTTTTCCACTTTGAGCAATCTATAAAAAATATTTTGTCAAAGCATAGTTCGGGAGTCGTTCTCCTAGACGGAAGCACTGCAGCTATGGATCTAAGAACAGCGGACACTCCAAATCCTTCCCAACCATCACAATATATGACCTTCCACATGCCCATCTGAATAATATTTAAAGTTTCCTCTGTGGCGGAGCCAACATCTATGTTCCCAGACATCTGAAGTTAAACACGTTAATAAGTTAGAAGTATAACGCTTCTAGAGCTGCAACACTAATTTAGCATATACCAATAATGCATCTTTGAACAATCAATTTTGTTGGAATAATCCTGGTTAGATGCTTAATCGAGTTGGAGTTGGACTATGTTGTTTGTGTCCAAGTATGATAGGTGTTGTCACATCTACTCTCGAAACAGGGTCTCGCCCCGCTTTATAGATAAAGTACAAACTAAAGTCTACGGCCGGACGATACAAGGTAGCGAGGAGGCCTCTGACAAAGCATAACCCGATATAGTCCTTGTTTGCTTGGGCTTTTGTTTCTACTTTTGCAGCTTTTTCACTTTGGCTAAAAACCCATAATAGCTCCTAAATAGGTGCTTTCGGAGCTTTTATGGCTGTTGGTGTTATGGCTTTTTCGTCAAAGTGAAAAAGTTACAAAAGCAAAAGCAAAAGCAAAAGACCAAACTAACATGACCATAACCATGCAACATAAACGCACACGACTATTACATTGGAAAAGAAATACATGTAGGCCTTAATACAACGACACCACATGCCCTACGGAACCTAAGCTTCATGACAACACCTCGGGAGGTGGAATGGTGCTAAGCATCTCTGCCGCCGAGTCCGAGACGGACATAGGTCTTCACCTGGAACCTTGGCACCAAGAGGAGATGACATCCTCAAGAGAAGAGCGGCACACACGAGTGTCGACGCCGTTGGCGCCAAAGCGCATAGCTTCGCGCGATAGCTCACCTATGCTACCACATGGATCTCAGGGCAACCGCAACGAGCACCAACTTCCAGATTTGGATCTACGCATCACCACTGACAATAATAGACAGCGAGCACCCGCTACACCCATCGCTGCCCACATGACCAAGAGGCATAGCCACTACCATCGCCAAGGTGCCTGCCGGAATGCTAGGAATTCCGACCATGCGGACCGCCATTCGGGGTCACCACCCCAGCATCCATGTCCCGAAATACCACCACCTTCGCTCTTCACAGCACCCCAACCACGGTAGGGAGAGTAGACGCACCTCCATATCCACTCCTAACCCTGCATCAACCACCAAGTCCGGGTCAACACCTCAACAGTAGGAGGCAGCCACATGAACATCCTCATCCGGTCCGACAGGAAGGGGGGGGGCGTGGGCACAACCAAGTGACTACCGACACCACCACCGAGAAAGTGCCGACCATATCCCTCTGGCTTTGGCCCGGGTGAGCTCATATGACACCAAGCATATCGCCTTGGGTGCCGATTCGTCTGCGGGTGCAGCGATGTCACGACCACCACCTCCGCCTACTACGCCCGCAGGCACTACCAGGTTCGAGCCGAACCTCACTTACTCGGAGTGACAACCCTGACCTGTCTCAAGCTGGATCTGGTCCGTCCGAGCACGAGCCCTAGGTCATAGCCACCTCCGCCATGCGTATACTCACGCACAACCGGCATGGACCCAGGAGAAGGGAGGTCGCACCACCACCAGCACCCCGCCCCCGAACGCCAACCGCCGCCGCCAAACCTATCGCAACCGCGTCGACCTCCCATGCAACCACCAAGCTCCCATTATGGTGCCGGCAAACCTAGAGCATAGCCTGCACCAGGGGCGGCCACCCTCGTTGGCAGGGATCCCCAGGCCAACCGCCACACTGGGTACCCAATCGGGTTGCCAAGGAACCACGGGCTCGAGCTGCCAGCCTAGCCACAACCAGGGACTGGCACCACCGAGCAACACACACACAACCCCATCACTGATGCCATGCACTCCCCCTCCCCATGTGCCCTACCGCAAGGCAGCAGCCACCCCCACCAGATCCGCCCACACTCAGGACCCACCTCGCGCCAGCCGCGCATAGCCCTCGTTGTCCCACACCCAGTCGAGCCAACGTAGCAACCGCAACAACAACCTACACCATCCGTCCGTTCATCCGTGTCAGCTCCGCCGCCCCCTGCGCGGGCACCGCGTCCCTAGATGAGTGTCACATCCTATGCTGCATGCGACCCACCGAGAAGGAAGAAAGCCTCGCCGCCGTCTGCGACAACCGAGCTTTGCCCAGTGGTGCGCGCCGGCGGCAACGAGGAAGAGGTCAAAGTTGGTGCTTGCTAGGGTTCGCCCCTCTACTCGTGGGGGCGGGCTAAGCGAAGAGTTTTTTACATGATGTCTAACCATCGTTTCACATCCACTGCTTACAGCCAATGGCCAGTCCAATATTACCTGTTTATGGCATCCAGTCTACCTATGGGCTATCATACACTAGCACGTATGGCTTGCTGAGTTAAATCTTTTTACTTGCAGTCTGCTTATGGACCCGCCCTGTGTCCTTATCGTGTTCGCATTGCCTTCAAAGAAAATAATTGAGTTTCCTGAGATATTATTTGTCAAAACAACTGATATAAAAAAAAATTGGGCATGCATGAGATAAACTTGTTGGTTCAAAGAAACTGACAAATTAACCTGCATGGCTGCATCGCCCATTCAAAAAATCAATACCACTTCTAAGGTGGATGCAATAATAGTGGCCCTAACCCTAAGAAGCTTAAAACTCAAAGGGCTAAAGAGAATGAACATAAGGGGGCTGTTGATGGTGAAGGGAGTATGAGCACTCAGGATCATGACAAAACTTGCTCTCCTGTTGTAAAAGAATCTGAAACATTGGAATCTGATGACACATATGACCATGCCTTGTTGATTGATTCTCTGGCTCAGGAAGGACATCCTCCTGATAGTGCACCCAACCCAAAATATGCATTGTTTCGTGTGAGAAAACAAAATTCCTGATAATATAGAAGCTCAGGTTCGTGGGTGTGACTTGGCTTCGGTCCAAGTTCCTTTGACTCTTATTCACAAATATTTTGGGGATGTGGTTAAGAATTCTCCTCGTGTGGAAGAAGTGGAGGGGAAACAATGCAGCAGCCTTAAAGTCTCTTTTGACTATATAGTACAGTCCCCAACCTCCTCAAATGATAATGTTGAAGAAGTAACCCTACACCTCCTGTTATTTCTAAAGAGAATTTGAGATTCAATCTGAGAAATATGCAGAACAATATGGAGAGAATGGAGGACAGAGCAATTGCCTGCAGCAGCTAAGAATAGAGATTTAGAGGGTACCCCTAAAAATCACAAGATGCAGGGCTTTTACCTGCTTCAGGGAGTTTGGTTTCTTTCATATGGTGTAGGACTACAGGAGATTTAAACCATTAACTAAGCAAACATGGGCGGCCTATATAGAGTGCGCCACCCCTCTCGCCTTCTACGTCACAAGGGAATTACGGTAGTCATTATTCATCCCCACTACAAAAAGTAACTGATGTCATGAGTATCGGTAAAGCCAGCTTCTAATGAGTATTATAATGCCCGAGTTAATGTCTCTGGTTGTTGTACTTCTTCTATCTGACTGACGAATCATCCGAATGTACACATGTTATTGGTCCGAGTGGATTTCTCTCATTATGGCGACCAAGTGAATAAATCTTTACGACTCTAGTTGATGTTTTTGTATCTTTAAGATGTGGGTTTAGGCCCCATGGGTGTCCATGAGGTATGGACAATAGTGGGCCTACCCCATGTGGGTGACTTCATCGTTAGCCCCCGAATCCATCAGGACATCCCTATACTTGGTTATTGCAAGGGCATCCCTATACTTGGTTATGTTTCGAGGGACTTGGTTACGACTCTGGTTCATTTGCCGTGTGGCGGGTTAGGAATTCATTTAAAGAAAACTAGCACTTATCCTATAATGAAATTCCCTTACACAATAATGTGATGGCAAGTGACTTGGTTCTATTGAAAGGACATCCCTACACTTGGTTATGTCTCTGGTCTTCCCCCTATTCTCCATAGCGCCTTCCACCGCCTTGCAAGAACAGCGTGAGGCTCACAAAGGATGATAAGTTAGATGTAAATGTCATGATACCCATACAATAGAGTGGAAGGGTTTGTAGGGGATTGATCTTTTGTCGGTTTTCATTAGCCCCACGAACTCCACGATAGAGAACACAGACTCCAGGATAGAGAACGGGAAATGTTTTTGTATAGTGGTTTAGATGATCCAATGCGAGTGAACCCCAACCAAGCTTTACGAGTTGAAGAGTCGTACCAAAGTTGAGACTCATAGACTAATCACGACTAGTCACAACTACTGCTGGATTAATCGACATGGTACTATAGCACACACCATGCAGTCACTGTTTGTAAAGTGTCGCTTAAGCGTCAGAACACCCTCCAAGCTCAAGGCATCCGGCTCGCTTTAGACATGTGTCTAAGGCATCGACCTTAGACATTAGTGTAGGGTAACGCAGCATCAAATAAAAAAAATTCCGACCTACACACCAGCCCAGGATCATTATGAAGATGCATACAAGGTTTTTGATCTCATCGTTACAAATTCGTAGCGCGGCGGAAGTGGAGTTGTCGTTGGTGTAGATCCCCGCAGCTATGATTTTACAACCTGCCAACCGCAAGGATGTACTCCCTTGTCAGCTCACCGAATGGATCTCCGGACAGCCCTTTGGGAGGCCTCGAAATAGACCATCGGATGGTCTCACTGGACGGATCCTCAAACAGCCCTTCGTGAGGCCTCAGGACAGACCCTTTGATGGTCTCACCGGGCGGATCCTCGGACAGTCCTTCGGGAGGACCCTCGAATAGCCCCTCGGGCAGAAGATCGAACCAACGACCTCTCTACGCGGTTGCACCCAAATAACATTTCAGCTCTACGGAACTATTTCATATGAGGGAGAGAAGAAAAATACATCATGCATGGCATTTGTATGAGAGAATGAGTGACTGTGCAGAGCTTCTCTCCACCTCTATTTCTAGGCCCAGCCCAAGGGCTAGAGTATACATGGAAATACCAAAATGCCCCAGATATTTTTCACACTATTCATAATAGTGTTTCCACTATTCCGGAGATATTATCTCCAATAGTGTTCTCACTATTCATGAGATATTTTCTCCTAACAGTATTTTCACTATTCATGAGATATTTTCTCCTAACAGTGTTTTCTCTATTCATGAGATATTTTCTCCTAATAGTGTTTTCACTATTCATGAAAAAATCTGCGACTATTTAATCCTTTTTTTAAGGTCCGGAACATTTCGAGCACTCCCTACAATAATTCTGGACGCGTTCTGAAATATTTCTGGACTAATGATTTCCATTTCTAAAACATTTCTGGTAACTGTGAGACATTTTCGGTTTTCTCTCTGGAACTTTTCCGTCGTCTCTGAAACTTTTCTGGTGACTTTCTCTCAGGCTCTTAAGCGTGTGATCCTATATTCAGCAGATAGACTGTCTAGTATGGTTGTCTAGTATTCAGCAGATAGATGACCCTTAAGCGTGTGATTTGCTCGCACGCCACTTGCAGCTTTTCCACCTAAACTTTGGAACAATAACGTTGTTGCCAAAAAAGTCGGAGGCTAGCCGCATTGAGCAATTCAAGCCGATCAGTCTTGTCAATGTTAGCTTCAAGATTTTTACTAAGATTGCCACAAATAGGTTGACGCAGATAGCCCATTCAGTTGTGCAACCAATTCAATCTGCTTTCATGACAGGACGACACATCCTAGAAGGGGTGGTTGTTCTGCATGAAATGCTTCATGAAATCCATACGAAGAAACTAGATGGTGTTATCTTCAAAGTGGATTTTGAAAAAGTGTATGGTAAGGTCAAATGGCCATTCCTACAGCAAGCCTTACCTATGAAGGGGTTCAATGAATCTTGGCGATCCCAGGTGGATTCATTCATACAGAAAGGCAGTGTTGGCATAAAGGTCAATGATGACATTGGAAATTTCTTCCAAACACATAAGGGGTTACAACAGGGGGACTCCGTGTCTCCTGCGTTGTTCAACAGGGGGACTCCACTCCTTATTGGACGGGCAAAAGATAGTGGCAAAGTAGGAGGACTCGTTCCCCACCTTGTAGAGGGGGCGTCTTCGTCCTACAATATGCGGATAACACAATAATTTTCATGGAACACGATCTAGCAAAATCTAGGAATATGAAGCTTGTGTTATGCCTATTCGAGCAATTGTCTGGACTAAAAATCAATTTCAACAAAAGCGAATTGTTCTACTTTGGGAGAGCGAAAGAGGAACAAGACAAATACAGACAATTGTTCGGATGTGAAATGGGATCTCTACCCTTTAGTTATCTAGGAATCCTAATTCATCATAGACGTTTAACAAATAAGGAATGGAAATGTATAGAAGATAGGTTTGAAAAGATATTAAGCTGCTGTAAGGGCAAGCTAATGTCGTACGGAGGCCAGTTGGTCTTTTATCCTTCTTTGAAGTGCCAGCAGGGGTACGGAAAATACTAGACTTCTATCGATCCAGATTCTTTTGGCAAAGTGATGAGGCCAAGTAGAAGTACATATTGGCTATATGGGATATTATTTGCAGACCAAAGGAACAGGGTGGGTTAGGGATCGAAAATTTAGAAGTGAAGAATAGATATCTGCTTAGCAAATGGATATACATGCTATTTGTTGAGACCAAGGGTATGTGGGTACAAATATTGCGGAATAAGTAACTTCAATCTAAGACTTTGGCCCAAGTAACCACTAGGCCAACAGACTCACCCTTTTGGAAGGGGTTAATGAAGACAAAGGTAACTTTCTTCCAACGGGTGAAGTTTCGAGTTGGCAATGGAAACAATACTAGGTTCTCGTAGGATACATGGCTAGGGGATACGCCTCTGGCTGTGCAATACCCTTCCTTATATAATATTGTGCAATGTAACGAGGATTATGTTGCCACAATATTAAACTCGATACCGCTTAATATCTATTTTAGGAGATCCCTGGTAGGAGAACGCTGGGATGCTTGGTTGCATCTGGTCCAGAGGTTGATGGACGTTCAACTAACATATCAGGGTCATACAATTCGCTGGAAGTTAACTGCGACGGGAGTCTTCACTAGTATAACAGGGGGCAATGGTCCAGGCCGGGTTGAGCATTAGTCCCGGTTCAGTCTAGAACCGGGACTAATGTGAGCTTTTATCCCGGTTCGTGCGGCTAAGGCATTAGTCCCGGTTCACCTGGGCCCTTTAGTCCCGGTTCGTGTTACAAACCGGGACTAAAGGGTGCGATGACGTTTAGTCCCGGTTCATGCCTCAAACCGGGACTAAAGATTAGACCTTTAGTCCCGGTTTGAGGCACGAACCGGGACTATTGGGGTTGAGACCTTTAGTCCCGGTTCGTGCCACGAACCGGTACTAAAGGTCCCATTTTCAAAATCTACCCCCTCCCCCCCCCCGTGGATCGCCTTTTCAGTTTTAAAAAAATAAAAGAAAATGATGGAAATGTCAAAAAATAAAATAAAATAATTTTCCCATGTGATATGTGGTCTAGTTGTTGGGAAAATTTACAAACATGAATTCTCGACTTTTTTGCAAAATCTCTCGAGAATTTGTAAAAATGGGCGTAACTGTTGCATACGAACTCGGATGAAAAAGTTTTTTATATGAAAAATCATCTACTCGAAAAGTTACATCGAAATTTAACGGGGGAACCCCGTTAAACATTTTCAAAATCCTCAAAAACCTAACAGAAAAAAAGTTACGGGGCTTTTAAGATCTGGAGAGGCAAAAAAATTCAAACAATTTCAAACTATGGTCAAACAATGGTCAAACTAATTATCCTACAATATTAGTGTTACTAAATAATTATTTAACTTATTTTGAATTTTGGTCAAATCTGGTCAAACTATGGTTAAACAATGGTCAAACTAATTATTCAAGAAATATTAGTGTTACTAAATAATTACTGTTTTTTAAAACAATAGTTTCAAACTCAAACAGTGAAATGTGTCACTTCATGCTCAAGCAAAATTCCTGAGGGTTAATAGGATTGACATCTTACTATTGTCAGGAAAACAACAAGTGCAGACTCGGAAGCGAAGGAGAATAGAACCCGAAAGTTAAGCGTGCTCGGGCTAGAGTAGTAAGAGGGATGGGTGACCGGTCGAGAAGTTAGATGAGTTGGAATGATGAGGGGTGATTAGAGGATAAATTGAGTAGTGATGAGGGGGTGGTGATTAGAGATTAGAGATTAAAATTTGAAAATAAAAAAAAATTCAAAAAAAATTCAGAAAATTTCCTTTAGTACCGGTTGGTGCTACCAACCGGGACTAAAGGTGGGCCTCCAGGCAGCGGCCACGTGGAGGGCCTTTAGGCCCGGTTCTGGTTTGAACCGGGACTAAAGGGTGAGTGCATTAGTAACTACCCTTTAGTCCCGGTTCAAGAACCGGGACTAAAGGCGCTTACGAACCGGGACAGTAGGCCCGTTTTCTACTAGTGCTTGTCAGTGAAATCGATGTATCTGGATTTAATTGATACAGGGCCATTGTCGAGGTCATTGCACTTTTGGAAGATTAAAGTTTCACTTCGGATTAAAATCTTTATGTGGTTCGTTCACAAAGGATATTCTCACCAAAGATAATCTGACAAAGAGGAACATGGTTGGTCATACTAGATGCTGCTTTTGTGATCAAAATGAATCGATTAAACACCTCTTTCTTGAGTGTCCTCTTGCGAAATTATTACAACGATCAATACATATTGTTTTTAACATACACCCTCCTACAAGCATAAACACATTATTTGGGACGTGGCTCAATGAAGTGGATAATCACATAGCAAAACATATTCGGATAGAGATATGTGCTTTCTTTTGGGCTATCTAGAATACTAGAAATGATTTGATTTTTAATGGAACAAAATTCACTAATTTTTTGCAGGTTATCTACAAAGCTACAACCTGGATCCGTATGTAGTCATTACTAACTCATGCGAACTTCAGGGAGTTTTTGGTTATTGGGTGTGGGTGCAACCATTGGGCGATGGTAGCACGAGCTATATTCAGCCGATTTGGATAGCGAGCTAATAGTAGGCTAGGTGTGTAGGCATCATAGTCTATTTTCAATCGCCGAATGTGGCACTTTTCCCTATGTGTTTTGTTTTAAGCTCGGACTATGAGTTTTTATGGACCTTGAGACTTTGTTACATTTTTATTTAATAATATGGGTGCATGCATTGATTAATGCAGAGGCCGGGGGTTATCCTTCTTTTCAAAAAAAATTACCCACTCCTCAATATCACTACTCATGATGAATTCCTCTGACGAAGATCAAGAGAGATATCTAGCAGCAGATTTAATCAATCATAAACTAATGAGTACTAGTCATGATGAATTCCTCCGTTCAAAACCAAGAGAGAGACAAAATCAGCTGCTAAACTTAATAAACCTTCAACTGTTCTCCGTCAAAGACAAAGAGAGAAAATCAGCTGCTGCCAATCTGATCAATCTAGATCTTGGCACCATCTACGAACACAAGCATTCCCAGCCTGACCAGCGAGATTTTGTATGACTGCTACTTAAAATTAAGAGTGAATTGAATGTAATACCAAGTGTTCCCAGCCTGACCAAACGCTCCTAGCTAGCTAGCTGTATATAGTTGGGTTCACATGTCAAAGCCATCATCTCACAATGGAAAATGTCCCTTACAATCAGTGAGAAAGCTTGTGTACACTCCCACAAGTTTTGCTTGTGTGCTAGCGTCTTATATAGTACATTAGGCTGCAAAAGGCTCTAGGTTCATGAGAGCTAGCTGGATCTCTCATTTATCTTCTAGTGTCGGCATCGCCTTTAAAGAAATGAACTGAGAGTTTGCCTAATATATATCGCTTATGAAATTAGTTCAGAACCCAAAATATTGTGCGCAGTCGAACCCCAAATTTTCTTCTATTGGGCATGCCAGAGCCATTTCACAATCTACCATGCCGTGCAAGCAGTGATAAAACCGTACAAGTGCTCTAGTCATGCATGATTTGGGGTCGATGTAAGAGCAATGGTAGAGGTAACCATGAAAGGTTCAAGAGAATAATTCCCAGCTAAAAGAGAACCATGCATATGCATTTACTACTTTGTGAACGTAAAAGGCACAAGAGTATTAGCCACTCCCCAATATCACTACTCATGATGAATTCCTCTGACGAAGATCAAGAGATATATCCAGCATCAGATTTAGTCAATCATAAACTGATGATTACTACTCATGATGAATTCCCCCGTTCATAACCAAGAGAGAGAGTCAAAAGCAGTTGCAAAATTTAATATATCTTCAACTGTTCAACGCCAAGACCAAGAGAGAAAACCAGCAACCAATCTGATCAATCAAGATCTTGGCACCACCTGCAAACACAACAACATGCACAGCATGTTAATTTTGTGCTTCAGCATTGTTAGCCAGTACCTGTACTCAAGCACATATATACACAAACTTTCTTCTGGTAGAATAATTCAGAGGGCAAGAAGAAAGTAGCCAGAAAATGTAACTTTTTTTTTCGAAAAGGGGATTCCCCGGCCTCTGCATCTGGTAGATGCATACGGCCATCTTATTAACCAGAAAATGTAACTGTGTGTTGCTAGCTAGTATGTAAGTACCTGGTACCTCTACGAACAGCAGGCGAGTGAGGCTCGACAGACAGCAGACAGTTTCTCAATATACAATCTTGTGCAACTAGAAGCAATGAAACCCGGTTTCTCAAAAAGAAGCAGCAAAACGAACGAGCATCACATTACGCCCTGCATGCATTCCAGAAGAAAAATTAAATAAATTCTGTCCAAGACCCTACAAAGTGAGAATCTAGTATGATGGTTAATGTTGCGCGCGCGTGTGTGTGACGCTCTAGCTAGTGAGAAAACCGTAAAATGTGCAGGAGTGCTTATCTAGTATCCAACAGAACTCATGGTCAGCCCAAGACCAAGAAAGAAAAGCAGCAGCAAAGTTAAACCATAATCAACTGATGAGAACCGGACTCATGATCAATTTCTCTGTCCAAAACCAGCCACGAGATGAATGCAGCTGTGTAACTTAACAAATCTTCAAATGACGAGAAGTACTCAGGAACCAGGAATCAGAAGATGGATGCCTCCGTTGAAGACCATGCGGGAGAATCAGCTGCAAGTTCGATCAATCGGCACCACCTGTAAAGTAGAAACACAGTAACAAGGACAATCGAAAAGGTGCCATAGCACCCGGGTGTCCCGACACCCTGCTATCCAGCGCGTCCAGTGCCTTAAAGATTCGTGGCGAGGACTTAACAGCAGCTGGCCATTTGCGTCTCGATGCTAATTAGGCATTCGTTTTACAGAGTAGAATAGGGCCAGTCCTAGGCTGCGGGAGACAAGGTAGGTGTGGCTGCATGTCACGGACAGCGCCGTGGTAGCCCTGGCACGCACGGAGACAGGGTGAAAGGACAACTCATGGGCAGTCACATGCAACGGTGAACAGACCAAGAACACACACGCACCGCATGCTCTGCAAGATTCCTTTTCTTTGCCCTTAAAACGATAGGTTAGATAATAGTTCATAAAAGAAAATAGAGTGCATCCAATGCATGTTTACGGTTTCATCACACCAAATTCCTGCAGGATGAATAGTGCAACCAAGACCAGTCAAGACACATGATTCTGGCCGGCTGACATGTCAACTCCAACGTCTATCCATCTTTTCTTAGGTGAAATCAGGCAAGGAGGAACAAGGCTACACTAGGACCAGTTTATTTGTCGATATTCCTGAACTTAATGAAACACTAGACCTGCTAATGGATGCCATCGCTACAGTGTGTGGCACAGATCTTTATGTGGCAGATTCTGGACGGATGGTGGAGATAAGAGGGTGTCTAGGCACCCGGGTTCTAAAAAACCAGTCTCCAAGGACAATACGTTACATTTGTGCTTTGCCATCGTTAACAAGTAGTGCTACTCAACTACATATATACTCAAAACTTTCTTCTGGAAGAATAATTTAGAGGGCACGAAGAAAGCAAGCCGGCAAATGAAATTGCTTGTTAGTGGCTAGCTAGCTAGCTACTACATGTGTACCTTAACAGCAGACAGCAGACAAGATGCTCGAGATAGCAGAAACTTAGATTGGCACTCCGATCTGCTTCCTCGATCGTCAAACTGCTAATGCAGGAGTTGCAGACAGACCAAAGCAAATTGCGTCCTCCTATCTTCTCTGCTTGCAACTAAAGAGTGCAAAATGCGTTGCTTGATAGTTGATACCTCCATAGTGTCATGGTAGCTTCATGGATGCATGGGCTTTTGCTTCCCCCCTTTCACTTTGCCTAAGCATGAAGCAACGTATGTATGCTGCTGCTTTGCTTTTGCTTTTTTTATTTTTCTTTTCAAAAGATGATTGAGATGCAGCTGCTCCTACAGGTTTTATTTTTTTCCTTTTCCAACAGTACAGATTTCCATGGTAGGGTGTTTTGTCGTTTGTGCTGCCCAGTGAGCAGGAGCCACCCGCAACATGCCGAGCAAGTGTCTCTGTCCCCTAACTTCCTAAGTTTAGCAGCACTCCCTCTGTCTAAGTTCAACCTTTGAACAACAATAATCTAACAACACCATATCGTTACTAAAATGAGTTTCTTATGGTTTTGTTTTTGCAACCATTCAGAAACTCTGAAGAAGAAATTTTACAATCAAAGCTTGAACTTGGCCTTGTAATTACATTAGACCACGACCACCGTATGCATGCATATCCTCTTTATACATTGCCACATTCAGATATATATTCAGTTCAAGAGTAGAATCCCTTTACCATTCAGAAATATATAAGCTCGGTTTGGTTTGGTTTAGAGCTTATACGCAACAACCGGCACGCATGTACAGCTCCTGATCTCTTTTGTTTCTTGAAAAGCATATATAGCAAACAAAACACGCAGGGACATCTGTTTGTTCCCAAAAGCATAATAATAACAAACAAACTACAAGTTCAGGAAGGGTCGATGCGCAACACACCCAACCAGCCGTTTCTTGGTTCAGTTCAGATACATATGCATGGAAAACAGTCAAATCGAATACGGAGCAATTATAGTAGCAGGCGGACGTCGCGAGATGCAAGTATACTCTAATGATGGCGTGCTCTCGCGACCCTCATGGCGAGACACCCGATGAGAGACGGTGCGTATCCTTCGCCGCCGACCTGCGGACGCGTACGCTCTCCTTCAACGACGGCGTACTGATCCTCCGGCGAGACGCTCTCCGCCTCGTCCTGATCGATGGGCGCGGGGTCCCGGTCGACGCGCGGTTTCTCCGCGTGGGGGAGTACATCGACATTGGCGACGTCATCTCGCTGCCGTGTCACTTTGTGAGGGTTCGGGATCGGCTACCGGCAAGTTAAATTAATATAACGACACTCAGATTATCATAAACTTTTATGAAAGATAAAGAAACTTGATGGATTCAGAATCTATTTGTGAGGTTTATAAAAAAAGATTTAACAGGCAGTGAATGCATCGGTATTTTGTAGTCACAGGGTCACAGCCATTAGTATAGTAGTATAATAACACCCGAAACTTCTAGCTAGTAAAATAAGAGAACAACCCAGCCGACCAATATAATTCACACAAAGAGCCAAGCAATTGCAACAACCAGCACAGATAGCTGCTGCTTTTTCTCATTTTTCATAAGCATACCAAACAACACACGCGGGCAGCTAGCAGGTCAATGTATGCACAACACAAGTACACGCACAACCAGCCAAGCTGTTTCTTGGTTCAGTTCAGATACATGGGAAACACTCTCAAACAAGTCACACTCAGAAGCAGCTAGCCTTTGACTCACAAGCTGGTTCTTGGTTCAGTTCAGATACATAGGCAGGCACACATAGACAGCTGTAACCACAGAGACACACGCGCATAGCAAGCGTTCATCAAAGCCACACACAAATGAAGACTGGTGGATGCACGGAGGCGTCCACAACAAACCACTCCAATCTCAAACCACACATGCACGCACCGTCGAGGTCTGCATGGGCAGGCACAAACCTGTCCCTCTCTTATTGAAATCCACAATATAATAAACGGTCAGAGCCACCATAAGCTCGCACCTAATAAGGACAATACCAATCCAAAAAGGCACACAAAGCAAACCAAACGCATGATCCATCAGCAGCAGCAGCGTCCATCACTTTCATGTAGCGACGGAGGGAACACCATGGTGCAAGTTCACCTAGGTAACGTGAGAGAAACAAGATGGTCAGTAACTGAATGCAATCAGGAGCAGTGGCAAATGGGACTCAGAAGTCATTTGCATGTATAATTAGTACCTGAGGACGGAGACCCTGGGCAGCTTCTCCTTGTAGTAGCGCGAGTGGACCGGCGCCTCGAAATGGTCGGGGCGGTGGTCGGCGTCCCACTCCAGAGCATCCCACACGTCCTTCTCGATCTCGACAGTCGGCTTCTTGTCGCCTTGGCCCCGCGCCCCCACGGATGGCAGCCGGCGCAGGCTCCAGCATCCCCTGATTTTGATGCTCTTGAGCGCAGGGGCAACCATCTTGACCTCGCATATTTGCTGCAGATTTGGGAGGTCGTGCAGTTGGATGGTGGTAAGCTTTGGGAATTGTACACCGCGGGTAGTTATTTCTTCAGGGTATTCTTCGTCCAGTATGAAGATGTGGCTGAGGTCGCCGCAGTGGATGATGTGGAGGGTCTCCAAGGTGGGGAAGGAGGAGACCCACAGAGGGAGCACAAACTGGAGGGTGGGGCATGAACGGAGCTGAAGGTGCTGTAAATTTTTGAAGGATCCGGTATCCCCAAATTCATGAAATTGTGAACCTTTACTGAAAATGCAGCGGGCCATTAGGAGATCTGACACCCACAAGGTCTCCAATGAAGTAAATCCGGATGAACCCCGAGTGAAGATGGTATCAACTTTTGGGCACCTCTCCACGCAGCACCGCCTAAGCGTTTTCCTACAATAGCCTTGAGGCACAATAGCACGTACCCAGACATCATGTACATGCAGGGTTTCCGTATACTTTACCATCAGACGGCCTAGCACTTTGTCAAGTTCTCTCTCCACGTTGAAGCTCCCTTCAGCAATCTCTACATGTCGAACAAACTTTGTAGCAGGAGGCTGTGGAAAGGCCTGCACTGGGGCAGCACCAACCATCCCAAGGACATCACTGTACCGGCCTGCTGGAATAAGCTGCGGGCTCTCTTGATCACTGGGGCCAATCATATCCTTGCTAGTTGCTTCAAATTGAATAATCCCATCATAAACAGGTGAGGAGGTGAAGTGAATATTAAAATGAACATCATCTTGTACATTATCAGAAATTAGATTCCACAAGGAGCGACCAAGCCTCGCATCCACAACAACAGCATGGATCTGCAGCCCAGAAGGTTTGTTTTTGCTTATAGATGGCCGAGGACACACGATTCCAGCTCGCGTGTCTACGCACATCAACTCCAGGTTAGAAAAACTATCATGCAAAAAGGTTATTGCATGAAGGTACCTGCATCCTATTAGAAACATTCGCTTGAGCTTTGGGATTTGCACCAGCATAGTCCTGAAGTCAAGTATCTTGATTGATGTTCCAGAGAGGTCCAGTTCCACTAGGTTGGGTAGCCAACACAAGAACAAATTCTCCAATTGTGTGCAGCCTGCCAAGGAGATCTTGGATACTCTGACATCCTTATTATCTATTCTGCTGGATGGACGAAATTGTTTTGGAGGTAGCTCAGCAATTTCTGTCCACTGAGAAGCTGGCCCATATCCATTAAAGCTAAAGGATTCAAGAGAGGGAGGGAGCCTACCGATGCTTTCCAGTCCATCACAACCATCAAGTACAAGCAAGCGGAGGCTACTTGCCTTTGATAGGCTTGTTGGAAGAATCTTCATGTCACAATTGCCAGACAAGTCAAGTATTTCCATACTTGTCTTATCTGTAAAGGAGTTATCAACATCCTCTGATGTCTCCCATTGACATGTTGGTTTGATTATTCGGAGCCTATGGAGGTTAGGTGACCGATGTTGTAGGTTAGCTATGTACTGCCAGCCCATGAATCCCTCTATATTCAGCTCTTTGACATTAGTCATGAGATCCATGTTTTCTTCGGATAAGATTTCATTCCAGTTTGTGTATTGTAGGTCCAGGACCCACAAGCTGTACAAACATAACCACTCTGTATGGTACTCTCCTATTGTTTTCTTATCTGTACAGTGGTCCAATCCGAGGAATCTTAGTCGAGGACACTTCAGGAAAGGGGGTGATGCAAAATTGAAGGCACACCAACAGAGAACTAGCACACCAAGCTTGCTTGAATGTTCAAAGAATCCATTTGGTAAAGTTTGTGGATGGTCAGATCTTTCAAAGGCCAAGAAGAAAGATGTTGTGATTGCAGGCATAGTTTGCATAACATGAAGTTCTGTATTCCTCCATGTTACTGAAATCCAACGGTACGGGCCATCTTCATAGATATCATCATCTTTGATTACCAGAAAAGGACACTCCAATTGTTTCATAAACTTTGTAAGAACATCCTCAAGCAGAGAAGCATCACACTTCCAATTTATCTCTCGATACAATGCATTACAAATATCCCTTGCTCTGTCCCCTTGTATGATCGCATCGCATACACAATAGTTGGAAGCATGAGCAACCCAATCAAAATTACTGGCCGTGTGGAAATCATAATGCAGGAATAACTCATAGAGACAACAATCTACAAGAATTGTTGGGTTGATGTCCAGCATACAGGGGTTGCGAGCAACTATGGTAGCAGCTTGTTGATGTAGTAGTCCAAGAAACTGTGAGCTTGTCAATAGTATGGTATCGCAATAACAGAAAAGCTGAGTATATCTTAGCTTTTTTGCTACCTCGGAATGGTCGTGATGCATGCTCAGGCAGCTTCTGTTGAAGGTCCATATCACCCTGTTGTTCTTGTTGTCATATCTTCCAAGAGGAATACCCATGAGACCTACGTCAATTTCGTCATCACCCCCATTAAGAAAAATCATTACAAATTTGATATCCCTCATGGTACGATAAATCACTTGACTAACACTATCTATCTCAATCCTTGAGCTTTCATCATGTCCATGAAAATCATCATCTTCATCTTGCTTATCTAGAATAGCCATTACAGAGTGATCAATTTGCAATTCCTCTGCAATTACCCTCTGCACTTCTCTTCTATTTTTCCACCTTGAGCAATCTACAAAGATTATTTTGTCAAAGCACAGTTCCGGAGTGGTTCTCCTGGATGGAAGCACTGCAATTATGGATCTAAGAACAGCGGACGCTCCAAATCCATTCCAACCATCAAAATATATGACCTTGTAGGAAAGCCCGAACAGAATATCAGTTAATATTCTCTCTGTGGCGCTGTCAACATCTTTGGCATAGAACGGCTGAAAGAAAACACGTCAATAACTGAGAATGCCTTTGGTAGCTGCAACACTAATAATTAAACATATACCAATGGCGCATCTCTGAACAAGCGAATTTGTTGGAATAATCTTTGGTTAGATGCTGAGTAGTCGAGTGTGATAGGTATTGTTTTCTGTGTTCCATATGACGTGGTCTTAGTTGAGTATAGGAATCGGTTTGAGTCTGGAAGTCCTACTTGATTAGGCACTAGCTGTACGTGTGTATGTGTGCATATAAGCACATGAGCTTTGAGGAGTAAATAGAAAGAAAAGAAAGGCACGAGACGTGCCTTTGGCCAAAGATTTTCCAGCGTGTTGTGTTTCTCATCCCTGTAATCACGCAAGGCACAAAAAATGAATTTGATGGGAATGAGGTAATAACACTAGTGGTGCCTAAACTTGCCATCGATGTTCACTTTGGTACCTGAACTTGAAAAATACGCCGAACTGGTTCTATATCTTGGCAGTATGATTCAAATACGGTTCAAATCATGTCTAGATATGTATGTATTGCTGACTAGACATGGCAGCGTGACGCAGGACTCACTTGCAGTGTCAGAAAAGAATGACATGAAGAGTGTGCGTCTCAATGGCCATCGAGTCCCACCTGTCAGTGCAACTGAAATAAACAAAAAAGTTGCAAGGCTGGGTTTCAAACTGGTGACCTGTGCGACGCAAAGGACATGCGCCGATGCTGACATGTCTAGGACGTGGTTTGAACCGTATTTGAATCATACAGTCAAGTTATAGAATCAGTTCGATGTATTTTTCAAGTTTAGGCACCAAAGTGAACATCGATGACAAGTTTAGGCACCGCTGGTGTTATTACCTTGATGGGAACTACTCACCCTCAGATAGTCACGCAACGCATCCCCTGTAATCAGGCTCAGGCACCCTTAGATAGATTGTCACAAGGCACCATCCCTATGCTCCCTCCCCACCGCCGCGCTGCCCAGTGAGCAGGAGCCATCCGCAGCATGCCGAGTCCACGCTGCCGTCGCGCCATCGGTCGGCGGCACGACTCGATGGGTGTATTTTTCCTTGAGGAGCACACGCACGTATGCAAACTGCAAGCCGCCGGCTTGCTTGATCGGTGGCACGACTCGATGGAACACGTATGCGAACACAATTGTTTTCATGATCGAGCATGCCCATGGAAGCCGGCTCCCCTACCCACGGGGCGGCGACGGGGCCACTTCTTCCTCTCCGCGTGGATTCCCCGGCTGGTTCGGGACGGCCGGCCGCCGGATGCGCCGGGCTATGGCGGGTCTCGCAGCACGACATGCCCTGGCGCTTGGAGGTGGCGCGGAGGCTGCGGGTGCTCTGCTCTGATGGATGTGTGGTAGCCAGATCTCGTGCGGGGGCTGGTGGTGGCGGTGTGCGCGCGCTACGACCTGGTCGACCGCGGGCGGTGCGGGAAGGCTTCTCTTCCCCGGCTGGTTCGTGGTACGACGTTGGTCCAAGGTGGCAGCCATGGTGGGGCGACACAATAGGTGTTTGTGGGCGCTCGTCCGGAGGGATGGGGGGCTAGTGGTGGCCCTCCCTCGTCGACAGAGGTGCCGGTCGTGGATTCGTTTCGCTCCTACTCCTCTCCCTCTCGCCGGCCTAGTGCTACTTGGTCTCCGGTCTGACGTTCTTCGGGTCTGGGCGGTCGCTGGCGGCTCCGTCGATGGTTGGGGTGTTGGTAAGGCAAAAGCTGGTGCCTTGGTTGGTTGTGGAGTTTTCAAATGGTAGGCCGGCGGCCCTGACGGTGGGAGGCGCGGGGTTTGTGGGCAGATCATGCATCTATGGTGCGGGCCGGCAATCATGGCTACGCATATGTCATGGTTGCGGGTGGTTGACAGAGTTAGGGTCTAACGGAGGGGCAATCATGGCTACGCATATACCATTTGCCCAGTTTTACTGGCCGGCAGTGGCCGCGGCCGTTGCTGTCGTGCCCTTTCCAAAGGCACCGTCACGGTGTTCCCACTCCTCGTCTTGCTCTGGGGGAAAACCTGATTGTCGGGATCAGGCGATCGTGGCTATCCATGGTCGGTCTCTTCTTGAAGGCACCATTATGGAGTCCTGGCTTCATTGTTGTCCGTCTCACCTCTTCGTTGTGGATGCTCATGATGGAGGTCTCTGCACGCTCCAAGCAGTCTTCTTTGGTTTGCTTGGTAGTCGTTGGTGTGGTGTGTCGGTGCCTGACACCTTTGTATCTTGCCTTAGGTTTTTGGTGTGTGTAGGTAGTGTGTGTTTGTATCGACTCTCGGTTGTAATCGGTTTTGATTGCTTTATAATATAAAGTGGGGGAAACTCTTTTTTGTCAAGACCAGCTTCTGCTTGCTAGGTTGAGCGACATCATGTATGCTTCGAGCGATGTATGGGGCGGCGTACAAAATTGAATGGCTAGCTGGGGCCCTAGCATGTAATGCTTTCGTTCGATCTTGGAGTAGAAGAACGGACGCGATTTGCAAAGCACTGAACGCTGTGCGAAGGAAGTGTACGTAGTATTCGACATACAGCGCTCTAGTACACTTACGGTGTGCTGAGCTTAAAACTCCTGCCTAATTTTGTACACTCCCACAACTTTTGCTTGTGTGATAGCGGCTCAGATTTATTAGGCTGCAAAAGCCTGTAGGTTCATGAGAGCTTAGCTGGATCTGTCATGTGTTCTTCTAGCCTTGGCATTGCCTTTAAGAGCATCTATTGTCGGAATCTCCAAATTGACCGAGCGGACGAGGACCACTAACTAACTGGATAGGAGAGGGAAAAAAATTGACCCAACGAAACCCCTCAAATCCTCCATAAACGTCCATGTTGTCCAGCACTCCTCATACTCAACCCATGTATGGGGGCAATACGAGGAGTGTCCTGCGTCCATCACATAGGATTTGGCCCATCACGATACATCTTTTTTCTTTCTTTCTTTCTCTCTCTACAACCGCACCGATCACATGCATGTGACCGGTCACCAGACGTATAAGGAAAAGAATGAGGGACATGGCTGTGTGCACGAAAAAATAGAAACTCAAAACAGACACGCCCGAACAGTGACCGCGGACATTTGAGAAGTCAAATTTGCCCAGTCCGGCTGTAGATACCCTAAAGAAATGAATTGGGAATATGCCCAATAAATATCGCTTTTGGAATTAGTTCAGAGCCCAAAGTATTGTGCGCTGTCAAACTAAAAAAAATATTTATCTTCTGGTGGGTATGCCAAGGCTACTTCACAACTTACTTTGACGTCCAATCAGTGAGAAAACCATATATAGTGCTCTAGCTAGCTAGCTATATCAGTCATGCATGATTTAGGGTCGATGTAAGAACACTGGTAGACACAACCATGAAAGGTTCAAGAGAATTACTCCCAGATAAAAGAAAACCATGCATATGCGTGTACTACTTTGTCAACGTAAAAGGCACAAGAGTATTACCAACGTTCGAAGATCGTTACTCATGATGAATTCCTCCGACGAAGGTCAAGAGAAATATCCAGCAGCAAATTTAACCAATCATCAACTGATGAGTACTACGCATGATGAATTGCTCCGCCCAAGACCAAGAAAGAGAAAAAGCAGCGGCTAAACCTTAGCAATCTTCAACCATTTTCCGTCGAAGACGAAGAATGGAAACCAGCTGCATATCTGATCAATCTAACCCATCAGCTCAAGATCTTGGCACCACCTACAGACAGAACAACAAGCACAGCATGTTAACTTTCTGCTTCGCCATTGTTAACCGGTACCTGTACTCATGTATATATATACACACACAAACTTTCTTCTGGTAGAGTAATCTTTGAGTGTTGAGTAATACAAGTATCATCCCACAAAATAAAATAAAATCAGAGGGCATGAAGAAAGTAGCCAGAAAAAATATATACACATACGTACCTCGACAGACAGCAGCGAGTGAAGCTCGGCAGACAGCAGACAGTTCCTTCTTTTTTCAATATACAATCTTGTGCAACTAGAAGCAATGAAACCCGGTTTCTCAAAAGGAAGCAGCAAAACCAACGAGCATCACATTACATCATGCCCTGTATGCATTCCAGAAGAAAGACTAAATAAATTCGGTCCAAGGCCCTACCCAGTGAGAATCTGATATGACGGTTAATGTTTTACATATTTCATGATGTTTGCATGTCAAGTAATTCATGTGTTATTACAAATAAAAATGTCGAGTAATTCACTTCAGAGTGAAGTGATTACAATAGGCATTTTTAGAAATCTAGCTAGGTGTGAGGATCAAAGTTTCAGATCGCAGGCGAAAAGAGCGGGATTGCGGCGCTATCGCGTGCTGGAAGCGTTCCCGCGAGGCAATCCCGTTTTTTACGCGATCTGCCGCTAACCGCGCGATCGCGCGCGAAACGGAGCTATTTGGCTTCGTTGTCGCTGCAAAATCGCGGGATTGGGCCGAAAACTGAAACACAAGGGCCCAAAGGCCCCAAACAGACCAGAAACAGCCCAAATATCGTGATGGTATATAAAACCTCCTCCAGAAAACCTAGGTCGTGTCCCCCTCATTCCCTTCTCCCCCTCTCACCTAAAACTTGCGGCGGCTGCGCTGTTCTTCCTACCAGCGCCGACTGCTGCTTCGTGGAAAGGCGACCGGTGACGAGGGGCGTTTGCACGAAGCCGCCTCTGCGACCACGATGACATCTCAGTCTCCAGCAGCCGGGGCAATCACATCGCCAGGAGGTACAAGAGTCCTCCGGTTTCATAGCTCATTGGTAGATTCATACTTGTTTGTTGATTCAGGATTTGATACCTACTTGGATTGTGGAGGGTGGCGTTGAACGTGTATGTGTGTTTGGTTGACTTATTCCTCTCACGGATGGATGCAGAGAGTAGAAAGCAGCAGTAAGTATTGCTTCTAGCATAGCAGGCTAAAGCGCTGATATTAGAAAAATAAATAGGCATGCTAAAACAGAGAAAAACTGGAATAGGCTCATGCAAGAAGAAATAATCGATGAGATTGACCACTATCAAGAGGGGATAGGGTCTTTTGGAAGGGACATTGCTGTACGGCAAAGGAAAAACAAGAAGTTTGATCCAGGTAATTGGTTGCCTGATTGTTGTTTCTTATTTTGTTATCCTGTCCAAAGTATTCTAACATGTCCCACTTGTTTATGTTCAAGCTAAATGGTGGATGAACCATGGGACAAGTGCTCCAAAACTAAGGATCTGGCTGCAAGGATTCTTGGTTTGACATGTAGTTCCTCTGCTTGTGAGAGGAACTGGAGTGTATTTGATCAAGTAAGTATATTGTTCCTCCTTTCCACTTAAATGCATTGTTCAATCCATTTTGAAGACTTTGTGATGCTGTCAATTTCTCTATGAACTTAAGTGCAGAACTAGTGGTCTTGATTATACTTCTTCTATTTATCTGGTGATGTTATGCTTGCTGTAGCCTTTGAGATATTGATTTGTTCATTTTGTAGGTTCACACAAAGAGACGCAGCAGGATGCTGCATGACAAGATGAGTGACCTTGTTTTCATCAAGTTCAACTCCAAACTGAAGGACAAGAAACTAAACAAACGCAAGGACCCCATTGAGAAGCAGGTGGTAGATGTTTTAGAAGATGATGAGAATGAATGGATCACTGGTGTAGTGCCAAATGGTGATGAAGAACAAGGTGAAGATCAAGATCAAGAAATTCCGTATGCAAGCTCGCATGCTGGAATAGGAACTTCTGCTATTAATCCACTTAAAAGGAAGAGGGGCGTCTATGGTAAGAAGAGGAAGAAGATGATCCCTGTTACTCCTCAAGAAGATCTGCTCTCTGCTTCCTCTGCTTCAGAAAGTGACGACGACGAGGACACCGACATGAGTTCTGGTTCTGACATGTGAGCTTGTCGGTTTCTCTATGAACTTCATTTTGGCGCTCACGATTCCATCCTTTCCTTTGTGCTTTTGACAAATGAATTCTGAAGACTTTGTGATGCATGTAATGGACTATGGACATGCTGCCGTTTGTTACTGAACTTAAGTGTTGAACTGCTGATGTTATGCTTGAAGCTTGATGCAGTCTTGAATTTGTGTTTCTATTTATCCGTTGAACTGCTGCAGATCTCTTTTGTACTTGTTATGTTCGAATTTATATTGAGAATCCTCTTTTTTCTACTGAAAATATGCTGTTTTCTGAGAAAAATATGCACATGTATTAGTATATATGTGTGATATACATGCACATGTACTGTAGCCGCGAAATGGCTTAGCAGCCGCTATAGCCGGCGATAGCGGCTGTAGCGTTGGCACAGAGCCAGCCGCTAAATGCCTTAGCCCACGATCTGAAACTTTGGTGAGGATGCATTTTCTGATTCTGGAGCATGATGATCCACCGCCTCTTGAACGAAAACTCTGCTGCCTAATCAGTGAGAAAACCGTAAAATGCACAAGAGTGCTTACCTCGTATCCAATAGAACTCATGATCGCCAAGACCAAGAAAGAGAAGGAGCAGAAAACTTAACCCATAATCAACCGATGAGGACCGGACTCAAGATCAATTCCTCTCTCCAAGACCAGCCAAGAGACGAATGCAGATGTGTAACTTAAAAAGTCTTCAAAATCAAATGACGAGAAGTACTCAGGAATCAGGAATCACAAGATGGATTCCTCCGCTCAAGACCGTGAGAGAAAATCAGCTGCAAGTTTGATCAATCTAACCCATCGGCACCACCTACAAAGTAAAAACACAGTAACAAGGACAATATGTTACGTTTGTGCTTAGCCGTCATTAACAAGTAGTACTACTCAAGTACATATATACTCAAAACATTCTTCTGGAAGAATAATTTAGTGGCTAGCTAAGAAAGCAAGCCGGCAAATGAAATTGTTTGTTAGTGGCTAGCTAGCTAGCTACTACATGTGTACCTTAACAGCAGACAGCAGACAAGAAGCTCGAGATAGCAGAAACTTAGATTGGCAGTCCGATCTGCTTACTCGGTCGTCAAACTGCTAATGCAGGACTGTGACGCTTTGCCCTCAGAAGCTGCAGACAGACCAAAGCAAGTTGCAAAATGCGTTGTTTGATACCTCCATATTGGGTAGATTCATGGATGCATATGGGCTTTTGCTTCCCCCTTTCTCTTTGACAAAGAATGAATCAACGTATGTGTGCTGCTGCTTTGTTTTTGTTTTTGCTTTTTCCTTTCCTTTTTCTTTTCCAAAGATGATTGAGATGCAGCTGCTCTTACAAGCTTGATTTTTTTTTGCTTTTCCAATACTACAGATTTCCATGGTGTTTTGTTCTGCTAGAGATAACTTGTGTACAGCAATGTCTACTTTGACTGTCCAAGTTCAGCAGGACTCCGTCGGTCTAAAAGTTTCGACACGTATTTTGACTGTCCAAGTTCAATCTTTGAACAGCAATCTTTAAACATTATACTATTGTTAAAAAGATTTTTCTTCCGATTTTGATTTTCTAACTATTCAGAAACATTAATAGCATTCATAGCATTAGCACTTACTGGTACTAAATTGTGTTTACTTGGCACTAAATACCTGCTGTGTCGCTCTCGGTTACATTAATAGCATTAGCAATCAGAAGCTTTCTGAAAGACTTTTCTGCAAGACGCGACCACGACGACGGCAATGACCGCGTCATGACGACGGCATAGATCGCGTCATCCACGACGGCATGACTGCATCGACACGGCGTCACTACATTGACGACCCCCTACACGGCCACACGATTCTGGCAAAATCGATGTGTGCTCGATGGGCTTCCTCCGGTCTTGGCAAAACCGGTGGACTCGTCGCCGATGGCACCCTCTGACATCCGCAAGGTGCATCGTTCATGTCTGCAGCTCCGTCATAGCGCATTTTTTTTGCGCCTCCGGCTTTGTGCAGTTACATCATCCAGGACGACTACACCATCGACCATGACTACTTCGACCACGGCTACATCATCATGATCCGCTACCTCAACATCGACATTAATGACTACATCTACGGCGACTCATCGTCAAGAACTTCAGTCAACAGCGTCCGCGCCGTCACTAGCGTCCACGCCACTCCCGCCGTGACTGCAGGAGGGAATAGAGGAGAAGATAGGGAAGGCACTAGAAGGAGACACAGTCACTGCCCTAGGTGCCGACCCGTCTACCATTAGAGATGCAGTTGATGATGGCGCAACGAAGAAGACGACGGAAGCACAAGTCTTTAAATCCAGTCGCCATCGTCCGCTTCACTCCTGCTACGACTGAGGGGGAATGTTAAAAGTATAAACTTGAGTAGTTAGAGATAAGGAGATAGAGATAGACCTAGTTTAAACACACAATATCTTACCTTGTACTCCAAGCCTCTTCTACATTGTACTCTATATATACCCCTACGAGGGTCAGATCAATACAACACATAATTCTAGGGTTTCATATTTTCCACAAGTACCACATGAGAGTGAGAGTAGTTGGTTCACCTGTCCATCTCATCTGATGACGAGAGTTGATTGTTAGAGGGCTTGCTGATTATCAACTAAAATATCATCACCCAATGTGTCGCCAACTTTGTTTACTTCTCCTAGTTACCTTTGTGCAATTGTTTTGCTGATGCACTGCAGTGATGAGTTATGTTCAGAGTGATGTTACTTGCGAATTGTTGCCAACAATTCTGAACTCTGCCGTTCGCCTAGTTCCTTTTGTTGGCAGGCACGTTGGATGCTGAATTATGTACTATTAGTTATAAACTAGTAGTGGGCATTCATAATCAGAATCTTGTGTTAAATAGCAGCTGTTGAGTTCATTGTCAGTATAAGATCAAAACATGTTGTCGCTGCAATCTGTTCCCAAGTAGGAGTAAATCACTAGTGTCGATGGGAATAATAGAGTTGCACAAATTTCACAGCTGGGCTGATGATTTACACTTAACACAGAGATCCAGGCGATTGCAACAACCAGCACAGCACAGATGGCTGCTGCTTTTTCTTATTTTTCAGAAGCATACGAAACAGACACACATGCAGCTAGCAGTTCAATGCATGCGCAAGCACACACACAACCAGCCGAGCAGTTTCTTGGTTCAGTTCAGATACATGGGAAGCATCTTGCCTTGTACTCCCTCCGTCCGAAAATACTTGTCATCAAAATAAATAAAAGGGAATGTATCTAAATGTATTTTAGTTCTAGATACATCCCTTTTTGTCTATTTTGATGACAAGTATTTTCGGACAGAGGGAGTAGATGCACGCAGGCACATCTGTAACCACACACACACGCATAGCAAGCGTTCATCAAAGCCACACACACAAATACAGTCTGGTGGATGCACACAGGCATCCAAAAAGCCGCTCCAATCTCAAACGACATGCACACGCACCATCCAGGTCTGTGTAGGCAGGCACAAACCTGTCCGTCTCTTATTTGAAATCCACAATATAGTAAAAGATGAGAGCCACCATAAGCTCACACCTAATAAGGCTAATACCAATCCAAGCAGGCACACAAAGCAAACCAAACGCATGATCCAACAGCAGAAATGTCCATCACCTCCACATTGAGATGGAGGAAACACCACAGTGCAGAGTTCTTCACCTAGGCGACATGAGAGACACAGAGAAACAATCAGGAGAAGTGACAGATAGACTCATAAGCCATTTGCATATCTATATCTATACCACTATATAGTGTATGAGTTTTGAATGGGTCCAAAGCATCAATCCTGACCGTTGGTATTCTCAATCTAATGGTTGAAAGCAATGGGATTCGCATGAACAGTACCCATCAGCTGCCTCCAGTATATTCTAGAACCATCACGTTATAAAGAGTTGCCTGCCGCTCAGGCCATGCTGGGGTCAGAGGACGTGCTTGATGGCTTGAGATGGGTCTAGAAACAGAACCAGATAGAGAAGAAATCTAAATTAAACAGTTAATGAACTTGAATCCCGCTGGTTATTTTCCTTTGTTTTTTCCAACTCTGTCACCAATCAATAGGAATTACACTCTTCTAATATATATTTTTACAAGAATAACATTCGTTATTGCATTCATGCATAATGTATTATTTCGTATTTTCTTTTCTGCAGGGTAGCCTAATGCTTTTTTCCTTTCACCAAAAGCACTTACTTTGACGTGCATCGCACGTGCATACATACTAGTATAATTAGTACCTGAGTACGGAGACCCTCGTCAGCTTCTCCTTGTAGTAGTGCGAGTGGACTGGCGCCTCGAAGTGGTCAGGGCGGTGGCCGGCAATGGCATCCCACTCTAGAGCGTCCCACACGTCCTTCTCGATCTCGACCGTCGGCTTCTTCTCGCCTTGGCCATGGGCACCCATGGATGGCAGCCGGTGTAGGCTCCAGCATCCCCTGATCTTGAGGCTCTTGAGCATCGGGGCCACCATCTTGACCTCGCATATCTCCTGCAGCTTCGACAGGTCGTGCATGTGGATGGTGGTCAGCTTCGGGAATTGTACACCGTGGGTAGTTATTTCGTTAGGATGGTAGTAATCCAGTACGACGACGTGGCTGAGGTTGCCGCAGTGGATGATGTGGAGGGTCTCCAAGCTGGGGAAAGAGGAGACCCACACCGGGAGCACGAACTGAAGGCTGGGGCAGGAACGCAGGTGCAGGTGCTGTAAATTTTCAAAGGATCCAGTCTTGCGTGAACCTTTACTTAAAATAGAGCGGGCCATCAGGAGATCTGACACCCAGAAGGTCTCCAATGCAGTAAATCCATATGAATTCCAAGGGAAGATGGTATCCACTTTTGGGCACCTCTCCACGCAGCACCACCTAAGCTTGTTCGACCAACGGCCTTGCGACACAATAGCATTTACCGAGACATCATGCACATGCAGGGATTCCACATAATTCTCCATCAGTTGGCCTAGTGATTCGTCAAGTTCCCTCTCCACGTAGAAGCTCCCTTGACCAATCTCTACATATCGATCAAACTTTGTAGCAGGAGGCTGTGGAAAGGCCTGCATTGGGGCAGTGCCAACCATCCCAAGGACATCACTGTACCGGCCAGCTGGAATAAGCTGCAGGCTCTCTTGATCAATGGGGCCAATCATATCATTGTTGGTTGCTTCACATTGAATCATCCTATCATACACAGGCGAGGACGTGACATGGATATTAAAATGGACATTACGTTGTAGATATCTAGAGAACAGACTCCACAACGAGCGAGTAAGCCTTGCATCCACAACAACAGCATGCACCTGCAACATGGTGGGTTTGTTTTTACTGATGGATGGCTGAAGAGGACACACGATTCCAGGTCGCGTGTCTACGCACATTAACTCCAGGTCAGAAACACCCTCGTACAAAAGTTTTATTGCACGAAGGTGCTTGCATCCTATTAGAAACAGTCGCTTGAGCTTTGGGGTTTGCACAACCATGGTCTTGAAGTCAAGTATCTTGATTGCTGTTCCCGAGAGGTCCAATTCCACTAGGTTGGGTAGCCAACACAAGAACAAATTCTTCAATTGTGTGCAGCCTGCTAAGGAGATCTTGGATATTCTGGCATCCTTATTATCTGTTGTGCTGGATGGACGAAATTGTTTTGGAGGTAGCCCAACAGTTTGTGTCCATTGAGAAGCTGGCCCATATCCATTGAAGCTAAGGGATTCGAGGGAGGGAGGAAGCCCACCTACACTCTCCAGTTCATCACAACCATCAAGTACAAGCAACCGGAGGCTACTTGCCTTTGCAAGGCTGAGTGGAAGAATTTTCATGTGACGATTGCCCGACAAGTCAAGCATTTCCATACTTTTCTTGTCTATGAAGTAGTGATCGGCAACGTCTGATGTCTCCCATTGACATGTTGATTTGATTATTCGGAGCCTCTGGAGGTTAGGTAAGCGGCGCTGTAGGTGAGCTATGTATTGTGATCCCATGACGCCCTCTATATTTAGCTCTCTGATATTAGTCATGAGATCCAACTTTTCTTGAGACAAGATTTCATTCCAGTATGTGTAACGCAGGTCCAGCACACATAGGCCATACAAACATAACCACTCTGTGTTATGTTCTGCTTCAATTGGTTGGTCATCTGTACAGTGGTCCAGTCCAAGAAATCTTAGGCCATGACACTTCATGAAAGAAGGTGAAGCAAAACTAAAGGCACAACAATAGAGACTCAGCACACCAAGCTTGCTGCAATGATCAAAAAATCCATCTGGTAAAGCTGGTGGGTGATTGGATATTTCAAATGCCAAGAAGAATGATGACACCGCTGCAGGTATTGTTTTCATACCATGTACTTCTGCATTTCTTGACACGACCGAAATCCAACGGTATGGGCCTTCTTCGTAGACATCATCATCTTTAATTACCAGAAAAGGAGACTCTGAGTGTTTCATGAACATTTGAAGAACATGATCAAGCAGAGAAGCATCACACTTCCAATTTATCTCTCGATGCAATGCACTAATAATATCCCTTGCTCTGTCCCCTTGTATGATTGCATCGCATATCCAATAGTTGGAAGAATGAGAAACCCAATCAAATTTAGTGAAGGTGTGGAAATTACAGTGCAGGAATAAATCATAGAGACAGCAATCTGCAACAACTGTTTGGTCAATGTCCAACATACAGGGGTTGCGAGCAACTATGGTAGCAGCTTCTGAATGAAAAGCAGTCCAAGAAACTGTGATCTTGACAATTTATCGAGAAAGCAATGAATGAAAAGCCGAGTATATCTTAGCTTGTTTTTTACCCCAGAACGGTCGTGATGCATGGTTAGGCAATTTCTGTTGAAGGTCCATATCATCACGTTATTGCCATATCTTACTAGTCGAGGAATACCCGTGAGACCCGCGTCAACCTCATCATCACCCCCATTAAGAAAAATCATCATAAATTTAATATCCCTCAAGGTTCGATCAATCACCTGACTAACAATATCTATCTCATGCCTTGTGCTTTCATCATGTCCCAAACAATCATCATGTTCATCTTGCTCATCCAGAATAGCCATTACAGAGCTATCAAGTTGCAATTCCTCTGCAATTGCCCTCTGCACTCCTCTTTTATTTTTCCACTTTGAGCAATCTATAAAAAATATTTTGTCAAAGCATAGTTCGGGAGTCGTTCTCCTAGACGGAAGCACTGCAGCTATGGATCTAAGAACAGCGGACACTCCAAATCCTTCCCAACCATCACAATATATGACCTTCCACATGCCCATCTGAATAATATTTAAAGTTTCCTCTGTGGCGGAGCCAACATCTATGTTCCCAGACATCTGAAGTTAAACACGTTAATATGTTAGAAGTATAACGCTTCTAGAGCTGCAACACTAATTTAGCATATACCAATAATGCATCTTTGAACAATCAATTTTGTTGGAATAATCCTGGTTAGATGCTTAATCGAGTTGGAGTTGGACTATGTTGTTTGTGTCCAAGTATGATAGGTGTTGTCACATCTACTCTCGAAACAGGGTCTCGCCCCGCTTTATAGATAAAGTACAAACTAAAGTCTACGGCCGGACGATACAAGGTAGCGAGGAGGCCTCTGACAAAGCATAACCCGATATAGTCCTTGTTTGCTTGGGCTTTTGTTTCTACTTTTGCAGCTTTTTCACTTTGGCTAAAAACCCATAATAGCTCCTAAATAGGTGCTTTCGAAGCTTTTATGGCTTTTGGTGTTATTGCTTTTTCGTCAAAGTGAAAAAGCTACAAAAGCAAAAGCAAAAGCAAAAGACCAAACTAACATGACCATAACCATGCAACATAAACGCACACGACTATTACATTGGAAAAGAAATACATGTAGGCCTTAATACAACGACACCACATGCCCTACAGAACCTAAGCTTCATGACAACACCTCGGGAGGTGGAATGGTGCTAAGCATCTCTGCCGCCGAGTCCGAGACGGACATAGGTCTTCACCTGGAACCTTGGCACCAAGAGGAGATGACATCCTCAAGAGAAGAGCGGCACACACGAGTGTCGACGCCGTTGGCGCCAAAGCGCATAGCTTCGCGCGATAGCTCACCTATGCTACCACATGGATCTCAGGGCAACCGCAACGAGCACCAACTTCCAGATTTGGATCTACGCATCACCACTGACAATAATAGACAGCGAGCCCCCGCTACACCCATCGCTGCCCACATGACCAAGAGGCATAGCCACTACCATCGCCAAGGTGCCTGCCGGAATGCTAGGAATTCCGACCATGCGGACCGCCATTCGGGGTCACCACCCCAGCATCCATGTCCCGAAATACCACCACCTTCGCTCTTCACAGCACCCCAACCACGGTAGGGAGAGTAGACGCACCTCCATATCCACTCCTAACCCTGCATCAACCACCAAGTCCGGGTCAACACCTCAACAGTAGGAGGCAGCCACATGAACATCCTCATCCGGTCCGACAGGAAGGGGGGGCGTGGGCACAACCCAGTGACTACCGACACCACCACCGAGAAAGTGCCGACCATATCCCTCTGGCTTTGGCCCGGGTGAGCTCATATGACACCAAGCATATCGCCTTGGGTGCCGATTCGTCTGCGGGTGCAGCGATGTCACGACCACCACCTCCGCCTACTACGCCCGCAGGCACTACCAGGTTCAAGCCGAACCTCACTTACTCGGAGTGACAACCCTGACCTGTCTCAAGCTGGATCTGGTCCGTCCGAGCACGAGCCCTAGGTCATAGCCACCTCCGCCATGCGTATACTCACGCACAACCGGCATGGACCCAGGAGAAGGGAGGTCGCACCACCACCAGCACCCCGCCCCCGAACGCTAACCGCCGCCGCCAAACCTATCGCAACCGAGTCGACCTCCCATGCAACCACCAAGCTCCCATTATGGTGCCGGCAAACCTAGAGCATAGCCTGCACCAGGGGCGGCCACCCTCGTTGGCAGGGATCCCCAGGCCAACCGCCACACTGGGTACCCAATCGGGTTGCCAAGGAACCACGGGCTCGAGCTGCCAGCCTAGCCACAACCAGGGACTGGCACCACCGAGCAACACACACACAACCCCATCACTGATGCCATGCACTCCCCCTCCCCATGTGCCCTACCGCAAGGCAGCAGCCACCCCCACCAGATCCGCCCACACTCAGGACCCACCTCGCGCCAGCCGCGCATAGCCCTCGTTGTCCCACACCCAGTCGAGCCAACGTAGCAACCGCAACAACAATCTACACCATCCGCCCGTTCATCCGTGTCAGCTCCGCCGCCCCCTGCGCGGGCACCGCGTCCCCAGATGAGTGTCACATCCTATGCTGCATGCGACCCACCGAGAAGGAAGAAAGCCTCGCCGCCGTCTGCGACAACCGAGCTTTGCCCAGTGGTGCGCGCCGGCGGCAACGAGGAAGAGGTCAAAGTTGGTGCTTGCTAGGGTTCGCCCCTCTACTCGTGGGGGCGGGCTAAGCGAAGAGTTTTTTACATGATGTCTAACCATCGTTTCACATCCACTGCTTACAGCCAATGGCCAGTCCAATATTACCTGTTTATGGCATCCAGTCTACCTATGGGCTATCATACACTAGCACGTATGGCTTGCTGAGTTAAATATTTTTACGTGCAGTCTGCTTATGGACCCGCCCTGTGTCCTTATCGTGTTCGCATTGCCTTCAAAGAAAATAATTGAGTTTCCTGAGATATTATTTGTCAAAACAACTGATATAAAAAAAAATTGGGCATGCATGAGATAAACTTGTTGGTTCAAAGAAACTGACAAATTAACCTGCATGGCTGCATCGCCCATTCAAAAAATCAATACCACTTCTAAGGTGGATGCAATAATAGTGGCCCTAACCCTAAGAAGCTTAAAACTCAAAGGGCTAAAGAGAATGAACATAAGAGGGCTGTTGATGGTGAAGGGAGTATGAGCACTCAGGATCATGACAAAACTTGCTCTCCTGTTGTAGAAGAATCTGAAACATTGGAATCTGATGACACATATGACCATGCCTTGTTGATTGATTCTCTGGCTCAGGAAGGACATCCTCCTGATAGTGCACCCAACCCAAAATATGCATTGTTTCGTGTGAGAAAACAAAATTCCTGATAATATAGAAGCTCAGGTTCGTGGGTGTGACTTGGCTTCGGTCCAAGTTCCTTTGACTCTTATTCACAGATATTTTGGGGATGTGGTTAAGAATTCTCCTCGTGTGGAAGAAGTGGAGGGGAAACAATGCAGCAGCCTTAAAGTCTCTTTTGACTATATAGTACAGTCCCCAACCTCCTCAAATGATAATGTTGAAGAAGTAACCCTACACCTCCTGTTATTTCTAAAGAGAATTTGAGATTCAATCTGAGAAATATGCAGAACAATATGGAGAGAATGGAGGACAGAGCAATTGCCTGCCGCAGCTAAGAATAGAGATTTAGAGGGTACCCCTAAAAATCACAAGACGCAGGGCTTTTACCTGCTTCAGGGAGTTTGGTTTCTTTCATATGGTGTAGGACTACAGGAGATTTAAACCATTAACTAAGCGAACATGGGCGGCCTATATAGAGTGCGCCACCCCTCTCGCCTTCTACGTCACAAGGGAATTACGGTAGTCATTATTCATCCCCACTACAAAAAGTAACTGATGTCATGAGTATCGGTAAAGCCAGCTTCTAATGAGTATTATAATGCCCGAGTTAATGTCTCTGGTTGTTGTACTTCTTCTATCTGACTGACGAATCATCCGAATGTACACATGTTATTGGTCCGAGTGGATTTCTCTCATTATGGCGACCAAGTGAATAAATCTTTACGACTCTAGTTGATGTTTTTGTATCTTTAAGATGTGGGTTTAGGCCCCATGGGTGTCCATGAGGTATGGACAATAGTGGGCCTACCCCATGTGGGTGACTTCATCGTTAGCCCCCGAATCCGTCAGGACATCCCTATACTTGGTTATTGCAAGGGCATCCCTATACTTGGTTATGTTTCGAGGGACTTGGTTACGACTCTGGTTCATTTGCCGTGTGGCGGGTTAGGAATTCATTTAAAGAAAACTAGCACTTATCCTATAATGAAATTCCCTTACACAATAATGTGATGGCAAGTGACTTGGTTCTATTGAAAGGACATCCCTACACTTGGTTATGTCTCTGGTCTTCCCCCTATTCTCCATAGCGCCTTCCACCGCCTTGCAAGAACAGCGTGAGGCTCACAAAGGATGATAAGTTAGATGTAAATGTCATGATACCCATACAATAGAGTGGAAGGGTTTGTAGGGGATTGATCTTTTGTCGGTTTTCATTAGCCCCACGAACTCCACGATAGAGAACACAGACTGCAGGATAGAGAACGGGAAATGTTTTTGTATAGTGGTTTAGATGATCCAATGCGAGTGAACCCCAACCAAGCTTTACGAGTTGAAGAGTCGTACCAAAGTTGAGACTCATAGACTAATCACGACTAGTCACAACTACTGCTGGATTAATCGACATGGTACTATAGCACACACCATGCAGTCACTGTTTGTAAAGTGTCGCTTAAGCGTCAGAACACCCTCCAAGCTCAAGGCATCCGGCTCGCTTTAGACATGTGTCTAAGGCATCGACCTTAGACATTAGTGTAGGGTAACGCAGCATCAAATAAAAAAAATTCCGACCTACACACCAGCCCAGGATCATTATGAAGATGCATACAAGGTTTTTGATCTCATCGTTACAAATTCGTAGCGCGGCGAAAGTGGAGTTGTCGTTGGTGTAGATCCCCGCAGCTATGATTTTACAACCTGCCAACCGCAAGGATGTACTCCCTTGTCAGCTCACCGAATGGATCTCCGGACAGCCCTTTGGGAGGCCTCGAAATAGACCATCGGATGGTCTCACTGGACGGATCCTCAAACGGCCCTTCGTGAGGCCTCAGGACAGACCCTTTGATGGTCTCACCGGGCGGATCCTCGGACAGTCCTTCGGGAGGACCCTCGAATAGCCCCTCGGGCAGAAGATCGAACCAACGACCTCTCTACGTGGTTGCACCCAAATAACATTTCAGCTCTACGGAACTATTTCATATGAGGGAGAGAAGAAAAATACATCATGCATGGCATTTGTATGAGAGAATGAGTGACTGTGCAGAGCTTCTCTCCACCTCTATTTCTAGGCCCAGCCCAAGGGCTAGAGTATACATGGAAATACCAAAATGCCCCAGATATTTTTCACACTATTCATAATAGTGTTTCCACTATTCCGGAGATATTATCTCCAATAGTGTTCTCACTATTCATGAGATATTTTCTCCTAACAGTATTTTCACTATTCATGAGATATTTTCTCCTAACAGTGTTTTCTCTATTCATGAGATATTTTCTCCTAATAGTGTTTTCATTATTCATGAAAAAAATCTGCGACTATTTAATCCTTTTTTTAAGGTCCAGAACATTTCGAGCACTCCCTACAATAATTCTGGACGCGTTCTGAAATATTTCTGGACTAATGATTTCCATTTCTAAAACATTTCTGGTAACTGTGAGACATTTTCGGTTTTCTCTCTGGAACTTTTCCGTCGTCTCTGAAACTTTTCTAGTGACTTTCTCTCAGGCTCTTAAGCGTGTGATCCTATATTCAGCAGATAGACTGTCTAGTAAGGTTGTCTAGTATTCAGCAGATAGATGACCCTTAAGCGTGTGATTTGCTCGCACGCCACTTGCAGCTTTTCCACCTAAACTTTGGAACAATAACGTTGTTGCCAAAAAAGTCGGAGGCTAGCCGCATTGAGCAATTCAAGCCGATCAGTCTTGTCAATGTTAGCTTCAAGATTTTTACTAAGATTGCCACAAATAGGTTGACGCAGATAGCCCATTCAGTTGTGCAACCAATTCAATCTGCTTTCATGACAGGACGACACATCCTAGAAGGGGTGGTTGTTCTGCATGAAATGCTTCATGAAATCCATACGAAGAAACTAGATGGTGTTATCTTCAAAGTGGATTTTGAAAAAGTGTATGGTAAGGTCAAATGGCCATTCCTACAACAAGCCTTACCTATGAAGGGGTTCAATGAATCTTGGCGATCCCAGGTGGATTCATTCATACAGAAAGGCAGTGTTGGGATAAAGGTCAATGATGACATTGGAAATTTCTTCCAAACACATAAGGGGTTACAACAGGGGGACTCCGTGTCTCCTGCGTTGTTCAACAGGGGGACTCCACTCCTTATTGGATGGGCAAAAGATAGTGGCAAAGTAGGAGGACGGGCAAAAGATTGTAGAGGGGGCGTCTTCGTCCTACAATATGCGGATAACACAATAATTTTCATGGAACACGATCTAGCAAAATCTAGGAATATGAAGCTTGTGTTATGCCTATTCGAGCAATTGTCTGGACTAAAAATCAATTTCAACAAAAGCGAATTGTTCTACTTTGGGAGAGCGAAAGAGGAACAAGACAAATACAGACAATTGTTCGGATGTGAAATGGGATCTCTACCCTTTAGTTATCTAGGAATCCTAATTCATCATAGACGTTTAACAAATAAGGAATGGAAATGTATAGAAGATAGGTTTGAAAAGATATTAAGCTGCTGGAAGGGCAAGCTAATGTCGTACGGAGGCCAGTTGGTCTTTTATCCTTCTTTGAAGTGCCGGCAGGGGTACGGAAAATACTAGACTTCTATCGATCCAGATTCTTTTGGCAAAGTGATGAGGCCAAGTAGAAGTACATATTGGCTATATGGGATATTATTTGCAGACCAAAGGAACAGGGTGGGTTAGGGATCGAAAATTTAGAAGTGAAGAATAGATATCTGCTTAGCAAATGGCTATACATGCTATCTGTTGAGACCAAGGGTATGTGGGTACAAATATTGCGGAATAAGTAACTTCAATCTAAGACTTTGGCCCAAGTAACCACTAGGCCAACAGACTCACCCTTTTAGAAGGGGTTAATGAAGACAAAGGTAACTTTCTTCCAACGGGTGAAGTTTCGAGTTGGCAATGGAAACAATACTAGGTTCTCGGAGGATACATGGCTAGGGGATACGCCTCTGGCTGTGCAATACCCTTCCTTTTATAATATTGTGCAATGTAACGAGGATTATGTTGCCACAATATTAAACTCGATACCGCTTAATATCTATTTTAGGAGATCCCTGGTAGGAGAACGCTGGGATGCTTGGTTGCATCTGGTCCAGAGGTTGATGGACGTTCAACTAACAGATCAGGCTCATACAATTCGCTGGAAGTTAACTGCGACGGGAGTCTTCACTAGTAGAAAAGGGGGCAATGGTCCAGGCCGGGTTGAGCATTAGTCCCGCTTCAGTCTAGAACCGGGACTAATGTGAGCATTTATCCCGGTTCGTGCGGCTAAGGCATTAGTCCCGGTTCACCTGGGCCCTTTAGTCCCGGTTCGTGTTACAAACCGGGACTAAAGGGTGCGATGACGTTTAGTCCCGGTTCATGCCTCAAACCGGGACTAAAGATTAGACCTTTAGTCCCGGTTTGAGGCACGAACCGGGACTAATGGGGTTGAGACCTTTAGTCCCGGTTCGTGCCACGAACCGGTACTAAAGGTCCCATTTTCAAAATCTACCCCCCCCCCTGGATCGCCTTTTCAGTTTAAAAAAAAATAAAAGAAAATGATGGAAATGTCAAAAAATAAAATAAAATAATTTTCCCATGTGATATGTGGTCTAGTTGTTGGGAAAATTTACAAACATGAATTTTCGACTTTTTTGCAAAATCTCTCGAGAATTTGTAAAAATGGGCGTAACTTTTGCATACGAACTCGGATGAAAAAGTTTTTTATATGAAAAATCATGTACTCGAAAAGTTACATCGAAATTTAACGAGGGAACCCCGTTAAACATTTTCAAAATCCTCAAAAACCTAACAGAAAAAATTTACGGGGCTTTTAAGATCTGGAGAGGCAAAAAAATTCAAACAATTTCAAACTATGGTCAAACAATGGTCAAACTAATTATCCTACAATATTAGTGTTACTAAATAATTATTTAACTTATTTTGAATTTTGGTCAAATCTGGTCAAACTATGGTCAAACAATGGTCAAACTAATTATTCAAGAAATATTAGTGTTACTAAATAATTACTGTTTTTTAAAACAATAGTTTCAAACTCAAACAGTGAAATGTGTCACTTCATGCTCAAGCAAAATTCCTGAGGGTTAATAGGATTGACATCTTACTATTGTCAGGAAAACAACAAGTGCAGACTCGGAAGCGAAGGAGAATAGAACCCGAAAGTTAAGCGTGCTCGGGCTAGAGTAGTAAGAGGGATGGGTGACCGGTCGAGAAGTTAGATGAGTTGGAATGATGAGGGGTGATTAGAGGATAAATTGAGTAGTGATGAGGGGTGGTGATTAGAGATTAGAGATTAAAATTTGAAAATAAAAAAAAATTCAAAAAAAAATTCAGAAAATTTCCTTTAGTACCGGTTGGTGCTACCAACCGGGACTAAAGGTGGGCCTCCAGGCAGCGGCCACGTGGAGGGCCTTTAGGCCCGGTTCTGGTTTGAACCGGGACTAAAGGGTGAGTGCATTAGTAACTACCCTTTAGTCCCGGTTCAAGAACCGGGACTAAAGGCGCTTACGAACCGGGACAGTAGGCCCGTTTTCTACTAGTGCTTGTCAGTGAAATCGATGTATCTGGATTTAATTGATACCGGGCCATTGTCGAGGTCATTGCACTTTTGGAAGATTAAAGTTTCACTTCGGATTAAAATCTTTATGTGGTTCGTTCACAAAGGATATTCTCACCAAAGATAATCTGACAAAGAGGAACATGGTTGGTCATACTAGATGCTGCTTTTGTGATCAAAATGAATCGATTAAACACCTCTTTCTTGAGTGTCCTCTTGCGAAATTATTACAACGATCAATACATATTGTTTTTAACATACACCCTCCTACAAGCATAAACACATTATTTGGGACGTGGCTCAATGAAGTGGACAATCACATATCAAAACATATTCGGATAGAGATATGTGCTTTCTTTTGGGCTATCTAGAATACTAGAAATGATTTGATTTTTAATGGAACAAAATTCACTAATTTTTTGCAGGTTATCTACAAAGCTACAACCTGGATCCGTATGTAGTCATTACTAACTCATGCGAACTTCAGGGAGTTTTTGGTTATTGGGTGTGGGTGCAACCATTGGGCGATGGTAGCACGAGCTATATTCAGCCGATTTGGATAGCGAGCTAATAGTAGGCTAGGTGTGTAGGCATCATAGTCTATTTTCAATCGCCGAATGTGGCACTTTTCCCTATGTGTTTTGTTTTAAGCTCGGACTATGAGTTTTTATGGACCTTGAGACCTTGAGGCCGGGGGTTATCCTTCTTTTCAAAAAAAATTACCCACTCCTCAATATCACTACTCATGATGAATTCCTCTGACGAAGATCAAGAGAGATATCTAGCAGCAGATTTAATCAATCATAAACTAATGAGTACTAGTCATGATGAATTCCTCCGTTCAAAACCAAGAGAGAGACAAAATCAGCTGCTAAACTTAATAAACCTTCAACTGTTCTCCGTCAAAGACAAAGAGAGAAAATCAGCTGCTGCCAATCTGATCAATCTAGATCTTGGCACCATCTACGAACACAAGCATTCCCAGCCTGACCAGCGAGATTTTGTATGACTGCTACTTAAAATTAAGAGTGAATTGAATGTAATACCAAGTGTTCCCAGCCTGACCAAACGCTCCTAGCTAGCTAGCTGTATATAGTTGGGTTCACATGTCAAAGCCATCATCTCACAATGGAAAATGTCCCTTACAATCAGTGAGAAAGCTTGTGTACACTCCCACAAGTTTTGCTTGTGTGCTAGCGTCTTATATAGTACATTAGGCTGCAAAAGGCTCTAGGTTCATGAGAGCTAGCTGGATCTGTCATTTATCTTCTAGTGTCGGCATCGCCTTTAAAGAAATGAACTGAGAGTTTGCCTAATATATATCGCTTATGAAATTAGTTCAGAACCCAAAATATTGTGCGCACTCGAACCCCAAATTTTCTTCTATTGGGCATGCCAGAGCCATTTCACAATCTACCATGCCGTGCAAGCAGTGATAAAACCGTACAAGTGCTCTAGTGATGCATGATTTGGGGTCGATGTAAGAGCAATGGTAGAGGTAACCATGAAAGGTTCAAGAGAATAATTCCCAGCTAAAAGAGAACCATGCATATGCATTTACTACTTTGTGAACGTAAAAGGCACAAGAGTATTAGCCACTCCCCAATATCACTACTCATGATGAATTCCTCTGACGAAGATCAAGAGATATATCCAACATCAGATTTAGTCAATCATAAACTGATGATTACTACTCATGATGAATTCCCCCGTTCATAACCAAGAGAGAGAGTCAAAAGCAGTTGCAAAATTTAATATATCTTCAACTGTTCAACGCCAAGACCAAGAGAGAAAACCAGCAACCAATCTGATCAATCAAGATCTTGGCACCACCTGCAAACACAACAACATGCACAGCATGTTAATTTTGTGCTTCAGCATTGTTAGCCAGTACCTGTACTCAAGCACATATATACACAAACTTTCTTCTGGTAGAATAATTCAGAGGGCAAGAAGAAAGTAGCCAGAAAATGTAACTTTTTTTTTCGAAAAGGGGATTCCCCGGCCTCTGCATCTGGTAGATGCATACGGCCATCTTATTAACCTGAAAATGTAACTGTGTGTTGCTAGCTAGTATGTAAGTACCTGGTACCTCTACGAACAGCAGGCGAGTGAGGCTCGACAGACAGCAGACAGTTTCTCAATATACAATCTTGTGCAACTAGAAGCAATGAAACCCGGTTTCTCAAAAAGAAGCAGCAAAACCAACGAGCATCACATTACGCCCTGCATGCATTCCAGAAGAAAAATTAAATAAATTCTGTCCAAGACCCTACAAAGTGAGAATCTAGTATGATGGTTAATGTTGCGCGCGCGTGTGTGTGACGCTCTAGCTAGTGAGAAAACCGTAAAATGTGCAGGAGTGCTTATCTAGTATCCAACAGAACTCATGGTCAGCCCAAGACCAAGAAAGAAAAGCAGCAGCAAAGTTAAACCATAATCAACTGATGAGAACCGGACTCATGATCAATTTCTCTGTCCAAAACCAGCCACGAGATGAATGCAGCTGTGTAACTTAACAAATCTTCAAATGACGAGAAGTACTCAGGAACCAGGAATCAGAAGATGGATGCCTCCGTTGAAGACCATGCGGGAGAATCAGCTGCAAGTTCGATCAATCGGCACCACCTGTAAAGTAGAAACACAGTAACAAGGACAATCGAAAAGGTGCCATAGCACCCGGGTGTCCCGACACCCTGCTATCCAGCGCGTCCAGTGCCTTAAAGATTCGTGGCGAGGACTTAACAGCAGCTGGCCATTTGCGTCTCGATGCTAATTAGGCATTCGTTTTACAGAGTAGAATAGGGCCAGTCCTAGGCTGCGGGAGACAGGGTAGGTGTGGCTGCATGTCACGGACAGCGCCGTGGTAGCCCTGGCACGCACGGAGACAGGGTGAAAGGACAACTCATGGGCAGTCACATGCAATGGTGAACAGACCAAGAACACACACGCACCGCATGCTCTGCAAGATTCCTTTTCTTTGCCCTTCAAACAATAGGTTAGATAATAGTTCATAAAAGAAAATAGAGTGCATCCAATGCATGTTTACGGTTTCATCACACCAAATTCCTGCAGGATGAATAGTGCAACCAAGACCAGTCAAGACACATGATTCTGGCCGGCTGACATGTCAACTCCAACGTCTATCCATCTTTTCTTAGGTGAAATCAGGCAAGGAGGAACAAGGCTACACTAGGACCAGTTTATTTGTCGATATTCCTGAACTTAATGAAACACTAGACCTGCTAATGGATGCCATCGCTACAGTGTGTGGCACAGATCTTTATGTGGCAGATTCTGGACGGATGGTGGAGATAAGAGGGTGTCTAGGCACCCGGGTTCTAAAAAACCAGTCTTCAAGGACAATACGTTACATTTGTGCTTTGCCATCGTTAACAAGTAGTGCTACTCAACTACATATATACTCAAAACTTTCTTCTGGAAGAATAATTTAGAGGGCACGAAGAAAGCAAGCCGGCAAATGAAATTGCTTGTTAGTGGCTAGCTAGCTAGCTACTACATGTGTACCTTAACAGCAGACAGCAGACAAGATGCTCGAGATAGCAGAAACTTAGATTGGCACTCCGATCTGCTTCCTCGATCGTCAAACTGCTAATGCAGGAGTTGCAGACAGACCAAAGCAAATTGCGTCCTCCTATCTTCTCTGCTTGCAACTAAAGAGTGCAAAATGCGTTGCTTGATAGTTGATACCTCCATAGTGTCATGGTAGCTTCATGGATGCATGGGCTTTTGCTTCCCCCCTTTCACTTTGCCTAAGCATGAAGCAACGTATGTATGCTGCTGCTTTGCTTTTGCTTTTTTTATTTTTCTTTTCAAAAGATGATTGAGATGCAGCTGCTCCTACAGGTTTTATTTTTTTCCTTTTCCAACAGTACAGATTTCCATGGTAGGGTGTTTTGTCGTTTGTGCTGCCCAGTGAGCAGGAGCCACCCGCAACATGCCGAGCAAGTGTCTCTGTCCCCTAACTTCCTAAGTTTAGCAGCACTCCCTCTGTCTAAGTTCAACCTTTGAACAACAATAATCTAACAACACCATATCGTTACTAAAATGAGTTTCTTATGGTTTTGTTTTTGCAACCATTCAGAAACTCTGAAGAAGAAATTTTACAATCAAAGCTTGAACTTGGCCTTGTAATTACATTAGACCACGACCACCGTATGCATGCATATCCTCTTTATACATTGCCACATTCAGATATATATTCAGTTCAAGAGTAGAATCCCTTTACCATTCAGAAATATATAAGCTCGGTTTGGTTTGGTTTAGAGCTTATACGCAACAACCGGCACGCATGTACAGCTCCTGATCTCTTTTGTTTCTTGAAAAGCATATATAGCAAACAAAACACGCAGGGACATCTGTTTGTTCCCAAAAGCATAATAATAACAAACAAACTACAAGTTCAGGAAGGGTCGATGCGCAACACACCCAACCAGCCGTTTCTTGGTTCAGTTCAGATACATATGCATGGAAAACAGTCAAATCGAATACGGAGCAATTATAGTAGCAGACGGACGTCGCGAGATGCAAGTATACTCTAATGATGGCGTGCTCTCGCGACCCTCATGGCGAGACACCCGATGAGAGACGGTGCGTATCCTTCGCCGCCGACCTGCGGACGCGTACGCTCTCCTTCAACGACGGCGTACTGATCCTCCGGCGAGACGCTCTCCGCCTCGTCCTGATCGATGGGCGCGGGGTCCCGGTCGACGCGCGGTTTCTCCGCGTGGGGGAGTACATCGACATTGGCGACGTCATCTCGCTGCCGTGTCACTTTGTGAGGGTTCGGGATCGGCTACCGGCAAGTTAAATTAATATAACGACACTCAGATTATGATAAACTTTTATGAAAGATAAAGAAACTTGATGGATTCAGAATCTATTTGTGAGGTTTATAAAAAAAGATTTAACAGTCAGTGAATGCATCGGCATTTTGTAGTCACAGGGTCACAGCCATTAGTATAGTAGTATAATAACACCCGAAACTTCTGGAGTAGCTAGTAAAATAAGAGAACAACCCAGCCGACCAATATAATTCACACAAAGAGCCAAGCAATTGCAACAACAAGCACAGATAGCTGCTGCTTTTTCTCATTTTTCATAAGCATACCAAACAACACACGCGGGCAGCTAGCAGGTCAATGCATGCACAACACAATCACACACACAACCAGCCAAGCTGTTTCTTGGTTCAGTTCAGATACATGGGAAACACTCTCAAACAAGTCACACTCAGAAGCAGCTAGCCTTTGACTCACAAGCTGGTTCTTGGTTCAGTTCAGATACATAGGCAGGCACACATAGACAGCTGGAACCACAGAGACACACACGCATAGCAAGCGTTCATCGAAGCCACACACAAATGCAGACTGGTGGATGCACACGCAGGCGTCCACAACAAACCACTCCAATCTCAAACCACAGATGCACGCACCGTCCAGGTCTGCGTGGGCAGGCACAAACCTGTCCCTCTCTTATTGAAATCCACAATATAATAAACGGTGAGAGCCACCATAAGATCGCACCTAACAAGGTTAACACCAATCCAAGCAGGCACACAAAGCAAACCAAACGCATGATCCAGCAGTAGCGAGGTCCATCTTTCATGTAGCGACGGAAGGAAACACCATAGTGCAGAGTTCACCTAGGCGACATACGTGAGAAGACACGGAGAAACAATATGGTCAGTAACTGAATGCGATCAGGAGCAGTGGCAACTGGACTCACAAGTCATTTGCGTATATAATTAGTACCTGAGGACAGAGACCCTGGGCAGCTTCTCGTTGTAGTAGCGCGAGTGGACCGGCGCCTCGAAATGGTCGGGGCAGTGGTCGGCGTCCCACTCCAGAGCATCCCACACGTCCTTCTCGATCTCGACAGTCGGCTTCTTGTCGCCTTGGCCCCGCGCCCCCACGGATGGCAGCCGACACAGGCTCCAGCATCCCCTCATCTTGATGCTCTCGAGCATCGGGGCCACCGTCTTGACCTCGCATATGTTCTGCAGCTTCGGGAGGTCATGCAAGTGGATGGTTGTCAGCTTCGGGAATAGTACACCGCGGGTAGTTATTTCTTCAGGGTACTCTTCGTCCAGTATGAAGACGTGGCTGAGGTTGCCGCGGTGGATGATGTGGAGGGTCACCAAGCTGGGGAAGGAGGAGACCCACACCGGGAGGACAAACTGGAGGCCGGGGCATGAACGCAGCTGAAGGTATCGTAGGTTTTCAAAGGATACAATCTCATATGGATCAAAGCGTGAACCTTTACTCACAATCGAGCGGGCCATTACGAGATCTGACACCCACAAGGTCTCCAATGCAGTAAATGCGAATGAATGCCGAGGGAAGACGGTATCCACTTTTGGGCACCTCTCCATGCAGCACCACCTAAGGTTGCACCACCGACGGCCTTCAGGCGTAATAGCACGTACCAAGACATCATGCACATGCAGGGATTCCACACAATATCCCATCAGTAGGCCTAGTGAACTGTTCATTTCCCTCTCCACGCAGAAGCTCCCTTCAGCAATCTCTACATGTCGATCAAATTTTGTAGTCGTAGGCTGCGGGAAGGCCTGCATCAGGGTCTGGGCAGCGCCAATCATGCCAAGGACATCACTGTACCGGCCTGCTGGAATAAGCTGCGGGCTCTCTTGATCACTGGGCCAATCATATCTTTGCTAGTTGTTTCAAATTGAATAATCCCATCACACGCAGGTGAGGAGGTGACGTGGATATTGAAATGAGCATCTTGTCTATATGAATTGATCAGATACCACAAGGAGCGAGTAAGCCTCGCATCCACAATAACAGCATGCACCTGCAACCCGGAATGTTTGATTTTGCTGATGGATGGCCGAGGACACACAATTCCAGCTCGCGTGTCTACGCACATCAACTCCAGGTCAGAAACACTCTTACGCAAAAAGTTTATTGCACGAAGGTGCTTGCATCCTATTAGAAACAGTCGCTTGAGCCTCGGGATTTGCACCACCATAGTCCTGAAGTCAAATATCTTAATTGGTGTTCCAGAGAGGTCCAATTCCACAAGGTTGGGTAGCCAACACAAGAACAAATTCTCCAATTGTGTGCAGCCTGCTAAGGAGATCTTGGTATTCTGACATCCTTATTATCTGTTGTGGTGGATGGACGAAATTGCTTTGGAGGTAACTCAACAGTTTGTGTCCACTGAGAAGCCGGCCCATATCCATTAAAGCTAAAGCATTCAAGGGAGGGAGGAAGCTCACCAATGCTTTCCAGTCCATCACAACCATCAAGTACAAGCAACTGGAGGCTACTTGCCTTTGATAGGCTTGGTGGAAGATTTTTCATGTCACAATTGCCAGACAAGTCAAGTATTTCCATACTTTTCTTATCCATGAAGTAGTTATCGACATCCTCTGAGCTCTTCCATTGACATGTCGGCTTGATTATTCGGAGCCTCTGGAGGTTAGGTGACCGATGCTGTAGGTTAGCTATGTACTGCCAGCCCATGACTCCCTCTATATTCAGCTCTTTGACATTAGTCATGAGATCCATCTTTTCTTCGGATAAGATTTCATTCCAGTTTGTGTATCGTAGGTCCAGGACCCACAAGCTGTACAAACATAACCACTCTGTATGATTCTCTCCTATTGTTTTCTTATCTGTACAGTGGTCCAATCCGAGGAATCTTAGTCGAGGACACTTCAGGAAAGGGGGTGATGCAAAACTGAAGGCACACCAACAGAGAACTAGCACACCAAGCTTGCTTGAATGTTCAAAGAATCCATTTGGTAAAGTTTGTGGATGCTCAGATCTTTCAAAGGCACAGAGGAAAGATGTTGTCATTGCAGGTATAGTTTGCATACCATGAAGTTCTGTATTCCTCCATGTGACTGAAATCCAACGGTATGGGCCTTCTTGATAGACATCATCATCTTTGATTACCAGAAAAGGACACTCCAATTGTTTCATACACTTTGTAAGAACATCCTCAAGCAGAGAAGCATCACACTTCTAATTTATCTCTCGATACAATGCATTACTGATATCCCTTGCTCTATTCCCTTGTATGATTGCATCGCATATCCAATAGTTGGAAGCATGAGAGACCCAATCAAATTTAGTGAAGGTGTGGAAATTATGGTGCAGGAATAACTCATAGAGACAACAATCTGCAACAATTGTTGGGTCAATGTCCATCATACATGGGGTGCGAGCAACGATGGAAGCAGCTTCTTGATGTAGCAGTGCACGAAACTGTGAGCCTGTCAATCCTTTGATAGGGCAATTCCGGAAAAGCTGAGTATATTTTAGCTTGTTTTCTACCTGCTTGTAATGGTCGTGATGGATGGTCAGGTAGCTTCTATTGAAGGTCCATATCATTATGTTGTTGGCATAGTTTACTAGTCGAGGAATACCGATGAGACCTACGTCAACCTCATCATCACTCCCATTAAGAAAAATCATTATGAATTTGATATCCCTTAGGGTCCGGTCAATCACTTGACTAACACCACCTATCTCATTCCTCGAGCTTTCATCAAATCCCTGAAAATCATCGTCTTCATCTTGCTCATCTAGAATAGCCATTACAGAACGATCAAGCTGCAGTTCCTCTGCAATTGCCCTCTGCACTCCTCTTTTGTTTTTCCACTTTGAGCAATCTATATAAATTATTTTGTCAAAGCATAGTTCCGGAGTGGTTCTCCTAGATGGAAGCACTGCAGCTATGGATCTAAGAACAACGGACGCTCCAAATCCATTGCAACCATCAAAATATATGACCTTGTTGGAACGACTGAGCTGTAGCCTAATTAATATTCCTTCTGTGGCGTCGTCAACATCTTTGGCATGGAAAACCTGAAGTAAAACACGTCAATAAGTGAGAACGCCTTTGGTAGCTGCAACACTAGTGCTCATTTAACATATACCAATGACGCATCTCTGAGCAAGCGAATTTGTTAGATGTCAAATCTACTGCTTAGTCGAGTTTGGTTAGATGCTTAGTCTGAGTTGGAGTTGGACTGTGTTGTCTGCGTCCGAGTGTGATAGGCATGGTTCTCCGTGTTCCATACGAGTGTCGTGGTTGATTGGCTTGGATGACGTGGTCTTTTTTTTTTTTTTTGAAATGGGATGACGTGGTCTTAGTTGAGTAGGAGTCGGTTTCAGTCTGGAACTCCTAGTCGATTAGTTACTAGTTGTACGTCTGTTCATATAAGCACGTGAGTGTGTAAGTTTGTTTGTACCAGGTTGTGAGCTCTGAGGCTGTGTTTCGCGTGAGCATGTGTTTATGTTCTTGGATCAAATCCAACAGAGTTGGTATTAAACACTCATTTGAGTCGCATCTACTGCTTACGGCCACTCCACGATTAATTGTTTACGGCATACAGTCTACCTATTGGATATCACGACATAGTTTCCTATGCATGGTTAGCTGAGTTTTAGTTTTTTTTACGTAGTCTATTTAGGGCATCTCCAGCCGTTTGCCTCCCCAGGAGGCATTTTTTTCGCCTCCTAGGGGGCTGCCAGCGAGAACTTTGGTCTGGGGGGCAAAAATTTTCCACTCGCTGCCTCCTCACGAGCAGTGTTGGACTCCCACAAACGGAACGGCATTTCGTCAAGCACCTTGACCGTGGCGGCGTCGACGACCTCCAGCCAGCGTAGGAGCGCGAGCGTCGACGGGGAAGGAGACGCGCCTCCATCACACCGGGTCCGTCGAGATGCACGGGCTGGAGACGCGCTGCTCGCCGCCTCGCCACGTGCCGGAGATGGAGATGCAGCTCGCGGCCGTGCTCGCCACGCTCGCCCTCGGCGGCGCGCTCGTCGTGCTCTTCTTCGGCAAGTGCGTCAAGGAGCTCAGGCAGCCGGACTTTGCCGCATTTTGTCACATACGTACGCTCGTTCCGGAGCCATGGCGCCTACCGTTGGCTGCCTGTGGCTGCTCCTCCTGTGCTGGTGCCTCGACTTCGAGGACCTGTGCCTCGGCGTCGCCGTGCTCGCCGGATTCCTCGAGTCGCGGGACCCGCGCATCCAGGAGGAGGCCGCGGGCGCGGTGGCCGTCGTGGCGGGGTCCGACTCGTACCGAGGCATGCTGGTCAAGGCCGGCGTGGTCACGCCGCTGGTGCAGGTGCTGGAGAACGCGGGCGGCGTGGGCGCAGCCACGGCGCTCGCCAGGGAGCGCGCGGCGCAGGCGCTATGGGAGCTGACGGAGAACTCGGACAACGTGTGGGCCGTGGGCGCGCACGGCGGCGTGACGACGCTCCTCCACGCCTGCGCCGGCGCCGGCTGCGGCGGCCGGCTGCTCAGCTCCTCCTACGCCATCCTCCGGAACCTGAGCAGGGTGGAAGAAGTCAAGATGTTCATGGTGGAGCAGGGCGTGGTGACCGAGCTGGTGAAGCTCTCGCAGAAGATGGAGGAGGTGCGCAAGCTCGGCGCCATGGAGCTGCTGCACGCCATGGCGCTCGACGACGTCGTCGTCAGAGAAGAAGCCATCAGCATGGGAGGCGGCGAGCGGGGAGGGAGGCAGGCGCCCTGCTCAACTCCGGCCCCCTGCTCACTGCGCCGGGGAGATGCGGGGCGGGGCCGGCGACGCCAGACGAGGAAGGCGTCGGGGTAGGTGTGCGTGGAGAAAAGAGAGAAAGTTGAGGAGAGAGGAGAGAGAGGGGGGAGAGAGAGGCTGCCAAGTGGGGCTGCGCATGCAAAAAGCAATTGCCGGCGCCCCCAGCTGCCTCCCAGGGGGCTGAGTGCGGGGTGGGCGTGCCGGCGGGAAATATTGCCAAAACTGGCGCAAATCGAGGTGTTGGGGGGAGATGCCCTTATGGATCTGTCATGTTTCCTTATCGTGTTGGCATTTGCCTTTAAACAAAATAACTTTGGTGTGGTGCGCCGCATGCATGCAGGAGCTAAACTTGTACGCTCAGATAAACCAACAAATTAACATCACCAATTCGGTTTCCTTTTTCAACATACAACCATATTGTGCGACCAGAAACAACAAAACGAACCAAGGGATATGAGATCAGTAGTCCTGCTGTATCACTCCACGAGGAAAAAAAACTAACCAAATTTGTTCCAAGATTAGTGAGATTTTGTATGACTGCTATTTAAAATTCATAGTGTAATACCAAACGCTTCTAGCTAGCTAGCTGTATATAATTGGGTTCACATGCCAAAGCCATCTCACAATCGAGAATGCCCCTTGCAATCAGTGAGGAAGCAACATATATACGACCCTCTAGTACACTTACGGTGTGCTGAGTTCCAAACTCCTGCTTAATTATGTGTTTTTTTTTGGAAAAGGAGATTAAAACCCCCTGCCTCCGCATCAATCGATGCCATCTTTATTAATTACTGAATAAAGATCTAATAAGAACATAATCAAGCCACCCAAAGCAATGACTCACATCTACAAACTTGATAATGGAGAGTGCGGTCACTCCATATCTCTAACCGGTGTAGCTGCCTGTATGAAAGATCTGTCATGTGTAGCACTGATACATCTCCATCCTATCTATATTTTTTTATTGTTTCATGTCAATATTCTACACCTTTCACAAACTTTTAGCAAAATTTTGTATGATTTTCTTGAACTAAAATATTGATTCATAATTCAGTGTCCAGTGCCAGTTACTGTTTTTTGCATGTCTTTTCTTTCATAGAAAATTCATATCAAATGAAGTCCAAACGCGATAAAAATTTACGGAGATTTATTTTGGAATATATGTGAGTTTTGGGGGAAAACATCAATGCGAGATGATGCTCGAGGGGTCCACAAGCTCAAGGGGCGCGCCTAGAGGGCTTGTGGCGCCCCTGTAAGTCGGTTGGAGGTGTCCTTCTGCCGCAAGGAAGCTAATATCCATATAAAAATCCCCTCAAAATTTCAGCCCAATCCGAGTTACGAATCTCCGGGGATTTAAAAAATGGTTTTTTGCCAGAAAACAGGAACGCAAAACAGAATAGAACAGAGAAAAAGACCCAATGTCGGAGGGGCTCCTACCCTCCGGTAGCCATGGCGGCCATGGACCAGAGGGAAAACTCTCCTCCCATCTAGGGGATAGGCCAAGTAAGAAGAAGGAGGAGGAGGGGGCTCTCTCACCCTCTCTTCCGGTGGCACCGGATTGCTGCCGGGGGAACCATCATGCCGGTCATCTACAACAATAACTTCGCCGCCATCATCACCAACTCTCCTTGCCTCTATGCAGCGGTGTAACACATCTTCTACCAGCTGTAATCTCTACTTACACATGGTGCTTCATGCTATATATTATTACCCAATTATGTATGGCCATCCTATGATGTTTGAGTATGTCAATCGTAAGTGCATATAATCCAAATACGGAAAGTAAGTTAACCCATGCCTCTCCCTCATATAAAATTGCAATTATGACTACCGGTCTAGTTACAAATTGCCTAGGGACAAATCCTTCTCTTGTGTTCGAAAAGCTTTTTATTACACAACTAACTTGTATTATCTTTCAAATTATTAGTAGTTTTATTCGAGCTAAGTACTCTTAATTTATTCTTGCAGACTTATCCTTAAACCTACAAAGTAGTTTTATTCTTGTTGTAGATAAAGTGAACGTTAAGTGTGTGTAGAGTTGTGTCGGTGGTCGATAGAACTTGAAGGGAATATTAATTCTACCTTTAGCTTCTCGTTGGGTTCGACACTCTTACTTATTGAAGCGGCTATAATTGGTCGTCTATACTTGTGGGTTATTAAGACATTTTTCTAGGGCCGTTGCCGTGTAGCAATAGCGTGGGGTTGATATTCTTGTGTTTGCTTGTTTGCTTTATCACTAAGTAGTTTTTATTTTCTGTTATAAGTTGTTCTGCATCTTTAATTATGGGTAGGAAACGCAAAATACCAAAAAAAATAGTTGTACTTGCTAACCCAGTGGTTGAGGAACCACCCAAAATCTACCATACTGCTGAAGCTTTTTTTACTTGGATCATCTTCAATACATTTGTGCACGTTCTTAAAACCCAACTAGCTTAGTTGATGGAAAATCATTAGATGAGCATGCTTATTTTTTGCGACACCGCTTGTCTAAAAAAAGGTAACTTTTACGGGATCAAATTAATTGTTTGCATTGCTATGCTTGGAATTTATGTGAAATACATGATTTTACTTGTTGTTCAAGACCCTAAAAAGCACATACCCTTCCAATGTGAGTTTAAGGATAATGGAATCTTATCTTCTTATGCTAAAGGTGTTTGTAATTACTATGATATTGAACAAATTAAAGAAATTTTTTCTTTTAAGGGTGCCTATGAAATTGCTTCTTTGATTGGGAAGTATGATGCTACTCTTTGCAAATCTGAAAATTTTGTCATACTTAAATATTGCTATGAGAACTATGTTTCTAATGCTTATGTTAAAGAATATATTGAGGACGCCTCCGCTATCCAGGAAGAGACTAGTATTTTGCAGGAATCTATGAAAGAAGAAATTGCTAAAACCGTGAGCTCATTAGATGAAAAAGATGACGAGGAGAGCGAAGAAGATAAGGAGGAAGAGCGGATTGATCACCCGTGCCCACCTTCTAATGAGAGTAACTCTTCAAATAATAAATTGTTTAATTTTCCTTCGTGCTTACCGAATGATGTATGCTATGATGATTGCAATGATCCCATTGATTCATTTGAAATATCCCTTTTTGATGAAATTGATGCTTGCAGCTTTGTTTGTGGCCAAGATGCCAATTTGAATTAGGCTTATGGATATGAACTTGCTATAGTTCCTTATGTTAGGTATGAAATTATTGCTATTCCACTCACACATGATAGTCCTATTATCTTTTTGAATTCTCCCAAATACACTATATCGTAGAAGTTTGCTCTTATGAAGGATTATATTGATGGGTTGCGTTTTACTATTACACATGATAATAATATGCATATGCTTACTGCTCCTAATTGCAATTATTATGAGAGAGGAACTATATCTCCGCCTCTCTATGTTTCTAATTGCAAATTGCAAGGGACTACTTATGCTCTGTATGGACCTATGTTATGTGTGCATGAATTGTTATTTTATGACATGCCGATGCATAAGAAGAGAGTTAGACTCCGTTGTTATGTGATATATGTTGCTTTGTGCTCACTAATAAATTACAAATCATTGTTAATTAAAATTGGCTTTGATATACCTTGGAATCCAGTTGGATCAATTAGTTGAACACTTAATGGCTTTAAAGAAAGCACTGCCTGGGAGACGACCCGGAAGTTTTAGAGAGTTATTTTTCTGTTGTGTTGTTTTAAAAAAGTATAAAAACAAAAAAATATAGAGGGGGGCCTAATTTTTTTTCAAAAAGAGAAGCAATTGAAAGGTTATGCATTGGAGAAATGAGGTCTACCTTGTACACTTGTGTTCATGCTCATGAAAACAACGTATAACTTTTCATGGAAGTTTATCACAAAAATAATTATCCTCTTATAAAAGTTCATTGTATTATAGATATAGTGTGCCAAGATTTACCTCTAGGATGTTTAATTTGCTTGTTTGGTGTGTGTAGTGCAAAAACAGAAACTTTGGCTGTAGTGCGTGATTTTTTTATTTTTTTACGGGAACATCAAAAGTTTCTGAAATTTTTACAGAATACTGCTATGTAAATTGTTTACTTTTTCCATTTGTTTTAGATTTTTTTTGAGTTACAGAAGTATATGTACCATCTGCATTTTTACAGACTATCCTGTTTTCACAGACTACTGTTATAGTTTATTTATTTGCTTATGTTTGAAATATTATTGAGCCCCATTGAATTGTGAGTCATAGAGTTGTGATAGTATACAGTGGGTAATGTTTGATTATAATTATACAATAATTTTACAGTAGACATGATGGGATTTGATGTTATATGTACTAACCCCTCTAATAAAAAGTTTGGTTAAGTTTTGTGTGGATGAAGTGTTCGATGATCGAGGAGGTATTGATATAAGAAGAATGATGAGAGGCAAGAATTCAAGCTTCGGGATGCCCAAGGGACCCCAATTAAACATTGAAGGAGACTCAAGTGTCTTTCTTCTTCGACGAGATCGGTATGTCTCGGTTTTTTTTTCTTAACATGACATGTGTAAATTCTTGGAGCGTTGTGTGCCTTCTTTTTTCTAGTAATGCACCATGCTGATATGAGATAGTCCTTGGTTAATTTATAGAATGCTCTTTAACACTTCACTTATATCTTTTGAGTATGGCTTTATAGAATACTTCATGTGTTTCACTTATATTATTTGAAGTTTGGATGCTTGTTTCTCTACAGTTGGAAAATCATTATTTGTACAATACTCTTTTGCTTCACTTATATTTATTAGAGCGCTGCCTTTTGTAAAATGAATTAAACTCTAATACTTCACTTATATCTATTTAGAGAGTCAACATGAATTGGTCATTTACATGGTCAGTCATAAAATCCTACATAAAACTTGTAGATCATTGAATATGATATGTTTGATTCCTTGCAATAGTTTTGCGATATTAAGATGCTAATATGTGGGAGGTACTACTAAATGATTGTGGTTTAGTAAGAATATTGGTGTTAAGGTTTGTGATTCCCGAAGCATGCACGTATAGTCTCTAGTTATGCTAAGAAATTGGAGCATGATTTATTATTGATTGTCTTCCTTATGAGTGGTGGTGGGGGATGAGCGATGGTCTTTTCATACCAATCAATCCCCCAGGGGCATGCGTAGGAGTACTTTGGTTCGAGAGCTAATAAATGTTTGCAATAAGTATGTGAGTTCTTTATGACTAATGTGAGTCCATGGATTATACGCACTCTCACCTTTTCGCAATTTGCTAGCCTCCTAGGTACCTTGCATTGCCCTTTCTCACCAAGAGAATCGGTGCAGACTTCTCTGGTGCATCCAAATCCCGTGATATGATACGCTCTATCATACATAAGGCTCCTTATATTTCCCCCAAAACAGCTACCATACCTACCTACCATGGCATTTCCGTAGCCATTCCGAGATATATTGCCATGAAGTTTCCACCTTTCTGTTATTATGACATACACCTTCATTTTCATATTGTTTGCATGATCATATAGCTGACATAGTGTTTGTGGTTCATCCACCATTCAAAATTATCATAAATGTTATGCTAGCATCATTGCACATACTAGTACACTGCCAGAGACATTCATATAGAGTCATATATTTCAGTTTTATCAACTTGTAATATCGAGTTGTAATTAAATAGAGGTGTCATGATCATCCTTAGTAGAGCATTCTTCGAGTGAGAAAAAAAGTGGCGAGCCCAACCAAAAAATCAAACATGAGAGAGAAAAAGAAAGGGGCAATGTTACTATCCTTTTTCACACTTGTCCTTCAAAGTAGCACCATGTTTTTCATATAGAGAGTCTCTTATGTTGTCATTTTCATATACTAGTGGGAATTTTTCATTAGAGAACTTGGCTTGTATATTGCGATGATGGGCTTCCTCAAACGCGTGAGGTCTTCATGAGCAAGCACGTTGGATGCACACACACTTAGTTTTCAGTTGAGTTTTCATACACTTACAGCTCTTAGTGCATCTGTTGAATGGCAATCCCTACTCCTCGCATTGACATCAATTGATGGGCATCTTCATAGCCCGTTGATTAGCCGCGTCGATCTTAAACTATCTTCCTTTTTTACTTGCCCATATCAATCTCTATCACCACATTCTATTCTATCCATAGTGTTATGTCCATGGCTTAAGCTCATGTACTGCATGAGGGTTGAAAAAGCTGAACGCGTTAAAAAGTATGAACCAATTGCTCGGCTTGTCATCGGGGTTGTACATGATAAATACTGAGTTAAGAAGATGGAGCATGACAAAATTATATGATTTTGTAGGGATAACGTTCTTTAGCATCTTTAATTTTGAAAGGCGTGATTGTTTGTTCGTATGCCTGAGTATTGACGTCTTTATATCAAGTTATAGTCTATTGCTTTGAATCACTCGTATATTAATATTCATCCCATGATTAGATTATATGATCAAGATAATGTTAGATATCATTTCACATCAAAAATTATCTTATTACCATTTACCTACTCGAGGAAGAGTAGGAATTAAGCTTGGGGGTGCTGATACGTCTCCATCGTATGTATAATTCTTGATTATTTCATGCCAATAATTTAAAACTTTCACATACTTTTGGCAGAAATTTATATGATTTTCTTGGTCTAACATATTGACCCAGTGCCTAGTGTCATTTCCTATTTGTTTCATGTTTTTTTGTTTAAAAAGAAACCATATCAAACAAGGTCCAAACGTGATAAAAATTTACATAGATTTATTTTGAAATATATGCGATTTTTTAAAAAAGAATCAACATGAGACGATTCTCGAGGGGGCCACGGGGCGCGCCCCCTACCCTAGGTGCGCCTAGAGGGCTTGTGGCGCCCCTGTAAGTTGGTTGGAGGTGTGTTTTTGCCGCAAGGAAGCTAATAACCGGATAAAAATCTCCTCGAAATTTCAACCCAATCAGAGTTACGGATTTCCGAGAATTTAAGAAACAATTTTCGACCAAAAAATAGGAATGCAAAATAGAAGAGAACAGAGAGATATATCCAATCTCGGAGGGGCTCCTTTCCTTCAGGAGCCATGGCGGCCATGGGCTAGAGGGGAAACTCTCCTCCAATCTAGGGGGAGGACAAGCAAGAAGAAGAAGGGACTCTCTCCCCCTCTCTTCCGGTGGCACCGAAGTGCCGCCGGGGGAACCTCGTGACGGCGATCTACACCAACAACTTCGTCACCGTCATCACCAACTCTCTCCCCCTCTATGCAGCGGTGTAACACCTCTTCTATCCGTTGTAATCTCTACTTAAACATGGTTCTTCATGCTATATATTATTACCCAATTATGTATGGCCATCCTATGATGTTTGAGTAGATTCATTTTGTCCTATGGGTTTATTGATAATCATGATTGGTTTGAGTTGTATGTTTTATTTGGTGCTGTCCTATGGTGCCCTCCGTGTCGCGCAAGCGTGTAGGATTACCATTGTAGGGTGTTGCAATACGTTCATAATTTGCTTATAGTGGGTTGCGTGAGTGATGGAAACACAAACCCGAGTAAGAGGGTTGTTGTGTATGGGAGTAAAGAGGACTTGTTACTTAATACCAATGTTGAGGATATTGCTTATTGTTAGCATCTCGGTTAGCTGAGGATTGGAGATTAATCAAAAATTGGCCGATTAATCGATTCTACCGGTCGACTATTAATCGGCCACCTTTTGCAAATCCCAGGTTCCCAAAACTAAAATATGATATATTTAACACCAAAACAATATTGTACATAAGTGTTACCTTGATTCCTAGCCTTTGAATACTCAAATAATGACAAACAAAATAGGTCTATAGTACATACTGTGTAACAAGGTGCACAAAACGCAAATAAACGTAGTTTTTGCAAAACATAGTACTATGAATAGGCCCGATTTATCGGTAGATTCCCATAAATTGCTTGCCATAGTAATAAATCGGCTCAAACAATAAAGGATGAAGATTAGGCATAATCTTATTGGTCACCACAAGAGTAACGATAAATCACTGAATCGAAAGATTTTTTGAACAATGCTTAATGCTATGATTGGGTTTTACCTTAATGATTTTTAGTAGTTGCGAATGCTTCCTAGAGTTCCAATTGTAAGTGCATATAATCCAAGTCCGAAAGTATGTTAGCTCATGCCCCTCCCTCATATAAAATTGTAATAATGATTACCAGTCTAGTTACCAATTGCCTAGGGACAAATCCTTCTCTTGTGTTACAATTATTCCTAGTTTTATTCTAGCTAAGTAGTCCCTAGATTTTTTTCTTGCAAACTTATCCTTAGACCAACAAAGTAGTTATTCTTGTTTTATATAAAGCGAACGTTAAGTGTGTGTGGAGTTATATCGGTGGTCAATAGAAATTGAAGGGAATATTAATTCTACATTTAGCTCCTCGTTGGGTTCGACACTTTTACTTATCGAAAGAGGCTACCATTTATTCCCTACACTTGTGGGTTATCAAAGACTCACCGAACATGCATGGCACAATGTAGCACATGTCAGCCAGGCATGACTTGACATCTCCACCGAACCTCCATGTAGGGCAAAGCCACTCGACCTCTTGCCTCAGATTTCCAGTGCTGCTCCACGAATGATGCTCCCAAGAGAGAAATGATGCCGCAGTGTCGCCATCATCCGATCTGGAAGACCAGATCCTAGGGTTTCCCCCGGAGCAGCATGAGTGGGTCGACAGTAGTTACACGACGATGCCTTCATTAAGATAACGGCGCAGAATGCCACCATAGCCCGCCACCGGCTCAACTTTTACCGGCGACTATGTCTCCCCGGCTCACAGCCGGGACTAGATTGTGCCCTGTCGAACCCCAAATTTTCCTTCTAGTGGGCATGCGAAAGCCACTTCGCGATCTACTACGACGTGCAAGCAGTGAGAAAACCGTACAAGTGCTCTAGCTAGCTAGCTAACTAAATTAGTCGTGCATGATTTGGGGTTGATGTAAGAGCAATGGTACAGGTAACCATGAAAGGTTCACGAGAATAATTCCCAGCTAAAAGAGAACCATGCATATGCATGTATTCTCTCCGTTCCTATATAGACTACATTCGGATGTATATAGACATCTTTTAAAGTATAGGTTCACTCATTTTTCTCCATATGTAGTTTATAGTAGAATCTCTTAAAATTAGGAACGGAGGGAGTACTAGTTTGTTAACATAAAAGGCACAAGAGTATTACCCACTTCTCAAGATCACTACTCATGATGAATTCCTCCGACAAATATCAAGAGAGATATCCAGCAGCAGATTTAATCAATCATGAACTGATGAGTACTACTCATGATGAATTCCTCCGTTGAAGACCAAGAAAGAGACAAAAGCAGCTGCAAAACTTAATAAATCTTCAACTGTTCAACGCCAAGACCAAGAGGGAAAACCAGCTGCCAATCTGATCAATCTAACCCATCGGTTCAAGATCTTGGCACCACCTACGAACACAAGAACAAGCAAAACATGTTAATTTTGTGCTTCACCATTGTTACCAAGTACCTGTAGTCAAGTACATATATACACAAATTTTCTTCTGGTAGAATAATTCAGCAGGCATGAAGAAAGAGCCAGAAAATGTAACAGTGTGTTGCTAGCTAGTATGTACGTACCTCTACAGACAGCAGGCGAGTGAAGCACGACAGACAGCAGACAGTTTCTCAATATCCACTCTTGTGCAACTAGAAGCAACGAAACCTGGTATCTCAAAAAGAAGCAGCAAAACCAACGAGCATCACATTACGCCCTGCATGCATTCCAGAAGAAAAACTAAATAAATTCTGTCCAACACTACAGGGAAAAACTTATAAGCCGTGTACCTAATACACTCGGCTTACATTGATTTAAACTCGGTTTATGTATAAGCCGAGTAAAACTCCCGGCTTATAGCACTCGGTTTACAGTCGACCGGCTTATACCATAGAAGCCGAGAGCCGGGCCGAAAAAGCCCGGCTTATGTATAAACCGAGTATTTTCACAGGGCTCCCGGTTTAATAAAGTAACCTGACGGTAGCCCGATGTTAACGGCCACGTGTCACTGTCTATATAAGTCGAGTGTCGTCGTCAGGGCACGGTTTAAACATAAACCGAGTGCATCTCACTACGTACGGTTTATATATAAGCCGGGTGCAACAGCGGACGCACGGTTTATATATAAGCCGGGTGCGACTGCGAACACATGGTTTATATATAAGCCGGGTGCAACCTCGAACCGCACGGTTACTATATAAGCCGAGTTTCACCGACAACAGCACGGTTTTTATATACATATGTAAGCCGGGTGCCGTTTAACTGAGGTACGTGGCTTATATAGCCTGCTCATGTGTCCAGATGGTCTATAAGCCGGGTGCCAGATGCTGGGATACACAGCTTATATATTGGCCGCCGCCATATGGCTTATAAGCCGGGTGCCAGGCGCTGTGCTACACGGCTTATATGCTATAAGCCGGGTGCCTGGTGCTGGGCTACACGGCTTATAAGCCGGCCGCAGCTATATGGCTTATAAGCCGGGTGCCAGATAGCTGTGGTACACGGCTTATAGGCCATATAACATGTATACAGGCACTTCAGGGAGCAGCAACAACATATATACAGTAGTACATCTATCCAGCAGCACATATATCCAACAAATCTATGTATCCAGCAGTACATGACCATGACCAACAAACATATATCCAGCCATACATGAGTGCAAAGTCCACATATGCATACGTATGCAACAAAAGATCACAAACAAAAGGACCGTAAGTTTCAGGTCCACACAGTGCATACATATCCAATGAAGGTTCACAACAACATACATACATATGCAACCAGAGGTTCACAAATTAAAGGATCATGAGTTCCAAGTTCACACCAAGCATGAACCATGCAATGAGCTCCACCACAGCATATATGCCCAGCGTCAACGCCATCCACAATGCAAACCTATAAGTCCATATCACACGCATGAGTTTCTAAAGTTAAGTTGCGAAGATGGATAAGGCAAAAGAGTCAACAAGCATCAACATATGAGGCTCAAATAGAAGCTAAGAAGTATGTACAATATAAGCATCAACACTTGTGGACTCTACCATCAACAATGCACAAGTTTTAAGTTGAAAAGCACAAGCAACGAGAAGACGCAAGCATCAACAATGGACAAACATTGACGACTACCTCAAGTGATCATTGTTGCGGGGAGGTCGAAGCGACATGAACCGTAGTGGGTGTCACTGGACTTGCTTGGCCAGGTGAAGATCCACCTACCACACAGTTATTGGAGCCTTGTCCCGACTGAGAAAACTTGAAGCACGAGAGGATGAGATGGTAAGATTCATGATCTTCAAGCATGAAGGTAAGATGCACGATTGAAAAGTTCAAAGACTTACAAAGTTGAAATTAGGAAGAGTCGGAAGAGGAGGAAGAACGGGCAAAGTGGAACCCTGCATATTATTTCTGAGTTGAGCAAATGTCTCCTGCAGGATTGCCTCTTGTTTAATCATGAATTCTTGTTGTTGAAACAGGGCCTGCTGCATTTTCACGGCTTCCTCCTCTCGAAGCCTGGCATTGGCCTACAATATGCCATCACAACAAGTTCACCATCGTTGCAATACAAAGAAGAAATCACAAGGAAGGTCGATGAAGCAAAAGATACCTCGAGTTGATGGAGCATGTGCAGCCCAGGCTGTGGGCGACGCTCTATAGCAGGACCTGAGCTCGACATGGTAGCACGGAGGTGAGAGAGTTTTGGGATGTCCTTCTTACGGATGGCACCATCGCCAACATATAACCGACCACCCTTCTTGCCATCTCCCGACTGGAGGGAAATTGTAGCGTCAATGTCCTGTGAGGCCGGATCAGAGTCAGGCCCGTTGTGCTCCTTGAACTTCCCAGTGTATGCATCAATCCTCAAGCCAGCGCCTGGGTTGACCCACCCCCCTTCCGGTTTCTTTGACTTGCGGGAGAGGCATAATCCCGTGAAGGTATTGAGCTTCTCTTGGCCCTCACCTCTCTCCCTATTCTGCAATAGAAGCAATAATATCCATAAGAGCACAAGTTTAGAAGTTGGGAAGCCGAATGATATTATTACCTTCTTCTGCACGTAAGCGTGGAGGTTGAGGTTGCCTTGAAGGTGTACCGGACCACCCATCAAGGCACGCCGCTCCGAAGCCATTCGATGTTGGGCCCTCCACTCCGGGTCTATCCATTTGGATATGATTTGCTGGTAGCAAGGAACATTGTTGTTGCACCACGAGGGAACCGCCTGAAGTATGCCAAATACATCCAACTTAGGAATGAAAGTAAGTTGTTTTGATCCAGGCAATCATAAGTAAAAGGAAACTACCTTCATGTACATGGAACGGGTGAGATGCACTCTCCGGGCTAGAGACTTTTTGAGAAGCATTTTGCGTTCATGCGTGAAATACTTCACCACAGCATCAACGCGCGCCTCATAGGGCATGTCTTGGACAATCTTCTTGGCAATCGGCTCCACAACCTCATTAGCTTCATCCTTCATACCCTCGGCGCAAGTAAAGAAGTCCTGCCAAAGAGCATAAGAGGATAAAACAGTTATTAGTGCAATGATTTTAAAGATTGGCAAAGAAATAACTATGAAAGTTGACAAAGAATTTTACCCAAAAATCATTGACCACCCGCTCGGCGGCACTACCATACACCCTGCCCCACTTGTCTTTGGTATCCGGAGCTCGTTTCCAATGCTCCCAAGACCAAGCTGGCTCCTCCTCACCGTCTCCTATGGGGACCAGGCCAGGGTAATAATGCCTGCAAAGACATCCAATGATGCTACTTGGCTGGCGTGGCACTTTTATGTCTTCTCCATCAACCACCAAGGCCCTGCACAATGAAAAGGCAAGTAAGATAGTATCTGCAAAAATCTTAAAAGTAAAGACGCAAGTAAGAGTCCACACAAACACTTACCTCAGACCGGCTGGTTTGACAATGAGGCCCTTATGTGGATATGGTCTCGAAGGGAGCGTGGACACCCCACGCAACCAGATTTTGCTCTCCTTAGGAACCGGCCATTCCATCTTCTCTGCCGATGTCTCCACCTCATACTCTCCCTCCTCTAACTCCTCCACAACCAGCTCCTCCTCCCTCTCCTCCTCTGACTCCTCCCTCTCCTCCGACTCCTCCCTCTCATCCTCCTCCACAACTAGCTCCTCCCTCTCCTCCTCCGCTTCCTCCTCCGATTCCTCCTCGGAATGGATGGAGGGGATAGGGCTAGCAACACGGGATACAGTGGTACGACCATGTCGTCTACCTCGGGTACCATCCACCGTGGCTCGCTGTGTAGGTTTGGCCCTGCCTGCCTGTATGGAAGTTGCCGCACCGGTGCCCTTCTTTATGACCCTCCTCACCTTGCCTAACCTTTCAATCACATTGCCAATGCTTGCAACTTTGTTCCCTTTGTTTCTTTTCTTGCCTGGCATCTTTCAGTCACCTGCTATGAGAAAGAGTAATTCAATTAGTTCATGTTGAAAACTTCATATGCAAAACAAAAGTAGAGCAATTCAGAAGTCCATGTTTAAAAGTTCATATGTTATCATAAAAATATCATATGCATAAGTTCAAAATCATAGGGCGAGAACTTAGCAAGAAGCACAAGTTCATAGTGCATAGAGTTGTCTTACAACTAGAAGTACATCAAGTAGGTAGCTCGACAAAGTTTACATCCTGTGTGCCTGGCAAATGCTGCTTCCAAGAACTGATTCGTCTTTGTAATCCATTCCGGAAGCACACCTCCGCCCCCCCCCCCCCCCCACTCAGCCAGCCACTATACACTCACGATCCTCCATCTGATGTATTTTCATTGACCAAGTAGTTTCATCCAGTATTAGTTCAGTTAATTACAATTCAAAAGAGTTACTATTATAAATATACAAAGATTGCATATTTATAAATAATGTAACTCTTTCTAACGGGAGACGCATAGGTAACGCGACTAGCTAGCTACATGATTTACATATACATAAATCCTACGAGGCGAATGATTCTTACCCTCGAAGCGTGTTCGGTGCCGGTCGTCCGTCCAGCAAGAAGCTCTGCGACAACGGTATCGACGTCAAACTAATGCATGTCCTGCAATAAAGTGAAAATTGGGATCAAACATAATCCACATGCAAACTTGCAAACTGGGACTAAACATAATTCACATGCAGAATAGGTGCTCTTCCCACTCCTTTTGTATTTACAGTGGCAACACTTGTATTTCCATAACAATAACAAATATGTGCTCTGGCCACTCCTTTCTAATATACCATTTATTAGCTACTTCTCTTTTCCCTTTTTTCTCAAAAGAAAATACAAAAGCCTAATCTCAAATGCATATGGTAAATTATAAAATCATGCATAGAGGAAATATTCATGTCATTGAACTTCTGTACAGGCTTTGAAGGTTGCCCATTTGTGCATCCCTTTAGTTCTATACTGCTAGAATCTTACATATACAAGGCTACTTGCTCATTTCTTATCCTGAAATCCCAATGGTCCTTTGATAGTTTCTCTCAAAGGTTCATCATTGTAACTGGCTCTTTTATCCCCTGGTATGTCACTTACTCATTCTTTTTCACTAATAACTTACTTAGATGATAGATGTGTTAAAACTTGTGTATTATGCAGCATTATGAAATCAGTATTGAACTATTGGCATCTAAATGAACAGTTGCTTATCCAACACTTATCCAGGTAACTACAAAAAACAGAGAACAAGAACAGGCTCTGCAGGCATGTTCTTCAGGAGCTACAAACAGTCAGAGGGCTGTGTTGGGTTCAGTCACAGAGAGAGAGAGAGACTACGTGCCGCTGTGTTGGGTTCAGTCACAGAGAGAGAGAGAGACAGTCAGAGGGACGGCGAGTGTTGGGAACCTGGTGCTGTGCTGTGTTGTGCGGCTGCTTCAGATCCGGGAGTCGTGGACCGTGCTGACGGGAGAGCGAGGGAGGAGGCGGCGGGGGCTGCGCTGCGCTGCCGGCCGGCGAGGCGGAGATGAGGTGCAGCCGAACCTGGAGCAGCCGGACCTGGTGAACCAAGACCTGTCAGAGAGAGAGAGAGAGAGAGAGAGAGAGAGAGAGAGAGAGAGAGAGAGAGAGAGAGAGAGAGAGAGAGAGAGAGAGAGAGAGAGAGACCTATATGTGCCGGCGCTGGGAGGTAGGGCGGATCTGTGCGCCGGCGGAGGGAGGGCGGGCGGCGGAGATGGCCGGAGAGCTCAACCCTAGCGAACGGGGATGGGCTGCGGCGCCGATGGGAGGGCCAGCTCGGGGCTCCCCATGCTTGGGGAGGGGGCGGGGGGTCTGTGCGCCGGTGCCGGGGCGGGGGGGGCGAGGCGGACGGTGGGTCGAGGGTGGGCGGTGGTGCGGGGGAGAGACAGGGGCGGCGCGGGGAAAAACAGGGGAGGCGCGGGGAGAGACAGTGGGGAGGGTCAATATTTGGGCCAAAATGAGCTATGCGCGTGTCTATTTTGGCCAAGTCCCGCGCTCACTATAAGCCTAGTGCAGCACGATAAGCCTAGTGTCAAAGAAAAATACACGGTTTATAAAAATATTTTTTTCTTTTAATATAATAAAAAAATTATTAGTTTTGCTTTTAATAATTTATGTGTTTTCATTTTATTGTATCTTTATGATACTTTATTATATTTTTATTTTTATAATACTTTTTATTGTATTTTTATTTAATTATTCTTATAAATGATACCCTCTCCCTTTATTTCATTATTTCCATTCTTTCAAATATCGGCCAATATTCTGGTAAAAGATTGGGCATGTTTGGAGCAGGCCTCACTTGCGGCTGCTTGTAAACTACAACATCTCCGATGTAGTCTCTGGGTACCGAGAGGGAACGAGTCGGGTTTGTGAAGGAAGTGCGGGCCTGGTTACTCCGTTTGCCTTGAAACTTCTCGTGCTATCAAAGGAGGCCATCGAATGACACGTGTCAGGCCCCCGCATTTTTCGGACCCGCCTGGAATATTTGACACATTTATTGCACAGCTAGGGTTTTGATGCCGGACATTGCAGATCTACAAGGCGGCACATGAAATCATGCCTAGAAGCAACATGTAAACTCCTATGTAATGTCTTTGCGACATGCATAGGCCTTTTGCAGACGAGGGAAGGGCGGGCCCAGCCACTGGGGAGGGCAAAATTACCTCGGGGCCATGCCTGATCCAACCGTTAAAATCCTTGGAAAATCGTATGATGCCGGAAATCCTCGAGAGCTGGCACGGTGTCATAACATGGCCCCTGTAGGGTGTGGTAAAAGTTTGGGAGCGTTTCCAGTAGGGCTCACCTGCGACCGCTTGTAAACTACACCATCTCCGATGTAGTCACTGGGTACAGAGAGGGAACGAGTCAGGTTTGTGAAGGAAGTGCGGGCCATGTTGCTCTGTTGGCCTCGAAACTTCTCGTGCTATCAAAGGAGGCCATCGAATGACACGTGTCAGGCCCCCACATTTTTCGGACCCGCCTGGAATATTTGAGACATTTATTGCATAGCTAGGGTTTCGGGGTCGGAAATTGCAGATCTGCAAGGTGGCACATGAAATCATGCCCAAAAGCGGCATGTAAAGTCCTATGTGATGTCTTTGCGACATGCGTAGGCCTCTTGCAGACGAGGGAGGGGCAGGACCAGCGACCAGGGGGAGGGGGCAAAATTACCTCGGCACCATGCCTAATCCAACCGTTTTAATCCTCGAAAACTCGTACGATGTCGGAACTCCTCGGGAGCTGGCACGGTGTCATAACATGGCCCCTGTAGGGTGTGGTAGAAGTTTGGGCGTGTTTCGAGTAGGGATCACCTCCGGCTTCTCGTAAACTACACCATCTCCGTTGTAATCTCTAGGTACCGAGAGGGAACGAGTCCGATTTGTGAAGGAAGTGTGGGCCATGTTGCTCCATTGGCATCGAAACTTAACGTGCTCTCAAAGGAGGCAATCGAATGACATGTGTCAGGCCCCCGCAATTTTCGGACCCGCCTAGAATATTTGAGACATTTATTCCACTGCTAGGGTTTCGGCGCCGGAAATTGCAGATCTGCAAGGTGGCACATGAAATCATGCCCAGAAGCAGCATGTAAAGTCCTATGTGATGTCTTTGCGACATGCGTAGGACTTTTGCAGACGAGGGAGGGGCAGGCCCAGCCACGGGGGGGGGGGGGGGGGGGGGATTGCCTCGGCGCCATGCCTGATCCAACCGTTTAAATCCTCGAAAACTTGTATGATGCCGGAAATCCTCGGGAGCTGGCACGGTGTCATAACATGGCCCCTGTAGGGTGTGGTAAATGTTTGGGCGTGTTTCGAGTAGGGATCACCTGCGGCTGCTTGTAAACTACACCATCTCCGATGTAATCTCTAGGTACCGAGAGGGAACGAGTCGGATTAGTGAAGAAAGTGTGGGCCCTGTTACTCCGTTGGCCTCGAAACTTCTCGTGCTCTCAAAGGAGGCCATCGAATGACACGTGTCAGGCCCCCGCATTTTTCAGACCAGCCTAGAATATTTTAGACATTTATTGCACTGCTAGGGTTTCGGCGCCGGAAATTGCAGATCTGCACGTCGGCACATGAAATCATGCCCAGAAGCGGCATGTAAAGTCCTATGTGATGTCTTTGCAACATCCGTAGGTCTTTTACAGACGAGGGAGGGGCAGGCCCGGCCACTAGGGGGGGGGGGGCAAAATTACCTCGGCTCCATGCCTTGCTTCGCGTTACCGAGTGCCCGTGTCTTGGCTCTAGACGAAGAGAAAAGCACTCGGTGTAGAGTGAAGTTTCAGTAGTTGCTTTTGCATGTCATCATAATATGGGTACGCTAGGGGGTCGAAAATCATATAAATATTAAAGTGGCGTTAAATTTAGAGTTTCACAAATAAGACCCATGAAAACTACTAGTCGGTAGAAAATAAGGGAGAACAATAATACTAATTAAGTAATAAATATAAATGCAATGAAAACCATCTTAAATCAATTTTGCATAAATGTTATGGGTTGAAAAAAATCCGCAAATATGTAAGCCTAGTGCTTTCATAGGGCTCACGGCTTATATGTCCTATAAGCCGAGTGCTTGAGAGGGGCACACGCCTTATATGTCCTGTAAGCCGAGTGGCTGCGTCGGACGCACGGCTTACAGGATGCTCCGTGACGGCGCCGTCAGCCACGTCCGTTGCGGACACGTGGCAGTCTGTCTTTGCCGAGTGTGTGCCGTAAGCCGGGTGCATTTTCGAGTAGATACCGTGAGCTTCGTATAAGCCCAGAGTTTTCTTGCCGCACTCGGCTTATAGGTAACCATAAGCCCCCTTCATTTTTGCCGGGTGTTTTTTTCCTAGGACTCGGCTTCGAGGTGCGTAAGCCGGGTGTCCGAAAAATAGATCTCGGCTTATAGGCTAACACACGGGAAAACTGAATTTTCCTGTAGTGCAAGACCCTACCCAGTGAGAATCTAGTATGACGGTTAATGTTTTACATATTACATGATGTTTGTACGTGTCCAAGACCATGAAAGAAAAGCAGCAGCAAAGTTAAGCTCATGATCAATTCCTCTGTCCAAGACCAGCCAAGAGTCGAATGTAGCTGCGTCACTTAACAAATCTTCAAATGACGGGAAGAAGTGCTCAGGAACCAGTAATCAGAAGATGGATGCCTCCGTTGAAGACCATGCGGGAGAATCAGCTGCAAGTTTGATCAATCTAACCCATCGGCACCACCTGTAAAGTAGAAACACAGTAACAAGGGCAATACGTTACATTTGTGTTAACAAGTAGTGCTACTCAACTACATATATACTCAAAACTTTCTTCTGGAAGAATAATTTAGAGGGCACGAAGAAAGCAAGCCGGCAAATGCAATTGTTTTTTAGTGGCTAGCTAGCTAGATAGTAAATGCGTACCTCAACAGCAAGCAGCAGACAAGAAGCTTGAGATAGTAGAAACTTAGATTGGCACTCCGATTTGCTTCCTCGATCGTCAAACTGCTAATGCTGGTATGTGAGGCTTTGCCCTCAGAAGCTGCAGACAGAGCAAAGCAAGTTGGCTCCTCCTCCCTTCTCTGCTTGCAACTAAATACTAAAGAGTGCAAAATGCGTTGCTTGATACCTCCTCCATACTGGCATCCTGGGTAGCTTTCTCTTCTGGCTTTCTTTCTCTTTGCCAAAGCATGAAGCAACATATGTTTTTTTTCTTTTTCGTTTTCTTTTTCTTTTCCAAAGATGATTAATTGAGATGAAGCTGCTCTTACAAGCTTGATTTTTTGCTTTTCCAACACTACAGATTTCCATGGTGTTTTGTGCTGCTAGAGATAACTTGTGTACAGCGCACGGTCTACTTTGACTGTCCAAGTTGAGCAGCACTCCGTCGGTCTATAAGTTTCAACACGTATTTTGACTGTCCAAGTTCAATCTTTGAACAACAATATTAAAACACTACATTATTATGAAAAGTTATTTTCTTCTATTTTGATTTTGTAACTATTCAGAAGCATTAAAGAAGACGAGATTTACAACCAAAGCTTGTTGGCCCTAAAATAAAATTCAGTCCGGGCTTGAACTTCTGGACGTACTCATTATTAGTTCTGAAGTATGAAAGCAAAGGTTATTTCTAATTCATCCAACAATTCCAAAGAGTATCAATGCAAGCTTCGAGAATCCACTATTTCTGGACACTTCAAATCCAGCGGGAAATAAAGGAGGAAGTTATTGTTATTTCCTCGATAACCATCTAGACGTACACCGAGCAAAACACCTCTGCAGCAAACTGTTAGAAGATGGCATATGTTCAGAGTTCAGACTTGAGAGTGATCTCTCGCTAGCAAACTGTTGCCTTATTGGTACTAAATAGTTTTTTCTTGGCTCTGAATACATGTTGTGTCACTCTCAGTTCCATTTTTTTTTTGAGCATCAGTACAGACATAAGCGCTCATATACACGCGCATACACTCACCCCTATGAACGCACACACGCACACCCTACCCCTATGAGCACCTCCGAGAGACTGAGCTAGCATATCATCTTGAGATTTACGAAGTCACCGTAGGCGCCTCGTCGTCGACGGGAACGTCTCCTCCCACTGAAAGCGCATCGCCGGAAATCCTGAAATAAATCCAGGAATAATGCGAGCACCAGGATTTGAACCCTGATGGGTTGGGGATACCACTATCCACCTAACCAACTCAACCACAGGTTGATTCGCCACTCTCAGTTCCATTAATAGCATTAGCAATCAGAAGCTTTCTGAAATAGCACTTGCTGGATTCTGAGCCTGTAGAGTAGATTTAGACATGTGGTGTATGCATCGGTAATCTGTAATCTATGTCAGAAAACAAACATCAGTACTCTCACAAAAAAAAAACATGTGGTAAACCATAGTTATGATGCTGTACACTCTCGTTATGATTTTTTTTTGGATATTGTCTACCTTATATATTCCAAACAGACTACATGTCTCAACCTGAACAAGTAAGGTCAAAACAGCAAGGAAGAAAAGCAAAAACGACTGAACAGATGTATATGAGCGAGATGATTACAAAAACTGCATTTGAGGCTTCCTATCCAATTCTGTACGTGTATATAAAGCATAGCGCAACTTTTTTATTTATGTTTTTTGAGTGGAAGCAAATCGGAGTTTGGGATAGCTACCCATGTGACAAACACAGCAGGGTGATGGAACCTGTAGAAGAAACACAGCAGGCTCGGAAATCAGGAGGAAACTAGCCTCACAGCGATCCTGAGATTTGGGGACTGAAGATTTGAGGGATTTGGCGAGGCTAACGGGAATCAGGAGGAAACTAGCCTGCGTGCGGTGCGTTAAGATTCGGTCTGGCCAGGTGTCCTCAGGCCAAGTCGGAAAAAAATCCTATAAGACCCGGGTCGTACACAGCGATCCTGAGACCACTTGGTCTGAGGACACCTAGCCAGACCGAATCTCAACGCACGCAGGCTTGTTTCCTGCTGATTCCCGTCAGCCTCGCCGAGCAAATCTTAAGGTCCCCTTTCCTTCTCCCGTTCGCTCGCCGCCGCCGCCCATGACCACGACCGCGTTCCTCGGTGCTCCGGCAGCTCGTCCTTGAGCGCAACTCCTCTGCTCGCTTCTCCGGCAAGCTCGCCGCGGCCACCGCCCCCGCCGCTCTCCCCTGCCGTTTACTGCCCCGGCAGCTCGCCAACTCCTCTGCTCGTCCATCGCTACCCACCGGCACTTCGTCCATGGCCACCCTCCTCAGTTTTGGCTCCGTCCGACGTTTGACCTGCTGGCCGCATCTTGGCACATGTGGCTGGAGCTGCTGGCTGCATCTTGGCACGTGAGAATGTGCAATAGCTCTATTGGCAGTGATCAAATGGAGCTGCTGATACTGTGCAAAGTACAAAATTACTTGTGATCAGATAAGTTGTGTTCTGCTGATGCCTGCACATGTTGTTCTGTCAACACTGAAGATGATCATTAAAAGGCAAAAAGGAAGGCAGAAGATCCAGCAAAAAGATCAGTAGATCTACAACTCAATATCCTCTGTCATGTAGTTTAGGATGGTTGTTGCTTTTTACATTTTTCTTCAGAAATTTCTCAAGTTAAGACAGGATAGTTGATGCAGATTGTGGAGCAAATGTATTGTATAAATGAATTTGATGTACACTATGACTAAAAGCTCCTGGTATTTGTATAAAAGCTCCTGGTATTTGTAGCTCGTGGTATTTGAAGTTCCTTGTGAATAAAAGCTCTTGGTATTTGAAGCTCTTGTGATAAAGTTTTTTTTAATATCCAATAATACAATCTGAAATGTGTATTGCTGCCTACTTGTTTGTTGAATAAAGAGATAAACAGAGTCATGACAAATGCCGAGCCTTTTGAAGCTCCTGTAAAATCTGCACTTGCTTGCTCCTGGTATTTGAAGCCCCTGGCATCATCAGCAGTTCATATTACTTACAGTGACGGTAGAAAGTTGTAGAGACAGATACAACAAAATAAAGAGAACCAAACAGATACAACCGATTATCAGATCATTTTTTCCTAGGGGGATTATCAGATAGATTTCAGTTGAAACTTACAACTTGTAGAAAGCTTCGACCATTACCACCGGTGGGGGGGGGGGGATTAAAATTGACCGATTACATGGTGAAAGATTACAATTCTTACATCAATCAATTGAATTTACAGTGACAAGCACTGCCATTACACACATCCATCTTCAGATCCATGTTTTCGACACTAAAGAGGATCAATTCCCACAAGGTGTTCGTCACCATAAACGACTCCACAGCGTCATGGAGAGGCTGGACGAGTAGCCGGTGTGCTGCTGTGAGGATGAGCGCCGTCGTGCCGCGCTATCACCGTCGCCGTCGACAAGAGCTCGTTCTTGTTCCTCACCATGACTGACCGCGCGACGTGACAGAGCATCTGGACGGGTGACCTGTGTGGATGGGGCGAGGAGGAAGCGCCGTCTGCCGCATGGCTGCTGCCGCCGGCGGTCGTGGTCGTGGGTGGCGGCGACGGCGGCGAGCGAACGGGAGAAGGGGACTGAGGATTTGGGGGATTCGGAGAAACTGGTCTGCGTGCGTTGAGATTCGGTCCGGCCAGGTGTCCTCAGCCCAAGTGGGTCTCACGATCGCTGTGTACGACCCGGGTCTTATAGGATTTTTTTCCAGCCAAGTCGGCCTGCCGGCTGGCTGGGTCGTTCGACCGGGATAGTGTGTGTGTGTTTGTTATGATACCTATAGATGTTTCAACATGAGGGTATTTTTTTTGTTATATGTACTATTCTTTCTAATATGAGAAAATTGTGATTTGATAATTTTTCATTTTAATATTTCAGAAGTGTTTGTGAAATTCTTAGATGAGGATGGAACTTTTCGGGCAACAACTCCGAGGGAACTACTGAGCCTTTACAATGCTGCACATTTTAGTATCCATGGAGAGATAATATTTAACGCAGCTATATCCTTCACCAAAAGTAGTTTACAATCAAAACTGCCATATCTCGAAGGATTACTAGCACATGACATTCAATGTGCTCTTGAGATACCCCTCCCGCGAAGGGTTGCAATTTATGATGTTAAAATCTATATCTCTCTACATATGAGAAAGAAGCTACAATGAATAAAATGCTATAATGTGCTCGTTTGAGATGCATATTTGATAATAGAATTGCATGGCTATAGGTTCAGTTGTGCTGTCGATTGCGTCAAATAAATTCATACAGTACTAGCGGCAGAGGTAACAACATGGTTGTAAATAGCCCGCTATAGCTTCGCTATAGCACGCTATAGCATTTACAAAAGGTCTTGCGATAAGAGACATTGGTCCAAACAAATGAACAAACCTATTGAATAGCATTTAGAAGAGGTCCGCCGCTAAGAGGCTTAGCGCGCTATTTAAATCAATGGGTAACAGCCTCAACGACACGGCCATCCCTGCGCTACATGGTGCCATCCCACGGTTACACTTGCGGCCGCTAACAACTTGATCCATGCCTGAACAAGCTCACGGCACGGACCTGCTTATTCTTAACTGAAGAAAACTACAGCTAAGCAGCTAACTCCTTTTCTAAAAAAGCTAAGCAGCTAACTGAAAACACAGGCGACAGGGTTAAGTTCAACATTTTTACAGGTGACTTTGAAGAACTGAGCAAACGAGATTAAAAGGCAGGTAAATTAAGGTGACAAACACGTACGGTATTCATGGTTATGCCGCATGGATGGTTGGTTGTGGTTGCCTCTTCACAGATGGCTTCTTGTTGTGCCTAATCGCTTCCTCTTCCCAAGCTTGCACTTCTGACTCCCGCATAGAGTGGTGGAGGATCACCTCCTTGAGATTCTCAAGATACGACACGCCTTCCACGCCAATCCTGGTTTCCAGCTGTGTGAAACTACTGAAATGTCTTCCCAAACGAGGCTCTGGAATAACTGGATCTGCGCAAAGTAGGTCAAGTATGGTGAGAGACTTCATGGATCCTTGTTCGATTTGCACTTGTGGGAGCCTTGTTGGGGCTTCGAAGCACAGTCGCCTCAGGCTTGGGAATCCACCACTCTTCACAACGAAGCTGCTGCCGCGAAACCCATCCTCATCTTGTGCTAGCTTGAGATATTCCAAGCAAGGTAAACTTTGCAGTGCAGATAAGTCTTCAATGCTCAAACCAGTTGAGATAAGTAGCAGCCTATTTAGACCGGACAGCTCCGTTAAGGTAGGAGTAGCAGGTAATCTGTCCAGCTGCCCCTGTAGTTTGATAGATGTAATTGCACAGGGAGCCTCTAGGAACCTTATGAACTCTTTAGCCAAGTCACTTGAATCAATTGATAGAATCTGGAGAGCTTTGCTACCGGTGAAGCGCTCCTTAAGCGGCGAATTGCTACGTGGATTCATCCGTCTATTGCGGCTGCTGGAGGAATATGATGTTGCTTGACAGATCTTAACCTTCCTCAGTTTTCGGGCATGAAGTATAATGTTTTCAAAACTTTTGTCTGCCTCAGTAACCACGGCTCCAGCCAGAGTCTGCAATTTGCTTTGCTTTGATATTTCTTCGGTGATTCCATGGGGTAGCTCAAACCGGCCAAACAGGTGAGCTAACAGTGGTAGCCTGATGACCTCAATGGGCACGACTTCCACCGATGTGTCTCGAATATCTAGTGTTTCCAAATGCACTAGGTGCTTTATTTTTTGGTGAAGATGGTCAACATCACTGCCCCTCAGGCTGAGATACTTGAGAAACCGCTGCTTGCATATGGCTTTGAGAACAGTATCGTTGTTTACCCCTTTGCAACCTTCAAGATCCAGAACTCGCAGTAACTCGCAGGCTTGGAGGTCAAGAAGAGGGCTTCCGAAGATTGTTAGTGACCTCATAACAGATAAGTCAATACCCCTCGCAGTACACACAGCATCATCAACTCCTTCCTTGGTGCTATCCTGAACAGAGAGTCGGCGGACACGAACATCGGTGATAGTACCATTGCCGGACAGGAGCTCATCCTTGTCAACCAGAGCAACAAATTTCTTTGAGACGGCCTTGTGGATGATGAACTCGAGCATTATGCTGTGAACCTTGCACCTGGCTACCCTAGCATTTTTTATCTCTACTGGTTCAACGATACACCGCTCAATGAAGGCCTCTAAACAACTTTTGACACTTTGTTCATTACTGACGGTGCCATGTGCAGCAAACTCTTCACTCATCCATCTTCTAAGCAGAACTTTGCTGTTAATTGGGCGGCCTCTGGGGAACACGCTCGCATAAAGCAAGCAGCTCTGGTGGTCATGGTCTGGAAGGTTGTTGTAGCACTGGAGAAGAGCTCTATTGATTTCCAAGAACTCATCATGACCTTTTAGTATCTTGTCTCCGAGCGTGCGGGCAGTACTTTTGCAGTGCTCTGTTGTGAGTCCTCCTGCCACGTGATTCTCGGTTTGGCCTCGCCGACGCAAATAATTGGCTACGCTGATCAGCGCCAGAGGTAAGCCTCCACATTTCTTGATGATGCCTTCTGAAGCCCGCCGTAGGGCTGGCGTCTGATTCTCTTGACCAACCGATTCGCAGAATACTTTTTCTGACTCATCTTTGTCCAAACATTGCATTGTATACACATAACTGCCCGAGCTGCATTCAGCCGCAACAGAGTGCATGCTTGTGGTCACAATTATTCTGCTACTGTGGCCATCTTTAGGGAATTCACGTTTTATAGCCTGACACACTTCTAGACGGTCCACATCGTCAATAACAACAAAGTACCTGGTTCACCAAGCACAACGTAAACATTACTCTTAGAAACAACCATTTTCTTTATTAAATCAGGAAAAACCTGTATGTGTATATACATATATATTTATGGAAATTATGAAAAGCATTTTCTTTATCATCCTTGGGAACATACCTGGAGGCACCATTACTTTCAGCATAAAGGGAACCAAAATTGGTACCTCTAGAATCTAGATAGTGCTAAATTAATTTTAATATCTAGGTATCAAACTTGGTACCTTTCTAAGAACAATTAAAATCCTCATATATGAAATAGTCATGGTAGATTTAATCGGAAATTAAAACTTAACACAAACCACACATCCATTTGTGCATCATAGTATCATTTGCAGAAATAGATGTTTACTTAAAAACACCACCCCTCAACCCAGGAGAAACCATGCTTGCAGAAACGTATAATCATCGTCATACCAGCGGAAGAAAAGGACTAATCAGCTGACAGTCCTCATACTATTGTTGCCTAATCACAAGTTCCAAACTTTGAATTGCACATCAAAATATTTTTTTCATATTTAATTATAATTAAAGTAGCCAAATATATATCTTGCACAATTGCGTGGACATACTTCAGTATATGTCATTTTACTGCAAAATTTGGTTCTGAATAAAAGTGCAAACAGAGTTACCCAATTCTAATGTCTACTATTAAATATATTATTTAAATCTCACAAAATATTAATATATATGGTTCTAATAAAATACTACGAAAAATATAAGCCATTCTCTTGTTTCTAAAACTTTACTGATTCATGGGAGAGAATACACGATATAGTTTTTAAGAAACTGATTGTCGGAGAACAAGCACCGGCAATGGTGATCCGGATGGATCCCCTTGGAATTCGATCGGGGGCTAATCGTTCAAAAGCTACGTGAAGTCACAAACAGGAGGTAAGACGATGAGTTTATCCAGGTTCGGGCCACCTTCTAGGTGTAATACCCCGAGTGGGAGCCATGTTCCTTCGAGTGCTCGGAGGACACCCCCCCGGGTTGATGCGAGGCTCCCCTTGTCAAGACGAACAACCCCAGTGCTCAGGGCAGGCGCACGTGCACATGCCCTTGACTCGGCACGTCCTTGGTGACGCAGTGTCAAGTTCGTCCCATGTCGGCAGTTTAGGGGGTCATGTTCCCCGTATCGCTTACAGTAGCCCCCGGCCCTGTCATCAGGTGAAGATCAAGGGGATGAAACTAGGGATGAGGCCGACTTTTAACGGGCGAACGCCGACGCCGACTCACTCCGTGCGTGGTTCAAGGGAACCGCTCTGACTTCCGCTCTGTGCGTAGTTTAACTAGCCATTCCCTTAGACTTGATTTCTCCCTACGCCTTTTTGCCTTCTCTTCCAACTTGAGTCCCTTCACTTTCTTTCTTCCAGCTTTGCATGCCATACCGCCGCCATGACGAGATGCCAGCAGCGCAGGGCAACGCTCTTCCCTCATCCACCTCAGCCGGCAACGCGAACCTCCTGAAGTTAACGAAGAGGGCATAGACAAAGTCCGGAAGATGCTGGTCCCTGAGGGCCAGGAAGGAGTGGCGATGGTAAGGCCAGCAACATATCCGTCGTAGCCGAGGCCGGAGCAGACGATAATCTTCACCAGCTTCATAGCGGCGATACTGGTGCTGACGGTGTACCAGATGCTGTCGGTGGCGTTGTTTCGCTATTTCTTTGTGTTGCGGTTTGCAGTGAAGAGAAAGGGCTTAGACCAGATCGAGGCCGCCACGACCTGCAACTTTCCGCCTAAAGGACAAGCTTGGGGACGAATACATCCCACAAGACACGAAGAACAAGTGGGACGACTGGCGCAACCAGTGGTGCTACATCATCATTGACCTGCACAAGTAGCTACTACTCCCTTCCGGGCCAGCGTAGGCGAACAACTGGACGGCAGTGGGAGCTGCTGCTGGAAGGCATCAACCAGCTGCGGCTAGTGCTCGCACGGTCGCGTAGCTGTAAGACGATGGTCTGACGGCGACGATGGCTGGCACCGCTGCAGGAGATGGGGCACCCAGCCTGGATGTAAACCAGCGACGTAGACATCAGCCGGACGCAAGTCGGTCTAGCGAGGAACCTCAGCCCAAGCGAGCCGCTGCCCAGCCCAGGTCTTGCGCTCTACAAGAATCCACAGTGCAACGCGATCCGCCGACCCTCCATGAGTTCGACTCCAGGGGGATCAGATCGACGGACGGGGCTAGGGCGTCGAGTGCGGTGACAAGTATATATATTGGGGTATCCTGATTGTTAATTCGAGAGTTTAGAGATCGGGACAAGACTTCAGGCATGGTTTAGCAACCGCAAGTGAACTCCATTCTTTCATATTTATTAGAGAAATTCTAGCATATTTCTCTATTCTAGCATATTCTTTCAAGGATGAGCTAGGACTCCTGAGGGAGGCGTACAGGGAGTAGCTGATTTTTACTTCAGGTTTGGCCTTTTTGGCCTGAGGGGAATTGTGTCCACCCTGTGTAGTTGACTATTACTTCAGGTTTGGCCTTTTTGGCCTGAGGGGAACTGTGGCGACCCTGTGTATTTTTATTTCTATATTCTCTTTTCCTCCTTGCTGGGCTTTCAGTCAATCTGTAAATTTTCCCCCTCCTATAATGCAGCGGCAGAGCACCTGCCTTTAACCGTAAAAAAAAAAGGTCTGACATATCCTTTTATATTTAATAGATTTTTGAATTTGCAAATTTCCGAAATGTCATGTTTCAAGCTGGAAAACTTTCTGTTGAAGTTTAAGTTCATTGAGTTGAAAAGTAAATTTCTCCTATTAAGATGTTTCAAATTTACAGTTCAAGTCTCCCTCAGAAAAAAGAAATTTCAATCCAAAAACTTAAGAGAGAGAGAGAGAGAGAGAGAGAGAGAGAGAGAGAGAGAGAGAGAGAGAGAGAGAGAGAGAGAGAGAGAGATACCTTTTGTCACTCAAGAAATTTCGAAGGCTTGTTTGCTCAGTATCGGAGATGCTCCGTTGTGCAGCTGTAGTTGTAGGCTTAGCCGTCCTTTGTGCCTCCTTGAGGAGCTTCGCGAGAAGGTCCTCCAGATCGCGGCACTCGGATGCCACCACCCAAGCAACACAATCGTATTCGGCACGATAGTAATCATAGACCGCTGTTGCTAGACTTGTCTTCCCCACGCCACGACAACCGACGATGGAGATCACCTTCAGCTCTTGCCCTTCGGATGCTGACAGCAACCCTTGCAGCTCACATCTGTGTTTGCAGATGCTCCTGAAGGTAGCCTCATGATCTAGATCTTGGCTATAAGGATTAGGAGGTGTGGCTGAAGGGCAGGACCATGTTGCAGCACTGTCTTCGCCCTTGCTGGATCCGGCATCAGGTTGCCAGGTGCGTACTTTCTCGATACTGCCCTTGAAATGCTCGATTTTTTGCACTATTTCAGGTCGGGGGTCCAGGCCAAATACCGAGAGGAGAAGGCCAGATGCACCCGGAACCCACATACGATCTATGAAGTCCTCGATATCATAAGCCAACTCCTTCAGTAGCACAACCTTGCTCTCATGTGTCGCCCCTTGATGGTTCTCATTCTTGATGTGGATGATCACCAATCTCATCTCCTGCTTGATGTCATTGAGGCCTCTTTTGACTGCACCTTTCATGGACTTATCTCTCGTGATCACATCAGCCACCTTGCTAAGCACAGAGTTGGCGAACGTCACTGCTTGAATCACCTCTCCTCCTGCAGTCATTTTGGGAATGGACGTCGAGTGGTGGAGTCGATGAAGCGATGGACGAAGCTAGCGCCGTTGAAGTCGCTCGCCGCGGCGGAGTCGCTTGCCGGCGTTGCCGCAGCGGAGCGCCCGCCAGATATGATAGACAAGCTCCGCCTTGGATGCCTCCCCGGTCCCCGCTGCTGGCTTGCCGTGATCAGTCGAGAAATGGAGATGACGAGAAGAGAGACTTTGGAGCAGCAGCAGCAAGCGGCAGCTTGGCTGGTGGAGATTTTTTGGTGGCCTGGATCAGTGCTGTGTGTGTGCGACTTGGAGAGACAATGGGATGCGGTTGGGGAAAAGAGTCGGGGGAAGAGAGAGCAGGCATCCACAATGGTAGCATTTTTAATTTGCTAGGGGTGCGGGGAGACTTGTATATAAACTACGAAAGGACTGGATTAGCTTATTATTTTATCTATGCAATAATTGTTCAAAAAAACACTTGGTTAGACAGGCTTATATATACTGGGAGTTGCTAGCCTTTGAAGATGCACTTGGATCTAGTCCTCGATCCATGATGATTAGCATTTTTAATCTACTGGGGTTAAGACTAGCCACAGTAGGAGTAACTTCAGTAGTAACATCGAGTCCAACTCAGCAAATTTGCTTATGTGGCAATGAGTTAATGAGGAGACAGATAGTTTGAGTAACATAGCTAGTTACTGTAACATCACATGTCCCAATGTAATATGAGTCTATAATCTAATAAATGAGGCTTTGCATGTTATCATACGTACGTTAGAGCATCTCTAGCAGACCCCGCATAAGTGGTCAAACCCGTAAAATTTTTGCGTTTTACAGTTTTGGGCGAAAAAAGAGTCCAGAACAGAAACCGTAAAAGTAGTCCAACCCGTAAAATTTTTAAGGGCCACCGCAAATGCACACCCGAAACCCTTATCTTTGGAGGTTGGAAGGCCGAATATAGGGGGCCCCGTATACCGGTCAAACCTCGTCGGAGCAAACACGTCGCCGCGGAGTTTGCCGGAATCCTCCCTAAACTAGTCAGAATTCATCACCGCACATCGGAAAAGGCCGCTAGACGCCGCAATCGATCGCCGCCGGTTCGAATTGGACGAGCTCGACATCGTCGTGGCCTCCCATGACCTCAGCCTGGCCGCCGGAATCCTCCCGACGCGGCAGGCAAAGGGGCACGGCTCGCCTAGCAATAGAGCAAGGCGCGGGCGACAGAGGCGACAGGGCACTAGTAGAAAACCGGCCTTTTGTCCCGGTTCATAAGGGCCTTTAGTCCCGGTTCCTGAACCGGGACTAAAGGGTCGTTACTAATACCCTCACCCTTTAGTCCCGGTTCAAACCAGAACCGGGACAGATGGGCCTCCACGTGGCTGCTGCCGGCAGCCCAGGCAGGGGGGCCTTTGGTCCCGGTTGATGACATAAACCGGGACCAAAAGGCTTCCACGCGCCAGCAGGAGGTTTTTCTTTTTTTTTAAAAAAAGTGGCTGTTTTAGGGGTTTAGGGGGTTATTTTTAGGTTGTTATTAGCTAGCTAATAGAGAGAAGTGTCCTCTCTTATATGTAGTCCTTGCAAGGACTACTATGGCCCTGTTTGGATACTCTAACTCAGTTAGAGGTTAGAGTTAGATTCTAACCCTGAACTAACCCTAAACTAACTCTAGCCAAAGAGGTGTTTGAATGGCAGGGTTAGATGGAGCGCGGATACGGCGAGGCGCCTTCACGGGCGATGCGAGAGGGAGGGAGGGAAAGGACAAGAAGCTTCGAGGAAGTGGAGAGGGATCTGCTACGGGGAGAGCGAGAGAAAAATGTGTTTTTTAATGATCCCAAGAAGAACTAACCCAAATAAACACCTCTTGGATGGGTTAGATTTTTTGGATGGGTTAGATGCATCTAACCCAAACTAACCCTCATGTTTGGATACTTTTGAGTTAGTTGAGTACAAACTAACTCAAACTAACTCTAAGCCATAGATCCAAACAGGGCCTATACATATGTTCATTTCACCCGCATATATATATATATATATATATATATATATATATATATATATATATATATATATATATATATATATATATATATATATATATATATATATAATAACTCATGCATGCTCGCATCATACATCATCATATATAATAACAAGTCCTACTAATTAATCAAGCATTATCATACAACTTCTACTCGTAATTGTTCTTAGCACATGATCATCAGTATCAGGTAGGATCGGACCTAAACACACTTAAGGTAAAATAGCATAAAGCAATATAGACCCTGACTCTCCATTACGAAGAATGGAGATCATCCTGTCTCCAATTCTTGCGCCTCGCTTCCTTTTGCTTCCAAGAAGCTCCTTACGACTGTCCATACATTTTTTTCCATCCTTTGATTGTCATGCCTCCACTTGTTTTAGAAATCCGGTATGGACAGTTGAGATTCGTAGGATGACCTGGATATATGTTCAAAACACGAAGGCTGCCGCCATTCTGATACATTAAATGAGGCACACAATCCTCTGGGATAAGCTGTTGAAAAACATAGTAATAACTTCGTAGTTAGTAATGATGTACTAGTTTTAGAAGTATGCAAAAATATGCACGGATGTCGTAATAGTAAAAAAAACTTACCAGGTTATCTCCATGGTAGTTACCGTAGTTCAACACGTGCACTAGTGGCACGTATTGACCATAATGTTGAGGAGTTCGATTGTAGATATTGTAATTCTCAATATCATTACAAAATCCAACCAAATGAGTTTTCTCCTTGTAAGTTAACTCAGTGCCATCGGCGTAGTAAGTTCTATCTACCATCTTATGTACATTCTTTGATACTTCAAAATAAGCTGTCAATGAAAATAAGCTATCAACTATTTTGAAATGAACAATATAAGTTCTATTAATAATTAACTATGTTTGAGAAACTCACATAGCGGTAGAACTGGAGGAGTATCAACTAGGACCCAAATGTCCATATTGTCTTGCTCGATTTCAGGATCACCAAATCCATGGTGACAAGCATACCCTCATCAAAACCATACAATTTGCAAAATTCTTCCCAATTTTTGCAACCAAAATGGGTTACGCTCTCAACATTATACAACTTTACTTCAAAATTCACATCATGATGGGTCCTTAGGTGAATTTTCTTCGTTTCAAAATTTTCATGGTCTTCAAAATCCATCCTCTCCAAGACATAACATCTTGCATGGCATGAGATAAACTATACTCGAATTGTAAAAGATCAAAATTATACGTTGAAATAGTTGAAGTCATGCTTAATTATGAAAAAAAAAACACTTGTCGTCGTTGCGTACCGTTTCAACTTCGAAGGTCTCCTCGAGCTTCATGCTGAAGCGCCGACCATCGTCCAGGTGAGGCCTGTCGCACTCACCTCGATCGTCATGGCACCAGTCGCACTTCCCCGTGAGACTTTCGTCGTCCGATGATGACATTTCCAATACGTTCATAATTCAAAGACTAAATTAGATCATTATTATTCAACTAATCATATGCATATGCCTTCCATAGTGCTCTCCAATTTGAGCATTCAATAAGAAAAATCAAATCGCAAAATTAAGTAGTATTCAAATTAGGATGCCTTCAATTATAAGAAAAACTACATCATCTTCGTGTGTCCGTACATCGAATATTATCACTAATACACGTCGAATACTATATATCATACATATCGCTAGTACAGCTAGAACCGTAGCGCCCGACGGGTATCGGCGCGGGCGGTGGACACCAAAGGGAAGGAACCATCACAGGATCATAGCTCCAGTGAGATCCCTGGAGAACCTGCCAGGTATTCTCGAACCTGCCCTCCAACGCAACCATGTAGCGACGGACGTGCTCATCCTCCTCGCTGACACGATGACGTACCACCTCCGCGGTGTCCGGAAGCCTCGTCACCGTCACTGGCCCACGTGACCGCCACCAAACAAGGATCGGGTCAACGACGGGCTGTCTCCTCACCAAGCTACGCCCCCCGGAAGGTAGCGCCTCCCAGTACCACCCCGGCGGAGCCCAGTCCCGGACATGGCCCATCTGGTCAAGCAGGTGTCGTCCTCCGCCGACTCGATGACGAGGATGCGGAATAGGCATCGTCCACGTCGATGCGGGAATAATTGCTTTAACTAAAAAAATAAACTAGTTCTATTAAATTTCTTGCTAAAAATAAACTACTTCTATAGTCAAATAAACCAATTTTATTTAATCAACTAGTTCAACTACTAAGCACTTACTATAAATAGAATAATGTAGTACTTACTAAAAATAAACAAGTTGCCCTAGTTCTAACTAATTAATTCCATTAAACACTTTCTAAATAGTACTAATTACTAAAAGTTATCGGGGAGGGGGGGGTATATTGACAACGACATACCCGATAACAAAAATAAGAAGAGGAAAAAAAAAGAGGAGCAGAAGTTATTCCTTCTTCTTCTCCTCTAATTTTCTTTTTTTTCATCTTCTTATTTATTTCTTCTGTTATTACTCTCCTCTTCTTCTTATTCTTCTTCTTCTTCTCCTTCTTCCTCTTCTTATTTTCCTTTTTTCTCTCCTTCTTTTTATTCTAAATATGAACATATACGTAAATTGACAAAGATAATTCTATGAACAAAAAAATCATAAAAATTCTATGAACAAAATTACAACAGAAAAAATCATGAAAAATCTATGAACAAAATTACAACAGAAAAAAATCATAAAAAATCTATGAACAAAATCTAAACTACGCATCTAAATTAACTACACACTAAATTAACAACTCAAGATCGGGGGGGCACGGGGCGGCGACGGCGTGCAGCGGCAGCGAAGGGCAGGGGCGGCCGCGCAAGGCAGGGGCGGCGCGCGGCGGCAGCGAAGGGCAGGGGCGGCGGCGCGATGGCAGCGCCCGGCGGCGGACGACGGCAGGGGCGGCAGGAACGGGGCGGCGCTCACCGCGAGGTGGCGTCGGTGACGAGGAAGAAGCTAGGCTCGGGGACGGCGGAGGCCCGCTCGGGGCGGCGAACGACGGCAGGGGCGGCGGACGGCGTCGGGGCAGCCTGGCCGCGTCGCGATGAGCTCGGCGTCGTCGGGGCAACTGGCGAGGGAAGTGGTGAAAATTTCCTAAGTGTTGCTTATATAGCTAAGGCATTGGTCCCGATTCGTGGCACAAACCGGGACTAATGCCCCCTTTTAGTCCCGGTTGATGCCACCAACCGGGACCAAAGGCCACTTTTCGACAGCCCAAAGGGCGGGAGGCGAAGGCCATTGGTCCCGGTTGGTGCCACCAACCGGGACCAATGGCCTTGCGCTGGCGCGATGGTGGGAGTTTAGTCCCACCTCGCTAGTTGAGAGCGACCAACACCTGTTTATAAGCTCCACTGCCTCTTCCCTCTCGAACTCCTCTGAAATGCATGCTTATGGGCCTAATTGGACACTGCAATGCCTGTGGGCCTACTGGGCCTCCTGCGGGCCTGGATCCTGGCCCATGGTTGGGTTTCTAGTCGTATTCAGGCCGTGCTGGCCCAGTAGGTGGCATTTTTTTTCTTTTTTTCTATTTATTTTTCCGTTTCTACTTAGAACTAAATACTTTTAGTTTTGTAGTGATTTATTTTTTATTTTAGGTCACAAAAATTATAAACTTTCTGTTAGTGTCATTAGTGTCAAATTAGAATAGTTAAAATTTGAATTCTTTGAAATTTTTGTGAATCTCAAGTTTGTCATTAACTTTACTAATGCCATTATTTTTTCGTTTCTACTTATAACTAAATACTTATAGTTTTGTAGTGATTTCTTTTTTATTTTAGGTCACAAAAATTAACAACTTTCTGTTAGTGCCATTAGTGTCAAATTAGAATAGTTAAAATTTGAATTCTTTGAAATTTGTGTGAATCTCAAGTTTGTCATTAACTTTACTAATGCCATTATTTTTTTATTTCTACTTATAACTAAATACTTATAGTTTTGTAGTGATTTCTTTTTTATTTTAGGTCACAAAAATTAACAACTTTCTGTTAGTGCCATTAGTGTCAAATTAGAATAGTTAAAATTTGAATTCTTTGAAATTTGTGTGAATCTCAAGTTTGTCATTAACTTTACTAATGCCATTATTTTTTTATTTCTACTTATAACTAAATACTTATAGTTTTGTAGTGATTTCTTTTTTATTTTAGGTCACAAAAATTAACAACTTTCTGTTAGTGCCATTAGTGTCAAATTAGAATAGTTAAAATTTGAATTCTTTGAAATTTGTGTGAATCTCAAGTTTGTGATTAACTTTACTAGTGCCATTATTTTTTCGTTTCTACTTAGAACTAAATACTTATAGTTTTGTAGTGATTTCTTTTTTATTTTAGGTCATAAAAATTATAAACTTTCTGTTAGTGCCATTAGTGTCAAATTAGAATAGTTAAAATTTGAATTCTTTGAAATTTGTGTGAATCTCAAGTTTGTGATTAACTTTACTAGTGCCATTAGTGTCAAATTAGAATAGTTAAAATTTGAATTCTTTAAAATTTGTGTGAATCTCAAGTTTGCGATTAACTTTAATAGTGCCATTATTTTTTCATTTCTACTTAGAACTAAATACTTATATTTTTTAGTGATTTGTTTTTTCTTTTAGGTCACAAAAAATAAAAACTTCTCTGTTAGTGAACATAGATGCACTTATAGAGAAAATTAAACATAAATTCATAATTCATTTCTATTTATGAATTTAGGTCCAATTTTCCTCTATAGGTGCATCTATTTTCACTTTGAGAGGAGCTCAACAACACAGAGAGGGACAGGCTTATAAGCAGGTGTGGGCGCCCTTCGGTTGGCGAGGTGAGACTAAACTCTGGGTGCAACAAGGGCGTCTTTGGTCCCGGTTCATGGCACCAACCGGGACCAATGGTGGTGGGCCAGGAGCCAGGGCCATTGGTCCCGGTTCGTCCCACCAACCGGGACCAAAAGGTCCAGACGAACCGGGACCAATGGCCCACGTGGCCCGGCCCTCTGGGCTCACGAACCGGGACCAATGCACCCATTGGTCCTGGTTCTGGTCTGAACCGGGACTAATGGGCTGCCCCGGCCTGAACCATAGCCCCCTTTTCTACTAGTGGGGCGTGGCCGGCAAGGCTAGGCGCGGACGACGAAGGCGGCGGGGCGTGGCCGGCGAGGCTGGCGGTGACCGACGCGGTGATGGGGCGCGACCGGCAGGGATGGGGCACAACCGATGGGCGATGGGGGGCGGCTGACGGGCGACAGGGCATGGCCTGCGGGCGACGGGGGGCGGCCGATGTGGTTGGGCGTGGCCGGTGCGGCCGGCTGGAGGAAGGAGCGGCAACGGCCGGACTGGAGGAATGAGCTCTTTATTCCAGTTTTACAGTTTGATTTGCATTATCTGTTCGGCCGCGCTAGTTTTCGACCCGCAAACGCGATCTTCGTGAAACTGCAAACGCGTTTTGCGGGTCAAGTTTTTGCGGGGTCTGCTAGAGTTGCTCTTACTATTCACTATGAAGGTACTAATATAGTCTAGAAATATGTGTATATATGTGTATATTACTAGTATATGTTACTCTCCATTGTGGCTAGTTTAAGTGAGGAGAGTAGTATATAAACCATGAAAGGACCGGATTGGCTGGTTATTTTATCTATGCTTTAATTAGTTATAATGGTTTGGTAGCACAAAGGGCACCACGTGAATTGGCCCCCGCCACACTATTCACGACGTGAGGTCACAAGGACAGCGTCAATGTTCTCCGACGCACCCCTCATGATCACACTTTAGGTCAGAGCTTTTCTCCCCGCATCTTTGCTTTTAACACCCACTGTTCGAGTGTCCACATTGACAGTACCTTTGTTTTTTTTTCCAGGCCCTACCAACTTCTCAATTGATTGGACGCTCTAATGAGTATCCACAATAGCTCCCAGTTGCTAATTGATTGGACACAATAGCAAAGATGACACAATAGGACCTTCCCTACGGTTTTTCGTCAAGAAAGAAAGAAAGATTGGAGACGATATAAGACTTCATCTTTGCTTCTTTTTCTTTGAGCGGTCATTATCTTCTTCTTTTTTCATGTCCCTCCCACTTCTTAATTGATTTTTTAAGCGGTCATCATCTTCGATTTTTGAGAGCGGTCATCATCTTTGAGTTTTTCTTCATACCTCTCCCACTTCTCAATTAATTGAACGATCTGATGAATATCCATAAAGACATCATCTTTGTTTTTTTAGCGGTCATCATCTTTGCTTTGTGCGGATATCCATATGAACATAAAATTGAAGCGTTCTTATTGATGACAACAACTCCCATGAAAATCAAGTCAGAACATATATTTCCTTCAGATTATTCAAGTGTCCGGAGTCCAGACTAATAGAATCTTTGCTTTTTCGATGCCCATTTCGAGCAGTAGCATCTTTGCTTTTTCGTTGCCATTGTGAACGTTACTTTGAAGCGTCAAAATCGAGGGCAACTTTAATTTTCCTCAGGACCGGCACCCCTCATGGAAGTTATAACCAGAGCTTTTCCATTATATTACTTCCTATCATGTTATATGAAGACAGAATGGTACAATCATTAAATTCACTACTAGGGATAAGGCTAGCAGTACCGTGGGTATTCGCTGTATTAGTAGCGCGGGTACCCGCGCTACTGATACGGCGCTACAACTAACATGTAGCAGTAGCGCGGGTGGGCCCACGCTACTGCTATACATGTAGCAGTAGCGCGCTTTGAAGCAACGCGCTACTGCTAATAGCTGCAGCGCTTTTAATTAAGCCGCGCTACTGGTAAGGGCGTGCAGCTGTTAACTTTATTTCCCTCGCTACTGCTAGTTTTATTATTTTAAGTTTTTTTTCTGCATATTTATGTTGTATTTGAACAGGCTTTATACAATAATCTTTAGCATATCATACATATACAAATTTAATCATAGCATATACATACAAATAGTCTCATCAAATCATGTCATCATCATAATCATCATCCAACACAAAGTGGTCTCTCGTCATCGTCTCGAAAATAGCGATACATCTCTCGAATACTTGCAACTACATCGCCATCCATCTAAACAATGATATACGCGAGAAGAGCTATCACTATGAGTGAGAGCGAAACTATGCAGTACATGAGGCGGCGGTTATGAGTCCTCTCTTGTGCTAGCGTGAACCTCAAGTAACTAGCTTGTGCTTCTTGTCTGCTTTTGAAGCCTTTATGGCTGGCGCCCGAGACACCCTCCACTTGCGCCTAACACTCAGGCCACTCGTCGTACACTCCCAGAACCTTCCATTTGTACACGACATAGCACTGCTTCTTCGCCATCAAGAATCTAGGTACCTGTTAGAGACGTATCTTCATCAAGAGAATGTACAATCATATGCAACAAAATATACTTGAGCAATACGAAAAAGAAAGGGTTAGCAACTAGATGCAACATATAGTAAACATACAAATAATCAACGCAGTTTCATCGTACGCAAACTAATTAACTAGAGGTACGCAGGTCATCGTACCCAAACTAACAAAGTAGCGTTACGCAAGTCCGGCAGGGACTGTGGACATCACAAAGTTTCATCGCTACAGAAACTATACAAGTTCAATCGACACATATCATCATCATCGGCATCGTAAATCACTAGAAGTTCCATACTTCCATATCATCGAGGATGGACCCTAGCTTCTTGAACGGCGTGAGGTCCTGACGTTGCATGCCTATGCGAGCTCGGACGTCAGCTCGCGATATAGTGTCGTGGTGGAACATCCCCTTCTCTTCGATGACTTCTTTCATGATGATCGTCGCAATGTCCCTCTGGATGCGAAAGAAGTCATCTCTAAGTTTATAATCCGCTTCTCCATGAGATTCTACACACTTGCGGATATGATCATTGTTTCTGCTTGTCATGCGAAGCTTTTGGTGATCCATTCTGAACTCCATAGTGAGATGGAGGAGGTAGAATCCATCATTCTTGCTTAGTTTTGGGACATGGATGCAGCAGAAGTTAGTTTTATGCGAGAACCCCGTCTTCTTGTTCCTTTGTTTCATGATCTGCAGGTGGCCACCCTTCAAGCTGAAGCCTTGGAGAGCATCATCTAGAATATTCATTACGTGGCTATAGTCCTTCTTCTCGTAGTTTCTGGTAGGGTCGAAATACACGGCGTGGGAGACTCTCGGGTAAAGAACTATAAGGACGGCGCGCCCGTTGCAGCGAAAAAAAAACACCTCAAATTATTCTCCATATGAGCGAGAAAGAATGATTGAAATGTACGAAAGGGTTGTCCGACACTGACTTACTTTGGATGATAAGGCAGGAGGATAATTTCCTGGTCCTTATTTTGCACCATGAAGTTTTCGAGGTACTCCCTAGCAGTTTTATGCTCAAAGTCGCCGAGACTCAAGAAGGACTCGTGCATGTAGTATGGATCCGCCACACAGATTTAAGAGCTTCTTCTCTCTTCATGACGGAGCTCATATGTAGCGCAAAAAGGCGGACAATTGTACAATCGAGCCACCTTGTCAGAAACATCTCGAAGATATGCTCAAACCGCAGGAAGAACACCTTCGCGGGCCGTGTCGACGTAGCACTTTCCCTCCGGCACACGAGCCGCATATGTCGGATATCCTGGATCCTTCGAGGCTAGTAGGCTTTTCTCAGTCGACATCACATGGTCTTGCAGTCTCTTGAGATCCCCTGATATTGCCTCCAGCGGTTTCGGCTGTAGCATTGGCTCGCCCATGACATGTAACATGGCCGCACCGTTGACAGGTACACGCTCTTCAAAATCCGCCGTGTCGCTGCTATGTGCTCTGGCTTGTTTGTAGGCAGCAGAGCCTCTCTTCCCCGGTCTCTTCCCACTAGTAGAAAAAGGGTCTTTTGTGAAGCACAATAGTGCCGGTTTGAATTTCAGCCAGCACTAATGTGTACACTAGTGCCGGTTCGTGGCGGCGATCAATAGCACCGGTTCGTGGAGAACCTTTAGTACCGGTTTGTGCCACGAACCGGCACTAAAGAGGCAGTGTCAGCCTGCGGTCAGGCTATGGCCCCACCATCACCATTTAGTGTCGGTTCGTACCATGAACCGGTACTAATTAGATTATGGCAGGCTGTTTTTAGTCCCACCTCGCTCCTCTAACAAGTCTTTTACCACCTTAAATATGTTATTTCTCAAACTATCATAAGCACTTGGTCTTCATTGAACTCTATGTGTAGAATTTGTGGCCTCAATATGAGTCTTCATCGGTTTAAAAATCGTTGATGACTCATATTGACAATTCAGATTGTACACACAAAGATCATTGATGATCAAAGTATTTTTTTTTGATGTTATAAGATCATATTGACAATTTAGACTGTACAGAAATATAAGATCATGATCTAAATGCTCTTATATTTTTTTGCGTTCAGTATGCACCATTCAAAGCGACGCCATCAACTTTCAACCATTTCTGCCTTCATTTGCTATTTTTCATGCATTCAATGATTTGTTTTGAGAACTAAATGACCTGGAAATTGAAAAGCACTACAAATGAATTCTGAAAAAGTTGAAACTTGGCATGGTATCATCATTTCACCCACATAGATTGTTCAAAAAAGTAGAGAGGGTTACGGCGAAAACTGGATGCACTTCGTTCACAAAATGGACAATGTCTTTCGAAGTATTCAGGTTTTTGACGAAATTAAACTCATCTGTTACAAAGGCATTTCATTTTTTTCAACTTATTACAACTCCAGACTTTTTGTGCATTCAGTATGCACCATTCAAAGCAACGCCATCAACTTTCAACCATTTCCGCCTTCATTTGCCGTAACTGTTTTAAGCGCACCACCATTAGTACCGGTTGGTGGCTCCAACCGGTACTAAAGGGTGACCAGTACTACAGTTGCTTAGGAAGCTGTTTTTTAGTCCCACCTCGCCAAGAGAGAGGGACTAGGAGCGGTTTATAAGCCTTGAGTGCAGAGACGATGAAGAAGAGGCTCAATGCTCACGTTGCTTAGCTTCAAGCCTTCAGGAATATGGTAGATTGCACGGAGCTATGCGCAGTGCACTTTACACTATTCCGAAAGGCTTGAAGCAAATTAACGAGCATTGCGCCTCTTTTTTTTTAATAACTTAATTATTACAACTCCGGACTTCTTCTGTTATGTCAAAAACTAATTGCACGTCGGCATTTCTTTTTTTTTAACTTTGGTTATAACTCCAGACTTTGAAAATGAACTCTGAAAATGTTGAATTTTGGCAAACTAGATGAAAAACTACTCATAAATAAATAGAAGAAAATAAATATAACAAAAAAGAAAAAACTATACAAAAAACTACGCAGAAAGAAATAGAAGAAAAAATAGCAGAAAAGAAAAAACTACAAAAAAAATTGGGGCGCTGACCTGTGGGCCTGCTAGGCCACGGGCGTGCAATTACAGGCCTTATAGGCCCAGCAGACTCACAGGGCAGCGCGCAGAATTTAGGCCCACAAGTCTGCTATATAGAGGAGTTCGAAGAGGTAGCCGCTGCTGGGTTTATAAAATAGTGCGGCTGCCCTCCGCCCGGCGAGGTGGGACTAAACTTTGGGGTGGCAACGCGAGGCCTTTAGTACATGTTGGTGGCTCCAACCGGTACTAAAGACCACCCTTTAGTACCGGTTGGAGCCAGGAACTGGTACTAAAAGCCTGCTCTTCCCGCCTCTTTGCCTGGCCAAAGTTGGCCTTTAGTATCGGTTGGTGGCTCCAATCAGTACAAAAGGCATCTCCTACAACACTTGCGAAAATTCAGTTAGATCTCCACTTCTTTCGTCTCAACCTCTCGCGCGCGCCCGTCGCCCGTCGTCGTCGCCGACGCCCGTCGTCCGTCGTCGTCGTCGTCGTCCCCGCCGCCGCCCGTCGTCGTCGACGTCTCGCGCCGCCGCCCCGAACGCCGCGCGCCGCCGTCCGTCGTCGTTCGCGGTACGTCTCTCGCGCTCTCCCCGCCGCCGTCTGTACGTCGTGGTCGCACACGTACGCCGCCGCCCCGTATGCCCCCGCCCGTATGTACGCCGCCCCCGCCCCGTACGCCGGCGCCCCCGCCCCGTACGTACGGGGCGGCGGCGTACGGGGGCACACACGTACATATACACACACATATATACGTACACGTACATGCACACATACACACACACACATACGTACACACATATATACGTACACACATACACACACACACATTTTTTTTTACTTATTTTCTGTTTTTTAGAAAAGTTAATTAGATGATCGAATGTTAGATATATTAGCTATAGATAGAAAATTGTCGAACTAGAGATTTGAACTAGTTGAATAATTAATATAACTAGTTTATTTTTAGTAAGAAAATTGTCGAACTAGTTTATTTAGGTATATGAGATTTGAACTAGTTCAATAATTAATGTAACTAGTTTATTTTAGTAAGAAAATTTAGGTATCTGAGATTTGATGATCTAAGTAAAATATTATTTGTTAATGCATTTTTCTGTTTATTTAATTTTTTTATATATTTTGAGTTTATATAAATGTTAGATTAATGTCGAATGTTATATGAATTAGATAGAAAAGTTAAATATATAGTAATGTCAATTGTTAGAGATGAATATAGTTAGATATATTAATGTCAAATGTTAGATGAATATATATTTTGCTAGATATAGGTGTTTAATGTTTCACCTATATGAACATAGGAAATATCATCTGACGACGAAAAAGATTTCATTACGTGCGAACACTGTGAAGATCAGCGCGGCCTGTGCGACAAAAATTTCCTTGTTGATGGTAGGCGCTTCAGCATCAAGCTGGATGAGACATTCGAAGTTGATACAGTAAGTTACTTTGTCAATTATTGTTTGAATGCAAAACTTATGCTTCATTTGCTTCAACTTATAATTTTAAATTTTCACTATTCTACTAGCGCATCCCCTGCCATGCAAGAATTTTTGTCATGGATAAGATAGGTTTTAGTGCTATAGATGATATGGAGGTAAAGAGAGTTTACTTGAAGACGGAGCATGGGTATACTTTCAACGTCAAATTATATAATGGAGACACATACACCCATTTTGAATGCAAAACTTGGCAAGCACTACGCAAGGCTTATGCATTTGAGCATGATATGGTTATCACCTTTGATATTCGTCCGGAAGATGATATTGAAGGTAATATAGACATCTGGGTCGATGTGCAAACGCCTCCAGTTCTACCATTATGTGAGTTTTTCTCAACCATGCATGCAATGTTTATGTCTTTGATACAGTTTATTCAAAAATAGTTGACAACTAATTTGTATTGTCAGCTTATTTCGGTTCAAGCAAACATGTCCGGCGCTTGTTAGACAGGACCTACTACTGCCCCGGGGCTCAACTAAACATGTCCGGAGATACGTCATTATGTTTCATGGCTTGAGGATCTTAATACTGTCAAGACAATTTTTTTCCTGAACTTAGAAATATTAGTACTCAAAACGTGCGACCAATGATGATCGTATTGAACTACGGTCACATCTATAATCGAAAGATGGTAAGATTTTAATTATTTGTCCTTAATTAGTGCATCTTTTGCATACATTATTTTTGAAGCTAAACTTTCATTGCTAATTAGTATATTAGTTACTATACGATGTTCTTCAACAGGGACTTCCGATGACAGTTGTGCCTCAGTGGATCGAGACTAAAGGTGACATGTCAATGGTTAGCTTACGACCAAGATATCCTACATTGCACATGAGTGCATTCAGGATTTCTGAAAGCGAAGAATGCTTAATAGTGAAAGATTGGAGCAAAATTGTTAACGATCGCAGAGAAGTACTAGGGGGTAGCAAGGAGAAGCGCAACCCAAAATTAGGAGACATATTCATCTGCATGCTCCAGTATGATGAATGTTCTATGCTATTCTACCTGAGAGGGAGCAGCAGGAGTAGCTAGTTTTCATGCTCTTAATTAGTACTTGTATCATGTCCGTGTCCTGAACTTCGATGTTGGTGATGATTATGTTGAACTCGATGATATCTTTGCTTCTGTTAATTACAAACTGAATGTTTCCTCTTTAAGCTAGCCAGTATTGTTTCCTCTTTAAGCTAGCCAGTGTTAACACTGGCTAGCTTAAAGAGGAAACATTCAGTTTGTAATTAACAGAAGCAAAGATATACGATGATGATGATGACTACTACAACTCATTATAACGTAAAGCAATCCTAAATTAAATTGATAACACAAATTTAAATGAAAAAGAAAAAAACAAAACAAAAACCCACAAACATTTAGTACCGGTTGGTGTTACCAACCGGTACTAAAGGGCTCCCGCCCCCCGGAGCTGGCTCGTGCCACGTGGTTGCCCTTTAGCACCGGTTCGTGCTGAACCGGTACTAAGGGGGGGGGGCCTTTAGTGCCCACACTTTAGTGCCGGTTATGGAACCGGCACTAAAGGGCCTTACGAACCGGTGCTATTGCCCGGTTCTGCACTAGATCCTCTCCTTTTTCTTGGGCTGACCTTCCAGACCCTACCTTTAACCCCCTTCCCCAGTGTTGTCGGGCTAAGCACTGTACAACCCTCGGCTAGTTGAGCATGTGTTGAGGCAGCATCTTTAGGCGTGTCCTGTGAAGATTGCATGAAGAGAGACTTCTTGGAAACCCTGCTAGGACGTTCCTGGCCGGACAGATCATCCATATCCTCATCAGCATGCTGATAGCCCGAGTCATCATATGGCTAACTCATCATATCTAAGTCACCGTCACAGGCGCCTGTATTGAGGAACCGAAGAGGGTCCTCCTCCATCTCATCATGCATACTTTGTTCTACGGGGGCGATTACATCAGCGACTATTGCACCCCCTTCATCACGTCGTCAGCCGCTCTCACCCGGCACTACAGGCGCTGGTAATTGCATAGGCGGGGTGGTGGTGTTCATACCTGCTTGTTGATGTGTGGTTATTGGTGTGCTCTCGGTCGGCTCCAGACAAAGAAGATTCTTCGACCATGGCAGCACCCAACCCTTGCAGTTTCCAATCCACAGTGGGGTCTCATCGTCCTCTCCCCCTAGCCATACTGGAGGAGGCAAATCCTCGTGCCCTGATTTCACACTCGACAAGGTAACCCTAAAGTGCGCATGGGCATCGGCTGGCCATGGAACATGAGTTCCAAGGGCTTCATTATCACCGCCTTTCCCACGTCCACCTTCTGGCCAATGCTCAAGTAGAGTATGGTTCACGGGGTTTCGTCGGCTGCAAACACATGTCTGCGGCGTAAAACATCCGAAAGGCAACGAAAATGAAATATTCTAGATATATGTTGGTGCGACATGTAATTACCGTGAGGGCGTCGAGCTCAGCCAAAGACGAAGGCCCGCCTAGCGTGCCAGAGACTGGGGACGGGCTGCCATGAGTGGGTGCGGGTGTGGGAGCAGGCACAGTTGCGTGAGCAGGTGATGGTGCGGTGGTGTTGTTCATCGAGTTGCTCCCGACGAAAGTGGGCATGGAGAAATCATCTACCGTCTTGTGTGGATTTTCCTTTGTCCTGTTGATGATAGCCGGGATCAAGTTAGTAGTGAAATCATTTCTGCAGGCATGTATAGCTGCATCGACTGCCTGCTATAGCAACTCATTTTTCTCCTTGGCTGCTTTTTTCGCGTCCTCAACTGCTTTTTTCTCGAACGCAAGCTTCACCTTCTCGTCGATGTCCGCCTGACTAAACTTCTTTTTCTACTTCTTGGCCTCCGGGCCCTTGTTGTAAAAGACCTTCCACGGGGCGCCGTCTCCAGCGCCGTGCACACGTCCATATTGCGGCCGCTAGTCCAAAGGGAGTCCCTTAAGTTCGTTCAAGGCCCAGTTGAGAGGGGTGTCCCACTTGGGCCTCATCGACGAAGACTGGCTTTCGGCTGCAAGCTGGTGTTGCTTCTCCTACAGAAGGAACATGAACCGTTTACGAATGTGTAGTTGACTTGATCAGAAGCTAAATGTAAGGTGGTAAAAGAATAATTACCAGTATTCTAATCAATTTCCTCGTGATCGGGTCCATGTAAAAAAACTTCTTTTCCTTGTCCACTTGTAGCGGGCCCTGATGAAGTCACGCTCCAAGGGGTTGGTGAACTTCGCGAAGGTGTCTGGGAGACCCGCTGCTTCACGTTCTGCATCCTCCTTATCCCATATGGGCCTTTTGCCAAGGTAGCCACGGCTTCCGAGGTGATGCTTCCTCGTGTTCCTTTGCTGATGGATCTTGAATTTCGTAGCCTTAGCCTTGGCTTCCTCGGTAGCGCAAGTGTCCTTGAACTTTTGGAACTCCTCTTCCGTAAGTGCCGGATTTTCCTCCAGAATCTTGGACAGGGGTTCCTCAGCCTCAATAGCTCGTTTTACCCTCCCTTTCCAGGAGGCCAAATCATTGCTGAACATGCCCATGGCGTGATTGTTAATCTTTTTCATCTTCGGATCATCCCAAGATTGTTCTATGTTATCATCCCAGTCGGGGAACTTGAATCTCTTGTGCAACTTTGTTAGGAGCAACTGGCTCAAATGTTCTTTACTCCTTAAGTCATCATCGTTGATGCTCGCGCATTCCCGTAGGATGCATCCTACTTGGTTCCCATAGCAATTGCAAGGTTCTTCCGGCTCTAATGGCTCAAACTTGCCAGGGGCCATCTTGTGATCACCAGTTGTCTGATGCCGAGTTTGTTATGTTTTCGTATCCTATGCTTCTTCTGCTTCTTCTTTTCGGTAGCGGCTTCGGCGCCGGTACCTTCCCCGCTAGTCTCGGCGCCGCCATCGGTGCCGGCACCATCGGTGTCGATGTCGGCGTTAGTACCATCATCGAGTCCGCCCTACAAACCTTGACTGTGCTTAGCATACAAAAAGTCGAGGTACTATTGTTCACCCTCATAATCCATCTCGTCTGCATCTTGGTCAAAAGGCTCGGTTTCTTTGTTGTTTGACATGTTTCCTATGATTAAGTATCCTCGTTTAGTTCTAAAACTATAATAAAATGAGAAATGACATAAAAAAGGGTATATGATTTGCCAGAATGTCGTTTCCCAGCAAATTCCAGCACTCGACATGCCTACTTTCTAGCACAAGTCATGCCAAAATTCACGGGAAATTTCGGCATGACCTTTGCTAAAAAGTGGACATATCGAGCGCCTGAAATTCACCGGAACGGAAATGAATCAACATTCCGGTGAAACATAGGCCACTCGGATCATTTACCCTGCACATAATCATCATTTTCCAAATATGACATGTCCAAAACATCACATGTCCAAATATGACATGTCCAAATTCCAAATATGACATGTCCAAATCACATGTCCACATATCACATATCCAATTCAAATTTGCATATAAAAGGAAGAAAAATATAGAACTTGAAGAAAAATGCAAGAAGTCATTTTTCTTCACAACATTTGAAACTAAATTCAGCCTACCTAAATTTGAAACTGATTTTTTTTTGCTTTAACTGGGGTTCATACTAATTCTGTTTTTTTAAATAGAAACAATTGCTTAAACTAAAAAAATTAAAAAGCAACAGATGCTTTAACTAATCTGTCCTAGGGTTCATACTAATTCTAATTAAATAACTAGCACTATAAAATTTAAATAGCAACAATTGCTTAAACTAAAAATGCAAGAAACCTATATAATCAATTCTGTTTTTTCTTTTAACTACACCTAAAACACCTAACCCTAAATTTCTGTCCTAATTTGAAACCTATATAGATTTCTATCTGAATTTCAAAACCTAGCTAAATTTATGTCCTAATTTGAAACATAGGGTTCATACTAACTAGGTTTAATCCTAACTAGAGTTCATACGAACTAGGGTTCAAATTGCACCTAGGGTTCATAATATAGCCTAATTAACCTAGGGTTCAAATGACAGAGAGCAGAGAGAGAGTGAAGAGAGGAGGGGAGAGGAGGGCTTATAGCGGGGAGGTGGTTGTCGGGGAGACGACGGCGAGGAGGTGGAGGAGGAAGGGACGAGGTTGGTGCAGTGGTGGCTGTCGCGGGAGACGGTGCCGCGGCGGCGACGAGGCGCGGCAGCGACGAGGCTGGCGCACCGGAGGCGAGGCGGTGATGCGGCGAGTGCTCCGGCGATGCTCGAGGGGAGGTGCTCCGGCGATGCTCTATGGCAGGGGATCCGGCGGCGAGGGCGGGGGCAAGGGGAGGGGCTCCAGCGGTGAGGGCACACAGAGAGAGGGCCGGTTGGGATTTGGAGGAGGAAGCAGAGGAGAGGGAAGCCCGCGCACTGGGGGTTATGTCAAAGTAGCAATAGCGCTCTTCCAAAAACACGCTATAGCTTAGGTAGCAGTAGCGCGTTTCAAGAAAAAACGCTATTGCTAACACCAGTAGCTATAGCGCTTTTCTTGAACAGGCGCTTCTGCTATTGTTTTAATTTTTAATTTTTTCTTTTCTTTTCCTGTTTGTTTCTTCTATTATTTTCCTTTAATTTCTTTTCCTTTTCTTTTCTTCTTTTTATTTTATGTCCTTTTTTTTCTTCCTTTGCTTCTTTCTTTTCCTTTCCTTTCCTTTTCTTCTTTTCCTTTTCTTTTCTTTAAGGTAATCTTTTCTTCCTTTACTTTACTTTTCTTATTTTCCTTTCTTTTCTTTTCATTTTTTCCCGAGAGCCGGAACGAAGGGAAGGTGATACAATGTATATAACTAAGGTGATACATATTGCATCATTTGACCCATAACGGTTAAGTGTGCTATACAAAATAGGAACATATATATTACATCATATGACCCATAACGATTAAGTGTGCATACAAAATAGGAACATATATATTACATCATTTGACCGACAACGGTTTCTCAGCATCGATGTTTTCATTTTTGAGTGAGCTTCTTTCCCTTCTTGTTCGTTGACGAATAATTGAGCCCCTCATTGTGACTTTTCCTTTTCCATGGAGTAGGATCTTTCTTAGGTAATGTAGTATTGATTCTTCTTTTGACGTATACTTCATCGTTGTCATCATCTTCCCTCATCGGGTTTCCGTACTAGTCGTAGTCTTCCTCGTTGGCGACTCCGTCCATTCCAATGATGTTCCTTTTGCCTCTCCTCACAACAACACGGCTGGGATTGCACGGGTCGGTTATGAAGAAGCATTGTGTCACGTGGTTAGCGTGTACCCATGGCTCATTTTTTGTGATGGCGTTCACGGTAGCGCTCTTGGCATCGGGTATAGTCATGGTAGTGAAATACCGGTTTTCTCTTTTGACATTCTTAGCCCATCTGACACGGAACATCGTCGCGTTGTGTAGTCCAGTGTAGTCAAGCTCCCAGATCTCCTCGACCCTTCCGTAAAATCTCTTAGTTGCGTCGTTGTCGCTGCCGGTCATGCATTCCATCGTCACCCCTCAGTTCTGATCATCACTATCCATATCTTTGGCCTCCGTGTAGAACGTGTATCCATTGATATAGTATGCCTCATAGGTGACGAGGTTGGGCGAGGGGCCATGTGCTAAGGCTTATATGAGCAATCCGTCCTTAGAGCCCTCTTCCGGGGTATTAGCAAGAATATGCTCTTTGAACCAATGCAGGAAAGTGGAGTTGTGCTCTCTAGTAACTTCGGCGTCCGTCCTGCATACCCCCCGGACACGATACTTCTTTGTGATAGTTTGTTTGTGCAGTGCCACGAAAGGATCTACATGGTCTAGGTGTTGTAGCACTACCAAGTTTGCTCTGTCAAGGTCGTTGTGTCGATCTGATAGGCCACATGTAGTTCCCTGCGACCGTTGGAGTGACCTTCTCATTCAAGCCTCCCAACGTGCTTCTTAACGAGCAAACCAACACCAGGCGGCCGGTCTGCACCATATAGAAAATTCTCGCAAAAAGAGATGCACTCTTGTGTCAGATAGCCCTGGACGATGCTTCCATATGGACGGGACATGTTATGAATGAATCATTTGATGATCCCATTCATCCTCTCAAATGACATCATGTTGTGCAGGAATGACGGCCCCGGGTCTATTATGTCGTCCACAATATGGACACACAGATGCACCATGACGTCAAAGAATGCGGGTGAAAAGTACATCTCAAGATCATTTAGTATCACAATGATCTCTTCCTGTAGCCTTCGGAGCTGCTTCACACTGATCGACTTTCGAGAGATGACGTCGAAAAAGTTGCAGAGATCAATAAGCGTGTCATGGACGTGCTTGTCCATTATCCCTCTTAAGGGCAACAGGTAGTATCTGCGTCATCATCACATGTCAGTCATGGGACTTCATCCTGCTAAACCTTTTCTTCTTCGTGTCTAGAAATTTGCTTATCTTCCCACAGTAACCAGAACTAATTTTGATTTCGGTAAGGCACTTGAAGAATTGATCAATCTTAGCCAGCCTTAAGGTGAAGCAAGAAGGGGGACAATAATCCTCTTCCTTTACTTTTTTGCCCTTCTTCTCCCGCGCCTCTGTCTCTGTCTCTGTTTCCTCTGACTTTTTATGGGGCGGCATATGCAGATCTTCCCTGATTGTCAAATCTTGCTAGTCTTTTCTTGCCTTCGGCCCATCCTTGGTCTTATCCAGCATGTTCATTAGTGTCGGAAGAAAGCTCTCGAGGACATTCTTACAGACATGCATTTGATCAAGGCAATGAGGCATGTTGAATTCGTGCCAGTACTCCAAGTCCCAGAAAACAGACCTCGTCTTCCATACCTTCAGCAGCGGCTCCGACGTCTTTTTCATCGTCTTTCTCGGTGCGGGGCACTATTCCCAGTTTTTCAACAACTCATCAATTTCGGCGCCGCTTCGCTTACGTGGAGGTCCTCGATACTCAGCCTCACCATTGAATAGATCTCCACGGTTTCACCACGGGTCGTCCTTTTCGAGCCATCTTTGATGCCCCATGTACACGATTTTCCCAGACCGACCATCTTTTCTTGACGTTAGCTGCTGAGACGTCGTATCATCCATGCACCGCGTGCATCCGCAATATCCATGGCACACCTAGCCTGCGACATATCCGTAACCGAGATAGTCGGGCACTGTCGTGATCAGCGCGGCTCTCATATAGAAATACTCTCCTTTGTTGGCGTCCCATGTCTTGGCCGGTGTTTTCCCTAACGTGTCTAACTCCTCTTGAAGTAGCCCCAGATACAGATTAATATTATTTCCTAGTTGTTTCGGCCCTTGAATCAGCATGCTCAAGTGTATGTACTTCGACTTCATGCACAACTAGGGGGGAGGTTGTACATCCATACAAACACGGGCCATGTGCTATGGTTGGTGTTCTGGTTCCCAATTAGATTCATGTCATCGGTACACGCGCGGAGCACGATGTTCCTTGCATCACATGTGAAATACCGATATTCGCCCTTGAACGCTCTCCACTGGCTTCCATCCACGAGGTGTCTCAGCTTCGGATCATCTCCATCGTCGGGCTTTGTCCTCTCCACGTGCCAACGCATGAGCTTTGCTTCCTTGGGATCTACAAAATAATGTTGCAGACGGGGAGTGATCGGTAAGTACCATATAACTTTCTGGGGAGATTTCTTCCCGGCCTTCTTATATCGAGAAGCATTGCACACAGAGCAGCTGGTTTTTTCCGCGTGCTCCTTACGATAAGTTATGCAATCGTTGATGCATGCATGGTATCTACCGTGCAGCTGATCAAGAGGGCACACGATCTTCTTGGCCTCACCCACACTAGTAGGACATAGATTCCCCGCGGGAAGAACATCCTTTAGGTACTTGAGAAGCTCATCGAGGCTAGTGTCGGTCCATTTGTTTTTAGCCTTCGTCTTCAGGAGTTCGAGCGTGAAACTCAAGCGGGTCACCTCGGTATCGCAACCATGATACAATGGAGTGTTCGAGTCTACCACCTATTGCTGTTGCTTGGCCTCCTCTCTAGAAGCAGCTATGTCAGTACTCGTCTCCTTGCGAAGTAGTGCTTGAACATGAGGGTCCCGCACGATTGAACTTAGTACCGACGAAGTCTGCGGCGTGGATTCCACTTTTTCTCCGCCGCCATGGCCGGCCCCTTCTCCGCCGCCATGTCCGTCCTCTTCCCCGCCGCCATGTACGGCCCCTTCTCCGCCGCCATTATCGATCATCTCTTCGTCTTGCCCCGTGTCGTCATTGCCTGCCCCGTCGGTGTCCTCAACATCATCATCCTCATCTTTAATTATCCACCGAGTATAGCCATCCATGAAACCAGTCATGAGCAGGTGCGCCATCACACGACCAACGTCATAGGGGTCGAGCCAAACTCGTCCTTTGCATCTTCGACACAGACATAAAATCTCTATCAGGTTATTTTCTTTCATGTCCTGCACCGCCGACCGCAACCACCTGTCCACCATCGTTCCACTGACCATCATCAATACCTCCACGGTAATAATAAACAAATTGATTATAAAAATGCATGCATGCATCAAAGTCATACAAAAATTCGGCATGACCTTCCCTAAAAATAGAACATATAGAGTTTACCTAGAATTCGCCGAAACGGAAATAAATTGACATTTCGGCAAAACATAGGCAATTCACAAGCACAATTCGGCGGCAACTCATGCCACACACACAATTTCCATCATATCGCCCGATTATGTCATATCACACACATACACACATTTCCATTCTTGCAAAAGCATAAACTTTTAATCACCTATCTCGAGACCGAGCACGGTGATGATGCTGTCGATAGGTTTCGCCACACACACCTATGGAATGATCAAAAGTGGACAAAGCTCTTCTTGACAAGGCTAGATCTAGTTAGGGAGGTACACATGTCACTTCACTAAATGCTAGATCTACCTAGCTAGCTATTTTGGGAGGAGAGAAGTTCAACTAGTGGAGGGGGAAGCAAAAAGAGAAAGGAGATGCATTAATGGAGGTGGTGTAGTTAGCTAGGAGTAATAAAGAGAGAGAAAGATATGTAGAAGAAGGAGAGTAATGTGGGGAGAAGTAGTGAGGAAGAAGCAATGTGAGGGAGAGAGGAGACGGGAGCTAGGGGAAAGTGAAGGAAGAGAGGAGGGGGGAGGGGGAGGGGGAGGAAAAAGGTGGTATGGATGCGGTTTAGGAGTAGTGCTGGGCGTAAAACGCGCTGCTGCTAATAAGGTAGCAGTAGCGCGCTTCTGGCAGAGGTGCTACTGCTAAGCGGGGCCCGCCATGTGGCCAGGTTCAAAATTAGCAGTAGCGACCTACAAAAAAAGCGCGCTACTACTATTACATTAGCAGTAGCGCGGTTAAAGTGGGCGCGCTACTGCTAAACCTAGCCTGGTGGGAGCGGTCGGTCAATTTTAGTAGTAGTGTGGTTCTACTGAGCCGCGCTACTGCTAAGTTGGTAGCAGTAGCGCCTGTTTATGGCCCGCGCTACTGATAATTAACAGTAGCGCTCCTTGTCCAGCTCTACTGCTAAGATTCTGTGTATAAGGTTTTCCCTAGTGGTGATTGTCTGGTTTCGTAATGATGTTTCTTAGGAATCACAATATCTACAAATTACCGTATGAATTGTGTCTATGACAACGGGCTCAAAATTTGTATGCTAGTTATAGGCCATTCTTACTAGGAGTTTCATTATCATTAATACAGTGACATGTCAGCTTTTTTTATGATGTGGCAAAGAATTAATAAAAGGAGATATGAGAAGGGTTCCATCTAGAGGAAACCATGCGCATGGTGTTTCCAATACAGCTTGTCTCTTGCATATCAGCATATGAAACATCAATAATGAGACAATACATTGGCTTAATATCTTATCTATGTTTTAGTTGGTTTATAATGGCTTGGTAGTACAGAGGGCACCACATGAATTCCCCCATGTCACGCTTTTCACGGTGTGAGGTCAGAACGATAGTGTCATTGTTTTCCCCACGCACCCAAAAATGATACTTTTTTTACTGGTCATCATCTTTGGTTTTTCGGGAACATGAACGTCAAGTCGGAGCATATTTCCTTCAGATTATTCAAGCGTCCAGGGTCCAAACCGACATAATCTTTGCTTTTTTGATTCCCCTGTGAATGTAAGGATGTCGCTTTTATTTGAGTGTTCGAGACGGAGCATTCCAATTAATTCCACTAGTCATCAACCTGTGCACCTGCACAGCCTAGTTATTATAGGGATAAATAATTATCAAGAAAGTTCTATTAATATGTAAAATTAGGGAGGGAAAATTTTAGATATCAAACAACTGAACAGATGCTAAGTCACTTAAACAATATTAACAACCAATAAACACATACATTATAGGCTCCATTATTGGATGGAGTGCATCTGTTTTCCCATCAATGTTTTGCAAACTGTTGTCATTTGTGTGAATCTAACGTTTCCTACCTAAGTCCAAAGATACGACTATTCATATATATTTTTTGCCACCTGCTATGGGATGGAGAAATTATTTATTTATTTACTCCGTATGGAAGGTCCAGATCTTCATGACTTACACAATTATAGTATTATTTTGATCCACATTGTAGCACCTATGACAACTCCTATAAGAGTTTCGAGGAAGATAGACTGCACACACCCACTGCTCAACAATATTTGCAATGAGAGGCATAAGCCGCATGGGCTAGTTTCTTCAAAGATGACATATATTACAAAACAATTACATTATTTTTTATTAAAAGAGGTACTGGGTGTTTCCTACAGGGAATTCTTGTGATGGATATGTGTTTCAGTTAGTGATGAATTCCATTATCTAAGATTATGTTTACCACCATAGATTATTTAGGCAATCATTGGTTCTTCTTAATGAATTTAGCAGTCCTCCTTTCTAAACTTAAAAAACAGTGGTATACTTATCGAGAATGTGTCTGTATACAGTAGTGTGTCTCGTAACACTTGAAAAATAGTTTTACCATATAGTATAAAATTTAATGGATGTGGTTGTGAAATATACATATTTAAAAAACTAATAGTCTGCATTGCGAACCTCTAGAAGAAAGATCAATGATATTCTTTCAATTGATATTAATAACTGGTTTATGTTATTATATGATTTTTCAACATGACAATTTATGCATATTTATCTCGTAATACTTAAAAATGGTTTACATCGCAAAATTAAAATTATAATGGAGCTGGTTGACGCCCCAATTTAATATACTCGACCATCTGTTTTGCAACCCCTAGAAAAAAAATGGTATTTGAGCCACCACAAGAACACAATGATATTCGTTCTATTACGTTTTCTAATGTGTGTAAGTTCAGATAATATTTTTTTGACGCGTAACAGTTTTATCACAATGAGATGATTTCATATATTTAATAAATAAGCTCGGCAATGATGATATGTTGGAGACATTAGGGAGAGATTTATGTATGTGTTTCTGATTACTTTTAGGCTACTGGACTCCTTTTGTAGTCTACTTTTTTTCTTTCTTCATGCGGATATGCGCGTTGATTTTGTATAGATGGAAATAGGGGGTGTGCGTTCATTTTTTGCATGAGGAAAATGCACATGTTTGTACGTATCTTTCCCCCTTTTTGCAAAAGGGAGATGACATGTGATTTATTGGCAACGTGGATGAGTTTGGCCCTCTTGTTTTATAGCGTGAGGACTCTTCTCCTAATTTATTTTTTCTGTAGTAAGGCAACACCTCTCATTTTTGTACGTGTGGGGGCTGTGCCTCCTTTGGAAACATTGGTGAGATTGGCCCTTGTATTTTATAGCGTAAGGATTCTTCTTACTTGATTTTTTTATAGTATAAGGCAATGTCTTTTTTTTAAGAAAGTAATGTCTCTCTTTTTTACGTGTGAGGTAGTGTCTCCTTTTATACGTGTGGGTCTAGGTTTTTACGTACCTGATGTTTTTTAAAGCGGGTCTTATAATAAATCTTGACCCTTAAATTTTAAATCTAATGGTTGGATTAATCTTGATGATGTGGATTAACATGGAGGCTCAGAAGGTGCCTCCAATTAGTAAATATATATACGATAAGATATAAGATTTTATTGATGCATCCAGAGTCCAGATCAATACTCCCTCCAGCCAAAATTACTTGTCACTGACTTAGTACAACTTTGTACAAAATCTAGGACAAGTAATATGGGTCAGAGCGAGTAGCATCTCTACAGAGCTTTGTGATTACTGTTGTAGATCGCAGCATGTGTCCGGTGAGTGCCCGCTCCTTTCAGGCCCCAAGCCGGTGGTCAATATTTACGGAGTTTGCTGTCAGGGGTTAATGTTTTTTGAGTCACCGGATGTGCAACCTGTGGCGCATGTGATGGAGAGCTCCTTTCCCGCAGTAGTCAAGGTGACTAATGGGACCATGACAGAGGCACAGATTGTGCGGCAGTTGCTGGAGTTGGTACCAGGTAACTACCAATGGAACCTTGTCAAGTTGGAGAATCAGACTTATGATGTCTACTATAAAACTTTATTCTTGTAGACTCGTGTTGGGCCTCCAAGCGCAGAGTTTTGTAGGACAATAGCAATTTTCCCTCAAGTGGATGTCCTAAGGTTTATCAATGCGTGGGAGGTGTAGGATGAATATGGTCTCTCTCGAACAACCCTGCAACCAAATACAAGAAATCTCTTGTGTCCCCAACACACCCAATACAATGGCAAATTGTATAGGTGCACTAGTTCAGCGAAGAGATGGTGATAGAAGTGTAATATTGGTGGTAGAAATATATTTTTATAATCTGAATAAATAAAAACAGAAAGGTAGCAAATAGTAAACGGGCACAAAAACGGTATTGCAATGCTTGAAAATAAGGCCTAGGGTCCGTACTTTCGCTAGTGCAATCTCTCAACAATGCTAATATAATAGGATCATATAACCATCCCTCAACGTGCGATGAATAATCACTCCAAAGTTCCTATCTAGCGGAGAACATAAGAAAAAATTATTTGTAGGGTACGAAACCACCTCAAAACTATTCTTTCCGTTCGATCTATTCAAGTCGTACTAAAATAACACAAAGCTATTCTTTCCGTTCGATCTATCCTAGTGTTCATACTAAAATAACACCAAAGCAAATTCATATTCATAATACTCAATCCAACACAAAGAACTTCAAAGAGTGCCCCAAGATTTCTACCGGAGAAACAAAGACAAGAACGTGCATCAACCCCTATGCATATATTACCCCAATGTCACCTCGGGAATCCACGAGTTGAGTGCCAAAACATATATCAAGTGAATCAATACGATACCCCATTGTCACCACGAGTATTCAATTGCAAGACGTATATCAAGTGTTCTCAAATCCATAGAAGTTTTCAATTCGATAACAACAGAATCTCAAAGGGAAAACTCAATTCATCACAACAAGATAGAGAGGGGAAAACACCATATGATCCGACTATATTAACAAAGCCCGCGATACATGACATCTCAAGAACAAGAGAGAGAGAGAGAGAGAGAGAGAGAGAGAGAGAGAGAGAGAGAGAGAGAGAGAGAGAGAGAGAGAGAGAGAGAGATAGAGAGAGATTAAACACATAGCTACTGGTACAAACTCTCAGCCCCGAGGAAGGACTACTCCCTCCTAATCATGGTGGACGCCGGGATGATGAAGATAGCCACCGGTGATGATCTCCCCCTCCGGCAGGGTACCGAAACGGGGTCTAGATTGGATCTCGTGGATACAGAGGCCTTGCGGCGGCGGAACTTCTGATCTAGGTTAACCCCGAAGGGTTTTGGAATATTTGTGAATTTATAGGGCGAAGAGGGGGTGTGCACTGGTACAACGACATCCTAAACAAACGGTTTAAAACACCTTTCCGCGACGGCATTTGGAACCGTCGCCAAGTGAGTGTGGGCGATAGGGGGGTCCATCCCACATGACCTAGAAATCGTCGGGGATAGGCCCTCATGGGACCCAGGCTGGGGCCGTGTGCGATCGGGCGAGGCATGGAAACCCAATCATTTCCGTAGGTATGCACATCCCACACGGTAAATTCCATAAATCATTTCCGTAGGTATGTACATCCCACACGGTGAATCCCAGAAATCATTTCCGTAGGTATGTACTTCCCACACTGTGAATCCCAGAAATCATTTCCGTAGGTATGTTCACCCCACACGGTGAATCCCAGAAATCATTTCCGTAGGTATGTACATCCCACAAGGTGAATCCCAGAAAATCATTTCCGTAGGTATGTACATCCCACATAGTTCTTTGTGTGGAAACGTGTGTGCAAGGTGGCCTAATGCAAACAGTTCGCTGCCGGAAGCCGTGTGTGATTGTTAGTTGACCGAACACGCCTACTCTCTAGAAACCGTGTGGGTTGTTTGAGTTCATCGCCCACGGTCCTGTCTGAGTAACCGTTTGCAATAGATAACCCCAATAAGTAGGGTAATTAGCCTATTATTGATAATCCATGTACTAATCAAACTAATATTTCTTATAAAACACGCCAGATATTTCATATCTGTATAAAAGCAACCAGGATTTCATAATCGAATTACATCAGGTAGCTTTGGAACTCAATTGCGCCATTACGCAACAACACCAAGTTTCACATGCAGCATCAAAAACCTTTGGAAAGTAGCATCGTACACGGTAAATAGATAGATGAATCTCATCTGGGAAACTGCAGAAGCGGAAGGCAAATATTGAGCCTTCAGTGATGTTGAATGTCCTTGCATCTTTAGGCCAGTGACTATGGATAATTGCCCGCCCAACCTTCGCCCTCTTCAGCAAGACTTCAATATTGTACCCCTTGCGTGGGTGTTGAATGAATACCTTCCTCGCCTCTTGACCATGCAGGTGGTTTGAGAGGTAATCATCGGTGAACTGCTTTGAAAAGTACTGAAAAAAAAGCTATGCATAAATCGCTGTTGTAAATTTTGAAATGGCGCAAGGGGTAAAAACAAGGTAAAAGAGTTGGTACCATCCTATAGTTGACTGATGTCTTCTTCATTGTGCAAACAAAGATCTTGCTGTTGTTCGTCGCAAGTTCCTTCATCCTAACAATCTTTCTGAGTTTATTGACTTGACTGATATTCATGGACATCTCATTTCCCCATATGCAAAATGGGTCGAACAGTGGGTCTAAGCCTCTAACAGCAGGAGCTACATGTGCAAGACCAAATTGTAAGAAACCTAAATATTAGAACGATTCCTGCAACTACACAATAATGTGCTATTAGCCAAAGGACCCTGCTTGAACAAACCTCAATGGTAAACCACAGTGTCTCCCATTGTTTCCCTACAACACACATAAGGAAGATCTTGATCAGGTTAACTGAGAGTTGCCATACTATCAGTAGAATATGTATTGAGTACAGCCAAATTCAATTGGTGTCACATGCATAACAATACAAAATTGTACCCACAGCAAATGAAAATCAAATTGTAGAACTGAACCAAACAGTTAAATGGACAACAGACCAAATGAACCATAATAGTTAACTGAGCACGACATTGCAGAATGGAAACATGTACTAGAAGATAAGACAGTTAACAAAACAAAGAATGCTTGAGAACAGTACTACGAAATGTAGCAATTGTTGGACCAAAGTGTTAATTGAACATTACATTTCAGAGGACCAAACGGTTAACTGAACATCAGATTGCATATTAACATTACGGAGGACAAATCACTAGAAGGCACTGGCGGTGGCCTCGTGAAAACATCACGAACTGTATTTTAAAGTAGACAACCGCGCGGCGGTGTAGACGGTGGCCTCGAATACGAGGTGCTCCTCCAAGATCTGGCGGTTGACACGCATGTGAGCCATAGCAACCTCGTTCACACATGCGGCCGCATGCTACTCAGCTCCACGTTATACTGCGTGTAAAATGGCTGTGGGCGGCGCTTAATTGGAGGAGGGGGGCAGTGATTTTGGTGGAAGGTGTCACTCCGTCAGCCGGGGCATGTGGGACAGGAAAGGAGGAGGATGGTGTGGGTGGGGTGTGGATTACCTGACCAAATCGACGAGGCTGCACAGCAAGAAGAAGGGTCGGTGGCGAGGAGGCCTCACAGCAAGAAGAAGGGTCGGCGGCGAGGAGGCGGCGCTGCAAGAAGAAGGGTCGCCGGCGCTGCAAGAAGAAGGGTAGCCGGCGAGGAGGCGGTGCTGCAAGAAGAAGTGTCGCTGGCGAGGAGGCTGAGCTGCCAGTAAGCAGCAGTGAAGGTTTGAACTTGGAAAGCAAGGAGGAACAGTGGAAATGTGGCTTTTGGTAGGAGGAGGGGGCGGGGAGATAGATATTTCCATGGTGGCAAAAAAAATTCGCTCGGTGCCGCGAGAAACTGGCGCTCAAGTGTGGTTCGAGCGGGGGCGGTGGACTATAGACGACGAAGCTTCCTGCGTAAGCCAGACAAGACGGTGCACCAAGATATTTTATATCGCATCCCACACAATTCTTTCTAGTAAACTGTTTGTGGTATACCTGATTTTTTCATTATGTTTTGAATGACAAAATGGTGTTACGGAGGGAAAGGATGGTGTTTGAATTGCTAGAACATTTACGTACAGTGAACATGCAACTAGTACATGAGTGTCGTGTTTAAATTTGGAATTATTCCGGGTTCGTTTGGCATTTTTATGCATTAATTGACTTTCTGGGCATTTAATGTGCATAATTCAAATTTGAACTACAAGCACATGCTCCAACGCACCAAAGTTTGCTGAAAATCACATGTGTGTCTTTGGGTGAATTTATAGGTCCCATGCAACAAATGGGAATAAAATTCAAACATCTTGATGTCCTGGCTCAGCCGGAATGATTGAGAAACTTGGTTTTTTAATTCCTGTGAATCCAAAACATGGCTGAAAATCATGAAACTTGGCATGGTGTCATGACATGGCACAAACATGCTGCAATAATTTTTTTGGCCAAATTGGGACAACCTTTAGTGTAAGCTTCTTGCAAACCGGAGCTTCCCTCAAGAAGGCTCCTGGTTCTGAGAGGGAGCGTGTCACCTCCGTATGCGAAACGACATACGTATACTGCCTTCACCCGCCTTAATATTTTTACAAAGGAAGATTAGACCAAATAGAAGTATCGTGCTAAATTTTGGATCCGTATTCGTTTAGCCTTTTTTATACATTAATTGAGTTTCTGGACATTTAATGTGCATAATTCAAATTTGAACTACAAGCACGTGCTCCAGTGCACCATAGTTGTTTGAACAATCACATGTGTGTCCTTGGGTGAATTTGTAGGTCCCATGCAAGAGAAGGGAGTGAAATTCAAACATCTGGGCGTCGTGGCTCGGCAGAAAAGGTTGATAAACTTGGTTATTTAATTCCAATAATTCCAAAACACGCCTGAAAATCATGAAACTTCGCATGGTCTCATGACATGGCATGAACATGCTGCGGTAATTTTTTTGGACGAATTGGGACAAGCTTTGGTGTAAGTTTCTTGCAAACCGGAGCTTGCCTCAAGCAGGCTCGTGGTTCTAAGAGGGAACGTGTCACCTCCGTGTGCGAAACGACATACTTACACTGCCTTCTCCCACCTTAATTTGTTTTGCACATCCAGATTAGACCAAATAGAAGTACCGTTCTAAATTTTGGAATTATTTCGGACTCGTTTCGCCTTTTTTATACATTAATTGAGTTTTTGGGCATTTAATGTGCATAATTCAAATTTGAACTACAAGCACAGGCTCCAATGCACCAAAGTTGTTTGAAAAATCACATGTGTGTCCTTGGGTGAATTTTTAGGTCCCATGCAAGAGATTGGAGTGAAATTCAAACATCTGGGCGTCGTGGCTCGGCCGGAAATATTGAGAAACTTGGTTTTTTTAATTTCATATTCCCCTTCTCCAGCTTCTTGACCCTGAGCCTCTTTAGTTTTCTTTCTTGCCAATGTGATAAGCCGAGTGAGCATCCCGGCTGTGATTTTGTTTTATGCACTGGCAAATTCTTCCTGGCTTTGGGCATCTCCGGCTTGGCCTGACCAAACTCGGCAATTGGATCTTTGAAAGTTACTTGCTTCACTTTCTTGTCCTTAGTAGCCAACATAGACTCGGCTGGCTTTTTGTCATTTGGAGTCGGATCTGAAATAGCACATTTGCGGCCATCCTTTTTCACTCGGTACACTTGCTTGACCACGTCCATCTTCTTTGCTGACCCCCAGACCGATTCTTTTTGGTTGAGTCAGTCTTTAACATGTCGTTGTTGAACAAATGATGATCCTCTCGGAGCTGCATAATTTTGGTGATGAAGTTTAGAATATGATGGATGGTGTGGCCTTGATTTATACTCGTTCCATGATTGATCTGAATAATAGACAGCATGGGGAGGTATCCATGACATCGGCATCGGTGGCCCAAAAGGAGGATATGGAGTCTGTTTGCTCAACTTCTTCCTTCGCCAATCCCAGTCCTCAAATTTATGCCTTAGGGGTAACTTCGATGCTTTTGTTTCACTTGACCGATAAGCATTCTTTGCCTCACTTATCTTCTGATATTTTTCTAATAACTGCGTGAAAGTGACTTTCGGCCTTTTACCTTTGTGCTTACCATTGCCTTTGCTTTCTTTAGTTGTGCGTGCATCAGTCTTTGAATTTTCTCGTTGCCCCCAGTGCTAGATGTCGCTATTGTAGCTTTGATGGAGTTCTTGTCTTGAAGATTTTTGTTGATGCACTTTTTAACCATATCCTTGCTCGAAGACTTGACCCCGTCATCATTGGTGTGTACCTGTTGACCTTTAGATGAATCGACTTGGGATAGCCGAGTCAACATTTGATCGCCATCAAGGCCAATCTGATACGACTGGCCATATGCTTGTGCCTCAACAAACTCCAATTGTCCTATGTTCTCCGATTGCTCGACTTGATGGATCATGTTGCAATCTTTGACATTTTTCTCGAATGAACATTGCATTCGCTCTTGTCTTGACGACTCGACATCGTGATCAATTATAATAGGATTTGTCGATGATGCACCAACGATGTGATTACCCATGCCCGGACTGAAGGTATAGTGTTCGTCCATTAACTGATACTGTGATACTGGTTCTAAAACAAAAGAACCGAGCGGTGTCAGTTTAACATCATCCGACTCGGCTATGCATTGATTTTTGTCCTCCTTTCCCGATGCACTTGAATCGGCTATCCTGGAGAACTTTAAACCTGGCTTTATATTCCTGTAATCAAAATAATTACAGAATATACGTCTCATATGAGACCAAATGTTAGCCAGGCATGAAACAAACAAAGTTGTCCATATGAATATAAATTTCAGTCGGCATGACGGGAACAACTTTGGTTGCGATAAGTTGTTACTATTAGCCTCTACAAATGGTGCCATGTGTTGACTAGCATGATTAGTGACAAGATCATTCCTAACAAACAGATTACTCATTTCAATTGGTTTTTCAAAATTAATTAGAATCTTACTAACGGGTGCATCAACAATATGATTTTGACCGAATCGAAAATTGAATAAACTGTTTGCTAGGTGTACCTTTGTGAAGACATTGGAAGGAGAAGATGGTTGCACCACTGGAACAATACCTTGCTCTACTGAATAATTCTCCAACGCCTCTTCCTGTTTTTCTGGATCTCGTGCCTCATCACTCGGATTGCCTGAGTAGATTTCAGTCGGATTGCCCGAGTGAATTTCACTCGGATGCTCTTTGTCAGTTGAACTTTGCTCGACTGCACGCTCTGGTTCTTGATCTTCATCACTAGCCAAACTTTGTTTGGCCATATAACTTTGCTCTTTATGATCATCAATTTTTTCAGCACGGAACTCATAGGGAAGCATGTAAGCTCCCTCACATCCAGAAAAATCTAACACGGCCAATTTGTTGCGTTTACCGTTCCTTTGCTCGGTGAAGCTTTCATCTTCTGTTTTGGTACACGCGGCAATAATTGGCTTGATGCACTCGACTTTAGCCGGCGATGCACTCGTCTGGAACGATGCACTCGGCTGGCATCATGTACTTAGATGGCTCGATGCACTCGGCTGGTATGATGTACTCGGTATGGACTCTATGCACTCGGCTGTAACCGTCTCTTTGCTTAATCTGGTTTCAACTGAATCCACCATCGTCTTTGATTTAAAGGAATCGTTCGACTCGGCTATAGATGACTTATTCATACTTGACTCAGTTTCAACCGAATCAACCATATTAGTCGAGTGAACCCTTTCTTGCTGATTTTCTTGCAAACCTTCTTGCTTCAATATCGCAGAAGGGCCGACATAGTTGCTCGATAGAGGAAGGCACTTGATGTACTCTTGCAAATCTTCCTCTCCACGCTTCTTCTTGAGTGCTTCATAAGCCTGTCGATATTCTGCTGGTAATTCCTCAAGGGTCGGTGTAGTAAATTCATTAACGCTATTCCCTATGAGCTCTGGCTTGCTCTTATCCACTTGGGCCACATGTTTTTCTTTAAACTCGACCCTGCTTGGATCAGCTTGCCCCCCAATACTTTTATGATCTTTCGGCAATGAATTGATGTTGCCGAAATTTTGCGATTGTATAAGGGATGTATAACATGCTGCAATGATAGGTGAAGACATGTGCACTGTTGTTGAATATTTTCTCATGCCAATTTGATCAATCGGTAACACTTCATCTTCTTTCAAAACCCTAGCTTTTATTGCCTCAACCAAACCTTTATCATGTTGCTCAAGGCAAAGAGCGGTAATCTTCTTATTTTGTGCTAAGCTTTTTAACGCAGCCAAAGTCACCTCATCTCCTGCAATATTAGACACATGCACTCCTGTAGAATCTCCATTCACTCGGCCATAAAAGTGTGCCGAGTCATGAATAATTTTAGTTGCATATGATGTTGAACAATTAATATCATGAGGTGTATTATATGATGACTGAGGATAACCGGCCAAATAGCTAATGGAAGCATGGCCGATTGCCTCATTGATTGGCATGTTTGGGGATAAACCCGCATATTGCGAGTTGGCTGCCGATGGATAAAACTGTGAGATGCCCTCCTGCACATGAGGTGTCATATATTGATCACTCGAACAAATCATGTTGTTCACCGACATATTGAAAGATGTTGCCGATGCACGAAAGTTCAGATTCATAAGTTGCATGTCGCGATTATGTAAATTCCAAGTTTCTCCAACGGAATAACTAGTCGGCCTTTGCTCGTTAGGGCTAGCCGACATGACATGTCCATTGAAAGATCTAGCAATATCGACATAATGGCTATTTGCATCTACGTAAGGAGATTGATGATACATGTTACCGTTGTAGATTGCAGCCGCTCGATGACGCTCTCCTCGTAGCAAGAACAGGTTGAAGACTGTTCAAAGCTTCGTCCCCAGCGGAGTCGCCAAAAAGTGTGTTGACACACGAACACGTCACCGTGTACCCACGACGCCGCGGGTGATGCACCGCAGCTCACATCGAAGGAGACCCGACCGACAGCGCGATACGCAAGACAGTCGACGGGCGCTTTTGTAGACCCGAAACCCTACACGCCCGGGAGGGACCCCGTCAGGGCGCGCGGAGGCTATGGCTGCCCTAGGTCGATTCGCTCGCCCCTAGAGCCTCGTGGATCGCTGCCCTCCAATGCGAAGAACGAACGAAGAACGAGAAAGATGAGTAATATCTTTTATGGTCATGCACCCTTGAAGAGTGGTCTATTTTTGATGAATCTCGATAGTAGTGATACACATATTCATAATGTTGAAGCCAAAAGATGCAGAGTTGATAATGATAGTGCAACTTATTTGTGGCACTTCCGTTTAGGTCATATCGGTGTAAAGCGCATGAAGAAACTCCATACTGATGGACTTTTGGAACCACTTGATTATGACTCACTTGGTACTTGCGAACCGTGCCTCACGGGCAAGATGACTAAAATGCCGTTCTCCGGTACTATGGAGAGAGCAACAGATTTTTTGGAAATCATACATACAGATGTATGTGGTCCGATGAATGTTGAGGCTCGTGGCGAATATCGTTATTTTCTCACCTTCACAGATGATTTAAGCAGATATGGGTATATCTACTTAATGAAACATAAGTCTGAAACATTTGAAAAGTTCGAAGAATTTCAGAGTGAAGTTGAAAATCATCGTAACAAGAAAATAAAGTTTCTACGATCTGATCGTGGAGGAGAATATTTGAGTTACGAGTTTGGTCTACATTTGAAACAATGCGGAATAGTTTCGCAACTCACGCCACCCGGAACACCACAACGTAATGGTGTGTCCGAACGTCGTAATCGTACTTTACTTGATATGGTGCGATCTATGATGTCTCTTACAGATTTACCGCTATCATTTTGGGGTTATGCTTTAGAGACGGCCGTATTCACGTTAAATAGAGAACCATCAAAATCCGTTGAGACGACGCCTTATGAACTATGGTTTGGCAAGAAACCAAAGTTGTCGTTTCTTAAAATTTGGGGCTGCGATGCTTATGTGAAAAAGCTTCATCCTGATAAGCTCAAGCCCAAATCGGAGAAATGTGTCTTCATAGGATACCCAAAGGAAACTGTTGGGTATACCTTCTATCACAGATCCGAAGGCAAAATATTCGTTGCTAAAAATGGATCCTTTCTAGAGAAGGAGTTTCTCTTGAAAGAAGTGACACTACAGGAATCAGCCATTTTGCCGTCTGCCACGGCGGACGGCAAAGGCATGAACGGCGGACGGCAAAGGCCTTTGCCGTCAGCCGTGGACGGCAAAAGGCTCCGGCAACGTAGGCTACGGTAAACAGCTACTTTGTCGTCTGCTTTCTGGCGGCTGACAGCAAAGGCCCTTTGCCGTCCGCGGCGGACGGCATAGAGAGCGGACGGCAATAATTGCGCTGTCAGTCCGTTAAGTGGCTAACTGCAGGCCTTTGCCGTCCGCCGCTGACGGCAAAATTTCTAGTGCCTTTGCCGTCCGCCGTATGATGTCATCTACACGTCACTGCATGGCAGGTTCTTTGCCCTTCTGCCACTGATGGCAAAGTCTTTGCCGTCTGCCACTGTAGGCAAACTGGCCAAATGGGTCAGCTCCCAGGAAGCACAGTTGGATGCCACGTGTCTTATTTGGTTCTGTGGCAGACGGCAAAGAGGCCGTTGCCGTCGGTGGCAGACGGCAAAGAGCTTGCATATTGGCTCTTTTATCTGTTTTTTATTAAATCCAACAATTTTCATCACAAATATATATGACATATATAGATATATTTCAAAAGGCCATTACAGAGCAAACATATAAGATATCCAACACATAACTTCATCATCCAACCATATATATTACATGCATAGTTCCATCATACATAACAAGTTCAACATAGAGGCATCCAACCATATATATTACAATAGTTTCATCCAACGATACATGCATAGTTCAACGATACAAAAGAAACAGAGAAAGGGATAAGGAGCACTCCATCTATGAAAGCTTTCGTCAAGTGAATGAAATCTGCAAAATGAAAAATAAGAAAGTTAGAACAAGAAGAGTAGAACAAGAAGAAGAATAGAACAAGAAGAAGACTAGAATAAGAAGAGTAGAACAAGAAGAAGACTAGAACAAGAAGAGTATGTCATTTATGAGCTAACTTACGTGAAATGGATCATATATGATCTAACTAAGTTGAAATGGGTCGTTTATGAGCTAGCTAAGGTGAAATGGATCATTTAAGAGCTAATTTAGGTGAAATGGATCATTTATGAGCTAACTTAGTTGAAATGGATCGTTTTTGAGCTAACTTAGGTGAAATGGATCATTTATGAGCTAATTTAGTTGAAATGGATCTGTTTGAGCTAACTTAGGTGAAACGGATCATTTAAGAGCTAATTTAGGTGAAATGGATCGTTTTTAGCTAACTTGGTGAAATGGATCATTTATGAGCTAAATTAGTTGAAATGGATCGTTTATGAGATAACCTAGGTAAGATGGGTCATTTTGGAGTTAACCTAGGTGAAATGGGTCATTTTAAAACTAACGTAGGTAAAATGGATCATTTAGGAGCTAATCTAGGTAAAATGGGTCATTTTTGAGCTAACTTGGATGAACTGGATCATTTATAAGCTAACCTAGGTAAAATGGGTCATTTTAGAGCTAACTTAGGTAAAATGGATCGTCTATGAGCTAACTAAGCTAATTATGCAATTTTTGACATAAGTAAGCTAAGTACATATCGTTTTAGAGCTAACTTAGGTAAAATGGATGGTTTTGGAGGTCAGTAAGCTTATTAAGTCATTTTGGAGGAGAAGAAGCTAAGTCTAGGTCATTATGGTAAGCATTGGAGGAAATAAAGCTAAGTCTAGGTCTTTATGGATGTGTTAAGCAAAACACTAGATAAACTTACCAAGATCCAGGAGGTGTAGGAGCGCGGTGGCTCGTGTCGGTAGCTGGAGAAGGATCGTGCGATGCTTGTCTGGAGTTACCCTGCACCAAAGATCATTTCCAATGTCCTGTTAGCATGATGACACTCAAATGTTAAGACTAGCAAATAATGTCCATTCAAATAAACTCACCGTGGTCCCAGGAGCAATGACTGGCATCGGCGGAGCGGTCTGACCTGTCTTCTCGCACACAGACTGCACATTTGGTTTTGACAACTCAGTCATACTAGTTAGTAATGAGACAAACACTACATGAATGTTTTGGCTAATCTGCAGAAGAAACTTACCACAAGGAGCTCGTACATGGCCCTTGCCTGCATGTCATTCCGTGCCCTCTCCTCCTCCATCATCTTTACTTCGATCCCGTCGGCCTCTGGAAGGCCAAAGAACACCTTTTCGGGAGGTGTCGGTGGTCGGGATGTCTTGTCGGTGTCGGGGTGCCGTGTCGAGGTCGGGGTGCTGTTTCGGGGTCGGGGGGTCGGGGTGTCGTGTCGATGTCGGGGTAGTGCCGTGTCGGTGTCGGGGTGTTGTTTCGGGGTCGGGGTGTGGTGTCGGGGTCAGGGTGTCGGGTCAGGCTCGGGGTCGGGGTGTCGGGTCAGGCTCGGGGGGTCGGGGTGTCGGGGTCGGGGTCGGGGTCGGGGTGTCGGGGTCGGGGTCTCGGGGTCGGGCTGTGGTGTCGGGGTGCCGGGTCGGGGTCTTTTTTCCTTTTCTTCTTCTTCCTCTTCTTCCTTTTCTTCCTTTTCTTCCTTTTTTTCCTTCTTCTTCTTCTTCTTCTTCCTCCTTTCCTTTTTCCTCTTCTTCTTCTCCTCCTCTCCTGTTTTTTTCTTCTTCTTCTTCCTCTTCTTCTTTTTTCTTCTTCTCCTCCTCCTCTTCTTCTTCTTCCTTTCCTTTTTCCTCTTCTTCTTCTCCTCCTCTCCTGTTTTTTTCTTCTTCTTCTTCCTCTTCTTCTTTTTTCTTCTCCTCCTCCTCTTCTTCTTCTTCCTTTCCTTTTTCCTCTTCTTCTTCTCCTCCTCTCCTGTTTTTTCTTCTTCTTCTTTTTCTTTCCTAAAACTGAACTAAACCTAAAACTAAACCTAAATCTAATCTAAACATAAACCTAGAACTAAAAAAACAGAAGAAAAAAAGGAAAAAACTAAATATAAACCTAAAACTAAACTAAAACTAAACCTAAACCTAAAACTAAACTTAAACCTAAAACTAAATCTAAACTAAACATAAACCTAAAACTAAAAAAACAGAAGAAAAAAAGGAGAGGTAGAGCTCACCTGGGCCGATGGAGGAGGTGGCCGGTGGAGGAGGGGGCGGGGCGGCCTGGAGCGGCGGCGCCGGTCCCAGGGCGGTGGGGCGCGGGGGGGCCGGGGCGTGGCGGGGGCGACGGGGCGGGCGGTCGGTGGAGCGACGACGCCCGGGGCGGCCTGGAGCGGCGGCGCCGGTCCCAGGGCGGTGGTGCGCGGGGGGGGGGGGCGGCGCGGTGGGGGCGATGGGGCGGGAGGCCAGTGGAGCGACGGCGCCTGGGGCAGTGGGGCGCGGCGGCGCCGAGATGAGGCGGGGGGCCGGGGCGCGGCGGCACCGAGACGGGGCCGGGGGGCCTGGGCGCGGCGGCGCCGAGACGGGGCGGGGGGCCGGGGCGATGGGGCGGGGGGACGGTGGGGCGGCGGGGCGGCGGCGAGTGGTGTGGGGGCGGCGGCGCGCGTGTGTGGGAGGGAAACGGAGAGATAGAGGGGGGTGGGGCGCGCCGGCCGTTAGATACGTTCCGTTAATCTTTGCCGTCCGCCACCTTTGTCGTCCGCTATTGTGCGCTTTGCCGTCCGCTAGCGGACGGCAAAGAGGGGGGCCGTTAAGTATTTTTTAACCCGCTTGTCAGTGGGGCCCCCCTCCCTCTTTGCCGTCTGCTAGCGGACGGCAAAGATTCTTTGCCGTCAGCTAGCAGACGGCAAAGAACAGGCTGATGGCAAAGGCTTTCTTTGCCATCAGCCTGTTCTTTGCCGTCCGCTTTCAGGTAGCTGATGGCAAAGAGCTTCTTTGCCGTCCGCTAGCAGACGGCAAAGAGCTGGCAGATGGCAAAGTAGCTGATTCCAGTAGTGTGAGTGGGAGGAAAGTAGAACTTGATGAGGTAACTGTACCTGCTCCCTTATTGGGAAATAGCACATCACAGGAACCGGTTTCTGTGATGTCTAAACCAATTAGTGAGGAAGTTAATGATGATGATCATGGAACTTCAGATTAAGTTACTACAGAACCTCGTAGATAAACCAGAGTAAGATCCGCACCAGAGTGGTATGGCAATCCTGTTCTGGAAGTCATGCTACTAGATCATGATGAACCTACGAACTATGAAGAAGCCATGGTGAGCCCAGATTCCGCAAAATGGCATGAAGCCATGAAATCTGAGATGGGATCCATGTATGAGAACAAAGTGTGGACTTTGGTTGACTTGCCCGATGGTCGGCAAGCAATTGAGAATAAATGGATCTTCAAGAAGACTGACGCTGACGGTAATGTTACTGTCTACAAAGCTCGACTTGTCGCAAAAGGTTTTCGACAAGTTCAAGGGATTGACTACAATGAGACCTTCTCACCCGTAGCGATGCTTAAGTCTGTCCGTATCATGTTAGCAATTGCCGCATTTTATGATTATGAAATTTGGCAGATGGATGTAAAAACTGCATTCCTGAATGGATTTCTGGAAGAAGAGTTGTATATGATGCAACCAGAAGGTTTTATCGATCCAAAGGGAGCTAACAAAGTGTGCAAGCTCCAGCGATCCATTTATGGACTGGTGCAAGCCTCTCGGAGTTGGAATAAATGCTTTGATAGTGTGATCAAAGCATTTGGGTTTGTACAGACTTTTGGAGAAGCCTGTATTTACAAGAAAGTGAGTGGGAGCTCTGTAGCATTTCTGATATTATATGTGGATGACATATTACTAATCGGAAATGATATAGAATTTCTGGATAGCATAAAAGGATACTTGAATAAGAGTTTTTCAATGAAAGACCTCAGTGAAGCTTCTTACATATTGGGCACTAAGATCTATAGAGATAGATCAAGACGCTTAATTGGACTTTCACAAAGCACATACCTTGACAAAGTTTTGAAGAAGTTCAAAATGGATCAAGCAAAGAAAGGATTCTTGCCTGTGTTACAAGGTGTGAAATTGAGTAAAACTCAATGCCCGACCACTGCAGAAGATAGAGAGAAAATGAAAGATGTTCCCTATGCTTCAGCCATAGGCTCTATCATGTATGCAATGCTGTGTACCAGACCTGATGTGTGCCTTGCTATAAGTTTAGCAGTGAGGTACCAAAGTAATCCAGGAGTGGATCACTGGACAGCGGTCAAGAACATCCTGAAGTACCTGAAAAGGACTAAGGATATGTTTCTCGTATATGGAGGTGACAAAGAGCTCATCGTAAACGGTTACATTGATGCAAGCTTTGACACTGATCCGGACGATTCTAAATCGCAAACCGGATACGTGTTTACATTAAACGGTGGAGCTATCAGTTGGTGCAGTTCTAAAGAAAGTGTCGTGGCGGGATCTACATGTGAAGCGGGGTACATAGCAGCTTCGGAAGCAGCAAACGAAGGAGTCTGGATGAAGGAGTTCATATCCGATCTAGGTGTCATACCTAGTGCATCGGGTCCAATGAAAATCTTTTGTGACAATACTGGTGCAATTGCCTTAGCAAAGGAATCCAGGTTTCACAAAAGAACCAAGCACATCAAGAGACGCTTCAATTCCATCCGGGATCTAGTCCAGGTGGGAGATATAGAGATTTGCAAGATACATACGGATCTGAATGTTGCAGACCCGTTGACTAAGCCTCTTCCACGAGCAAAACATGATCAGCACCAAAGCTCCATGGGTGTTAGAATCATTACTGTGTAATCTAGATTATTGACTCTAGTGCAAGTGGGAGACTGAAGGAAATATGCCCTAGAGGCAATAATAAAGTTATTATTTATTTCCTTATATCATGATAAATGTTTATTATTCATGCTAGAATTGTATTAACCGAAAACATAATACATGTGTGAATACATAGACAAACAGAGTGTCACTAGTATGCCTCTACTTGACTAGCTCATTGATCAAAGATGGTTAAGTTTCCTAGCCATAGACATGAGTTGTCATTTGATTAACGGGATCACATCATTAGGAGAATGATTTGATTGACATGACAAATTCCGTTAGCTTAGCACTTGATCGTTTAGTTTGTTGCTATTGCTTTCTTCATGACTTATACATGTTCCTATGACTATGAGATTATGCAACTCCCGTTTACCGGAGGAACACTTTGTGTGCTACCAAACGTCACAACGTAACTGGGTGATTATAAAGGTGCTCTACAGGTGTCTCCAAAGGTACTTGTTGGGTTGGCGTATTTCGAGATTAGGATTTGTCACTCCGAATGTTGGAGAGGTATCTCTGGGCCCTCTCGGTAATGCACATCACCTAAGCCTTGCAAGCATTGCAACTAATGAGTTAGTTGCGAGATGATGTATTACAGAACGAGTAAAGAGACTTGCTGGTAACGAGATTGAAATAGGTATTGAGATACCGACGATCGAATCTCGGGCAAGTAACATACCGATGACAAAGGGAACAACGTATGTTGTTATGCGGTCTGACCGATAAAGATCTTCGTAGAATATGTAGGAGCCAATATGAGCATCCAGGTTCCGCTATTGGTTATTGACCGGAGACGTGTCTCGGTCATGTCTACATTGTTCTCAAACCGTAGGGTCCGCACGCTTAAGGTTTCAATGAAAGTTATATTATGAGTTTATGAGTTTTGATGTACCGAAGGAGTTCGGAGTCCCGGATGGGATCGGGGACATGACGAGGAGTCTCTAAATGGTGGAGACGTAAAGATCGATATATTGGACGACTATATTCGGACATCGGAAAGGTTCCGAGTGGTTCGGGTATTTTTCGGAGTACCGGAGAGTTACGGGAATTCGCCGGGAGAAGTATTGGGCCTTATTGGGCCATACGGGAAAGAGAGAGGGGCTGCCTAGGGCAGGCCGCGCGCCCCCCCAAGGCCTAGTGCGAATTAGACTAGGGGGAGGGGCTGCGCCCCCTCCTTCCTTCCCTTCTCCCTTCCCCTTCCTTGTTTCCTACTCCTACTACATGGAAGGACTCCTAGTTGGACTAGGAAAGGGGGAATCCTACTCCCGGTGGGAGTAGGACTCCCCTAGGGCGCGCCATAGAGAGGGCCGACCCTCCCTTCCTCCACTCCTTTATATACGGGGGCAGGGGGCACCCCATAGACACACAAGTTGATCTTCGTGATCGTTCCTTAGCCGTGTGCGGTGCCCCCCTCCACGATATTCCACCTCGGTCATATTGTAGTGGTGCTTAGGCGAAGCCCTACGATGGTTGAACATCAAGATCGTCACCACGCCGTCGTGCTGACGGAACTCCTCCCCGAAGCTTTGCTGGATCGGAGCCCGGGGAGCGTCATCGAGCTAAACGTGTGCCAAGAACTCGGAGGTGCCGGAGTAACGGTGCTTGGATCGGTTGGACCGGGAAGATGTACGACTACTTCCTCTATGTTGCGTCAACGCTTCCGCTTCGGTCTACGAGGGTACGTAGACAACACTCTCCCCTCTCGTTGCTATGCATCACCATGATCTTGCGTGTGCGTAGGAATTTTTTTGAAATTACTACGTTCCCCAACACTTATGTGCATGGTTAGGTCCCGTGCAAGAAATGAGAGTGAATTTCAAACACCAGGGCAGAGTTAATTGCCGGGAAAACATTGAGATGCATGGTTTTTAAATTCTAGTAAATCCAAAACTCGTCTGAAATTCATGAAACTTGGCATGCTATCATGGAGCGGCATCAACATGCCGTGGTACAAATTTTGTCCCATTTGCGGCAGGTTTGGGTATATGCTTCTCACAAACCGTAGCTTCTCACAACAAGCATGATGGCTTTCGGTAGGGAACGTCCCACCTTCGGGGACGAAAGAATATCCATTGCCCCTTATTGCTTTCAAGTTTTTTTCTCGTGCCAACATAGAACAACAGGAGTGTTGTGTGAATTTTTGTTATTTTTCGGGGTTCGTTTGGACGTTTTTATGCATTAACTGAGTTTTCAATGCATTTATGTGCATAATTCAAATTTGAACTACATGTGCATGCTCCAGTGCATATAAGTTGGTTGAAAATGAAATATGTGTCCTTGGGTACATGCTTAGGTCCAACGCAAGAAATGAGAATGAATTTCAAACACCAGGGCACCGTTGAATGCCGACAAAACATTGAGATGCCTGGTTTTTTAATTCTAGTAAATCCAAAACTTGTCTGAAATTCATGAAACTTGGCATGCTATCATGGAGCGGCATCAACATGCCATGGTACAAATTTTGTCCCATTTAAGGCAGGTTTGGGTGTATGCTTCTCACAAACCGGAGCTTCCCACAACAAGCATGATGGTTTTCGGTAGGGAACATCCCACATTTGGGGACAAAACGATATCCATTGCCTCTTATTGCTTTCAATTTTTTTGTCATGTCAACATAGAACAACAGGAGTGTTGTGTAAATTTTTGTGATTTTTCAGGGTTCGTTTGGACATTTTTATGTATTATCTGAGTTTTCATGCATTTATATGCATAATTCAAATTTGAACTACATGCGCATGCTCTAGTGACTATAAATTGGTTGAAAAATCAAATATATGTCCTTATGTGCATGCTTAGGTCCCATGCAAGAAATGGGAATGAATTTCAAACACCAGGGCACCGTTGATTGCTGGCAAAACATTGATATGCCTGGTTTTTAAATTCTAATAAAACCAAAAACTCGTTTGAAATTCATGAAACTTGGCATGCTATCATGGAGCGGCAACTGCATGCCATGGTTCAAATTTTGTCCCATTTGCGGCAGGTTTCGGTATATGCTTCTCACAAACCGGAGCTTCTCACAACAAGCATGATGGTTTTCGGTAGGGAACGTCCCACCTTTGGGAACGATACGATATCCATTGCCTCTTATTGCTTTCAAGTTTTTTTCTCGTGCCAATATAGAACAAGAGGAGTGTTGTGTGATTTTTTGTGATTTTTCGGGTTTAGTTTGGACATTTTTATGCATTAATTGAGTTTTCAATGCATTTATGTGCATAATTCAAATTCGAACTACATGTGCATGCTCCAGTGCATATAAATTGGTTGAAAAATCAAATCTGTGTCCTTGGGTGCATGCTTAGGTCCAATGCAAGAAATGAGAATGAATTTCAAACACCAGAGCACCGTTGATTGCCGGCAAAACATTGAGATGCCTGGTTTTTAAATTCTAGTAAATTCAAAACTCGTCTGAAATTCATGAAACTTGGCATGCTATCATGGAGTGGCATCAACATGCCATGGTACAAATTTTGTCCCATTTGGGGCAGGTTTGGGTGTATGCTTCTCACAAACCAGAGCTTCTCACAACAAGCACGATGGTTTTCGGTAGGAAACGTCCCACCTTTGGGGACGAAACGATATCCATTCCCTCTTATTGCTTTCAATTTTTTTCTCATGCCAACATAGAACAACAGGAGTGTTGTGTCAATTTTGGTGATTTTTCGGGGTTCGTTTGGAAATTTTTATGCATTAACTGAGTTTTCAATGCATTTATGTGCATAATTCAAATTTGAACTACATGCGCATGCTCCAATGCATATAAATTGGTTGAAAAATCAAATATGTGTCCTTGGGTGCATGCTTAGGTCCCATGCAAGAAATGGGAATGAATTTCAAACACGAGGGCAGAGTTAATTGCCGGGAAAACATTGAGATGCATGGTTTTTAAATTCTAGTAAATCCAAAACTCGTCTGAAATTCATGAAACTTGGCATGCTATCATGGAGCGGCATCAACATGCCGTGGTACAAATTTTGTCCCATTTGCCACAGGTTTGGGTATATGCTTCTCACAAAACGAAGCTTCTCACAACAAGCATGATGGCTTTCTGTAGGGAACGTCCCACCTTCGGGGACGAAAGAATATCCATTGCCCCTTATTGCTTTCAAGTTTTTTTCTCGTGCCAACATAGAACAACAGGAGTGTTGTGTGAATTTTTGTTATTTTTCGGGGTTCGTTTGGACGTTTTTATGCATTAATTGAGTTTTCAATGCATTTATGTGCATAATTCAAATTTGAACTACATGTGCATGCTCCAGTGCATTTAAATTGGTTGATTATCAAATCCGTGTCTTTGGGTGCATGCTTAGGTCCAACGCAAGAAATGAGAATGAATTTCAAACACCAGGGCACCGTTGATTGCCGGCAAAACATTGAGATGCCTTGTTTTTTAATTCTAGTAAATCCAAAACTCATCTGAAATTCATGAAACTTGTCATGCTATCATGGAGCGGCATCAACATGCCATGGTACAAATTTTGTCCCATTTGGGGCAGGTTTGGGTGTACGCTTCTCACAAACCGAAGCTTCTTACAACAAGCATGATGGTTTTCGGTAGGGAACGTCCCACCTTTCGGGACGAAACAATATCCATTGCCTCTTATTGCTTTCAATTTTTTTCTCGTGCCAACATAGAACAACAGGAGTGTTGTGTCAATTTTTGTGATTTTTCGGGGTTCGTTTAGACATTTTTATGTATTAACTGAGTTTTCAATGCATTTATATGCATAATTCAAATTTTAACTACATGCGCATGCTCTAGTGACTATAAATTGGTTGAAAAATCAAATCTGTGTCCTTATGTGCATGCTTAGGTCCCATGCAAGAAATGAGATTGAATTTCAAACACCAGGGCATTGTTGATTGCCGGCGAAACATTTAGATGCCTGTATTTGAATTCTAGTAAATCCAAAACTCGTCTGAAATTCATGAAACTTGGCATGCTATCATTGAGCGGCATCAACATGCCGTGGTACAAATTTTGTCCCATTTGGGGCAGGTTTGGGTATATGCTTCTCACAATAAGCATGATGGTTTTCGGTAGGGAAGTTCCCACCTTGGGGGACGAAACGATATCCATTGCCTCTTATTGCTTTCAAGTTTTTTTCTCGTGCCAACATACAACAACATGAGTGTTGTATGATTTTTTGTGATTTTTCGGGGTTCGTTTGGTCATTTTTATGCATTAACTTTGTTTTCAATGCATGTATGTGCATAATTCAAATTTGAACTACATGCGCATGCTCCAGTGCATATAAATTGGATGAAAAATCAAATATGTGTCCTTGGGTGCATGCTTAGGTCCAATGCAAGAAATGAGAATGAATTTCAAACACCAGGGCACCGTTGAATGCCGACAAAACATTGAGATGCCTGGTTTTTTAATTCTAGTAAATCCAAAACTTGTCTGAAATTCATGAAACTTGGCATGCTATCATGGAGCGGCATCAACATGCCATGGTACAAATTTTGTCCCATTTAAGGCAGGTTTGGGTGTATGCTTCTCACAAACCGGAGCTTCCCACAACAAGCATGATGGTTTTCGGTAGGGAACATCCCACATTTGGGGACAAAACGATATCCATTGCCTCTTATTGCTTTCAATTTTTTTGTCATGTCAACATAGAACAACAGGAGTGTTGTGTAAATTTTTGTGATTTTTCAGGGTTCGTTTGGACATTTTTATGTATTATCTGAGTTTTCATGCATTTATATGCATAATTCAAATTTGAACTACATGCGCATGCTCTAGTGACTATAAATTGGTTGAAAAATCAAATATATGTCCTTATGTGCATGCTTAGGTCCCATGCAAGAAATGAGATTAAATTTCAAACACCAGGGCACTGTTGATTGCCGGCAAAACATTTAGATGCCTGGTTTTTAAATTCTATTAAATCCAAAACTCGTCTGAAATTCATGAAACTTGGCATGCTATCATGGAGCGGCATCAACATGCCGTGGTACAAATCTTGTCACATTTGAGGCAGGTTTGGGTATATGCTTCTCACAACAAGCATGATGGTTTTTGGTAGGGAACGTCCAACCTTTGGGGACGAAACGATATACATTGCCTCTTATTGGTTTCAAGTTTTTTCTCGTGCCAACATACAACAACATGAGTGTTGTGTGAATTTTTGTGATTTTTCGGGGTTCGTTTGGACATTTTTATGCATTAACTGAGTTTTCAATGCATTTATGTGCATACTTCAAATTTGAACTACATGCGCATGCTCCAGTGCATATAAATTGGTTGAAAAACCGAATCTGTGTCCTTGGGGTGCATGCTTAGGTCCAATGCAAGAAATGAGAATGAATTTCAAACACCAGGGCACCGTTGATTGCCGGCAAAACATTGAGATGCCTGGTTTTTTTAATTCTAGTAAATCCAAAACTCGTCTGAAATTCATGAAACTTGGCATGATATCATGGAGCGGCATCAACATGCCATGGTACAAATTCTGTACCATTTGGGGCAGGTTTGGGTGTATGCTTCTCACAAACCGGAGCTTCTCATAACAAGCATGATGGTTTTCGGTAGGGAACGTCCCACCTTTGGGGACGAAACTATATCCATTGCCTCTTATTCCTTTCAATTTTTTCTCGTGCCAACATAGAACAACAGGAGTGTTGTGTCAGTTTTTGTGATTTTTCGGGGTTCGTTTGGACATTTTTATGTATTAACTAAGTTTTCAATGCATTTATATGCATAATTCAAATTTGAACTACATGTGCATGTTCTAGTGACTATAAATTGGTTGAAAAATCAAATCTATGTCCTTATGTGCATGCTTAGGTCCCATGCCAGAAATGAGATTAAATTTCAAACACCAGGGCACTGTTGATTGCCGGCAAAACATTTAGATGCCTGGTTTTTAAATTTTAGTAAATCCAAAACTCGTCCGGTGCGCAGGTTCACCGGGAAGCGTGCGAGATGTTCAACGCAGGATTTGTGCATCTCTACAACGCAAACAGTTCAGTGAAGCAGTAGAGCGACAGAAAAATAAACCAAAAAATATACGTGTTGCCACACGCCCCGTGTGTCATGCGACCAGGCGTGAGTTGATGGGGAGGTGTGTGTATCGACGGGGAGGCGTGCGAGTAGCTGTGCGAAATGATGGTAGGAATGGCAGACGTCCACCGCGCAGGCTCACCGGGAGGCGAGACAACTTTTGACCACAGCCTGCCTCGCTCCCACTGGTCCGTATTAATTGCGTGCCCGAGCCGCCGGCCATAATAGGCGGCCGCACCCCCAGTCCACAGTGGTCACCGACGTCTGGACTCCGGAGTGTATGACGATGCCGCGAAGCGAACCATCGGAGGGAGTGGCGACGCCGGGGCTGGTGAAGCACCCGCACAACGCGTCAAGCTGGACACAGAGGTTTCCGTCGCCGCCGACGAGGTCTCGCGCTGGCAGCAGCATGACCTTGAATTCGTCGGCGCCATCATGCCCCCCCCAGCTGGAACCGGAGGTCAACAGCATCTCCGATAACAACTGCGACTCCGACGGAAAACCGGTTAGTTACCTATATGTTTGTGCCTTTTCCTTCCTGATCTTGGGAATTCATTTCGAATGTCCTACATGTTATGCCATTTTTTCTTTCATATTGGTATGAACACAGATGAGGCTCCAACCAGCGCCGCTGCCGGATGTAGATCTTCGACCCGGCTGTGTGACCAGAAGCGCCCCCCTGGACCCGAGGAACCAGTAGAATCTCCGGCGGACCACTGATACGTCTCCAACGTATCTATAATTTTTTATTGCTCCATGCTACTTTATCTATCGTTTTGGACAATATTGGGCTTTATTTTCCACTTTTATATTATTTTTGGGACTAACCTATTAACCGGAGGCCCAGCCCAGAATTGCTGTTTTTGCCTATTTCAGTATTTCGAGGAAACAAAATATCAAACGGAGTCCAAACAGAATGAAACCTTCGGGAACGTGATCTTCTCACCGAACGTGATCCAGGAGACTTGGACCCTACTCCAAGAAGTTTCCGGGGAGGTCACGAGGGTGGAGGGCGCGCCCCCCCTAGGCGCGCCCCCCTGCCTCGTGGGCCCCTCGGATCTCCACCGACGTGCTCCTTCCTCCTATATATACCTACGTACCCCCAATAGACCAGAAGCGGAGCCAAAAACCTAATTCCATCGCCGCAACTTCCTGTATCCGCGAGATCCCATCTTGGGGCCTGTTCTGGAGCTCCGCTGGAGAGGGCATCCATCACGGAGGGCTTCTACATCAACACCATAGCCCTTCCGATGAAGTGTGAGTAGTTTACTTCAGACCTTCGGGTCCATAGCTAGTAGCTAGATGCCTTCTTCTCTCTTTTTGGATCTCAATACAATGTTCTCCCCCTCTCTCGTGGAGATCTATTCGATGTAATCTTCTTTTTGCGGTGTGTTTGTTGAGAACGATGAATTGTGGGTTTATGATCCAACTTATCTATGAATAATATTTGAATCTTCTCTGAATTCTTTTATGTATGATTGAGTTATCTTTGCAAGTCTCTTCGAATTATCCGTTTGGTTTGGCCAACTAGATTGGTAGTTCTTGCAATGGGAGAAGTGTTTAGCTTTGGGTTCAACCTTGCGGTGTCCTTACTCAGTGACAGAAAGAGTTGCAAGGCACGTATTGTATTGTTGCCATCGAGGATAACAAGATGGGGTATTTATCATATTGCATGAATTTATTCCTCTACATCATGTCATCTTGCTTAAGGCGTTACTCTGTTTTTAACTTAATACTCTAGATGCATGCTGGATAGCGGTCGATAAGTGGAGTAATTGTAGTAGATGCAGGCAGGAGTCGGTCTACTTGTCACGGACGTGATGCCTATATACATGATCATACCTAGATAACCTCATAACTATGCTCAATTCTATCAATTACTCAACAGTAATTTGTTCACCCACCGTAGAATATCTATGCTCTCGAGAGAAGCCACTAGTGAAACCTATGGCCCCCGGGTCTATTCTCATCATATCAATCTCCATTACTTTATTTTACTTCTTTTGATTTTACTTTTCACTTTGCATCTTTATACCAAAAATATTATCTCTATCAGATCTCACTCTCGTAAGTGACCATGAAGGGATTGACAACCCCTAAGCGTTGGTTGCGAGTTGCTACCGTTTTGTGCAAGTACGAGGGACTTGCGCGTGACCTCCTACTGGATTGATACCTTGGTTCTCAAAAACTGAGGGAAATACTTACGCTACTGTGCTGCATCACCCCCTCCTCTTCGGGGAAAACCAACGCTAGCTCGAGACGTAGCAAGAAGGATTTCTAGCTCCGTTGCCGGGGAGGCCTACGCCAAGTCAAGTCAAGATTTAATCTCCCGTTAACGAGCCATTTCTGGCGCCGTTGCCGGGGAGCGCCTACGCAAAAGTCAACATACCAAGTACCCATCACAATCTATATCTCTCGCATTACATTATTTGCCAATTGCCTCTCGTTTTCCTCTCCCGCACTTCACCCTTGCCGTTTTATTCGCCCTCTCTTTCCCAATCTCCTCCTCTTTTTCCCTTTGCCTTTTGTTTGCTCGTGTGTTAGTTTGCTTACCTGTCGCTATGTCGAATTCCTTATCTTCTCCGTTATCTCCCGAGAATGAAGTGCTAAATTTTAAACAAAGGGAGGGAGAAAATCTAAAGATGCTTGGTATAGAATTTGCAATGCTCAAAATAGATCTACCAGGAAGCAATCTACTTCAGTCCTTCTTCGCAATTTTTATGTAGGTGCTAATCCTTGGTATAGATATATCCTTGATACCATTACCGGAGGGAATTTTTTGGGTAGCCATACTTTTGATTCCTATAATGTTTTAATAGATTTATTTGGCTCACCTCCCCTTTTGGTTAATGGAACTGTGTTAACCTTGGAGCATGTTATGCAAAGGCTTGAAATTATTGAAAACAAAGTTGCTACCATTGAATCCATTGAAAATCTAGATAAAAAGATTCATAATCAAATTACTCAATATGGATCTAAGTTAGGAATGACTTTGAAAAATATTAAGGAGCAGGAACCCATGGTTAATGAAAAAATAAATCTAGACTCTACTCGAATCGATAAACTTGAGGGTATCACACCAACTTGGGAACTACTTTTTCTTCCGTAAAAAGTACTCCTAGTCCTCCCACTAAAATTGCCAAGTTTATGTATGTTCCTAAAAATAAGGGTGAATCATCTAGTAAGGAAAATGCGGATCTTAAATCTATAAGTATTCACCCGGATCTTTTTACAATCATTAAGGAACCATTTGCCACGAATGAATTTTTGATCTCATGCCTAAAAGTTTGATAATCACTAGAAAGAAACAAAATTCTAAAGGAGGTGGATGCCTCATTGAAGGATTGCCTACCAAAGATGGCAATACCTAGATCTATCCTTGCTTTTATGCCTAGGTAGGGGTGTTAAACGATAGCGCTTGTTGGTAGGCAATCCAATTTTATTTTGTGTTTTTTTGTTTTTGGTTCTGTTTAGGAATAAATAATCCATCTAGATTCTGTTTAGATGTGGTTTTATCTTTTAAAAGTGTTTGTGCCAAGTTAAACCTATTAGATCTTCTTGGAAGATAGTTATTTGATCTTGCTGTAATTTCCAGAATCTTTGCGCTCAGTGCCCGAATTGTTAAAAATCACCAGAACGTGATAAAATAGTGATTCCAATTACTGCTGATCTATAAACAAATTGCCCAGGTCGTCTAATTTTGGTAGAATTGTTCGGATTCCAGAAGTTTGCGTTAGTAACAAATTACTACAGACAGTTCTGTTTTTGACAGATTCTGTTTTGCGTGTGTTGTTTGCTTATTTTGATGAATCTATGGCTAGTAAAATAGTTTATAAACCATAGAGAAGTTGGAATACAGTAGGTTTAACACCAATACAAATAAAGAACAAGTTCACTACAGTACCTTAAAGTAGTCTTTTGTTTTCTTTCTCTAACGGAGCTCACGAGATTTCTATTGAGTTTTGTGTTGTGAAGTTTTCAAGTTTTGGGTGAATTCTTTTGATGGATTATGGAACAAGGAGTGGCAAGAGCCTAAGATTGGGGATGCCCATGGCACCCCCAAGATAATCCAAGGACACCAAAAAGTCAAAGCTTGGGGATGCCCCGGAAGGCATCCCCTCTTTCGTCCACTTCCATCGGTAATTTACTTGGAGCTATATTTTTATTCACCACATGATATGTGTTTTGCTTGGAGCATCTTGTGTTATTTGTGTCTTTGCTTGTTAGTCTACCACAATCATCCTTGCTGTACACACCTTTTGATACAGCCATGTATGAATTGAAATTTGTTAGAATACTCTATGTGCTTCACTTATATCTTTTGAGCTTGATAGTTTACTCTATGTGCTTCACTTATATCTTTTTGAGCGTGATAATTTTTGCTCTAGTTCTTCACTTAGATCTTTTAGAGCACGGTGGTGGTTTGCTTTAAAGAAACTTGATCTCTCATGCTACACTTAGATTATTTTGAGAGTCGTTAATAGCATGGTAATTTGCTTAATGTTAATATACTTGGTATTCAAGATATATGAAACTTTCTTTTTAGTGGGTTGAATACTAAGATAAGTTTGATGCTTGATAACTGTTTTGAGATATGGAGGTGATAATATCATAGTCGTGCTAGTTGAGTAGTTGTGAATTTGAGAAATACTTGTGTTGAAGTTAGCAAGTCCCGTAGCATGCACGTATGGTTAAAGTTGTGTAACAAATTTGAAGCATGAAGTGCACCTGGCTTGTGCATCCTTATGAGTGGCGGTCGGGGACGAGCGATGGTCTTTTCCTACCAATCTATCCCCCTAGGAGCATGCGCGTAGTACTTGATTTTTGATGACTTCTAAATTTTTGCAATAAGTATATGAGTTCTTTTGACTAATGTTGAGTCCATGGATTATACGCACTTTTACCTTTCCGCCATTTGCTAGCCTCTTCGGTACCGTGCATTGCCCTTTCTCACATTGAGATTTGGTGCAAACTTCGCCGGTGCATCCAAACCCTGTGATATGATACGCTCTTTCACACATAAACCTCCCTATATCTTCCTCAAAATAGCGACCATACCTACCTATCATGGCATTTCCATAGCCACTCCGAGATATATTTCCATGCAACTTCCATCATCATCATCATCATGACATGCTTTACTTTTGTCATATTGCCATTGCATGATCTTGTAGTTGACATCGTATTTGTGGCAAAGCCACCATGCATTATTTTTCATACATGTCACTCTTGATTCATTGCACCATCCCGGTACACCACCGGAGGCATTCATAATAGAGTCATATCTTGTTCTAGTATCGAGTTGTAATCATTATGTTGTAATCAATAGAAGTGTGATGATCATCATTATTAGAGCATTGCCCAATCAAAAAAGAGAGAGAGAGAGAGAAAGGCCAAAAAGAAAAAAAAAGGCCCAAAAAAGAGAAAATAAAAAGGGTAATGCTACTATCTCTTTTTCCTTGTGCTTCAAAGTAGCACCTTGTTCTTCATGTAGTGAGTCTCATATATTGTGCTTCAAAGTAGCACCATGATTTTCATATAGTGAGTCTCATAAGTTGTCTTGTTCCTACTAGTGGGAAATTTTCATTATAGAACTTGGCTTGTATATTCCAACGATGGGCATCCTCAAAATGCCCTAGGTCTTCATGAGCAAGCAAGTTGGATGCACACCCACTAGTTTTCTTTTGTTGAGCATTCTTAGCTCTAGTGCATCCGTTGCATAGCAATCCCTACTCCTTGCATTAACATCAATTGATGGGCATCTCCATAGCTCATTGATTAGCCTCGTTGATGTGAGACTTTCTCCTTTTTTGTCTTCTCCACACAATCCCCATCGTCATATTCTATACCACCCATAGTGCTATGTCCATGGCTCGCGCTCATGTATTGTGTGAAGGTTGAAAAAGTTTGAGATTATTTGAGTATGAAACAATTGCTTGGCTTGTCATCGGGGGTATAGAAGTTGGGAACATCTTTGTGTGACGAAAATGAAGCATAGCCTAACTTTATGATTTTGTAGGGATGAACTTCCTTTGGCCATGTTATTTTGAGATGACATAATTGTTTGATTAGCATGCTTGAAGTATTATCATTTTTTATGTCAATATGAACTTTTGTCTTGAACCTTTCGGATCTGAATATTCATACCATGATTAAGAAGATTTACATTGAAATTATGCCAAAGTATCACTCCACATCAAAAATTCTATTTTTATCATTTACCTACTCGAGGACGAGCAGGAATTAAGCTTGGGGATGCCTGATATGTCTCCAACGTATCTATAATTTTTGATTGCTCCATGCTACTTTATCTACTATTTTGGACTATATTGGGCTTTATTTTCCACTTTTATATTATTTTTGGGACTAACCTATTAACCGGAGGCCCAGCCCGGAATTGCTGTTTTCTGCCTATTTCAGTATTTCGAGGAAACAGAATATCAAACGGAGTCCAAACGGAATGAAACCTTCGGGAACGTGATCTTCTCATCGAACGTGATCCAAGAGACTTGGACCCTACTCCAAGAAGTTTCCGGGGAGGTCACGAGGGTGGAGGGCGCCCCCCCCCCCCCCCCCCGGGCGCGCCCCCCTGCCTCGTGGGCCCCTTGGAGCTCCACCGACGTGCTCCTTCCTCCTATATATACCTACGTACCCCCAATAGACCAGAGACAGAGCCAAAAACCTAATTCCACCGCCGCAACTTCCTGTATCCGCGAGATCCCATCTTGGGGCCTGTTCCGGAGCTCCGCCGGAGAGGGCATCCATCACGGAGGGCTTCTACATCAACACCATAGCCCTTCCGATGAAGTGTGAATAGTTTACTTGAGACCTTCGGGTCCATAGCTACTAGCTAGATGGCTTCTTCTCTCTTTTTGGATCTCAATACAATGTTCTCCCCCTCTCTCGTGGAGATCTATTCGATGTAATCTTCTTTTTGCGGTGTGTTTGTTGAGACCGATGGATTGTGGGTTTATGATCCAACTTATCTATGAATAATATTTGAATCTTCTCTGAGTTCTTTTATGTATGATTGAGTTATCTTTGCAAGTCTCTTCGAATTATCCGTTTGGTTTGGCCAACTAGATTGGTAGTTCTTGCAATGGGAGAAGTGTTTAGCTTTGGGTTCAATCTTGCGGTGTCCTTACTCAATGACAGAAAGAGTTGCAAGGCACGTATTGTATTGTTGCCATCGAGGATAACAAGATGGGGTATTTATCATATTGCATGAATTTATTCCTCTACATCATGTCATCTTGCTTAAGGCGTTACTCTGTTTTTAACTTAATACTCTAGATGCATGCTGGATAGCGGTCGATGAGTGGAGTAATAGTAGTAGATGCAGGCAGGAGTCGGTCTACTTGTCACGGACGTGATGCCTATATGCATGATCATACCTAGATAACCTCATAACTATGCTCAATTCTATCAATTGCTCAACAGTAATTTGTTCACCCACCGTAGAATATCTATGCTCTTGAGAGAAGCCACTAGTGAAACCTATGGCCCCTGGGTCTATTCTCATCATATCAATCTCCATTACTTTATTTTACTTGTTTTGCTTTTACTTTTCACTTTGCATCTTTATACCAAAAATATTATCTCTATCAGATCTCACTCTCGTAAGTGACCGTGAAGGGATTGACAACCCCTAAGCGTTGGTTGCGAGTTGCTACCGTTTTGTGCAGGTACGAGGGACTTGCGCGTGACCTCCTACTGGATTGATACCTTGGTTCTCAAAAACTGAGGAAAATACTTACGCTACTGTGCTGCATCACCCCCTCCTCTTCGAGGAAAACCAACGCTAGCTCGAGATGTAGCAACCACATCAGCGATCTCCCGGACGGAATCCTTGGGGAGATCATCTCCCTTCTCCCCAACAAGGATGGCTGCCGCATACAAGTCCTCGAATCTTAGTGGCGCACTCTATGGCGCACCGCGCCTCTTAATCTCGACTGTCGTCAGCTATCTATCGATGATGATTCTGAACTCCCCGGAGCCATCATCTCCTCCCACAGGGGCTTCGTTCAATGCATCTGCATCCTGACATGCTACCTGCTAGACATACCCTGCACGGTGCCCACCTGCTTGACATCCCGTCAATTCGATAAACTCCAGCAGCTTGAGTTCTACCATTACAGCGATAGGTTTCCACCAAGAGTTGCATCTATGCCCTCACCACCAATGCCCATATCATGGTTTTCCTCCTCTCTCCACATCGTCACCTTGACCCGGTGCCATATACCAGACTATCTGATACAAATGCATCGACTGTCAGTGCTGAAAAAACTTGCGCTTGTATTGGTTGATCTGTCCGTGGCCTCACTTCATAGCATCATCCACTCTAGCTGTCCTGCACTGCAGCGTTCGGTGCTTGTTTTTGGAATAGGAATCCATATCCCTTGTCTCAAAATAAAGTCGTCTCTCCTTGTAAGCATTGGAATTCATTTTGAAGGACAGGAGCTCATCATCGAAGACGCCCCTTCACTTCAAAGGTTGCTCCTTAATTGTTGTTATAAACCTTCACAATTAATTGTGGTCTCTGCGCCTAAACTAGAGACCTTGGGTGCAATTTGTGATCCGCTTGAATGGTCCGAGATGGTGTTTGCCTCCACACCTATTGAGGTATTGTATATTATTCACGTACACTTTTGTAATTTGCATTTTTCATTTGTGCGCATAAGTTAAGTATCATCTTGGAGTACACTTTCAGTGCTAATATTATGTACTATTCTCAATGAAGCGCTTGTCCATCCTATCAGTGGTGGTGGATTCTGTCAAGACCTTATATATCACTATGTAGTGTTTTGATGTCAACATCATTATTGCCTTGCTACAATGCTTTCCATGTGTGGAGAATTTGTATATGAAGGTGATGATTTCACGCACATTGAAAGCCCATATATATTGTACTATAATTAATCGTTCAGCTATCACTCTTTCAACATAATCTTTTTTAGAAATTAACTATTTTCAATCTTCATCTCTATTTAAGCACTAACACATGGAAAAAAGGTATAACCAATCGATGGTTCAAGAAGCACCAGAATTTTCTCAGATCTCACGAAATTCATTTGAAGACATTAACACTAGAAGGATATGCATCCAACAATGCAAACACCAGCTTTGTCACATTCTTCATGTCGAATGCGAGGGCACTATTGTCCGTGAGGATTACGTTTTTCAACAAGAAATTTCTGACGGCTGCAGGTGTTGAACAACATAAAATGAAGTTTCATGTGGACCTAAGGGCTTCCGGTCGTGCTCGGCTTCTATTTACAACAACTTGTCATCATAGACCCGTAGAATTTTTGGCCGTTGATCTTGATTTTATGGATCAGACCGATCCATTTGATTGTGACTACCGAAAACTTTGGTTCAGTTAGATGTCATTGTCCTGTTCAATCTGAATTTTGTCTAAACCTGATGAGCAATTAATCCTCATGCTTTTGTATTGTTTGTGAGCTGGAGTTAGATATTGTTGCCCTTTTCAACTCGGCTTTGACCCATATTTTCTTTCATACAGGGCCAATGGCTTGCCATTTCTTTAATTAAGACATAAATATTATAAGCATTCACAACATAGGCAAAGAACATCACTCTCACGGGATCCTTGAGATCTTTGTTCATTACAGAACCACAAGTTTTTAGTGCCCACCAGCACCCACAAACTTATTTTCAGCTTGCACACCAAGGGTTGTAATTCTTAATAAGAAAAGTTGCATGGTAGTCACATATTTGGATTTATCGTTTGGGACCCACGAGGAAAAAGCCAATCCAGGGCGGTGCCGACTCGACAGTAAACATTGAGAAACCTGGTTTTAAAATTACTGTAAATCCAAAACTCGCCTCAAAATCATGAACTTGACATGGTGTTATGTCATAGCACCAACATGTTGTGGTAAAAAACTAGTCCAATTTGGGTCAAGTTTTGGTAGAATCTTCTTACAAACCGGAGGCATTCTAATTATTGTGGTAATTCCTAGCTTATTTCTCTTTTTATTGGTTAACCCGTCAAATACTTTTTATATATAATAGATATGTGTGCCCGTCTAGCGCACACACGTTGATCTGTCTAACTGTTTCAGTTGTTGTGGCTAATCGCAAACAGTTCATCCATGTAAAGTGTATGCCATCAATCGCAGACACTTAGATCTGGCTGACCGGTTTTTGTTCTATTGCCTAATCGCAAACACTTAACCCTTCTGAAGCGTATGCCCTCAATCACACACACCTTGATCTGGCTGACCGTTTCTTTTGTGTTGCCTAATCACAAACAGTTCATCCGAGTGAACCGCATGCTATATATCTCACACACCTTCATCTGGCTGCCCGTTTCTTTTGTGTGGCCTAATCACAAACAGTTCATCCGAGTGAGCCGTATGCTCTATATCGCACACGCCTTCATCATGATGCCCGTTTCTTTTGTTCCGCCTCATCGCAAATAGTTCATTTTACTGAACCATATGCCCTGGATCGACACGCAACTAAAATCTGAACCATGTTTGATGGCTCCGCCATCGCAAATGTTTTGCACCTTTTTTGACGGTTCTTTCACACCATCGTTTGCGATTATTGCATTGCACACAGTTTCGTCGAAGGGTCTCTAATCGTAGTGTCGCGTTAGCAGCATCCTGCAGTAGTGTGCGATGAAGAATCACTCCAAAGTTCCTATCTAGCGGAGAACATAAGAATAAATTGTTTGTAGGGTATGAAACCACCTCAAAGCTATTCTTACCGGTCGATCTATTCAAGAGTTCGTACTAAAATAACACAAAGCTATTCTTTTGGTCCGATCTATCCTAGAGTTCGTACTAAAATAACACTAAAGCAAATTCTTATTCGTAATACTCAATCCAACACAAAGAACTTCAAAGAGTGCCCCAAGATTTCTACCGAAGAAACAAAGAGAAGAAAGTGCATCAACCCCTATGCATAGATTACCCCAATGTCACCTCGGGAATCCGCGAGTTGAGTGCCAAAACATGTATCAAGTGAATCAATACGATACCCCGTTGTCACCATGAGTATTGAATTGCAAGAAATATATCAAGTGTTCTCAAATCCATAAAATGTAACTGTGTGTTGCTAGCTAGTATGTAAGTACCTGGTACCTCTACGAACAGCAGGCGAGTGAGGCTCGACAGACAGCAGACAGTTTCTCAATATACAATCTTGTGCAACTAGAAGCAATGAAACCCGGTTTCTCAAAAAGAAGCAGCAAAACCAACGAGCATCACATTACGCCCTGCATGCATTCCAGAAGAAAAATTAAATAAATTCTGTCCAAGACCCTACAAAGTGAGAATCTAGTATGATGGTTAATGTTGCGCGCGCGTGTGTGTGACGCTCTAGCTAGTGAGAAAACCGTAAAATGTGCAGGAGTGCTTATCTAGTATCCAACAGAACTCATGGTCAGCCCAAGACCAAGAAAGAAAAGCAGCAGCAAAGTTAAACCATAATCAACTGATGAGAACCGGACTCATGATCAATTTCTCTGTCCAAAACCAGCCACGAGATGAATGCAGCTGTGTAACTTAACAAATCTTCAAATGACGAGAAGTACTCAGGAACCAGGAATCAGAAGATGGATGCCTCCGTTGAAGACCATGCGGGAGAATCAGCTGCAAGTTCGATCAATCGGCACCACCTGTAAAGTAGAAACACAGTAACAAGGACAATCGAAAAGGTGCCATAGCACCCGGGTGTCCCGACACCCTGCTATCCAGCGCGTCCAGTGCCTTAAAGATTCGTGGCGAGGACTTAACAGCAGCTGGCCATTTGCGTCTCGATGCTAATTAGGCATTCGTTTTACAGAGTAGAATAGGGCCAGTCCTAGGCTGCGGGAGACAGGGTAGGTGTGGCTGCATGTCACGGACAGCGCCGTGGTAGCCCTGGCACGCACGGAGACAGGGTGAAAGGACAACTCATGGGCAGTCACATGCAATGGTGAACAGACCAAGAACACACACGCACCGCATGCTCTGCAAGATTCCTTTTCTTTGCCCTTCAAACAATAGGTTAGATAATAGTTCATAAAAGAAAATAGAGTGCATCCAATGCATGTTTACGGTTTCATCACACCAAATTCCTGCAGGATGAATAGTGCAACCAAGACCAGTCAAGACACATGATTCTGGCCGGCTGACATGTCAACTCCAACGTCTATCCATCTTTTCTTAGGTGAAATCAGGCAAGGAGGAACAAGGCTACACTAGGACCAGTTTATTTGTCGATATTCCTGAACTTAATGAAACACTAGACCTGCTAATGGATGCCATCGCTACAGTGTGTGGCACAGATCTTTATGTGGCAGATTCTGGACGGATGGTGGAGATAAGAGGGTGTCTAGGCACCCGGGTTCTAAAAAACCAGTCTTCAAGGACAATACGTTACATTTGTGCTTTGCCATCGTTAACAAGTAGTGCTACTCAACTACATATATACTCAAAACTTTCTTATGGAAGAATAATTTAGAGGGCACGAAGAAAGCAAGCCGGCAAATGAAATTGCTTGTTAGTGGCTAGCTAGCTAGCTACTACATGTGTACCTTAACAGCAGACAGCAGACAAGATGCTCGAGATAGCAGAAACTTAGATTGGCACTCCGATCTGCTTCCTCGATCGTCAAACTGCTAATGCAGGAGTTGCAGACAGACCAAAGCAAATTGCGTCCTCCTATCTTCTCTGCTTGCAACTAAAGAGTGCAAAATGCGTTGCTTGATAGTTGATACCTCCATAGTGTCATGGTAGCTTCATGGATGCATGGGCTTTTGCTTCCCCCCTTTCACTTTGCCTAAGCATGAAGCAACGTATGTATGCTGCTGCTTTGCTTTTGCTTTTTTTATTTTTCTTTTCAAAAGATGATTGAGATGCAGCTGCTCCTACAGGTTTTATTTTTTTCCTTTTCCAACAGTACAGATTTCCATGGTAGGGTGTTTTGTCGTTTGTGCTGCCCAGTGAGCAGGAGCCACCCGCAACATGCCGAGCAAGTGTCTCTGTCCCCTAACTTCCTAAGTTTAGCAGCACTCCCTCTGTCTAAGTTCAACCTTTGAACAACAATAATCTAACAACACCATATCGTTACTAAAATGAGTTTCTTATGGTTTTGTTTTTGCAACCATTCAGAAACTCTGAAGAAGAAATTTTACAATCAAAGCTTGAACTTGGCCTTGTAATTACATTAGACCACGACCACCGTATGCATGCATATCCTCTTTATACATTGCCACATTCAGATATATATTCAGTTCAAGAGTAGAATCCCTTTACCATTCAGAAATATATAAGCTCGGTTTGGTTTGGTTTAGAGCTTATACGCAACAACCGGCACGCATGTACAGCTCCTGATCTCTTTTGTTTCTTGAAAAGCATATATAGCAAACAAAACACGCAGGGACATCTGTTTGTTCCCAAAAGCATAATAATAACAAACAAACTACAAGTTCAGGAAGGGTCGATGCGCAACACACCCAACCAGCCGTTTCTTGGTTCAGTTCAGATACATATGCATGGAAAACAGTCAAATCGAATACGGAGCAATTATAGTAGCAGACGGACGTCGCGAGATGCAAGTATACTCTAATGATGGCGTGCTCTCGCGACCCTCATGGCGAGACACCCGATGAGAGACGGTGCGTATCCTTCGCCGCCGACCTGCGGACACGTACGCTCTCCTTCAACGACGGCGTACTGATCCTCCGGCGAGACGCTCTCCGCCTCGTCCTGATCGATGGGCGCGGGGTCCCGGTCGACGCGCGGTTTCTCCGCGTGGGGGAGTACATCGACATTGGCGACGTCATCTCGCTGCCGTGTCACTTTGTGAGGGTTCGGGATCGGCTACCGGCAAGTTAAATTAATATAACGACACTCAGATTATCATAAACTTTTATGAAAGATAAAGAAACTTGATGGATTCAGAATCTATTTGTGAGGTTTATAAAAAAAGATTTAACAGGCAGTGAATGCATCGGTATTTTGTAGTCACAGGGTCACAGCCATTAGTATAGTAGTATAATAACACCCGAAACTTCTAGCTAGTAAAATAAGAGAACAACCCAGCCGACCAATATAATTCACACAAAGAGCCAAGCAATTGCAACAACCAGCACAGATAGCTGCTGCTTTTTCTCATTTTTCATAAGCATACCAAACAACACACGCGGGCAGCTAGCAGGTCAATGTATGCACAACACAAGTACACGCACAACCAGCCAAGCTGTTTCTTGGTTCAGTTCAGATACATGGGAAACACTCTCAAACAAGTCACACTCAGAAGCAGCTAGCCTTTGACTCACAAGCTGGTTCTTGGTTCAGTTCAGATACATAGGCAGGCACACATAGACAGCTGTAACCACAGAGACACACGCGCATAGCAAGCGTTCATCAAAGCCACACACAAATGAAGACTGGTGGATGCACGGAGGCGTCCACAACAAACCACTCCAATCTCAAACCACACATGCACGCACCGTCGAGGTCTGCATGGGCAGGCACAAACCTGTCCCTCTCTTATTGAAATCCACAATATAATAAACGGTCAGAGCCACCATAAGCTCGCACCTAATAAGGACAATACCAATCCAAAAAGGCACACAAAGCAAACCAAACGCATGATCCATCAGCAGCAGCAGCGTCCATCACTTTCATGTAGCGACGGAGGGAACACCATGGTGCAAGTTCACCTAGGTAACGTGAGAGAAACAAGATGGTCAGTAACTGAATGCAATCAGGAGCAGTGGCAAATGGGACTCAGAAGTCATTTGCATGTATAATTAGTACCTGAGGACGGAGACCCTGGGCAGCTTCTCCTTGTAGTAGCGCGAGTGGACCGGCGCCTCGAAATGGTCGGGGCGGTGGTCGGCGTCCCACTCCAGAGCATCCCACACGTCCTTCTCGATCTCGACAGTCGGCTTCTTGTCGCCTTGGCCCCGCGCCCCCACGGATGGCAGCCGGCGCAGGCTCCAGCATCCCCTGATTTTGATGCTCTTGAGCGCAGGGGCAACCATCTTGACCTCGCATATTTGCTGCAGATTTGGGAGGTCGTGCAGTTGGATGGTGGTAAGCTTTGGGAATTGTACACCGCGGGTAGTTATTTCTTCAGGGTATTCTTCGTCCAGTATGAAGATGTGGCTGAGGTCGCCGCAGTGGATGATGTGGAGGGTCTCCAAGGTGGGGAAGGAGGAGACCCACAGAGGGAGCACAAACTGGAGGGTGGGGCATGAACGGAGCTGAAGGTGCTGTAAATTTTTGAAGGATCCGGTATCCCCAAATTCATGAAATTGTGAACCTTTACTGAAAATGCAGCGGGCCATTAGGAGATCTGACACCCACAAGGTCTCCAATGAAGTAAATCCGGATGAACCCCGAGTGAAGATGGTATCAACTTTTGGGCACCTCTCCACGCAGCACCGCCTAAGCGTTTTCCTACAATAGCCTTGAGGCACAATAGCACGTACCCAGACATCATGTACATGCAGGGTTTCCGTATACTTTACCATCAGACGGCCTAGCACTTTGTCAAGTTCTCTCTCCACGTTGAAGCTCCCTTCAGCAATCTCTACATGTCGAACAAACTTTGTAGCAGGAGGCTGTGGAAAGGCCTGCACTGGGGCAGCACCAACCATCCCAAGGACATCACTGTACCGGCCTGCTGGAATAAGCTGCGGGCTCTCTTGATCACTGGGGCCAATCATATCCTTGCTAGTTGCTTCAAATTGAATAATCCCATCATAAACAGGTGAGGAGGTGAAGTGAATATTAAAATGAACATCATCTTGTACATTATCAGAAATTAGATTCCACAAGGAGCGACCAAGCCTCGCATCCACAACAACAGCATGGATCTGCAGCCCAGAAGGTTTGTTTTTGCTTATAGATGGCCGAGGACACACGATTCCAGCTCGCGTGTCTACGCACATCAACTCCAGGTTAGAAAAACTATCATGCAAAAAGGTTATTGCATGAAGGTACCTGCATCCTATTAGAAACATTCGCTTGAGCTTTGGGATTTGCACCAGCATAGTCCTGAAGTCAAGTATCTTGATTGATGTTCCAGAGAGGTCCAGTTCCACTAGGTTGGGTAGCCAACACAAGAACAAATTCTCCAATTGTGTGCAGCCTGCCAAGGAGATCTTGGATACTCTGACATCCTTATTATCTATTCTGCTGGATGGACGAAATTGTTTTGGAGGTAGCTCAGCAATTTCTGTCCACTGAGAAGCTGGCCCATATCCATTAAAGCTAAAGGATTCAAGAGAGGGAGGGAGCCTACCGATGCTTTCCAGTCCATCACAACCATCAAGTACAAGCAAGCGGAGGCTACTTGCCTTTGATAGGCTTGTTGGAAGAATCTTCATGTCACAATTGCCAGACAAGTCAAGTATTTCCATACTTGTCTTATCTGTAAAGGAGTTATCAACATCCTCTGATGTCTCCCATTGACATGTTGGTTTGATTATTCGGAGCCTATGGAGGTTAGGTGACCGATGTTGTAGGTTAGCTATGTACTGCCAGCCCATGAATCCCTCTATATTCAGCTCTTTGACATTAGTCATGAGATCCATCTTTTCTTCGGATAAGATTTCATTCCAGTTTGTGTATTGTAGGTCCAGGACCCACAAGCTGTACAAACATAACCACTCTGTATGGTACTCTCCTATTGTTTTCTTATCTGTACAGTGGTCCAATCCGAGGAATCTTAGTCGAGGACACTTCAGGAAAGGGGGTGATGCAAAATTGAAGGCACACCAACAGAGAACTAGCACACCAAGCTTGCTTGAATGTTCAAAGAATCCATTTGGTAAAGTTTGTGGATGGTCAGATCTTTCAAAGGCCAAGAAGAAAGATGTTGTGATTGCAGGCATAGTTTGCATAACATGAAGTTCTGTATTCCTCCATGTTACTGAAATCCAACGGTACGGGCCATCTTCATAGATATCATCATCTTTGATTACCAGAAAAGGACACTCCAATTGTTTCATAAACTTTGTAAGAACATCCTCAAGCAGAGAAGCATCACACTTCCAATTTATCTCTCGATACAATGCATTACAAATATCCCTTGCTCTGTCCCCTTGTATGATCGCATCGCATACACAATAGTTGGAAGCATGAGCAACCCAATCAAAATTACTGGCCGTGTGGAAATCATAATGCAGGAATAACTCATAGAGACAACAATCTACAAGAATTGTTGGGTTGATGTCCAGCATACAGGGGTTGCGAGCAACTATGGTAGCAGCTTGTTGATGTAGTAGTCCAAGAAACTGTGAGCTTGTCAATAGTATGGTATCGCAATAACAGAAAAGCTGAGTATATCTTAGCTTTTTTGCTACCTCGGAATGGTCGTGATGCATGCTCAGGCAGCTTCTGTTGAAGGTCCATATCACCCTGTTGTTCTTGTTGTCATATCTTCCAAGAGGAATACCCATGAGACCTACGTCAATTTCGTCATCACCCCCATTAAGAAAAATCATTACAAATTTGATATCCCTCATGGTACGATAAATCACTTGACTAACACTATCTATCTCAATCCTTGAGCTTTCATCATGTCCATGAAAATCATCATCTTCATCTTGCTTATCTAGAATAGCCATTACAGAGTGATCAATTTGCAATTCCTCTGCAATTACCCTCTGCACTTCTCTTCTATTTTTCCACCTTGAGCAATCTACAAAGATTATTTTGTCAAAGCACAGTTCCGGAGTGGTTCTCCTGGATGGAAGCACTGCAATTATGGATCTAAGAACAGCGGAAGCTCCAAATCCATTCCAACCATCAAAATATATGACCTTGTAGGAAAGCCCGAACAGAATATCAGTTAATATTCTCTCTGTGGCGCTGTCAACATCTTTGGCATAGAACGGCTGAAAGAAAACACGTCAATAACTGAGAATGCCTTTGGTAGCTGCAACACTAATAATTAAACATATACCAATGGCGCATCTCTGAACAAGCGAATTTGTTGGAATAATCTTTGGTTAGATGCTGAGTAGTCGAGTGTGATAGGTATTGTTTTCTGTGTTCCATATGACGTGGTCTTAGTTGAGTATAGGAATCGGTTTGAGTCTGGAAGTCCTACTTGATTAGGCACTAGCTGTACGTGTTTATGTGTGCATATAAGCACATGAGCTTTGAGGAGTAAATAGAAAGAAAAGAAAGGCACGAGACGTGCCTTTGGCCAAAGATTTTCCAGCGTGTTGTGTTTCTCATCCCTGTAATCACGCAAGGCACAAAAAATGAATTTGATGGGAATGAGGTAATAACACTAGTGGTGCCTAAACTTGCCATCGATGTTCACTTTGGTACCTGAACTTGAAAAATACGCCGAACTGGTTCTATATCTTGGCAGTATGATTCAAATACGGTTCAAATCATGTCTAGATATGTATGTATTGCTGACTAGACATGGCAGCGTGACGCAGGACTCACTTGCAGTGTCAGAAAAGAATGACATGAAGAGTGTGCGTCTCAATGGCCATCGAGTCCCACCTGTCAGTGCAACTGAAATAAACAAAAAAGTTGCAAGGCTGGGTTTCAAACTGGTGACCTGTGCGACGCAAAGGACATGCGCCGATGCTGACATGTCTAGGACGTGGTTTGAACCGTATTTGAATCATACAGTCAAGTTATAGAATCAGTTCGATGTATTTTTCAAGTTTAGGCACCAAAGTGAACATCGATGACAAGTTTAGGCACCGCTGGTGTTATTACCTTGATGGGAACTACTCACCCTCAGATAGTCACGCAACGCATCCCCTGTAATCAGGCTCAGGCACCCTTAGATAGATTGTCACAAGGCACCATCCCTATGCTCCCTCCCCACCGCCGCGCTGCCCAGTGAGCAGGAGCCATCCGCAGCATGCCGAGTCCACGCTGCCGTCGCGCCATCGGTCGGCGGCACGACTCGATGGGTGTATTTTTCCTTGAGGAGCACACGCACGTATGCAAACTGCAAGCCGCCGGCTTGCTTGATCGGTGGCACGACTCGATGGAACACGTATGCGAACACAATTGTTTTCATGATCGAGCATGCCCATGGAAGCCGGCTCCCCTACCCACGGGGCGGCGACGGGGCCACTTCTTCCTCTCCGCGTGGATTCCCCGGCTGGTTCGGGACGGCCGGCCGCCGGATGCGCCGGGCTATGGCGGGTCTCGCAGCACGACATGCCCTGGCGCTTGGAGGTGGCGCGGAGGCTGCGGGTGCTCTGCTCTGATGGATGTGTGGTAGCCAGATCTCGTGCGGGGGCTGGTGGTGGCGGTGTGCGCGCGCTACGACCTGGTCGACCGCGGGCGGTGCGGGAAGGCTTCTCTTCCCCGGCTGGTTCGTGGTACGACGTTGGTCCAAGGTGGCAGCCATGGTGGGGCGACACAATAGGTGTTTGTGGGCGCTCGTCCGGAGGGATGGGGGGCTAGTGGTGGCCCTCCCTCGTCGACAGAGGTGCCGGTCGTGGATTCGTTTCGCTCCTACTCCTCTCCCTCTCGCCGGCCTAGTGCTACTTGGTCTCCGGTCTGACGTTCTTCGGGTCTGGGCGGTCGCTGGCGGCTCCGTCGATGGTTGGGGTGTTGGTAAGGCAAAAGCTGGTGCCTTGGTTGGTTGTGGAGTTTTCAAATGGTAGGCCGGCGGCCCTGACGGTGGGAGGCGCGGGGTTTGTGGGCAGATCATGCATCTATGGTGCGGGCCGGCAATCATGGCTACGCATATGTCATGGTTGCGGGTGGTTGACAGAGTTAGGGTCTAACGGAGGGGCAATCATGGCTACGCATATACCATTTGCCCAGTTTTACTGGCCGGCAGTGGCCGCGGCCGTTGCTGTCGTGCCCTTTCCAAAGGCACCGTCACGGTGTTCCCACTCCTCGTCTTGCTCTGGGGGAAAACCTGATTGTCGGGATCAGGCGATCGTGGCTATCCATGGTCGGTCTCTTCTTGAAGGCACCATTATGGAGTCCTGGCTTCATTGTTGTCCGTCTCACCTCTTCGTTGTGGATGCTCATGATGGAGGTCTCTGCACGCTCCAAGCAGTCTTCTTTGGTTTGCTTGGTAGTCGTTGGTGTGGTGTGTCGGTGCCTGACACCTTTGTATCTTGCCTTAGGTTTTTGGTGTGTGTAGGTAGTGTGTGTTTGTATCGACTCTCGGTTGTAATCGGTTTTGATTGCTTTATAATATAAAGTGGGGGAAACTCTTTTTTGTCAAGACCAGCTTCTGCTTGCTAGGTTGAGCGACATCATGTATGCTTCGAGCGATGTATGGGGCAGCGTACAAAATTGAATGGCTAGCTGGGGCCCTAGCATGTAATGCTTTCGTTCGATCTTGGAGTAGAAGAACGGACGCGATTTGCAAAGCACTGAACGCTGTGCGAAGGAAGTGTACGTAGTATTCGACATACAGCGCTCTAGTACACTTACGGTGTGCTGAGCTTAAAACTCCTGCCTAATTTTGTACACTCCCACAACTTTTGCTTGTGTGATAGCGGCTCAGATTTATTAGGCTGCAAAAGCCTGTAGGTTCATGAGAGCTTAGCTGGATCTGTCATGTGTTCTTCTAGCCTTGGCATTGCCTTTAAGAGCATCTATTGTCGGAATCTCCAAATTGACCGAGCGGACGAGGACCACTAACTAACTGGATAGGAGAGGGAAAAAAATTGACCCAACGAAACCCCTCAAATCCTCCATAAACGTCCATGTTGTCCAGCACTCCTCATACTCAACCCATGTATGGGGGCAATACGAGGAGTGTCCTGCGTCCATCACATAGGATTTGGCCCATCACGATACATCTTTTTTCTTTCTTTCTTTCTCTCTCTACAACCGCACCGATCACATGCATGTGACCGGTCACCAGACGTATAAGGAAAAGAATGAGGGACATGGCTGTGTGCACGAAAAAATAGAAACTCAAAACAGACACGCCCGAACAGTGACCGCGGACATTTGAGAAGTCAAATTTGCCCAGTCCGGCTGTAGATACCCTAAAGAAATGAATTGGGAATATGCCCAATAAATATCGCTTTTGGAATTAGTTCAGAGCCCAAAGTATTGTGCGCTGTCAAACTAAAAAAAATATTTATCTTCTGGTGGGTATGCCAAGGCTACTTCACAACTTACTTTGACGTCCAATCAGTGAGAAAACCATATATAGTGCTCTAGCTAGCTAGCTATATCAGTCATGCATGATTTAGGGTCGATGTAAGAACACTGGTAGACACAACCATGAAAGGTTCAAGAGAATTACTCCCAGATAAAAGAAAACCATGCATATGCGTGTACTACTTTGTCAACGTAAAAGGCACAAGAGTATTACCAACGTTCGAAGATCGTTACTCATGATGAATTCCTCCGACGAAGGTCAAGAGAAATATCCAGCAGCAAATTTAACCAATCATCAACTGATGAGTACTACGCATGATGAATTGCTCCGCCCAAGACCAAGAAAGAGAAAAAGCAGCGGCTAAACCTTAGCAATCTTCAACCATTTTCCGTCGAAGACGAAGAATGGAAACCAGCTGCATATCTGATCAATCTAACCCATCAGCTCAAGATCTTGGCACCACCTACAGACAGAACAACAAGCACAGCATGTTAACTTTCTGCTTCGCCATTGTTAACCGGTACCTGTACTCATGTATATATATACACACACAAACTTTCTTCTGGTAGAGTAATCTTTGAGTGTTGAGTAATACAAGTATCATCCCACAAAATAAAATAAAATCAGAGGGCATGAAGAAAGTAGCCAGAAAAAATATATACACATACGTACCTCGACAGACAGCAGCGAGTGAAGCTCGGCAGACAGCAGACAGTTCCTTCTTTTTTCAATATACAATCTTGTGCAACTAGAAGCAATGAAACCCGGTTTCTCAAAAGGAAGCAGCAAAACCAACGAGCATCACATTACATCATGCCCTGTATGCATTCCAGAAGAAAGACTAAATAAATTCGGTCCAAGGCCCTACCCAGTGAGAATCTGATATGACGGTTAATGTTTTACATATTTCATGATGTTTGCATGTCAAGTAATTCATGTGTTATTACAAATAAAAATGTCGAGTAATTCACTTCAGAGTGAAGTGATTACAATAGGCATTTTTAGAAATCTAGCTAGGTGTGAGGATCAAAGTTTCAGATCGCAGGCGAAAAGAGCGGGATTGCGGCGCTATCGCGTGCTGGAAGCGTTCCCGCGAGGCAATCCCGTTTTTTACGCGATCTGCCGCTAACCGCGCGATCGCGCGCGAAACGGAGCTATTTGGCTTCGTTGTCGCTGCAAAATCGCGGGATTGGGCCGAAAACTGAAACACAAGGGCCCAAAGGCCCCAAACAGACCAGAAACAGCCCAAATATCGTGATGGTATATAAAACCTCCTCCAGAAAACCTAGGTCGTGTCCCCCTCATTCCCTTCTCCCCCTCTCACCTAAAACTTGCGGCGGCTGCGCTGTTCTTCCTAGCAGCGCCGACTGCTGCTTCGTGGAAAGGCGACCGGCGACGAGGGGCGTTTGCACGACGCCGCCTCTGCGACCACGATGACATCTCAGTCTCCAGCAGCCGGGGCAATCACATCGCCAGGAGGTACAAGAGTCCTCCGGTTTCATAGCTCATTGGTAGATTCATACTTGTTTGTTGATTCAGGATTTGATACCTACTTGGATTGTGGAGGGTGGCGTTGAACGTGTATGTGTGTTTGGTTGACGTATTCCTCTCACGGATGGATGCAGAGAGTAGAAAGCAGCAGTAAGTATTGCTTCTAGCATAGCAGGCTAAAGCGCTGATATTAGAAAAATAAATAGGCATGCTAAAACAGAGAAAAACTGGAATAGGCTCATGCAAGAAGAAATAATCGATGAGATTGACCACTATCAAGAGGGGATAGGGTCTTTTGGAAGGGACATTGCTGTACGGCAAAGGAAAAACAAGAAGTTTGATCCAGGTAATTGGTTGCCTGATTGTTGTTTCTTATTTTGTTATCCTGTCCAAAGTATTCTAACATGTCCCACTTGTTTATGTTCAAGCTAAATGGTGGATGAACCATGGGACAAGTGCTCCAAAACTAAGGATCTGGCTGCAAGGATTCTTGGTTTGACATGTAGTTCCTCTGCTTGTGAGAGGAACTGGAGTGTATTTGATCAAGTAAGTATATTGTTCCTCCTTTCCACTTAAATGCATTGTTCAATCCATTTTGAAGACTTTGTGATGCTGTCAATTTCTCTATGAACTTAAGTGCAGAACTAGTGGTCTTGATTATACTTCTTCTATTTATCTGGTGATGTTATGCTTGCTGTAGCCTTTGAGATATTGATTTGTTCATTTTGTAGGTTCACACAAAGAGACGCAGCAGGATGCTGCATGACAAGATGAGTGACCTTGTTTTCATCAAGTTCAACTCCAAACTGAAGGACAAGAAACTAAACAAACGCAAGGACCCCATTGAGAAGCAGGTGGTAGATGTTTTAGAAGATGATGAGAATGAATGGATCACTGGTGTAGTGCCAAATGGTGATGAAGAACAAGGTGAAGATCAAGATCAAGAAATTCCGTATGCAAGCTCGCATGCTGGAATAGGAACTTCTGCTATTAATCCACTTAAAAGGAAGAGGGGCGTCTATGGTAAGAAGAGGAAGAAGATGATCCCTGTTACTCCTCAAGAAGATCTGCTCTCTGCTTCCTCTGCTTCAGAAAGTGACGACGACGAGGACACCGACATGAGTTCTGGTTCTGACATGTGAGCTTGTCGGTTTCTCTATGAACTTCATTTTGGCGCTCACGATTCCATCCTTTCCTTTGTGCTTTTGACAAATGAATTCTGAAGACTTTGTGATGCATGTAATGGACTATGGACATGCTGCCGTTTGTTACTGAACTTAAGTGTTGAACTGCTGATGTTATGCTTGAAGCTTGATGCAGTCTTGAATTTGTGTTTCTATTTATCCGTTGAACTGCTGCAGATCTCTTCTGTACTTGTTATGTTCGAATTTATATTGAGAATCCTCTTTTTTCTACTGAAAATATGCTGTTTTCTGAGAAAAATATGCACATGTATTAGTATATATGTGTGATATACATGCACATGTACTGTAGCCGCGAAATGGCTTAGCGGCCGCTATAGCCGGCGATAGCGGCTGTAGCGTTGGCACAGAGCCAGCCGCTAAATGCCTTAGCCCACGATCTGAAACTTTGGTGAGGATGCATTTTCTGATTCTGGAGCATGATGATCCACCGCCTCTTGAACGAAAACTCTGCTGCCTAATCAGTGAGAAAACCGTAAAATGCACAAGAGTGCTTACCTCGTATCCAATAGAACTCATGATCGCCAAGACCAAGAAAGAGAAGGAGCAGAAAACTTAACCCATAATCAACCGATGAGGACCGGACTCAAGATCAATTCCTCTGTCCAAGACCAGCCAAGAGACGAATGCAGATGTGTAACTTAAAAAGTCTTCAAAATCAAATGACGAGAAGTACTCAGGAATCAGGAATCACAAGATGGATTCCTCCGCTCAAGACCGTGAGAGAAAATCAGCTGCAAGTTTGATCAATCTAACCCATCGGCACCACCTACAAAGTAAAAACACAGTAACAAGGACAATATGTTACGTTTGTGCTTAGCCGTCATTAACAAGTAGTACTACTCAAGTACATATATACTCAAAACATTCTTCTGGAAGAATAATTTAGTGGCTAGCTAAGAAAGCAAGCCGGCAAATGAAATTGTTTGTTAGTGGCTAGCTAGCTAGCTACTACATGTGTACCTTAACAGCAGACAGCAGACAAGAAGCTCGAGATAGCAGAAACTTAGATTGGCAGTCCGATCTGCTTACTCGGTCGTCAAACTGCTAATGCAGGACTGTGACGCTTTGCCCTCAGAAGCTGCAGACAGACCAAAGCAAGTTGCAAAATGCGTTGTTTGATACCTCCATATTGGGTAGATTCATGGATGCATATGGGCTTTTGCTTCCCCCTTTCTCTTTGACAAAGAATGAATCAACGTATGTGTGCTGCTGCTTTGTTTTTGTTTTTGCTTTTTCCTTTCCTTTTTCTTTTCCAAAGATGATTGAGATGCAGCTGCTCTTACAAGCTTGATTTTTTTTTGCTTTTCCAATACTACAGATTTCCATGGTGTTTTGTTCTGCTAGAGATAACTTGTGTACAGCAATGTCTACTTTGACTGTCCAAGTTCAGCAGGACTCCGTCGGTCTAAAAGTTTCGACACGTATTTTGACTGTCCAAGTTCAATCTTTGAACAGCAATCTTTAAACATTATACTATTGTTAAAAAGATTTTTCTTCCGATTTTGATTTTCTAACTATTCAGAAACATTAATAGCATTCATAGCATTAGCACTTACTGGTACTAAATTGTGTTTACTTGGCACTAAATACCTGCTGTGTCGCTCTCGGTTACATTAATAGCATTAGCAATCAGAAGCTTTCTGAAAGACTTTTCTGCAAGACGCGACCACGACGACGGCAATGACCGCGTCATGACGACGGCATAGATCGCGTCATCCACGACGGCATGACTGCATCGACACGGCGTCACTACATTGACGACCCCCTACACGGCCACACGATTCTGGCAAAATCGATGTGTGCTCGATGGGCTTCCTCCGGTCTTGGCAAAACCGGTGGACTCGTCGCCGATGGCACCCTCTGACATCCGCAAGGTGCATCGTTCATGTCTGCAGCTCCGTCATAGCGCATTTTTTTTGCGCCTCCGGCTTTGTGCAGTTACATCATCCAGGACGACTACACCATCGACCATGACTACTTCGACCACGGCTACATCATCATGATCCGCTACCTCAACATCGACATTAATGACTACATCTACGGCGACTCATCGTCAAGAACTTCAGTCAACAGCGTCCGCGCCGTCACTAGCGTCCACGCCACTCCCGCCGTGACTGCAGGAGGGAATAGAGGAGAAGATAGGGAAGGCACTAGAAGGAGACACAGTCACTGCCCTAGGTGCCGACCCGTCTACCATTAGAGATGCAGTTGATGATGGCGCAACGAAGAAGACGACGGAAGCACAAGTCTTTAAATCCAGTCGCCATCGTCCGCTTCACTCCTGCTACGACTGAGGGGGAATGTTAAAAGTATAAACTTGAGTAGTTAGAGATAAGGAGATAGAGATAGACCTAGTTTAAACACACAATATCTTACCTTGTACTCCAAGCCTCTTCTACATTGTACTCTATATATACCCCTACGAGGGTCAGATCAATACAACACATAATTCTAGGGTTTCATATTTTCCACAAGTACCACATGAGAGTGAGAGTAGTTGGTTCACCTGTCCATCTCATCTGATGACGAGAGTTGATTGTTAGAGGGCTTGCTGATTATCAACTAAAATATCATCACCCAATGTGTCGCCAACTTTGTTTACTTCTCCTAGTTACCTTTGTGCAATTGTTTTGCTGATGCACTGCAGTGATGAGTTATGTTCAGAGTGATGTTACTTGCGAATTGTTGCCAACAATTCTGAACTCTGCCGTTCGCCTAGTTCCTTTTGTTGGCAGGCACGTTGGATGCTGAATTATGTACTATTAGTTATAAACTAGTAGTGGGCATTCATAATCAGAATCTTGTGTTAAATAGCAGCTGTTGAGTTCATTGTCAGTATAAGATCAAAACATGTTGTCGCTGCAATCTGTTCCCAAGTAGGAGTAAATCACTAGTGTCGATGGGAATAATAGAGTTGCACAAATTTCACAGCTGGGCTGATGATTTACACTTAACACAGAGATCCAGGCGATTGCAACAACCAGCACAGCACAGATGGCTGCTGCTTTTTCTTATTTTTCAGAAGCATACGAAACAGACACACATGCAGCTAGCAGTTCAATGCATGCGCAAGCACACACACAACCAGCCGAGCAGTTTCTTGGTTCAGTTCAGATACATGGGAAGCATCTTGCCTTGTACTCCCTCCGTCCGAAAATACTTGTCATCAAAATAAATAAAAGGGAATGTATCTAAATGTATTTTAGTTCTAGATACATCCCTTTTTGTCTATTTTGATGACAAGTATTTTCGGACAGAGGGAGTAGATGCACGCAGGCACATCTGTAACCACACACACACGCATAGCAAGCGTTCATCAAAGCCACACACACAAATACAGTCTGGTGGATGCACACAGGCATCCAAAAAGCCGCTCCAATCTCAAACGACATGCACACGCACCATCCAGGTCTGTGTAGGCAGGCACAAACCTGTCCGTCTCTTATTTGAAATCCACAATATAGTAAAAGATGAGAGCCACCATAAGCTCACACCTAATAAGGCTAATACCAATCCAAGCAGGCACACAAAGCAAACCAAACGCATGATCCAACAGCAGAAATGTCCATCACCTCCACATTGAGATGGAGGAAACACCACAGTGCAGAGTTCTTCACCTAGGCGACATGAGAGACACAGAGAAACAATCAGGAGAAGTGACAGATAGACTCATAAGCCATTTGCATATCTATATCTATACCACTATATAGTGTATGAGTTTTGAATGGGTCCAAAGCATCAATCCTGACCGTTGGTATTCTCAATCTAATGGTTGAAAGCAATGGGATTCGCATGAACAGTACCCATCAGCTGCCTCCAGTATATTCTAGAACCATCACGTTATAAAGAGTTGCCTGCCGCTCAGGCCATGCTGGGGTCAGAGGACGTGCTTGATGGCTTGAGATGGGTCTAGAAACAGAACCAGATAGAGAAGAAATCTAAATTAAACAGTTAATGAACTTGAATCCCGCTGGTTATTTTCCTTTGTTTTTTCCAACTCTGTCACCAATCAATAGGAATTACACTCTTCTAATATATATTTTTACAAGAATAACATTCGTTATTGCATTCATGCATAATGTATTATTTCGTATTTTCTTTTCTGCAGGGTAGCCTAATGCTTTTTTCCTTTCACCAAAAGCACTTACTTTGACGTGCATCGCACGTGCATACATACTAGTATAATTAGTACCTGAGTACGGAGACCCTCGTCAGCTTCTCCTTGTAGTAGTGCGAGTGGACTGGCGCCTCGAAGTGGTCAGGGCGGTGGCCGGCAATGGCATCCCACTCTAGAGCGTCCCACACGTCCTTCTCGATCTCGACCGTCGGCTTCTTCTCGCCTTGGCCATGGGCACCCATGGATGGCAGCCGGTGTAGGCTCCAGCATCCCCTGATCTTGAGGCTCTTGAGCATCGGGGCCACCATCTTGACCTCGCATATCTCCTGCAGCTTCGACAGGTCGTGCATGTGGATGGTGGTCAGCTTCGGGAATTGTACACCGTGGGTAGTTATTTCGTTAGGATGGTAGTAATCCAGTACGACGGCGTGGCTGAGGTTGCCGCAGTGGATGATGTGGAGGGTCTCCAAGCTGGGGAAAGAGGAGACCCACACCGGGAGCACGAACTGAAGGCTGGGGCAGGAACGCAGGTGCAGGTGCTGTAAATTTTCAAAGGATCCAGTCTTGCGTGAACCTTTACTTAAAATAGAGCGGGCCATCAGGAGATCTGACACCCAGAAGGTCTCCAATGCAGTAAATCCATATGAATTCCAAGGGAAGATGGTATCCACTTTTGGGCACCTCTCCACGCAGCACCACCTAAGCTTGTTCGACCAACGGCCTTGCGACACAATAGCATTTACCGAGACATCATGCACATGCAGGGATTCCACATAATTCTCCATCAGTTGGCCTAGTGATTCGTCAAGTTCCCTCTCCACGTAGAAGCTCCCTTGACCAATCTCTACATATCGATCAAACTTTGTAGCAGGAGGCTGTGGAAAGGCCTGCATTGGGGCAGTGCCAACCATCCCAAGGACATCACTGTACCGGCCAGCTGGAATAAGCTGCAGGCTCTCTTGATCAATGGGGCCAATCATATCATTGTTGGTTGCTTCACATTGAATCATCCTATCATACACAGGCGAGGACGTGACATGGATATTAAAATGGACATTACGTTGTAGATATCTAGAGAACAGACTCCACAACGAGCGAGTAAGCCTTGCATCCACAACAACAGCATGCACCTGCAACATGGTGGGTTTGTTTTTACTGATGGATGGCTGAAGAGGACACACGATTCCAGGTCGCGTGTCTACGCACATTAACTCCAGGTCAGAAACACCCTCGTACAAAAGTTTTATTGCACGAAGGTGCTTGCATCCTATTAGAAACAGTCGCTTGAGCTTTGGGGTTTGCACAACCATGGTCTTGAAGTCAAGTATCTTGATTGCTGTTCCCGAGAGGTCCAATTCCACTAGGTTGGGTAGCCAACACAAGAACAAATTCTTCAATTGTGTGCAGCCTGCTAAGGAGATCTTGGATATTCTGGCATCCTTATTATCTGTTGTGCTGGATGGACGAAATTGTTTTGGAGGTAGCCCAACAGTTTGTGTCCATTGAGAAGCTGGCCCATATCCATTGAAGCTAAGGGATTCGAGGGAGGGAGGAAGCCCACCTACACTCTCCAGTTCATCACAACCATCAAGTACAAGCAACCGGAGGCTACTTGCCTTTGCAAGGCTGAGTGGAAGAATTTTCATGTGACGATTGCCCGACAAGTCAAGCATTTCCATACTTTTCTTGTCTATGAAGTAGTGATCGGCAACGTCTGATGTCTCCCATTGACATGTTGATTTGATTATTCGGAGCCTCTGGAGGTTAGGTAAGCGGCGCTGTAGGTGAGCTATGTATTGTGATCCCATGACACCCTCTATATTTAGCTCTCTGATATTAGTCATGAGATCCAACTTTTCTTGAGACAAGATTTCATTCCAGTATGTGTAACGCAGGTCCAGCACACATAGGCCATACAAACATAACCACTCTGTGTTATGTTCTGCTTCAATTGGTTGGTCATCTGTACAGTGGTCCAGTCCAAGAAATCTTAGGCCATGACACTTCATGAAAGAAGGTGAAGCAAAACTAAAGGCACAACAATAGAGACTCAGCACACCAAGCTTGCTGCAATGATCAAAAAATCCATCTGGTAAAGCTGGTGGGTGATTGGATATTTCAAATGCCAAGAAGAATGATGACACCGCTGCAGGTATTGTTTTCATACCATGTACTTCTGCATTTCTTGACACGACCGAAATCCAACGGTATGGGCCTTCTTCGTAGACATCATCATCTTTAATTACCAGAAAAGGAGACTCTGAGTGTTTCATGAACATTTGAAGAACATGATCAAGCAGAGAAGCATCACACTTCCAATTTATCTCTCGATGCAATGCACTAATAATATCCCTTGCTCTGTCCCCTTGTATGATTGCATCGCATATCCAATAGTTGGAAGAATGAGAAACCCAATCAAATTTAGTGAAGGTGTGGAAATTACAGTGCAGGAATAAATCATAGAGACAGCAATCTGCAACAACTGTTTGGTCAATGTCCAACATACAGGGGTTGCGAGCAACTATGGTAGCAGCTTCTGAATGAAAAGCAGTCCAAGAAACTGTGATCTTGACAATTTATCGAGAAAGCAATGAATGAAAAGCCGAGTATATCTTAGCTTGATTTTTACCCCAGAACGGTCGTGATGCATGGTTAGGCAATTTCTGTTGAAGGTCCATATCATCACGTTATTGCCATATCTTACTAGTCGAGGAATACCCGTGAGACCCGCGTCAACCTCATCATCACCCCCATTAAGAAAAATCATCATAAATTTAATATCCCTCAAGGTTCGATCAATCACCTGACTAACAATATCTATCTCATGCCTTGTGCTTTCATCATGTCCCAAACAATCATCATGTTCATCTTGCTCATCCAGAATAGCCATTACAGAGCTATCAAGTTGCAATTCCTCTGCAATTGCCCTCTGCACTCCTCTTTTATTTTTCCACTTTGAGCAATCTATAAAAAATATTTTGTCAAAGCATAGTTCGGGAGTCGTTCTCCTAGACGGAAGCACTGCAGCTATGGATCTAAGAACAGCGGACACTCCAAATCCTTCCCAACCATCACAATATATGACCTTCCACATGCCCATCTGAATAATATTTAAAGTTTCCTCTGTGGCGGAGCCAACATCTATGTTCCCAGACATCTGAAGTTAAACACGTTAATATGTTAGAAGTATAACGCTTCTAGAGCTGCAACACTAATTTAGCATATACCAATAATGCATCTTTGAACAATCAATTTTGTTGGAATAATCCTGGTTAGATGCTTAATCGAGTTGGAGTTGGACTATGTTGTTTGTGTCCAAGTATGATAGGTGTTGTCACATCTACTCTCGAAACAGGGTCTCGCCCCGCTTTATAGATAAAGTACAAACTAAAGTCTACGGCCGGACGATACAAGGTAGCGAGGAGGCCTCTGACAAAGCATAACCCGATATAGTCCTTGTTTGCTTGGGCTTTTGTTTCTACTTTTGCAGCTTTTTCACTTTGGCTAAAAACCCATAATAGCTCCTAAATAGGTGCTTTCGAAGCTTTTATGGCTTTTGGTGTTATGGCTTTTTCGTCAAAGTGAAAAAGCTACAAAAGCAAAAGCAAAAGCAAAAGACCAAACTAACATGACCATAACCATGCAACATAAACGCACACGACTATTACATTGGAAAAGAAATACATGTAGGCCTTAATACAACGACACCACATGCCCTACGGAACCTAAGCTTCATGACAACACCTCGGGAGGTGGAATGGTGCTAAGCATCTCTGTCGCCGAGTCCGAGACGGACATAGGTCTTCACCTGGAACCTTGGCACCAAGAGGAGATGACATCCTCAAGAGAAGAGCGGCACACACGAGTGTCGACGCCGTTGGCGCCAAAGCGCATAGCTTCGCGCGATAGCTCACCTATGCTACCACATGGATCTCAGGGCAACCGCAACGAGCACCAACTTCCAGATTTGGATCTACGCATCACCACTGACAATAATAGACAGCGAGCCCCCGCTACACCCATCGCTGCCCACATGACCAAGAGGCATAGCCACTACCATCGCCAAGGTGCCTGCCGGAATGCTAGGAATTCCGACCATGCGGACCGCCATTCGGGGTCACCACCCCAGCATCCATGTCCCGAAATACCACCACCTTCGCTCTTCACAGCACCCCAACCACGGTAGGGAGAGTAGACGCACCTCCATATCCACTCCTAACCCTGCATCAACCACCAAGTCCGGGTCAACACCTCAACAGTAGGAGGCAGCCACATGAACATCCTCATCCGGTCCGACAGGAAGGGGGGGCGTGGGCACAACCCAGTGACTACCGACACCACCACCGAGAAAGTGCCGACCATATCCCTCTGGCTTTGGCCCGGGTGAGCTCATATGACACCAAGCATATCGCCTTGGGTGCCGATTCGTCTGCGGGTGCAGCGATGTCACGACCACCACCTCCGCCTACTACGCCCGCAGGCACTACCAGGTTCAAGCCGAACCTCACTTACTCGGAGTGACAACCCTGACCTGTCTCAAGCTGGATCTGGTCCGTCCGAGCACGAGCCCTAGGTCATAGCCACCTCCGCCATGCGTATACTCACGCACAACCGGCATGGACCCAGGAGAAGGGAGGTCGCACCACCACCAGCACCCCGCCCCCGAACGCTAACCGCCGCCGCCAAACCTATCGCAACCGAGTCGACCTCCCATGCAACCACCAAGCTCCCATTATGGTGCCGGCAAACCTAGAGCATAGCCTGCACCAGGGGCGGCCACCCTCGTTGGCAGGGATCCCCAGGCCAACCGCCACACTGGGTACCCAATCGGGTTGCCAAGGAACCACGGGCTCGAGCTGCCAGCCTAGCCACAACCAGGGACTGGCACCACCGAGCAACACACACACAACCCCATCACTGATGCCATGCACTCCCCCTCCCCATGTGCCCTACCGCAAGGCAGCAGCCACCCCCACCAGATCCGCCCACACTCAGGACCCACCTCGCGCCAGCCGCGCATAGCCCTCGTTGTCCCACACCCAGTCGAGCCAACGTAGCAACCGCAACAACAATCTACACCATCCGCCCGTTCATCCGTGTCAGCTCCGCCGCCCCCTGCGCGGGCACCGCGTCCCCAGATGAGTGTCACATCCTATGCTGCATGCGACCCACCGAGAAGGAAGAAAGCCTCGCCGCCGTCTGCGACAACCGAGCTTTGCCCAGTGGTGCGCGCCGGCGGCAACGAGGAAGAGGTCAAAGTTGGTGCTTGCTAGGGTTCGCCCCTCTACTCGTGGGGGCGGGCTAAGCGAAGAGTTTTTTACATGATGTCTAACCATCGTTTCACATCCACTGCTTACAGCCAATGGCCAGTCCAATATTACCTGTTTATGGCATCCAGTCTACCTATGGGCTATCATACACTAGCACGTATGGCTTGCTGAGTTAAATATTTTTACGTGCAGTCTGCTTATGGACCCGCCCTGTGTCCTTATCGTGTTCGCATTGCCTTCAAAGAAAATAATTGAGTTTCCTGAGATATTATTTGTCAAAACAACTGATATAAAAAAAAATTGGGCATGCATGAGATAAACTTGTTGGTTCAAAGAAACTGACAAATTAACCTGCATGGCTGCATCGCCCATTCAAAAAATCAATACCACTTCTAAGGTGGATGCAATAATAGTGGCCCTAACCCTAAGAAGCTTAAAACTCAAAGGGCTAAAGAGAATGAACATAAGAGGGCTGTTGATGGTGAAGGGAGTATGAGCACTCAGGATCATGACAAAACTTGCTCTCCTGTTGTAGAAGAATCTGAAACATTGGAATCTGATGACACATATGACCATGCCTTGTTGATTGATTCTCTGGCTCAGGAAGGACATCCTCCTGATAGTGCACCCAACCCAAAATATGCATTGTTTCGTGTGAGAAAACAAAATTCCTGATAATATAGAAGCTCAGGTTCGTGGGTGTGACTTGGCTTCGGTCCAAGTTCCTTTGACTCTTATTCACAGATATTTTGGGGATGTGGTTAAGAATTCTCCTCGTGTGGAAGAAGTGGAGGGGAAACAATGCAGCAGCCTTAAAGTCTCTTTTGACTATATAGTACAGTCCCCAACCTCCTCAAATGATAATGTTGAAGAAGTAACCCTACACCTCCTGTTATTTCTAAAGAGAATTTGAGATTCAATCTGAGAAATATGCAGAACAATATGGAGAGAATGGAGGACAGAGCAATTGCCTGCCGCAGCTAAGAATAGAGATTTAGAGGGTACCCCTAAAAATCACAAGACGCAGGGCTTTTACCTGCTTCAGGGAGTTTGGTTTCTTTCATATGGTGTAGGACTACAGGAGATTTAAACCATTAACTAAGCGAACATGGGCGGCCTATATAGAGTGCGCCACCCCTCTCGCCTTCTACGTCACAAGGGAATTACGGTAGTCATTATTCATCCCCACTACAAAAAGTAACTGATGTCATGAGTATCGGTAAAGCCAGCTTCTAATGAGTATTATAATGCCCGAGTTAATGTCTCTGGTTGTTGTACTTCTTCTATCTGACTGACGAATCATCCGAATGTACACATGTTATTGGTCCGAGTGGATTTCTCTCATTATGGCGACCAAGTGAATAAATCTTTACGACTCTAGTTGATGTTTTTGTATCTTTAAGATGTGGGTTTAGGCCCCATGGGTGTCCATGAGGTATGGACAATAGTGGGCCTACCCCATGTGGGTGACTTCATCGTTAGCCCCCGAATCCGTCAGGACATCCCTATACTTGGTTATTGCAAGGGCATCCCTATACTTGGTTATGTTTCGAGGGACTTGGTTACGACTCTGGTTCATTTGCCGTGTGGCGGGTTAGGAATTCATTTAAAGAAAACTAGCACTTATCCTATAATGAAATTCCCTTACACAATAATGTGACGGCAAGTGACTTGGTTCTATTGAAAGGACATCCCTACACTTGGTTATGTCTCTAGTCTTCCCCCTATTCTCCATAGCGCCTTCCACCGCCTTGCAAGAACAGCGTGAGGCTCACAAAGGATGATAAGTTAGATGTAAATGTCATGATACCCATACAATAGAGTGGAAGGGTTTGTAGGGGATTGATCTTTTGTCGGTTTTCATTAGCCCCACGAACTCCACGATAGAGAACACAGACTGCAGGATAGAGAACGGGAAATGTTTTTGTATAGTGGTTTAGATGATCCAATGCGAGTGAACCCCAACCAAGCTTTACGAGTTGAAGAGTCGTACCAAAGTTGAGACTCATAGACTAATCACGACTAGTCACAACTACTGCTGGATTAATCGACATGGTACTATAGCACACACCATGCAGTCACTGTTTGTAAAGTGTCGCTTAAGCGTGAGAACACCCTCCAAGCTCAAGGCATCCGGCTCGCTTTAGACATGTGTCTAAGGCATCGACCTTAGACATTAGTGTAGGGTAACGCAGCATCAAATAAAAAAAATTCCGACCTACACACCAGCACAGGATCATTATGAAGATGCATACAAGGTTTTTGATCTCATCGTTACAAATTCGTAGCGCGGCGAAAGTGGAGTTGTCGTTGGTGTAGATCCCCGCAGCTATGATTTTACAACCTGCCAACCGCAAGGATGTACTCCCTTGTCAGCTCACCGAATGGATCTCCGGACAGCCCTTTGGGAGGCCTCGAAATAGACCATCGGATGGTCTCACTGGACGGATCCTCAAACGGCCCTTCGTGAGGCCTCAGGACAGACCCTTTGATGGTCTCACCGGGCGGATCCTCGGACAGTCCTTCGGGAGGACCCTCGAATAGCCCCTCGGGCAGAAGATCGAACCAACGACCTCTCTACGTGGTTGCACCCAAATAACATTTCAGCTCTACGGAACTATTTCATATGAGGGAGAGAAGAAAAATACATCATGCATGGCATTTGTATGAGAGAATGAGTGACTGTGCAGAGCTTCTCTCCACCTCTATTTCTAGGCCCAGCCCAAGGGCTAGAGTATACATGGAAATACCAAAATGCCCCAGATATTTTTCACACTATTCATAATAGTGTTTCCACTATTCCGGAGATATTATCTCCAATAGTGTTCTCACTATTCATGAGATATTTTCTCCTAACAGTATTTTCACTATTCATGAGATATTTTCTCCTAACAGTGTTTTCTCTATTCATGAGATATTTTCTCCTAATAGTGTTTTCATTATTCATGAAAAAAATCTGCGACTATTTAATCCTTTTTTTAAGGTCCAGAACATTTCGAGCACTCCCTACAATAATTCTGGACGCGTTCTGAAATATTTCTGGACTAATGATTTCCATTTCTAAAACATTTCTGGTAACTGTGAGACATTTTCGGTTTTCTCTCTGGAACTTTTCCGTCGTCTCTGAAACTTTTCTAGTGACTTTCTCTCAGGCTCTTAAGCGTGTGATCCTATATTCAGCAGATAGACTGTCTAGTAAGGTTGTCTAGTATTCAGCAGATAGATGACCCTTAAGCGTGTGATTTGCTCGCATGCCACTTGCAGCTTTTCCACCTAAACTTTGGAACAATAACGTTGTTGCCAAAAAAGTCGGAGGCTAGCCGCATTGAGCAATTCAAGCCGATCAGTCTTGTCAATGTTAGCTTCAAGATTTTTACTAAGATTGCCACAAATAGGTTGACGCAGATAGCCCATTCAGTTGTGCAACCAATTCAATCTGCTTTCATGACAGGACGACACATCCTAGAAGGGGTGGTTGTTCTGCATGAAATGCTTCATGAAATCCATACGAAGAAACTAGATGGTGTTATCTTCAAAGTGGATTTTGAAAAAGTGTATGGTAAGGTCAAATGGCCATTCCTACAACAAGCCTTACCTATGAAGGGGTTCAATGAATCTTGGCGATCCCAGGTGGATTCATTCATACAGAAAGGCAGTGTTGGGATAAAGGTCAATGATGACATTGGAAATTTCTTCCAAACACATAAGGGGTTACAACAGGGGGACTCCGTGTCTCCTGCGTTGTTCAACAGGGGGACTCCACTCCTTATTGGACGGGCAAAAGATAGTGGCAAAGTAGGAGGACGGGCAAAAGATTGTAGAGGGGGCGTCTTCGTCCTACAATATGCGGATAACACAATAATTTTCATGGAACACGATCTAGCAAAATCTAGGAATATGAAGCTTGTGTTATGCCTATTCGAGCAATTGCCTGGACTAAAAATCAATTTCAACAAAAGCGAATTGTTCTACTTTGGGAGAGCGAAAGAGGAACAAGACAAATACAGACAATTGTTCGGATGTGAAATGGGATCTCTACCCTTTAGTTATCTAGGAATCCTAATTCATCATAGACGTTTAACAAATAAGGAATGGAAATGTATAGAAGATAGGTTTGAAAAGATATTAAGCTGCTGGAAGGGCAAGCTAATGTCGTACGGAGGCCAGTTGGTCTTTTATCCTTCTTTGAAGTGCCGGCAGGGGTACGGAAAATACTAGACTTCTATCGATCCAGATTCTTTTGGCAAAGTGATGAGGCCAAGTAGAAGTACATATTGGCTATATGGGATATTATTTGCAGACCAAAGGAACAGGGTGGGTTAGGGATCGAAAATTTAGAAGTGAAGAATAGATATCTGCTTAGCAAATGGCTATACATGCTATCTGTTGAGACCAAGGGTATGTGGGTACAAATATTGCGGAATAAGTAACTTCAATCTAAGACTTTGGCCCAAGTAACCACTAGGCCAACAGACTCACCCTTTTAGAAGGGGTTAATGAAGACAAAGGTAACTTTCTTCCAACGGGTGAAGTTTCGAGTTGGCAATGGAAACAATACTAGGTTCTCGGAGGATACATGGCTAGGGGATACGCCTCTGGCTGTGCAATACCCTTCCTTTTATAATATTGTGCAATGTAACGAGGATTATGTTGCCACAATATTAAACTCGATACCGCTTAATATCTATTTTAGGAGATCCCTGGTAGGAGAACGCTGGGATGCTTGGTTGCATCTGGTCCAGAGGTTGATGGACGTTCAACTAACAGATCAGGCTCATACAATTCGCTGGAAGTTAACTGCGACGGGAGTCTTCACTAGTAGAAAAGGGGGCAATGGTCCAGGCCGGGTTGAGCATTAGTCCCGCTTCAGTCTAGAACCGGGACTAATGTGAGCATTTATCCCGGTTCGTGCAGCTAAGGCATTAGTCCCGGTTCACCTGGGCCCTTTAGTCCCGGTTCGTGTTACAAACCGGGACTAAAGGGTGCGATGACGTTTAGTCCCGGTTCATGCCTCAAACCGGGACTAAAGATTAGACCTTTAGTCCCGGTTTGAGGCACGAACCGGGACTAATGGGGTTGAGACCTTTAGTCCCGGTTCGTGCCACGAACCGGTACTAAAGGTCCCATTTTCAAAATCTACCCCCCCCCCCCCTGGATCGCCTTTTCAGTTTAAAAAAAAATAAAAGAAAATGATGGAAATGTCAAAAAATAAAATAAAATAATTTTCCCATGTGATATGTGGTCTAGTTGTTGGGAAAATTTACAAACATGAATTTTCGACTTTTTTGCAAAATCTCTCGAGAATTTGTAAAAATGGGCGTAACTTTTGCATACGAACTCGGATGAAAAAGTTTTTTATATGAAAAATCATGTACTCGAAAAGTTACATCGAAATTTAACGAGGGAACCCCGTTAAACATTTTCAAAATCCTCAAAAACCTAACAGAAAAAATTTACGGGGCTTTTAAGATCTGGAGAGGCAAAAAAATTCAAACAATTTCAAACTATGGTCAAACAATGGTCAAACTAATTATCCTACAATATTAGTGTTACTAAATAATTATTTAACTTATTTTGAATTTTGGTCAAATCTGGTCAAACTATGGTCAAACAATGGTCAAACTAATTATTCAAGAAATATTAGTGTTACTAAATAATTACTGTTTTTTAAAACAATAGTTTCAAACTCAAACAGTGAAATGTGTCACTTCATGCTCAAGCAAAATTCCTGAGGGTTAATAGGATTGACATCTTACTATTGTCAGGAAAACAACAAGTGCAGACTCGGAAGCGAAGGAGAATAGAACCCGAAAGTTAAGCGTGCTCGGGCTAGAGTAGTAAGAGGGATGGGTGACCGGTCGAGAAGTTAGATGAGTTGGAATGATGAGGGGTGATTAGAGGATAAATTGAGTAGTGATGAGGGGTGGTGATTAGAGATTAGAGATTAAAATTTGAAAATAAAAAAAAATTCAAAAAAAAATTCAGAAAATTTCCTTTAGTACCGGTTGGTGCTACCAACCGGGACTAAAGGTGGGCCTCCAGGCAGCGGCCACGTGGAGGGCCTTTAGGCCCGGTTCTGGTTTGAACCGGGACTAAAGGGTGAGTGCATTAGTAACTACCCTTTAGTCCCGGTTCAAGAACCGGGACTAAAGGCGCTTACGAACCGGGACAGTAGGCCCGTTTTCTACTAGTGCTTGTCAGTGAAATCGATGTATCTGGATTTAATTGATACCGGGCCATTGTCGAGGTCATTGCACTTTTGGAAGATTAAAGTTTCACTTCGGATTAAAATCTTTATGTGGTTCGTTCACAAAGGATATTCTCACCAAAGATAATCTGACAAAGAGGAACATGGTTGGTCATACTAGATGCTGCTTTTGTGATCAAAATGAATCGATTAAACACCTCTTTCTTGAGTGTCCTCTTGCGAAATTATTACAACGATCAATACATATTGTTTTTAACATACACCCTCCTACAAGCATAAACACATTATTTGGGACGTGGCTCAATGAAGTGGACAATCACATATCAAAACATATTCGGATAGAGATATGTGCTTTCTTTTGGGCTATCTAGAATACTAGAAATGATTTGATTTTTAATGGAACAAAATTCACTAATTTTTTGCAGGTTATCTACAAAGCTACAACCTGGATCCGTATGTAGTCATTACTAACTCATGCGAACTTCAGGGAGTTTTTGGTTATTGGGTGTGGGTGCAACCATTGGGCGATGGTAGCACGAGCTATATTCAGCCGATTTGGATAGCGAGCTAATATTAGGCTAGGTGTGTAGGCATCATAGTCTATTTTCTATCGCCGAATGTGGCACTTTTCCCTATGTGTTTTGTTTTAAGCTCGGACTATGAGTTTTTATGGACCTTGAGACTTTGTTACATTTTTATTTAATAATATGGGTGCATGCATTGATTAATGCAGAGGCCGGGGGTTATCCTTCTTTTCAAAAAAAATTACCCACTCCTCAATATCACTACTCATGATGAATTCCTCTGACGAAGATCAAGAGAGATATCTAGCAGCAGATTTAATCAATCATAAACTAATGAGTACTAGTCATGATGAATTCCTCCGTTCAAAACCAAGAGAGAGACAAAATCAGCTGCTAAACTTAATAAACCTTCAACTGTTCTCCGTCAAAGACAAAGAGAGAAAATCAGCTGCTGCCAATCTGATCAATCTAGATCTTGGCACCATCTACGAACACAAGCATTCCCAGCCTGACCAGCGAGATTTTGTATGACTGCTACTTAAAATTAAGAGTGAATTGAATGTAATACCAAGTGTTCCCAGCCTGACCAAACGCTCCTAGCTAGCTAGCTGTATATAGTTGGGTTCACATGTCAAAGCCATCATCTCACAATGGAAAATGTCCCTTACAATCAGTGAGAAAGCTTGTGTACACTCCCACAAGTTTTGCTTGTGTGCTAGCGTCTTATATAGTACATTAGGCTGCAAAAGGCTCTAGGTTCATGAGAGCTAGCTGGATCTGTCATTTATCTTCTAGTGTCGGCATCGCCTTTAAAGAAATGAACTGAGAGTTTGCCTAATATATATCGCTTATGAAATTAGTTCAGAACCCAAAATATTGTGCGCACTCGAACCCCAAATTTTCTTCTATTGGGCATGCCAGAGCCATTTCACAATCTACCATGCCGTGCAAGCAGTGATAAAACCGTACAAGTGCTCTAGTGATGCATGATTTGGGGTCGATGTAAGAGCAATGGTAGAGGTAACCATGAAAGGTTCAAGAGAATAATTCCCAGCTAAAAGAGAACCATGCATATGCATTTACTACTTTGTGAACGTAAAAGGCACAAGAGTATTAGCCACTCCCCAATATCACTACTCATGATGAATTCCTCTGACGAAGATCAAGAGATATATCCAACATCAGATTTAGTCAATCATAAACTGATGATTACTACTCATGATGAATTCCCCCGTTCATAACCAAGAGAGAGAGTCAAAAGCAGTTGCAAAATTTAATATATCTTCAACTGTTCAACGCCAAGACCAAGAGAGAAAACCAGCAACCAATCTGATCAATCAAGATCTTGGCACCACCTGCAAACACAACAACATGCACAGCATGTTAATTTTGTGCTTCAGCATTGTTAGCCAGTACCTGTACTCAAGCACATATATACACAAACTTTCTTCTGGTAGAATAATTCAGAGGGCAAGAAGAAAGTAGCCAGAAAATGTAACTTTTTTTTTCGAAAAGGGGATTCCCCGGCCTCTGCATCTGGTAGATGCATACGGCCATCTTATTAACCTGAAAATGTAACTGTGTGTTGCTAGCTAGTATGTAAGTACCTGGTACCTCTACGAACAGCAGGCGAGTGAGGCTCGACAGACAGCAGACAGTTTCTCAATATACAATCTTGTGCAACTAGAAGCAATGAAACCCGGTTTCTCAAAAAGAAGCAGCAAAACCAACGAGCATCACATTACGCCCTGCATGCATTCCAGAAGAAAAATTAAATAAATTCTGTCCAAGACCCTACAAAGTGAGAATCTAGTATGATGGTTAATGTTGCGCGCGCGTGTGTGTGACGCTCTAGCTAGTGAGAAAACCGTAAAATGTGCAGGAGTGCTTATCTAGTATCCAACAGAACTCATGGTCAGCCCAAGACCAAGAAAGAAAAGCAGCAGCAAAGTTAAACCATAATCAACTGATGAGAACCGGACTCATGATCAATTTCTCTGTCCAAAACCAGCCACGAGATGAATGCAGCTGTGTAACTTAACAAATCTTCAAATGACGAGAAGTACTCAGGAACCAGGAATCAGAAGATGGATGCCTCCGTTGAAGACCATGCGGGAGAATCAGCTGCAAGTTCGATCAATCGGCACCACCTGTAAAGTAGAAACACAGTAACAAGGACAATCGAAAAGGTGCCATAGCACCCGGGTGTCCCGACACCCTGCTATCCAGCGCGTCCAGTGCCTTAAAGATTCGTGGCGAGGACTTAACAGCAGCTGGCCATTTGCGTCTCGATGCTAATTAGGCATTCGTTTTACAGAGTAGAATAGGGCCAGTCCTAGGCTGCGGGAGACAGGGTAGGTGTGGCTGCATGTCACGGACAGCGCCGTGGTAGCCCTGGCACGCACGGAGACAGGGTGAAAGGACAACTCATGGGCAGTCACATGCAATGGTGAACAGACCAAGAACACACACGCACCGCATGCTCTGCAAGATTCCTTTTCTTTGCCCTTCAAACAATAGGTTAGATAATAGTTCATAAAAGAAAATAGAGTGCATCCAATGCATGTTTACGGTTTCATCACACCAAATTCCTGCAGGATGAATAGTGCAACCAAGACCAGTCAAGACACATGATTCTGGCCGGCTGACATGTCAACTCCAACGTCTATCCATCTTTTCTTAGGTGAAATCAGGCAAGGAGGAACAAGGCTACACTAGGACCAGTTTATTTGTCGATATTCCTGAACTTAATGAAACACTAGACCTGCTAATGGATGCCATCGCTACAGTGTGTGGCACAGATCTTTATGTGGCAGATTCTGGACGGATGGTGGAGATAAGAGGGTGTCTAGGCACCCGGGTTCTAAAAAACCAGTCTTCAAGGACAATACGTTACATTTGTGCTTTGCCATCGTTAACAAGTAGTGCTACTCAACTACATATATACTCAAAACTTTCTTCTGGAAGAATAATTTAGAGGGCACGAAGAAAGCAAGCCGGCAAATGAAATTGCTTGTTAGTGGCTAGCTAGCTAGCTACTACATGTGTACCTTAACAGCAGACAGCAGACAAGATGCTCGAGATAGCAGAAACTTAGATTGGCACTCCGATCTGCTTCCTCGATCGTCAAACTGCTAATGCAGGAGTTGCAGACAGACCAAAGCAAATTGCGTCCTCCTATCTTCTCTGCTTGCAACTAAAGAGTGCAAAATGCGTTGCTTGATAGTTGATACCTCCATAGTGTCATGGTAGCTTCATGGATGCATGGGCTTTTGCTTCCCCCCTTTCACTTTGCCTAAGCATGAAGCAACGTATGTATGCTGCTGCTTTGCTTTTGCTTTTTTTATTTTTCTTTTCAAAAGATGATTGAGATGCAGCTGCTCCTACAGGTTTTATTTTTTTCCTTTTCCAACAGTACAGATTTCCATGGTAGGGTGTTTTGTCGTTTGTGCTGCCCAGTGAGCAGGAGCCACCCGCAACATGCCGAGCAAGTGTCTCTGTCCCCTAACTTCCTAAGTTTAGCAGCACTCCCTCTGTCTAAGTTCAACCTTTGAACAACAATAATCTAACAACACCATATCGTTACTAAAATGAGTTTCTTATGGTTTTGTTTTTGCAACCATTCAGAAACTCTGAAGAAGAAATTTTACAATCAAAGCTTGAACTTGGCCTTGTAATTACATTAGACCACGACCACCGTATGCATGCATATCCTCTTTATACATTGCCACATTCAGATATATATTCAGTTCAAGAGTAGAATCCCTTTACCATTCAGAAATATATAAGCTCGGTTTGGTTTGGTTTAGAGCTTATACGCAACAACCGGCACGCATGTACAGCTCCTGATCTCTTTTGTTTCTTGAAAAGCATATATAGCAAACAAAACACGCAGGGACATCTGTTTGTTCCCAAAAGCATAATAATAACAAACAAACTACAAGTTCAGGAAGGGTCGATGCGCAACACACCCAACCAGCCGTTTCTTGGTTCAGTTCAGATACATATGCATGGAAAACAGTCAAATCGAATACGGAGCAATTATAGTAGCAGACGGACGTCGCGAGATGCAAGTATACTCTAATGATGGCGTGCTCTCGCGACCCTCATGGCGAGACACCCGATGAGAGACGGTGCGTATCCTTCGCCGCCGACCTGCGGACGCGTACGCTCTCCTTCAACGACGGCGTACTGATCCTCCGGCGAGACGCTCTCCGCCTCGTCCTGATCGATGGGCGCGGGGTCCCGGTCGACGCGCGGTTTCTCCGCGTGGGGGAGTACATCGACATTGGCGACGTCATCTCGCTGCCGTGTCACTTTGTGAGGGTTCGGGATCGGCTACCGGCAAGTTAAATTAATATAACGACACTCAGATTATGATAAACTTTTATGAAAGATAAAGAAACTTGATGGATTCAGAATCTATTTGTGAGGTTTATAAAAAAAGATTTAACAGTCAGTGAATGCATCGGCATTTTGTAGTCACAGGGTCACAGCCATTAGTATAGTAGTATAATAACACCCGAAACTTCTGGAGTAGCTAGTAAAATAAGAGAACAACCCAGCCGACCAATATAATTCACACAAAGAGCCAAGCAATTGCAACAACCAGCACAGATAGCTGCTGCTTTTTCTCATTTTTCATAAGCATACCAAACAACACACGCGGGCAGCTAGCAGGTCAATGCATGCACAACACAATCACACACACAACCAGCCAAGCTGTTTCTTGGTTCAGTTCAGATACATGGGAAACACTCTCAAACAAGTCACACTCAGAAGCAGCTAGCCTTTGACTCACAAGCTGGTTCTTGGTTCAGTTCAGATACATAGGCAGGCACACATAGACAGCTGGAACCACAGAGACACACACGCATAGCAAGCGTTCATCGAAGCCACACACAAATGCAGACTGGTGGATGCACACGCAGGCGTCCACAACAAACCACTCCAATCTCAAACCACAGATGCACGCACCGTCCAGGTCTGCGTGGGCAGGCACAAACCTGTCCCTCTCTTATTGAAATCCACAATATAATAAACGGTGAGAGCCACCATAAGATCGCACCTAACAAGGTTAACACCAATCCAAGCAGGCACACAAAGCAAACCAAACGCATGATCCAGCAGTAGCGAGGTCCATCTTTCATGTAGCGACGGAAGGAAACACCATAGTGCAGAGTTCACCTAGGCGACATACGTGAGAAGACACGGAGAAACAATATGGTCAGTAACTGAATGCGATCAGGAGCAGTGGCAACTGGACTCACAAGTCATTTGCGTATATAATTAGTACCTGAGGACAGAGACCCTGGGCAGCTTCTCGTTGTAGTAGCGCGAGTGGACCGGCGCCTCGAAATGGTCGGGGCAGTGGTCGGCGTCCCACTCCAGAGCATCCCACACGTCCTTCTCGATCTCGACAGTCGGCTTCTTGTCGCCTTGGCCCCGCGCCCCCACGGATGGCAGCCGACACAGGCTCCAGCATCCCCTCATCTTGATGCTCTCGAGCATCGGGGCCACCGTCTTGACCTCGCATATGTTCTGCAGCTTCGGGAGGTCATGCAAGTGGATGGTTGTCAGCTTCGGGAATAGTACACCGCGGGTAGTTATTTCTTCAGGGTACTCTTCGTCCAGTATGAAGACGTGGCTGAGGTTGCCGCGGTGGATGATGTGGAGGGTCACCAAGCTGGGGAAGGAGGAGACCCACACCGGGAGGACAAACTGGAGGCCGGGGCATGAACGCAGCTGAAGGTATCGTAGGTTTTCAAAGGATACAATCTCATATGGATCAAAGCGTGAACCTTTACTCACAATCGAGCGGGCCATTACGAGATCTGACACCCACAAGGTCTCCAATGCAGTAAATGCGAATGAATGCCGAGGGAAGACGGTATCCACTTTTGGGCACCTCTCCATGCAGCACCACCTAAGGTTGCACCACCGACGGCCTTCAGGCGTAATAGCACGTACCAAGACATCATGCACATGCAGGGATTCCACACAATATCCCATCAGTAGGCCTAGTGAACTGTTCATTTCCCTCTCCACGCAGAAGCTCCCTTCAGCAATCTCTACATGTCGATCAAATTTTGTAGTCGTAGGCTGCGGGAAGGCCTGCATCAGGGTCTGGGCAGCGCCAATCATGCCAAGGACATCACTGTACCGGCCTGCTGGAATAAGCTGCGGGCTCTCTTGATCACTGGGCCAATCATATCTTTGCTAGTTGTTTCAAATTGAATAATCCCATCACACGCAGGTGAGGAGGTGACGTGGATATTGAAATGAGCATCTTGTCTATATGAATTGATCAGATACCACAAGGAGCGAGTAAGCCTCGCATCCACAATAACAGCATGCACCTGCAACCCGGAATGTTTGATTTTGCTGATGGATGGCCGAGGACACACAATTCCAGCTCGCGTGTCTACGCACATCAACTCCAGGTCAGAAACACTCTTACGCAAAAAGTTTATTGCACGAAGGTGCTTGCATCCTATTAGAAACAGTCGCTTGAGCCTCGGGATTTGCACCACCATAGTCCTGAAGTCAAATATCTTAATTGGTGTTCCAGAGAGGTCCAATTCCACAAGGTTGGGTAGCCAACACAAGAACAAATTCTCCAATTGTGTGCAGCCTGCTAAGGAGATCTTGGTATTCTGACATCCTTATTATCTGTTGTGGTGGATGGACGAAATTGCTTTGGAGGTAACTCAACAGTTTGTGTCCACTGAGAAGCCGGCCCATATCCATTAAAGCTAAAGCATTCAAGGGAGGGAGGAAGCTCACCAATGCTTTCCAGTCCATCACAACCATCAAGTACAAGCAACTGGAGGCTACTTGCCTTTGATAGGCTTGGTGGAAGATTTTTCATGTCACAATTGCCAGACAAGTCAAGTATTTCCATACTTTTCTTATCCATGAAGTAGTTATCGACATCCTCTGAGCTCTTCCATTGACATGTCGGCTTGATTATTCGGAGCCTCTGGAGGTTAGGTGACCGATGCTGTAGGTTAGCTATGTACTGCCAGCCCATGACTCCCTCTATATTCAGCTCTTTGACATTAGTCATGAGATCCATCTTTTCTTCGGATAAGATTTCATTCCAGTTTGTGTATCGTAGGTCCAGGACCCACAAGCTGTACAAACATAACCACTCTGTATGATTCTCTCCTATTGTTTTCTTATCTGTACAGTGGTCCAATCCGAGGAATCTTAGTCGAGGACACTTCAGGAAAGGGGGTGATGCAAAACTGAAGGCACACCAACAGAGAACTAGCACACCAAGCTTGCTTGAATGTTCAAAGAATCCATTTGGTAAAGTTTGTGGATGCTCAGATCTTTCAAAGGCACAGAGGAAAGATGTTGTCATTGCAGGTATAGTTTGCATACCATGAAGTTCTGTATTCCTCCATGTGACTGAAATCCAACGGTATGGGCCTTCTTGATAGACATCATCATCTTTGATTACCAGAAAAGGACACTCCAATTGTTTCATACACTTTGTAAGAACATCCTCAAGCAGAGAAGCATCACACTTCTAATTTATCTCTCGATACAATGCATTACTGATATCCCTTGCTCTATTCCCTTGTATGATTGCATCGCATATCCAATAGTTGGAAGCATGAGAGACCCAATCAAATTTAGTGAAGGTGTGGAAATTATGGTGCAGGAATAACTCATAGAGACAACAATCTGCAACAATTGTTGGGTCAATGTCCATCATACATGGGGTGCGAGCAACGATGGAAGCAGCTTCTTGATGTAGCAGTGCACGAAACTGTGAGCCTGTCAATCCTTTGATAGGGCAATTCCGGAAAAGCTGAGTATATTTTAGCTTGTTTTCTACCTGCTTGTAATGGTCGTGATGGATGGTCAGGTAGCTTCTATTGAAGGTCCATATCATTATGTTGTTGGCATAGTTTACTAGTCGAGGAATACCGATGAGACCTACGTCAACCTCATCATCACTCCCATTAAGAAAAATCATTATGAATTTGATATCCCTTAGGGTCCGGTCAATCACTTGACTAACACCACCTATCTCATTCCTCGAGCTTTCATCAAATCCCTGAAAATCATCGTCTTCATCTTGCTCATCTAGAATAGCCATTACAGAACGATCAAGCTGCAGTTCCTCTGCAATTGCCCTCTGCACTCCTCTTTTGTTTTTCCACTTTGAGCAATCTATATAAATTATTTTGTCAAAGCATAGTTCCGGAGTGGTTCTCCTAGATGGAAGCACTGCAGCTATGGATCTAAGAACAACGGACGCTCCAAATCCATTGCAACCATCAAAATATATGACCTTGTTGGAACGACTGAGCTGTAGCCTAATTAATATTCCTTCTGTGGCGTCGTCAACATCTTTGGCATGGAAAACCTGAAGTAAAACACGTCAATAAGTGAGAACGCCTTTGGTAGCTGCAACACTAGTGCTCATTTAACATATACCAATGACGCATCTCTGAGCAAGCGAATTTGTTAGATGTCAAATCTACTGCTTAGTCGAGTTTGGTTAGATGCTTAGTCTGAGTTGGAGTTGGACTGTGTTGTCTGCGTCCGAGTGTGATAGGCATGGTTCTCCGTGTTCCATACGAGTGTCGTGGTTGATTGGCTTGGATGACGTGGTCTTTTTTTTTTTTTTTGAAATGGGATGACGTGGTCTTAGTTGAGTAGGAGTCGGTTTCAGTCTGGAACTCCTAGTCGATTAGTTACTAGTTGTACGTCTGTTCATATAAGCACGTGAGTGTGTAAGTTTGTTTGTACCAGGTTGTGAGCTCTGAGGCTGTGTTTCGCGTGAGCATGTGTTTATGTTCTTGGATCAAATCCAACAGAGTTGGTATTAAACACTCATTTGAGTCGCATCTACTGCTTACGGCCACTCCACGATTAATTGTTTACGGCATACAGTCTACCTATTGGATATCACGACATAGTTTCCTATGCATGGTTAGCTGAGTTTTAGTTTTTTTTACGTAGTCTATTTAGGGCATCTCCAGCCGTTTGCCTCCCCAGGAGGCATTTTTTTCGCCTCCTAGGGGGCTGCCAGCGAGAACTTTGGTCTGGGGGGCAAAAATTTTCCACTCGCTGCCTCCTCACGAGCAGTGTTGGACTCCCACAAACGGAACGGCATTTCGTCAAGCACCTTGACCGTGGCGGCGTCGACGACCTCCAGCCAGCGTAGGAGCGCGAGCGTCGACGGGGAAGGAGACGCGCCTCCATCACACCGGGTCCGTCGAGATGCACGGGCTGGAGACGCGCTGCTCGCCGCCTCGCCACGTGCCGGAGATGGAGATGCAGCTCGCGGCCGTGCTCGCCACGCTCGCCCTCGGCGGCGCGCTCGTCGTGCTCTTCTTCGGCAAGTGCGTCAAGGAGCTCAGGCAGCCGGACTTTGCCGCATTTTGTCACATACGTACGCTCGTTCCGGAGCCATGGCGCGTACCGTTGGCTGCCTGTGGCTGCTCCTCCTGTGCTGGTGCCTCGACTTCGAGGACCTGTGCCTCGGCGTCGCCGTGCTCGCCGGATTCCTCGAGTCGCGGGACCCGCGCATCCAGGAGGAGGCCGCGGGCGCGGTGGCCGTCGTGGCGGGGTCCGACTCGTACCGAGGCATGCTGGTCAAGGCCGGCGTGGTCACGCCGCTGGTGCAGGTGCTGGAGAACGCGGGCGGCGTGGGCGCAGCCACGGCGCTCGCCAGGGAGCGCGCGGCGCAGGCGCTATGGGAGCTGACGGAGAACTCGGACAACGTGTGGGCCGTGGGCGCGCACGGCGGCGTGACGACGCTCCTCCACGCCTGCGCCGGCGCCGGCTGCGGCGGCCGGCTGCTCAGCTCCTCCTACGCCATCCTCCGGAACCTGAGCAGGGTGGAAGAAGTCAAGATGTTCATGGTGGAGCAGGGCGTGGTGACCGAGCTGGTGAAGCTCTCGCAGAAGATGGAGGAGGTGCGCAAGCTCGGCGCCATGGAGCTGCTGCACGCCATGGCGCTCGACGACGTCGTCGTCAGAGAAGAAGCCATCAGCATGGGAGGCGGCGAGCGGGGAGGGAGGCAGGCGCCCTGCTCAACTCCGGCCCCCTGCTCACTGCGCCGGGGAGATGCGGGGCGGGGCCGGCGACGCCAGACGAGGAAGGCGTCGGGGTAGGTGTGCGTGGAGAAAAGAGAGAAAGTTGAGGAGAGAGGAGAGAGAGGGGGGAGAGAGAGGCTGCCAAGTGGGGCTGCGCATGCAAAAAGCAATTGCCGGCGCCCCCAGCTGCCTCCCAGGGGGCTGAGTGCGGGGTGGGCGTGCCGGCGGGAAATATTGCCAAAACTGGCGCAAATCGAGGTGTTGGGGGGAGATGCCCTTATGGATCTGTCATGTTTCCTTATCGTGTTGGCATTTGCCTTTAAACAAAATAACTTTGGTGTGGTGCGCCGCATGCATGCAGGAGCTAAACTTGTACGCTCAGATAAACCAACAAATTAACATCACCAATTCGGTTTCCTTTTTCAACATACAACCATATTGTGCGACCAGAAACAACAAAACGAACCAAGGGATATGAGATCAGTAGTCCTGCTGTATCACTCCACGAGGAAAAAAAACTAACCAAATTTGTTCCAAGATTAGTGAGATTTTGTATGACTGCTATTTAAAATTCATAGTGTAATACCAAACGCTTCTAGCTAGCTAGCTGTATATAATTGGGTTCACATGCCAAAGCCATCTCACAATCGAGAATGCCCCTTGCAATCAGTGAGGAAGCAACATATATACGACCCTCTAGTACACTTACGGTGTGCTGAGTTCCAAACTCCTGCTTAATTATGTGTTTTTTTTTGGAAAAGGAGATTAAAACCCCCTGCCTCCGCATCAATAGATGCCATCTTTATTAATTACTGAATAAAGATCTAATAAGAACATAATCAAGCCACCCAAAGCAATGACTCACATCTACAAACTTGATAATGGAGAGTGCGGTCACTCCATATCTCTAACCGGTGTAGCTGCCTGTATGAAAGATCTGTCATGTGTAGCACTGATACATCTCCATCCTATCTATATTTTTTTATTGTTTCATGTCAATATTCTACACCTTTCACAAACTTTTAGCAAAATTTTGTATGATTTTCTTGAACTAAAATATTGATTCATAATTCATTGTCCAGTGCCAGTTACTGTTTTTTGCATGTCTTTTCTTTCATAGAAAATTCATATCAAATGAAGTCCAAACGCGATAAAAATTTACGGAGATTTATTTTGGAATATATGTGAGTTTTGGGGGAAAACATCAATGCGAGATGATGCTCGAGGGGTCCACAAGCTCAAGGGGCGCGCCTAGAGGGCTTGTGGCGCCCCTGTAAGTCGGTTGGAGGTGTCCTTCTGCCGCAAGGAAGCTAATATCCATATAAAAATCCCCTCAAAATTTCAGCCCAATCCGAGTTACGAATCTCCGGGGATTTAAAAAATGGTTTTTTGCCAGAAAACAGGAACGCAAAACAGAATAGAACAGAGAAAAAGACCCAATGTCGGAGGGGCTCCTACCCTCCGGTAGCCATGGCGGCCATGGACCAGAGGGAAAACTCTCCTCCCATCTAGGGGATAGGCCAAGTAAGAAGAAGGAGGAGGAGGGGGCTCTCTCACCCTCTCTTCCGGTGGCACCGGATTGCTGCCGGGGGAACCATCATGCCGGTCATCTACAACAATAACTTCGCCGCCATCATCACCAACTCTCCTTGCCTCTATGCAGCGGTGTAACACATCTTCTACCAGCTGTAATCTCTACTTACACATGGTGCTTCATGCTATATATTATTACCCAATTATGTATGGCCATCCTATGATGTTTGAGTATGTCAATCGTAAGTGCATATAATCCAAATACGGAAAGTAAGTTAACCCATGCCTCTCCCTCATATAAAATTGCAATTATGACTACCGGTCTAGTTACAAATTGCCTAGGGACAAATCCTTCTCTTGTGTTCGAAAAGCTTTTTATTACACAACTAACTTGTATTATCTTTCAAATTATTAGTAGTTTTATTCGAGCTAAGTACTCTTAATTTATTCTTGCAGACTTATCCTTAAACCTACAAAGTAGTTTTATTCTTGTTGTAGATAAAGTGAACGTTAAGTGTGTGTAGAGTTGTGTCGGTGGTCGATAGAACTTGAAGGGAATATTAATTCTACCTTTAGCTTCTCGTTGGGTTCGACACTCTTACTTATTGAAGCGGCTATAATTGGTCGTCTATACTTGTGGGTTATTAAGACATTTTTCTAGGGCCGTTGCCGTGTAGCAATAGCGTGGGGTTGATATTCTTGTGTTTGCTTGTTTGCTTTATCACTAAGTAGTTTTTATTTTCTGTTATAAGTTGTTCTGCATCTTTAATTATGGGTAGGAAACGCAAAATACCAAAAAAAATAGTTGTACTTGCTAACCCAGTGGTTGAGGAACCACCCAAAATCTACCATACTGCTGAAGCTTTTTTTACTTGGATCATCTTCAATACATTTGTGCACGTTCTTAAAACCCAACTAGCTTAGTTGATGGAAAATCATTAGATGAGCATGCTTATTTTTTGCGACACCGCTTGTCTAAAAAAAGGTAACTTTTACGGGATCAAATTAATTGTTTGCATTGCTATGCTTGGAATTTATGTGAAATACATGATTTTACTTGTTGTTCAAGACCCTAAAAAGCACATACCCTTCCAATGTGAGTTTAAGGATAATGGAATCTTATCTTCTTATGCTAAAGGTGTTTGTAATTACTATGATATTGAACAAATTAAAGAAATTTTTTCTTTTAAGGGTGCCTATGAAATTGCTTCTTTGATTGGGAAGTATGATGCTACTCTTTGCAAATCTGAAAATTTTGTCATACTTAAATATTGCTATGAGAACTATGTTTCTAATGCTTATGTTAAAGAATATATTGAGGACGCCTCCGCTATCCAGGAAGAGACTAGTATTTTGCAGGAATCTATGAAAGAAGAAATTGCTAAAACCGTGAGCTCATTAGATGAAAAAGATGACGAGGAGAGCGAAGAAGATAAGGAGGAAGAGCGGATTGATCACCCGTGCCCACCTTCTAATGAGAGTAACTCTTCAAATAATAAATTGTTTAATTTTCCTTCGTGCTTACCGAATGATGTATGCTATGATGATTGCAATGATCCCATTGATTCATTTGAAATATCCCTTTTTGATGAAATTGATGCTTGCAGCTTTGTTTGTGGCCAAGATGCCAATTTGAATTAGGCTTATGGATATGAACTTGCTATAGTTCCTTATGTTAGGTATGAAATTATTGCTATTCCACTCACACATGATAGTCCTATTATCTTTTTGAATTCTCCCAAATACACTATATCGTAGAAGTTTGCTCTTATGAAGGATTATATTGATGGGTTGCGTTTTACTATTACACATGATAATAATATGCATATGCTTACTGCTCCTAATTGCAATTATTATGAGAGAGGAACTATATCTCCGCCTCTCTATGTTTCTAATTGCAAATTGCAAGGGACTACTTATGCTCTGTATGGACCTATGTTATGTGTGCATGAATTGTTATTTTATGACATGCCGATGCATAAGAAGAGAGTTAGACTCCGTTGTTATGTGATATATGTTGCTTTGTGCTCACTAATAAATTACAAATCATTGTTAATTAAAATTGGCTTTGATATACCTTGGAATCCAGTTGGATCAATTAGTTGAACACTTAATGGCTTTAAAGAAAGCACTGCCTGGGAGACGACCCGGAAGTTTTAGAGAGTTATTTTTCTGTTGTGTTGTTTTAAAAAAGTATAAAAACAAAAAAATATAGAGGGGGGCCTAATTTTTTTTCAAAAAGAGAAGCAATTGAAAGGTTATGCATTGGAGAAATGAGGTCTACCTTGTACACTTGTGTTCATGCTCATGAAAACAACGTATAACTTTTCATGGAAGTTTATCACAAAAATAATTATCCTCTTATAAAAGTTCATTGTATTATAGATATAGTGTGCCAAGATTTACCTCTAGGATGTTTAATTTGCTTGTTTGGTGTGTGTAGTGCAAAAACAGAAACTTTGGCTGTAGTGCGTGATTTTTTTATTTTTTTACGGGAACATCAAAAGTTTCTGAAATTTTTACAGAATACTGCTATGTAAATTGTTTACTTTTTCCATTTGTTTTAGATTTTTTTGAGTTACAGAAGTATATGTACCATCTGCATTTTTACAGACTATCCTGTTTTCACAGACTACTGTTATAGTTTATTTATTTGCTTATGTTTGAAATATTATTGAGCCCCATTGAATTGTGAGTCATAGAGTTGTGATAGTATACAGTGGGTAATGTTTGATTATAATTATACAATAATTTTACAGTAGACATGATGGGATTTGATGTTATATGTACTAACCCCTCTAATAAAAAGTTTGGTTAAGTTTTGTGTGGATGAAGTGTTCGATGATCGAGGAGGTATTGATATAAGAAGAATGATGAGAGGCAAGAATTCAAGCTTCGGGATGCCCAAGGGACCCCAATTAAACATTGAAGGAGACTCAAGTGTCTTTCTTCTTCGACGAGATCGGTATGTCTCGGTTTTTTTTTCTTAACATGACATGTGTAAATTCTTGGAGCGTTGTGTGCCTTCTTTTTTCTAGTAATGCACCATGCTGATATGAGATAGTCCTTGGTTAATTTATAGAATGCTCTTTAACACTTCACTTATATCTTTTGAGTATGGCTTTATAGAATACTTCATGTGTTTCACTTATATTATTTGAAGTTTGGATGCTTGTTTCTCTACAGTTGGAAAATCATTATTTGTACAATACTCTTTTGCTTCACTTATATTTATTAGAGCGCTGCCTTTTGTAAAATGAATTAAACTCTAATACTTCACTTATATCTATTTAGAGAGTCAACATGAATTGGTCATTTACATGGTCAGTCATAAAATCCTACATAAAACTTGTAGATCATTGAATATGATATGTTTGATTCCTTGCAATAGTTTTGCGATATTAAGATGCTAATATGTGGGAGGTACTACTAAATGATTGTGGTTTAGTAAGAATATTGGTGTTAAGGTTTGTGATTCCCGAAGCATGCACGTATAGTCTCTAGTTATGCTAAGAAATTGGAGCATGATTTATTATTGATTGTCTTCCTTATGAGTGGTGGTGGGGGATGAGCGATGGTCTTTTCATACCAATCAATCCCCCAGGGGCATGCGTAGGAGTACTTTGGTTCGAGAGCTAATAAATGTTTGCAATAAGTATGTGAGTTCTTTATGACTAATGTGAGTCCATGGATTATACGCACTCTCACCTTTTCGCAATTTGCTAGCCTCCTAGGTACCTTGCATTGCCCTTTCTCACCAAGAGAATCGGTGCAGACTTCTCTGGTGCATCCAAATCCCGTGATATGATACGCTCTATCATACATAAGGCTCCTTATATTTCCCCCAAAACAGCTACCATACCTACCTACCATGGCATTTCCGTAGCCATTCCGAGATATATTGCCATGAAGTTTCCACCTTTCTGTTATTATGACATACACCTTCATTTTCATATTGTTTGCATGATCATATAGCTGACATAGTGTTTGTGGTTCATCCACCATTCAAAATTATCATAAATGTTATGCTAGCATCATTGCACATACTAGTACACTGCCAGAGACATTCATATAGAGTCATATATTTCAGTTTTATCAACTTGTAATATCGAGTTGTAATTAAATAGAGGTGTCATGATCATCCTTAGTAGAGCATTCTTCGAGTGAGAAAAAAAGTGGCGAGCCCAACCAAAAAATCAAACATGAGAGAGAAAAAGAAAGGGGCAATGTTACTATCCTTTTTCACACTTGTCCTTCAAAGTAGCACCATGTTTTTCATATAGAGAGTCTCTTATGTTGTCATTTTCATATACTAGTGGGAATTTTTCATTAGAGAACTTGGCTTGTATATTGCGATGATGGGCTTCCTCAAACGCGTGAGGTCTTCATGAGCAAGCACGTTGGATGCACACACACTTAGTTTTCAGTTGAGTTTTCATACACTTACAGCTCTTAGTGCATCTGTTGAATGGCAATCCCTACTCCTCGCATTGACATCAATTGATGGGCATCTTCATAGCCCGTTGATTAGCCGCGTCGATCTGAAACTATCTTCCTTTTTTACTTGCCCATATCAATCTCTATCACCACATTCTATTCTATCCATAGTGTTATGTCCATGGCTTAAGCTCATGTACTGCATGAGGGTTGAAAAAGCTGAACGCGTTAAAAAGTATGAACCAATTGCTCGGCTTGTCATCGGGGTTGTACATGATAAATACTGAGTTAAGAAGATGGAGCATGACAAAATCATATGATTTTGTAGGGATAACGTTCTTTAGCATCTTTAATTTTGAAAGGCGTGATTGTTTGTTCGTATGCCTGAGTATTGACGTCTTTATATCAAGTTATAGTCTATTGCTTTGAATCACTCGTATATTAATATTCATCCCATGATTAGATTATATGATCAAGATAATGTTAGATATAATTTCACATCAAAAATTATCTTATTACCATTTACCTACTCGAGGAAGAGTAGGAATTAAGCTTGGGGGTGCTGATACGTCTCCATCGTATGTATAATTCTTGATTATTTCATGCCAATAATTTAAAACTTTCACATACTTTTGGCAGAAATTTATATGATTTTCTTGGTCTAACATATTGACCCAGTGCCTAGTGTCATTTCCTATTTGTTTCATGTTTTTTTGTTTAAAAAGAAACCATATCAAACAAGGTCCAAACGTGATAAAAATTTACATAGATTTATTTTGAAATATATGCGATTTTTTAAAAAAGAATCAACATGAGACGATTCTCGAGGGGGCCACGGGGCGCGCCCCCTACCCTAGGTGCGCCTAGAGGGCTTGTGGCGCCCCTGTAAGTTGGTTGGAGGTGTGTTTTTGCCGCAAGGAAGCTAATAACCGGATAAAAATCTCCTCGAAATTTCAACCCAATCAGAGTTACGGATTTCCGAGAATTTAAGAAACAATTTTCGACCAAAAAATAGGAATGCAAAATAGAAGAGAACAGAGAGATATATCCAATCTCGGAGGGGCTCCTTTCCTTCAGGAGCCATGGCGGCCATGGGCTAGAGGGGAAACTCTCCTCCAATCTAGGGGGAGGACAAGCAAGAAGAAGAAGGGACTCTCTCCCCCTCTCTTCCGGTGGCACCGAAGTGCCGCCGGGGGAACCTCGTGACGGCGATCTACACCAACAACTTCGTCACCGTCATCACCAACTCTCTCCCCCTCTATGCAGCGGTGTAACACCTCTTCTATCCGTTGTAATCTCTACTTAAACATGGTTCTTCATGCTATATATTATTACCCAATTATGTATGGCCATCCTATGATGTTTGAGTAGATTCATTTTATCCTATGGGTTTATTGATAATCATGATTGGTTTGAGTTGTATGTTTTATTTGGTGCTGTCCTATGGTGCCCTCCGTGTCGCGCAAGCGTGTAGGATTACCATTGTAGGGTGTTGCAATACGTTCATAATTTGCTTATAGTGGGTTGCGTGAGTGATGGAAACACAAACCCGAGTAAGAGGGTTGTTGCGTATGGGAGTAAAGAGGACTTGTTACTTAATACCAATGTTGAGGATATTGCTTATTGTTAGCATCTCGGTTAGCTGAGGATTGGAGATTAATCAAAAATTGGCCGATTAATCGATTCTACCGGTCGACTATTAATCGGCCACCTTTTGCAAATCCCAGGTTCCCAAAACTAAAATATGATATATTTAACACCAAAACAATATTGTACATAAGTGTTACCTTGATTCCTAGCCTTTGAATACTCAAATAATGACAAACAAAATAGGTCTATAGTACATACTGTGTAACAAGGTGCACAAAACGCAAATAAACGTAGTTTTTGCAAAACATAGTACTATGAATAGGCCCGATTTATCGGTAGATTCCCATAAATTGCTTGCCATAGTAATAAATCGGCTCAAACAATAAAGGATGAAGATTAGGCATAATCTTATTGGTCACCACAAGAGTAACGATAAATCACTGAATCGAAAGATTTTTTGAACAATGCTTAATGCTATGATTGGGTTTTACCTTAATGATTTTTAGTAGTTGCGAATGCTTCCTAGAGTTCCAATTGTAAGTGCATATAATCCAAGTCCGAAAGTATGTTAGCTCATGCCCCTCCCTCATATAAAATTGTAATAATGATTACCAGTCTAGTTACCAATTGCCTAGGGACAAATCCTTCTCTTGTGTTACAATTATTCCTAGTTTTATTCTAGCTAAGTAGTCCCTAGATTTTTTTCTTGCAAACTTATCCTTAGACCAACAAAGTAGTTATTCTTGTTTTATATAAAGCGAACGTTAAGTGTGTGTGGAGTTATATCGGTGGTCAATAGAACTTGAAGGGAATATTAATTCTACATTTAGCTCCTCGTTGGGTTCGACACTTTTACTTATCGAAAGAGGCTACCATTTATTCCCTACACTTGTGGGTTATCAAAGACTTACCGAACATGCATGGCACAATGTAGCACATGTCAGCCAGGCATGACTTGACATCTCCACCGAACCTCCATGTAGGGCAAAGCCACTCGACCTCTTGCCTCAGATTTCCAGTGCTGCTCCACGAATGATGCTCCCAAGAGAGAAATGATGCCGCAGTGTCGCCATCATCCGATCTGGAAGACCAGATCCTAGGGTTTCCCCCGGAGCAGCATGAGTGGGTCGACAGTAGTTACACGGCGATGCCTTCATTAAGATAACGGCGCAGAATGCCACCATAGCCCGCCACCGGCTCAACTTTTACCGGCGACTATGTCTCCCCGGCTCACAGCCGGGACTAGATTGTGCCCTGTCGAACCCCAAATTTTCCTTCTAGTGGGCATGCGAAAGCCACTTCGCGATCTACTACGACGTGCAAGCAGTGAGAAAACCGTACAAGTGCTCTAGCTAGCTAGCTAACTAAATTAGTCGTGCATGATTTGGGGTTGATGTAAGAGCAATGGTACAGGTAACCATGAAAGGTTCACGAGAATAATTCCCAGCTAAAAGAGAACCATGCATATGCATGTATTCTCTCCGTTCCTATATAGACTACATTCGGATGTATATAGACATCTTTTAAAGTATAGGTTCACTCATTTTTCTCCATATGTAGTTTATAGTAGAATCTCTTAAAATTAGGAACGGAGGGAGTACTAGTTTGTTAACATAAAAGGCACAAGAGTATTACCCACTTCTCAAGATCACTACTCATGATGAATTCCTCCGACAAATATCAAGAGAGATATCCAGCAGCAGATTTAATCAATCATGAACTGATGAGTACTACTCATGATGAATTCCTCCGTTGAAGACCAAGAAAGAGACAAAAGCAGCTGCAAAACTTAATAAATCTTCAACTGTTCAACGCCAAGACCAAGAGGGAAAACCAGCTGCCAATCTGATCAATCTAACCCATCGGTTCAAGATCTTGGCACCACCTACGAACACAAGAACAAGCAAAACATGTTAATTTTGTGCTTCACCATTGTTACCAAGTACCTGTAGTCAAGTACATATATACACAAATTTTCTTCTGGTAGAATAATTCAGCAGGCATGAAGAAAGAGCCAGAAAATGTAACAGTGTGTTGCTAGCTAGTATGTACGTACCTCTACAGACAGCAGGCGAGTGAAGCACGACAGACAGCAGACAGTTTCTCAATATCCACTCTTGTGCAACTAGAAGCAACGAAACCTGGTATCTCAAAAAGAAGCAGCAAAACCAACGAGCATCACATTACGCCCTGCATGCATTCCAGAAGAAAAACTAAATAAATTCTGTCCAACACTACAGGGAAAAACTTATAAGCCGTGTACCTAATACACTCGGCTTACATTGATTTAAACTCGGTTTATGTATAAGCCGAGTAAAACTCCCGGCTTATAGCACTCGGTTTACAGTCGACCGGCTTATACCATAGAAGCCGAGAGCCGGGCCGAAAAAGCCCGGCTTATGTATAAACCGAGTATTTTCACAGGGGCTCCCGGTTTAATAAAGTAACCTGACGGTAGCCCGATGTTAACGGCCACGTGTCACTGTCTATATAAGTCGAGTGTCGTCGTCAGGGCACGGTTTAAACATAAACCGAGTGCATCTCACTACGTACGGTTTATATATAAGCCGGGTGCAACAGCGGACGCACGGTTTATATATAAGCCGGGTGCGACTGCGAACACATGGTTTATATATAAGCCGGGTGCAACCTCGAACCGCACGGTTACTATATAAGCCGAGTTTCACCGACAACAGCACGGTTTTTATATACATATGTAAGCCGGGTGCCGTTTAACTGAGGTACGTGGCTTATATAGCCTGCTCATGTGTCCAGATGGTCTATAAGCCGGGTGCCAGATGCTGGGATACACAGCTTATATATTGGCCGCCGCCATATGGCTTATAAGCCGGGTGCCAGGCGCTGTGCTACACGGCTTATATGCTATAAGCCGGGTGCCTGGTGCTGGGCTACACGGCTTATAAGCCGGCCGCAGCTATATGGCTTATAAGCCGGGTGCCAGATAGCTGTGGTACACGGCTTATAGGCCATATAACATGTATACAGGCACTTCAGGGAGCAGCAACAACATATATACAGTAGTACATCTATCCAGCAGCACATATATCCAACAAATCTATGTATCCAGCAGTACATGACCATGACCAACAAACATATATCCAGCCATACATGAGTGCAAAGTCCACATATGCATACGTATGCAACAAAAGATCACAAACAAAAGGACCGTAAGTTTCAGGTCCACACAGTGCATACATATCCAATGAAGGTTCACAACAACATACATACATATGCAACCAGAGGTTCACAAATTAAAGGATCATGAGTTCCAAGTTCACACCAAGCATGAACCATGCAATGAGCTCCACCACAGCATATATGCCCAGCGTCAACGCCATCCACAATGCAAACCTATAAGTCCATATCACACGCATGAGTTTCTAAAGTTAAGTTGCGAAGATGGATAAGGCAAAAGAGTCAACAAGCATCAACATATGAGGCTCAAATAGAAGCTAAGAAGTATGTACAATATAAGCATCAACACTTGTGGACTCTACCATCAACAATGCACAAGTTTTAAGTTGAGAAGCACAAGCAACGAGAAGACGCAAGCATCAACAATGGACAAACATTGACGACTACCTCAAGTGATCATTGTTGCGGGGAGGTCGAAGCGACATGAACCGTAGTGGGTGTCACTGGACTTGCTTGGCCAGGTGAAGATCCACCTACCACACAGTTATTGGAGCCTTGTCCCGACTGAGAAAACTTGAAGCACGAGAGGATGAGATGGTAAGATTCATGATCTTCAAGCATGAAGGTAAGATGCACGATTGAAAAGTTCAAAGACTTACAAAGTTGAAATTAGGAAGAGTCGGAAGAGGAGGAAGAACGGGCAAAGTGGAACCCTGCATATTATTTCTGAGTTGAGCAAATGTCTCCTGCAGGATTGCCTCTTGTTTAATCATGAATTCTTGTTGTTGAAACAGGGCCTGCTGCATTTTCACGGCTTCCTCCTCTCGAAGCCTGGCATTGGCCTACAATATGCCATCACAACAAGTTCACCATCGTTGCAATACAAAGAAGAAATCACAAGGAAGGTCGATGAAGCAAAAGATACCTCGAGTTGATGGAGCATGTGCAGCCCAGGCTGTGGGCGACGCTCTATAGCAGGACCTGAGCTCGACATGGTAGCACGGAGGTGAGAGAGTTTTGGGATGTCCTTCTTACGGATGGCACCATCGCCAACATATAACCGACCACCCTTCTTGCCATCTCCCGACTGGAGGGAAATTGTAGCGTCAATGTCCTGTGAGGCCGGATCAGAGTCAGGCCCGTTGTGCTCCTTGAACTTCCCAGTGTATGCATCAATCCTCAAGCCAGCGCCTGGGTTGACCCACCCCCCTTCCGGTTTCTTTGACTTGCGGGAGAGGCATAATCCCGTGAAGGTATTGAGCTTCTCTTGGCCCTCACCTCTCTCCCTATTCTGCAATAGAAGCAATAATATCCATAAGAGCACAAGTTTAGAAGTTGGGAAGCCGAATGATATTATTACCTTCTTCTGCACGTAAGCGTGGAGGTTGAGGTTGCCTTGAAGGTGTACCGGACCACCCATCAAGGCACGCCGCTCCGAAGCCATTCGATGTTGGGCCCTCCACTCCGGGTCTATCCATTTGGATATGATTTGCTGGTAGCAAGGAACATTGTTGTTGCACCACGAGGGAACCGCCTGAAGTATGCCAAATACATCCAACTTAGGAATGAAAGTAAGTTGTTTTGATCCAGGCAATCATAAGTAAAAGGAAACTACCTTCATGTACATGGAACGGGTGAGATGCACTCTCCGGGCTAGAGACTTTTTGAGAAGCATTTTGCGTTCATGCGTGAAATACTTCACCACAGCATCAACGCGCGCCTCATAGGGCATGTCTTGGACAATCTTCTTGGCAATCGGCTCCACAACCTCATTAGCTTCATCCTTCATACCCTCGGCGCAAGTAAAGAAGTCCTGCCAAAGAGCATAAGAGGATAAAACAGTTATTAGTGCAATGATTTTAAAGATTGGCAAAGAAATAACTATGAAAGTTGACAAAGAATTTTACCCAAAAATCATTGACCACCCGCTCGGCGGCACTACCATACACCCTGCCCCACTTGTCTTTGGTATCCGGAGCTCGTTTCCAATGCTCCCAAGACCAAGCTGGCTCCTCCTCACCGTCTCCTATGGGGACCAGGCCAGGGTAATAATGCCTGCAAAGACATCCAATGATGCTACTTGGCTAGCGTGGCACTTTTATGTCTTCTCCATCAACCACCAAGGCCCTGCACAATGAAAAGGCAAGTAAGATAGTATCTGCAAAAATCTTAAAAGTAAAGACGCAAGTAAGAGTCCACACAAACACTTACCTCAGACCGGCTGGTTTGACAATGAGGCCCTTATGTGGATATGGTCTCGAAGGGAGCGTGGACACCCCACGCAACCAGATTTTGCTCTCCTTAGGAACCGGCCATTCCATCTTCTCTGCCGATGTCTCCACCTCATACTCTCCCTCCTCTAACTCCTCCACAACCGGCTCCTCCTCCCTCTCCTCCTCTGACTCCTCCCTCTCCTCCGACTCCTCCCTCTCATCCTCCTCCACAACTAGCTCCTCCCTCTCCTCCTCCGCTTCCTCCTCCGATTCCTCCTCGGAATGGATGGAGGGGATAGGGCTAGCAACACGGGATACAGTGGTACGACCATGTCGTCTACCTCGGGTACCATCCACCGTGGCTCGCTGTGTAGGTTTGGCCCTGCCTGCCTGTATGGAAGTTGCCGCACCGGTGCCCTTCTTTATGACCCTCCTCACCTTGCCTAACCTTTCAATCACATTGCCAATGCTTGCAACTTTGTTCCCTTTGTTTCTTTTCTTGCCTGGCATCTTTCAGTCACCTGCTATGAGAAAGAGTAATTCAATTAGTTCATGTTGAAAACTTCATATGCAAAACAAAAGTAGAGCAATTCAGAAGTCCATGTTTAAAAGTTCATATGTTATCATAAAAATATCATATGCATAAGTTCAAAATCATAGGGCGAGAACTTAGCAAGAAGCACAAGTTCATAGTGCATAGAGTTGTCTTACAACTAGAAGTACATCAAGTAGGTAGCTCGACAAAGTTTACATCCTGTGTGCCTGGCAAATGCTGCTTCCAAGAACTGATTCGTCTTTGTAATCCATTCCGGAAGCACACCTCCGCCCCCCCCCCCCCCACTCAGCCAGCCACTATACACTCACGATCCTCCATCTGATGTATTTTCATTGACCAAGTAGTTTCATCCAGTATTAGTTCAGTTAATTACAATTCAAAAGAGTTACTATTATAAATATACAAAGATTGCATATTTATAAATAATGTAACTCTTTCTAACGGGAGACGCATAGGTAACGCGACTAGCTAGCTACATGATTTACATATACATAAATCCTACGAGGCGAATGATTCTTACCCTCGAAGCGTGTTCGGTGCCGGTCGTCCGTCCAGCAAGAAGCTCTGCGACAACGGTATCGACGTCAAACTAATGCATGTCCTGCAATAAAGTGAAAATTGGGATCAAACATAATCCACATGCAAACTTGCAAACTGGGACTAAACATAATTCACATGCAGAATAGGTGCTCTTCCCACTCCTTTTGTATTTACAGTGGCAACACTTGTATTTCCATAACAATAACAAATATGTGCTCTGGCCACTCCTTTCTAATATACCATTTATTAGCTACTTCTCTTTTCCCTTTTTTCTCAAAAGAAAATACAAAAGCCTAATCTCAAATGCATATGGTAAATTATAAAATCATGCATAGAGGAAATATTCATGTCATGGAACTTCTGTACAGGCTTTGAAGGTTGCCCATTTGTGCATCCCTTTAGTTCTATACTGCTAGAATCTTACATATACAAGGCTACTTGCTCATTTCTTATCCTGAAATCCCAATGGTCCTTTGATAGTTTCTCTCAAAGGTTCATCATTGTAACTGGCTCTTTTATCCCCTGGTATGTCACTTACTCATTCTTTTTCACTAATAACTTACTTAGATGATAGATGTGTTAAAACTTGTGTATTATGCAGCATTATGAAATCAGTATTGAACTATTGGCATCTAAATGAACAGTTGCTTATCCAACACTTATCCAGGTAACTACAAAAAACAGAGAACAAGAACAGGCTCTGCAGGCATGTTCTTCAGGAGCTACAAACAGTCAGAGGGCTGTGTTGGGTTCAGTCACAGAGAGAGAGAGAGACTACGTGCCGCTGTGTTGGGTTCAGTCACAGAGAGAGAGAGAGACAGTCAGAGGGACGGCGAGTGTTGGGAACCTGGTGCTGTGCTGTGCTGTGCGGCTGCTTCAGATCCGGGAGTCGTGGACCGTGCTGACGGGAGAGCGAGGGAGGAGGCGGCGGGGGCTGCGCTGCGCTGCCGGCCGGCGAGGCGGAGATGAGGTGCAGCCGAACCTGGAGCAGCCGGACCTGGTGAACCAAGACCTGTCAGAGAGAGAGAGAGAGAGAGAGAGAGAGAGAGAGAGAGAGAGAGAGAGAGAGACCTATATGTGCCGGCGCTGGGAGGTAGGGCGGATCTGTGCGCCGGCGGAGGGAGGGCGGGCGGCGGAGATGGCCGGAGAGCTCAACCCTAGCGAACGGGGATGGGCTGCGGCGCCGATGGGAGGGCCAGCTCGGGGCTCCCCATGCTTGGGGAGGGGGCGGGGGGTCTGTGCGCCGGTGCCGGGGCGGGGGGGGCGAGGCGGACGGTGGGTCGAGGGTGGGCGGTGGTGCGGGGGAGAGACAGGGGCGGCGCGGGGAAAAACAGGGGAGGCGCGGGGAGAGACAGTGGGGAGGGTCAATATTTGGGCCAAAATGAGCTATGCGCGTGTCTATTTTGGCCAAGTCCCGCGCTCACTATAAGCCTAGTGCAGCACCATAAGCCTAGTGTCAAAGAAAAATACACGGTTTATAAAAATATTTTTTTCTTTTAATATAATAAAAAAATTATTAGTTTTGCTTTTAATAATTTATGTGTTTTCATTTTATTGTATCTTTATGATACTTTATTATATTTTTATTTTTATAATACTTTTTATTGTATTTTTATTTAATTATTCTTATAAATGATACCCTCTCCCTTTATTTCATTATTTCCATTCTTTCAAATATCGGCCAATATTCTGGTAAAAGATTGGGCATGTTTGGAGCAGGCCTCACTTGCGGCTGCTTGTAAACTACAACATCTCCGATGTAGTCTCTGGGTACCGAGAGGGAACGAGTCGGGTTTGTGAAGGAAGTGCGGGCCTGGTTACTCCGTTTGCCTTGAAACTTCTCGTGCTATCAAAGGAGGCCATCGAATGACACGTGTCAGGCCCCCGCATTTTTCGGACCCGCCTGGAATATTTGACACATTTATTGCACAGCTAGGGTTTTGATGCCGGACATTGCAGATCTACAAGGCGGCACATGAAATCATGCCTAGAAGCAACATGTAAACTCCTATGTAATGTCTTTGCGACATGCATAGGCCTTTTGCAGACGAGGGAAGGGCGGGCCCAGCCACTGGGGAGGGCAAAATTACCTCGGGGCCATGCCTGATCCAACCGTTAAAATCCTTGGAAAATCGTATGATGCCGGAAATCCTCGAGAGCTGGCACGGTGTCATAACATGGCCCCTGTAGGGTGTGGTAAAAGTTTGGGAGCGTTTCCAGTAGGGCTCACCTGCGACCGCTTGTAAACTACACCATCTCCGATGTAGTCACTGGGTACAGAGAGGGAACGAGTCAGGTTTGTGAAGGAAGTGCGGGCCATGTTGCTCTGTTGGCCTCGAAACTTCTCGTGCTATCAAAGGAGGCCATCGAATGACACGTGTCAGGCCCCCACATTTTTCGGACCCGCCTGGAATATTTGAGACATTTATTGCATAGCTAGGGTTTCGGGGTCGGAAATTGCAGATCTGCAAGGTGGCACATGAAATCATGCCCAAAAGCGGCATGTAAAGTCCTATGTGATGTCTTTGCGACATGCGTAGGCCTCTTGCAGACGAGGGAGGGGCAGGACCAGCGACCAGGGGGAGGGGGCAAAATTACCTCGGCACCATGCCTAATCCAACCGTTTTAATCCTCGAAAACTCGTACGATGTCGGAACTCCTCGGGAGCTGGCACGGTGTCATAACATGGCCCCTGTAGGGTGTGGTAGAAGTTTGGGCGTGTTTCGAGTAGGGATCACCTCCGGCTTCTCGTAAACTACACCATCTCCGTTGTAATCTCTAGGTACCGAGAGGGAACGAGTCCGATTTGTGAAGGAAGTGTGGGCCATGTTGCTCCATTGGCATCGAAACTTAACGTGCTCTCAAAGGAGGCAATCGAATGACATGTGTCAGGCCCCCGCAATTTTCGGACCCGCCTAGAATATTTGAGACATTTATTCCACTGCTAGGGTTTCGGCGCCGGAAATTGCAGATCTGCAAGGTGGCACATGAAATCATGCCCAGAAGCAGCATGTAAAGTCCTATGTGATGTCTTTGCGACATGCGTAGGACTTTTGCAGACGAGGGAGGGGCAGGCCCAGCCACGGGGGGGGGGGGGGGGGGGGATTGCCTCGGCGCCATGCCTGATCCAACCGTTTAAATCCTCGAAAACTTGTATGATGCCGGAAATCCTCGGGAGCTGGCACGGTGTCATAACATGGCCCCTGTAGGGTGTGGTAAATGTTTGGGCGTGTTTCGAGTAGGGATCACCTGCGGCTGCTTGTAAACTACACCATCTCCGATGTAATCTCTAGGTACCGAGAGGGAACGAGTCGGATTAGTGAAGAAAGTGTGGGCCCTGTTACTCCGTTGGCCTCGAAACTTCTCGTGCTCTCAAAGGAGGCCATCGAATGACACGTGTCAGGCCCCCGCATTTTTCAGACCAGCCTAGAATATTTTAGACATTTATTGCACTGCTAGGGTTTCGGCGCCGGAAATTGCAGATCTGCACGTCGGCACATGAAATCATGCCCAGAAGCGGCATGTAAAGTCCTATGTGATGTCTTTGCAACATCCGTAGGTCTTTTGCAGACGAGGGAGGGGCAGGCCCGGCCACTAGGGGGGGGGGGCAAAATTACCTCGGCTCCATGCCTTGCTTCGCGTTACCGAGTGCCCGTGTCTTGGCTCTAGACGAAGAGAAAAGCACTCGGTGTAGAGTGAAGTTTCAGTAGTTGCTTTTGCATGTCATCATAATATGGGTACGCTAGGGGGTCGAAAATCATATAAATATTAAAGTGGCGTTAAATTTAGAGTTTCACAAATAAGACCCATGAAAACTACTAGTCGGTAGAAAATAAGGGAGAACAATAATACTAATTAAGTAATAAATATAAATGCAATGAAAACCATCTTAAATCAATTTTGCATAAATGTTATGGGTTGAAAAAAATCCGCAAATATGTAAGCCTAGTGCTTTCATAGGGCTCACGGCTTATATGTCCTATAAGCCGAGTGCTTGAGAGGGGCACACGCCTTATATGTCCTGTAAGCCGAGTGGCTGCGTCGGACGCACGGCTTACAGGATGCTCCGTGACGGCGCCGTCAGCCACGTCCGTTGCGGACACGTGGCAGTCTGTCTTTGCCGAGTGTGTGCCGTAAGCCGGGTGCATTTTCGAGTAGATACCGTGAGCTTCGTATAAGCCCAGAGTTTTCTTGCCGCACTCGGCTTATAGGTAACCATAAGCCCCCTTCATTTTTGCCGGGTGTTTTTTTCCTAGGACTCGGCTTCGAGGTGCGTAAGCCGGGTGTCCGAAAAATAGATCTCGGCTTATAGGCTAACACACGGGAAAACTGAATTTTCCTGTAGTGCAAGACCCTACCCAGTGAGAATCTAGTATGACGGTTAATGTTTTACATATTACATGATGTTTGTACGTGTCCAAGACCATGAAAGAAAAGCAGCAGCAAAGTTAAGCTCATGATCAATTCCTCTGTCCAAGACCAGCCAAGAGTCGAATGTAGCTGCGTCACTTAACAAATCTTCAAATGACGGGAAGAAGTGCTCAGGAACCAGTAATCAGAAGATGGATGCCTCCGTTCAAGACCATGCGGGAGAATCAGCTGCAAGTTTGATCAATCTAACCCATCGGCACCACCTGTAAAGTAGAAACACAGTAACAAGGGCAATACGTTACATTTGTGTTAACAAGTAGTGCTACTCAACTACATATATACTCAAAACTTTCTTCTGGAAGAATAATTTAGAGGGCACGAAGAAAGCAAGCCGGCAAATGCAATTGTTTTTTAGTGGCTAGCTAGCTAGATAGTAAATGCGTACCTCAACAGCAAGCAGCAGACAAGAAGCTTGAGATAGTAGAAACTTAGATTGGCACTCCGATTTGCTTCCTCGATCGTCAAACTGCTAATGCTGGTATGTGAGGCTTTGCCCTCAGAAGCTGCAGACAGAGCAAAGCAAGTTGGCTCCTCCTCCCTTCTCTGCTTGCAACTAAATACTAAAGAGTGCAAAATGCGTTGCTTGATACCTCCTCCATACTGGCATCCTGGGTAGCTTTCTCTTCTGGCTTTCTTTCTCTTTGCCAAAGCATGAAGCAACATATGTTTTTTTTCTTTTTCGTTTTCTTTTTCTTTTCCAAAGATGATTAATTGAGATGAAGCTGCTCTTACAAGCTTGATTTTTTGCTTTTCCAACACTACAGATTTCCATGGTGTTTTGTGCTGCTAGAGATAACTTGTGTACAGCGCACGGTCTACTTTGACTGTCCAAGTTGAGCAGCACTCCGTCGGTCTATAAGTTTCAACACGTATTTTGACTGTCCAAGTTCAATCTTTGAACAACAATATTAAAACACTACATTATTATGAAAAGTTATTTTCTTCTATTTTGATTTTGTAACTATTCAGAAGCATTAAAGAAGACGAGATTTACAACCAAAGCTTGTTGGCCCTAAAATAAAATTCAGTCCGGGCTTGAACTTCTGGACGTACTCATTATTAGTTCTGAAGTATGAAAGCAAAGGTTATTTCTAATTCATCCAACAATTCCAAAGAGTATCAATGCAAGCTTCGAGAATCCACTATTTCTGGACACTTCAAATCCAGCGGGAAATAAAGGAGGAAGTTATTGTTATTTCCTCGATAACCATCTAGACGTACACCGAGCAAAACACCTCTGCAGCAAACTGTTAGAAGATGGCATATGTTCAGAGTTCAGACTTGAGAGTGATCTCTCGCTAGCAAACTGTTGCCTTATTGGTACTAAATAGTTTTTTCTTGGCTCTGAATACATGTTGTGTCACTCTCAGTTCCATTTTTTTTTTGAGCATCAGTACAGACATAAGCGCTCATATACACGCGCATACACTCACCCCTATGAACGCACACACGCACACCCTACCCCTATGAGCACCTCCGAGAGACTGAGCTGGCATATCATCTTGAGATTTACGAAGTCACCGTAGGCGCCTCGTCGTCGACGGGAACGTCTCCTCCCACTGAAAGCGCATCGCCGGAAATCCTGAAATAAATCCAGGAATAATGCGAGCACCAGGATTTGAACCCTGATGGGTTGGGGATACCACTATCCACCTAACCAACTCAACCACAGGTTGATTCGCCACTCTCAGTTCCATTAATAGCATTAGCAATCAGAAGCTTTCTGAAATAGCACTTGCTGGATTCTGAGCCTGTAGAGTAGATTTAGACATGTGGTGTATGCATCGGTAATCTGTAATCTATGTCAGAAAACAAACATCAGTACTCTCACAAAAAAAAAACATGTGGTAAACCATAGTTATGATGCTGTACACTCTCGTTATGATTTTTTTTTGGATATTGTCTACCTTATATATTCCAAACAGACTACATGTCTCAACCTGAACAAGTAAGGTCAAAACAGCAAGGAAGAAAAGCAAAAACGACTGAACAGATGTATATGAGCGAGATGATTACAAAAACTGCATTTGAGGCTTCCTATCCAATTCTGTACGTGTATATAAAGCATAGCGCAACTTTTTTATTTATGTTTTTTGAGTGGAAGCAAATCGGAGTTTGGGATAGCTACCCATGTGACAAACACAGCAGGGTGATGGAACCTGTAGAAGAAACACAGCAGGCTCGGAAATCAGGAGGAAACTAGCCTCACAGCGATCCTGAGATTTGGGGACTGAAGATTTGAGGGATTTGGCGAGGCTAACGGGAATCAGGAGGAAACTAGCCTGCGTGCGGTGCGTTAAGATTCGGTCTGGCCAGGTGTCCTCAGGCCAAGTCGGAAAAAAATCCTATAAGACCCGGGTCGTACACAGCGATCCTGAGACCACTTGGTCTGAGGACACCTAGCCAGACCGAATCTCAACGCACGCAGGCTTGTTTCCTGCTGATTCCCGTCAGCCTCGCCGAGCAAATCTTAAGGTCCCCTTTCCTTCTCCCGTTCGCTCGCCGCCGCCGCCCATGACCACGACCGCGTTCCTCGGTGCTCCGGCAGCTCGTCCTTGAGCGCAACTCCTCTGCTCGCTTCTCCGGCAAGCTCGCCGCGGCCACCGCCCCCGCCGCTCTCCCCTGCCGTTTACTGCCCCGGCAGCTCGCCAACTCCTCTGCTCGTCCATCGCTACCCACCGGCACTTCGTCCATGGCCACCCTCCTCAGTTTTGGCTCCGTCCGACGTTTGACCTGCTGGCCGCATCTTGGCACATGTGGCTGGAGCTGCTGGCTGCATCTTGGCACGTGAGAATGTGCAATAGCTCTATTGGCAGTGATCAAATGGAGCTGCTGATACTGTGCAAAGTACAAAATTACTTGTGATCAGATAAGTTGTGTTCTGCTGATGCCTGCACATGTTGTTCTGTCAACACTGAAGATGATCATTAAAAGGCAAAAAGGAAGGCAGAAGATCCAGCAAAAAGATCAGTAGATCTACAACTCAATATCCTCTGTCATGTAGTTTAGGATGGTTGTTGCTTTTTACATTTTTCTTCAGAAATTTCTCAAGTTAAGACAGGATAGTTGATGCAGATTGTGGAGCAAATGTATTGTATAAATGAATTTGATGTACACTATGACTAAAAGCTCCTGGTATTTGTATAAAAGCTCCTGGTATTTGTAGCTCGTGGTATTTGAAGTTCCTTGTGAATAAAAGCTCTTGGTATTTGAAGCTCTTGTGATAAAGTTTTTTTTAATATCCAATAATACAATCTGAAATGTGTATTGCTGCCTACTTGTTTGTTGAATAAAGAGATAAACAGAGTCATGACAAATGCCGAGCCTTTTGAAGCTCCTGTAAAATCTGCACTTGCTTGCTCCTGGTATTTGAAGCCCCTGGCATCATCAGCAGTTCATATTACTTACAGTGACGGTAGAAAGTTGTAGAGACAGATACAACAAAATAAAGAGAACCAAACAGATACAACCGATTATCAGATCATTTTTTCCTAGGGGGATTATCAGATAGATTTCAGTTGAAACTTACAACTTGTAGAAAGCTTCGACCATTACCACCGGTGGGGGGGGGGGGATTAAAATTGACCGATTACATGGTGAAAGATTACAATTCTTACATCAATCAATTGAATTTACAGTGACAAGCACTGCCATTACACACATCCATCTTCAGATCCATGTTTTCGACACTAAAGAGGATCAATTCCCACATGGTGTTCGTCACCATAAACGACTCCACAGCGTCATGGAGAGGCTGGACGAGTAGCCGGTGTGCTGCTGTGAGGATGAGCGCCGTCGTGCCGCGCTATCACCGTCGCCGTCGACAAGAGCTCGTTCTTGTTCCTCACCATGACTGACCGCGCGACGTGACAGAGCATCTGGACGGGTGACCTGTGTGGATGGGGCGAGGAGGAAGCGCCGTCTGCCGCATGGCTGCTGCCGCCGGCGGTCGTGGTCGTGGGTGGCGGCGACGGCGGCGAGCGAACGGGAGAAGGGGGCTGAGGATTTGGGGGATTCGGAGAAACTGGTCTGCGTGCGTTGAGATTCGGTCCGGCCAGGTGTCCTCAGCCCAAGTGGGTCTCACGATCGCTGTGTACGACCCGGGTCTTATAGGATTTTTTTCCAGCCAAGTCGGCCTGCCGGCTGGCTGGGTCGTTCGACCAGGATAGTGTGTGTGTGTTTGTTATGATACCTATAGATGTTTCAACATGAGGGTATTTTTTTTGTTATATGTACTATTCTTTCTAATATGAGAAAATTGTGATTTGATAATTTTTCATTTTAATATTTCAGAAGTGTTTGTGAAATTCTTAGATGAGGATGGAACTTTTCGGGCAACAACTCCGAGGGAACTACTGAGCCTTTACAATGCTGCACATTTTAGTATCCATGGAGAGATAATATTTAACGCAGCTATATCCTTCACCAAAAGTAGTTTACAATCAAAACTGCCATATCTCGAAGGATTACTAGCACATGACATTCAATGTGCTCTTGAGATACCCCTCCCGCGAAGGGTTGCAATTTATGATGTTAAAATCTATATCTCTCTACATATGAGAAAGAAGCTACAATGAATAAAATGCTATAATGTGCTCGTTTGAGATGCATATTTGATAATAGAATTGCATGGCTATAGGTTCAGTTGTGCTGTCGATTGCGTCAAATAAATTCATACAGTACTAGCGGCAGAGGTAACAACATGGTTGTAAATAGCCCGCTATAGCTTCGCTATAGCACGCTATAGCATTTACAAAAGGTCTTGCGATAAGAGACATTGGTCCAAACAAATGAACAAACCTATTGAATAGCATTTAGAAGAGGTCCGCCGCTAAGAGGCTTAGCGCGCTATTTAAATCAATGGGTAACAGCCTCAACGACACGGCCATCCCTGCGCTACATGGTGCCATCCCACGGTTACACTTGCGGCCGCTAACAACTTGATCCATGCCTGAACAAGCTCACGGCACGGACCTGCTTATTCTTAACTGAAGAAAACTACAGCTAAGCAGCTAACTCCTTTTCTAAAAAAGCTAAGCAGCTAACTGAAAACACAGGCGACAGGGTTAAGTTCAACATTTTTACAGGTGACTTTGAAGAACTGAGCAAACGAGATTAAAAGGCAGGTAAATTAAGGTGACAAACACGTACGGTATTCATGGTTATGCCGCATGGATGGTTGGTTGTGGTTGCCTCTTCACAGATGGCTTCTTGTTGTGCCTAATCGCTTCCTCTTCCCAAGCTTGCACTTCTGACTCCCGCATAGAGTGGTGGAGGATCACCTCCTTGAGATTCTCAAGATACGACACGCCTTCCACGCCAATCCTGGTTTCCAGCTGTGTGAAACTACTGAAATGTCTTCCCAAACGAGGCTCTGGAATAACTGGATCTGCGCAAAGTAGGTCAAGTATGGTGAGAGACTTCATGGATCCTTGTTCGATTTGCACTTGTGGGAGCCTTGTTGGGGCTTCGAAGCACAGTCGCCTCAGGCTTGGGAATCCACCACTCTTCACAACGAAGCTGCTGCCGCGAAACCCATCCTCATCTTGTGCTAGCTTGAGATATTCCAAGCAAGGTAAACTTTGCAGTGCAGATAAGTCTTCAATGCTCAAACCAGTTGAGATAAGTAGCAGCCTATTTAGACCGGACAGCTCCGTTAAGGTAGGAGTAGCAGGTAATCTGTCCAGCTGCCCCCGTAGTTTGATAGATGTAATTGCACAGGGAGCCTCTAGGAACCTTATGAACTCTTTAGCCAAGTCACTTGAATCAATTGATAGAATCTGGAGAGCTTTGCTACCGGTGAAGCGCTCCTTAAGCGGCGAATTGCTACGTGGATTCATCCGTCTATTGCGGCTGCTGGAGGAATATGATGTTGCTTGACAGATCTTAACCTTCCTCAGTTTTCGGGCATGAAGTATAATGTTTTCAAAACTTTTGTCTGCCTCAGTAACCACGGCTCCAGCCAGAGTCTGCAATTTGCTTTGCTTTGATATTTCTTCGGTGATTCCATGGGGTAGCTCAAACCGGCCAAACAGGTGAGCTAACAGTGGTAGCCTGATGACCTCAATGGGCACGACTTCCACCGATGTGTCTCGAATATCTAGTGTTTCCAAATGCACTAGGTGCTTTATTTTTTGGTGAAGATGGTCAACATCACTGCCCCTCAGGCTGAGATACTTGAGAAACCGCTGCTTGCATATGGCTTTGAGAACAGTATCGTTGTTTACCCCTTTGCAACCTTCAAGATCCAGAACTCGCAGTAACTCGCAGGCTTGGAGGTCAAGAAGAGGGCTTCCGAAGATTGTTAGTGACCTCATAACAGATAAGTCAATACCCCTCGCAGTACACACAGCATCATCAACTCCTTCCTTGGTGCTATCCTGAACAGAGAGTCGGCGGACACGAACATCGGTGATAGTACCATTGCCGGACAGGAGCTCATCCTTGTCAACCAGAGCAACAAATTTCTTTGAGACGGCCTTGTGGATGATGAACTCGAGCATTATGCTGTGAACCTTGCACCTGGCTACCCTAGCATTTTTTATCTCTACTGGTTCAACGATACACCGCTCAATGAAGGCCTCTAAACAACTTTTGACACTTTGTTCATTACTGACGGTGCCATGTGCAGCAAACTCTTCACTCATCCATCTTCTAAGCAGAACTTTGCTGTTAATTGGGCGGCCTCTGGGGAACACGCTCGCATAAAGCAAGCAGCTCTGGTGGTCATGGTCTGGAAGGTTGTTGTAGCACTGGAGAAGAGCTCTATTGATTTCCAAGAACTCATCATGACCTTTTAGTATCTTGTCTCCGAGCGTGCGGGCAGTACTTTTGCAGTGCTCTGTTGTGAGTCCTCCTGCCACGTGATTCTCGGTTTGGCCTCGCCGACGCAAATAATTGGCTACGCTGATCAGCGCCAGAGGTAAGCCTCCACATTTCTTGATGATGCCTTCTGAAGCCCGCCGTAGGGCTGGCGTCTGATTCTCTTGACCAACCGATTCCCAGAATACTTTTTCTGACTCATCTTTGTCCAAACATTGCATTGTATACACATAACTGCCCGAGCTGCATTCAGCCGCAACAGAGTGCATGCTTGTGGTCACAATTATTCTGCTACTGTGGCCATCTTTAGGGAATTCACGTTTTATAGCCTGACACACTTCTAGACGGTCCACATCGTCAATAACAACAAAGTACCTGGTTCACCAAGCACAACGTAAACATTACTCTTAGAAACAACCATTTTCTTTATTAAATCAGGAAAAACCTGTATGTGTATATACATATATATTTATGGAAATTATGAAAAGCATTTTCTTTATCATCCTTGGGAACATACCTGGAGGCACCATTACTTTCAGCATAAAGGGAACCAAAATTGGTACCTCTAGAATCTAGATAGTGCTAAATTAATTTTAATATCTAGGTATCAAACTTGGTACCTTTCTAAGAACAATTAAAATCCTCATATATGAAATAGTCATGGTAGATTTAATCGGAAATTAAAACTTAACACAAACCACACATCCATTTGTGCATCATAGTATCATTTGCAGAAATAGATGTTTACTTAAAAACACCACCCCTCAACCCAGGAGAAACCATGCTTGCAGAAACGTATAATCATCGTCATACCAGCGGAAGAAAAGGACTAATCAGCTGACAGTCCTCATACTATTGTTGCCTAATCACAAGTTCCAAACTTTGAATTGCACATCAAAATATTTTTTTCATATTTAATTATAATTAAAGTAGCCAAATATATATCTTGCACAATTGCGTGGACATACTTCAGTATATGTCATTTTACTGCAAAATTTGGTTCTGAATAAAAGTGCAAACAGAGTTACCCAATTCTAATGTCTACTATTAAATATATTATTTAAATCTCACAAAATATTAATATATATGGTTCTAATAAAATACTACGAAAAATATAAGCCATTCTCTTGTTTCTAAAACTTTACTGATTCATGGGAGAGAATACACGATATAGTTTTTAAGAAACTGATTGTCGGAGAACAAGCACCGGCAATGGTGATCCGGATGGATCCCCTTGGAATTCGATCGGGGGCTAATCGTTCAAAAGCTACGTGAAGTCACAAACAGGAGGTAAGACGATGAGTTTATCCAGGTTCGGGCCACCTTCTAGGTGTAATACCCCGAGTGGGAGCCATGTTCCTTCGAGTGCTCGGAGGACACCCCCCCGGGTTGATGCGAGGCTCCCCTTGTCAAGACGAACAACCCCAGTGCTCAGGGCAGGCGCACGTGCACATGCCCTTGACTCGGCACGTCCTTGGTGACGCAGTGTCAAGTTCGTCCCATGTCGGCAGTTTAGGGGGTCATGTTCCCCGTATCGCTTACAGTAGCCCCCGGCCCTGTCATCAGGTGAAGATCAAGGGGATGAAACTAGGGATGAGGCCGACTTTTAACGGGCGAACGCCGACGCCGACTCACTCCGTGCGTGGTTCAAGGGAACCGCTCTGACTTCCGCTCTGTGCGTAGTTTAACTAGCCATTCCCTTAGACTTGATTTCTCCCTACGCCTTTTTGCCTTCTCTTCCAACTTGAGTCCCTTCACTTTCTTTCTTCCAGCTTTGCATGCCATACCGCCGCCATGACGAGATGCCAGCAGCGCAGGGCAACGCTCTTCCCTCATCCACCTCAGCCGGCAACGCGAACCTCCTGAAGTTAACGAAGAGGGCATAGACAAAGTCCGGAAGATGCTGGTCCCTGAGGGCCAGGAAGGAGTGGCGATGGTAAGGCCAGCAACATATCCGTCGTAGCCGAGGCCGGAGCAGACGATAATCTTCACCAGCTTCATAGCGGCGATACTGGTGCTGACGGTGTACCAGATGCTGTCGGTGGCGTTGTTTCGCTATTTCTTTGTGTTGCGGTTTGCAGTGAAGAGAAAGGGCTTAGACCAGATCGAGGCCGCCACGACCTGCAACTTTCCGCCTAAAGGACAAGCTTGGGGACGAATACATCCCACAAGACACGAAGAACAAGTGGGACGACTGGCGCAACCAGTGGTGCTACATCATCATTGACCTGCACAAGTAGCTACTGCTCCCTTCCGGGCCAGCGTAGGCGAACAACTGGACGGCAGTGGGAGCTGCTGCTGGAAGGCATCAACCAGCTGCGGCTAGTGCTCGCACGGTCGCGTAGCTGTAAGACGATGGTCTGACGGCGACGATGGCTGGCACCGCTGCAGGAGATGGGGCACCCAGCCTGGATGTAAACCAGCGACGTAGACATCAGCCGGACGCAAGTCGGTCTAGCGAGGAACCTCAGCCCAAGCGAGCCGCTGCCCAGCCCAGGTCTTGCGCTCTACAAGAATCCACAGTGCAACGCGATCCGCCGACCCTCCATGAGTTCGACTCCAGGGGGATCAGATCGACGGACGGGGCTAGGGCGTCGAGTGCGGTGACAAGTATATATATTGGGGTATCCTGATTGTTAATTCGAGAGTTTAGAGATCGGGACAAGACTTCAGGCATGGTTTAGCAACCGCAAGTGAACTCCATTCTTTCATATTTATTAGAGAAATTCTAGCATATTTCTCTATTCTAGCATATTCTTTCAAGGATGAGCTAGGACTCCTGAGGGAGGCGTACAGGGAGTAGCTGATTTTTACTTCAGGTTTGGCCTTTTTGGCCTGAGGGGAATTGTGTCCACCCTGTGTAGTTGACTATTACTTCAGGTTTGGCCTTTTTGGCCTGAGGGGAACTGTGGCGACCCTGTGTATTTTTATTTCTATTTTCTCTTTTCCTCCTTGCTGGGCTTTCAGTCAATCTGTAAATTTTCCCCCTCCTATAATGCAGCGGCAGAGCACCTGCCTTTAACCGTAAAAAAAAAAGGTCTGACATATCCTTTTATATTTAATAGATTTTTGAATTTGCAAATTTCCGAAATGTCATGTTTCAAGCTGGAAAACTTTCTGTTGAAGTTTAAGTTCATTGAGTTGAAAAGTAAATTTCTCCTATTAAGATGTTTCAAATTTACAGTTCAAGTCTCCCTCAGAAAAAAGAAATTTCAATCCAAAAACTTAAGAGAGAGAGAGAGAGAGAGAGAGAGAGAGAGAGAGAGAGAGAGAGAGAGAGAGAGAGAGAGAGAGAGAGAGAGAGAGAGAGAGATACCTTTTGTCACTCAAGAAATTTCGAAGGCTTGTTTGCTCAGTATCGGAGATGCTCCGTTGTGCAGCTGTAGTTGTAGGCTTAGCCGTCCTTTGTGCCTCCTTGAGGAGCTTCGCGAGAAGGTCCTCCAGATCGCGGCACTCGGATGCCACCACCCAAGCAACACAATCGTATTCGGCACGATAGTAATCATAGACCGCTGTTGCTAGACTTGTCTTCCCCACGCCACGACAACCGACGATGGAGATCACCTTCAGCTCTTGCCCTTCGGATGCTGACAGCAACCCTTGCAGCTCACATCTGTGTTTGCAGATGCTCCTGAAGGTAGCCTCATGATCTAGATCTTGGCTATAAGGATTAGGAGGTGTGGCTGAAGGGCAGGACCATGTTGCAGCACTGTCTTCGCCCTTGCTGGATCCGGCATCAGGTTGCCAGGTGCGTACTTTCTCGATACTGCCCTTGAAATGCTCGATTTTTTGCACTATTTCAGGTCGGGGGTCCAGGCCAAATACCGAGAGGAGAAGGCCAGATGCACCCGGAACCCACATACGATCTATGAAGTCCTCGATATCATAAGCCAACTCCTTCAGTAGCACAACCTTGCTCTCATGTGTCGCCCCTTGATGGTTCTCATTCTTGATGTGGATGATCACCAATCTCATCTCCTGCTTGATGTCATTGAGGCCTCTTTTGACTGCACCTTTCATGGACTTATCTCTCGTGATCACATCAGCCACCTTGCTAAGCACAGAGTTGGCGAACGTCACTGCTTGAATCACCTCTCCTCCTGCAGTCATTTTGGGAATGGACGTCGAGTGGTGGAGTCGATGAAGCGATGGACGAAGCTAGCGCCGTTGAAGTCGCTCGCCGCGGCGGAGTCGCTTGCCGGCGTTGCCGCAGCGGAGCGCCCGCCAGATATGATAGACAAGCTCCGCCTTGGATGCCTCCCCGGTCCCCGCTGCTGGCTTGCCGTGATCAGTCGAGAAATGGAGATGACGAGAAGAGAGACTTTGGAGCAGCAGCAGCAAGCGGCAGCTTGGCTGGTGGAGATTTTTTGGTGGCCTGGATCAGTGCTGTGTGTGTGCGACTTGGAGAGACAATGGGATGCGGTTGGGGAAAAGAGTCGGGGGAAGAGAGAGCAGGCATCCACAATGGTAGCATTTTTAATTTGCTAGGGGTGCGGGGAGACTTGTATATAAACTACGAAAGGACTGGATTAGCTTATTATTTTATCTATGCAATAATTGTTCAAAAAAACACTTGGTTAGACAGGCTTATATATACTGGGAGTTGCTAGCCTTTGAAGATGCACTTGGATCTAGTCCTCGATCCATGATGATTAGCATTTTTAATCTACTGGGGTTAAGACTAGCCACAGTAGGAGTAACTTCAGTAGTAACATCGAGTCCAACTCAGCAAATTTCCTTATGTGGCAATGAGTTAATGAGGAGACAGATAGTTTGAGTAACATAGCTAGTTACTGTAACATCACATGTCCCAATGTAATATGAGTCTATAATCTAATAAATGAGGCTTTGCATGTTATCATACGTATGTTAGAGCATCTCTAGCAGACCCCGCATAAGTGGTCAAACCCGTAAAATTTTTGCGTTTTACAGTTTTGGGCGAAAAAAGAGTCCAGAACAGAAACCGTAAAAGTAGTCCAACCCGTAAAATTTTTAAGGGCCACCGCAAATGCACACCCGAAACCCTTATCTTTGGAGGTTGGAAGGCCGAATATAGGGGGCCCCGTATACCGGTCAAACCTCGTCGGAGCAAACACGTCGCCGCGGAGTTTGCCGGAATCCTCCCTAAACTAGTCAGAATTCATCACCGCACATCGGAAAAGGCCGCTAGACGCCGCAATCGATCGCCGCCGGTTCGAATTGGACGAGCTCGACATCGTCGTGGCCTCCCATGACCTCAGCCTGGCCGCCGGAATCCTCCCGACGCGGCAGGCAAAGGGGCACGGCTCGCCTAGCAATAGAGCAAGGCGCGGGCGACAGAGGCGACAGGGCACTAGTAGAAAACCGGCCTTTTGTCCCGGTTCATAAGGGCCTTTAGTCCCGGTTCCTGAACCGGGACTAAAGGGTCGTTACTAATACCCTCACCCTTTAGTCCCGGTTCAAACCAGAACCGGGACAGATGGGCCTCCACGTGGCTGCTGCCGGCAGCCCAGGCAGGGGGGCCTTTGGTCCCGGTTGATGACATAAACCGGGACCAAAAGGCTTCCACGCGCCAGCAGGAGGTTTTTCTTTTTTTTTAAAAAAAGTGGCTGTTTTAGGGGTTTAGGGGGTTATTTTTAGGTTGTTATTAGCTAGCTAATAGAGAGAAGTGTCCTCTCTTATATGTAGTCCTTGCAAGGACTACTATGGCCCTGTTTGGATACTCTAACTCAGTTAGAGGTTAGAGTTAGATTCTAACCCTGAACTAACCCTAAACTAACTCTAGCCAAAGAGGTGTTTGAATGGCAGGGTTAGATGGAGCGCGGATACGGCGAGGCGCCTTCACGGGCGATGCGAGAGGGAGGGAGGGAAAGGACAAGAAGCTTCGAGGAAGTGGAGAGGGATCTGCTACGGGGAGAGCGAGAGAAAAATGTGTTTTTTAATGATCCCAAGAAGAACTAACCCAAATAAACACCTCTTGGATGGGTTAGATTTTTTGGATGGGTTAGATGCATCTAACCCAAACTAACCCTCATGTTTGGATACTTTTGAGTTAGTTGAGTACAAACTAACTCAAACTAACTCTAAGCCATAGATCCAAACAGGGCCTATACATATGTTCATTTCACCCGCATATATATATATATATATATATATATATATATATATATATATATATATATATATATATATATATATAATAACTCATGCATGCTCGCATCATACATCATCATATATAATAACAAGTCCTACTAATTAATCAAGCATTATCATACAACTTCTACTCGTAATTGTTCTTAGCACATGATCATCAGTATCAGGTAGGATCGGACCTAAACACACTTAAGGTAAAATAGCATAAAGCAATATAGACCCTGACTCTCCATTACGAAGAATGGAGATCATCCTGTCTCCAATTCTTGCGCCTCGCTTCCTTTTGCTTCCAAGAAGCTCCTTACGACTGTCCATACATTTTTTTCCATCCTTTGATTGTCATGCCTCCACTTGTTTTAGAAATCCGGTATGGACAGTTGAGATTCGTAGGATGACCTGGATATATGTTCAAAACACGAAGGCTGCCGCCATTCTGATACATTAAATGAGGCACACAATCCTCTGGGATAAGCTGTTGAAAAACATAGTAATAACTTCGTAGTTAGTAATGATGTACTAGTTTTAGAAGTATGCAAAAATATGCACGGATGTCGTAATAGTAAAAAAAACTTACCAGGTTATCTCCATGGTAGTTACCGTAGTTCAACACGTGCACTAGTGGCACGTATTGACCATAATGTTGAGGAGTTCGATTGTAGATATTGTAATTCTCAATATCATTACAAAATCCAACCAAATGAGTTTTCTCCTTGTAAGTTAACTCAGTGCCATCGGTGTAGTAAGTTCTATCTACCATCTTATGTACATTCTTTGATACTTCAAAATAAGCTGTCAATGAAAATAAGCTATCAACTATTTTGAAATGAACAATATAAGTTCTATTAATAATTAACTATGTTTGAGAACTCACATAGCGGTAGAACTGGAGGAGTATCAACTAGGACCCAAATGTCCATATTGTCTTGCTCGATTTCAGGATCACCAAATCCATGGTGACAAGCATACCCTCATCAAAACCATACAATTTGCAAAATTCTTCCCAATTTTTGCAACCAAAATGGGTTACGCTCTCAACATTATACAACTTTACTTCAAAATTCACATCATGATGGGTCCTTAGGTGAATTTTCTTCGTTTCAAAATTTTCATGGTCTTCAAAATCCATCCTCTCCAAGACATAACATCTTGCATGGCATGAGATAAACTATACTCGAATTGTAAAAGATCAAAATTATACGTTGAAATAGTTGAAGTCATGCTTAATTATGAAAAAAAAAACACTTGTCGTCGTTGCGTACCGTTTCAACTTCGAAGGTCTCCTCGAGCTTCATGCTGAAGCGCCGACCATCGTTCAGGTGAGGCCTGTCGCACTCACCTCGATCGTCATGGCACCAGTCGCACTTCCCCGTGAGACTTTCGTCGTCCGATGATGACATTTCCAATACGTTCATAATTCAAAGACTAAATTAGATCATTATTATTCAACTAATCATATGCATATGCCTTCCATAGTGCTCTCCAATTTGAGCATTCAATAAGAAAAATCAAATCGCAAAATTAAGTAGTATTCAAATTAGGATGCCTTCAATTATAAGAAAAACTACATCATCTTCGTGTGTCCGTACATCGAATATTATCACTAATACACGTCGAATACTATATATCATACATATCGCTAGTACAGCTAGAACCGTAGCGCCCGACGGGTATCGGCGCGGGCGGTGGACACCAAAGGGAAGGAACCATCACAGGATCATAGCTCCAGTGAGATCCCTGGAGAACCTGCCAGGTATTCTCGAACCTGCCCTCCAACGCAACCATGTAGCGACGGACGTGCTCATCCTCCTCGCTGACACGATGACGTACCACCTCCGCGGTGTCCGGAAGCCTCGTCACCGTCACTGGCCCACGTGACCGCCACCAAACAAGGATCGGGTCAACGACGGGCTGTCTCCTCACCAAGCTACGCCCCCCGGAAGGTAGCGCCTCCCAGTACCACCCCGGCGGAGCCCAGTCCCGGACATGGCCCATCTGGTCAAGCAGGTGTCGTCCTCCGCCGACTCGATGACGAGGATGCGGAATAGGCATCGTCCACGTCGATGCGGGAATAATTGCTTTAACTAAAAAAATAAACTAGTTCTATTAAATTTCTTGCTAAAAATAAACTACTTCTATAGTCAAATAAACCAATTTTATTTAATCAACTAGTTCAACTACTAAGCACTTACTATAAATAGAATAATGTAGTACTTACTAAAAATAAACAAGTTGCCCTAGTTCTAACTAATTAATTCCATTAAACACTTTCTAAATAGTACTAATTACTAAAAGTTATCGGGGAGGGGGGGGTATATTGACAACGACATACCCGATAACAAAAATAAGAAGAGGAAAAAAAAAGAGGAGCAGAAGTTATTCCTTCTTCTTCTCCTCTAATTTTCTTTTTTTTCATCTTCTTATTTATTTCTTCTGTTATTACTCTCCTCTTCTTCTTATTCTTCTTCTTCTTCTCCTTCTTCCTCTTCTTATTTTCCTTTTTTCTCTCCTTCTTTTTATTCTAAATATGAACATATACGTAAATTGACAAAGATAATTCTATGAACAAAAAAATCATAAAAATTCTATGAACAAAATTACAACAGAAAAAATCATGAAAAATCTATGAACAAAATTACAACAGAAAAAAATCATAAAAAATCTATGAACAAAATCTAAACTACGCATCTAAATTAACTACACACTAAATTAACAACTCAAGATCGGGGGGGCACGGGGCGGCGACGGCGTGCAGCGGCAGCGAAGGGCAGGGGCGGCCGCGCAAGGCAGGGGCGGCGCGCGGCGGCAGCGAAGGGCAGGGGCGGCGGCGCGATGGCAGCGCCCGGCGGCGGACGACGGCAGGGGCGGCAGGAACGGGGCGGCGCTCACCGCGAGGTGGCGTCGGTGACGAGGAAGAAGCTAGGCTCGGGGACGGCGGAGGCCCGCTCGGGGCGGCGAACGACGGCAGGGGCGGCGGACGGCGTCGGGGCAGCCTGGCCGCGTCGCGATGAGCTCGGCGTCGTCGGGGCAACTGGCGAGGGAAGTGGTGAAAATTTCCTAAGTGTTGCTTATATAGCTAAGGCATTGGTCCCGATTCGTGGCACAAACCGGGACTAATGCCCCCTTTTAGTCCCGGTTGATGCCACCAACCGGGACCAAAGGCCACTTTTCGACAGCCCAAAGGGCGGGAGGCGAAGGCCATTGGTCCCGGTTGGTGCCACCAACCGGGACCAATGGCCTTGCGCTGGCGCGATGGTGGGAGTTTAGTCCCACCTCGCTAGTTGAGAGCGACCAACACCTGTTTATAAGCTCCACTGCCTCTTCCCTCTCGAACTCCTCTGAAATGCATGCTTATGGGCCTAATTGGACACTGCAATGCCTGTGGGCCTACTGGGCCTCCTGCGGGCCTGGATCCTGGCCCATGGTTGGGTTTCTAGTCGTATTCAGGCCGTGCTGGCCCAGTAGGTGGCATTTTTTTCTTTTTTTCTATTTATTTTTCCGTTTCTACTTAGAACTAAATACTTTTAGTTTTGTAGTGATTTCTTTTTTATTTTAGGTCACAAAAATTATAAACTTTCTGTTAGTGTCATTAGTGTCAAATTAGAATAGTTAAAATTTGAATTCTTTGAAATTTGTGTGAATCTCAAGTTTGTCATTAACTTTACTAATGCCATTATTTTTTCGTTTCTACTTATAACTAAATACTTATAGTTTTGTAGTGATTTCTTTTTTATTTTAGGTCACAAAAATTAACAACTTTCTGTTAGTGCCATTAGTGTCAAATTAGAATAGTTAAAATTTGAATTCTTTGAAATTTGTGTGAATCTCAAGTTTGTCATTAACTTTACTAATGCCATTATTTTTTTATTTCTACTTATAACTAAATACTTATAGTTTTGTAGTGATTTCTTTTTTATTTTAGGTCACAAAAATTAACAACTTTCTGTTAGTGCCATTAGTGTCAAATTAGAATAGTTAAAATTTGAATTCTTTGAAATTTGTGTGAATCTCAAGTTTGTCATTAACTTTACTAATGCCATTATTTTTTTATTTCTACTTATAACTAAATACTTATAGTTTTGTAGTGATTTCTTTTTTATTTTAGGTCACAAAAATTAACAACTTTCTGTTAGTGCCATTAGTGTCAAATTAGAATAGTTAAAATTTGAATTCTTTGAAATTTGTGTGAATCTCAAGTTTGTGATTAACTTTACTAGTGCCATTATTTTTTCGTTTCTACTTAGAACTAAATACTTATAGTTTTGTAGTGATTTCTTTTTTATTTTAGGTCATAAAAATTATAAACTTTCTGTTAGTGCCATTAGTGTCAAATTAGAATAGTTAAAATTTGAATTCTTTGAAATTTGTGTGAATCTCAAGTTTGTGATTAACTTTACTAGTGCCATTAGTGTCAAATTAGAATAGTTAAAATTTGAATTCTTTAAAATTTGTGTGAATCTCAAGTTTGCGATTAACTTTAATAGTGCCATTATTTTTTCATTTCTACTTAGAACTAAATACTTATATTTTTTAGTGATTTGTTTTTTCTTTTAGGTCACAAAAAATAAAAACTTCTCTGTTAGTGAACATAGATGCACTTATAGAGAAAATTAAACATAAATTCATAATTCATTTCTATTTATGAATTTAGGTCCAATTTTCCTCTATAGGTGCATCTATTTTCACTTTGAGAGGAGCTCAACAACACAGAGAGGGACAGGCTTATAAGCAGGTGTGGGCGCCCTTCGGTTGGCGAGGTGAGACTAAACTCTGGGTGCAACAAGGGCGTCTTTGGTCCCGGTTCATGGCACCAACCGGGACCAATGGTGGTGGGCCAGGAGCCAGGGCCATTGGTCCCGGTTCGTCCCACCAACCGGGACCAAAAGGTCCAGACGAACCGGGACCAATGGCCCACGTGGCCCGGCCCTCTGGGCTCACGAACCGGGACCAATGCACCCATTGGTCCTGGTTCTGGTCTGAACCGGGACTAATGGGCTGCCCCGGCCTGAACCATAGCCCCCTTTTCTACTAGTGGGGCGTGGCCGGCAAGGCTAGGCGCGGACGACGAAGGCGGCGGGGCGTGGCCGGCGAGGCTGGCGGTGACCGACGCGGTGATGGGGCGCGACCGGCAGGGATGGGGCACAACCGATGGGCGATGGGGGGCGGCTGACGGGCGACAGGGCATGGCCTGCGGGCGACGGGGGGCGGCCGATGTGGTTGGGCGTGGCCGGTGCGGCCGGCTGGAGGAAGGAGCGGCAACGGCCGGACTGGAGGAATGAGCTCTTTATTCCAGTTTTACAGTTTGATTTGCATTATCTGTTCGGCCGCGCTAGTTTTCGACCCGCAAACGCGATCTTCGTGAAACTGCAAACGCGTTTTGCGGGTCAAGTTTTTGCGGGGTCTGCTAGAGTTGCTCTTACTATTCACTATGAAGGTACTAATATAGTCTAGAAATATGTGTATATATGTGTATATTACTAGTATATGTTACTCTCCATTGTGGCTAGTTTAAGTGAGGAGAGTAGTATATAAACCATGAAAGGACCGGATTGGCTGGTTATTTTATCTATGCTTTAATTAGTTATAATGGTTTGGTAGCACAAAGGGCACCACGTGAATTGGCCCCCGCCACACTATTCACGACGTGAGGTCACAAGGACAGCGTCAATGTTCTCCGACGCACCCCTCATGATCACACTTTAGGTCAGAGCTTTTCTCCCCGCATCTTTGCTTTTAACACCCACTGTTCGAGTGTCCACATTGACAGTACCTTTGTTTTTTTTTCCAGGCCCTACCAACTTCTCAATTGATTGGACGCTCTAATGAGTATCCACAATAGCTCCCAGTTGCTAATTGATTGGACACAATAGCAAAGATGACACAATAGGACCTTCCCTACGGTTTTTCGTCAAGAAAGAAAGAAAGATTGGAGACGATATAAGACTTCATCTTTGCTTCTTTTTCTTTGAGCGGTCATTATCTTCTTCTTTTTTCATGTCCCTCCCACTTCTTAATTGATTTTTTAAGCGGTCATCATCTTCGATTTTTGAGAGCGGTCATCATCTTTGAGTTTTTCTTCATACCTCTCCCACTTCTCAATTAATTGAACGATCTGATGAATATCCATAAAGACATCATCTTTGTTTTTTTAGCGGTCATCATCTTTGCTTTGTGCGGATATCCATATGAACATAAAATTGAAGCGTTCTTATTGATGACAACAACTCCCATGAAAATCAAGTCAGAACATATATTTCCTTCAGATTATTCAAGTGTCCGGAGTCCAGACTAATAGAATCTTTGCTTTTTCGATGCCCATTTCGAGCAGTAGCATCTTTGCTTTTTCGTTGCCATTGTGAACGTTACTTTGAAGCGTCAAAATCGAGGGCAACTTTAATTTTCCTCAGGACCGGCACCCCTCATGGAAGTTATAACCAGAGCTTTTCCATTATATTACTTCCTATCATGTTATATGAAGACAGAATGGTACAATCATTAAATTCACTACTAGGGATAAGGCTAGCAGTACCGTGGGTATTCGCTGTATTAGTAGCGCGGGTACCCGCGCTACTGATACGGCGCTACAACTAACATGTAGCAGTAGCGCGGGTGGGCCCACGCTACTGCTATACATGTAGCAGTAGCGCGCTTTGAAGCAACGCGCTACTGCTAATAGCTGCAGCGCTTTTAATTAAGCCGCGCTACTGGTAAGGGCGTGCAGCTGTTAACTTTATTACCCTCGCTACTGCTAGTTTTATTATTTTAAGTTTTTTTTCTGCATATTTATGTTGTATTTGAACAGGCTTTATACAATAATCTTTAGCATATCATACATATACAAATTTAATCATAGCATATACATACAAATAGTCTCATCAAATCATGTCATCATCATAATCATCATCCAACACAAAGTGGTCTCTCGTCATCGTCTCGAAAATAGCGATACATCTCTCGAATACTTGCAACTACATCGCCATCCATCTAAACAATGATATACGCGAGAAGAGCTATCACTATGAGTGAGAGCGAAACTATGCAGTACATGAGGCGGCGGTTATGAGTCCTCTCTTGTGCTAGCGTGAACCTCAAGTAACTAGCTTGTGCTTCTTGTCTGCTTTTGAAGCCTTTATGGCTGGCGCCCGAGACACCCTCCACTTGCGCCTAACACTCAGGCCACTCGTCGTACACTCCCAGAACCTTCCATTTGTACACGACATAGCACTGCTTCTTCGCCATCAAGAATCTAGGTACCTGTTAGAGACGTATCTTCATCAAGAGAATGTACAATCATATGCAACAAAATATACTTGAGCAATACGAAAAAGAAAGGGTTAGCAACTAGATGCAACATATAGTAAACATACAAATAATCAACGCAGTTTCATCGTACGCAAACTAATTAACTAGAGGTACGCAGGTCATCGTACCCAAACTAACAAAGTAGCGTTACGCAAGTCCGGCAGGGACTGTGGACATCACAAAGTTTCATCGCTACAGAAACTATACAAGTTCAATCGACACATATCATCATCATCGGCATCGTAAATCACTAGAAGTTCCATACTTCCATATCATCGAGGATGGACCCTAGCTTCTTGAACGGCGTGAGGTCCTGACGTTGCATGCCTATGCGAGCTCGGACGTCAGCTCGCGATATAGTGTCGTGGTGGAACATCCCCTTCTCTTCGATGACTTCTTTCATGATGATCGTCGCAATGTCCCTCTGGATGCGAAAGAAGTCATCTCTAAGTTTATAATCCGCTTCTCCATGAGATTCTACACACTTGCGGATATGATCATTGTTTCTGCTTGTCATGCGAAGCTTTTGGTGATCCATTCTGAACTCCATAGTGAGATGGAGGAGGTAGAATCCATCATTCTTGCTTAGTTTTGGGACATGGATGCAGCAGAAGTTAGTTTTATGCGAGAACCCCGTCTTCTTGTTCCTTTGTTTCATGATCTGCAGGTGGCCACCCTTCAAGCTGAAGCCTTGGAGAGCATCATCTAGAATATTCATTACGTGGCTATAGTCCTTCTTCTCGTAGTTTCTGGTAGGGTCGAAATACACGGCGTGGGAGACTCTCGGGTAAAGAACTATAAGGACGGCGCGCCCGTTGCAGCGAAAAAAAAACACCTCAAATTATTCTCCATATGAGCGAGAAAGAATGATTGAAATGTACGAAAGGGTTGTCCGACACTGACTTACTTTGGATGATAAGGCAGGAGGATAATTTCCTGGTCCTTATTTTGCACCATGAAGTTTTCGAGGTACTCCCTAGCAGTTTTATGCTCAAAGTCGCCGAGACTCAAGAAGGACTCGTGCATGTAGTATGGATCCGCCACACAGATTTAAGAGCTTCTTCTCTCTTCATGACGGAGCTCATATGTAGCGCAAAAAGGCGGACAATTGTACAATCGAGCCACCTTGTCAGAAACATCTCGAAGATATGCTCAAACCGCAGGAAGAACACCTTCGCGGGCCGTGTCGACGTAGCACTTTCCCTCCGGCACACGAGCCGCATATGTCGGATATCCTGGATCCTTCGAGGCTAGTAGGCTTTTCTCAGTCGACATCACATGGTCTTGCAGTCTCTTGAGATCCCCTGATATTGCCTCCAGCGGTTTCGGTTGTAGCATTGGCTCGCCCATGACATGTAACATGGCCGCACCGTTGACAGGTACACGCTCTTCAAAATCCGCCGTGTCGCTGCTATGTGCTCTGGCTTGTTTGTAGGCAGCAGAGCCTCTCTTCCCCGGTCTCTTCCCACTAGTAGAAAAAGGGTCTTTTGTGAAGCACAATAGTGCCGGTTTGAATTTCAGCCAGCACTAATGTGTACACTAGTGCCGGTTCGTGGCGGCGATCAATAGCACCGGTTCGTGGAGAACCTTTAGTACCGGTTTGTGCCACGAACCGGAACTAAAGAGGCAGTGTCAGCCTGCGGTCAGGCTATGGCCCCACCATCACCATTTAGTGTCGGTTCGTACCATGAACCGGTACTAATTAGATTATGGCAGGCTGTTTTTAGTCCCACCTCGCTCCTCTAACAAGTCTTTTACCACCTTAAATATGTTATTTCTCAAACTATCATAAGCACTTGGTCTTCATTGAACTCTATGTGTAGAATTTGTGGCCTCAATATGAGTCTTCATCGGTTTAAAAATCGTTGATGACTCATATTGACAATTCAGATTGTACACACAAAGATCATTGATGATCAAAGTATTTTTTTTTGATGTTATAAGATCATATTGACAATTTAGACTGTACAGAAATATAAGATCATGATCTAAATGCTCTTATATTTTTTTGCGTTCAGTATGCACCATTCAAAGCGACGCCATCAACTTTCAACCATTTCTGCCTTCATTTGCTATTTTTCATGCATTCAATGATTTGTTTTGAGAACTAAATGACCTGGAAATTGAAAAGCACTACAAATGAATTCTGAAAAAGTTGAAACTTGGCATGGTATCATCATTTCACCCACATAGATTGTTCAAAAAAGTAGAGAGGGTTACGGCGAAAACTGGATGCACTTCGTTCACAAAATGGACAATGTCTTTCGAAGTATTCAGGTTTTTGACGAAATTAAACTCATCTGTTACAAAGGCATTTCATTTTTTTCAACTTATTACAACTCCAGACTTTTTGTGCACTCAGTATGCACCATTCAAAGCAACGCCATCAACTTTCAACCATTTCCGCCTTCATTTGCCGTAACTGTTTTAAGCGCACCACCATTAGTACCGGTTGGTGGCTCCAACCGGTACTAAAGGGTGACCAGTACTACAGTTGCTTAGGAAGCTATTTTTTAGTCCCACCTCGCCAAGAGAGAGGGACTAGGAGCGGTTTATAAGCCTTGAGTGCAGAGACGATGAAGAAGAGGCTCAATGCTCACGTTGCTTAGCTTCAAGCCTTCAGGAATATGGTAGATTGCACGGAGCTATGCGCAGTGCACTTTACACTATTCCGAAAGGCTTGAAGCAAATTAACGAGCATTGCGCCTCTTTTTTTTTAATAACTTAATTATTACAACTCCGGACTTCTTCTGTTATGTCAAAAACTAATTGCACGTCGGCATTTTTTTTTTTAACTTTGGTTATAACTCCAGACTTTGAAAATGAACTCTGAAAATGTTGAATTTTGGCAAACTAGATGAAAAACTACTCATAAATAAATAGAAGAAAATAAATATAACAAAAAAGAAAAAACTATACAAAAAACTACGCAGAAAGAAATAGAAGAAAAAATAGCAGAAAAGAAAAAACTACAAAAAAAATTGGGGCGCTGACCTGTGGGCCTGCTAGGCCACGGGCGTGCAATTACAGGCCTTATAGGCCCAGCAGACTCACAGGGCAGCGCGCAGAATTTAGGCCCACAAGTCTGCTATATAGAGGAGTTCGAAGAGGTAGCCGCTGCTGGGTTTATAAAATAGTGCGGCTGCCCTCCGCCCAGCGAGGTGGGACTAAACTTTGGGGTGGCAACGCGAGGCCTTTAGTACATGTTGGTGGCTCCAACCGGTACTAAAGACCACCCTTTAGTACCGGTTGGAGCCAGGAACTGGTACTAAAAGCCTGCTCTTCCCGCCTCTTTGCCTGGCCAAAGTTGGCCTTTAGTATCGGTTGGTGGCTCCAATCAGTACAAAAGGCATCTCCTACAACACTTGCGAAAATTCAGTTAGATCTCCACTTCTTTCGTCTCAACCTCTCGCGCGCGCCCGTCGCCCGTCGTCGTCGCCGACGCCCGTCGTCCGTCGTCGTCGTCGTCGTCCCCGCCGCCGCCCGTCGTCGTCGACGTCTCGCGCCGCCGCCCCGAACGCCGCGCGCCGCCGTCCTTCGTCGTTCGCGGTACGTCTCTCGCGCTCTCCCCGCCGCCGTCTGTACGTCGTGGTCGCACACGTACGCCGCCGCCCCGTATGCCCCCGCCCGTATGTACGCCGCCCCCGCCCCGTACGCCGGCGCCCCCGCCCCGTACGTACGGGGCGGCGGCGTACGGGGGCACACACGTACATATACACACACATATATACGTACACGTACATGCACACATACACACACACACATACGTACACACATATATACGTACACACATACACACACACACATTTTTTTTTTACTTATTTTCTGTTTTTTAGAAAAGTTAATTAGATGATCGAATGTTAGATATATTAGCTATAGATAGAAAATTGTCGAACTAGAGATTTGAACTAGTTGAATAATTAATATAACTAGTTTATTTTTAGTAAGAAAATTGTCGAACTAGTTTATTTAGGTATATGAGATTTGAACTAGTTCAATAATTAATGTAACTAGTTTATTTTAGTAAGAAAATTTAGGTATCTGAGATTTGATGATCTAAGTAAAATATTATTTGTTAATGCATTTTTCTGTTTATTTAATTTTTTTATATATTTTGAGTTTATATAAATGTTAGATTAATGTCGAATGTTAGATGAATTAGATAGAAAAGTTAAATATATAGTAATGTCAATTGTTAGAGATGAATATAGTTAGATATATTAATGTCAAATGTTAGATGAATATATATTTTGCTAGATATAGGTGTTTAATGTTTCACCTATATGAACATAGGAAATATCATCTGACGACGAAAAAGATTTCATTACGTGCGAACACTGTGAAGATCAGCGCGGCCTGTGCGACAAAAATTTCCTTGTTGATGGTAGGCGCTTCAGCATCAAGCTGGATGAGACATTCGAAGTTGATACAGTAAGTTACTTTGTCAATTATTGTTTGAATGCAAAACTTATGCTTCATTTGCTTCAACTTATAATTTTAAATTTTCACTATTCTACTAGCGCATCCCCTGCCATGCAAGAATTTTTGTCATGGATAAGATAGGTTTTAGTGCTATAGATGATATGGAGGTAAAGAGAGTTTACTTGAAGACGGAGCATGGGTATACTTTCAACGTCAAATTATATAATGGAGACACATACACCCATTTTGAATGCAAAACTTGGCAAGCACTATGCAAGGCTTATGCATTTGAGCATGATATGGTTATCACCTTTGATATTCGTCCGGAAGATGATATTGAAGGTAATATAGACATCTGGGTCGATGTGCAAACGCCTCCAGTTCTACCATTATGTGAGTTTTTCTCAACCATGCATGCAATGTTTATGTCTTTGATACAATTTATTCAAAAATAGTTGACAACTAATTTGTATTGTCAGCTTATTTCGGTTCAAGCAAACATGTCCGGCGCTTGTTAGACAGGACCTACTACTGCCCCGGGGCTCAACTAAACATGTCCGGAGATACGTCATTATGTTTCATGGCTTGAGGATCTTAATACTGTCAAGACAATTTTTTCCTGAACTTAGAAATATTAGTACTCAAAACGTGCGACCAATGATGATCGTATTGAACTACGGTCACATCTATAATCGAAAGATGGTAAGATTTTAATTATTTGTCCTTAATTAGTGCATCTTTTGCATACATTATTTTTGAAGCTAAACTTTCATTGCTAATTAGTATATTAGTTACTATACGATGTTCTTCAACAGGGACTTCCGATGACAGTTGTGCCTCAGTGGATCGAGACTAAAGGTGACATGTCAATGGTTAGCTTACGACCAAGATATCCTACATTGCACATGAGTGCATTCAGGATTTCTGAAAGCGAAGAATGCTTAATAGTGAAAGATTGGAGCAAAATTGTTAACGATCGCAGAGAAGTACTAGGGGGTAGCAAGGAGAAGCGCAACCCAAAATTAGGAGACATATTCATCTGCATGCTCCAGTATGATGAATGTTCTATGCTATTCTACCTGAGAGGGAGCAGCAGGAGTAGCTAGTTTTCATGCTCTTAATTAGTACTTGTATCATGTCCGTGTCCTGAACTTCGATGTTGGTGATGATTATGTTGAACTCGATGATATCTTTGCTTCTGTTAATTACAAACTGAATGTTTCCTCTTTAAGCTAGCCAGTATTGTTTCCTCTTTAAGCTAGCCAGTGTTAACACTGGCTAGCTTAAAGAGGAAACATTCAGTTTGTAATTAACAGAAGCAAAGATATACGATGATGATGATGACTACTACAACTCATTATAACGTAAAGCAATCCTAAATTAAATTGATAACACAAATTTAAATGAAAAAGAAAAAAACAAAACAAAAACCCACAAACATTTAGTACCGGTTGGTGTTACCAACCGGTACTAAAGGGCTCCCGCCCCCCGGAGCTGGCTCGTGCCACGTGGTTGCCCTTTAGCACCGGTTCGTGCTGAACCGGTACTAAGGGGGGGGCCTTTAGTGCCCACACTTTAGTGCCGGTTATGGAACCGGCACTAAAGGGCCTTACGAACCGGTGCTATTGCCCGGTTCTGCACTAGATCCTCTCCTTTTTCTTGGGCTGACCTTCCAGACCCTACCTTTAACCCCCTTCCCCAGTGTTGTCGGGCTAAGCACTGTACAACCCTCGGCTAGTTGAGCATGTGTTGAGGCAGCATCTTTAGGCGTGTCCTGTGAAGATTGCATGAAGAGAGACTTCTTGGAAACCCTGCTAGGACGTTCCTGGCCGGACAGATCATCCATATCCTCATCAGCATGCTGATAGCCCGAGTCATCATATGGCTAACTCATCATATCTAAGTCACCGTCACAGGCGCCTGTATTGAGGAACCGAAGAGGGTCCTCCTCCATCTCATCATGCATACTTTGTTCTACGGGGGCGATTACATCAGCGACTATTGCACCCCCTTCATCACGTCGTCAGCCGCTCTCACCCGGCACTACAGGCGCTGGTAATTGCATAGGCGGGGTGGTGGTGTTCATACCTGCTTGTTGATGTGTGGTTATTGGTGTGCTCTCGGTCGGCTCCAGACAAAGAAGATTCTTCGACCATGGCAGCACCCAACCCTTGCAGTTTCCAATCCACAGTGGGGTCTCATCGTCCTCTCCCCCTAGCCATACTGGAGGAGGCAAATCCTCGTGCCCTGATTTCACACTCGACAAGGTAACCCTAAAGTGCGCATGGGCATCGGCTGGCCATGGAACATGAGTTCCAAGGGCTTCATTATCACCGCCTTTCCCACGTCCACCTTCTGGCCAATGCTCAAGTAGAGTATGGTTCACGGGGTTTCGTCGGCTGCAAACACATGTCTGCGGCGTAAAACATCCGAAAGGCAACGAAAATGAAATATTCTAGATATATGTTGGTGCGACATGTAATTACCGTGAGGGCGTCGAGCTCAGCCAAAGACGAAGGCCCGCCTAGCGTGCCAGAGACTGGGGACGGGCTGCCATGAGTGGGTGCGGGTGTGGGAGCAGGCACAGTTGCGTGAGCAGGTGATGGTGCGGTGGTGTTGTTCATCGAGTTGCTCCCGACGAAAGTGGGCATGGAGAAATCATCTACCGTCTTGTGTGGATTTTCCTTTGTCCTGTTGATGATAGCCGGGATCAAGTTAGTAGTGAAATCATTTCTGCAGGCATGTATAGCTGCATCGACTGCCTGCTATAGCAACTCATTTTTCTCCTTGGCTGCTTTTTTCGCGTCCTCAACTGCTTTTTTCTCGAACGCAAGCTTCACCTTCTCGTCGATGTCCGCCTGACTAAACTTCTTTTTCTACTTCTTGGCCTCCGGGCCCTTGTTGTAAAAGACCTTCCACGGGGCGCCGTCTCCAGCGCCGTGCACACGTCCATATTGCGGCCGCTAGTCCAAAGGGAGTCCCTTAAGTTCGTTCAAGGCCCAGTTGAGAGGGGTGTCCCACTTGGGCCTCATCGACGAAGACTGGCTTTCGGCTGCAAGCTGGTGTTGCTTCTCCTACAGAAGGAACATGAACCGTTTACGAATGTGTAGTTGACTTGATCAGAAGCTAAATGTAAGGTGGTAAAAGAATAATTACCAGTATTCTAATCAATTTCCTCGTGATCGGGTCCATGTAAAAAAACTTCTTTTCCTTGTCCACTTGTAGCGGGCCCTGATGAAGTCACGCTCCAAGGGGTTGGTGAACTTCGCGAAGGTGTCTGGGAGACCCGCTGCTTCACGTTCTGCATCCTCCTTATCCCATATGGGCCTTTTGCCAAGGTAGCCACGGCTTCCGAGGTGATGCTTCCTCGTGTTCCTTTGCTGATGGATCTTGAATTTCGTAGCCTTAGCCTTGGCTTCCTCGGTAGCGCAAGTGTCCTTGAACTTTTGGAACTCCTCTTCCGTAAGTGCCGGATTTTCCTCCAGAATCTTGGACAGGGGTTCCTCAGCCTCAATAGCTCGTTTTACCCTCCCTTTCCAGGAGGCCAAATCATTGCTGAACATGCCCATGGCGTGATTGTTAATCTTTTTCATCTTCGGATCATCCCAAGATTGTTCTATGTTATCATCCCAGTCGGGGAACTTGAATCTCTTGTGCAACTTTGTTAGGAGCAACTGGCTCAAATGTTCTTTACTCCTTAAGTCATCATCGTTGATGCTCGCGCATTCCCGTAGGATGCATCCTACTTGGTTCCCATAGCAATTGCAAGGTTCTTCCGGCTCTAATGGCTCAAACTTGCCAGGGGCCATCTTGTGATCACCAGTTGTCTGATGCCGAGTTTGTTATGTTTTCGTATCCTATGCTTCTTCTGCTTCTTCTTTTCGGTAGCGGCTTCGGCGCCGGTACCTTCCCCGCTAGTCTCGGCGCCGCCATCGGTGCCGGCACCATCGGTGTCGATGTCGGCGTTAGTACCATCATCGAGTCCGCCCTACAAACCTTGACTGTGCTTAGCATACAAAAAGTCGAGGTACTATTGTTCACCCTCATAATCCATCTCGTCTGCATCTTGGTCAAAAGGCTCGGTTTCTTTGTTGTTTGACATGTTTCCTATGATTAAGTATCCTCGTTTAGTTCTAAAACTATAATAAAATGAGAAATGACATAAAAAAGGGTATATGATTTGCCAGAATGTCGTTTCCCAGCAAATTCCAGCACTCGACATGCCTACTTTCTAGCACAAGTCATGCCAAAATTCACGGGAAATTTCGGCATGACCTTTGCTAAAAAGTGGACATATCGAGCGCCTGAAATTCACCGGAACGGAAATGAATCAACATTCCGGTGAAACATAGGCCACTCGGATCATTTACCCTGCACATAATCATCATTTTCCAAATATGACATGTCCAAAACATCACATGTCCAAATATGACATGTCCAAATTCCAAATATGACATGTCCAAATCACATGTCCACATATCACATATCCAATTCAAATTTGCATATAAAAGGAAGAAAAATATAGAACTTGAAGAAAAATGCAAGAAGTCATTTTTCTTCACAACATTTGAAACTAAATTCAGCCTACCTAAATTTGAAACTGATTTTTTTTTGCTTTAACTGGGGTTCATACTAATTCTGTTTTTTTAAATAGAAACAATTGCTTAAACTAAAAAAATTAAAAAGCAACAGATGCTTTAACTAATCTGTCCTAGGGTTCATACTAATTCTAATTAAATAACTAGCACTATAAAATTTAAATAGCAACAATTGCTTAAACTAAAAATGCAAGAAACCTATATAATCAATTCTGTTTTTTCTTTTAACTACACCTAAAACACCTAACCCTAAATTTCTGTCCTAATTTGAAACCTATATAGATTTCTATCTGAATTTCAAAACCTAGCTAAATTTATGTCCTAATTTGAAACATAGGGTTCATACTAACTAGGTTTAATCCTAACTAGAGTTCATACGAACTAGGGTTCAAATTGCACCTAGGGTTCATAATATAGCCTAATTAACCTAGGGTTCAAATGACAGAGAGCAGAGAGAGAGTGAAGAGAGGAGGGGAGAGGAGGGCTTATAGCGGGGAGGTGGTTGTCGGGGAGACGACGGCGAGGAGGTGGAGGAGGAAGGGACGAGGTTGGTGCAGTGGTGGCTGTCGCGGGAGACGGTGCCGCGGCGGCGACGAGGCGCGGCAGCGACGAGGCTGGCGCACCGGAGGCGAGGCGGTGATGCGGCGAGTGCTCCGGCGATGCTCGAGGGGAGGTGCTCCGGCGATGCTCTATGGCAGGGGATCCGGCGGCGAGGGCGGGGGCAAGGGGAGGGGCTCCAGCGGTGAGGGCACACAGAGAGAGGGCCGGTTGGGATTTGGAGGAGGAAGCAGAGGAGAGGGAAGCCCGCGCACTGGGGGTTATGTCAAAGTAGCAATAGCGCTCTTCCAAAAACACGCTATAGCTTAGGTAGCAGTAGCGCGTTTCAAGAAAAAACGCTATTGCTAACACCAGTAGCTATAGCGCTTTTCTTGAACAGGCGCTTCTGCTATTGTTTTAATTTTTAATTTTTTCTTTTCTTTTCCTGTTTGTTTCTTCTATTATTTTCCTTTAATTTCTTTTCCTTTTCTTTTCTTCTTTTTATTTTATGTCCTTTTTTTTCTTCCTTTGCTTCTTTCTTTTCCTTTCCTTTCCTTTTCTTCTTTTCCTTTTCTTTTCTTTAAGGTAATCTTTTCTTCCTTTACTTTACTTTTCTTATTTTCCTTTCTTTTCTTTTCATTTTTTCCCGAGAGCCGGAACGAAGGGAAGGTGATACAATGTATATAACTAAGGTGATACATATTGCATCATTTGACCCATAACGGTTAAGTGTGCTATACAAAATAGGAACATATATATTACATCATATGACCCATAACGATTAAGTGTGCATACAAAATAGGAACATATATATTACATCATTTGACCGACAACGGTTTCTCAGCATCGATGTTTTCATTTTTGAGTGAGCTTCTTTCCCTTCTTGTTCGTTGACGAATAATTGAGCCCCTCATTGTGACTTTTCCTTTTCCATGGAGTAGGATCTTTCTTAGGTAATGTAGTATTGATTCTTCTTTTGACGTATACTTCATCGTTGTCATCATCTTCCCTCATCGGGTTTCCGTACTAGTCGTAGTCTTCCTCGTTGGCGACTCCGTCCATTCCAATGATGTTCCTTTTGCCTCTCCTCACAACAACACGGCTGGGATTGCACGGGTCGGTTATGAAGAAGCATTGTGTCACGTGGTTAGCGTGTACCCATGGCTCATTTTTTGTGATGGCGTTCACGGTAGCGCTCTTGGCATCGGGTATAGTCATGGTAGTGAAATACCGGTTTTCTCTTTTGACATTCTTAGCCCATCTGACACGGAACATCGTCGCGTTGTGTAGTCCAGTGTAGTCAAGCTCCCAGATCTCCTCGACCCTTCCGTAAAATCTCTTAGTTGCGTCGTTGTCGCTGCCGGTCATGCATTCCATCGTCACCCCTCAGTTCTGATCATCACTATCCATATCTTTGGCCTCCGTGTAGAACGTGTATCCATTGATATAGTATGCCTCATAGGTGACGAGGTTGGGCGAGGGGCCATGTGCTAAGGCTTATATGAGCAATCCGTCCTTAGAGCCCTCTTCCGGGGTATTAGCAAGAATATGCTCTTTGAACCAATGCAGGAAAGTGGAGTTGTGCTCTCTAGTAACTTCGGCGTCCGTCCTGCATACCCCCCGGACACGATACTTCTTTGTGATAGTTTGTTTGTGCAGTGCCACGAAAGGATCTACATGGTCTAGGTGTTGTAGCACTACCAAGTTTGCTCTGTCAAGGTCGTTGTGTCGATCTGATAGGCCACATGTAGTTCCCTGCGACCGTTGGAGTGACCTTCTCATTCAAGCCTCCCAACGTGCTTCTTAACGAGCAAACCAACACCAGGCGGCCGGTCTGCACCATATAGAAAATTCTCGCAAAAAGAGATGCACTCTTGTGTCAGATAGCCCTGGACGATGCTTCCATATGGACGGGACATGTTATGAATGAATCATTTGATGATCCCATTCATCCTCTCAAATGACATCATGTTGTGCAGGAATGACGGCCCCGGGTCTATTATGTCGTCCACAATATGGACACACAGATGCACCATGACGTCAAAGAATGCGGGTGAAAAGTACATCTCAAGATCATTTAGTATCACAATGATCTCTTCCTGTAGCCTTCGGAGCTGCTTCACACTGATCGACTTTCGAGAGATGACGTCGAAAAAGTTGCAGAGATCAATAAGCGTGTCATGGACGTGCTTGTCCATTATCCCTCTTAAGGGCAACAGGTAGTATCTGCGTCATCATCACATGTCAGTCATGGGACTTCATCCTGCTAAACCTTTTCTTCTTCGTGTCTAGAAATTTGCTTATCTTCCCACAGTAACCAGAACTAATTTTGATTTCGGTAAGGCACTTGAAGAATTGATCAATCTTAGCCAGCCTTAAGGTGAAGCAAGAAGGGGGACAATAATCCTCTTCCTTTACTTTTTTGCCCTTCTTCTCCCGCGCCTCTGTCTCTGTCTCTGTTTCCTCTGACTTTTTATGGGGCGGCATATGCAGATCTTCCCTGATTGTCAAATCTTGCTAGTCTTTTCTTGCCTTCGGCCCATCCTTGGTCTTATCCAGCATGTTCATTAGTGTCGGAAGAAAGCTCTCGAGGACATTCTTACAGACATGCATTTGATCAAGGCAATGAGGCATGTTGAATTCGTGCCAGTACTCCAAGTCCCAGAAAACAGACCTCGTCTTCCATACCTTCAGCAGCGGCTCCGACGTCTTTTTCATCGTCTTTCTCGGTGCGGGGCACTATTCCCAGTTTTTCAACAACTCATCAATTTCGGCGCCGCTTCGCTTACGTGGAGGTCCTCGATACTCAGCCTCACCATTGAATAGATCTCCACGGTTTCACCACGGGTCGTCCTTTTCGAGCCATCTTTGATGCCCCATGTACACGATTTTCCCAGACCGACCATCTTTTCTTGACGTTAGCTGCTGAGACGTCGTATCATCCATGCACCGCGTGCATCCGCAATATCCATGGCACACCTAGCCTGCGACATATCCGTAACCGAGATAGTCGGGCACTGTCGTGATCAGCGCGGCTCTCATATAGAAATACTCTCCTTTGTTGGCGTCCCATGTCTTGGCCGGTGTTTTCCCTAACGTGTCTAACTCCTCTTGAAGTAGCCCCAGATACAGATTAATATTATTTCCTAGTTGTTTCGGCCCTTGAATCAGCATGCTCAAGTGTATGTACTTCGACTTCATGCACAACTAGGGGGGAGGTTGTACATCCATACAAACACGGGCCATGTGCTATGGTTGGTGTTCTGGTTCCCAATTAGATTCATGTCATCGGTACACGCGCGGAGCACGATGTTCCTTGCATCACATGTGAAATACCGATATTCGCCCTTGAACGCTCTCCACTGGCTTCCATCCACGAGGTGTCTCAGCTTCGGATCATCTCCATCGTCGGGCTTTGTCCTCTCCACGTGCCAACGCATGAGCTTTGCTTCCTTGGGATCTACAAAATAATGTTGCAGACGGGGAGTGATCGGTAAGTACCATATAACTTTCTGGGGAGATTTCTTCCCGGCCTTCTTATATCGAGAAGCATTGCACACAGAGCAGCTGGTTTTTTCCGCGTGCTCCTTACGATAAGTTATGCAATCGTTGATGCATGCATGGTATCTACCGTGCAGCTGATCAAGAGGGCACACGATCTTCTTGGCCTCACCCACACTAGTAGGACATAGATTCCCCGCGGGAAGAACATCCTTTAGGTACTTGAGAAGCTCATCGAGGCTAGTGTCGGTCCATTTGTTTTTAGCCTTCGTCTTCAGGAGTTCGAGCGTGAAACTCAAGCGGGTCACCTCGGTATCGCAACCATGATACAATGGAGTGTTCGAGTCTACCACCTATTGCTGTTGCTTGGCCTCCTCTCTAGAAGCAGCTATGTCAGTACTCGTCTCCTTGCGAAGTAGTGCTTGAACATGAGGGTCCCGCACGATTGAACTTAGTACCGACGAAGTCTGCGGCGTGGATTCCACTTTTTCTCCGCCGCCATGGCCGGCCCCTTCTCCGCCGCCATGTCCGTCCTCTTCCCCGCCGCCATGTACGGCCCCTTCTCCGCCGCCATTATCGATCATCTCTTCGTCTTGCCCCGTGTCGTCATTGCCTGCCCCGTCGGTGTCCTCAACATCATCATCCTCATCTTTAATTATCCACCGAGTATAGCCATCCATGAAACCAGTCATGAGCAGGTGCGCCATCACACGACCAACGTCATAGGGGTCGAGCCAAACTCGTCCTTTGCATCTTCGACACAGACATAAAATCTCTATCAGGTTATTTTCTTTCATGTCCTGCACCGCCGACCGCAACCACCTGTCCACCATCGTTCCACTGACCATCATCAATACCTCCACGGTAATAATAAACAAATTGATTATAAAAATGCATGCATGCATCAAAGTCATACAAAAATTCGGCATGACCTTCCCTAAAAATAGAACATATAGAGTTTACCCAGAATTCGCCGAAACGGAAATAAATTGACATTTCGGCAAAACATAGGCAACTCACAAGCACAATTCGGCGGCAACTCATGCCACACACACAATTTCCATCATATCGCCCGATTATGTCATATCACACACATACACACATTTCCATTCTTGCAAAAGCATAAACTTTTAATCACCTATCTCGAGACCGAGCACGGTGATGATGCTGTCGATAGGTTTCGCCACACACACCTATGGAATGATCAAAAGTGGACAAAGCTCTTCTTGACAAGGCTAGATCTAGTTAGGGAGGTACACATGTCACTTCACTAAATGCTAGATCTACCTAGCTAGCTATTTTGGGAGGAGAGAAGTTCAACTAGTGGAGGGGGAAGCAAAAAGAGAAAGGAGATGCATTAATGGAGGTGGTGTAGTTAGCTAGGAGTAATAAAGAGAGAGAAAGATATGTAGAAGAAGGAGAGTAATGTGGGGAGAAGTAGTGAGGAAGAAGCAATGTGAGGGAGAGAGGAGACGGGAGCTAGGGGAAAGTGAAGGAAGAGAGGAGGGGGGAGGGGGAGGGGGAGGAAAAAGGTGGTATGGATGCGGTTTAGGAGTAGTGCTGGGCGTAAAACGCGCTGCTGCTAATAAGGTAGCAGTAGCGCGCTTCTGGCAGAGGTGCTACTGCTAAGCGGGGCCCGCCATGTGGCCAGGTTCAAAATTAGCAGTAGCGACCTACAAAAAAAGCGCGCTACTACTATTACATTAGCAGTAGCGCGGTTAAAGTGGGCGCGCTACTGCTAAACCTAGCCTGGTGGGAGCGGTCGGTCAATTTTAGTAGTAGTGTGGTTCTACTGAGCCGCGCTACTGCTAAGTTGGTAGCAGTAGCGCCTGTTTATGGCCCGCGCTACTGATAATTAACAGTAGCGCTCCTTGTCCAGCTCTACTGCTAAGATTCTGTGTATAAGGTTTTCCCTAGTGGTGATTGTCTGGTTTCGTAATGATGTTTCTTAGGAATCACAATATCTACAAATTACCGTATGAATTGTGTCTATGACAACGGGCTCAAAATTTGTATGCTAGTTATAGGCCATTCTTACTAGGAGTTTCATTATCATTAATACAGTGACATGTCAGCTTTTTTTATGATGTGGCAAAGAATTAATAAAAGGAGATATGAGAAGGGTTCCATCTAGAGGAAACCATGCGCATGGTGTTTCCAATACAGCTTGTCTCTTGCATATCAGCATATGAAACATCAATAATGAGACAATACATTGGCTTAATATCTTATCTATGTTTTAGTTGGTTTATAATGGCTTGGTAGTACAGAGGGCACCACATGAATTCCCCCATGTCACGCTTTTCACGGTGTGAGGTCAGAACGATAGTGTCATTGTTTTCCCCACGCACCCAAAAATGATACTTTTTTTACTGGTCATCATCTTTGGTTTTTCGGGAACATGAACGTCAAGTCGGAGCATATTTCCTTCAGATTATTCAAGCGTCCAGGGTCCAAACCGACATAATCTTTGCTTTTTTGATTCCCCTGTGAATGTAAGGATGTCGCTTTTATTTGAGTGTTCGAGACGGAGCATTCCAATTAATTCCACTAGTCATCAACCTGTGCACCTGCACAGCCTAGTTATTATAGGGATAAATAATTATCAAGAAAGTTCTATTAATATGTAAAATTAGGGAGGGAAAATTTTAGATATCAAACAACTGAACAGATGCTAAGTCACTTAAACAATATTAACAACCAATAAACACATACATTATAGGCTCCATTATTGGATGGAGTGCATCTGTTTTCCCATCAATGTTTTGCAAACTGTTGTCATTTGTGTGAATCTAACGTTTCCTACCTAAGTCCAAAGATACGACTATTCATATATATTTTTTGCCACCTGCTATGGGATGGAGAAATTATTTATTTATTTACTCCGTATGGAAGGTCCAGATCTTCATGACTTACACAATTATAGTATTATTTTGATCCACATTGTAGCACCTATGACAACTCCTATAAGAGTTTCGAGGAAGATAGACTGCACACACCCACTGCTCAACAATATTTGCAATGAGAGGCATAAGCCGCATGGGCTAGTTTCTTCAAAGATGACATATATTACAAAACAATTACATTATTTTTTATTAAAAGAGGTACTGGGTGTTTCCTACAGGGAATTCTTGTGATGGATATGTGTTTCAGTTAGTGATGAATTCCATTATCTAAGATTATGTTTACCACCATAGATTATTTAGGCAATCATTGGTTCTTCTTAATGAATTTAGCAGTCCTCCTTTCTAAACTTAAAAAACAGTGGTATACTTATCGAGAATGTGTCTGTATACAGTAGTGTGTCTCGTAACACTTGAAAAATAGTTTTACCATATAGTATAAAATTTAATGGATGTGGTTGTGAAATATACATATTTAAAAAACTAATAGTCTGCATTGCGAACCTCTAGAAGAAAGATCAATGATATTCTTTCAATTGATATTAATAACTGGTTTATGTTATTATATGATTTTTCAACATGACAATTTATGCATATTTATCTCGTAATACTTAAAAATGGTTTACATCGCAAAATTAAAATTATAATGGAGCTGGTTGACGCCCCAATTTAATATACTCGACCATCTGTTTTGCAACCCCTAGAAAAAAAATGGTATTTGAGCCACCACAAGAACACAATGATATTCGTTCTATTACGTTTTCTAATGTGTGTAAGTTCAGATAATATTTTTTTGACGCGTAACAGTTTTATCACAATGAGATGATTTCATATATTTAATAAATAAGCTCGGCAATGATGATATGTTGGAGACATTAGGGAGAGATTTATGTATGTGTTTCTGATTACTTTTAGGCTACTGGACTCCTTTTGTAGTCTACTTTTTTTCTTTCTTCATGCGGATATGCGCGTTGATTTTGTATAGATGGAAATAGGGGGTGTGCGTTCATTTTTTGCATGAGGAAAATGCACATGTTTGTACGTATCTTTCCCCCTTTTTGCAAAAGGGAGATGACATGTGATTTATTGGCAACGTGGATGAGTTTGGCCCTCTTGTTTTATAGCGTGAGGACTCTTCTCCTAATTTATTTTTTCTGTAGTAAGGCAACACCTCTCATTTTTGTACGTGTGGGGGCTGTGCCTCCTTTGGAAACATTGGTGAGATTGGCCCTTGTATTTTATAGCGTAAGGATTCTTCTTACTTGATTTTTTTATAGTATAAGGCAATGTCTTTTTTTTAAGAAAGTAATGTCTCTCTTTTTTACGTGTGAGGTAGTGTCTCCTTTTATACGTGTGGGTCTAGGTTTTTACGTACCTGATGTTTTTTAAAGCGGGTCTTATAATAAATCTTGACCCTTAAATTTTAAATCTAATGGTTGGATTAATCTTGATGATGTGGATTAACATGGAGGCTCAGAAGGTGCCTCCAATTAGTAAATATATATACGATAAGATATAAGATTTTATTGATGCATCCAGAGTCCAGATCAATACTCCCTCCAGCCAAAATTACTTGTCACTGACTTAGTACAACTTTGTACAAAATCTAGGACAAGTAATATGGGTCAGAGCGAGTAGCATCTCTACAGAGCTTTGTGATTACTGTTGTAGATCGCAGCATGTGTCCGGTGAGTGCCCGCTCCTTTCAGGCCCCAAGCCGGTGGTCAATATTTACGGAGTTTGCTGTCAGGGGTTAATGTTTTTTGAGTCACCGGATGTGCAACCTGTGGCGCATGTGATGGAGAGCTCCTTTCCCGCAGTAGTCAAGGTGACTAATGGGACCATGACAGAGGCACAGATTGTGCGGCAGTTGCTGGAGTTGGTACCAGGTAACTACCAATGGAACCTTGTCAAGTTGGAGAATCAGACTTATGATGTCTACTATAAAACTTTATTCTTGTAGACTCGTGTTGGGCCTCCAAGCGCAGAGTTTTGTAGGACAATAGCAATTTTCCCTCAAGTGGATGTCCTAAGGTTTATCAATGCGTGGGAGGTGTAGGATGAATATGGTCTCTCTCGAACAACCCTGCAACCAAATACAAGAAATCTCTTGTGTCCCCAACACACCCAATACAATGGCAAATTGTATAGGTGCACTAGTTCAGCGAAGAGATGGTGATAGAAGTGTAATATTGGTGGTAGAAATATATTTTTATAATCTGAATAAATAAAAACAGAAAGGTAGCAAATAGTAAACGGGCACAAAAACGGTATTGCAATGCTTGAAAATAAGGCCTAGGGTCCGTACTTTCGCTAGTGCAATCTCTCAACAATGCTAATATAATAGGATCATATAACCATCCCTCAACGTGCGATGAATAATCACTCCAAAGTTCCTATCTAGCGGAGAACATAAGAAAAAATTATTTGTAGGGTACGAAACCACCTCAAAACTATTCTTTCCGTTCGATCTATTCAAGTCGTACTAAAATAACACAAAGCTATTCTTTCCGTTCGATCTATCCTAGTGTTCATACTAAAATAACACCAAAGCAAATTCATATTCATAATACTCAATCCAACACAAAGAACTTCAAAGAGTGCCCCAAGATTTCTACCGGAGAAACAAAGACAAGAACGTGCATCAACCCCTATGCATATATTACCCCAATGTCACCTCGGGAATCCACGAGTTGAGTGCCAAAACATATATCAAGTGAATCAATACGATACCCCATTGTCACCACGAGTATTCAATTGCAAGACGTATATCAAGTGTTCTCAAATCCATAGAAGTTTTCAATTCGATAACAACAGAATCTCAAAGGGAAAACTCAATTCATCACAACAAGATAGAGAGGGGAAAACACCATATGATCCGACTATATTAACAAAGCCCGCGATACATGACATCTCAAGAACAAGAGAGAGAGAGAGAGAGAGAGAGAGAGAGAGAGAGAGAGAGAGAGAGAGAGAGAGAGAGAGAGATAGAGAGAGATTAAACACATAGCTACTGGTACAAACTCTCAGCCCCGAGGAAGGACTACTCCCTCCTAATCATGGTGGACGCCGGGATGATGAAGATAGCCACCGGTGATGATCTCCCCCTCCGGCAGGGTACCGAAACGGGGTCTAGATTGGATCTCGTGGATACAGAGGCCTTGCGGCGGCGGAACTTCTGATCTAGGTTAACCGCGAAGGGTTTTGGAATATTTGTGAATTTATAGGGCGAAGAGGGGGTGTGCACTGGTACAACGACATCCTAAACAAACGGTTTAAAACACCTTTCCGCGACGGCATTTGGAACCGTCGCCAAGTGAGTGTGGGCGATAGGGGGGTCCATCCCACATGACCTAGAAATCGTCGGGGATAGGCCCTCATGGGACCCAGGCTGGGGCCGTGTGCGATCGGGCGAGGCATGGAAACCCAATCATTTCCGTAGGTATGCACATCCCACACGGTAAATTCCATAAATCATTTCCGTAGGTATGTACATCCCACACGGTGAATCCCAGAAATCATTTCCGTAGGTATGTACTTCCCACACTGTGAATCCCAGAAATCATTTCCGTAGGTATGTTCACCCCACACGGTGAATCCCAGAAATCATTTCCGTAGGTATGTACATCCCACAAGGTGAATCCCAGAAAATCATTTCCGTAGGTATGTACATCCCACATAGTTCTTTGTGTGGAAACGTGTGTGCAAGGTGGCCTAATGCAAACAGTTCGCTGCCGGAAGCCGTGTGTGATTGTTAGTTGACCGAACACGCCTACTCTCTAGAAACCGTGTGGGTTGTTTGAGTTCATCGCCCACGGTCCTGTCTGAGTAACCGTTTGCAATAGATAACCCCAATAAGTAGGGTAATTAGCCTATTATTGATAATCCATGTACTAATCAAACTAATATTTCTTATAAAACACGCCAGATATTTCATATCTGTATAAAAGCAACCAGGATTTCATAATCGAATTACATCAGGTAGCTTTGGAACTCAATTGCGCCATTACACAACAACACCAAGTTTCACATGCAGCATCAAAAACCTTTGGAAAGTAGCATCGTACACGGTAAATAGATAGATGAATCTCATCTGGGAAACTGCAGAAGCGGAAGGCAAATATTGAGCCTTCAGTGATGTTGAATGTCCTTGCATCTTTAGGCCAGTGACTATGGATAATTGCCCGCCCAACCTTCGCCCTCTTCAGCAAGACTTCAATATTGTACCCCTTGCGTGGGTGTTGAATGAATACCTTCCTCGCCTCTTGACCATGCAGGTGGTTTGAGAGGTAATCATCGGTGAACTGCTTTGAAAAGTACTGAAAAAAAAGCTATGCATAAATCGCTGTTGTAAATTTTGAAATGGCGCAAGGGGTAAAAACAAGGTAAAAGAGTTGGTACCATCCTATAGTTGACTGATGTCTTCTTCATTGTGCAAACAAAGATCTTGCTGTTGTTCGTCGCAAGTTCCTTCATCCTAACAATCTTTCTGAGTTTATTGACTTGACTGATATTCATGGACATCTCATTTCCCCATATGCAAAATGGGTCGAACAGTGGGTCTAAGCCTCTAACAGCAGGAGCTACATGTGCAAGACCAAATTGTAAGAAACCTAAATATTAGAACGATTCCTGCAACTACACAATAATGTGCTATTAGCCAAAGGACCCTGCTTGAACAAACCTCAATGGTAAACCACAGTGTCTCCCATTGTTTCCCTACAACACACATAAGGAAGATCTTGATCAGGTTAACTGAGAGTTGCCATACTATCAGTAGAATATGTATTGAGTACAGCCAAATTCAATTGGTGTCACATGCATAACAATACAAAATTGTACCCACAGCAAATGAAAATCAAATTGTAGAACTGAACCAAACAGTTAAATGGACAACAGACCAAATGAACCATAATAGTTAACTGAGCACGACATTGCAGAATGGAAACATGTACTAGAAGATAAGACAGTTAACAAAACAAAGAATGCTTGAGAACAGTACTACGAAATGTAGCAATTGTTGGACCAAAGTGTTAATTGAACATTACATTTCAGAGGACCAAACGGTTAACTGAACATCAGATTGCATATTAACATTACGGAGGACAAATCACTAGAAGGCACTGGCGGTGGCCTCGTGAAAACATCACGAACTGTATTTTAAAGTAGACAACCGCGCGGCGGTGTAGACGGTGGCCTCGAATACGAGGTGCTCCTCCAAGATCTGGCGGTTGACACGCATGTGAGCCATAGCAACCTCGTTCACACATGCGGCCGCATGCTACTCAGCTCCACGTTATACTGCGTGTAAAATGGCTGTGGGCGGCGCTTAATTGGAGGAGGGGGGCAGTGATTTTGGTGGAAGGTGTCACTCCGTCAGCCGGGGCATGTGGGACAGGAAAGGAGTAGGATGGTGTGGGTGGGGTGTGGATTACCTGACCAAATCGACGAGGCTGCACAGCAAGAAGAAGGGTCGGTGGCGAGGAGGCCTCACAGCAAGAAGAAGGGTCGGCGGCGAGGAGGCGGCGCTGCAAGAAGAAGGGTCGCCGGCGCTGCAAGAAGAAGGGTAGCCGGCGAGGAGGCGGTGCTGCAAGAAGAAGTGTCGCTGGCGAGGAGGCTGAGCTGCCAGTAAGCAGCAGTGAAGGTTTGAACTTGGAAAGCAAGGAGGAACAGTGGAAATGTGGCTTTTGGTAGGAGGAGGGGGCGGGGAGATAGATATTTCCATGGTGGCAAAAAAAATTCGCTCGGTGCCGCGAGAAACTGGCGCTCAAGTGTGGTTCGAGCGGGGGCGGTGGACTATAGACGACGAAGCTTCCTGCGTAAGCCAGACAAGACGGTGCACCAAGATATTTTATATCGCATCCCACACAATTCTTTCTAGTAAACTGTTTGTGGTATACCTGATTTTTTTCATTATGTTTTGAATGACAAAATGGTGTTACGGAGGGAAAGGATGGTGTTTGAATTGCTAGAACATTTACGTACAGTGAACATGCAACTAGTACATGAGTGTCGTGTTTAAATTTGGAATTATTCCGGGTTCGTTTGGCATTTTTATGCATTAATTGACTTTCTGGGCATTTAATGTGCATAATTCAAATTTGAACTACAAGCACATGCTCCAACGCACCAAAGTTTGCTGAAAATCACATGTGTGTCTTTGGGTGAATTTATAGGTCCCATGCAACAAATGGGAATAAAATTCAAACATCTTGATGTCCTGGCTCAGCCGGAATGATTGAGAAACTTGGTTTTTTAATTCCTGTGAATCCAAAACATGGCTGAAAATCATGAAACTTGGCATGGTGTCATGACATGGCACAAACATGCTGCAATAATTTTTTTGGCCAAATTGGGACAACCTTTAGTGTAAGCTTCTTGCAAACCGGAGCTTCCCTCAAGAAGGCTCCTGGTTCTGAGAGGGAGCGTGTCACCTCCGTATGCGAAACGACATACGTATACTGCCTTCACCCGCCTTAATATTTTTACAAAGGAAGATTAGACCAAATAGAAGTATCGTGCTAAATTTTGGATCCGTATTCGTTTAGCCTTTTTTATACATTAATTGAGTTTCTGGACATTTAATGTGCATAATTCAAATTTGAACTATAAGCACGTGCTCCAGTGCACCATAGTTGTTTGAACAATCACATGTGTGTCCTTGGGTGAATTTGTAGGTCCCATGCAAGAGAAGGGAGTGAAATTCAAACATCTGGGCGTCGTGGCTCGGCAGAAAAGGTTGATAAACTTGGTTATTTAATTCCAATAATTCCAAAACACGCCTGAAAATCATGAAACTTCGCATGGTCTCATGACATGGCATGAACATGCTGCGGTAATTTTTTTGGACGAATTGGGACAAGCTTTGGTGTAAGTTTCTTGCAAACCGGAGCTTGCCTCAAGCAGGCTCGTGGTTCTAAGAGGGAACGTGTCACCTCCGTGTGCGAAACGACATACTTACACTGCCTTCTCCCACCTTAATTTTTTTTGCACATCCAGATTAGACCAAATAGAAGTACCGTTCTAAATTTTGGAATTATTTCGGACTCGTTTCGCCTTTTTTATACATTAATTGAGTTTTTGGGCATTTAATGTGCATAATTCAAATTTGAACTACAAGCACAGGCTCCAATGCACCAAAGTTGTTTGAAAAATCACATGTGTGTCCTTGGGTGAATTTTTAGGTCCCATGCAAGAGATTGGAGTGAAATTCAAACATCTGGGCGTCGTGGCTCGGCCGGAAATATTGAGAAACTTGGTTTTTTTAATTTCATATTCCCCTTCTCCAGCTTCTTGACCCTGAGCCTCTTTAGTTTTCTTTCTTGCCAATGTGATAAGCCGAGTGAGCATCCCGGCTGTGATTTTGTTTTATGCACTGGCAAATTCTTCCTGGCTTTGGGCATCTCCGGCTTGGCCTGACCAAACTCGGCAATTGGATCTTTGAAAGTTACTTGCTTCACTTTCTTGTCCTTAGTAGCCAACATAGACTCGGCTGGCTTTTTGTCATTTGGAGTCGGATCTGAAATAGCACATTTGCGGCCATCCTTTTTCACTCGGTACACTTGCTTGACCACGTCCATCTTCTTTGCTGACCCCCAGACCGATTCTTTTTGGTTGAGTCAGTCTTTAACATGTCGTTGTTGAACAAATGATGATCCTCTCGGAGCTGCATAATTTTGGTGATGAAGTTTAGAATATGATGGATGGTGTGGCCTTGATTTATACTCGTTCCATGATTGATCTGAATAATAGACAGCATGGGGAGGTATCCATGACATCGGCATCGGTGGCCCAAAAGGAGGATATGGAGTCTGTTTGCTCAACTTCTTCCTTCGCCAATCCCAGTCCTCAAATTTATGCCTTAGGGGTGACTTCGATGCTTTTGTTTCACTTGACCGATAAGCATTCTTTGCCTCACTTATCTTCTGATATTTTTCTAATAACTGCGTGAAAGTGACTTTCGGCCTTTTACCTTTGTGCTTACCATTGCCTTTGCTTTCTTTAGTTGTGCGTGCATCAGTCTTTGAATTTTCTCGTTGCCCCCAGTGCTAGATGTCGCTATTGTAGCTTTGATGGAGTTCTTGTCTTGAAGATTTTTGTTGATGCACTTTTTAACCATATCCTTGCTCGAAGACTTGACCCCGTCATCATTGGTGTGTACCTGTTGACCTTTAGATGAATCGACTTGGGATAGCCGAGTCAACATTTGATCGCCATCAAGGCCAATCTGATACGACTGGCCATATGCTTGTGCCTCAACAAACTCCAATTGTCCTATGTTCTCCGATTGCTCGACTTGATGGATCATGTTGCAATCTTTGACATTTTTCTCGAATGAACATTGCATTCGCTCTTGTCTTGACGACTCGACATCGTGATCAATTATAATAGGATTTGTCGATGATGCACCAACGATGTGATTACCCATGCCCGGACTGAAGGTATAGTGTTCGTCCATTAACTGATACTGTGATACTGGTTCTAAAACAAAAGAACCGAGCGGTGTCAGTTTAACATCATCCGACTCGGCTATGCATTGATTTTTGTCCTCCTTTCCCGATGCACTTGAATCGGCTATCCTGGAGAACTTTAAACCTGGCTTTATATTCCTGTAATCAAAATAATTACAGAATATACGTCTCATATGAGACCAAATGTTAGCCAGGCATGAAACAAACAAAGTTGTCCATATGAATATAAATTTCAGTCGGCATGACGGGAACAACTTTGGTTGCGATAAGTTGTTACTATTAGCCTCTACAAATGGTGCCATGTGTTGACTAGCATGATTAGTGACAAGATCATTCCTAACAAACAGATTACTCATTTCAATTGGTTTTTCAAAATTAATTAGAATCTTACTAACGGGTGCATCAACAATATGATTTTGACCGAATCGAAAATTGAATAAACTGTTTGCTAGGTGTACCTTTGTGAAGACATTGGAAGGAGAAGATGGTTGCACCACTGGAACAATACCTTGCTCTACTGAATAATTCTCCAACGCCTCTTCCTGTTTTTCTGGATCTCGTGCCTCATCACTCGGATTGCCTGAGTAGATTTCAGTCGGATTGCCCGAGTGAATTTCACTCGGATGCTCTTTGTCAGTTGAACTTTGCTCGACTGCACGCTCTGGTTCTTGATCTTCATCACTAGCCAAACTTTGTTTGGCCATATAACTTTGCTCTTTATGATCATCAATTTTTTCAGCACGGAACTCATAGGGAAGCATGTAAGCTCCCTCACATCCAGAAAAATCTAACACGGCCAATTTGTTGCGTTTACCGTTCCTTTGCTCGGTGAAGCTTTCATCTTCTGTTTTGGTACACGCGGCAATAATTGGCTTGATGCACTCGACTTTAGCCGGCGATGCACTCGTCTGGAACGATGCACTCGGCTGGCATCATGTACTTAGATGGCTCGATGCACTCGGCTGGTATGATGTACTCGGTATGGACTCTATGCACTCGGCTGTAACCGTCTCTTTGCTTAATCTGGTTTCAACTGAATCCACCATCGTCTTTGATTTAAAGGAATCGTTCGACTCGGCTATAGATGACTTATTCATATTTGACTCAGTTTCAACCGAATCAACCATATTAGTCGAGTGAACCCTTTCTTGCTGATTTTCTTGCAAACCTTCTTGCTTCAATATCGCAGAAGGGCCGACATAGTTGCTCGATAGAGGAAGGCACTTGATGTACTCTTGCAAATCTTCCTCTCCACGCTTCTTCTTGAGTGCTTCATAAGCCTGTCGATATTCTGCTGGTAATTCCTCAAGGGTCGGTGTAGTAAATTCATTAACGCTATTCCCTATGAGCTCTGGCTTGCTCTTATCCACTTGGGCCACATGTTTTTCTTTAAACTCGGCCCTGCTTGGATCAGCTTGCCCCCCAATACTTTTATGATCTTTCGGCAATGAATTGATGTTGCCGAAATTTTGCGATTGTATAAGGGATGTATAACATGCTGCAATGATAGGTGAAGACATGTGCACTGTTGTTGAATATTTTCTCATGCCAATTTGATCAATCGGTAACACTTCATCTTCTTTCAAAACCCTAGCTTTTATTGCCTCATAATCAGGAACCAAACCTTTATCATGTTGCTCAAGGCAAAGAGCGGTAATCTTCTTATTTTGTGCTAAGCTTTTTAACGCAGCCAAAGTCACCTCATCTCCTGCAATATTAGACACATGCACTCCTGTAGAATCTCCATTCACTCGGCCATAAAAGTGTGCCGAGTCATGAATAATTTTAGTTGCATATGATGTTGAACAATTAATATCATGAGGTGTATTATATGATGACTGAGGATAACCGGCCAAATAGCTAATGGAAGCATGGCCGATTGCCTCATTGATTGGCATGTTTGGGGATAAACCCGCATATTGCGAGTTGGCTGCCGATGGATAAAACTGTGAGATGCCCTCCTGCACATGAGGTGTCATATATTGATCACTCGAACAAATCATGTTGTTCACCGGCATATTGAAAGATGTTGCCGATGCACGAAAGTTCAGATTCATAAGTTGCATGTCGCGATTATGTAAATTCCAAGTTTCTCCAACGGAATAACTAGTCGGCCTTTGCTCGTTAGGGCTAGCCGACATGACATGTCCATTGAAAGATCTAGCAATATCGACATAATGGCTATTTGCATCTACGTAAGGAGATTGATGATACATGTTACCGTTGTAGATTGCAGCCGCTCGATGACGCTCTCCTCGTAGCAAGAACAGGTTGAAGACTGTTCAAAGCTTCGTCCCCAGCGGAGTCGCCAAAAAGTGTGTTGACACACGAACACGTCACCGTGTACCCACGACGCCGCGGGTGATGCACCGCAGCTCACATCGAAGGAGACCCGACCGACAGCGCGATACGCAAGACAGTCGACGGGCGCTTTTGTAGACCCGAAACCCTACACGCCCGGGAGGGACCCCGTCAGGGCGCGCGGAGGCTATGGCTGCCCTAGGTCGATTCGCTCGCCCCTAGAGCCTCGTGGATCGCTGCCCTCCAATGCGAAGAACGAACGAAGAACGAGAAAGATGAGTAATATCTTTTATGGTCATGCACCCTTGAAGAGTGGTCTATTTTTGATGAATCTCGATAGTAGTGATACACATATTCATAATGTTGAAGCCAAAAGATGCAGAGTTGATAATGATAGTGCAACTTATTTGTGGCACTTCCGTTTAGGTCATATCGGTGTAAAGCGCATGAAGAAACTCCATACTGATGGACTTTTGGAACCACTTGATTATGACTCACTTGGTACTTGCGAACCGTGCCTCACGGGCAAGATGACTAAAATGCCGTTCTCCGGTACTATGGAGAGAGCAACAGATTTGTTGGAAATCATACATACAGATGTATGTGGTCCGATGAATGTTGAGGCTCGTGGCGAATATCGTTATTTTCTCACCTTCACAGATGATTTAAGCAGATATGGGTATATCTACTTAATGAAACATAAGTCTGAAACATTTGAAAAGTTCGAAGAATTTCAGAGTGAAGTTGAAAATCATCGTAACAAGAAAATAAAGTTTCTACGATCTGATCGTGGAGGAGAATATTTGAGTTACGAGTTTGGTCTACATTTGAAACAATGCGGAATAGTTTCGCAACTCACGCCACCCGGAACACCACAACGTAATGGTGTGTCCGAACGTCGTAATCGTACTTTACTTGATATGGTGCGATCTATGATGTCTCTTACAGATTTACCGCTATCATTTTGGGGTTATGCTTTAGAGACGGCCGTATTCACGTTAAATAGAGAACCATCAAAATCCGTTGAGACGACGCCTTATGAACTATGGTTTGGCAAGAAACCAAAGTTGTCGTTTCTTAAAATTTGGGGCTGCGATGCTTATGTGAAAAAGCTTCATCCTGATAAGCTCAAGCCCAAATCGGAGAAATGTGTCTTCATAGGATACCCAAAGGAAACTGTTGGGTATACCTTCTATCACAGATCCGAAGGCAAAATATTCGTTGCTAAAAATGGATCCTTTCTAGAGAAGGAGTTTCTCTTGAAAGAAGTGACACTACAGGAATCAGCCATTTTGCCGTCTGCCACGGCGGACGGCAAAGGCATGAACGGCGGACGGCAAAGGCCTTTGCCGTCAGCCGTGGACGGCAAAAGGCTCCGGCAACGTAGGCTACGGTAAACAGCTACTTTGTCGTCTGCTTTCTGGCGGCTGACAGCAAAGGCCCTTTGCCGTCCGCGGCGGACGGCATAGAGAGCGGACGGCAATAATTGCGCTGTCAGTCCGTTAAGTGGCTAACTGCAGGCCTTTGCCGTCCGCCGCTGACGGCAAAATTTCTAGTGCCTTTGCCGTCCGCCGTATGATGTCATCTACACGTCACTGCATGGCAGGTTCTTTACCCTTCTGCCACTGATGGCAAAGTCTTTGCCGTCTGCCACTGTAGGCAAACTGGCCAAATGGGTCAGCTCCCAGGAAGCACAGTTGGATGCCACGTGTCTTATTTGGTTCTGTGGCAGACGGCAAAGAGGCCGTTGCCGTCGGTGGCAGACGGCAAAGAGCTTGCATATTGGCTCTTTTATCTGTTTTTTATTAAATCCAACAATTTTCATCACAAATATATATGACATATATAGATATATTTCAAAAGGCCATTACAGAGCAAACATATAAGATATCCAACACATAACTTCATCATCCAACCATATATATTACATGCATAGTTCCATCATACATAACAAGTTCAACATAGAGGCATCCAACCATATATATTACAATAGTTTCATCCAACGATACATGCATAGTTCAACGATACAAAAGAAACAGAGAAAGGGATAAGGAGCACTCCATCTATGAAAGCTTTCGTCAAGTGAATGAAATCTGCAAAATGAAAAATAAGAAAGTTAGAACAAGAAGAGTAGAACAAGAAGAAGAATAGAACAAGAAGAAGACTAGAATAAGAAGAGTAGAACAAGAAGAAGACTAGAACAAGAAGAGTATGTCATTTATGAGCTAACTTACGTGAAATGGATCATATATGATCTAACTAAGTTGAAATGGGTCGTTTATGAGCTAGCTAAGGTGAAATGGATCATTTAAGAGCTAATTTAGGTGAAATGGATCATTGATGAGCTAACTTAGTTGAAATGGATCGTTTTTGAGCTAACTTAGGTGAAATGGATCATTTATGAGCTAATTTAGTTGAAATGGATCTGTTTGAGCTAACTTAGGTGAAACGGATCATTTAAGAGCTAATTTAGGTGAAATGGATCGTTTTTAGCTAACTTGGTGAAATGGATCATTTATGAGCTAAATTAGTTGAAATGGATCGTTTATGAGATAACCTAGGTAAGATGGGTCATTTTGGAGTTAACCTAGGTGAAATGGGTCATTTTAAAACTAACGTAGGTAAAATGGATCATTTAGGAGCTAATCTAGGTAAAATGGGTCATTTTTTAGCTAACTTGGATGAACTGGATCATTTATAAGCTAACCTAGGTAAAATGGGTCATTTTAGAGCTAACTTAGGTAAAATGGATCGTCTATGAGCTAACTAAGCTAATTATGCAATTTTTGACATAAGTAAGCTAAGTACATATCGTTTTAGAGCTAACTTAGGTAAAATGGATGGTTTTGGAGGTCAGTAAGCTTATTAAGTCATTTTGGAGGAGAAGAAGCTAAGTCTAGGTCATTATGGTAAGCATTGGAGGAAATAAAGCTAAGTCTAGGTCTTTATGGATGTGTTAAGCAAAACACTAGATAAACTTACCAAGATCCAGGAGGTGTAGGAGCGCGGTGGCTCGTGTCGGTAGCTGGAGAAGGATCGTGCGATGCTTGTCTGGAGTTACCCTGCACCAAAGATCATTTCCAATGTCCTGTTAGCATGATGACACTCAAACGTTAAGACTAGCAAATAATGTCCATTCAAATAAACTCACCGTGGTCCCAGGAGCAATGACTGGCATCGGCGGAGCGGTCTGACCTGTCTTCTCGCACACAGACTGCACATTTGGTTTTGACGACTCAGTCATACTAGTTAGTAATGAGACAAACACTACATGAATGTTTTGGCTAATCTGCAGAAGAAACTTACCACAAGGAGCTCGTACATGGCCCTTGCCTGCATGTCATTCTGTGCCCTCTCCTCCTCCATCATCTTTGCTTCGATCCCGTCGGCCTCTGGAAGGCCAAAGAACACCTTTTCGGGAGGTGTCGGTGGTCGGGATGTCTTGTCGGTGTCGGGGTGCCGTGTCGAGGTCGGGGTGCTGTTTCGGGGTCGGGGGGTCGGGGTGTCGTGTCGATGTCGGGGTAGTGCCGTGTCGGTGTCGGGGTGTTGTTTCGGGGTCGGGGTGTGGTGTCGGGGTCAGGGTGTCGGGTCAGGCTCGGGGTCGGGGTGTCGGGTCAGGCTCGGGGGGTCGGGGTGTCGGGGTCGGGGTCGGGGTCGGGGTGTCGGGGTCGGGGTCTCGGGGTCGGGCTGTGGTGTCGGGGTGCCGGGTCGGGGTCTTTTTTCCTTTTCTTCTTCTTCCTCTTCTTCCTTTTCTTCCTTTTCTTCCTTTTTTTCCTTCTTCTTCTTCTTCTTCTTCCTCCTTTCCTTTTTCCTCTTCTTCTTCTCCTCCTCTCCTGTTTTTTTCTTCTTCTTCTTCCTCTTCTTCTTTTTTCTTCTTCTCCTCCTCCTCTTCTTCTTCTTCCTTTCCTTTTTCCTCTTCTTCTTCTCCTCCTCTCCTGTTTTTTTCTTCTTCTTCTTCCTCTTCTTCTTTTTTCTTCTCCTCCTCCTCTTCTTCTTCTTCCTTTCCTTTTTCCTCTTCTTCTTCTCCTCCTCTCCTGTTTTTTCTTCTTCTTCTTTTTCTTTCCTAAAACTGAACTAAACCTAAAACTAAACCTAAATCTAATCTAAACATAAACCTAGAACTAAAAAAACAGAAGAAAAAAAGGAAAAAACTAAATATAAACCTAAAACTAAACTAAAACTAAACCTAAACCTAAAACTAAACTTAAACCTAAAACTAAATCTAAACTAAACATAAACCTAAAACTAAAAAAACAGAAGAAAAAAAGGAGAGGTAGAGCTCACCTGGGCCGATGGAGGAGGTGGCCGGTGGAGGAGGGGGCGGGGCGGCCTGGAGCGGCGGCGCCGGTCCCAGGGCGGTGGGGCGCGGGGGGGCCGGGGCGTGGCGGGGGCGACGGGGCGGGCGGCCGGTGGAGCGACGACGCCCGGGGCGGCCTGGAGCGGCGGCGCCGGTCCCAGGGCGGTGGTGCGCGGGGGGGGGGGGGGCGCGGTGGGGGCGATGGGGCGGGAGGCCAGTGGAGCGACGGCGCCTGGGGCAGTGGGGCGCGGCGGCGCCGAGATGAGGCGGGGGGCCGGGGCGCGGCGGCACCGAGACGGGGCCGGGGGGCCTGGGCGCGGCGGCGCCGAGACGGGGCGGGGGGCCGGGGCGATGGGGCGGGGGGACGGTGGGGCGGCGGGGCGGCGGCGAGTGGTGTGGGGGCGGCGGCGCGCGTGTGTGGGAGGGAAACGGAGAGATAGAGGGGGGTGGGGCGCGCCGGCCGTTAGATACGTTCCGTTAATCTTTGCCGTCCGCCACCTTTGTCGTCCGCTATTGTGCGCTTTGCCGTCCGCTAGCGGACGGCAAAGAGGGGGGCCGTTAAGTATTTTTTAACCCGCTTGTCAGTGGGGCCCCCCTCCCTCTTTGCCGTCTGCTAGCGGACGGCAAAGATTCTTTGCCGTCAGCTAGCAGACGGCAAAGAACAGGCTGATGGCAAAGGCTTTCTTTGCCATCAGCCTGTTCTTTGCCGTCCGCTTTCAGGTAGCTGATGGCAAAGAGCTTCTTTGCCGTCCGCTAGCAGACGGCAAAGAGCTGGCAGATGGCAAAGTAGCTGATTCCAGTAGTGTGAGTGGGAGGAAAGTAGAACTTGATGAGGTAACTGTACCTGCTCCCTTATTGGGAAATAGCACATCACAGGAACCGGTTTCTGTGATGTCTAAACCAATTAGTGAGGAAGTTAATGATGATGATCATGGAACTTCAGATTAAGTTACTACAGAACCTCGTAGATAAACCAGAGTAAGATCCGCACCAGAGTGGTATGGCAATCCTGTTCTGGAAGTCATGCTACTAGATCATGATGAACCTACGAACTATGAAGAAGCCATGGTGAGCCCAGATTCCGCAAAATGGCATGAAGCCATGAAATCTGAGATGGGATCCATGTATGAGAACAAAGTGTGGACTTTGGTTGACTTGCCCGATGGTCGGCAAGCAATTGAGAATAAATGGATCTTCAAGAAGACTGACGCTGACGGTAATGTTACTGTCTACAAAGCTCGACTTGTCGCAAAAGGTTTTCGACAAGTTCAAGGGATTGACTACAATGAGACCTTCTCACCCGTAGCGATGCTTAAGTCTGTCCGTATCATGTTAGCAATTGCCGCATTTTATGATTATGAAATTTGGCAGATGGATGTAAAAACTGCATTCCTGAATGGATTTCTGGAAGAAGAGTTGTATATGATGCAACCAGAAGGTTTTATCGATCCAAAGGGAGCTAACAAAGTGTGCAAGCTCCAGCGATCCATTTATGGACTGGTGCAAGCCTCTCGGAGTTGGAATAAATGCTTTGATAGTGTGATCAAAGCATTTGGGTTTGTACAGACTTTTGGAGAAGCCTGTATTTACAAGAAAGTGAGTGGGAGCTCTGTAGCATTTCTGATATTATATGTGGATGACATATTACTAATCGGAAATGATATAGAATTTCTGGATAGCATAAAAGGATACTTGAATAAGAGTTTTTCAATGAAAGACCTCAGTGAAGCTTCTTACATATTGGGCACTAAGATCTATAGAGATAGATCAAGACGCTTAATTGGACTTTCACAAAGCACATACCTTGACAAAGTTTTGAAGAAGTTCAAAATGGATCAAGCAAAGAAAGGATTCTTGCCTGTGTTACAAGGTGTGAAATTGAGTAAAACTCAATGCCCGACCACTGCAGAAGATAGAGAGAAAATGAAAGATGTTCCCTATGCTTCAGCCATAGGCTCTATCATGTATGCAATGCTGTGTACCAGACCTGATGTGTGCCTTGCTATAAGTTTAGCAGTGAGGTACCAAAGTAATCCAGGAGTGGATCACTGGACAGCGGTCAAGAACATCCTGAAGTACCTGAAAAGGACTAAGGATATGTTTCTCGTATATGGAGGTGACAAAGAGCTCATCGTAAACGGTTACATTGATGCAAGCTTTGACACTGATCCGGACGATTCTAAATCGCAAACCGGATACGTGTTTACATTAAACGGTGGAGCTATCAGTTGGTGCAGTTCTAAAGAAAGTGTCGTGGCGGGATCTACATGTGAAGCGGGGTACATAGCAGCTTCGGAAGCAGCAAACGAAGGAGTCTGGATGAAGGAGTTCATATCCGATCTAGGTGTCATACCTAGTGCATCGGGTCCAATGAAAATCTTTTGTGACAATACTGGTGCAATTGCCTTAGCAAAGGAATCCAGGTTTCACAAAAGAACCAAGCACATCAAGAGACGCTTCAATTCCATCCGGGATCTAGTCCAGGTGGGAGATATAGAGATTTGCAAGATACATACGGATCTGAATGTTGCAGACCCGTTGACTAAGCCTCTTCCACGAGCAAAACATGATCAGCACCAAAGCTCCATGGGTGTTAGAATCATTACTGTGTAATCTAGATTATTGACTCTAGTGCAAGTGGGAGACTGAAGGAAATATGCCCTAGAGGCAATAATAAAGTTATTATTTATTTCCTTATATCATGATAAATGTTTATTATTCATGCTAGAATTGTATTAACCGAAAACATAATACATGTGTGAATACATAGACAAACAGAGTGTCACTAGTATGCCTCTACTTGACTAGCTCATTGATCAAAGATGGTTAAGTTTCCTAGCCATAGACATGAGTTGTCATTTGATTAACGGGATCACATCATTAGGAGAATGATTTGATTGACATGACAAATTCCGTTAGCTTAGCACTTGATCGTTTAGTTTGTTGCTATTGCTTTCTTCATGACTTATACATGTTCCTATGACTATGAGATTATGCAACTCCCGTTTACCGGAGGAACACTTTGTGTGCTACCAAACGTCACAACGTAACTGGGTGATTATAAAGGTGCTCTACAGGTGTCTCCAAAGGTACTTGTTGGGTTGGCGTATTTCGAGATTAGGATTTGTCACTCCGAATGTTGGAGAGGTATCTCTGGGCCCTCTCGGTAATGCACATCACCTAAGCCTTGCAAGCATTGCAACTAATGAGTTAGTTGCGAGATGATGTATTACAGAACGAGTAAAGAGACTTGCTGGTAACGAGATTGAAATAGGTATTGAGATACCGACGATCGAATCTCGGGCAAGTAACATACCGATGACAAAGGGAACAACGTATGTTGTTATGCGGTCTGACCGATAAAGATCTTCGTAGAATATGTAGGAGCCAATATGAGCATCCAGGTTCCGCTATTGGTTATTGACCGGAGACGTGTCTCGGTCATGTCTACATTGTTCTCAAACCGTAGGGTCCGCACGCTTAAGGTTTCAATGAAAGTTATATTATGAGTTTATGAGTTTTGATGTACCGAAGGAGTTCGGAGTCCCGGATGGGATCGGGGACATGACGAGGAGTCTCTAAATGGTGGAGACGTAAAGATCGATATATTGGACGACTATATTCGGACATCGGAAAGGTTCCGAGTGGTTCGGGTATTTTTCGGAGTACCGGAGAGTTACGGGAATTCGCCGGGAGAAGTATTGGGCCTTATTGGGCCATACGGGAAAGAGAGAGGGGCTGCCTAGGGCAGGCCGCGCGCCCCCCCAAGGCCTAGTGCGAATTAGACTAGGGGGAGGGGCTGCGCCCCCTCCTTCCTTCCCTTCTCCCTTCCCCTTCCTTGTTTCCTACTCCTACTACATGGAAGGACTCCTAGTTGGACTAGGAAAGGGGGAATCCTACTCCCGGTGGGAGTAGGACTCCCCTAGGGCGCGCCATAGAGAGGGCCGACCCTCCCTTCCTCCACTCCTTTATATACGGGGGCAGGGGGCACCCCATAGACACACAAGTTGATCTTCGTGATCGTTCCTTAGCCGTGTGCGGTGCCCCCCTCCACGATATTCCACCTCGGTCATATTGTAGTGGTGCTTAGGCGAAGCCCTACGATGGTTGAACATCAAGATCGTCACCACGCCGTCGTGCTGACGGAACTCCTCCCCGAAGCTTTGCTGGATCGGAGCCCGGGGAGCGTCATCGAGCTAAACGTGTGCCAAGAACTCGGAGGTGCCGGAGTAACGGTGCTTGGATCGGTTGGACCGGGAAGATGTACGACTACTTCCTCTATGTTGCGTCAACGCTTCCGCTTCGGTCTACGAGGGTACGTAGACAACACTCTCCCCTCTCGTTGCTATGCATCACCATGATCTTGCGTGTGCGTAGGAATTTTTTTGAAATTACTACGTTCCCCAACACTTATGTGCATGGTTAGGTCCCGTGCAAGAAATGAGAGTGAATTTCAAACACCAGGGCAGAGTTAATTGCCGGGAAAACATTGAGATGCATGGTTTTTAAATTCTAGTAAATCCAAAACTCGTCTGAAATTCATGAAACTTGGCATGCTATCATGGAGCGGCATCAACATGCCGTGGTACAAATTTTGTCCCATTTGCGGCAGGTTTGGGTATATGCTTCTCACAAACCGTAGCTTCTCACAACAAGCATGATGGCTTTCGGTAGGGAACGTCCCACCTTCGGGGACGAAAGAATATCCATTGCCCCTTATTGCTTTCAAGTTTTTTTCTCGTGCCAACATAGAACAACAGGAGTGTTGTGTGAATTTTTGTTATTTTTCGGGGTTCGTTTGGACGTTTTTATGCATTAACTGAGTTTTCAATGCATTTATGTGCATAATTCAAATTTGAACTACATGTGCATGCTCCAGTGCATATAAGTTGGTTGAAAATGAAATATGTGTCCTTGGGTACATGCTTAGGTCCAACGCAAGAAATGAGAATGAATTTCAAACACCAGGGCACCGTTGAATGCCGACAAAACATTGAGATGCCTGGTTTTTTAATTCTAGTAAATCCAAAACTTGTCTGAAATTCATGAAACTTGGCATGCTATCATGGAGCGGCATCAACATGCCATGGTACAAATTTTGTCCCATTTAAGGCAGGTTTGGGTGTATGCTTCTCACAAACCGGAGCTTCCCACAACAAGCATGATGGTTTTCGGTAGGGAACATCCCACATTTGGGGACAAAACGATATCCATTGCCTCTTATTGCTTTCAATTTTTTTGTCATGTCAACATAGAACAACAGGAGTGTTGTGTAAATTTTTGTGATTTTTCAGGGTTCGTTTGGACATTTTTATGTATTATCTGAGTTTTCATGCATTTATATGCATAATTCAAATTTGAACTACATGCGCATGCTCTAGTGACTATAAATTGGTTGAAAAATCAAATATATGTCCTTATGTGCATGCTTAGGTCCCATGCAAGAAATGGGAATGAATTTCAAACACCAGGGCACCGTTGATTGCTGGCAAAACATTGATATGCCTGGTTTTTAAATTCTAATAAAACCAAAAACTCGTTTGAAATTCATGAAACTTGGCATGCTATCATGGAGCGGCAACTGCATGCCATGGTTCAAATTTTGTCCCATTTGCGGCAGGTTTCGGTATATGCTTCTCACAAACCGGAGCTTCTCACAACAAGCATGATGGTTTTCGGTAGGGAACGTCCCACCTTTGGGAACGATACGATATCCATTGCCTCTTATTGCTTTCAAGTTTTTTTCTCGTGCCAATATAGAACAAGAGGAGTGTTGTGTGATTTTTTGTGATTTTTCGGGTTTAGTTTGGACATTTTTATGCATTAATTGAGTTTTCAATGCATTTATGTGCATAATTCAAATTCGAACTACATGTGCATGCTCCAGTGCATATAAATTGGTTGAAAAATCAAATCTGTGTCCTTGGGTGCATGCTTAGGTCCAATGCAAGAAATGAGAATGAATTTCAAACACCAGAGCACCGTTGATTGCCGGCAAAACATTGAGATGCCTGGTTTTTAAATTCTAGTAAATTCAAAACTCGTCTGAAATTCATGAAACTTGGCATGCTATCATGGAGTGGCATCAACATGCCATGGTACAAATTTTGTCCCATTTGGGGCAGGTTTGGGTGTATGCTTCTCACAAACCAGAGCTTCTCACAACAAGCACGATGGTTTTCGGTAGGAAACGTCCCACCTTTGGGGACGAAACGATATCCATTCCCTCTTATTGCTTTCAATTTTTTTCTCATGCCAACATAGAACAACAGGAGTGTTGTGTCAATTTTGGTGATTTTTCGGGGTTCGTTTGGAAATTTTTATGCATTAACTGAGTTTTCAATGCATTTATGTGCATAATTCAAATTTGAACTACATGCGCATGCTCCAATGCATATAAATTGGTTGAAAAATCAAATATGTGTCCTTGGGTGCATGCTTAGGTCCCATGCAAGAAATGGGAATGAATTTCAAACACGAGGGCAGAGTTAATTGCCGGGAAAACATTGAGATGCATGGTTTTTAAATTCTAGTAAATCCAAAACTCGTCTGAAATTCATGAAACTTGGCATGCTATCATGGAGCGGCATCAACATGCCGTGGTACAAATTTTGTCCCATTTGCCACAGGTTTGGGTATATGCTTCTCACAAAACGAAGCTTCTCACAACAAGCATGATGGCTTTCTGTAGGGAACGTCCCACCTTCGGGGACGAAAGAATATCCATTGCCCCTTATTGCTTTCAAGTTTTTTTCTCGTGCCAACATAGAACAACAGGAGTGTTGTGTGAATTTTTGTTATTTTTCGGGGTTCGTTTGGACGTTTTTATGCATTAATTGAGTTTTCAATGCATTTATGTGCATAATTCAAATTTGAACTACATGTGCATGCTCCAGTGCATTTAAATTGGTTGATTATCAAATCCGTGTCTTTGGGTGCATGCTTAGGTCCAACGCAAGAAATGAGAATGAATTTCAAACACCAGGGCACCGTTGATTGCCGGCAAAACATTGAGATGCCTTGTTTTTTAATTCTAGTAAATCCAAAACTCATCTGAAATTCATGAAACTTGTCATGCTATCATGGAGCGGCATCAACATGCCATGGTACAAATTTTGTCCCATTTGGGGCAGGTTTGGGTGTACGCTTCTCACAAACCGAAGCTTCTTACAACAAGCATGATGGTTTTCGGTAGGGAACGTCCCACCTTTCGGGACGAAACAATATCCATTGCCTCTTATTGCTTTCAATTTTTTTCTCGTGCCAACATAGAACAACAGGAGTGTTGTGTCAATTTTTGTGATTTTTCGGGGTTCGTTTAGACATTTTTATGTATTAACTGAGTTTTCAATGCATTTATATGCATAATTCAAATTTTAACTACATGCGCATGCTCTAGTGACTATAAATTGGTTGAAAAATCAAATCTGTGTCCTTATGTGCATGCTTAGGTCCCATGCAAGAAATGAGATTGAATTTCAAACACCAGGGCATTGTTGATTGCCGGCGAAACATTTAGATGCCTGTATTTGAATTCTAGTAAATCCAAAACTCGTCTGAAATTCATGAAACTTGGCATGCTATCATTGAGCGGCATCAACATGTCGTGGTACAAATTTTGTCCCATTTGGGGCAGGTTTGGGTATATGCTTCTCACAATAAGCATGATGGTTTTCGGTAGGGAAGTTCCCACCTTGGGGGACGAAACGATATCCATTGCCTCTTATTGCTTTCAAGTTTTTTTCTCGTGCCAACATACAACAACATGAGTGTTGTATGATTTTTTGTGATTTTTCGGGGTTCGTTTGGTCATTTTTATGCATTAACTTTGTTTTCAATGCATGTATGTGCATAATTCAAATTTGAACTACATGCGCATGCTCCAGTGCATATAAATTGGATGAAAAATCAAATATGTGTCCTTGGGTGCATGCTTAGGTCCAATGCAAGAAATGAGAATGAATTTCAAACACCAGGGCACCGTTGAATGCCGACAAAACATTGAGATGCCTGGTTTTTTAATTCTAGTAAATCCAAAACTTGTCTGAAATTCATGAAACTTGGCATGCTATCATGGAGCGGCATCAACATGCCATGGTACAAATTTTGTCCCATTTAAGGCAGGTTTGGGTGTATGCTTCTCACAAACCGGAGCTTCCCACAACAAGCATGATGGTTTTCGGTAGGGAACATCCCACATTTGGGGACAAAACGATATCCATTGCCTCTTATTGCTTTCAATTTTTTTGTCATGTCAACATAGAACAACAGGAGTGTTGTGTAAATTTTTGTGATTTTTCAGGGTTCGTTTGGACATTTTTATGTATTATCTGAGTTTTCATGCATTTATATGCATAATTCAAATTTGAACTACATGCGCATGCTCTAGTGACTATAAATTGGTTGAAAAATCAAATATATGTCCTTATGTGCATGCTTAGGTCCCATGCAAGAAATGGGAATGAATTTCAAACACCAGGGCACCGTTGATTGCTGGCAAAACATTGATATGCCTGGTTTTTAAATTCTAATAAAACCAAAAACTCGTTTGAAATTCATGAAACTTGGCATGCTATCATGGAGCGGCAACTGCATGCCATGGTTCAAATTTTGTCCCATTTGCGGCAGGTTTCGGTATATGCTTCTCACAAACCGGAGCTTCTCACAACAAGCATGATGGTTTTCGGTAGGGAACGTCCCACCTTTGGGAACGATACGATATCCATTGCCTCTTATTGCTTTCAAGTTTTTTTCTCGTGCCAATATAGAACAAGAGGAGTGTTGTGTGATTTTTTGTGATTTTTCGGGTTTAGTTTGGACATTTTTATGCATTAATTGAGTTTTCAATGCATTTATGTGCATAATTCAAATTCGAACTACATGTGCATGCTCCAGTGCATATAAATTGGTTGAAAAATCAAATCTGTGTCCTTGGGTGCATGCTTAGGTCCAATGCAAGAAATGAGAATGAATTTCAAACACCAGAGCACCGTTGATTGCCGGCAAAACATTGAGATGCCTGGTTTTTAAATTCTAGTAAATTCAAAACTCGTCTGAAATTCATGAAACTTGGCATGCTATCATGGAGTGGCATCAACATGCCATGGTACAAATTTTGTCCCATTTGGGGCAGGTTTGGGTGTATGCTTCTCACAAACCAGAGCTTCTCACAACAAGCACGATGGTTTTCGGTAGGAAACGTCCCACCTTTGGGGACGAAACGATATCCATTCCCTCTTATTGCTTTCAATTTTTTTCTCATGCCAACATAGAACAACAGGAGTGTTGTGTCAATTTTGGTGATTTTTCGGGGTTCGTTTGGAAATTTTTATGCATTAACTGAGTTTTCAATGCATTTATGTGCATAATTCAAATTTGAACTACATGCGCATGCTCCAATGCATATAAATTGGTTGAAAAATCAAATATGTGTCCTTGGGTGCATGCTTAGGTCCCATGCAAGAAATGGGAATGAATTTCAAACACGAGGGCAGAGTTAATTGCCGGGAAAACATTGAGATGCATGGTTTTTAAATTCTAGTAAATCCAAAACTCGTCTGAAATTCATGAAACTTGGCATGCTATCATGGAGCGGCATCAACATGCCGTGGTACAAATTTTGTCCCATTTGCCACAGGTTTGGGTATATGCTTCTCACAAAACGAAGCTTCTCACAACAAGCATGATGGCTTTCTGTAGGGAACGTCCCACCTTCGGGGACGAAAGAATATCCATTGCCCCTTATTGCTTTCAAGTTTTTTTCTCGTGCCAACATAGAACAACAGGAGTGTTGTGTGAATTTTTGTTATTTTTCGGGGTTCGTTTGGACGTTTTTATGCATTAATTGAGTTTTCAATGCATTTATGTGCATAATTCAAATTTGAACTACATGTGCATGCTCCAGTGCATTTAAATTGGTTGATTATCAAATCCGTGTCTTTGGGTGCATGCTTAGGTCCAACGCAAGAAATGAGAATGAATTTCAAACACCAGGGCACCGTTGATTGCCGGCAAAACATTGAGATGCCTTGTTTTTTAATTCTAGTAAATCCAAAACTCATCTGAAATTCATGAAACTTGTCATGCTATCATGGAGCGGCATCAACATGCCATGGTACAAATTTTGTCCCATTTGGGGCAGGTTTGGGTGTACGCTTCTCACAAACCGAAGCTTCTTACAACAAGCATGATGGTTTTCGGTAGGGAACGTCCCACCTTTCGGGACGAAACAATATCCATTGCCTCTTATTGCTTTCAATTTTTTTCTCGTGCCAACATAGAACAACAGGAGTGTTGTGTCAATTTTTGTGATTTTTCGGGGTTCGTTTAGACATTTTTATGTATTAACTGAGTTTTCAATGCATTTATATGCATAATTCAAATTTTAACTACATGCGCATGCTCTAGTGACTATAAATTGGTTGAAAAATCAAATCTGTGTCCTTATGTGCATGCTTAGGTCCCATGCAAGAAATGAGATTGAATTTCAAACACCAGGGCATTGTTGATTGCCGGCGAAACATTTAGATGCCTGTATTTGAATTCTAGTAAATCCAAAACTCGTCTGAAATTCATGAAACTTGGCATGCTATCATTGAGCGGCATCAACATGCCGTGGTACAAATTTTGTCCCATTTGGGGCAGGTTTGGGTATATGCTTCTCACAATAAGCATGATGGTTTTCGGTAGGGAAGTTCCCACCTTGGGGGACGAAACGATATCCATTGCCTCTTATTGCTTTCAAGTTTTTTTCTCGTGCCAACATACAACAACATGAGTGTTGTATGATTTTTTGTGATTTTTCGGGGTTCGTTTGGTCATTTTTATGCATTAACTTTGTTTTCAATGCATGTATGTGCATAATTCAAATTTGAACTACATGCGCATGCTCCAGTGCATATAAATTGGATGAAAAATCAAATATGTGTCCTTGGGTGCATGCTTAGGTCCAATGCAAGAAATGAGAATGAATTTCAAACACCAGGGCACCGTTGAATGCCGACAAAACATTGAGATGCCTGGTTTTTTAATTCTAGTAAATCCAAAACTTGTCTGAAATTCATGAAACTTGGCATGCTATCATGGAGCGGCATCAACATGCCATGGTACAAATTTTGTCCCATTTAAGGCAGGTTTGGGTGTATGCTTCTCACAAACCGGAGCTTCCCACAACAAGCATGATGGTTTTCGGTAGGGAACATCCCACATTTGGGGACAAAACGATATCCATTGCCTCTTATTGCTTTCAATTTTTTTGTCATGTCAACATAGAACAACAGGAGTGTTGTGTAAATTTTTGTGATTTTTCAGGGTTCGTTTGGACATTTTTATGTATTATCTGAGTTTTCATGCATTTATATGCATAATTCAAATTTGAACTACATGCGCATGCTCTACTGACTATAAATTGGTTGAAAAATCAAATATATGTCCTTATGTGCATGCTTAGGTCCCATGCAAGAAATGAGATTAAATTTCAAACACCAGGGCACTGTTGATTGCCGGCAAAACATTTAGATGCCTGGTTTTTAAATTCTATTAAATCCAAAACTCGTCTGAAATTCATGAAACTTGGCATGCTATCATGGAGCGGCATCAACATGCCGTGGTACAAATCTTGTCACATTTGAGGCAGGTTTGGGTATATGCTTCTCACAACAAGCATGATGGTTTTTGGTAGGGAACGTCCAACCTTTGGGGACGAAACGATATACATTGCCTCTTATTGGTTTCAAGTTTTTTCTCGTGCCAACATACAACAACATGAGTGTTGTGTGAATTTTTGTGATTTTTCGGGGTTCGTTTGGACATTTTTATGCATTAACTGAGTTTTCAATGCATTTATGTGCATACTTCAAATTTGAACTACATGCGCATGCTCCAGTGCATATAAATTGGTTGAAAAACCGAATCTGTGTCCTTGGGGTGCATGCTTAGGTCCAATGCAAGAAATGAGAATGAATTTCAAACACCAGGGCACCGTTGATTGCCGGCAAAACATTGAGATGCCTGGTTTTTTTAATTCTAGTAAATCCAAAACTCGTCTGAAATTCATGAAACTTGGCATGATATCATGGAGCGGCATCAACATGCCATGGTACAAATTCTGTACCATTTGGGGCAGGTTTGGGTGTATGCTTCTCACAAACCGGAGCTTCTCATAACAAGCATGATGGTTTTCGGTAGGGAACGTCCCACCTTTGGGGACGAAACTATATCCATTGCCTCTTATTCCTTTCAATTTTTTCTCGTGCCAACATAGAACAACAGGAGTGTTGTGTCAGTTTTTGTGATTTTTCGGGGTTCGTTTGGACATTTTTATGTATTAACTAAGTTTTCAATGCATTTATATGCATAATTCAAATTTGAACTACATGTGCATGCTCTAGTGACTATAAATTGGTTGAAAAATCAAATCTATGTCCTTATGTGCATGCTTAGGTCCCATGCCAGAAATGAGATTAAATTTCAAACACCAGGGCACTGTTGATTGCCGGCAAAACATTTAGATGCCTGGTTTTTAAATTTTAGTAAATCCAAAACTCGTCCGGTGCGCAGGTTCACCGGGAAGCGTGCGAGATGTTCAACGCAGGATTTGTGCATCTCTACAACGCAAACAGTTCAGTGAAGCAGTAGAGCGACAGAAAAATAAACCAAAAAATATACGTGTTGCCACACGCCCCGTGTGTCATGCGACCAGGCGTGAGTTGATGGGGAGGTGTGTGTATCGACGGGGAGGCGTGCGAGTAGCTGTGCGAAATGATGGTAGGAATGGCAGACGTCCACCGCGCAGGCTCACCGGGAGGCGAGACAACTTTTGACCACAGCCTGCCTCGCTCCCACTGGTCCGTATTAATTGCGTGCCCGAGCCGCCGGCCATAATAGGCGGCCGCACCCCCAGTCCACAGTGGTCACCGACGTCTGGACTCCGGAGTGTATGACGATGCCGCGAAGCGCACCATCGGAGGGAGTGGCGACGCCGGGGCTGGTGAAGCACCCGCACAACGCGTCAAGCTGGACACAGAGGTTTCCGTCGCCGCCGACGAGGTCTCGCGCTGGCAGCAGCATGACCTTGAATTCGTCGGCGCCATCATGCCCCCCCCAGCTGGAACCGGAGGTCAACAGCATCTCCGATAACAACTGCGACTCCGACGGAAAACCGGTTAGTTACCTATATGTTTGTGCCTTTTCCTTCCTGATCTTGGGAATTCATTTCGAATGTCCTACATGTTATGCCATTTTTTCTTTCATATTGGTATGAACACAGATGAGGCTCCAACCAGCGCCGCTGCCGGATGTAGATCTTCGACCCGGCTGTGCGACCAGAAGCGCCCCCCTGGACCCGAGGAACCAGTAGAATCTCCGGCGGACCACTGATACGTCTCCAACGTATCTATAATTTTTTATTGCTCCATGCTACTTTATCTATCGTTTTGGACAATATTGGGCTTTATTTTCCACTTTTATATTATTTTTGGGACTAACCTATTAACCGGAGGCCCAGCCCAGAATTGCTGTTTTTGCCTATTTCAGTATTTCGAGGAAACAAAATATCAAACGGAGTCCAAACAGAATGAAACCTTCGGGAACGTGATCTTCTCACCGAACGTGATCCAGGAGACTTGGACCCTACTCCAAGAAGTTTCCGGGGAGGTCACGAGGGTGGAGGGCGCGCCCCCCCTAGGCGCGCCCCCCTGCCTCGTGGGCCCCTCGGATCTCCACCGACGTGCTCCTTCCTCCTATATATACCTACGTACCCCCAATAGACCAGAAGCGGAGCCAAAAACCTAATTCCATCGCCGCAACTTCCTGTATCCGCGAGATCCCATCTTGGGGCCTGTTCTGGAGCTCCGCTGGAGAGGGCATCCATCACGGAGGGCTTCTACATCAACACCATAGCCCTTCCGATGAAGTGTGAGTAGTTTACTTCAGACCTTCGGGTCCATAGCTAGTAGCTAGATGCCTTCTTCTCTCTTTTTGGATCTCAATACAATGTTCTCCCCCTCTCTCGTGGAGATCTATTCGATGTAATCTTCTTTTTGCGGTGTGTTTGTTGAGAACGATGAATTGTGGGTTTATGATCCAACTTATCTATGAATAATATTTGAATCTTCTCTGAATTCTTTTATGTATGATTGAGTTATCTTTGCAAGTCTCTTCGAATTATCCGTTTGGTTTGGCCAACTAGATTGGTAGTTCTTGCAATGGGAGAAGTGTTTAGCTTTGGGTTCAACCTTGCGGTGTCCTTACTCAGTGACAGAAAGAGTTGCAAGGCACGTATTGTATTGTTGCCATCGAGGATAACAAGATGGGGTATTTATCATATTGCATGAATTTATTCCTCTACATCATGTCATCTTGCTTAAGGCGTTACTCTGTTTTTAACTTAATACTCTAGATGCATGCTGGATAGCGGTCGATAAGTGGAGTAATTGTAGTAGATGCAGGCAGGAGTCGGTCTACTTGTCACGGACGTGATGCCTATATACATGATCATACCTAGATAACCTCATAACTATGCTCAATTCTATCAATTACTCAACAGTAATTTGTTCACCCACCGTAGAATATCTATGCTCTCGAGAGAAGCCACTAGTGAAACCTATGGCCCCCGGGTCTATTCTCATCATATCAATCTCCATTACTTTATTTTACTTCTTTTGATTTTACTTTTCACTTTGCATCTTTATACCAAAAATATTATCTCTATCAGATCTCACTCTCGTAAGTGACCATGAAGGGATTGACAACCCCTAAGCGTTGGTTGCGAGTTGCTACCGTTTTGTGCAAGTATGAGGGACTTGCGCGTGACCTCCTACTGGATTGATACCTTGGTTCTCAAAAACTGAGGGAAATACTTACGCTACTGTGCTGCATCACCCCCTCCTCTTCGGGGAAAACCAACGCTAGCTCGAGACGTAGCAAGAAGGATTTCTAGCTCCGTTGCCGGGGAGGCCTACGCCAAGTCAAGTCAAGATTTAATCTCCCGTTAACGAGCCATTTCTGGCGCCGTTGCCGGGGAGCGCCTACGCAAAAGTCAACATACCAAGTACCCATCACAATCTATATCTCTCGCATTACATTATTTGCCAATTGCCTCTCGTTTTCCTCTCCCGCACTTCACCCTTGCCGTTTTATTCGCCCTCTCTTTCCCAATCTCCTCCTCTTTTTCCCTTTGCCTTTTGTTTGCTCGTGTGTTAGTTTGCTTACCTGTCGCTATGTCGAATTCCTTATCTTCTCCGTTATCTCCCGAGAATGAAGTGCTAAATTTTAAACAAAGGGAGGGAGAAAATCTAAAGATGCTTGGTATAGAATTTGCAATGCTCAAAATAGATCTACCAGGAAGCAATCTACTTCAGTCCTTCTTCGCAATTTTTATGTAGGTGCTAATCCTTGGTATAGATATATCCTTGATACCATTACCGGAGGGAATTTTTTGGGTAGCCATACTTTTGATTCCTATAATGTTTTAATAGATTTATTTGGCTCACCTCCCCTTTTGGTTAATGGAACTGTGTTAACCTTGGAGCATGTTATGCAAAGGCTTGAAATTATTGAAAACAAAGTTGCTACCATTGAATCCATTGAAAATCTAGATAAAAAGATTCATAATCAAATTACTCAATATGGATCTAAGTTAGGAATGACTTTGAAAAATATTAAGGAGCAGGAACCCATGGTTAATGAAAAAATAAATCTAGACTCTACTCGAATCGATAAACTTGAGGGTATCACACCAACTTGGGAACTACTTTTTCTTCCGTAAAAAGTACTCCTAGTCCTCCCACTAAAATTGCCAAGTTTATGTATGTTCCTAAAAATAAGGGTGAATCATCTAGTAAGGAAAATGCGGATCTTAAATCTATAAGTATTCACCCGGATCTTTTTACAATCATTAAGGAACCATTTGCCACGAATGAATTTTTGATCTCATGCCTAAAAGTTTGATAATCACTAGAAAGAAACAAAATTCTAAAGGAGGTGGATGCCTCATTGAAGGATTGCCTACCAAAGATGGCAATACCTAGATCTATCCTTGCTTTTATGCCTAGGTAGGGGTGTTAAACGATAGCGCTTGTTGGTAGGCAATCCAATTTTATTTTGTGTTTTTTTGTTTTTGGTTCTGTTTAGGAATAAATAATCCATCTAGATTCTGTTTAGATGTGGTTTTATCTTTTAAAAGTGTTTGTGCCAAGTTAAACCTATTAGATCTTCTTGGAAGATAGTTATTTGATCTTGCTGTAATTTCCAGAATCTTTGCGCTCAGTGCCCGAATTGTTAAAAATCACCAGAACGTGATAAAATAGTGATTCCAATTACTGCTGATCTATAAACAAATTGCCCAGGTCGTCTAATTTTGGTAGAATTGTTCGGATTCCAGAAGTTTGCGTTAGTAACAAATTACTACAGACAGTTCTGTTTTTGACAGATTCTGTTTTGCGTGTGTTGTTTGCTTATTTTGATGAATCTATGGCTAGTAAAATAGTTTATAAACCATAGAGAAGTTGGAATACAGTAGGTTTAACACCAATACAAATAAAGAACAAGTTCACTACAGTACCTTAAAGTAGTCTTTTGTTTTCTTTCTCTAACGGAGCTCACGAGATTTCTATTGAGTTTTGTGTTGTGAAGTTTTCAAGTTTTGGGTGAATTCTTTTGATGGATTATGGAACAAGGAGTGGCAAGAGCCTAAGATTGGGGATGCCCATGGCACCCCCAAGATAATCCAAGGACACCAAAAAGTCAAAGCTTGGGGATGCCCCGGAAGGCATCCCCTCTTTCGTCCACTTCCATCGGTAATTTACTTGGAGCTATATTTTTATTCGCCACATGATATGTGTTTTGCTTGGAGCATCTTGTGTTATTTGTGTCTTTGCTTGTTAGTCTACCACAATCATCCTTGCTGTACACACCTTTTGATACAGCCATGTATGAATTGAAATTTGTTAGAATACTCTATGTGCTTCACTTATATCTTTTGAGCTTGATAGTTTACTCTATGTGCTTCACTTATATCTTTTTGAGCGTGATAATTTTTGCTCTAGTTCTTCACTTAGATCTTTTAGAGCACGGTGGTGGTTTGCTTTAAAGAAACTTGATCTCTCATGCTACACTTAGATTATTTTGAGAGTCGTTAATAGCATGGTAATTTGCTTAATGTTAATATACTTGGTATTCAAGATATATGAAACTTTCTTTTTAGTGGGTTGAATACTAAGATAAGTTTGATGCTTGATAACTGTTTTGAGATATGGAGGTGATAATATCATAGTCGTGCTAGTTGAGTAGTTGTGAATTTGAGAAATACTTGTGTTGAAGTTAGCAAGTCCCGTAGCATGCACGTATGGTTAAAGTTGTGTAACAAATTTGAAGCATGAAGTGCACCTGGCTTGTGCATCCTTATGAGTGGCGGTCGGGGACGAGCGATGGTCTTTTCCTACCAATCTATCCCCCTAGGAGCATGCGCGTAGTACTTGATTTTTGATGACTTCTAAATTTTTGCAATAAGTATATGAGTTCTTTTGACTAATGTTGAGTCCATGGATTATACGCACTTTTACCTTTCCGCCATTTGCTAGCCTCTTCGGTACCGTGCATTGCCCTTTCTCACATTGAGATTTGGTGCAAACTTCGCCGGTGCATCCAAACCCTGTGATATGATACGCTCTTTCACACATAAACCTCCCTATATCTTCCTCAAAATAGCGACCATACCTACCTATCATGGCATTTCCATAGCCACTCCGAGATATATTTCCATGCAACTTCCATCATCATCATCATCATGACATGCTTTACTTTTGTCATATTGCCATTGCATGATCTTGTAGTTGACATCGTATTTGTGGCAAAGCCACCATGCATTATTTTTCATACATGTCACTCTTGATTCATTGCACCATCCCGGTACACCACCGGAGGCATTCATAATAGAGTCATATCTTGTTCTAGTATCGAGTTGTAATCATTATGTTGTAATCAATAGAAGTGTGATGATCATCATTATTAGAGCATTGCCCAATCAAAAAAGAGAGAGAGAGAGAGAAAGGCCAAAAAGAAAAAAAAAAGGCCCAAAAAAGAGAAAATAAAAAGGGTAATGCTACTATCTCTTTTTCCTTGTGCTTCAAAGTAGCACCTTGTTCTTCATGTAGTGAGTCTCATATATTGTGCTTCAAAGTAGCACCATGATTTTCATATAGTGAGTCTCATAAGTTGTCTTGTTCCTACTAGTGGGAAATTTTCATTATAGAACTTGGCTTGTATATTCCAACGATGGGCATCCTCAAAATGCCCTAGGTCTTCATGAGCAAGCAAGTTGGATGCACACCCACTAGTTTTCTTTTGTTGAGCATTCTTAGCTCTAGTGCATCCGTTGCATGGCAATCCCTACTCCTTGCATTAACATCAATTGATGGGCATCTCCATAGCTCATTGATTAGCCTCGTTGATGTGAGACTTTCTCCTTTTTTGTCTTCTCCACACAATCCCCATCGTCATATTCTATACCACCCATAGTGCTATGTCCATGGCTCGCGCTCATGTATTGTGTGAAGGTTGAAAAAGTTTGAGATTATTTGAGTATGAAACAATTGCTTGGCTTGTCATCGGGGGTATAGAAGTTGGGAACATCTTTGTGTGACGAAAATGAAGCATAGCCTAACTTTATGATTTTGTAGGGATGAACTTCCTTTGGCCATGTTATTTTGAGATGACATAATTGTTTGATTAGCATGCTTGAAGTATTATCATTTTTTATGTCAATATGAACTTTTGTCTTGAACCTTTCGGATCTGAATATTCATACCATGATTAAGAAGCTTTACATTGAAATTATGCCAAAGTATCACTCCACATCAAAAATTCTATTTTTATCATTTACCTACTCGAGGACGAGCAGGAATTAAGCTTGGGGATGCCTGATATGTCTCCAACGTATCTATAATTTTTGATTGCTCCATGCTACTTTATCTACTATTTTGGACTATATTGGGCTTTATTTTCCACTTTTATATTATTTTTGGGACTAACCTATTAACCGGAGGCCCAGCCCGGAATTGCTGTTTTCTGCCTATTTCAGTATTTCGAGGAAACAGAATATCAAACGGAGTCCAAACGGAATGAAACCTTCGGGAACGTGATCTTCTCATCGAACGTGATCCAAGAGACTTGGACCCTACTCCAAGAAGTTTCCGGGGAGGTCACGAGGGTGGAGGGCGCCCCCCCCCCCCCCCGGGCGCGCCCCCCTGCCTCGTGGGCCCCTTGGAGCTCCACCGACGTGCTCCTTCCTCCTATATATACCTACGTACCCCCAATAGACCAGAGACAGAGCCAAAAACCTAATTCCACCGCCGCAACTTCCTGTATCCGCGAGATCCCATCTTGGGGCCTGTTCCGGAGCTCCGCCGGAGAGGGCATCCATCACGGAGGGCTTCTACATCAACACCATAGCCCTTCCGATGAAGTGTGAGTAGTTTACTTGAGACCTTCGGGTCCATAGCTACTAGCTAGATGGCTTCTTCTCTCTTTTTGGATCTCAATACAATGTTCTCCCCCTCTCTCGTGGAGATCTATTCGATGTAATCTTCTTTTTGCGGTGTGTTTGTTGAGACCGATGGATTGTGGGTTTATGATCCAACTTATCTATGAATAATATTTGAATCTTCTCTGAGTTCTTTTATGTATGATTGAGTTATCTTTGCAAGTCTCTTCGAATTATCCGTTTGGTTTGGCCAACTAGATTGGTAGTTCTTGCAATGGGAGAAGTGTTTAGCTTTGGGTTCAATCTTGCGGTGTCCTTACTCAATGACAGAAAGAGTTGCAAGGCACGTATTGTATTGTTGCCATCGAGGATAACAAGATGGGGTATTTATCATATTGCATGAATTTATTCCTCTACATCATGTCATCTTGCTTAAGGCGTTACTCTGTTTTTAACTTAATACTCTAGATGCATGCTGGATAGCGGTCGATGAGTGGAGTAATAGTAGTAGATGCAGGCAGGAGTCGGTCTACTTGTCACGGACGTGATGCCTATATGCATGATCATACCTAGATAACCTCATAACTATGCTCAATTCTATCAATTGCTCAACAGTAATTTGTTCACCCACCGTAGAATATCTATGCTCTTGAGAGAAGCCACTAGTGAAACCTATGGCCCCTGGGTCTATTCTCATCATATCAATCTCCATTACTTTATTTTACTTGTTTTGCTTTTACTTTTCACTTTGCATCTTTATACCAAAAATATTATCTCTATCAGATCTCACTCTCGTAAGTGACCGTGAAGGGATTGACAACCCCTAAGCGTTGGTTGCGAGTTGCTACCGTTTTGTGCAGGTACGAGGGACTTGCGCGTGACCTCCTACTGGATTGATACCTTGGTTCTCAAAAACTGAGGAAAATACTTACGCTACTGTGCTGCATCACCCCCTCCTCTTCGAGGAAAACCAACGCTAGCTCGAGATGTAGCAACCACATCAGCGATCTCCCGGACGGAATCCTTGGGGAGATCATCTCCCTTCTCCCCAACAAGGATGGCTGCCGCATACAAGTCCTCGAATCTTAGTGGCGCACTCTATGGCGCACCGCGCCTCTTAATCTCGACTGTCGTCAGCTATCTATCGATGATGATTCTGAACTCCCCGGAGCCATCATCTCCTCCCACAGGGGCTTCGTTCAATGCATCTGCATCCTGACATGCTACCTGCTAGACATACCCTGCACGGTGCCCACCTGCTTGACATCCCGTCAATTCGATAAACTCCAGCAGCTTGAGTTCTACCATTACAGCGATAGGTTTCCACCAAGAGTTGCATCTATGCCCTCACCACCAATGCCCATCTCATGGTTTTCCTCCTCTCTCCACATCGTCACCTTGACCCGGTGCCATATACCAGACTATCTGATACAAATGCATCGACTGTCAGTGCTGAAAAAACTTGCGCTTGTATTGGTTGATCTGTCGGTGGCCTCACTTCATAGCATCATCCACTCTAGCTGTCCTGCACTGCAGCGTTCGGTGCTTGTTTTTGGAATAGGAATCCATATCCCTTGTCTCAAAATAAAGTCGTCTCTCCTTGTAAGCATTGGAATTCATTTTGAAGGACAGGAGCTCATCATCGAAGACGCCCCTTCACTTCAAAGGTTGCTCCTTAATTGTTGTTATAAACCTTCACAATTAATTGTGGTCTCTGCGCCTAAACTAGAGACCTTGGGTGCAATTTGTGATCCGCTTGAATGGTCCGAGATGGTGTTTGCCTCCACACCTATTGAGGTATTGTATATTATTCACGTACACTTTTGTAATTTGCATTTTTCATTTGTGCGCATAAGTTAAGTATCATCTTGGAGTACACTTTCAGTGCTAATATTATGTACTATTCTCAATGAAGCGCTTGTCCATCCTATCAGTGGTGGTGGATTCTGTCAAGACCTTATATATCACTATGTAGTGTTTTGATGTCAACATCATTATTGCCTTGCTACAATGCTTTCCATGTGTGGAGAATTTGTATATGAAGGTGATGATTTCACGCACATTGAAAGCCCATATATATTGTACTATAATTAATCGTTCAGCTATCACTCTTTCAACATAATCTTTTTTAGAAATTAACTATTTTCAATCTTCATCTCTATTTAAGCACTAACACATGGAAAAAAGGTATAACCAATCGATGGTTCAAGAAGCACCAGAATTTTCTCAGATCTCACGAAATTCATTTGAAGACATTAACACTAGAAGGATATGCATCCAACAATGCAAACACCAGCTTTGTCACATTCTTCATGTCGAATGCGAGGGCACTATTGTCCGTGAGGATTACGTTTTTCAACAAGAAATTTCTGACGGCTGCAGGTGTTGAACAACATAAAATGAAGTTTCATGTGGACCTAAGGGCTTCCGGTCGTGCTCGGCTTCTATTTACAACAACTTGTCATCATAGACCCGTAGAATTTTTGGCCGTTGATCTTGATTTTATGGATCAGACCGATCCATTTGATTGTGACTACCGAAAACTTTGGTTCAGTTAGATGTCATTGTCCTGTTCAATCTGAATTTTGTCTAAACCTGATGAGCAATTAATCCTCATGCTTTTGTATTGTTTGTGAGCTGGAGTTAGATATTGTTGCCCTTTTCAACTCGGCTTTGACCCATATTTTCTTTCATACAGGGCCAATGGCTTGCCATTTCTTTAATTAAGACATAAATATTATAAGCATTCACAACATAGGCAAAGAACATCACTCTCACGGGATCCTTGAGATCTTTGTTCATTACAGAACCACAAGTTTTTAGTGCCCACCAGCACCCACAAACTTATTTTCAGCTTGCACACCAAGGGTTGTAATTCTTAATAAGAAAAGCTGCATGGTAGTCACATATTTGGATTTATCGTTTGGGACCCACGAGGAAAAAGCCAATCCAGGGCGGTGCCGACTCGACAGTAAACATTGAGAAACCTGGTTTTAAAATTACTGTAAATCCAAAACTCGCCTCAAAATCATGAACTTGACATGGTGTTATGTCATAGCACCAACATGTTGTGGTAAAAAACTAGTCCAATTTGGGTCAAGTTTTGGTAGAATCTTCTTACAAACCGGAGGCATTCTAATTATTGTGGTAATTCCTAGCTTATTTCTCTTTTTATTGGTTAACCCGTCAAATACTTTTTATATATAATAGATATGTGTGCCCGTCTAGCGCACACACGTTGATCTGTCTAACTGTTTCAGTTGTTGTGGCTAATCGCAAACAGTTCATCCATGTAAAGTGTATGCCATCAATCGCAGACACTTAGATCTGGCTGACCGGTTTTTGTTCTATTGCCTAATCGCAAACACTTAACCCTTCTGAAGCGTATGCCCTCAATCACACACACCTTGATCTGGCTGACCGTTTCTTTTGTGTTGCCTAATCACAAACAGTTCATCCGAGTGAACCGCATGCTATATATCTCACACACCTTCATCTGGCTGCCCGTTTCTTTTGTGTGGCCTAATCACAAACAGTTCATCCGAGTGAGCCGTATGCTCTATATCGCACACGCCTTCATCATGATGCCCGTTTCTTTTGTTCCGCCTCATCGCAAATAGTTCATTTTACTGAACCATATGCCCTGGATCGACACGCAACTAAAATCTGAACCATGTTTGATGGCTCCGCCATCGCAAATGTTTTGCACCTTTTTTGACGGTTCTTTCACACCATCGTTTGCGATTATTGCATTGCACACAGTTTCGTCGAAGGGTCTCTAATCGTAGTGTCGCGTTAGCAGCATCCTGCAGTAGTGTGCGATGAAGAATCACTCCAAAGTTCCTATCTAGCGGAGAACATAAGAATAAATTGTTTGTAGGGTATGAAACCACCTCAAAGCTATTCTTACCGGTCGATCTATTCAAGAGTTCGTACTAAAATAACACAAAGCTATTCTTTCGGTCCGATCTATCCTAGAGTTCGTACTAAAATAACACTAAAGCAAATTCTTATTCGTAATACTCAATCCAACACAAAGAACTTCAAAGAGTGCCCCAAGATTTCTACCGAAGAAACAAAGAGAAGAAAGTGCATCAACCCCTATGCATAGATTACCCCAATGTCACCTCGGGAATCCGCGAGTTGAGTGCCAAAACATGTATCAAGTGAATCAATACGATACCCCGTTGTCACCATGAGTATTGAATTGCAAGAAATATATCAAGTGTTCTCAAATCCATAAAAGTATTCGATTCGATAACAACGAAATCTCAAAGGGAAAACTCAATTCATCACAACAAGATAGAGAGGGGAAAACACCATATGATCCAACTATATTAACAAAGCACGCAATACATCAAGATCGTGACATCTTAAGAACACACGAGAGAGAGAGAGATTAAACACATAGCTACTGGTACAAACCCTCAGCCCCGAGGGTGGACTACTCCCTCCTCATCATGGTGGCCGCCGGGATGATGAAGATAGCCACCGGTGATGATCTCCTCCTCCGGCAGGGTGCCAGAACAGGGTCTAGATTGGATCTCGTGGATACAGAGGCCTTGCGGTGGTGGAACTTATGATCTAGGTTAACCTCGAAGGGTTTTGGAATATTTGTGAATTTATAGGGTGAAGAGGGGGTGCGGGAGGCCACCGAGGTGGGCATAACCCACCTAGGCGCGCCCTGGTGCATTGCGCCCCCCTCGGGGCACCCCCAGGTGCTGCTCTGGCCTATCCTGGGTGTTCTAGTCCATAAAAATTCTCCAAAAAGTTTTGCTGCATTTGGACTCCATGTGATATTGATTTCCTATTATGTAAAAAACATGCAAAAACAACAACTGGCACTTGGCACTACGTCAATAGGTTAGTCCCAAAAACTGATATAAATGATTGTAAAATGCTTGTAAAACATCCAAGAATGATAATATAACAACATGGAATGATAAAAAAATTATAGATACGTTGGAGACGTATCAACTTACAAGGTCGATTTTCCCACTAAAGAGGATCAGTTGCATATCCTTAAGTTTGGCATGTGCAGAGTACCGAGTACTAACATTATCATGGCATTTGACGAATGGAAGCAGAAAGAGCCTGAGGGTATACCTTTAGAGAAGGTTTGGTTACGGTTCTATGGTGCACCACCCAAACCGCTGAATCACTTTTTGGTAACCTAGAGCTTGGGATCTCTCATTGGTAAGACGGAACAGGTAGATATGTCGTTCACTCGTGCACATGGAGCTGCGAGGTTACTTGTCAGTGTAGTCAGTGTTGAGTTCTTGCCGGATGTGGTCAAGTGGACTCATGCCAGGGTCACGTACGTGCTAGAGATTGAGATAGAGGATACCCCGATACCTCAGGAGGGGGTCAGCTTCAGGACATGGATACGACAGAGGGGGATGGAGCCCCCGCGAATCAAGACAAAGGGTCGGATAACACACCACGTGAGACGGCTAAGGGGCCGAATTCGCAGTCTGATAAGGCGGATAAGTCTACCAAGGGGACGGCATATTCCACTACTCCGACGAATACACTTCGTTTTGGTTCTTTTGGATCGCAGTCTGCTCCCAGTAAGCTTTGGAGCAACAGAGTCAAGACGGATGATCCGGAGGAACTTGAGTTATCACCGGTGATACTCCCTGACTGTATATCGCGGATGGTGCCCACTCCATCGAGTGAGGTCTCTGGACCGACGGGAGGCTCACCGATTCTTGAGGATGTGGTAGCCAGAGGACCGACCATCCAGGAGGCCCACACCAGCACTACGATCCCTGTATCTTCGAGCGTCAGCCCGCTTGGAGAGAAGAGGGACACCTCGGTGGTCTCCGCGGCTACCGTTTCTATGGATGATAGGTCGCACAACGCGAGTGGGGGGCTGTGGGCAGGAGGCTCTCACCACCCTTCCACCCGTGGTGACCCCGAGCCACAGAGGGGGAGGGACGCAGGCACGAGGCCCGCGCTTCTCCCTCACCACGGATCAGCTCCGGCAGCGTGAGGAGGGGCACGGATAGGAGACCCTCAGCGCCCTTTCTCCTGTGACAAGTCCAGGCCGTGCTAACGGTTTGGTGGGGAGTGGGACTATCGAGCAGGAGGCTCCGTGGTCTCGTTCTCCCGTTGTTGCTGCTAGCGATGCCTGCTCAACCATGGCTTCTCTGGTAGGGCCAATGGCAGGCGGCCATAGCCTATTTAGCTCGGTGGAGTTTGGTCCACTTGGGAGTCAGGCAGGAGGCCTTACCCCGAGCGGGGCTTCGCGGGACGAGATTGTTGCCTTCGGAGGGATCACGGATCCCTTGTCTGATGGTCGACGAATGAGCAGCCGCCTCCAGGATCAGCCGAACGTTGACGACCTGCAGCTAGGGCGCGCCTTGCGGGCGGCCAAGCTTCGTGACATTGAGGTCACTACTGGTATGTGATACGTCTCCAACGTATCTATAATTTTTGATTGTTCCATGCTATTATATTATATGTTTTGGATGTTTAATGGGCTTTATTATGCACTTTTATATTACTTTTGGGACTACCCTACTAACCGGAGGCCCAGTGCAAATTGTTGTTTTTTGCCTATTTCAGTGTTTCGCAGAAAAGGAATATCAAACGGAGTCCAAATGGAATGAAACTTTCGGGACAGTCGTTTTTGGAACAAACACAATCCAGGAGACTTGGAGTGGACGTCAAGGAAGAAACAAGGCGGCCACGAGGTAGGGGGCGCGCCCAGGGGGGTAGACGCGCCCCCCACCCTCGTGGGCCCCTCGTTATTAGCTAGATGGCTTCTTCTCTCTCTTTGGATCTCAATACAAAGTTCTCCTCGGTCTACTTGGAGATCTATTCAATGTAATTCTTTTTGCGGTGTGTTTGTCGAGATCCGATGAATTGTGGGTTTATGATCAAGATTATCTATGAACAATATTTGATTCTTCTCTGAATTCTTTTATGTATGATTTGTTATCTTTGCAAGTCTCTTCGAATTATCAGTTTGATTTGGCCTACTAGATTGATCTTTCTTGCAATGGGAGAAGTGCTTAGCTTTGGGTTCAATCTTGCGGTGTCCTTTCCCAGTGATAGCAGGGGTAGCAAGGCATGTATTTTATTGTTGCCATCGAGGATAAAAAGATGGGGTTTATATCATATTGCTTGAGTTTATCCCTCTACATCATGTCATCTTGCTTAATGCGTTACTCCGTTCTTATGAACTTAATACTCTCCGTTCTTATGAACTTAATACTCTAGATGCATGCTGGATAGCGGTCGATGTATGGAGTAATAGTAGTAGATGCAGAATCGTTTCGATCTACTTGTCATGGACGTGATGCCTATATACATGATCCTGCCTAGATATTCTCATAACTATGCGCTTTTCTATCAATTGCTCGACAGTAATTTGTTCACCCACCGTAAAATATGCTATCTTGAGAGAAGCCACTAGTGAAACCTATGGCCCCTGGGTCTCTTTTCTATCATATTACATCTCGTTTACTATTTTGCAATCTTTACTTTTCAATCTATACAACAAAAATACCAAAAATATTTATCTTATTATCTCTATCAAATCTCACTTTTGCAAGTGGCCGTGAAGGGATTGACAACCCCTTTATCGCGTTGGTTGCAAGGTTCTTATTTGTTTGTGCAGGTACTAGGCGACTTCAGTGTAACCTCCTACTGGATTGATACCTTGGTTCTCAAAACTGAGGGAAATACTTACGCTACTTTGCTGCATCACCCTTTCCTCCTAAAGGGAAAACCAACACATGCTCGAGAGGTAGCAGTATGTCAGTTAATACTTCCAATTCCATTTTGCATTTTTCTGACGATGAGATAATTAATAATGCAAATCAGTTGGGAGTTTCACTAGTCAGAAATGGAAAAGAAATTGCTAAATATGTTAATGATATACTTGATATAGAAGCGGAACGAGCTTTAGAGATGATTCGAAACTTAGCGGTTGTTAAACCATTAAATGATTCAGAAATCTATGCATTGGGTGTTAGGTTTCGTGATAGTCTTTATGTGGATATTGCACCCCCACCTGCCGAAGAGGAGGACGAGAGTTTTATATCTCCGAGGGGGTCGAATCATGCAGATTCTAAGGCATATAGGCTCCCTGAGCTTGGTTGTATGGACCGAGTTGATGAGCAAAGCAAGCCTAAGCGCAAGTGGAACCGAAAGATATATCCAGCCTCGGCGGTGCGCAGAAGTGCTAGAATCTGGACTAATAAAAAATTCCATGATGAAGTATGAAAGGAATCTTTTGGAATAGCAGAGGTCTGGCTGACTTGGCTAAACGAAGGTTTCTGGCGGATGCTTCTATAGAACACAAGTTAGATTTTATCGCCCTCTCTGAAACTGGTAGAGAAAATTTTACCTCTCAGTTTCTTGGCACCTTATCGGGAGGAGTTGATTTTGATTGGCATTGCTTGCCCCCAAGAGGTAGATCTGGTGGGATTTTACTTGGGGTGAAGTGCGCCACGTTGGAGGTTCGGAATGTTGTCATGGGAGATTTTGTGGTTAAGTTTCGAGTCCGACCGAAGGTTGACGGTTTCCAGTGGGCACTCGTGGTAGTGTATGGAGCCGCACAGCCTGAGTTAAAACCAGATTTTTTGGCTGACTTAGTCCGTATTTGCAGAAATGAAAGGCTCCCAATTCTGGTTGGAGGTAATTTTAATATTATACGACGACGGGATGAAAAGAACAATGATAACTTTGACGGCAGATGGTCGTTTATGTTCAACACAATTATTGAAAGTATGGATCTTAGGGAGATCGAGCTTTCTAGTATAAAATTCACTTGCGCCAACACTTTGCCAAATCCAACATATGAGAAGTTGGATCGTGTTCCCACCAGCGTGGAATGGGAGCAGAAGTTTCCCTTGGTGACGGTCCAAGTGTTGTCGCGCGGGATATCTGACCATACCCCACTGCTTGTTGACTCTGGGGAGGCAACTCATGCGGGAAATAAAAATATCTTCTCTTTTGAATTAGCAAGGTCGAGAGAGAAGGTTTCTTGGATCTGATAGCACAGGAGTGGGCAAAAGATTCAGGAGGGAGATCGAGCATAGAAAGATGGCAGAATAAGATTAGGCATTTACGTCAGTTCTTACGCGGTTGGGCAAAACATCCGAGTGGTGTTTATAAGGTTGAAAATGAAAGGCTCCTTAACCTGATCAGTACCTTAGATTTAAAAGCCGAGTCATCCATTTTAGATACTAGAGAGCTAGAAACTAAAGTGGAGGCGGAACTAAGACTAAAAGAATTGCTTTGAGAGGATGAATTGAAATGGGCGCTCAGAGCTAAAGTTCGAAAGGTCGTCCAAGGGGATGATAACACACAATTCTTTCATATTATTGCAAATGGCAATCATAGGAAAAGGAAAATCTTTTAGCTAGAGCAAGATGAGGGGACGATAGTAGGGCAGGAGAACCTAAAATTATACATCACCGATTATTACAAGCAGCTGCCTGGGGCTCGTGATGATAGTTCTATGTCCTTAGACGAGTCGAGGGTTGACGGTATACCTCAACTAGTGACAAATGAAAACGAAATTTTAGCCACTGAGTTTTCGGAGAAAGAGGTGTGTGAGGCAATTTCACAGATGAAGAATAATAAAGCTCCTGGACTGGATGGATTCCCGGCTGAGTTTATAAAGGGTGTTGGTATATTATTAAGGGTGATTTGTTTTCTGGACACTTGCAGCTATTTCACCTAAATTTTGGAACGATAACTCTGCTCCCTAAGAAAACGGATGCGGTGCGGATTGATCCAACCGATATGTCTTCTTAATGCCAGCATTAAGATCTTCACCAAGGTGGGGACTAACAGGCTAACGCGGATTGCACACAGTCTAGTGCAGCAATCTCAATCGGCCTTCATGCTGGACAGAAACATCCTAGAAGGGGTTGTGGTCCTACATGAAACGCTCCATGAGATCCACACGAAAAAACTAGATGGAGTGGTTTTAAGGTGGATTTTGAGAAAGCATACGATAAAGTTAAATGGTCGTTTCTACAGCAGGCCTTGCGGATGAAAGGATTCGATCAATCCTGGAAAAAGCAGGTAGACTCTTTCACAGAAAAAGGCAATGTCGGAATCAAAGTGAATGATGACATAGGTCATTATTTCCAGACACACAAGGGTCTAAGGCAGGGCGACCCGATGTCATCTATTTTGTTTAGCATAGTCGTGGACATGTTGACAATCCTAATAGGAAGAGCTAAAGAAAATGGCCAAGTAGGTGGGCTCGTCCCGCATCTAGTGGACGGAGGAGTACCCATTCTACATTACGCTGATGATACTATCATCTTTATGGAGCATGATCTGGCTAAAGCAAGAAACATGAAACTTCTGTTATGCATGTTCGAACAGTTATCGAGGTTAAAGATTAACTTCCATAAAAGTGAATTGTTCTGCTTTGGGAGAGGTAAAGACAAAAAAGAAGCTTACAAACAATTGTTTGGATGTGAATTAGGGTCGATGCCGTTATATATTTGGGCATACCGATTCACCATCGCAAGCTATCTAACAGCAAATGGAAGAGCATTGAGGATAGATTTGAAAAGAAACTAAGTTGCTAGAAGGGCAAACTTATGTCATATGGAGGCCGACTTATTCTCATTAATTCAGTGCTCATGAGCATGCCAATGTTTCTATTGCCCTTCTTCAAAGTACTAGTTGGGGTCCGGAAAAGACTGGACTTCTATCGATCACATTTTTTTTCTGGCAGAGTGATGAGTTAAAATTGAAAATACAGACTTGCTAAATGGGATATTATCTGTAGGCCAAAAGACCAAGGTGGTCTTGGCATTGAAAATTTAGAGGTGAAGAACAGATGTCTTCTCAGCAAGTGGTTGTACAAGCTATCTGGAGAGACCCATGCCACATGGGCCCAGATCCTTGTAATAAGTACCTTCAGTATAGAACCTTATCTCAGGTGATGGTCAGACCGACCGACTCGCTGTTTGGAAAGGACTGATGAGCATGAAATCAGCCTTCTTCCATAGGATAAAATTCACTGTTGGTAATGGTACTTCTTCTATGAGATGAGAATATGTGGTTAGGGGAGACGCCTCTAGCACTACAAAAAAAGACACATCCATGACATTTTGGGCCGAACGAAATTTTTTTCTGTCGTACATATGACACTTCTATGACGATAATTGTGACAAAACACGGTATCATCATAGATGTGGTGGGCTCCTACTTCTATGACAAAAAATCATGACAGAAAATGGGCTTTTCGTCCTGGGCGGGCCGGAGACGCAGCTGCATGACATTCTTTGGGCCGTCCATGATGGAAAAAATCATGGTAGAAGCGAGGGGGAGGAAAATTTCGGGGAGTTCCCGGTTACGGTGGGAGGTCGGGGGCCGAGCGATGCGCGTTTCTCTCGTACACGTACGCGCGTGTGTGCGAGGCGTTGGCTCTAACTGAACCCGAGCGAGGCGTTGGGCTCTAACTGAACCCGAGCAATTGTACTGCAGGCTACGCGTTACTGAACCCGAGCGATCGATCGATGGCTGTTAACTGAACCTGATCGAGTGATTCCTTGGCTACTGCTGCTAACTAAAGCCGATCGATGCTGCCTCTAGATGAACAGTGAGCGTTGCGGGGGGGGGGGGGTTGGATGAACAGTTCCCGGTGGGGGTGGATGAACAGGACCCCGTGGTGTTGCCTCTGGATGAACAGGACCCCGATTGATCAAGCCGGTTGGGGTTGGATGAAGAGGACCCCGTGGAGGGATGGATGAACAGGACCACCCCATGGAGGGCTGGATGAACAGTACACGGTGGAGGGCAGGATGAACAGTAGCCCGTGGAGGGGTGGTTGAACAGGAGCCCGTGGAGAGGGGTGGTTGAACAGTAGCCGGTGGAGTAGCGCGCGATGGAGGCTGGATGAACAGGAGCCCGTGGAGGTTGGAGGAGGTCGACGGTGGATGAACAGTAGCTCGTGGAGGCTGGAGGGGGTCGACGGTGGAGATGAACATTATCCTGTGGAGTCCAATTTTGCGGTACGCCACACCCCTCCCGATGAACAGGACCCCCGTTTGGACCGTAGCGCTCCAACACAAGTCCGTTTGCTCCGTTTTGCGGCACGCCACACCTCTCCCGATCAACAGGACCCCCGTTTCGACCGTAGGAGGTCCGTTTCCTCCGTTTTGTGGTACGCCACACCCCTCTTGATCAACAGGACCCCCGTTTCGACCGTAGGAGGTCCGTTTCCTCCATTATGCGGTACGCCACACCCCTCCCGATCAACAGGACCCCCGTTTCGACCGTAGGAGGTCCATTTCCTCTGTTGTGCGGTACGCCAGGCCTCGTTTCCATCGCCTCTTCCGTCCAAGACTTTCCGATGAACACGACCACGCATTCCGTTCCGACCCAGCCGCGTTGCCTCCCGATGAACACGACCACGCATTCCGCTGCCTCCCCATGAACACGATGACGACGCTGTTTCTCCGTTCCGACCCAGCCATGTCAACGAGCTCTTGCCGTACGTATGCGCGAGTAGGCGTTCGTAACCCTGCCCGTATGCACACATACATGGCCGTATTTTCTTTCTTGCACCCTGGCCGTTGTACGTCCGTGTACATGCTACGTGCGCGCCTCTACTACGACACGTGCGCGCCTCTACATCGACCAGTATGTACGTACACGTTCGCGACCAGAATGACAACGCTACGTACGCTTCGACCAGGTGGGTCCCGACTGTCAGGCACTTCCTTGCCTGCGAAGATGTAGCTGGTGGGTCCCAGCAGTCAAGGGCGAATCGTTTTTTTTTGCCGGGACGCACGTCCTTGCGTGCGAAGATGTAGATGGTTGGTCCCAACAGTCGGGGGGCCGGTGGGTCCCAGCAGTCAGGGGGGGCGAATTGTTTTGGTTTTATTTATTTTTTTGCCCGGACGCACTTCCTTGCGTGCGAAGATGTAGCTGGTGGGTCCCAGCAGTCAGGGGGCGAATCGTTTTTTTTTGCCCGGACGCACTTCCTTGCGTGGGAAGGTGTAGCTGGTGGGTCCTAGCAGTCAGGGGGGAAATGTTTTTTCGTGAAATACGGTGGCCCGTCCGGTGGGTCCCTGCTGTCAGGTGGAGGAATCATTATTTTCCGCATAATAAGGAGGCACTTCCTTGCTGCCGCCGTGGACCCGGCTGTCAGCCACTCCACGTATAGTCCACGTCCGATAGAGCCTAGGAAGGGGACGACGCGGAGCCGGTGAAGACGCGGCAGTGGATGCCCACGCGGAGAGGAGTATGAGGGTTCACTCGTTCGGCTGCGGTGTGAGACTGCCGTCGCCGCAGGGCCTGGCCAGCGATGGGAATAGTAGGGGCGGTGAGGCCTCCACGGCAGCACAACCGGCCACGAGAGGCAGGAGCAGGCGGCACGACCGGCGCTGCTTTGGGCGGCTGGAGCAAGAAGACCAGAGGTTGAAGAAGCACTATGGTCGTTGGATGCACATCGTACGGTCACTGCAGCTAGAATCGTTTATATTGACTAAGTTGACAAAGCCCTTGGTACGTCAACTTAGTAGGCCCACAGGTCAGCTTCCGAAACGGTGCGCTCCAGATGTCAGGGGGGAATCATTTTTTGGGCGGGTGAAGCTAGAATATCCGAGATTGAAGAAGAAGCACGGCATCCGTTGGATGGACATCCAATGGCCACTGCTACTAGAACCGTGTGTTGACTATAAGTTGACAAAGCCTTGCATACACGTCAACTCTGTTTTTTTAGGGGACGCGTCAACTTAGTAAGGCCAGAAGTGTGTGGCAGAGAACTTATAGCCCATTTGAGATTTGTAAGAATGTGTAGCCCATTTTGAATTCTAATGGAATTTACTACAACCCATTTACAGTTTGTTAAAAGTATAGCCCATTTCAACCAACCGTTCAAAACAGAATTCAATAAAATTTCCCACATTTTGATGGGAACCGAAACTTTTTTATCCCGAAATTTCTAGTCAGATTAAATAAATTTATATTACGTAAAAATCCAACGAAACATTGCGCTCGCAACAATTAATGAAATTAAAATTTTCATCCAAAAAAAATATTTTATAAAGTAATCACGTGTTTGGTGCATTTTTTTATAGTTACTGCCCAGTTTTTATAATTACATCCCATTTATTATTTCTTAAAGCCCATTTTCTTATTAAGCCTAATGCAACCCTCCTAGGAAAGGTTTGCAGCCCAGCGGGGCGGAGAATAACAACTTGACCTTGCCTGGGTATTCCTAAAAAAAGTATAACTGGGCTAGCCATTTTCAGCTTGAAAAAAATTAATATCTGGGCTGGATATCTGGCCTGGACTAGACGGGCCACAGCCCGCCCAGTTAATACCTGCAGCGATGTTTTCGTTGTTGTTCGGAGGAGAAAAAATAATATCTGGGTTAAACATCGAAAAACTCTGCAGTGCTCACACCTCAAAAACACAAAATACTGCTCGAGCTGCTTGGTCCCAGCTGTCGGCCGCTTCTTGTGCAATTCTCTCGTTTATTGACTACTACATAGGTTGACAATGGTGTGGGACCATGATGTCAAGAAACCATGGGGAAGCAAAAAACATTACTCCAGCGAGCGCTTCCACCTCTGCCTCGTTGTCTCCCGTGGAAACCCCTTTCCTCCCTTTTTTTTGCTCGGGCAAGGACCACTGCATACAGCACGTCCATGCGGTTATTAGGCAAGAAATAAAAGCGCTTTGCATGCTATGAATTACGATGGCTTGCATGGGTAGCTAATAAGGCATCCTCTTAACTGATGTGATTAAATGTTGTGTTTAGAAGAGAGAAATATTCTTCTTTTCCACCAATCTGCTTGCATCTAGGTCGTGATGCACCTTCTAATACGACTTATTCACCTAGACGGAGGGAGTATAGTTTTATACATACATAAATATATATATATATATATATATATATATACATATATATATACATATATATATATATATATATATATATATATATATATATAATAAGGAGGCACTTGCGTACGTGAGGCTATGGACCTGGTGGGTCCCCATTGTCATACTCTCCAAGTAAAGTCATCTCCTCGCTCGCGGGCGCTTTCCGTCTGAAACAGTCAGCGTCGCCCGCCCCGCTTACCGGTGCAGGCGATTGCTCCGCCTTCAAACGACACAAGTGCCATCCGTCCATCCATCTGCCGCCCACATTAATGATATGCGGTTGCCGAGGCGGCTACTCCGGCGCCACACGTCCGTCCCTCCGCCCGCCCACCATTGATACATAAACTGCTGCGCCGGCCATAGCCGCAGTCATCCGCATCCGTTCCCTTTCTCCTGTCCACACCACTACTGCCCACCATGGCTTCCTCGCGCTCCAGCGCTCTTCAGGACGGGCGGACGACGGACCACAAGGAGATGGCAGCCATTGCTGCCGACCGGCTGGCCGGCAGGCCGCCGGAGGACGACGACGTCCCAATGGAGAACATGGTAGTCGACAATCCGGCGCCAACCCCCTCCTCCGCGCCATCCTCGCCGGTGCATTGCACCATGACCATTGGCGAGGCCCGTGCCCAATATATGGACAGTGTGAGGCAGATGCGCAAGAAGCAGTTCCGGGAGGCGCAGGCTGACGCCGCCTACAACCACCATCTCCTCCAGGAGCACCTGCAGGCGGAGGAGCAGATCGCCGTGGAGCGGGCGGAGCAGGAGGCGCTGCTCGACTCGTACCGCTCCGCCCGCAAGGGCCGCCTCGAGCGCTGGCGGTACCGCATGCGGGTGGTGGAGGCTGCGGCCGCCTACAAAGAGGCTAGCAAAGAGGGCGATGAAGCGGGCGAGGCGCTGTTTGGCGAGACCGAGGATGAGGCAGAGGACAATGCCGGCTCCGACAAGTCCCCTCTCCGCTAGCGTCGACGAGGCCCTGCTCCGCCGAGGCCCCACGGCGCCAACAACGAGGCAGAGGACACCGCCGGCACCGCCGAGGCCCCGCCCTGCCAATAACGGGGCAGAGGACATCGCCGGCTCAGCCGAGGCCCCACCCTGCCGGCAACGCGGGGGAGAATTTCCACCGCTCTGCTGAGGCACCGCCCGCCGGCAACGAGACAGAGGACATTGCCGGCTCCGCAGAGGCCCCGCCCCGCTGCCAACGAGGCTGCACCACACAGAAAATGAGGAAGAGTAGAACAGGGTAGGTCGCCGCCGCTCGGGTCCAAGTAAGGCCACCGCTGCTACCCTCCTGTTGAAGCCAAGCTAGGCAGGTTGACCATTGACGACCGGTTAGCTTCTTGGCGGCGACGTGGAGTCAGGGAGTTCTGCTGGAGAACAACGCTGCTTCTACTTAACTGCTGGTGCAGTTGGCTGACTGACACGTGGGTCCAACAGGCCACATGTCAGGTATGCAGTTGCACCTGCAGTTTTGTCACTGAAGCTTCTCTTCGGCTCAGCGGGACACAGGTGGGTAGCTTCGGTTAATTAATTATACCTCCTTCATCACCAAGCTTCCTCCTTCGTGGATCTCATTGGCACTCTTGATGTGGAAGAAAAGGCGAGAGCAAAGGACACACATGCTTGAGGAATTGAGGGAGGATCTAGTGCCAATATGGTACAGAAGAACTTCCAGCCCCACAAGTTCAAGAACAAGGGCAAGTTTGATGGTAAAGCAAAGTTTGATGGGAAGAACAAGGTTGTGCAACACACGAACTTCAAGAAGAAGAATGACAAGAAGAAAGGTGTTTTTCATGTGGTGATACTGCTCCTAGTTGCCCTAATCGCTATGACAAGCTAGGCCAGTTAATTAATTATACCTCCAGCGCACCCCTTTTTAGTGGAAATGTAATGAAATCCGGCATGTTTATATGAAATCCGACCATGTATGAATGAATTTATTTCTATTAGTTCGAATTCATGTATCACTGGCATTGGATGAACATGCAAAACAATACGTACTAGCATTATTCCCAGGGTGATCACCTTGTTTGCAGCAGTTTCACATGTACTCCCTCCGGTCCTTTCTAGTCTGCATACAAGTTTTGTCTGTAGTCAAAGTATCTCTACTTTGACCAATCTTATACAAAAAAGTATGCACTTACACAATGTGCGAAGTAAAAAGGAACAGAAGGAGTACAAAGAGTTTGAGCAGCTTTTTAGCGTTTCTGTACATTGCAATCAAACACACAGGCTTGGCAATCCATGGAGAATATTCAAAACAATCGACGATTATGCATCTGAGCGACTCACATGTCAGAGGCAATATTTACTTCACAAATAAAGAATAAATAAAAATTGATCGACGCTGCTGACAGCAAAGGGCGTCCCATTCGAAAATATCAAATGCATGTCTTGCTAAAATCAATGAGCAAAATTTGACAAGGTTTTCCCATTCCAAAATATCAAATGCCTGCGATTGTGGAATGGGCAGGGTTTGCCATCAGTTCGGACATTGGCATGGCACCTCGTGCTAAATAAATCAGCTGTTCTTTTTGTGCAGTTGCACCAAAATCAACCAAATTCGCGCGTAGTTTGTATGATTTCGCCCTTATATGTTGCAACGCCTTGAACTTATCGGCACCTCCTTTCTTGTGGTGGAAATGAATGATTCGATGTATTCATGAACATTTTGTGCAGTTCCCATTGAAATCAAGTTGAGCACCCCTGTTTGCACAAATACAAAAAGTGATTAGTATAGAGCAAACTGTACTATGAATTGACAGTTTCAACAGGCACATACATGGTCCATGTAGAGCACACTTTTAGAAAAATGGAACTCACCAGAAAGAATCCTAGGACAACAGAAAAAAAATGGAGATTTTGTCTGTCCTTCTGAGCTGAAGTTAGTTTGGTCTTGTGGGGAGTAATGTAACCATCCTTCAACTGCTCCTTCTGATGATAAGATAGACAAGGCTTCTTCATCCTGGCATAATCGGAACTAGTCACTTCAGATACTCCATATTCTTCTTCAGAGGAAGATGATCCTGTTGTGCAATGACAAGAGGACTACTAAATGCTAGCACCACTGTTTGCTCGAAAAAAAGGAAAGGAAATATTTAAAACAGCACAGATGAAGCACTTCTTAAGGACAATACCACTTTTTCATGACATTATCTAAACAGTAGAACAGCACCAATAGAGATGACAAAGCTCAATCATATGGATGAAATCAGTGGGCGAGTACCAACCTTTGTCAGGAGGCTTATTGTGTAGAGCATACAGATGAAGCATTTCTCCGGAACCATCTGTTGCTATCTACGGTGGTGGCCAAGCTTACTATATACTCCTCAATTACTTTCATGTTCCCAACATCTTCTTGTGCAGTTCCACTAAAATATATGGTATCTTCAAAGAAGATACCTGTTTGCACAAGTAGAGATAATTACATATTACATTAAGAGTGGCATCAAATCAGTGCCAAAACAATTGCTCGTTCCAGCCATAGCAATAAATTAAGATGCAAAACTATATCATTAGTTGTGCCATCACAGTTCCAGTGCTTCATTACAGCACCGGGAGTTGATTTTCTTTTCTTCCCCTTCATCACTTGGTTCAGTAACAAACAAGCTTCGGCTTCAATGTAAGATTTGGCATGTCAATTAGGGAGCACAAGTATAGTACTAAACTTCATTTTCTGATGAAAGTGGCAAAATACAGGCCAGCAGTTGTGAAATATCCTTATCTTACCTCAGTGGGATATTACGGTGCACATACAGATTGGAAGTCCTGTCTCCATTTGTGCAGTTCACTAAAATCAAGCAACATTATCGTACAAGTAGCACAACATATGAATGCACACTCAGAATCATGTGAAAGAAGGCTAGTACTGACCTCTCATGATGCGGAATTCAAACAACTCACAAGAAGAAGATCTGAACCAAATTCGCCTTAACAGATAGGAAGTAAGATCTCCTCTTGTGCAGTTCCACTAAGATCAAGCAATCATGCAACGTTGTTGGTGTGACATTTTGGTTGAACTGCACAAAACACTCTTAAAACAAAAGTGTTTTGTGCAGTGCAACAAAAGGTCACAATGGCAACGAGGTGAACCAGATAACCCTGTTTACACAGAGGTGCAAAGGAAACAATTAGTGGTCAATAACGGTGGATGACACAGAAGCGAACAAAAAGAAGCATCTACCTTATCTAGATGGGAAAGAAAGCAAGACAATAGCATTTCTCAAACGGTGGCATTGATTAATATTAACATAGAGATTATATTAACAATAAAATTCGTTAAACATGTAATTTGCTTTTAACTGTGGCATTGCATCAATTTTGCAGCGGCATTATTAGAGGGTGTTTGTTTACAGGGACATTTTGGTGTAGGGACTAAAAAAACTCCGTGTCAGTCCGTGTTGGTCCCCGTTTTGTTATCAGACGCCTTTCCCTATGTGAGCGCAACAAATCTAGTCCTGCTCAAACTGTACAGCCTTGTCCCTTCCTTTCCTTTTTGAACTAGTACTTTCGCCCCTTCCTTTCCTTTTTGAACCACGTCCTAGATTTATGCGATACAACTTTCCCCACTACTTTCCCCCATTCCTTTCCTCGTTGAACCACGTCCTAGATTAATGCTATACAACTTTCCCCCTTCATTTCCTCTTTGAACCACGTCCGAGATTCATGCTATATACAACTTTTCCCACTCCTTTCCTCTTTGAACCACGTCCTAGATTCATGGTATACATGCAGCTAGAGCAATGCATGTGGAGTAAGTAAATTATACCTTAAGGTTCTTGGGGCGTGGTTCGGCGGGCGACGGGACGATGGCGAAGAAGAAGGGGTCGGAGGCCCTCCCGCGCCGCCGCTGGGTGGAAAGTGAACAGCTGCGCCGGTAGTCCCTCGCCGACAGCGACAGCGTTAAGCCTCCTTCACTTCCCGGCGGATGGATCCTGCCGGCTCTTTGAGCAGCAGAGAGGGGAGAGAGAGGCCAACGAAGTCTTGTTTAGATCTGGAGAGGGCGAGAGAGTGTGAAGAGAGCAACTACAAGCGTTGAGGCTCCAGCGGGAGAGGGCGAGAGAGTGTGAAGAGAGCAACTACAAGCGCTGAGGCTCCAGCGTGTATATATATACTGGAGAGAGAGTGTGAAGCGTGCAAACCCTAGAAAACTTTTTGACCAGTCAAAGAATCCTCCTGGCACAAATTATGCTCAAGTGTAGTTATCGAACCCGAGACCTCAAGTTTGATGAGCGAACAGGCTAACCAGCTACACAACCCTCCCGTTATGTTCAATGAGAGGGAAATAACCTTTTATACATTCCTGAATCCTTATTATAACATGCACACAAATTTTGGGCACTTGTATTCGACTTAAGTCAGTGTGCCACCGTATCTCGTATACTTACTACTCCCTCTGTCTAGGTGTAATAAGTCACGTTAGAAGGTGCAACGGGACCAAGGTGCATGCGTGCATGTGTGTGTGTGTGTGTGCGTGTGTGTTTAACACCATGTGTGTGTTAGAGAGAGCGACAGATCGACCTACTCCTACAGAGAGATGTTGTGTAGTATACGGTTTTAGCCGCGAGAGTCGGTGCATCCTCTCGTTTCCAGGCGTGTCCGGTAGGGACGTGTGGACAGCTGCCACGACCGCTCCTGACCAGCCTGGCCCACCCAAAGCCCCTCTGTCGGTGTCAAAACCGGCGGATCTCGGGTAGGGGGGTCCCGAACTGTGCGTCTAGGATCGATGGTAACATGTACATGGGGTTTTACCCAGCTTCGGGCTCTCTTGATGAGATAATACCCTACATGCTGCTTTTGATTGTATTCATATGGGTGTAGTACAGAGTTGATCTACCTCGAGATTATATGTTGTGGTCTAAACCCTAGAGGTATGATGAGTCATATAATAATGATCTATCGACTAGCCTGGCCTCGGTTATATAATGCACCAGAGGCCCATGCTAACAAGAGTCCTAGCCGAATACGCCGGTGGGGGAGGAGTCCTTGTCTTGATCACCAAGTCTTGTGGAATCTTCCTTGTATGTGGCACTTGTCCGGACTGGACCATGAGTATGCGGCCCTGGGGGTCCTCGGCCCAATCTAACCGATTGGGGGACGACGTGGTGAGTACCCCCTAGTCCAGGACACCGTTAGTAGCCCCCTGAACCGGTCTTCAAGTTAGGGACGCTCCTCGATTCTTCCTAACTGTTCTTCATCTTCGGTCGTCGGTCTTGAAAACTGGTTCAACGAATCTTCTTTATCTTCGATCTTGAGGATCGCCGAAATGCATTCGACGGGTTTACACGTCGGGTATCCCAGGAGCCCCTTTAAGTTTCTAGCCTTTATCAATGCCTTTTTATTTTTATGCACACCCCAGGTTTGAAGTTGTTCCCGGGAGGCGGTTCCCTCTTGCGTCCGAACTCTAACGCCGGACTGCATTCGAGGTATTTTTTGCAGCCGAGCACCAATGCCTGACTGCTTCCCAGCTCTAACGCCGGACTATGTATCCGAGCTCCAACGCCAGACTGTGTATCAGAGCTCCAACGCCGGACTGTATCCGAGGTGTCGTAAATCACCTTGGTTCAAAGAAGTTTGAAGGAGTTTAGCCGAGCTTAATGCCGGAAATGCCCTCTATGGAGCCAGCCACTAGCGCCCAAGCTTTATGCCGGACTGCTTCTGAGGTGGTGCACCACCCCGAATGTGGGCCAATTTTTGTCAATATTTTTGATCGGTGCAATTTATTCTCTGCCGAGATATATAGCCAGTAGCCCTCAAGGTGGGTATCGGTCTAAAACCCGAGATGCACATGAAGGATGTCATAAGACCGCTGATCCCCGTAGCCGCTGAGACTCAGGTTGATTTGCAAAATCGGTCTGAGGATCAAGTCCTAGCTCGGCATGATACTTTGGGACACAAAAAGCGGCGTGCTCAGTCCTCGAGACTCAGGTTGGGTGCGGCCGACCAACCTGAGGATCAAAATTTCCTCGTAAACTATATTGCACATAAAATTTTCTGCATTGGACAAGCAATGCAGTAGCCCCCGAGACACTGGTCGGGTGGCAACACCAAATCAAGGGATCAATATGCCCCTTTAATATGTTTAAATAATAAGCCCGAAGCCCAGTAGCCCCCGAGCCTTAATGCGGGCACGGGTGGCCGAATTAAGGATCAATATCCATAGTAAAATCACAAATTATGTGTAATGACTCTATATATCCAAGTACTTTACGTCATTAATGCTCGCATCCGCGTTGTACAAAACTTTGTTGACCGACCATCGGCTTCCACCTCCTCGGCCAGTAGCCGAGGAGTGTTTGTCTTACTTTATAAAGCCTTTATGAGGGCAAAGATTTATGACAAACAAGGCAATCTGGCCATACGGTTTTTATAAACAAAGGTACGCGGAGAGATATGTTATATTACTGTTTAACAGAAGAAATGTCTTCCAAAGAAAATAGTCCCGCTATCGGTTCCTTTCTTTGGGTTGTCATGCTAAGCATGATCATAAAACCTCAGCTCCAATGTAAGAGCAAAATATCGAGGACTTAGTTTGGGAGGCTAGTTAATAGCCCCCGGTAGTGTTCGGCTACAGTCGAGGTCAAGCCGTAAACACTTCGGCCAATGTTATGAACGGCCTGTTATTTAACACAGTCATTGGATCGCTGACCAGTTTACGCTTATTGTGACAGTCAGTTTTCGGCTTTCTCCACTGAGGTGCTTAACCATGTGAGATGGAAGCACGATCGCAGTGGTTCTCCCTTTGCACGCCTAGCCGAACAAAGCGGAACGTAGGAAGCAAGTGCAGGAGCCGGGCAATCCAACTATTGACCGAAGACACAATTCGAAACCGATGCATATATAGCAATATCCGAGAATATTTTTGCCGAATCTATAAAGGTGTCCGGCATTGCACTGCGAGTCTTGTGCTGAAAAAGCACAAATAGTTTAAAAGTGCCAAAAAGCTTGGAAACCCAAGAAACGTCAGTAAAAACATGACGTCCGAACAATATCAAGTGTTCGGTGCCAACCCGAAAATTGGTCTTAGAAAGAAGAAGTGCTTCTGTCGTGCTTTAACATGATACATCCTATCTCAAGACTTCGAGCGGGTCAGCCTACGACTTCAACCTCCTATCCCGAGGGCGGAGTACTTCTCATCAGGCCAGTTTAGCAAACTAAACTCTAGCGGATTTTGAGAGAGAAATTAGGCTCCCCGGCTAGTGACCGCACACTCGTGTCGAAAAAAGGAGTGATAAATAATAATAACTTTGCAACAACTAAGAAGAAAAACACTTAGTATGAAACGACTCAAATAAACATAAGAGCCCCCAAGTGACTTGGGTAAAAGTTGACTATATAATGTAAGGTGACATGTAGAATGTCTTCTAGCCGGATTGTAGATCGTTTGTCATAGCGGACCTTTTCGCTTCAACCTCTGGACCCAATAGTCCGGAGTGTGTCCGACTACCCTCGCGGTTATAAAAACCGGGGCATGCGTGGAGACCAGGCGTAGGGGTCATTAGTGCTTTATCAGAAAAGTGCCCAACTAGTTATCTTATATTACATGGTTAGTAAGAAACATCTTCCAGGGAGAATAGTTCCGTTAGGGGTTCCTTTCCCTGGGAGGCATGCCCTAAAGTGCATGTCCGGACTGCGAAAAGAGCAGAAAAACATCTGGGGGCAGGTAAATAAATAGGTAAGAAATCATCTTTTAGTTCACCGACCGAGTATTCCCTTAAGAAAACGCTAGCTTTCGGCTTCACCTAGTCTGAGGTACACATCTGGCTGACCCGGCAGTAACAATCGCAGAGGTGCTCCCTTTACCGCCTAGCCGAACAATCGGGAACGTAGGTAAGCACAGGAGCCAGGCAACCCAGCTTGGCCAAAACTTAAGTCATACCGATGCATATAATGGTGAATAAAAGGTACATGCGGAAGTGTGACACATGTGTTGGGCATAAAGCCCGTATTAATAAGCTTCTGTTAAAGAAGCCCCCGGGTATAATGAGCGCGGGTAGTGCGTCAAGTATGTGTGAACAAAGTTTGGAGAAAAAAAAATTACAAGCAACTTTTTTTTTCAAACAAGTATAACGCTTGATCGAACCGAACACAAGTTAGAAATTAAAGCTTTGAGCATGAAAGCGACTTAGCTGGTTAATGTGTTCGCAGTCCCAGCTTGATGCGGGACAAGGTTCTATCCCCCAAGCTGGTCCCGAGGTGGCGGAGCGGAGAGCTCGACACGCCGAAGTGGTGACATAGCACGGTCGATGCAGACCGTCAGAGTGACTCCGAAGTCCCCGGATCATTTTCCTGTGCACAAAAAATAGTGCAAACGGGAGATAATAGTAATAATGATAATTAAAAAAATCGTTGCATAATGAATAATTTATGCAAAGTGAGTAATAAAAGAAATATGGCCTGGCGCCGAAGTCAATGTCCATGCAGGGCGTCGGCGTGATGCAGTAAAGGCGTGGCAAAGCCTGAATTCGCAGGTCGGTCCGGGTTCCAGATGCGCCGTTCGCCGGACTATGTACGGAAACTGACCGAACCACCATGCGACCGTTGTTAATGCGGCCACCATTTGATAGACCTGTGAACATATGATGGACATACCAGAGTAATAATTCCTTGGGAAAAATGAACCCAAACACGCGAAAAATATTAGGATTAATAGCACCTGGTTTATTTTTTGTAGCAATCCGAAGGAAAATGATGCTGGTAAAGGTTGGCTTGCCGAGGCAAAGCCCTCGGTCCAGCTAATCGTGACGAAGCTGGTCGGCTAGTGACGCCGAAGTGTCCGGAGTAGGTTGATGAAGAGATGATGAATCCTCCGATCCAGCCGAGATGTCGAAGACTCGAGGCCAGCCGATGAGTCGAAGTAGTTCGGCGTGATGGACACCAGCTTGAAGAAGCGGTAGTGCGGCCCCATCGATGCAGGTCGTGACGTGGTCGATGTCGGCTTGATGAAGCAACCGTGCGGCGATGCCGGTATGCCCGCTCCGTGTAATCCGTGGGGCGGCGATGTTGGTGATGATTTATCCTTCACGATGCCGGACTCTTGTTCGGCTTGACAAGATGATGATCCAAAGAAGTTGAGCTCGGCTCAACAAAGTGACGACGTGTCTAGCACAGGTCGGCAGCTGTGGAGCAATATTGTCGGACTGGTTTGACACCAGCAATGATGTTGAAGATCATGTTCAAAAGATCTTAAAGTTAGTGGGATATGTTCGGGAACAATACACAATATCCCATACAAAACTTCCTTCAAAAAGGATGTCCGAAATCCCGTTCATAAAAAGATGAATTCGGGTCGGATTCGTTCTCGCGCAGAAAACAGATCCGAAAAGTGATGCACTAATCGGAAGGTTCCCGGAGTTTGGACGGTCGGATCGAGCTGAAATTTTGAAGGGTGGTAGATATAGTAATTCCGCAGCCGATCAACGGTTGGATCTTCCAAAGGACGCCCGAGCTAGAATCTGGACACCACGCCCTAAACTCGTCCAGATTCCCGTCCAGATTTGAGAGGGCTCCGGTATATTATGGATTGCCGGAGATTCCTCCATCGGAACTCGACGAAATTTTCCAGGGTTGTTGTAGACTCAATTCCGCACAATTCCACCAAAGCGATCGTCAAAGCGATACTCGAGGAGGTGGCGGCAGAAGATACGAGTTCGCTGTCCCAAAAACAGCACGGTCGCTTGAGGGCAATGTTGACGTTGAGCCCCCGAGCTTCGTGGATGATTCCTCCGTAATCTTGATACAGATCGGAGTTGATGTTTGATGAAGGCCCTCGTCCGAACATGGTGATCCGAACACGGGGCGCAATTCTTGGTCGAACCAAGGTGACCAGTCGAGCTGGTGACGAAGATGCCGAAGTCGCAGTTGATCTGCAGGCGAGCCATCGATCCTTTTGTCGATCACACAGCGGAACTCTCAATGAAAGCACCAATGTCGGTGTCAAAACCGGTGGATCTCGGGTAGGGGGTCCCAAACTGTGCGTCTAGGATCGATGGTAACATGTACACGGGGTTTTACCCAGCTTCGGGCTCTCTTGATGAGATAATACCCTACATGCTGCTTTTGATTGTATTCATATGGGTGTAGTACAGAGTTGATCTACCTCGAGATCATATGTTGTGGTCTAAACCCTAGAGGTATGATGAGTCATATAATAATGATCTATCGACTAGCATGGCCTCGGTTTATATAATGCACCAGAGGCCCATGATAACAAGAGTCCTAGCCGAATACGCCGGTGGGGGAGGAGTCCTTGTCTTGATTGCCAAGTCTTGTGGAATCTTCCTTGTATGCGGCACCTGTCCGGACTGGACCATGAGTATGGGGCCCTGAGGGTCCTCGGCCCAATCTAACTGATTGGGGGACGACGTGGTGAGTACCCCCTAGTCCAGGACACCGTCACCCTCCATCGCCCGCGCGCGCTTCCCGCCCGAAACGGTCAGCGCCTCTCTAAAGAATTGGTGCCGCATTCATGCCCGGGCAGAGCGGACGCGACCTCTCACTGGCGCAAGAGTGATGGTTGCTTCGTCCGTCCAACTTACTGCTGGGTCTATGTGATTTGACGGCTCATTGGTCTTTATTACTAAGGTCGTAGGACTGCTGGATGTCCCACGCTTTCGGCGAAAGGAGGTATACCTACTAGATTACAATTTTCTCCATTCTTACAGCGGAGGCATGCAAGAGCAGTGAAAACACGCAGGCTCAGTGATCCGCATGTGGTTCATGGTGAAATCTCTACAAAGACTTATATTTAGGAACGGAGGAAGTACTAGTATAGTACCTACTGTAATTTATCAGCAAGATAAATTTGTACAATGCTATGAAGCTTCCAGCTTCTGTTACCTGTATCTTGCGTCCAAGGTTGCCCATTTCAACATTTCATCAAATACAAAGGAGACTAACATGCATGCTATTGCATCTCAATGATTGACAGATCATAGCAAATATGTACTCCCTCCGTTCCAAAATAAGTTTCTCAACTTTGTGCAAACTTTGGTACAAAGTTGTACTACTACTAAAGTTGACACTTATTTTGGAACAGAGGCAGCTAAAGAAAAAAACGATCCATGCAGTCCCTAGCCCTTGAACCGTGAACCCTGACCAGGCTTCCATTTGCTGGCAACGTTCGAGCTTCCTAATAAATGAAGTTTGCAACCTTTTGACCATCGGATCATTTTGTGCAGTTTCACCAAAATCGAGATGAGCATCTCTGTGGCAAAGAAATTGAACAAGCGTGTTTAGAATAAGATTACTGGGACTAGTTGATGAGGCATAAACTCATCACAAATACAGTACGTAGAAGCCAGTAGAGGTATGTGCGGGGCAAAGAAGTAGAGAAATATCCACAGGGACTGATGTGGGCAGCTGGAGCAGTGGTGCAAGCCGGCTGTAAAGGGAGTTGTACCTAAGGGACGTAGCTCAACCTTGAGGAGGGTGGCGGGAGGCGGCAACTGCCCACGTCGCGGCAGTGAGCAAGGGACGAAGGCAACCTCACCGGCTTTGTGAGAGAGAACGGCGGGGACCCCTGATCGGGACGTGCCGACAGTGGTTTTTTGCCGTCGGCGACGGCCACCGCATCTACACTAAGCATCCACCCCTTCCCCAAGCGGACGTGATCCGCCGGGATGTTAGAGATGTGGCCACAGTCGTTTTGTGCGAGAGAGTGTGAAGAGAGCAACCCCAGCAAGCAAACGTGTAGGCTGGCCCGTCCTGACTATGTATATAGTGGAGCGGTTTCCATATGAACCTATCATATTGCGTAGGTTCCACTGAAGAAAAAAACTTTATTTATAAATGACGCGGCACCTACTACTCGTTCTCCTATAAGGCTAGCCATAGTGGGGGTAAGTTAGGTAGTAACTTAACACATCCCAAGACAATTTTGCTTATGTGGCAAGTATTTAATGAGAACAGAGATGCTTGTGGTAACATAATATGTTACTGTAACATAGCGCTTCCCGAGGCAAAATGAGTCTATGAGATAATAAATGAAGCAATCTATGATACTACTGCTATGTTACTTTACACTATGTAGGTAGTAACTTAGACTAGTGTCATATGCATGACACTAGTCTAAGTTACTCCCCACTATGACCAGCCTAACCTTGCGCTTGGCATCTCCAAGATATTGACCTTGCGATTGGCTCTTCGCCTCTTCGGGAAGTCGAGCAATAATGGTAGTGCAGTATATATCGTTCTGGCTATATGAGACCGAATGAATTGCTGCAGGTCCACCACGTGGGCGAGGGTCGAGGGGCGAGGGAGAGTGCTACATACGGAGCAAAATGAGTGAATCTACACTCTAAAATACTTATATATACATCAGTGTTTGGAGTATGTACTAGTAGTTCATATTGAAATCTACTAAAGGGCATATATATTCCAAACAATATGATAGTATAATCTCTATAACCAAGGTAGTAGGGGAGAGGAGTAAACGGGGGGAGTAGTAAATTTTTCTCCTCGTCCTGCGAGCCACCGCGCGCATGGGCGAGGGAGTGGTCGTAAGGTGTAGTAAGCAAGCTTCACCTCATCCTGCGAGCCACCGCGCCCGTGGGCGGGGGAGACGGCGTACTAAGCAAGCTTCTCCTTGTTCTGCGAGTTGACGGGACACATCAAAAGTACTCCAGTGTATAGAGCCTTGCCTCTAAGGTAGGCCCCACATGACTTGCCTCTTTATTTAACATAACACATCAAGTCGCAATTTGTTTGTTCACCCGTGGTAGACGATCCTCCCTCCACCAAGTGGACAACCAGTACACGTGCCAAATTACCACGTGGGCTGCCTTTTTCGTACAGAAATGAGCTCCACCGTGTACCCGCGCGGGTGTGGTTGGGAAAGAGACGGGAGTACGTGCGCCGTGCATGCACCTCTTCTCTTCGTGCACGTCCCCCACCTACGTGGGGTGTGTGTGAGAGATACAAACCGCGTTCGTGAGTGGTTTTTGTTTTGGGGTGGGGGGTTGATTTCGTGAATTATTTGTGGGAATATGTGTCGATGACATCTCAAACAAAATTTTGCATGCAATGTGTGTGAAATGGAGGCCTATCCATATCATACATAGAGGGTCGAGCAATCCACCAGAAGAGAGGGAGGGGTCATAGCTATCGATAGAGTCAAAGAGAGGTTCAAGTGGGTGGGTGCGAGATTGATGAAGAGAGCCATCGAAATTGTTTGTGTGTACAAGTCAAAGATATAGGGCGACTAGCCTACCGGAACGTTAGAGGGCACACGTCAAGTTTGTGTGTGGCAGGGAGACATGACTAGAGCGCTCGATGTATCGGTGTGTGTGGGGGGGGAGGGAGTGGTGGGAGGGGTAGACAGAGGCCTAACTATAGAGGTAGAACGACTCGTATATGTGTTGAGAAGGAGAGACCGAGCTATGTCTTGAGGGAGATCGGTCGACATCCATACAAAACTGAAGGACGGGAAATATGATGGGACAGAGAGAGAGAGGAGGGAGAGAGGGAGGGAGAGGGGTAGAGTGCTGGATGGGTGATGGAGTTGCTTCTCGAAGATGGTGGGAGAGGCCTACTTGACAAACTCAGGGTGGAACTGCAATGTTATCAATAAGAGTGGGGATGTGTTTCTGTGTGTGCCTGTGCGTGATAGATCTGTCGGGACGCATCCATGGATGATGAAGCGGAACCATGTGTTTGGTAAGAAAACCTAACTAGATCGGTAGATCAATTGTTGTTTGTCGGAGGAAGGGAGAGACACAACTAATGAGGTAGATCGATTGACATGTGGGCAAAAACGAGTTATAAGGACCTAGCTAGCTATATGTATAGCAAGAGATCGGTCGGTGTACGTCCATTTGTTAGAGGCAAATAAGGCCCAGCGAGACGGGTAGACAGAGAGAATGGAGCTAGGAGGTGGTGCGAGAGGCCCAACTACTAGCTAGGTAGGGGGAGGAGTGTGCGGTTGTGAGAGCGATGAAAAGAGGAGCGAGAGTTTACACATGTGTCTGACCGTATGAGAGACACGAGGCAAGGACACATAAAGGAGGAGATTGAAGGTGTGTTTGTATGTTGTAGGCAGGCACCGCTGGAGAGGTTTATCGATCGGCGTGTGTCGAAAAGGAGTTGTGGAGACTCTGGGAGAACGACCTAAAGAAAAAATGAATGTGCCAAGTGGATAGAATGCCGAGGGAGGGGGAGGGTGAGGAGGGCATGTGCATGCACGAGAGAAAGTTAGTGGTAGCTACAAAGGTTAGAGGATTGTGTGGGTGTAAGAGACTAACAAAGATCGTAATTTGATATGAAAGCGGATTCATATATTCGAATAGGAGATCATAGTGTTTTAAACATTGCATGCATGAATATAGCGGTGATACACGTGATGTGCACATGTTATACCATAATGTGATAATGCATGGCGTTTGCAACTCACAGCTAAATGCCGAACAATCTAAACCATACTATACATCAAACAATCTCACATTTTATTTGAATTTGTGATAATGTGTGGCGTTCGCAGCTTACAACTAAATATCGAACAATCTAAACAATACTATATATCAAACATTCTCACATTTTATTTGAATTTGTGGTAATGTGTGGTGTTTGCAACTCACATCTAAATACTTGTAGGCGTAGGAGGCGGGGCACCATACATAATGTGATAAACACATTATACATATGAGACATGGTTTAGATTATGAAGATCTAGCTAGAGCAAGAAATGTAATGTGATTTGAAATCAAAATAAAGTGGATTCAAAAAATCTGGTTGGAGTTCATATAGGAGTACACATAGTTCATATTTAACTCGAGACTAATCATGTGGTGTGCTGTGAAGATAATACACAAACGATGGTTTAACTTGACAATAATGATGATTGTAGATCTTATTAAAACAGAGAAACGAATTCAAATGCTTTGACTTCACAACAATCATTATTGTAGATCTTATTCAAATAGAGAAACGAATTCAAATTTAGTTCATATTGAAGCGGTAGTATATACGTTTGGAATGCACTAAAATGTTCATTTGAGTAGTAGGTTGCATGCATTATACACGTAGCGAAATATTTTAATTGAACATAACATGAATTCAAGTTTTGAATGACATTTGTAGGGCGCATTGATTTGGGACAATACACGTTAGGCTTGTCCGGAAATTTCAACCCGCGCCTTGTTAGCCCGAAATATTTAAGATATATCTTTGTCTCGTTGTGCTCCGACAACTCCCTCCATCTCAACCCGCGCCTTGCTATTCTGAAATTACAACGCGCGCGAAAACTCCCACCTCCTGTGAAATCCCGACACGTGAAATGCCCGTGGTACCCCTGAACCGAAAGAACCGCCTCAAATCGGTGGGGGTACTTTCGTAACGTACCCCACATTTCGGACAAGCGCGTCTCTAAGCCATGGTTCCCCACTGCCATCCCATCCGCCCACCCATTCGTACACCGAGGCCGCGAAAACCCGCGACGAAACCCCACAACCTGCTCCGTCCGCCACCCAGCCGGAGCCTCTTCCCCGACGACGTCGTCCACAACAACACCTCGACGTCCCACATCCACCGTACCGGATGAGGATCCGTCGTCGATCTCATCGTCCCGCCGGTTCAGCCACCCCGCCCTCCACCTCCAAGGAGCTGCCCCGACGTTCCCCTCGTCTTTCGCGCCACCTCCATTCCCACACCACCGTCTTCACCTACACCACCGGAAGAGCATCATCATCACCGTTTCCTCGGATGAAGCTGCGGCCTAATCGGCGCCACCAAAGAGGTTGTACACTAATCGCCGCATTTTCTTCTTGATTCGATCTCACGGTGCTGCCGGCGCTCGGTCCCGAGCCGACACGGCGCGGCTCCATCCACGGCGGCGTCGCCGGCCACTTCCTCCACGACGTCGCTCCCTCGGCGGCGACGTCCACATCATCAGTAGGACCTGCTGCTGCTTTAGCTCTCGCTCGCGCTGCTGCTCTGCTCTTGCTCTCGGTCCCCTGCCTGGTCTGCTCTTGCTATCGCTCTTGCTCGCGATGCTGCTCTCGCTCTTGCTCTTGCTTGCGATGCTGCTCCGATTTAGCTACACTTCAGTCGACTGAATCGACTTTTGGGTCAGTCGATTTTCACGGGGTGTGGGGGCTCGCCGGGGTGAAGGAAGAACCAGCCGCAGCGGGGAGGGGGGCTCGCCGGGGAGGTACCCCACTATCTATCTTAGGGTTCAGGATGGGGGCGGTGGTCGCCGACGTTGGCGGGGCGGTGGCGGGGCGGTGGCGTGGGGATCGCCGGAGAAAAAGCTCGGCACGGGGGGGGGGGGCTAGAGGGATGGCCGGGGTGGCGGCGGACCGGCGGTGGGGAGTGTTTTCGGGGCGGGCGGGGCGGCGCACCGCCGGCCGTGGGCGGCGGGGGGCTGCTGTTTGGCCGGCTCAGGGGGGTGGAGGTTGAAGATGAACCGCAGGCCCTTGATTTCGTATCCAACGGCTGCAAAATCGACTGACCAGAGATGAAAAAGTCAGTCGACCGACATGTAGCCTCACCCTGCTAGTGCGTTCTGTTTCGACAGCAAAATTCAGTTTCGACAGCAAAATTCAGTTTCGACAGTTAAGTTCAGTTTCGACAGTTAAGTTCAGTTTCGACAGTTAAATTCAGTTTCGACAGTTAAGTTTAGAGATGAGCGGCTGATGTATTTTACATCTAGCACTTTGTGGTTATGTATTTTACGTCATGTATTGGAGATGCTGTTAGAATTCCACTCAGGTTAACGTTGTTCGTTGTCTCTCTTGTCTTGCTTCAGCCTCGGCGTCGTACAACTCACCGGAGCTGCTCCAACGACGAAACCCTCCATCACAGTGGAGCAGTACCTCGGGCTCCATCTCCAGACGCCTAAGATCTTCTTCCCCTCATCCGACAGCCAAGTCAGCCGGAGCATCCTCACCGGCCAACCCAATCACGCTGAGATTGACATGGCTTCGCCAAAGAGGTTCTACACTTGTTGCATCTCTTTTTTACTATACATGTTATATATATTGTCCACTGAGCACACGGATTTGTTCCTTTAGTGTCTCCTTGAAAGAAAAAACGTAGGAATTTTAATTTTTACTTGTCCTCCTTTTCAAATTCCTATTCATGAAGCACAACACTAAGAGATAGTAGCATAATAGCATTATAACCATACATTATCTTGTGGTTTGACTTAATGTCACCATGCTTTGCATCCTGTTATCTTCCAATTGTTGTGAATCAAACACCCAGATTGGCAGAAATCCTGTGTTTTTAAATTCTCTGTTTTGCACGTGCATTCCTATCCTATTCCCGTCTATTTCCTATCCCTGCATTGTTGGAATCCTCCAATTTTAACGAGCCCTTACAGAATTACTTCTCTTACAGATAGTTGTCAAAGAAAACCTTGCGTGGTTTATCCCGCTCCTGCTACGCCGTCGTCCACCCCAGCTCAGCTGCTCCAATGATAGAAGGGTCCAGCACAGCAGGGATCCGGCCTCCAGACTGTCTTTCGCCACCTCAGATCTTCTTCCCCGCCGCTGGCGGCCATGAAAACTGCACTACCATCATCAACCGAGCAGATGACCTCGAGGACTACACGGGTCCGCAAGAGAGGTCTCACTCTTTCGTGTCTGCTAACGTTATGCATCGCTTAATATTACATGCTACTTTATCGTCCTGTTCACCGATTAGACTCTGAGTCAGCTCCAAACTAATGGTCAAACTTGAGTTTTTAAATGGTTGTGGGGTACATATCTGGGCCGCTATCAATAGTATCTATCTACTATCTGGTTAATCTCCGGTGTCTACTATGAGTTTCATGTTGGGTGGGAAACAAACAGTAAAGAAGCCATTATCTGTATTTTTTAACTGAAGCCATTATCTGCCTGCTATTATTGGTTTTGGGTCTATCCACAGGTTGCTACCATCACTCTGGATCTCTGCATGCACTCCTTAGATAATCTCACTATGTTTTATTCCTATGCATGACAGTTATTGTAAACAATGGAACTGAACATGTAGAGCAAAAGAGACGAGCCTTGCGTGGCAATAAAATTTCATGCAGACGTCGCTCCATGGTAGGCGCAAAGGCAGCCCCCCCCCCACGCATTTCGGATTGTAATCGAGAGGAAGATATCTGTTCTAAGGGGGATTCAGAAGGAGAAGACAACTCCTATTTACCCCCTGAGGTCTTTGCTCTAACTTGGCATGCTGATGTTGGTTATATCATGCATATGGTGTCTTGCATTGCTTACTTTATACATCAAATATGTCATCTGCTTAGTTTAGACATCCTTTATGCGAATGCCATCTGTTTAGTTTATTCATTGTTTATGTGAATTATGCAACGCCATCTTGTTTAGCCAGGCATCATATATGTGAATTTTGCAATGCCATCCTGCTTAGCCAGTCATCTTATATGTAAATTATATCAGGCCATCCTTTTTTTTGGTTACATATTACATTTGTCAAAAATGTTATTACATTCAACTGCTCTTCGTGTGCATCAGCCATTTGACACGGTGATGGCAAATTCTGGAGTGAAAACAAGGTCTTCAGAGCAGACTATGCTATCTGAGGAAGCGCATATCTCGCTGGTTACGGATAGCTCCTCAGAGGAGGATTCAGAGACAGATGACCAGTCCTATTCCCCCCCCCCCCCCGAGGTGTATGCTCTAACTTGGCAGGGTTATGTTGCTCATATCGTGCGTATGGTGTCTCGCATTGCTATCTCATTTGATTAGTTTAGACATTCTTTGTGTGAATGCCACCTCTTTAGTGTCTAATTACCATATATGTGAATTATGTATTGCCATCTTGTTGCAAGACATTATATATGTGAATTATACAATGCTATCTTGTTGCAAAGGCATTATATATGTGAATTATGCAATGCCATGCTGTTTAGCCAATCATCATGTATGTGAATTATATCATGCTATCATTTTTTTGTATTACGTGTTCCATTTGTCGATAACGTTTGTATATTCAACTACTCTTCCTGTGCATCAGCCATTTGAAGCGGTGATGGAAGTATCTGGAGTGAAAACAAGGTATTCAGAGCAGACAATGCTACCTGCTGAAGCAGACATCTTGCTGGCTACAGAGAGCTCCTCAGAGGAGGATTCAGAGACTGATGACCAGTCCTATTTTCCCCCTGAGGTCTATGCTCAAACTTGGCAGGGTTATATTACCCATGTCATGCATGTTGTCTTGCATTGCTTAGTTTTTACATCATATATGGATTGCCATCTGCTTACTTGCTTACTATATAAATCATATATTTGAATTATATCATGCCATCATGTTTACATAGTACATACACATCATCTATATGAATTATGGCATGGCAACCCATTTAATAAAGACATCATATAGTTATATCATCTCATCCTGTTTAGTGTTTACAGTCATCATATTTTGAATTATGGCATTCTATCCGTGAATGTATGTGAATTATGGCATGACAACCTATTTAATAAACACATTATATAGTTATGTCATGTCATCCTGTTTACATAGTCTCATATTTTGAACTATGTCTTTCCATCTTTTTTAGTTAGCCATCATAATGTGAAATTGTGTCATGCTATCCTATTTAGTTAGCCATCATATATGTGAAATTGTGTCATGCTATCCTGTTTGGTTAGACAACATAAATATGAATTATTTCATGCCCTCTTTTATTCCCCATTATCCATTGCACCTGTCTATCATACAATGTCTATACTTTCAATTACTTTTCTTGTTCATCAGCCATTTGAATTGGAGAGCGCGATGGCAGTTTCTAAGGGAGTAACAACACGGTCTTCAGAAAAGATAGTGCTACCAGTTGATGCAGATAGAACCACGGTTGTACTTGCCCAAGGACCAGATCCACCGCACATAACCCAGACTCTCGCAGATTGTACCCCTACCCAGTTGGACAGAGAACCAGCTACACCCCTTCTAACCCCAACCCAGGCAGATAGTAACCCAGTTCCAGTTGACACAGCACCGTCTCCACCACAGAGCACCCAAACACGAGCAGTTAGTAAGGGAACTGCAGTGCCCAAAGCACGAGGACCACCACTCCGAATCCCAACTCAACGCTTAAAGGAGAAGAAGATTTGTTCTCAGGTCAGGTTCTGTAGCTATGCTTCATACTCCTTTGCTCTTGCATGACTGTATTTACTCATACCAACTATTTTCAAATTTGAAGGATGGAATTGAAACTCCAATGGCGCAACAGGTATGTTTTAAACCTGTTTCTTTAACTGGTTTGCTGTTGTAACCTTCTCTATGTTGATTTCAGTTTCAATTGAATAAACAGTTATGTTCTCATGTCATGCACATTACAAGTGTTGTTATTGCTCTATAGTTACCCACACTTATATTCTGTCTATTCTGCTTTGTCTTGAACAAATATTATTTGAACTGTGTCTCTATCTTGATTTGGCAACAAAAACTAGAATGATATAGACCATAAAGTGACCATGGTACATAGATATATGTTTGTTTCATGCTGTTATCCTGTCCACTTTACTACTGAACTCATTTACCAAAATGACTTTCATATACAACATGGTAAACATGTGATGTGTCTACTTGTTTCTCTTTTAGAATGCGGACAAAATATTGGAGAACAGTACCGCGTTATCCAATGGTAAAGGAAGTAATGCAGATAAGGTTCAAGATAGTGAGACATCCCTGTTGTTCTCCAAGAAAGTTGATAAAAACTATCTTGACGACAGTGAGGGAACCCAAAAAGTCCTGTGTTGATGTAGTGTTCGAGTTACTGGCCACTACTGCTGGCACAAGCTCTTCGAACTCGCTGCCTGAATCAGTTCGTCTTCTTGAGTCTCAACTTCAAGTTGAAAGACATCGATCAGATGTGTTGCGACAGGAAGCTGAAGGACCGAGGAAGTCCCTGCAGAATTCAGATGCATATTTTCTGGTGCAACAGCAAGCGCTGGAGGATTTAAGCGCCAAACAAGAGAAAGTTAATAAGCTTGCTAAGCATCTTGCCAGCATTATGTGTACCCAGGATATTGTTTCTTGAGATCTTCTAAAGTGGTTTCAGTTCTGGATTTGTTTTGCTGCGGCGTGTATTTGCGCTGGTCACCAACTTTGACAACCAGTGTATATGATATGCTGCTTTATTCCCTATATTTGCACTGGTGGCGAATTTTGATGCCCAGTGGATGTAATATGTGTAATACCGTGATAGTCTAGCGTTAGTTCCTTGCTTATTTATTTCCTTGTTGTCTTGTTTATTTGTTTGCTTATAGTCATTGCAGTTCTTTTTCCGCGGTTAGCTAGTGGCTGCAATAACCTAATTTTTAAAACTAGGCCACAATAACCATGGGCTAATATTTACTGTAGTGACACTGGGCCTTCTACTGGCCGTAGAAACAGTGGGCCTTCTACGGGCCGTAGAAACAATGGGCCTTCTACGGGCCATAGAAACAATGGGCCTTTTGCGGGCCGTACTATCAATGGGCCTTATACAGGCCGTGTAATCGATCGGCCAAACATGGGCCAAACAGACCGCATTATGGCCGTAAACGGGCTAGAGTTTGAATCGTCCGTTCATGGGCTGACCATAACGGGCCATCGTTATAGGCCGTATTTGATGACGCTATGAAATCGGCCCAACGTATTAACGGACCACAAACGGGCCGACTATAACCACGGGCTGAATTTCGCCCACAACCAGAAAATGACAGTAACGGGCCGTAAGTAAACGAATGCTGGAAATGAACCCAAGAATAAATGGGCTCTGAGAAGGCCGAAAGATAACATGGGCTGGAAACGGCCCAACGAAATAACGGGCCGTTAATTGGTATGAAGTGATACACTGTTCATTACGGGTCAGTTTCACCACGGGTCGTTAATGGGTGTAAAGTGATACACTGTTCATTACGGGCCAGTTTCACCACGGGCCGTTAGTAGGCCAAGAGTTACATAGGGCCTCATATGGGCCGAAAGACGTCATGGGCCATACAAGGGCCAGAAGTGAAAACGGCCAATAAGAATTTTACACGTGGAAATTTCCCATTGGTCGGGGCTGTTAACGGGTTATCGGATCCAAAACCCAAGCTGATAGCTTAACGGCGTTCCGTTACGGTGGATGCCACGTGTCGGTCACCCTTGACGAAAGCACTTCTGTGACGCGCGATTTATCGTCATGGAAGTGGACACTTTCGTGATGATAATTTTGGTAATGTCATGGAACACTTCTACGACAGCACGGGTATGACTATCTTGTTTCTGTCATAAATTTGTCATGGATGTACATGCATGACAAAAAAAGCGACATACTGTAACAAACACGTATCATCAAGGAAGTGTATTTTTTTAGTGTAGATCTCCAATATCCTTCTCTCTATAATATTGCTCAACGTAGAGATCCTTACGTTGCAATAGTATTACAGTCCAACCCTCTAAATATTCAATTCAGGAGGACGTTAGCGGGAAACCATTGGGAAGCCTGGCTCCATCTTGTGAGAAGATTGATGGATGTTCACCTCTCTCAACAACCAGACCAGTTGCACTGGCAACTAACTTAGAATGAAGTGTTTTCAGTGAAATCCATGTATCTGGATATTATCAACTCTGGCACTATCCCCCGTTCTATGCATATTTGAAAAGTCAAAGTGCCCTTAAAAATTGAAGTGTTTATGTGGTTAGTCCACAAGCAAGTTATTCTAACTAAGGACAATTTGGCAAAACATAACTGGACAGGATCGCGAAGATGTAGTTTTTGCGAACATGATGAATCTGTCAAACACCTCTTTCTTGATTGCCCAATGGCGAAAATTTTATGGCGGTCTGTTCACGTAGTGTTTAACATTGCTCCTCCCAATATCATCCACACGTTATTCGGGACGTGGCTGGATGGAGTTGAGTCAGAAACCGCGAAACATATCCGTGTAGGAGTATGTGCTTTATTATGAGCTATATGAAACTGCAGGAACGATTTGGTTTTTAACAGAACAACACATATTCATTTCTTACAGGTTATTTTTCGGGCCACTACACTGATCCGTATGTGGTCGCTACTCACTCCGACGGATGCCAGGGAGCGTATGGTTACTGGGTCTATCCGTTGGGAGACGATAGCACGGGCTATTTTTAACCTGTTTGAATGACGGTCATGTAATAGGATATGTGTTTAGTTTTCTATCTATCTTTTTTCCGCCGGTTGTTGCTATCTCGTTTTCATGCTTTTGCTCTTTGTGAGCATTTTTGTTATTCGAGACTTGAAGACTTTGTTGAACATTTTGCCTATTAATAAGATGGCCGCATGCATCACTCCGATGCAGAGGCAGGGGATAACCTCCTTTTAAAAAAAAAGAGTTAGTGGCATTTTTGCTTTATTAATGCTTTGGTAAAGTTGCTTTGAAGCGTGCCATGTCTGCCTTTTGATGCCTTGTGAAAGTTACTGTGAAGCATTCAAAGGGCACCACGTGAATTGGCCCCCGCCACACTATTCACGATGTGAGGTCACAACGACAGCGTCAATGTTTTCCGGCGCACCCCTCGTGATCACACACCAGGGCAGAGCTTTTCTTCCCGCATCTTTGCTTTTAACACCCAGTGTTCGAGTGTCCACATTGACAGTACCTTTGTTTTTTTTTTCCAGGCCCTATCAACTTCTCAATTGATTGGACGCTCTAATGAGTATCCACAATAGCTCCCAGTTATTTAGATTTTAGATAGATGATGATTCACGAGGGAACTGCTTCGTTCGTTCCGTACTTGGAAAACTTGTCCATCCACACAAGAGAGACGGGCCCACATGCCATGTTGCATAAAGAAACACCAAAGATCTCAACGATGCCCATCGTATTCTCGCGTCCCATCCTCCACAGGGACTGACGTGGATGCACCACGACGCCGTACCCCCTCCACCACCCGCCCAACCCAACCCGTGCACTACGCCACGGGCAGCAATGACACGACTCCATGTGGGCGGGCAGCGATGACACGACTCCACATGTGGGCGGGCAGCGATGACACGACTCCATGTGGGCGGCAGCGATGACACGACTCCATGTGGGCCGCGTCCGTCTCCGTCCGCCTGTCTCCGTCGACCCCACGACGCGTACCTTGAGTACGACCATTGTTTAAGGCCAACTCCACCGCGCGATCTTAAATAGACGTCCGCTTTACCCGAATTTTGTTTGTTTGGGTAGAGCAATGAGGTAGTGTCCGGGCAGTTTTCGGGATGCAGTGGCCGTGCGCCCAATGCGCGGACGCATCCCGGTCGCATTCTGTTCGCGTACCTTTTTCTTTTCAAGCCCTTAAACTTTTTTTCATCATTCATTTTTGATACATGAGATTACATCATCAAATTTTGACTAGCAAGACAAAAAAACAAGAACCACAAGAATACATTTTAGAAGATATCCAACTTCCATAACTGCTCCTATAAGTTGGTTTAGCGCATTCTCGATGTACTCATTGTTGATCTGCGGAGGAGCCGCCTCCATCTTGCGTGTTTCTTTCTTCTTCTTCAAGCCGAAAAAAGTCGATGTTGCTTCCTCGCATCTAGTCTCGTGTCTAGCGTTTAATCTAGCAACAAGTGCACTTGTCTCATCTACAGCCTCTATGTTAGCTAAAAGTGCACGAACATCTACTAAATTGCGCTCTATCAATATATCGATGTACTCTTCTTCCCGATACCAAAACTTGCATCCATTCTACATAACAAAATTTGAAGTTAGCACAACTAGTCAAATCTAGAGCACAAACCGAAGCTAAAAATAGCACATACCCCATCGTTTAAGCACTTGATGAACACCCATCCGGGATGTTCCGGCGTTGTAGACACGCGGCGCACAACCTTCTTTGGGCAGTGGTCGCACTTAATGAGCGGCAACAGTGCGCCGACGAGCTTTTGGGCTAGCACCGAGCCCGGCCGACCGCCATTCGTGTATCTGCTGGCGGACCACCGACGGTGTACATCCGAGCGGCTAGAGTAGGAGCCATTGCCTGCATGTGGCCTTGCGGCCCTACCAGGGCCTTCCGGCCCAGTGCCCGGCCAGTCCATGGCGTGGCGCGGCCTCCCACGGCCGGCCAAGCTCAAGACCGACCGGATCTGCCCCAAATCCGGCCGGCGGGTGCGCAAATTAGGTGGCCGTGGTTGGATAGCTCGGGGGCGCCTAGGGGAAGGGGTTGGGCGAGCGCGCCTCTGAGCTCCACAGCTACAATGGCAGCGGCGGCGGCGGGGGAAGAGTGGGGAAGAGTGGAGAAGAATGGAGGGCGTGCGGCCGGAGGGAGGGAGGGGGCGGATAAAAAAAGGCGCCCCTGTGCCACCGACGAAAGGGCCAGGGGAGAACACGCGCAGACGACCCGTGCGTCCGCGTGCTGTCCGTTTCACCTCAAAAGTGGCGCAAACTTAGGTCGGGGATGGATCGAAAGCGGACAGAAAACGGACAAAAGTCCGTTTGCGCTCGCGCGCTAGGCCGTCTGGTTCGTCCGTTTTACCCCAAACGGACGTGCGCGGACAGGATGGTGTCGCGTGGTGGAGTCGGCCTCCAGGGTGCGACCCCATCCCGTCTAGTCCCATCTGTTTGAAGCAAAACAAAGAGACCCCACGGCCAAGCGCGCGATGGCCTGTATTATCTGATTCGTTTGGTGTCCAGGCTGACACATTTCAAGCGCAAACATGCGCCGAATTTGGGTCGCGGCAGACAGCAAATGGACACGTCGCTCGTCCGCTTTGGGGCCGCGTGGCAGGCGGCCACCTACCTCCCACCGCCAAACATTAATACGCACACGCGGTCGGCCCCACCTGTCATCTGCCCAGGCGAACGGTCGCAGTCCTTCTTACATGAGAAGTCGTGGACCGGTCGCAGTCCATACTCCCCACTCCAGCCCTTTGCTGCCTTCTCGAAACCCGACACTCCCCAAACCCTAGCTCTCCCTCTCCCCGTCCTCGATCTCACCGGCCGGCCACCACGCAACCATGGGGTTCTGGAACACCGGCCGCAAGGGGAAGCACGAGCGTGAGGTTGGCTCGTCCTCAGGCCGCCGCCGCCGCGGCGTCAAAGAGGATCCCGCGACACCACCGCGGAGGGCGCCCGCGCCTCCCGCATTCTCCATCGCCCCTATAGCTGTCGGCGAGCGCGACTGCCAGTACATCCACGCGGATGTATGCCGTCGTTATTGGGAGACGAGGACGCCGCTCCCCTGAGCGACTTGCGCCTGCCCAATGCTACCTCTTGAGCACTGCGTTGGTTTTCCCTTGAAGAGGAAAGGGTGATGCAGTAAAGTAGCGTAAGTATTTCCATCGATTTTTGAGAACCAAGGTATCAATCCAGTAGGAGACCACGCTCAAGTCCCACGCACCTACACAAACAAATAAGAACCTTGCAACCAACGCGATAAAGGGGTTGTCAATCCCTTCACGGGCACTTGCAAAAGTGAGATCTGATAGAGATGATAAGATAATATTTTTGGTATTTTTATGATAAAGACTAAAAGTAAAGAAAGCAAAATAAACAGTAATAGAAATAACGGGAGATTAATATGATAGAGAATAGACCCGGGGGCCATAGGTTTCACTAGTGGCTTCTCTCAAGAGCATAAGTATTACGGTGGGTGAACGAATTATTGTCGAGCAATTGATAGAATTGAGCATAGTTATGAGAATATCTAGGTATGATCATGTATATAGGCATCACGTCCGCGACAAGTAAACCGACTCCTGCCTGCATCTACTACTATTACTCCACACATCGACCGCTATCCAGCATGCATCTAGAGTATTAAGTTCATAAGAACAGAGTAACGCTTTAAGCAAGATGACATGATGTAGAGGGATAAACTCAAGCAATATGATATAAACCCCATCTTTTTATCCTCGATGGCAACAATACAATACGTGTCGTTTCCCCTACTTTCACTGGGATCGAGCACCGCAAGATTGAACCCAAAACTAAGCACTTCTCCCATTGCAAGAAAGATCAATCTAGTAGGATAAACCAAACTGATAATTCGAAGAGATTGGCAAAGATAACCAATCATACATAAAAGAATTCAGAGGAGATTCAAATATTGTTCATAGATAATCTTGATCATAAACCCACAATTCATCGGATCTCGACAAACACACCGCAAAAGAAGATTACATCGAATAGATCTCCAAGAGAATCGAGGAAAACTTTGTATTGAAATCCAAAGAGAGAGAAGAAGCCATCTAACTAATAACTATGGACCCGAAGGTCTGAGGTAAACTACTCACACATCATCGGAGAGGCTATGGTGTTGGTGTAGAAGCCCTTCGTGATCAATGCCCCCCAGGCGGAGCGCCATAAAAGGCCCCAAGATGGGATCTCACGGGTACAGATTGCGGCGGTGGAAATAGGGTTTCGGCTCCTGTTCTGTTATTTCCAGGGTATATGAGTATATATAGGCGAAAGAAGTCGGTCAGGAGAGCTACGAGGGGCCCACGAGGGTGGGGGGCGCGCCCAGGGGGGCAGGCGCGCCTCCCTGCCTCGTGGCCTCCTCGTTGATTGCTTGACGTCCACTCCAAGTCCTCTGAATCACGTTTGTTCCGAAAATCATGTTCCCGAAGGTTTCATTCCGTTTGGACTCCGTTTGATATTTCTTTCCTTTGAAACACTGAAATAGGAAAAAAACAGCAATTTGGGCTGGGCCTCCTGTTAATAGGTTAGCCCCAAAAATAATATAAAAGTGTATAATAAAACCCATTGAACATCCAAAACAGATAATATAATAGCATGGATGAATAAAAATTATAGATACTTTGAAGACGTAACACCAATAACTGGCATTTGTCCGCGGATTGGGTGCCGATCCCGCCGGTCTCGACGAGCGGCCGTGCACGCCGTGAGGAGATCGAACGCCGCCGCCGCCTCCTGCCAGACGATCTCTACTACGACCCCAGGTACGACGTCGACTCTGCTCTCTGGAACACGTGGTTTCGGGACGAGCACGACACGCGGCGTGCCTCCTTCTTCGCCAGCACCTCGTCAGGGCCGCGGCGGCCACTTGAGCGCCGCGCGCGTGCTCCGCGCCTTCCCCAAGTGCGTGGGCGTAGGGTGGTGCGCGGCATCACGCCGGCTCCGTCGTCGTCGCCCTCGCACCACCACCACCTCCTCGCATGACAGAGGAGGACGCGGCCCGGCTCCTTCAACGTGTCATGGAAGACTTCATGCACGACGAGCGCCAGTGGGAGGGCCTGGAGACCATGATGGCTCTCTCTGCCGCCGGCGACGTGGCCGTGCCGGAGCTGGAGATGGTGAGGAGGGAGGAGGTGATGGAGGAGGAGCCCGTCGCCGCGTTCCACCCGAGGCCTGGTGGGCCAGCGGTGAAGCTGGCCGTGCACGGCTCCGGACATGGCCGACGACGTGGGGGGCGTGAACTGGTGCCCCACGCCACCGCGGTCACCGGAGCGCGAGGCGTCGCCACGGGAGGTGGTGGTGCAGGCACCTCCCGCCTTCCAGCAAGCCCCCGTGTACCAGGCACCGCCATCCCACCTCTGGACGGCGCCGGCCTACGTCGACCTCGTCAGCGACGAGGACGACAACGGCGGCCACTGAGAAGACGGCGACGGGCTCGGCGGGAGCACGCGGGCGACAATTTTCTTTTGTTTTTTATGTTAATTATGTCTATGTGAATGGTGGAACTGGGCCGTTTTGTGGCCGTGATGTTTAATTATGTTTTATGTTTTTATGTTTGCATTTATTTTGTTTTATTGGCATTTTATTTTAGTTTTTGCGTTTTTTTAATCACGTCCACCCCGTTCATGATTCGGGGTGCGGCCGCGCCTTAGGCGCATTGACAACCCAACGGTCCCAAGCAGACATGGGCGACCCCATCATCACCCCAAACGAACGAAAACATGCCAAACCGAACGTTCGTTTGGGATCGTGGGCGGGAGTTGCCATAATGCGCTGAGGCAACACCAAACAAAAGGGGTCCAGGCCGGGTCGCTGCGCCCGGCTCACGTGGACCTCGCCTCGCCCTCTGCTCCACTCTCCACCGACTGCCCGTACTAATCTCGCCATTATTCAACTGCTGCCATCACTGTTCTTCAGTGATGATGTCGCGAATACTTAGCGCCCATAGTTAATGCGGGGCCATGTCACGGCCATCATATCATATCATGGGTGCGAGAGACGAATAATAAACGGTGAGGCGTCCGTCCGTCCGTCGCATCCCATGCACATCATCATCATATATATAGTACAAATCCTGCCCGACAACGCCATGTTGCGGAACAACTGCACGGGCAGCAACCCGACCGTGGCGAGGCAGCGCGATACACCTGCCTGCCTGCCCGCCGTGCTCCACGCAGGGGATGGGTGGGCCACGTCGCGCCTGTCCTCTCAAGGCCCTGCCTGATGCGCGTCGACTATAGACAGAGAGATGCCGCTGGCGACACGTGGAGACAAAGGCTACCTAAACATAATCGGCTAGGCTTCGGCTCGTGGCTGGCGAGCCGAGTTCACGTGGAGAGAGATGGAGAGGGACATAGAGATAAGAGCATCTTCAGCCCCGCCCCCAACAGGCCCCCACGGGGTTTTTTAGCGCCGGCACCGAAAATTCGGCCAAGTCGCGTCCAGAAGCCTGTTTTTCGCCGATTAGGCCTGAAACTGGCGCCGACGAATCCAGACCGGACCCGGCGCGCTGGGAGGAGCGCCCGGTGGCACCGGAGCGATTGATTTTGGCACGAACAAAAGTGGGCCCGCCGAGTCAGCGACCCCGCCTTGTCGTCCTCAACGCATCAGTTTCCCGCGGGGAATCAATGCCAAGGCTGCCGCCGGTCAGCATTTCATTGATTCCTCACGGGCGGCGCGGCGCGGCGACACAACCCCTCCCCCACGCGTACACACGACGACGCCCCCCCTCGCCCCGGTCGCTATATAAAGCAGCGCCTTCTTTGTCGGCCACCGCACCCGCCCGCAGCCCCCTCTCTCCCAGTGCACAGCCGCCGCCGCCGCCTACTTCTCTCCTCTTCCCCTCTTCCCGTTCATAGCCGCGATGATGGGCGAGAGGTTCCCCGGCGACGGGGCGGCGGCCAATGGCTTCGGTCGCCGCTCGCTGCACAAGTGGGAGGCCTACCTCCTGTACAAAGCGAACATCCCGGCGCCTCCCGACATGGGCGCGCCGGGGCGGTGGAGGCTCAGCGCCGGGGGCGTCTCCATCCCCCCCGCTACCCGACGTCACCACGCACCCCGACCACTTCGGCGACTGATACGTCTCCAACGTATCTATAATTTTTGATTGTTCCATACTATTATATTATCTGTTTTGGATGCTTAATCGATTTTATTATACACTTTTATATTATTTTTGGGACTAACCTATTAACGGAAGGCCCAGTGCAAATTGCTGTTTTAATGCCTATTTCAGTGCTTCGCAAAAAAGGAATATCAAACGGAATCCAAATTGAATGAAACCTTCGCGAGGATCGTTTTCGGAACAAACGCAATCCAGTAGACTTGTAATGGATGTCAAGGAAGCAACGAGCCGACCACGAGGTAGGAGGGTGCGCCCAGGGGGTAGGCGCGCCCCCACCCTCGTGGGCCCCTTGTGGCTCCACCGACCTACTTCTTTCGCCTATATATACTCCTATACCCCGAAAACATCTAGGAGCACCACGAAACCCTATTTCCACCGCCGCAATCTTCTGTACCCATGAGATCCCATCTTGGGGCCTTTTCTGGCGCTCCGCCGTAGGGGGGATCGATCATGGAGGGCTTCTACATCAACACCATAGCCTCTCCGATGATGTGTGAGTAGTTTACCACAGACCTTCGGGTCCATAGTTATTAGCTAGATGACTTTTTCTCTCTCTTTGGATCTCAATACAAAGTTCTCCTCGATCTTCTTAGAGGTGTATTCGATGTAATTCTTTTTGCGTTGTGTTTGTCGAGATCCGATGAATTGTGGGTTTATGATCAAGATTATCTATGAACACTATTTGATTCTTCTCTGAATTCTTATATGCATGATTTGATATCTTTGCAAGTCTTTTCGAATTATCAGTTTGGTTTTGCCTACTAGATTGATCTTTCTTACAATGGGAGAAGTGCTTAGCTTTGGGTTCAATCTTGCGGTGCTCGATCCCAGTGAAGAAATGGAAACGACACGTATTGTGTTGTTGCCATCGAGGATAAAAAGATGGGGTTTATATCATATTGCTTGAGTTTATCCCTTTAGATCATGTCATCTTGCCTAATGCGTTACTCTGTTCTTATGAACTTAATACTCTAGATGCATGCTGGATAGCGATCGATGTGTGGAGTAATAGTAGTAGATGCAGAATCGTTTCGGTGTACTTGTCACGGATATGATGCCTATGTTCATGATCATGCCTAGATATTCTCATAACTATGCGCTTTTTCTATCAATTGCTCGACAGTAATTTGTTCACCCACCCTAAAATATGCTATCTTGAGAGAAGCCACTAGTGAAACCTATGGCCCCGGGTCTACTTTCCATCATATTAATCTCCCGTCAACTAGCTATTTCTGTCACTATTTATTTTGCAATCTTTATTTTCCAGTCTATACAACAAAAATACCAAAAATATTTATCTTATTATCTTTATCAGATCTCACTTTTGCAAGTGGCCGTGAAGGGATTGACAAACCCTTTATCGCGTTGGTTGCAAGGTTCTTGATTGTTTGTGCAGGTACGAGGGACTTGCGTGTAGTCTCCTACTGGATTGATACATTGGTTCTCAAAAACCGAGGGAAATACTTACGCTACTTTGCTGCATCACCCTTTCCTCTTCAAGGGAAAACCAACGTGTCGGGGATATACCCCGCGGTAGGACCCGGCCGGAGATATGACCCGGCTGGGACTTGATGTTTCATTGGTGACCCGGCAGACTATAAGCCAGTGGGAACAGTTAAGCATTGTAAGCCGGCAGACACAGTCATGTAACCCGGCAGACACAGTCATGTAACCCAGCACACACAGTCATGTAACCCGGCAGACACAGTCATGTAACCCGGCAGACATAGTCATATAAGCCGGACAGTTAAGCCAGCAGATGTTAAGTCAAACGGTAAGCCAGATGGTAAGTCAAATCGTAAGCCAGACCGTAAGTCAGATTGTAAGCTAGATTGTAATAAGCCCAAGACGTTAAGAAGCCCATGGTGAGAAGCCCATGGTAAGACGTCAAAATAGGTTAAGTCCTAATTCGAGTTTGACTCTACATGTAACCCGCCCCTTCATCTTATATAAGGAGAGGCGGGGCACCCCAAGAGGAGGACAGAAAATAATCGTTAGGCTAGACACAAGTAGGAGAGCTGGCTTATGCGGCGACTCCCTCATGAGTATAATGAGACCTAGCCACAAACAGCATGTAGGGCTATTACCGGATGATGTTTCCCGGTGCCCGAACCTGTCTAAACCCTTGTCTTCTGGGTTGATCGCCTTGCGCCTCTCGATTCTGATCAATCCCTCTCAAGCTATCACATATATGCGTTGGCCCCACGACTAAGTCGTCACACTAGAACATTTGTCGTGACAATTCCACGACAGTTGGCGCCCACCGTGGGGCCTGTGCACGGTAGTGTTGAGTTCTTGGAGGGATCTTAACTAGGGTTTCGAGAAGTTCGTAAAATTCCCAAGGAAGGTTGGAAAGGATTTACATCAGTTTTGATCAAGATCGGAAGTTATGGATTAATGGAGTTTATCAGGTCGGTTGGCTAGATCGCTTCCACTGTGAACCGCCGGCTCTCCGTGAGAGTTGCCAAAAATACCAAAACGCGCAAAGCCAAATCCCAATCAATCCATCAGATGAGACCACGGATCGGACACTATTTGTGAAGGTCAATGGGAATTAATGGTTAAAGACACGTCAGATGGATGAACGCATCCTTCCACGACCCGGAAGTGGATCTCTACACGGACTCCTCAAACGCTGTTGACCTGCCTTGACTGATGTCCGGCTCACGGTTGTTTCCTGCCTTCGCCCGCTCGCCGACCCGCCGTGGTTGACCCTGGGTAGCCACAGAGCCACCGCGTTGGGCCGCCGAGCCCTGTGAGTCGCCGTCCAGTCGTCTGCCCGCGCCGACCGTCCTTGAGCCGCCACGCCAACCGGCCTTGAGCCGCCGCTGCCGTCCCTCGCCCTCATCGACCGACTTCTGTGGAGACACCTGCAACCCAAATCTGCTCCATCCATACTAAGGACTGTCGAGTCGCCTGGCTGCACTCTGCTAGGATACCGCGGGCCTACTTGAATTGCCTCAATCTCGTCGACCTCATCAGCCATTGGGCCGCCTCACGCGCCGCGGCCCCTTCATTACCGCTGGTCCCGAGCCGGCGACGGGCTGCCGGCCGCTTCTTCAACTGCTCCTTAAGTATCAAGCCGCCGATCTCCGCACTGAGTCGCCACGGTGTCGTGGCCGATGCTGCTGAGAGATGTTTCTTTACGAGTCGCCCGGCGCCTCTCGGCTACAGGCGCGTTCAAACCTCCGGTGTTCTACCTTTGTGTCAGGCTTCCATCGTCGCGTTACCGAGTCGCCGGACACACAGTGGTTTATTTCACTTACAACCCACCCCTTCATCTTATATAAGGAGGGGCGGGGCACCCCAAGAGAAGGACAGAAAATAATTGTTAGGGCTAGACACAAGTAGGAGAGCTGGCTTATGCGGCGACTTTCTCATGAGTATAATGAGACCTAGCCACAAACAGCATGTAGGGCTATTACCGGATGATGTTTCTCGGAGTCTGAAACTATCTAAACCCTTGTCTTGTGGGTTGACCGCCTTGCGTCTCCCGATTCCGATCAACCCCTCTCAAGCTATCACATATATGTGTTGGCCTCACGACCAAGTCCTCACACTAGGACATCTGCGTGACAATTCCACGACACAACGCATGCTCAAGAGGTAGCAAGAAGGATTTCTGGCGCCGTTACCGGGGAGGCTTACACCAAGTCAAGTCAAGATTCGATCTCCCGCCAACGTGCGATTTCTGGCGTCGTTGCTGGGGAGATCTACGCATAAGTCAACACATACCAAGTACCCATCACAAACTCTTCTCCCTCGCATTACATTATTTTTCATTTGCCTCTCGTTTTCCTCTCCCCCACTTCGCCCTTGCCGTTTTATTCACCCTTCTTTTCCGTTCGCCTCTTTTCATTTGCCTCTTGTTTGCTTGTGTGTTGGATTGATTGTTTGTCACGATGGCTCAAGACAATACTAAATTGTGTGACTTTTTCAATACCAACAACAATGATTTTTTTAGCACTCCGGTTGCTCCTATTACCGATGATGAATATTGTGAAATTAATGCTGCTTTGCTGAATCTTGTTATGAAAGATCAGTTTTTTAGCCTTCCTAGTGAAGATGCCGCTACCCATCTAAACAACTTTGTTGATTTGTGCGATATGCAAAAGAAGAAAGATGTGGATAATGATATTGTTAAATTGAAATTATTTCCGTTTTTACTTAGAGATCGTGCTAAAACTTGGTTATCTTCTTTGCCTAAAAATAGTATTGATTCATGGAATAAGTGCAAAGATGTTTTTATATCTAAGTATTTTCCTCCCGCTAAGATCATCTCTCTTAGAAACGATATTATGAATTTTAAGCAACTTGATCATGAGCATGTTGCACAATCTTGGGAGAGGATGAAATTAATGATACGTAATTGCCCTACACATGGTTTAAATTTATGGATGATTATACAAAAAATTTATGCCTGATCGAACTTTGCTTCTAGAAATCTTTTAGATTCGGCCGCGGGAGGCACTTTTATGGAAATCACTTTAGGAAAAGCTACTAAACTCCTAGATAATATTATAGTTAATTATTCTCAATGGCACACCGAAAGATCCACTAGTAAAAAAGTTCATGCCATAGAAGAAATTAATGTTTTGAGTGAAAAGATGGATGAACTTATGAAATTGTTTGCTAATAAGAGTGTTTCTTCTGATCCTAATGATATGCCTTTGCCTACTTTTATTGAGAATCATAATGAATCTATGGATGTGAATTTTGTTGGGAGGAACAATTTTGGTAACAACGCGTATAGAGGAAATTTTAATTCTATGCCATTCCCTAGTAATTCCTGTAATAATTGTGGTAATTCCTACAACAACTCTTATGGAAATTTTAATAAGATGTCCTCTAATTTTGAGACTAGTGTTAAAGAATTTATGATTTCGCAAAAGAATTTCAATGCTTTGCTTGAAGAAATATTGCCTAAGATTGATGAGTTGGCTAGCAACGTGGATAGAATTTCTCTTGATGTTGATTCTTTGAAACTTAGATCTATTCCACCTAAGCATGATATCAATGACTTTCTCAAATATATGAGAATTTCCATTGATGAGTGCAAAGAAAGAACCACTAGGATGCGTGCTAAAAAAGATTGCTTTGTAAAAGTGTATTCTTCTAGTTTTCATGATAACAATGATGAAGCTCTAAAAGTGATTGATGTGTCTCCTATTAAATCTTTGTTTGCCAATATGAATCTTGATAAATATGGGACTGGAGATGAGTCAACTTTAGTTAAAAGGCGTCCCAATGATTCGGAGTTTTTAGATCTTGATGCAAAAATTGATAAAAGTGGGATTGAAGAGGTCAAAAACTTTACATAGCAATGAACCCACTATTTTGGATTTCAAGGAATTTAATTATGATAATTGTTCTTTAATAGATTGTATTTCTTTGTTGCAATCCGTGTTAAATTCTTCTCATGCTTATAGTCAAAATAAAGCTTTTACCAAACATATCGTTGATTCTTTAATGCAATCTTTTGAAGAAAAACTTGAATTAGAAGTATCTATCCCTAGAAAACTTTATGATGAGTGGGAAACTACTATTAAAATTAAGATTAAATATCATGAATGCTATGCTTTGGGTGATTTGGGTGCTAGTGTTTCCATGATTCCAAAAACTTTGTGTGACGTGTTGGGTTTCCATGAACTTGATGATTGTTCTTTAAATTTCCATCTTGCTGATGTTCTTATTGTTGCAAATAGTGATTATGTGCCCATAGATTTCATTGTTCTTTATATAGATTGCAATCCTACATGTCCTATTATTCTTGGTAGACCCTTCCTTAGAACGATTGGTGCAATTATTGATATGAAGGAAGAAAATATTAGATTCCAATTTTCATTAAGGTAAGGTATGGAACACTTTCCTAGGAAGAAAATTAAATTACCTTATGAATCCATTATGAGATCCACTTATGGATTGAATACCAAAGATGGCAATACCGATCTATTCTTGATTTTATGCCTAGCTAGGGGCGTTAAACGATAGCGCTTGTTGGGAGGCAACCCAATTTTATTTTTGTTTCTTGCTTTTTGTTTCTTTTTATTAATAAATAATTCATCACGGTACTTATATTATTGTGTTTTTTGTGTTTTAATTAGTGTTTGTTCCAAGTAAAGCCTTTAGGATCTTCTTGGATGATAGTTATTTGATCTTGCTGTAAAAGACAGAAACTTCGCGCTCACGATTTTTTTTTATATAAATCACAGAAAAGAAATTTTACTATGATTCTTTTTGCAGTAGTTTAATATACAAATTAACCTGGTCACCCTAATTTTGTAGAATTTTTGGAGTTCCAGAAGTTTACGTTTGATACAGATTACTACAGACTGTTCTGTTTTTGACAGATTCTGTTTTTCGCGTGTTGTTTGCTTATTTTGATGAATCTATGGCTAGTATCGGGGGGTATGAACCATAGAGAAGTTGGAATATAGTAGGTTTAACAGCCATGTAAATAAATAATGAGTTCATTACAGTACCTTAAAGTGGTAGTTTGTTTTATTTCGCTAACGGAGCTCATGAGATTTCTGTTGAGTTTTGTGTTGTGAAGTTTTCAAGTTTTTGGGTAAAGATTTGATGAATTTTGGAACAAGGAGTGGCAAGAGCCTAAGCTTGGGGATGCCCCGGAAGGCATCCCCTCTTTCGTCTTCGTCTATCAGTAACTTTACTCGATGCTATATTTTTATTCACCACATGATATGTATTTTGCTTGGAGCGTCTTGTATGATTTGAGTCTTTATTTTTAGTTTACCGCAATCATCCTTGCTGTACACACCTTTTGGAGAGACACACATGGATCAGAATTTATTAGAATGCTCTACACTAGTAGAAAAGGGGGCTATGGTTCAGGCCGGGGCAGCCCATTAGTCCCGGTTCAGACTAGAACCGGGACCAATGGGGGCATTGGTCCCGGTTCGTGAGCCCAGGGGGCCGGCCGGGCCATGTGGGCCATTGGTCCCGGTTCGTCTAGACCTTTTGGTCCCGGTTGGTGGGACGAACCTGGACCAATGGGCGTGGCTCCTGGCCCACCACCATTGGCCCCGGTTGGTGGCCTGAACCGGGACCAAAGGCTCGCCTTTAGTGCCGGTTCATGACACGAACAGGGACCTACCTATTATGGCATTTCCATAGCCATTCCGAGATATATTGCCATGCAACTTTCCATCGTTTCATTTATTATGACACGCTTCATCATTGTCATATTGCCTTGCATGATTGTGTAGTTGACATCGTATTTGTGGCAAAGCCACCATTAATAATTTTTCATCCATGTCACTCTTGATTCATTGCCCTTCCTGGTACACCGCCGGAGGCACTCATATAGAGTCATATTTTGTTCTAGTATCGAGTTGTAATCATTGAGTTATAAATAAATAGAAGTGTGATAATCATCATTAATAGAGCATTGTCCCGAATAAAAAAAAGAAAAAAAGAGAGAAAGGCCAAATAAAAAAAGGAAAAGAGAAAAGAAATAAAAAGGGACAATGCTACTATCCTTTTTTCACACTTGTGCTTCAAAGTAGCACCATGATCTTTATGATAGAGAGTCTCTTGTTTTGTCACTTTCATATACTAGTGGGAATTTTTCATTATAGAACGTGGCTTGTATATTCCAACAATGGGCTTCCTCAAATGCCCTAGGTCTTCGTGAGCAAGCAAGTTGGATGCACACCCACTTAGTTTATTTTTGTTGAGCTTTCATACATTTATAGCTCTAGTGCATCCGTTGTATGGCAATCCCTACTCCTTGCATTGACATCAATTGATGGGCACCTCCCTAGCCCGTTGATTAGCCGCGTCAATGTGAGACTGTCTCCTTTTTTGTCTTCTCCACACAACCCCCATCATTATATTCTATTCCACCCATAGTGCTATGTCCATGGCTCACGCTCATGTATTGCGTGAAAATTGAAAATGTTTGAAAAAATTAAAGTATGAAACAATTGCTTGGCTGAAACCAGGGTTGTGCATGATTTGGGTATTTTGTGTGAAGAAAATGGAGCATAGCCAAACTATATGATTTTGTAGGGATGAACTTTGTTTGGCCATGTTATTTTGAGAAGACATAATTACTTTGTTAGTATGCTTGAAGTATTATTATTTTTATGTCAATATTAAACTTTCGTCTTGAATCTTTCGGATCTGAACATTCATGCCACAATAAAGAGAATTACTTTGAAAATTATGTTAGGTAGCATTCCACATCAAAAATTCTGTTTTTATCATTTACCTACTCGAGGACGAGCAGGAATTAAGCTTGGGGATGCTTGATACGTATCCAACGTATCTATAATTTTTATTGTTCCATGCTATTATATTATCTGTTTTGAATGTTTAATGGGCTTTATTATAACTTTTATATTATTTTTGGGACTAACCTATTAACCGAAGGCCTAGTGCAACTTGTTGCTTTTTTGCCTATTTCAGTGTTCCGCAGAAAAGGAATATCAAACGGAATGAAACCTTCGCGAGGATCGTTTTCAGAACAAACGCAATCCAGGAGACTTGGAGTGGACGTCAAGGAAGCAACGAGGCGGCCACGAGGTAGGAGGGCGCGCCTAGGGGGGTAGGCGCGCCCCCCACCCTCATGGGCCCCTCGTGGCTCCACCGACCTACTTCTTTCGCCTATATATACTCATATACCCCGAAAACATCCAGGAGCACTACGAAACCCTATTTCCACCACCGCAACCTTCTGTACCCGTGAGATCCCATCTTGGGGCCTTTTCCGGCGCTCCGCCAGAGGGGAAATTGATCACAGAGGGCTTCTACACATCAACACCATAGCCTCTCCGATGATGTGTGAGTAGTTTACCACAGACCTTCGGGTCCATAGTTATTAGCTAGATGGCTTCTTCTCTCTCTTTGGATCTTAATACAAAGTTCTCCTCGATCTTCTTGGAGATCTATTCGATGTAATTCTTTTTGCGGTGTGTTTGTCGAGATCCGATGAATTGTGGGTTTATGATCAAGATTATCTATGAACAATATTTGATTCTTCTCTGAATTCTTATATGCATGATTTGATATCTTTGCAAGTCTCTTCGAATTATCAGTTTGGTTTGGCCTACTAGATTGATCTTTCTTGCAATGGGAGAAGTGCTCAGCTTTGGGTTCAATCTTGTGGTGCTCGATCCCAGTGACAGAAAGGGAAACGACACGTATTGTATTGTTGCCATCGAGGATAAAAAGATGGGGTTTATATCATATTGTTTGATTTTATCCCTCTACATCATGTCATCTTGCCTAATGCGTTACTCTGTTCTTATGAACTTAATACTCTAGATGCATGCTGTATAGCGGTCGATGTGTGGAGTAATAGTAGTAGATGCAGAATCGTTTCGGTCTACTTGTCACGGACGTGATGCCTATGTTCATGATCATGCCTAGATATTCTCATTACTATGCGCTTTTCCATCAATTGCTCAACAGTAATTTGTTCACCCACCGTAAAATATGCTATCTTGAGAGCAGCCACTAGTGAAACCTATGGCCCCCGGGTCTTTTTTCCATCATATTAATCTCCCGTCAACTAGCTATTTCTGTCGCCGTTTATTTTGCAATCTTTATTTTCCAATCTATACAACAAAAATACCAAAAATATTTATCTTATTATCTTTATCAGATCTCACTTTTGCAGGTGGCCGTGAAGGGATTGACAACCCCTTTATTGCGTTGGTTGCAAGGTTCTTGACTGTTTGTGCAGGTACGAGGGACTTGCGTGTAGTCTCCTACTGGATTGATACCTTGCTTCTCAAAAACTGAGGGAAATACTTATGCTACTTTGCTGCATCACCCCTTCCTCTTCAGGGGAAAACCAACGCATGCTCAAGAGGTAGCACCGATGAGGTCAAGCGCGTGCAGGCATCGCTGCTGGAGGACCAGCGGGCCCTCCCGGAGTACACCGCCGACAACCACCAGGCGTGGGCGGCGTACTTCGAACACCGGCACTCGCAGCGGCTGGCCTCCACCAACAACGCGCCGGTCGTGCGGTTGACGAAGAACAGCGACGGCTGCCGCCTATGGTGGGCGCCCCCAGCCGCACGCTCCACGTCGTCCTCCAGCACCTCGAGGGCGGCAACGAGCCGCCATTGACATACCCTGCAGCCCCGGCCCCGCGCCGGAGCTGCGGCCAATGGATGACGAGGAGGATGGTGTCCTCTTCTTCCTCCTCCTGCTCCTCCTCCCACTCCTCAAGGTCGCCTGCACTGTTCACCATCAAGGCCAAGCCCTGCGGAGATGCCGCTCGGCCGGCGCACCCGCAACGCCGGCATCGTCATCAACGAGGGCAGCCGCACCTCCTCCTTTGCTCCTCCCCGCCTCGTCAAGCCTAAGAGGGAGCCGAGGCTCGCCACCGTCAAGACGGAGCCAGGGCTCGCCGCCGTCAAGGCGGATCCAGGGCTCGCCTGTGAAGACGAAGCCGGAGCTTGATGACGCGGCGGCCTTGAAGTGGGCACACGAAGACTAGGCGCGGACAAAGTTGGAGCGCCAGTGCCGCGCCATAGAGCAGATCGCAGCTCGGTGCCGCGGCCGCGACGAGGGAGGCGTCGTCATTCTAGGTGACGACAGCGACGACGACGCGCCGCCACCGGTCCGCTAGGGCGACCCTGGGCAGGGGTCCAGCAGGGGCGGCCGTGTCAAGGAGGAGAAAGACGACGAGGAGAACGGTGGCGGCGGCGGTGACGGCGACGACTTCGCCGCGCTCAGCGCGTTCTTCAGCCTGTAGTTGTGGCCTTTGTTTTTTATGTATTTACCTCCTTTGCTATGTAAAAAACTATTTAAGTCCCCTAAGTAATGTCATGTTTGCCGAAATTTACCCGAATCTTTGTCCCTTTGGCCGAATTTTAGCCGAATCTTTGTTCAAAAAACTTTAAATAAGGCGTCTGGGGGCGACCCTCGGGCCGGCGGTTGGGAACCCGATCGGCCCCAAGCTGATTTTTACGCCGGTTCGCCCCCAGACGGCGATTTTACGAGCCCCCTGGGGGGCCAACGGATAGAAATGCTCTAAGTATGGATAGCCAACTTGGTGTCGCGCCGGATCTGGACCAGGTCCGCACGCTGCCAAGAACCATGCACCTGCAGCGATCTGACCAGAAATGAACCCTCTCACGTGCGACGAGTTCAAAAACCTGGGTCCAACCCCTACCGTTTCAACAGCACTTTGGCGCCACCATCATTCTAAGCAGAGAATGAATAATCCTCGGGGTGTAGACTTGACTAAGAGCAACTCTAGCAGACCCCGTAAGACGCCGACCCGCATAAGGCTTTTGCAGTTCGTGGAAAAGGGTATATGCAGGCCGACGTGGGCGCGGTGAGACTAAGACCCCGCAAAACGGACCCGTAAAAAAGGATATTCGGTGAATATGCTCTTTTACTGGTCGGCTATGCAGGGTCTGCTCAGGCACCGCCACGTCGACCCGCAAACCGGAGATGCCCAGTTATCGAAATTGACATCGATTTCGATAATGAGTTCAAATTCAAACAATAGAACATAGTTCACACGCAAATAAAAAGCTTAGATTTTTAGGACAAATGCAAAAGGGGGTCTTGCAAAAGTGACGACCACGTCCGGCATCGTCTTGGGCGATCTTCACTCCGCGCCATCGAGTCCATCAAGGTTATCGCAACCACCGAGTCCACCTCCGGCACTTGCTCCAACTCCGGCACCAAAATCATCGGCTGGTGCACCGAACGCATCGGCGACATTGGTTCCAACCCCCGTTGAGAAAACATCTCCGGCATTGTAACACACATTGGCCAACGCAAGCATTCTCCTCTTCAAGATATCTCTTCTTACCATATCATGTGAGGGAGTCCTGGATTAGGGGGTGTTCGGATAGCCGGACTATACCTTCAGCCGGACTCCAGGACTATGAAGATACAAGATTGAAGACTTCGTCCCATGTCCGGAAGGTTCTTTCCTTGGCGTGGAAGGCAAGCTAGGCGTGCGGATATTCAAGATCTCCTACCAATGTAACCGACTCTGTGTAACCCTAACCCTATCCGGTGTCTATATAAACCGGAGGGTTGTAGTCCGTAGGACGATCAGAACACAACAATCATCATACACAACCATACCATAGGCTAGCTTCTAGGGTTTAGCCTCCTTGATCTCGTGGTAGATCTACTCTTGTACTACCCATATCACCCATATTAATGTAGCAGGAGTAGGGTTTTACCTCCATCGAGAGGGCCCGAACCTGGGTAAAATAAAGTGTCCCTTGTCTCCTGTTACCATCCGACCTTGACGCACAGTTCGGGACCCCCTACCCGAGATCCGCCGGTTTTGACATCGACATTGGTGCTTTCATTGAGAGTTCCTCCGTGTCGTCGCCTTTAGGCCCGATGGCTCCTTTGATCATCAGCAACGATGAGGTCCAGGGTGAGACTTTTCTCCCCGGACAGATCTTCGTCTTCGGCAGCTTCGCTCTGCGCGCCAACTCACTTGGCCATCTAGAGCAGATCGAAAGCTACGCCCCTGGCCATCAAGTTAGGTTCGGAAGCTTAAACTACACGGCAGATATCCGCGGAGACTTGATCTTCGACGGATTCGAGCCACAGCCAAGCGCGCCGCACTATCCCGAGGGGCATGATACAGCTCTGCCTCCGAACAGTGTCCTGGAGGCCGCATACGCTCCGGCCTCGATCCTCGACTCGGAGCCCGCTGCGTCCTTTGAGGGTGAACGGTTGGATGTCACCTCGGAGGCTGCGATCTTAAAAGCCGAACGCAAGCCCCACACTCCGCATGGCCCATGACTCCGAGGAGCCAGATTCTTCTCCGAACTCCGAGGCTCCCGCGCCCCTGCCAATCGAATCAGATTGGGCGCCTGTAATGGAGTTCACCGCCGCGGACATCTTTCAGTGCTCACCTTTCGGTGATATCCTGAATTCTCTCAAGTCTCTCTCTTTGTCAAGAGAGCCCAAGCCGAACTATGGCCTGCGAGGTTGGGATTCGGACGACGAAGAAATTCAAAGCCCACCCACCACCCACTTTAATAGCCACTGTCGACGATATACCCGACATGCTCGACTTCGGCTCCGAAGACTTCGACGGTATGGACGACGAAGGAGGGGACGAACAAGAACCAGCACCTGTAGGGCGCTGGACGGCCACCTCATCATATGACATATACATGGTGGATGCTCCAATAGATGGAGACGGCGATGGAACAGCGGAGGATGGCACCTAGAAAAAGCCTCCATAACGCCGGCGTCAGCGGCGCCGCTCTAAATCCCGCCACAGCAGAAACGGTGATTCCGGCACGGGAGACAATACTACCCCGAACAGTGCCGAAGAACACCAAAACCAGCAAGATTCGGCGCAGGAAGATGGAGAAGACCGCCCTCACAAGGGAACGGCAGAGCGATAGGTCGAGGATGATAACTACATGCCTCCCTCCGAAGACGAGGCAAGCCTCGGCGATGATGAATTCGCCGTACCATCAGACCCCGCCGAACAAGAGCGCTTTCAACGCAGGCTTTTAGCCACGGCAAACAGCCTAAAGAAAAAGCAGCAACAGCTTATAGCTGATCAAGATCTGCTAGCTGACAGATGGACTGAAGTCCTTGCGGCCAAAGAGTACGAACTCGGACGCCCCTCCAAGAATTATCTCAAGCGCAGGCCATTACCCCAATCAGAGGAGGAAGCACAAGAAATGGCAGATCGGCCACCTCGTGGCCGCGACAGAGAAGCCTGTAGAACATTCAAACAAGCCATGCCCCGCAGCCGCTTCACCAAGGCACGGGAAAACGAGCCAGACCTGCGAGACATCCTGGAGGACAAAGCAAGGCAAACAAGATCGATCTATGGAGCGCGCGGACGCCCGACGACACGTGATAATTTTCACCCTGGACATAATAAATCCGGCCGGGCCGAACACAATAGGCACAACTCCTCCGAACTGCGTCGTGACATAGCCCAGTACAGGGGCGCCGCACACCCACTATGCTTCACAGACGAAGTAATGGATCATAGAATCCCAGAGGGTTTCAAACCCGTCAATATCGAGTCGTACGATGGTACGACAGATCCGGCAGTATGGATTGAGGACAATCTCCTCCACATCCACATGGCACGTGGTGATGATTTGCACGCCATCAAATATTTACCCCTTAAGCTTAAGGGACCAGCCCGGCACTGGCTTAACAGCCTCCCAGCAGACTCAATCGGCTCTTGGGAGGACCTGGAGGCCGCATTCCTCGACAACTTTCAAGGGACCTATGTGCGGCCACCAGACGCCGACGACCTAAGCCATATAATTCAGCAGCCAGAAGAATCGGCCAGACAATTCTGGACACGGTTCCTAACAAAGAAAAATCAGATAGTCGATTGTCCGGATGCAGAGGCCCTAGCGGCCTTCAAACACAACATCCGCGATGAATGGTTGGCCCGGCACCTGGGACAGGAGAAGCCGAAATCAATGGCAGCCCTCACGACACTCATGACCCGCTTTTGCGCGGGCGAAGATAGCTGGCTAGCTCGCAGCAACAACTTATCGAAGAAGCAAGGTAATTCGGATACCAAGGACAAAGGTGGCAGGTCACGACGGAACAAACAGAAACGCCGCGTTAGCAGCGACAGTAATGAGGATATGGCAGTAAATGCTGGATTCAGAGGCCATAAATCCGATCAGCGGAAAAAGCCATTTAAAAAGAATACACAGGGCCCGTCCAGTTTGGACCGGATACTCGACCGCTCGTGCCAGATTCATGGCACCCCCAAAAGGCCAGCCAATCACACCAACAGGGATTGTTGGGTGTTTAAGCAGGCAGGCAAGTTAAGAGCCGAACACAAATACAAGGGGCTGGACAGCGACGACGAGGAGGAGCCCAGGCCGCCGAACAACAACGGACAGAAGGGGTTTCTCCCACAAGTGCGGATGGTGAACATGATATACGCGACTCACATTCCCAAGCAGGAGAGGAAGCGTGCGCTACGGGACGTATGCGCGATGGAGCCAGTCGCCCCAAAGTTCAACCCATGGTCCTTTTGCCCGATCACCTTCGATCGAAGGGACCACCCCACTAGCATCCGTCACTGCGGTTTCGCCGCATTGGTTCTTGACCCAATCGTTGACGGATTTCACCTTACAAGAGTCCTCATGGACGGCGGCAGTAGCCTGAACCTGCTTTACCAGGATACAGTGCGGAAAATGGGCATAGATCCATCAAGGATCAAGCCCACAAGAACGACCTTTAAAGGTGCCATCCCAGGTGTAGAGGCCAATTGCATAGGTTCCATAACACTTGATGTGGTCTTCGGATCTCCGGACAACTTCCGAAGCGAAGAGTTAATCTTCGACATAGTTCCGTTCCGCAGTGGCTATCATGCTCTGCTCGGACGAACCGCATTCGCTAAATTCAACGCGGTGCCGCACTACGCATATCTCAAGCTCAAGATGCCAGGCCCTCGAGGTGTAATCACGGTCAGCGGAAACACCAAACGCTCCATCCGTTCGGAGGAGCACACGGCGGCCCTCGCAGCGGAAGTGCAAAGCAGCCTCTTAAGGCAACTCACGAGTCCGGCCGCTACAAGGCCGGACAAAGAAAAACGCGCCCGGAGTAACCCGCAGCAAGACCGACTGGCGTGTTCGGAGCAAGCGTAGCAATACGGCCCCAACCCCAGCCATAGCACCATAGCGGAGCTAGTACCTCGAGTACACAATTACGCCCTTTAAATTCCATGGGCATAGGGGAAGGGGCACATCAAACGGCATGCCAACAATACGGCGTCAAATGTACTAGGGGCTGCCGGATTCTTCTTTTCTTTCAGGACTCCATACTCTGGATAAAGTGTTCGGCCTTGCTGCCGTACAGACGATACAAGACCCAGGAAAGCAGACAAAACAACGCCGCATCATGGAACTGTCAGGTGGTCTCTATTTCGAGCGATATATCTGTTTCTAAATTCCGCGGCCTGCGCCTGGTCAAGACATGTTAAATAGTCTAATTTTTTTATTTTTCTCACTACTTGTATCGTTCGGCTTGAATAAACAGCCTCCTTATAAATAATGCATAGCTTTTTGTCTATTTTTTGCATTATCTTCTTTTAATATACATATGTTTATTAAATAACATGATCGCACTCGTACACCATGGTACGGCAAACCACGCCAGGGGCTTTATTACCCTTCTATCTGGTGTGAGAAGTCCGTCCAGTTTCACAAGTGCGGCACCCCGAACTTATAGCATTATATGCATCGGCTCCGAGTCATGATTTTGGTCATATGTTGGGTTTGCCCGGCTCCTATGTTTTGGTGCCTTACATTCCGCTATATCGGCTAAGGTAGCACTAGGAGAACCACTGCGAGTGTGCCCCAGATCAGGTGGGCGAGCACCTCAGTGGAGAAAGCTAAAACAGACTGTCATGATAAGGCGTGAGACCGGTCGCTGTTCGAGAGGTTTTTCGAGTCCTTAAAGGCTTATGCCGCTTCGAGCGGGGAGCCCGTTAAGTCCGGCCAAAGGCGTGGATAGCGCCCCGAATTCGGCCTTCCGAACTAGGGGCTTCGCCGAAATTTAAAATTATAACGTTCTATGGCTAAGTGAGAGTGTTCAAGCATTATAGTCCGATTGCCTGGTTCGCTGTGCTGAGCGCCTCCCTCGAAAGACCCAACTATGGGAACAAGAGCCCTCAGGTTTATGCCGAACACCCCAGCACTAGTGGCATGGGGGCAGAAGCCGACGACTGGCCATCTCTCAATTTTTGATAAACAGCCGCACAGAAAATAATATTTTAAATTAAACAAGCATTGCTTAGCGCATATGAACAAGTTTTCAGCGCACAGGACATAAACGAGCGAGTTTATTCAAAAATTACATCTTTAGTACATTCATCCGCGACAAGGCAGGCTCCGGCAAGAACTTCCTTGTAGTAGTTCTCGGGCTTGCGATGCTCCTTCCCCTGCGGCGGCCCGTCCTTCACCAGCTTCTCTCCGTCCAGCTTACCCCAGTGTACCCTTACACGGGCAAGGGCCCTCCGGGCACCTTCAATGCAGACGGAGCGCTTGACGAGTTCAAGCCATGGACAAGCCTCCACCAGCCGCTGTACTAGCCCGAAATAGCTCCCAGGCAGGGCCTCTCCAGGCCACAGCCGAACTAATAAGCCCTTCATGGCCTGTTCGGCCGCCTTGTGGAGCTCGGCCAGCTATTTCAGCTGATCGCTCAAGGGCACAGGGTGTCCGGCCTCAGAATACTGATACCAGAACACACTCTCCGCCGAGCTGCCTCCTTCAGCTCGGTAGAACGCGGCGGCGTTGGATGCGCTGCGGGGAAGATCGAAGAACGCCCCTGGAGAACTCCAGAGTCGGGTAAGTAATAGGTAATTTACTTTTATATTCCTACTTTGCATTGAGAATGCCTTACCCGCTGCTATCTTTTTTACATCCTCCAACTCTTGGAGGGCCTTTTGGGCTTCGGCCTTGGCACTCTTGGTGGTCTCAATAGCCGACGCGAGCTCGGATGCTTGCGTTTTTGCCTCAAGCTCCAAGCCCTCATGTTTCTTCATGAGAGCTTGCAGCTCTTGCTGCACCTCGCCGACTTGGACCCCAAGCCTTTCTCGCTCGACGCGCTCCTCGGCCGCTTTCTTCTCGGCCTCAGCCAGCGCCTGCTTCAGGGTTGCCACCTCGGTTGTGGTCCCTACAATAAGCAGTACAATCCTATTATTTGTTTTTGCAATCAAGCCTCTCTATAGGCACCTTTTTTTAAGGGGTATTTCTTACCTTCCTTTTCCTCGAGCTGCCTTTTGGCAAGGCTGAGCTCTTGCTCGGACCGCTCGAGGTCCTTTTTAAGGACTTCCACCTGCGCAGTCAGTGCGGCGGTGGACAGCAGGGAAGCCTGCATACGCATATTTGACCTTTTATTGTTAGACTCCTGCGAAATTTACTAGATCCTCTATTCGGCTTTTCTTTTCCAAACACCGAACAGAGCATCAGGGGCTACTGTCTATGCGGTAAATAATTTAACACATTTTCTGTTTACCTCGAAGCCTGTTAGAAGGCTAGCGCAAGCTTTAGTCAGTCCGCTCTTGGCGGACTGAACCCTTTGGATTACCGTACTCATGACAGTACGTGCTCCTCTTTGATGGTGGCGCCCTCAACGCCACCAGCAGAATGTCCGGCGCCTCTGGTTGGACAGAGGTCGCCGGCTCAGACGGCTTACTCCTCTTGGAAGGAGTTCGCCTACCGCGTACCGAGACTGTTGAGTCCGGCGCGGTGTCCGGCACAAAGCCGGACTTGGAGCCCTGGGGGGTTTCATCCCCTTTACTCCTGGGGTCCGGAGGATTGCCTTGCGGCTCCTCCAGGACCACCTCCTCCTGCCCTGTTTGGCGGGGCGCCACTTCGGCGTCGTTCGCCCCGCTGGGGGAGACTGCGGGCGGAACAGAGTTTATGTCCGACGAATCCAGGGAGCCGCTCGACGAATCGTCGAGTCCGGCCTGGGGCGGGCTGCACAAATAGCATTCGACATTAGGGTAAGCTGCGCACTTGAATATACTATGAGTCATTCTGGTATGTAAATACTTACGATATCGCCGGACGCTTGGTTCTGTCCGGCCACTCCTCTCCGCCCTCTTCGGCATCGAGGGAGTAGTCCGGCGGAGGGGTCTTCCTTTTCCTCGACCCCTCGGCCTCCCCCGTTGGGGTGGCCTTCTTCTTCTTCGCTCCCCTCGCTGGAGGGGGAGAGCTTCCTTATTCCTCCTCCTCCTTTTCACGAGAGGAGGGCGTCGCAGACTCGCCAGATGACGAGCCTGACACCACCATATTGTGGGCACTCTTTCGAGTCCCGGTGGTCTTCTTCTTCTTGACCTTCTTCTCCGGCACCACATAAGGCGCCGGAGCCAGCAGCTTCTCTAGGAGAGCTAGGGCTTGGTCTTCGGGCAGAGGAGCCGGACAGTTGACTGGTCCGGCTATCTTCAGCCACGCCTGTCAAAGGCAAAGGGTGTTTTTAGATCTCACATGGAGTTAATCTATGAAGAAGAGCTTAAACAAACCTGTAAAAGGTATAGATGGCTTACCTCGCGAGCGTCGCGCTGCGAGCTGTATCCACGATCCTCGGAAGCAGATGTGGGGCACTCGGCGCATTTGGTTAGCACCTTCCAGACGTCTTCATACGTCGTGTCGAAGAGCCTATTGAGGGTTTGGTGCTGCGCCGGGTCAAATTCCCACAAATTGAAATCCCGTTCTTGGCACGGGAGGATCCGGCGGACGAGCATGACCTGGATGATATTAACATGCCGGATTGGCTTGTTCATCAGGGACTGGATGCAGGTTTGCAACCCGGTCACTTCTTCTTCGTTGCCCCACGATAGGCCCGTCTCTTTCCAGGACATGAGCCGCGTGGGGGTCCGGATCGGAACTCAGGGGCCGCGACCCATTTCGAGTTGCGTGGCTCGGTGATGTAAAACCACCCTGCCTGCCACCCCTTTAAGGACTCCACAAAGGAGCCATCGAACCAGAGGGCGTTGGCCATCTTGCCGGCCATAGCACCTCCGCACTCCGCCTGGGTGCTGGACACCACCTTAGGCTTGACGTTAAAGGTCTTGAGCCAGAGGCCGAAGTGGGGGCGGATGCGGAGAAAGGCCTCACACACGACGATGAACGCCGAGATGTTGAGGACAAAGTTCGGGGCCAGATCATGGAAGTCCAGGCCGTAGTAGAACATGAGCCCCCGGACAAAAGGGTGGAGTGGAAAACCCAGTCCGCGGAGGAAGTGGGGAAGAAAAACTACCCTCTCATTGGGCCTTGGGGTGGGAAGAAGCTGCCCCGCCTCGGGAAGCCGGTGCGGGATGTCCTTGGACAGATATCCGGCCTTCCTAAGCTTTTTGATTTGACCCTCCGTAACGGAGGAAGCCATCCACTTGCCACCCGCTCCGGACATCGCTGGAGCAGGTTGGGGAAGAAAGAGCGGACTTGGGCGTTGGAGCTTGAGTGCACAGGAGATGGATTGGCAAAGGAGGAAGAAGGCGTAGGTGAAAGAGGTGGATCTTTATCCCCTTATATAGGCTGATGCCGTTATGCGTCCCCACCTACCTAATAAAACTCGCTTGCCGCTCAAGCTCCGTGGTAAACGGCACGGTTGGGTTACCCGCGTCCGTATTAATGAGAATCCCGTTAAAAGGGGAACACGATCTCTGCTTCGACGAGACGTGCCAAGGAAACTGCCTCAATTGAACGTGCCGTGGTGGAACAACAAAAAATAATCCGTACAGAAGGCTTGGTCGCAGTGTTATGACGCACTGCGGAATACGTCAGCAGATTTGATTTGTGTTTGTATTATTCTCTATATGACAATACGTGGAAACTTGTTTTGCAGAGCCGGACACTATTTTGGGTGTTTATTATCTTCTTGAAGAACTTGGAGGAGGAACCCGCCTTGCAATGCCGAAGATAATTTGTGCGCCGGACTCGTCGTCATTGAAGCCTGGTTCAGGGGCTACTGAGGGAGTCCTGGATTAGGGGGTGTTCGGATAGCCGGACTATACCTTCAGCCGGACTCCAGGACTATGAAGATACAAGATTGAAGACTTCGTCCCGTGTCCGGAAGGTTCTTTCCTTGGCGTGGAAGGCAAGCTAGGCGTGCGGATATTCAAGATCTCCTACCAATGTAACCGACTCTATGTAACCCTAACCCTATCCGGTGTCTATATAAACCGGAGGGTTGTAGTCCGTAGGACGATCAGAACACAAACATCATAACCATCATCATACTCATAGGCTAGCTTCTAGGGTTTAGCCTCCTTGATCTCGTGGTAGATCTACTCTTGTACTACCCATATCATCAATATTAATCTAGTAGGAGTAGGGTTTTACCTCCATCGAGAGGGCCCGAACCTGGGTAAAATAAAGTGTCCCTTGTCTCCTGTTACCATCCGACCTTGACGCACAGTTCGGGACCCCCTACCCGAGATCCGCCGGTTTTGACAGCGACATTGGTGCTTTCATTGAGAGTTCCTCTGTGTCGTCGCCTGTAGGCCCGATGGCTCCTTTGATCATCAGTAACGATGAGGTCCTGGGTGAGACTTTTCTCCCCGGACAGATCTTCATCTTCGGCGGCTTCGCTCTGCGCGCCAACTCGCTTGGCCATCTAGAGCAGATCGAAAGCTACGCCCCTGGCCGTCAAGTCAGGTTTGGAAGCTTAAACTACACGGCAGATATCCGCGGAGACTTGATCTTCGACGGATTCGAGCCACAGCCAAGCGCGCCGCACTATCCCGAGGGGCATGATATAGCTCTGCCTCTGAACAGTGTCCTGGAGGCCGCATACGCTCCGGCCCCGATCCTCGACTCGGAGCCCGCTGCGTCCTTTGAGGGTGAACGGTTGGACGTCACCTCGGAGGCTGCGATCTTAAAAGCCATTGAGCCGAACGCCAGCCCCACACTCCGCATGGCCCATGACTCCGAGGAGCCGGATTCTTCTCCGAACTCCGAGGCTCCCGCGCCCCTGCCGATCGAATCAGATTGGGCGCCTGTAATGGAGTTCACTGCCGCGGACATCTTTCAGTGCTCACCTTTCGGTGATATCCTGAATTCTCTCAAGTCTCTCTCTTTGTCAGGAGAGCCCAGGCCGAACTACGGCCTGCGAGGTTGGGATTCAGACAACAAAGAAATTCAAAGCCCACCCACCACCCACTTAATAGTCACTGTCGATGATTTAACCGACATACTTGACTTCGGATCCGAAGACTTCGACGGTATGGACGACGAAGACGGAGACGAACTGGAACCAGTACCCATAGGGCACTGGACCCCCACCCCACCTAATGACATATTCATGGTGGATACACCTGAAAAAACTGACAATGAGGAAAAAGGAGGCGAAAAGAGGGGTAAACCCTTCGAAAAGCACTCAAAGCGGCGACGTAAACGCCGAGCTAAGCCCCGCCTCGATCAAGACCCAGCCATAGAGCAGGACGAGCCGGTAGACGACGAGCTTGTCTCAGAACAGCCGTCCGAACAGGGCAACACGGATAGAGAGGACAGACAGCCCTCCCCAGGCCATAACAGAACTCCAGACGATACCACGCCGGACAAAATCACGGAGCAGAAGAATCTCCAAGAAAGGCTCGTCGCAATAGCACGTAGCCTGAAAAAGCAGAAGCAGAAGCTAAAGACGGCGGAAGATGCACTCAGAACAAGATGGAGCAAAGTAATCAAGACCGCAGACAAATACGGCGGCAGCCGTTGCACCAAAAGCTACCCGAAGAGAAAGCTACTGCCCGAATTCGACCAAGAGGCCTTAGAGCCACCACACTTGAAAAACAAAAAAGCCACACGGTCGGATGGACGACCCCAGAGCCACCATGAAACGGCAAGCGGCGCCGCACTTGATGCGGCATGCGACCCAATCAAGGATTCGCATCATGGCCCAGCCAGGTCCATTTACGGGCCAAGAAAGCAAGCTCTCACAAGCAATGCAAAAAATCCACCATCAGAATCCGGCACACCCAAATACAGGGGCGCCGCACACCCCCTATGCTTCATCGATGAGGTCCTGGAATATCAATTTCCAGAGGGATTTAAACCCGTCAACATAGAGGCATACGATGGAACAACAGACCCTGGAGTCTGGATCGAGGATTATATCCTCCACATACACATGGCTAGAGGAGATGATCTCCACGCCATAAAATATTTACCTCTTAAGCTTAAAGGGCCAGCCCGGCACTAGCTTAAAAGCCTTCCCGAAAACACAATTGGAAGTTGGAAAGAGCTCGAGGATGCTTTCCGAGCAAATTTTCAAGGGACCTATGTCCGACCCCCGGATGCAGACGATCTCAGTCACATAACTCAGCAGCCCGGAGAATAAGCTCGGCAGTTCTGGAACAGATTCCTCACTAAAAAGAATCAAATAGTGGATTGTCCAGACACCGAAGCCCTAGCGGCTTTCAGGCACAATGTCCGAGACGAATGGCTCGTCAAACACCTCGGCCAGGAAAAGCCAAGAACAATGGCCGCACTCACAAGCCTCATGACCCGCTTTTGCGCAGGAGAGGATAGCTGGTTGGCACGATGCAGCCCCAGCGACCCAAGTACATCAGAAATCAGGGATGGAAACGGGAAACCGCGACGAAATAAGGACCATCGCCGAATCAAAAGAAAAGTCCGAAGAGCACGGCAGTCAATGCCAGATTCAAAGGCTCACGGCAAAGTCAGACAAAACCACCCCCTCAGGATAATAGGGAAGATCTGTCCAGCCTAAAGAGAATCCTGGACAGTATATGTCAGATACACAGTACTCCTGGGAAGCCTGCTAATCATACCCATAGAGACTATTGGGTTTTCCAACAATCCGGAAAGCTTAACGCCGAACACAAGGGGCTCGACACACCAAGTGAAGAAGAAGACGAACCCCAACTGCAGAACACTAGGAAGCAAAAGAACTTCCCGCAAGAAGTCAAAACAGTGAACTTACTTCACATAACAAGGCGTGGGACACCCATAAAGGTCCGCACATTCAAGCCTATCCCTCGGGAGTCCCGCCACTGGTCACTAAAGCCAATCATTTTTGATCAGCTAGATTATTCTCGAAATATCAAACACGCAGGCCGGACTGCCCTGATACTTAATCCAATAATAGACGGATTCCAGTTTACCAATGTCCTTATGAACGGTGGCAGTGGATTAAACCTGATATATCAGGATACAATTCACCGCATGGGCATAAACCCAGCAAGAATCCGTCACAGTAAAACCTCCTTTCAAGGGGTAGCTCCAGGCCCGTACACCCATTGTATGGGTTCTCTCCGGCTCGTAGTCATATTTGGCTCCGCCAATAACTTTCGTCGCGAAAAGCTGACTTTCCACGTAGTCCCGTTTTCAAGTCGCTATCAAGCACTAATGGGACGCGGAGCTTTCGCTCGCTTTAACGCAATACCACATTATGCATCCCTCACGCTAAAGATGCCCGGTCCTCGTGGCATCATCTCTTTAAAGGGAGCGTACTAAAATACGTCTCCTCCAAACGGAGGATCGCGCGGCCGCCTAAACAGCTGCACAATAAAATGGCCTCGCCAGCCAGAGGACTTTTTCAATGTAAGTCATTAAAAGCCACGGACCCAGACTCAACGAGTTCGGCACAAGCCCATCATCAATATAGGCTTAGTACGCCATACCAGGGGCTGTACGCAGAGATAATAAAGCTCCACTCCATTTATTTTTTACTCTTATATTTTGTTATCCTTTTTGACCTGCACGACCCTTTTTCAATTTAGTTCCTCTCTTTTACAGATGAACGTCGTACGGCGCCCGTCCAGGACACGGCACAGCGGAGACACAGGCGCAGACGTGCAGTAGGGACCCGCCCCAAAGGATTCTTTTTAGATTAAGACCCTGCGTAAACCTTTTTTACTCTCTCTTGCTGTTATACATCCCCTGGTTTATTTCACTATAACCAAGGAGGAGGCTGGCGTTTTGGCATGTGGCCACGCCAGAATTCTTGCTCGTACCTGGACACGAGGGGCTTTTTTCTTTCTTAAGGGTGTTGTTCCACATACATCCACAAAGACCAAACACCTTAGGGAGTGTTCGGCGTCGCGAGTTTTGGCACTATATGCATCAGCTCCAAGTCATGGTTTTTGTCACATGTTGGGTTGCCCGGCTCCTGAGTTCGGCCACCTTACGTTCCATTCTGTCGGCTAAGGTAGCACCAGGAGAACTACTGCGATTTTGCCCCGGTTCGGCCGGGCGAGCACCTCAGTAGAGAAAGCCGAAAACCGACTGTCATGATGTAGCGTGAGACTGGTCTCCACTCGATGACTTATAGGGGTTTATCGAATTCCTCCGTTTTGACGAAGGGCCGCTTCCCGGTCAGGCTCGCATGCGCCCCGAATTCGGGTAAACTCAGTCGCCACTAAAGGGCTACCTAAAGAGTCCCACTGTCAAGCTCCTATGGCTAAGTGAAAGTGTTAAAGCATTATAGTCCGGTTGCCTAGCCCGCTGCGCTATCACCTCCTTTGTAGGACCAAGACGTTGGGTTAGGTGTGAAAATGCGTCTTCTGCGCGCACCCCGCACTATGTGCGTGGGGGCTGAAGCCAACGACTGCAATCTTTCAGAATTTATATATTTAACGGCCGCACAGGAGGTGTTCTCAATACTTGAAGGCACAAGTCTAAAATATGCCACTACATTTTATTAAAATACTGTTTCATAATTACATATGTTGTCATAACATAGCATCCTTTGAGCACTGCGTCTCTATTATGCGAGCGCCTTCGAGGACTTTCTCAAAATAGTGCTCGGAAGGTATTCGGCCTTTCTCCGAATCTCGGGACGCAACAACGGTGGGCTCCATATCTGCCCAGTATGTCTTGACACGGGCAAGAGCCAGCCGAGCGCCCTCTGTGCACGCTGACCTCTTCAGAGCATCGACACGGGGCACCACGTCAAGAAATTGCTGCACCAAGCTGAAATAGCTTTTCGGCTTCGATTTCCCCGAACACAGGCGATCCATGGCGTACTTCATGGCGAGTCCGGACAACCTATTCAGCTCGGCCCATTGGGCCAGGCGATCGTCCACAGCCAGTGGACGCTCTGGATTGGTGAACTGCGACCAGAAGAGCTTCTCCACTTCATGACCTTCCTTATCTTGAAAGTACCTGGTCGCATCAGCTGCACTAGCCGCCAAATCTAGATAGGTGTCCTTCATGCTCCACGCTCGGTCCAACGGGGCGAACTTCGGATCACAGAATTTTCTCCGCAGCAGGAAGGGCTTTCCATCCGCAATTAGTCCGGCTTGACGTAGCTCTTCCCTTGTCGCTCTCATTGCAGAGCGGGCGTCCTTGGCGTCAGCAACGGCCTTCTCCAAGTCCGTCTGCCTTGCTCGACCTTCCTCTTCAAGAAGCTTGCAACGGTCAGTAGCACTTTTTAACCTTACGGCAATATCAGCCATCTCCTCCTTGCTTCGGCAATGGGAAGCCTGTTCGGCTTTCAGCTCTTCTCGGGCTTTTCCGGCAGCCGCATCGCTTTTTCTGGCTTGTTCCTTTGCTTTGGCGAGTTCGGCCCTTAGACCTTCCACGGCAGCCGCACCATCTGCATCAAGCATACACACGGTAAGATATTGACATGAAGCTCCTCTTACTAACAATCGCCAAATAAATTCAATACCTTGAGCATCATCAAGCCGCTTGTTAACAAGCATGATGTCGGCTTCTGCCTCATCAAGTTGCCGCTTCATTTCGGAAACTCTCGAGTCCGGCTTGACTCCGGACAATCTGCCACCTACATACAAAGGTGCCACTTAAAGGACCTGGGATTTAGATCCTCTGCACGCCGCACACTTCTGCGACGCACAGAGTCTTAGGGCTACTATCTACACAGGGCGCGCGTTATTACGCGCAACTAACACTAATATTCGTTATTTAAAACGTACCTCAAGGCCCGCCAGTAAACTCTTGACAGCCTCGTTCAGTCCGCTTTCCGCGGACGGAATCTTTTCAATCATCATGTTCATCAACACACGATGCTCCTCTGAAACAGAGGATCGCCCCAGCAGAACCTTTAGCTCCTCCGACTGAAAACCAGATGGTGCCGGACTCGTCCCATGGCCTTCTTCAAAGGCCGGACGCGGAGAACCTCGGGGGGCCGCACGGTCACCTTCTGCCTCTCGCAGATTCGGAGAAATCCTCTGCGACGACACTTCGGCGTCACCCGCCTTGCTAGGCGATATAGAAGGAGGAGGCGTTCGGGGCTCCATCATCTCCGGAAGAAGATCCCCCGAGGACGAGTTCTGCTGAGAAGGGCTGAGGTCCGAATGTTGGGGAACGTAGCAGAAATTCAAAATTTTCCTACGTGTCACCAAGATCTATCTATGGAGAAACCAGCAACGAGGGGAAGGAGAGTGCATCTACATACCCTTGTAGATCGCTAAGCGGAAGCGTTCAAGTGAACGGGGTTGATGGAGTCGTACTCGTCGTGATCCAAATCACCGATGACCAAGTGCCGAACGGACGACACCTCCGCATTCAACACACGTACAGCCCGGTGACGTCTGCCATGCCTTGATCCAGCAAGGGGAGAGGGAGAGGTTGAGGAAGACTCCATCCAGCAGCAGCACAACGGCGTGGTGATGATGGAGGAGCGTGGCAATCCCGCAGGGCTTCGCTAAGCACCGCAGAAGAGGAGGAAGAGAGATATGCAGGGCTGCACCAATGAGAGATCGAATCGCGTGTTATGGGCAGCCCCAGGCCTCACTATATATAGGGAAGAGGGAGGAGGGTGCGCCCCCTCTAGGGTTCCCACCCCTAGGGGGGGCGGCAGCCCTAGATGGGTTTGAGGGGAGCCGGCCAAGAGGGGGAGAGAGGGGGCGCCCCCTAGGGTGGGCCTTAGGCCCATCTAAGCCTAGGGTTTCCCCTTTCTCCTCCTTTGTTGCGCCTTGGGCCTTGTGGGGGGGGGGGCGCACCAGCCCACCTGGGGCTGGTCCCCTCCCACACTTAGCCCAAGTAGCCCTCCGGGGATGGTGGCCCCACTTGGTGGACCCCCGGACACCTCCGGTGGTCCCGGTACACTACCGGTGATGCCTAGAACACTTCCGGTGGCCAAAACCATACTTCCTATATATAAATCTTTATCTCCGGACCATTCCGGAACTCCTCATGACGTCCGGGATCTCATCCGGGACTCCGAACAACATTCGGTAACCACATACAAGCTTCCTTTATAACCCTAGCGTCATCGAACCTTAAGTGTGTAGACCCAACGGGTTCAAGAGACATGCAGACATGACCGAGACGTTCTCCGGTCAATAACCAACAGCGGGATCTGGATACCCATGTTGGCTCCCACATGTTCCACGATGATCTCATCGGATGAACCACGATGTCAAGGACTTAATCAATCCCGTATACAATTCCCTTTGTCTAGCGGTATAGTACTTGCCCGAGATTCGATCGTCGGTATCTCGATACCTTGTTCAATCTTGTTACCGGCAAGTCTCTTTACTCGTTCCATAACACATCATCCCGTGATCAACTCCTTGATCACATTGTGCACATTATGATGATGTCCTATCGAGTGGGCCCAGAGATACCTCTCCATCACACGGAGTGACAAATCCCAGTCTCGATTCGTGCCAACCCAACAGACACTTTCGGAGATACCTGTAGTGTACCTTTATAGTCACCCAGTTACGTTGTGACGTTTGGCACACCCAAAGCATTCCTACGGTATCCGGGAGTTGCACAATCTCATGGTCTAAGGAAACGATACTTGACATTAGAAAAGCTTTAGCATACGAACTACATGATCTTGTGCTAGGCTTAGGATTGGGTCTTGTCCATCACATCATTCTCCTAATGATGTGATCCCGTTATCAACGACATCCAATGTCCATGGTCAGGAAACCGTAACCATCTATTGATCAACGAGCTAGTCAACTAGAGGCTTACTAGGGACATGGTGTTGTCTATGTATCCACACATGTATCTGAGTTTCCTATCAATACAATTCTAGCATGGATAATAAACGATTATCATGAACAAGGAAATATAAAAATAACTAATTTATTATTGCCTCTAGGGCATATTTCCAACAGTCTCCCACTTGCACTAGAGTAAATAATCCAGTTCACATCGATATGTGATTAACACTCAAGGTCACATCCCCATGTGACTAACACCCAAAGAGTTCTGGGTTTGATCATGTTATGCTTGTGAGAGATGTTATAGTCAACGGGTCTGAACCTTTCAGATCCATGTGTGCTTTACAAATCTCTATGTCATCTTGCAGATGCAGCTACCACGCTCTATTTGGAACTATTCCAAATAACTAATCTACTATACGAATCCGGTTTACTACTCCGAATCATCCAGATTAGTGTCAAAGATTGCATCGGCATAACCCTTTACGATGAACTCTTTTACCACCTCCATAATCGAGAAAATTCCTTAGTCCACTAGTTACTAAGGATAACCTTGACCGTTGTCCTGTGATCCATTCCTGGATCACACTTGTACCCCTTGACTGACTCATGGCTTGGCACACTTCAGGTGCGGTAGACAACATAGCATAGTCTAGAGCCTACGACTAAAGCATAGGGGATGACCTTCGTCCTTTCTCTCTATTCTGCCGTGGTCATGTCTTGAGTCTTACTCAACACTCATACCTTATAACACAGCCAAGAACTCCTTCTTTGCTGATCTATTTTTGAACTCCTTCAAAATCTTGTCATGGTATGTGTTCGTTTAAAAGTACTATTAAGCGATTTTGATCTATCCTTATAGATCTTGATGCTCAATGTTCAAGTAGCTTAATCCAGGTTTTCCATTGAAAAACACTTTTCAAATAACCCTATATGCTTTCCAGAAATTCTACATCATTTCTGATCAACCATAGGTTCACAACATATACTCATCAAAAATATATATTGCTCCCACTCACTTCTTTGGAAATACAAGTTTCTCATAAACTTTGTACAAACCCAAATCTTTGATCATTTCATTAAAGCGTACATTCCAACTCCGAGATGCTTACTCCAGTCCTTAGAAGGATTGCTGGAGCTTTGCATACTTGTTAGCATCTTTCAGGATTGACAAAAATCTTTTGGTTGTATCACATACAACCTTTGCTCAAGAAAATCGTCGAGGAAACAATGTTTTGACATCCTATCTGCACAATTTCATAAATAATGCAGTAATCGCTAACATAATTCCAACAGACTCTTAGCATCGCTATGAGTGAGAAAGTCTCATCGCAGTCAACTCCTTGAACTTGTCGGAAAACATCTTAATGACAAGTCGAGCTTTCTTAATGGTGACATTTACCATCGTTGTCCGTCTTCCTTTTAAAATCCATCTGTACTCAACAGCCTTACGACCATCGAGTCGTTCTGCCAAAGTCTACACTTTGTTTTCATACATGGATCCTCTCTCGGATTTTATGGCCTCGAGCCATTCATCGGATTCCGGGCCCACCATCGCTTCTCCATAGCTCGTAGGTTCTTTGTTGTCTAGCAACATGACTTCCAAGACAGGATTACGTACCACTCTGAAGTAGTACGCATCCTTGTCATCCTACGAGGTTTGGGAGTGACTTGATTCGAAGTCTCATGATCACTATCATAAGCTTCCACTTCAATTGGTGTAGGTGCCATAGGAACAACTCCTGTGCCCTGCTACACACTAGTTGAAGTGACGGTTCAATAACCTCATCAAGTCTCCACCATCCTCCCACTCAATTCTTTCGAGAGAAACTTTTCCTCGAGAAAGGACCCGATTTGAGAAACAATCCCTATTGCTTTCGGATCTGAGACAGGAGGTATACCCAACTGTTTTGGGTGTCCTATGAAGATGCAGTTATCCGCTTTGGGTTCGAGCTTATCAGCCTGAAACTTTTTCATATAAGCGTCGCAGCCCCAAACTTTTAAGAAATGACAGCTTAGGTTTCTCTAAACCATAGTTCATACGGTGTCATCTCATCGGAATTACGTGGTGCCCTATTAAAGTGAGTGCGGTTGTCTCTAATGCCTAACCCATGAACGATAGTGGTAATTCGATAAGAGACATCATGGTATGCATCATATCCAATAGGGTGCAGTTATGATGTTCGGACACACCATCACACTATGGTGTTCCAGGCGGTACTAGTCGTGAAATAATTTCCACAATGTCTCAATTGTGTACCAAACTCGCAACTCAGATATTCATCTCTATGATCATATCATAGATATTTTATCCTCTTGTCACGACGATCTTCAGCTTCATTCTGAAATTACTTGAACCATTCAATAGTTCAGACTTGTGTTTCATCAAGTAAATATACTCAGTATCTACTCAAATCATCTGTGAAGTAAGAGCATAACGATATCCACTGCGTGCCTCAGCACTCATTGGACTGCACACATCAAAATGTGTTACTTCCAACAAGTTGCTTTCTTGTTCCATTTTACTGAAACCGAAGCTTTCAGTCATCTTGCCCATGTGGTATGATTTGCATGTCTCAAGCGATTCAAAATCAAGTGAGTCCAAACGGTCCATCTGCATGGAGTTTCTTCATGCGTACATACCAACAGACACGGTTCACATGTCTCAATCTTTTCAGAAATGAGTGAGTCCAAAGATCCATCAACATGGAGCTCCTTCATGCGTTTTATACCAATATGACTTACATGGCAGTGCCACAAGTAGGTGGTACTATCATTACTATCTTATATCTTTTGGCATGAACATGTGTATCACTATGATCGAGATTCAATAAACCATTCATTTTAGGTGCAAGACCATTGAAGGTATTATTCAAATAAATAGAGTAACCATTATTCTCCTTAAATGAATAACCGTATTGCGATAGACATAATCCAATCATGTCTATGCTCAACGCAAACACCAAATAACAATTATTCAGGTTTAACACCAATCTCGATGGTAGAGGGAGCGTGCGATGCTTGATCAACCTTGGAAGCACTTCCAACACATCTCGTCAGCTCACCTTTAGCTAGTCTCCGTTTATTCCGTAGCTTTTATTTCGAGTTACTAACACTTAGCAACCGAACCGGTATCTAATACCCTGGTGCTACTAGGAGTACTAGTAAAGTACACATTTACATAATGTATATCCAATATACTTCTATTGACAGCCTTCTCATCTACCAAGTATCTAGGGTAATTCTGCTCCAGTGGTTGTTCCCCTTATTACAGAAGCACTCAGTCTCGGGTTTGGGTTTAACCTTGGGTTTCTCCACTAGAGCAGCAGCTGATTTGCCGTTTCATGAAGTATCCCTTCTTGCCCTTGCCCTTCTTGAAACTAGTGGTTTCACTAACCATCAACAATTGATGCTCCTTCTTGATTTCTACTTTCGCGGTGTCAAACATCGTGAATATTTCAAGGATCATCATATCTATCCCTGATATGTTATAGTTCATCACGAAGCTCTAGCAGCTTGGTGGCAATGACTTTGGAGAAACATCACTATCTTATCTAGAAGATCAACTCCCACTCGATTCAAGTGATTGTTGTACTCAGACAATTTGAGCACAAGCTCAACGATTGAGCTTTTCTCCCTTAGTTTGCAGGCTAAGAAAATCGTCGGAGGTCTTATACCTCTTGACTGGGGCACGAGCCTGAAATCCCAATTTCAGCCCTCGAAACATCTCATATGTTCCGCGACATTTCAAAAATGTCTTCGGTGCCTCCATTCTAAACCATTTAACATTACCGAACTATTATGTAGTCATCAAAACGTGTATGTCAGATGTTCGCAACATCCACAAACCACGTTCGAGGTCCAGCACACCTAGCGGTGCATTAAGGACACAAGCCTTCTACTGTCCGCATAATTGCTACTATCAACTTTCAACTATATTTTCTCTAGGAACATATCTAAAACAGTAGAACTAAAGCGCGAGCTTACGACATAATTTGCAAAGATCTTTTGACTATGTTCAGGATAATTAAGTTCATCTTATGAACTCACACTCAGATAGACATCCCTCTAGTCATCCAAGTGATTACATGATCCGAGTCAACTAGGCCGTGTCCGATCATCACGTGAGACGGACTAGTCAACGTCGGTGAACATCTTCATGTTGATCGTATCTACCATACGACTCATGCTCGACCTTTCAGTCTTCTGTGTTCCGAGGCCATTTCTGTACATGCTAGGCTCGTCAAGTCAACCTAAGTATTTGCATGTGTTCCGAGGCCATGTTTGTACATGCTAGGCTCGTCAACACCCATTGTATTCGAACGTAAGAATCTATCACACCCGATCATCACGTGGTGCTTCGAAACGACGAACTTTCGCAACGGTGCACAGTTAGGGGGAACACTTTCTTGAAATTTTAATGAGGGATCATCTTATTTACTACCGTCGTTCTAAGAAAATAAGATGCAAAAACATGATAAACATCATATGCAATCAAATAGTGACATGATATGGTCATCATCACTTTGCTCCTTTTGATCTCCATCTTCGGGGCTCCATGATCATCGTCGTCACCGGCATGACACCATGATCTCCATCATCATGATCTCCATCATCGTGTCTTCATGAAGTTGTCTCGCCAACTATTACTTCTACTACTACAGCTAACGGTTAGCAATAAAGTAAAGTAATTACATGATGTTTATGTTGACACGCAGGTCATAAATAAATTAAGAGAACTCCTATGGCTCCTGCCGGTTGTCAAACTCATCGACATGCAAGTCGTGATTCCTATTACAAGAACATGATCATCTCATACATCACATATATCATTCATCACATCCTTTTGGCCATATCACATCACATAGCATACCCTGCAAAAACAAGTTAGACGTCCTCTAATTGTTGTCTGCATGTTTTACGTGGCTGCTATGGGTTTCTAGTAAGAACGTTTCTTACCTACGCAAAACCACAACGTGATATGTCAATTGCTATTTACCCTTCATAAGAACCCTTTTCATCGAATCCGATCCGACTAAAGTGGGATAGACTGGCACCCGCTAGCCACCTTATGCAACTAGTGCATGTCAGTCGGTGGAACCTGTCTCACGTAAGTGTACGTGTAAGGTCGGTCTGGGCCGCTTCATCCCAAAATGCCGCCGAATCAAGATTGACTAGTAACGGTAATCATATTGAACAAAATCAACGCCCACAACTACTTTGTGTTCTACTCGTGCAAAGAATCTACGCAATAGACCTAGCTCATGATGCCACTGTTGGGGAACGTAGCAGAAATTCAAAATTTTCCTACGTGTCACCAAGATCTATCTATGGAGAAACCAGCAACGAGGGGAAGGAGAGTGCATCTACATACCCTTGTAGATCGCTAAGCAGAAGCATTCAAGTGAACGGGGTTGATGGAGTCGTACTCGTCGTGATCCAAATCACCGATGACCAAGTGCCGAACGGACGGCACCTCCGCGTTCAACACACGTACAGCCCGGTGACGTCTCCCATGCCTTGATCCAGCAAGGGGAGAGGGAGAGGTTGAGGAAGACTCCATCCAGCAGCAGCACAACGGCGTGGTGATGATGGAGGAGCGTGGCAATCCCGCAGGGCTTCGCTAAGCACCGCAGAAGAGGAGGAAGAGAGATATGCAGGGCTGCACCAATGAGAGATCGAATCGCGTGTTATGGGCAGCCCCAGGCCTCACTATATATAGGGGAGAGGGAGGAGGGTGCGCCCCCTCTAGGGTTCCCACCCCTAGGGGGGCGGCAGCCCTAGATGGGTTTGAGGGGAGGCGGCCAAGAGGGGGAGAGAGGGGGTGCCCCCTAGGGTGGGCCTTAGGCCCATCCAGGCCTAGGGTTTCCCCTTTCTCCTCCTTTGCTGCGCCTTGGGCCTTGTGGGGGGGCGCACCAGCCCACCTGGGGCTGGTCCCCTCCCACACTTAGCCCAAGTAGCCCTCCGGGGATGGTGGCCCCACTTGGTGGACCCCCGGACACCTCCGGTGGTCCCGGTACACTACCGGTGATGCCCAGAACACTTCCGGTGGCCAAAACCATACTTCCTATGTATAAATCTTTACCTCCGAACCATTCCGGAACTCCTCGTGACGTCCGGGATCTCATCCGGGACTCTGAACAACATTCGGTAACCACATACAAGCTTCCTTTATAACCCTAGCGTCATCGAACCTTAAGTGTGTAGACCCTACGGGTTCGGGAGACATGCAGACATGACCGAGACGTTCTCCGGTCAATAACCAACAGCGGGATCTGGATACCCATGTTGGCTCCCACATGTTCCACGATGATCTGATCGGATGAACCACGATGTCAAGGACTTAATCAATCCCGTATACAATTCCCTTTGTCTAGCGGTATAGTACTTGCCCGAGATTCGATCGTCGGTATCTCGATACCTTGTTCAATCTTGTTACTGGCAAGTCTCTTTACTCGTTCCGTAACACATCATCCCGTGATCAACTCCTTGATCACATTGTGCACATTATGATGATGTCCTACCGAGTGGGCCCAGAGATACCTCTCCGTCACACGGAGTGACAAATCCCAGTCTCGATTCGTGCCAACCCAACAGACACTTTCGGAGATACCTGTAGTGTACCTTTATAGTCACCCAGTTATGTTGTGACGTTTGGCACACCCAAAGCATTCCTACGGTATCCGGGAGTTGCACAATCTCATGGTCTAAGGAAACGATACTTGACATTAGAAAAGCTTTAGCATACGAACTACATGATCTTGTGCTAGGCTTAGGATTGGGTCTTGTCCATCACATCATTCTCCTAATGATGTGATCCCGTTATCAACGACATCCAATGTCCATGGTCAGGAAACCGTAACCATCTATTGGTCAACGAGCTAGTCAACTAGAGGCTTACTAGGGACATGGTGTTGTCTATGTATCCACACATGTATCTGAGTTTCCTATCAATACAATTCTAGCATGGATAATAAACGATTATCATGAACAAGGAAATATAATAATAACTAATTTATTATTGCCTCTAGGGCATATTTCCAACACCGAACTACAAAGTAAGGTTTCGGTTAAAACTTCTCAGATATAAATCAAGGATTTCTCTTAAAAGAAACTCTTCTTCTACTTACGGCTCGCTGGAGAGCTGGTCCCTTTGAGGGTTTAGTTCGGCCGAGGGGCTCCCCAGCGTCGGACCCTCTGACAAGGATTTTTTCCCCCGCTTCGAGGCTACGATCTCCGGGTCGTCAGAGGCGGCCCTTTTCTTTCCCTTAGGAGAGGAATTATCGATTCCCCCCTTCGGAATGGCCTCTTTCGAGGAGGCCATGGTTTCCTTGTCCTCCCCCTTATTTCCCCCCAAAGGCACTACCTCCAGCATCCTGACTAGCACGGGATCTAGCCTGGTTTCGGGAAGGGGAGCCGGACACCTGACCAGCTTCGCCTTCGCTATCCACTCCTGCCTAAAAGGAGAAGTGCTGTTAAAAAACAAGTCAATTGTGCGGATAGAAGGTCTGGGCGCGGGGTCACCTACTTTGGTATCCGGGCGGTTGCGGCTTAAACCAGCATCCTCGGTCAAATCCGGATTCACTTCTGGTGATCCGAAGAACAGTTTATACATCTCCATAGGCGTCACGCCCATGAAATTTCGGAGAACCCGCGGCCCCTCTGGGTTGAACTCCCATAGGCGGAGGGGGCGACGTTGGCCGGGCAATGTCCGGCGAATCAGCATAACTTGTGTCACCTTGACCAGGTCGAGGTCTCCTTTCAAGAGGCCCTTTATGCGGCCCTGCAGCAGGGAAACATCTTTGGGCAATCCCCGGTCTAACCCTGTGTTGATCCACGATGCTAAGCGTGGTGGGGGGCTTGAGCGAAAGGCTGGAGGCGCCACCCAAGTGGTGCCCCAAGGAGAGGTGATGTAGAACCACTCCTGTTGCCATGAGCCGAGCTCCTCTTGAAAAGCGCCCTCGGGCCATGGGGCATCGGTATTTCTTTTTATAACAGCGCCTCCGCACTCTGCGTGGCGCCCCTCGATTATCCTCGGTTCTACCTTGAAGGTCTTAAGCCATAATCCGAAGTGAGGGGTGATATGGAGGAACGCTTCGCACACAACGATGAACGAGGAGATATGGAGGATGGATTCCGGAGCTAGGTCGTGGAATTCCAGCCCATAATAAAACATCAGCCCCCTTACGAAAGGATCCGTTGGGAAGCCTAATCCCCGAAGGAAGTGAGAGATGAATACTACGCTCTTGCCGGGCTGAGGGCTTGGGATCGCCTGTCCTTGGGCAGGCAACCTGTGCGGAATCTCGCTGGTCAGGTACCTAGCTTCCCTCAACCTTGATACGTCCTCCTCCGTAACAGAGGAGGGCATCCATTGGCCTTGACGATTGGAACCGGACATTGTCGAAGGTCCGGTGCGCCTGAAATTTGGAAGCCTGGAGTGTTGGAACTCGAGGCGATGGGCGAGCTTGTTTTGAGAGCACAAGAAGGGAGCAGGGCCTCGGTCTCTTTATAAGAGGCAGAATACCAGGAGCCATCCCCGTAACCGTCTTGGACTAGCCTTTAATTAAGGCAGGACGTGCCAACGGGCACGGTTGGGTTACCCACGTCCGTATTAATGAGAATCCCGTTAAAAGGGGCACACGATCTCTGCTTCGACAAGACGTGCCAAGGAAACCGCCTCGTTGAACGTGCCCCTGTGGAACAACAAAAAATAATCCATACAGAGGGCTTGGTCGCAGTGTTATGACGCACTGCGGAATACGTCAGCAGATTTGATTTGTGTTTGTATTATTCTCTATATGGCAATACGTGGAAACTTGTTTTGCAGAGCCGGACACTATTTTGGGTGTTTATTATCTTCTTGAAGAACTTGGAGGAGGAACCCGCCTTGCAATGCCGAAGACAATTTGCGCGCCGGACTCGTCGTCATTGAAGCCTGGTTCAGGGGCTACTGAGGTAGTCCTGGATTAGGGGGTGTTCGGATAGCCGGACTATACCTTCAGCCGGACTCCAGGACTATGAAGATACAAGATTGAAGACTTCGTCCCGTGTCCGGAAGGTTCTTTCCTTGGCGTGGAAGGCAAGCTAGGCGTGCGGATATTCAGGATCTCCTACCAATGTAACCGACTCTGTGTAACCCTAACCCTATCCGGTGTCTATATAAACCGGAGGGTTGTAGTCCGTAGGACGACCACAACAATCATCATAACCATCATCATACTCATAGGCTAGCTTCTAGGGTTTAGCCTCCTTGATCTCGTGGTAGATCTACTCTTGTACTACCCATATCATCAATATTAATCTAGGAGGAGTAGGGTTTTACCTCCATCGAGAGGGCCCGTACCATCCGACCTTGACGCACAGTTCGGGACCACCTACCCGAGATCCGCCGGTTTTGACATCGACAATGGGGATATAGAGTTTCTATTTCATTGAAAAACAACTAGAACAAGCAAAAGGTGATTGGGCAAATGCCTAGAGACACAACTTCGGAACATGTCGAATAACATTATAATGCGACACTCACTAACATAATTGCCTATGAAAATCTACAGAATAACATACCCCCTTCTACTTTGATTGCAATCTAACCCCCCTCATTTCAACAACAACAACAACAACTAGAAGTCAAACAGCCCTAGATAGGTAGTGATTTAAGGCACTTGGCACCAGCCCTGAACCAATCTAAAGTTGTGTCCGTTTGACAAGATCAAGCAAGCCATCAAGTGTAGAATAGTTATCCTCAGAGACTCTGTTGTTCCGCTATTCTCAAATGATCCTGCCGTAGGATTTATCCCTGCCCGTAGATGTAGCAGGATGTGGAAATTCGAGAGAGTTGAATGCAAACTGGGTTCCCCTTTTTATCCGGCCGTACAGTCTTGAAAAAAAGCCGTTACTATTTACTTTAATCTATTTTGTAACACATACCTCCTTTTCAAAATGTACGACATATTTTTGCTGTTTTGTTTTGAATAATGAGTGTATAATTCTTTATTAATGGTCACAATAGTGTAGCTAGAAGAAAGTTTTTCAGAGTACGATTCTGATTTTTTGTCCCATATTAACCTACTGATGTTAGGGATAGTCAGAAACTCACAATACACAGAAAGAGTTATTTCTTTCTTTGCCATCATTCTTTTTTCTTTCTTAGCCATCATTGAGTACGTGCTTGCTTACGGTTTAATACATTTGATTGATTTAGTCTAGCCTTCCGTGGGAGTAGTTGGAGCCATCAAGGAGGGTGTTAGGCCTAGTTTAATTGCAAACAAGGTTGCTTGGATCTGGTTTCATGCATGTCTCCATTAGCAAGTCACTAGCGTGAGGTGTGTGCCTCCAGTCCTGCTTTCTCCGGACAAAAGGAGAGAAAACAAGGACGCAAATAAAGAAGTGAAAAATGTGTTTTGACTCGATCGGTGGCTGCAAGACCTAGCTAGTCCGTGTTTGGTTATCGGTCCCGGGAGGTGATTGCGGAAGGACAGACAGAGTCTTCCGTATGCTTCTTCTCAAAGACTTTACGCCTTCGCTTCATTAATAAAATGGCGCGTGGAAAGCCCCTTTCATTAAAAAAAAAGACTTTACGCCATGCAAGACAGCATTTTTCTTAATTTCTAAAGTGTATAATGGTTGATAGTAGCGGCTTAGACGCGCAACTGCGTTAATGTCAACTAGATCGGGAACGCGCCTTGGCGCGAGGGTGCCGGTCCCTATGTTGTGGTCATGTAGGTAATGCTCAAGTTAGTAGTAATCTTAACGTACTTACTCAAACACGATATAACAAAAAAGAAAAGAAAATTTCACATATTGTATTAGGAAAACATTATATAGTACAACAACACCATGAGATTATCATAAGGCAAAATCGAGTTTAGCGCGTTCATGAGATAGCGAGAGCCTGCATGTTTACAAATTCCACATACGTCATCAACGACATAATATAATTAAAATAGAAAACTTTACATATAGGCCATTTCATTATTTATAAGAGATAAACAAAACATATAGTGCCATATCAGAACATTCAGTACCATGACAAAATAAAGGTGATTAATATACATGTCAGAACTGAGATTCTCCAAATCCCATGTCTTAGTCGTGAAATAAATTCTTCATCAAATTTGAAGTACTACAATGGGCAAATAATCACTGTCCATGTAAGGTACTACATGCCTTCGTTTTGATCCATATGAACTGAATTTCTCTATTAAATACTCACAGTTCATATCAGTGTCCAACCTTGAAAGCGAAAGGTTTCAGTTCTCATCGAAACCACCCTATTAATAATTCAATACATCAGTTCTATCTTCACTTTGTCATACTAAGTAAGTACTAAGACCCTTATATGTATGTAAGGATAACTTGCATCAACCGCTACTGCAAGCCACATGGCAGGCTGGTTGTAGACCCCATCTAGTTCCAGCGGCAACCTGCAAGTTAAAAAAATGGGAGGAGCAGCTGTATGAGAAAGGTGAACCTCGATCAGCGGCGTGTGTAGCAAGGTGCGCCCCTCCCAAAAATTTCACATGTTGCTTAGGTCTGGATAAGATTTTAGAACATAGATGCAATCCGACAGGGAGGCCACAAGAAAACTATCTATATCTATCCTTGCAAAATTCTATTATAATCTTCGGTGCACTTAGAGAATTGAGGATCTTTCTTAAAATTACATAGCAACTGACAAACATATAACATCAAATGAAAATCCGATTCCCCGATTCATCAATCCAAACAAACATGTGGACTGGTAATCAAACAGTTGCTAGAATCACAATAATTTGTTGTCAAGACATAAAAGTAACTACCAGTTTCCAAAACCCCACTATGTGTTAATAAACATATGGTTGTCACATAAGAGTATTTTCAGTACAAGGAAATAAAAAATATTTACGATTGCGTCGTTATGACCACATCAATACAAGTTATACAACACATACTCCAACCCCAATGGGGAATTCACAAACTATTTTCCCATAAAAGGTAAGTATGGGTAAAAAACAAAAGAATTCATGGTTGCTTCAATTGTTCAATTATTTAAAAGAAAACAGAAGACGTGCAAAGCTTTGGAGCCCTTGATCGGGGTTGAAACTTTTAAGCCTCGTGTTCCCAAGCAATTTTTAAAACCTTTAAGAAACTAAAATATATATCAGCTAGAGAGTAATACCTACACTGGCCAATGATGACACGGTTTCCTTCCTTGACCTTGAGATCAGTAGAGCGCCTTGGCGCGAGGGTCCCGGTCCCAACGACCTGTCCAAGCATATAAAGATCAAACAGTTGGCATGCAATGATCTAGCGTACAGAGAAAATATTTGCATCCATGCAATAAGATATATATCACACTTGAGTTGTTATGATTACGTAGGAATTTGGATTCTTACTTTTCCTGTAGAGGCCTTATATCCTGAATAGTTCAGTTTAGCATTCCAAAGGGCTTATGATTGTGCAAAACTTACACAGCTAAAGGGATCATATAAGCACAAACCAACACGAGATGCAAACAAACAAAGGCATGATGATTGAGCCTCAAAAAACTGATATAAAACCATACAAAACTCATTTAATCTAAGCAAATGGAACCATAAATGCTTTGTTTAAGCGCTTGAACAATACGCATCTTAAGCAATCAGTGTGGGAGTGAGAGAGAGACTGTGCTGATGTACGTATCCTAAGCAATTGTTCTAATTTTAATTTGTCAATGAGTTTTATATGGTCCATCCTAAGCAATCAGTCTGGCCATATTAACCAGAGCTAGTATCAATTTCAAGAATATTTTTTAAACAACAGGTGGTCATGTGCACTGTTAATTCTAAGATGCCTTATGGTGTCTAGAAATTCATGCGCTTTGATCAAATAGAGATAATATTGCAAGGAAAAACATGAGGTGATGATTGCAAAACTTAACCAGAAGGTTTACTGCAGAAGGAAGAGCAAGAGAAATATATGTTGAATAGGCGTATCTGGCATGTCATACATTACACAACAATATGTAATAACCTGATTAATCACAGTGTCGATATATGGCTAATGATCATCTAACGCAGAGTAGCAACATGTGATAGAAACAGGAAACTCTTTGATGCCGAGTGTCCTGAGAGCCTCTCCAACCAAATTTCTGTAAATGTCTTCTTCAATTAGAAGACCACCATAAGTATTGTGTATCTGTTAATCAATATTTAACCTAAGTTACATGTCCCGCAAAACAAAATCTTAGTTATATAAACTTATTTAACTTAACTGCAATAGATACACACATTTGATTTCTGGTGATCGTTGAACCTAGTTCAAAATGGTACATTTCACAAAGTCGGTACAATAATTCTCATTAGGCAAGTAAGTGCAACTGAAATCATCCCTCGGGTACTAAAAGGTATATCAAGGGCAATGTGACCATTTCCCATCAGCACTACCAACTCTGAGTATTGGACCCGAGCAAAAACATGACTCTCCCTCCCTCCCTCTCCCTCTCCCTCTCCCTCTCCCTCTCCCTCTCACTCTCAACCAAAATATTTATTCTAATCCACTACACACAATACAAAACTACTAACGACCATCAGATCCAGGACATGTAGGTGGGTCAATGCTTCAAGGATTAATGGCTTGTGGTAGTGCCACCTTCAAAAAAATGAGACAAGATGAACTTCAGGAGTGACGGCCATTCCTGTAGTCCAAATCAAAAGGATTCCACTTAAAGAAATATGATACTCAAAACTCACAGTTTGTGCTATCTAATCTGTGAGATTCTCCTAGTGAAAACTGCATAACTTCAAAGTAAATGAAAAATATCACTAAATGTGTGCTTGAAAAATTACAAAGCTCACAGATTTAGTTTAGATTTACCTAAACTAAATGTGTGCTTGAAAGCTACATAACTTTAAAGTAAATGACAAATACCACTAATAATACTACCATATGACTTCTTGATCAAAATAAAAAAGGATGGACAAAATATAAGAAGACTCATGTACCAAACAGAACTGGGGGTCTCCCAGTCCCACGTCAAACATTCAGTCATAAAATGTATTATTTATCAGGTTTCCAATATCATAAGTGGTTAACAATCACACTGTCAATGTAAGTTACTACATGCCTTTCTTTTGCTTTATATGAACTGAATTTTTTTTATGAAATACTCACAGTTCATAACAATCTCAAACCTTAAAAGTGAAAGTTTCAGTTCTCATTCAACCACTTGCTTAGTCATCCACCACATAATATAAGTTGCATTTCTGAACAATCGAACTCGAAACAGAGAAGAGGGAGGAGGAGCAAGCTGTGGTGAGCTAGTTGTACCTGCTTGAGCTGGCCCCTCCTCTCGGAGAGGACGACGATCTGGTCATTGAGCATCTTCCATGGTGTTGTCCTTCGAGCGGATCTCGATGATGTTGATGGCGTACTTCCTGCTGCCAGCCAAGTGGCACCCCTTCAATGCTGAAAAAGTACATGGAAAAGCAATTACAAAAATATAGTAAGAATAAAAAGAACTTCCGAACTGTTATCTTCAGAACAAGCAAGAGAACTGAAATGTTCCACTTTCATGAAGCTGAGAAAATTTAAAAAGTATAGCAAAGGCATAAATGGAGCATGATCCTGAGCAAAATGTACAAAAATACAGTCTATTAGGTGGCAACCATGTGGACCGAGGAAGTAACTAAGGGACTAATTGAACAAAAAACAATTTAAAGGGGAACCAACAAAGTAACCAAATAAAGAAAAATTATCACATCAAGATGCTAACAATACATCAGTTATTTTTTTGTAGATTTGGGAATCCTACAATAGTATAGAGAACACTTAATATTTAGAGAACTAAAGAGGACGAACCAACAAATAGAGTGGAAGATCTGAGGAGGCAAGGAATCATGGGATCCTATATTTCCCTCTATACTTTTGTAGAACCAAAATGTAGCAAGAGATAAGCAAATCTTGGGATTACTTGGCAGAAAAAAGTACAGGAATGCACTGATTGTCACTATAAGTATGGCCATGTAAGGTTCATCATTATCTTCTTATTCTGGTAGTGATCCTAAAACAATCATTATATTAAGCATGGCTGATAATATGTTCCTATAACAGATAGCAACATAAATGACTCAGCATTCGGTACATGAGAGCTAAAGCAAACTTACAACAACATCCTGCATGAAACCCTAGAGCACCACGGTCCGGAAGCCAAGAGCATGAGCAGACCAAAATCAGAATGGATTAACCAGGAAACCCTAGACAAATCCCTAAAAAACAACAAAGCCCTTGATGAGCACATACACATCACAAAGGGAAAGACAAACAAGGGAGCAAATAATCACCTCAGCCATCTTAGAAGCCCACTCGGTGTGCTCCCTCTCCGGCCGACCCGCAAGACAGCTCCCATGCCACACCACCGTCCCAACCGTGAAACAACCAGAGAAGCAAGGAAGATGGTAAGAAACAAGAGAAATAAAAGGTAGTGGGCTCCAATACAAACATTAACCAGCCTAAAGACACTATTATTAGAAACATGACACCGTGGTTTCTGCTGGTTTATCAATAAATTAAAACAAGCCATTGAACCGACAACTTGCTTACTCTTAACCAGATGAAATCAAGGACCAACAACAAACAATAAAAGTCAAGAACAACTTATATGCAACAAAGGTATGAGAGAGAAGAAATATTCACATAAGACGGCTATAAACACTGGAGCATAAATAAGCAACACCTTTAAATACAAAAAAAAGGGTTCAGGGTTTAATGCATAGTGGGCTCAGATTTGCCTTTCCTCGATCATATAATCAACCCCCGCCATCTCTTGTCACCAGATTAATCTGTTTATACAGTAGAGCTGCCCTGGTTATCACTCAACAAGAATGACCATCCAAGGACAGAACAATAAATATCACATGAACAAAAAGGATTCTAGAGACAAGAGGGAGGACCCAACTTGATACCCACAGGTGCCTTGATTGCTGAAAGGCACACTTATTTCAGCCAAAACGAATCATCATCGCCCTAGCAAGGATGGCTTCCGACCGGTGGGGCACGTGCAAATAAAAAGGGTCCAGGGTTCAATGCATATGGGCTCAGATTTGCCTTTCCTCGATCATATAATCTACCCCCGTCATCTCTTATCACCAGATCAATCTGTTTATACAGTGGAGCTGCCCTGGTTATCACTCAAGAAGAATGACCATCCAAAGGACAGAACAATGAGTATCACAGGATCAAAAAGGATTCTAGAGACAAGAGGGAGGACCGAACTTGATACCCACGGCTAATCATCATCGCCCTAGCAAGAATGGCTTCCTATCGATGGGGCACGTGATTCAAACGCGGTGGCATGAGATATCTCATTTTGGGAGTAACTATTCATTCCAGCAGTAACTTTCTTTTTATCCGACAGACGAGGTCGTTACGGGGGTCGATCCGACGGCCCAAGATCCATCAAGCAACCAGATCCGACGGCCAGGAATCCCAAATCGCTGAGGAGCAGCCTGAGGAGCTTCTATTCTTATTTCTAGATGGACTTATTTCTGGATTTCTGGATGGATCACCGGATCAATATGTTCTTACGAGGGTTTAACTGCCCTAGTTATCACTCATTAGAAATGACCATCCAAGGACAGAGCCACTAAAATAAGAACGTGATCAAAACAGCTCAAAGAAACGAGGGAGGATCCAAATTAGTACCCACAAGTGCCTCGACTGCTTGAGAGCATGCCTATATCAGCCATAACTGATCATGATAGCCCTGGCCATGTCCCATATAGTAGCCGAAGCAGAGCAGGGGAAGATGGAGCTCACAGAGGGAGGTTGTAGCCGAGGCAGTACTTAGAGGGCACCGGGGTTGCGCCTGAACGCCATCCAAACAGTGAGGAACCACGTCGGAGTTGCGCCTTGCACCATCCCGCCGACGAGCACAAAAGCCATGGGCACCGAAGTGGCCAAGGAGGTGAGGAGGTGATGTATAGCACATCTAGGAGCACCATCAGAGACGACCGGGGCAACGAGCAGGCAAGGAGAGAGGCGAGGCGGCAGGGAGAGGAAAGGGCACGACGCGATTGCAGGCCTGCAGGGAGAGGAACATCAGCTATTTTTTCTTTCGGATTATATAGGAAGTACCAAACATATCATATAAGTGCAATCATCTTTGATAATATAAGAGAGCATACAAAAAGTATTACTGAAGTGTCAGCACCAGGAGGGAGGACGAAGGAAGTAAATTAACAGACCATCCAAGCTTACAAAGAACGTAAAAATTATGAGAACGCGCCTTAAAAAAATTCACCAACCAAGATTGGCATAAAACCAAAAACGACAGTGGTCATGAGCAGTTTCATGAATTTAAGAATGGAGTAAATTAACTTGGCAGTATGCAAACTTTGAGAAAGTTGACTTGGCATTATATTGAAATTCCACTGCAGTCTTTAAACTACTGTAACCAGTCGGAAATCTACTAGAAACCCCCCAAAAAGTTCATCTTTTGTACTGAGTACCTTGCGGATGGCGTCACAGCCGGCGAGGACCTCGTCGATGTGCATGCACTTCATCGCCGGCTTATTCTTGTCATCCTCGCTGTCTTCCTCGAGCTTGGTCTTGGGTTTGCTGGCAGCACCGGGCTTGGACTTGGGCTCCCACTTCCACTTGTGATCAAAGCTGACGCCGTTGGGGGGAGGCGAGCTCCGCCTCCCACTTGAGAGCCCAGCCCCGCCGTGCGGCTTCTCCTCGGCCGTCCACTTCACCTTGCAGCCCCCCATGGAGGCGGCGGCGTAGGTGTACTTGCGGCAAGCCGGCTATGCGCCTTGGTGCGAAGGTGCCGGTCCAAACGTTGTAATTAAGCAGGTAATGGTCAAGTTAGTAGGAAAGTTTGAGAATCTGTTTACATCTAAAAAATCAAAGTAACCATCCATGATAGATGAGTTTACTATATCACAAACAACAAAATAAACCCAATGCAAGGTAAGCAAGGCATAGTCAATCCACAGGATAATTGATTTGCATGGTCACGACAAAAGCAGTAAGAGAATTGGCAGTGAACTGGACACTAAAACTGAACATTTTTATGATATTCTAAAAGCTTTCATACACATAAATGATGCATTTCACAAGGACTGAAACATACCAGCACATGGGTGTTACATGATTAAACCGAAAAAACCTCGGAAGGACCACTTAAATCTATAGTTAATCCAGTCAATTATCTGAGCGCACCTTCTCTGAACATATTTCTACCACATAAATCTAGAATTATATAAATAGTATCTACAATATCAAGTTTGACACAACCGAACACAAAATAGAGAAGGGGGGAGGAGGAGCGAGCTGTGGCGGGCTAGCTGTACCTACTTGAGCTGGCCCCTCCTCTTAGAGAGGAGAAGGATTTGGTAGTTGAGCGTCTTCCAGGCGCCATCCTTGAAGGAGAGCTCGACGATGTCCTTCCTAGTGCTGGCCACATCGCCAGCCAGGCAACACGGCTTCTCCGCATTCAGGAGTGACTCGATCGCCATGTCGACGCTGTTGTCCTCCTGCCTCACCACAAACGACCATCGTCACACGTGCGGTAATAGCACATCAGATCGGAAACCCTAGGCACGGGGACGATAACATGTGAAGCAAAGCAGATCAGCGTGTTACCTCGTGTAAAGGTTCTGTCACAATACATGGATTTCTTTATACAATTGAAACTCTTGTTTTTTAGGTGCGGTGGCAATTCTCTGAAAAGATCCATTATACAAAAAGTTAGATATTTCAATGTGAGATTAAAAAAAGAAAAGGAATACAGTGGGTCCCTGTACGCCTAAGTATCTATATACATCTAAATAAATACATATCTACATACATCTAAATAAATTCATATACCCAGTGAAGTGTGTAAGGCTGAACCAAAATGAAGAACAAAGGAGCTGCTCGATCGAGTATTTTCCAAGCCCAATTCATACCAACAATGTTTAATGGGGTTTTGCAGTTCTGAAATTGGTCACGGCCATCTTCAATCAGAAGAAGCACCAAAATTAATTAAAGAAAACTTGCACATGTATTAGTACTATGAGTAACTCTATTGATTGCTAGCAACCTCTGAGATTATCCTAACAAAATCTCACCCAAGCAATCCGTTTAACTCGCATAGAGAAGAACCGTCGTTTCAATGATGCTACTGGCTGGGAAACTAATACAAAATTCAGTTTGCATGCATTTACTAATCAACATCTCTACGTATCTACACGAAATGCACCATGGAGAAAAGCAGCTAGCTACACATGTCTAGATCAGCCGAAGGTTCAAAAGAGTAAGCCAGTAGTATTACCAGCTCCCAGTAAACAGCAGGCTATTTGATTAGTAATATAGTTAAATAATCAGTGTCTGAGATAAGAGCTAATGTATTGTCCGTCTACAGTCCGTACAGGTAGGGAATGCAAGATGAAACATGTGCTTCACCAGATAATCTAATGTGTTAGCATAAAGTTAAATAAACGATAACTAAGCATTAATTTCTCATCCAGCTGTTAGAAGCGTTGGCACTCCAATTACGATCCAGAGATATACCACCTTCACTAATTATCAGGTGGCAAAGAATTCCAAGTGCATGAGCCCAGCTGTAGGATAATAGACAACAGATAAAGATGATTAATTACAGTTTACAGCACAAGAAATCACAAGCAAAGACCTGGCAAATGATAAAACATTTAAATCCACATCGAATAAGCATCTAAATTCAATTATAGATGGCATACACATCCCAGTTATTTAGCCATTACTTAATCATGTATACTGACATACATATTGGAATGAGATGACATACACATCCCTGGTTCTAGATCTGGACAAGTTTCGACAACACACAACTCAAGAGACGATATAATAAGCGAAGAATGATTCAATTTCCAAGCACGAGCTTATGCGATCACATTTAGCGCATAGTGTGCGTGTATTTGGCCTAGGGCATCTACTAACTAAAATTACTAACCACAAGCAGCCTTTAAGTTCAGCCTTAGACAAGGCAAAGATGCACGATAACAATATAAATCCCTACATGCACAGTGCACTTGCATTCTAGGTTCTGGCTGCCGTTCTTTTCCCTCGAGCAATTACTATTGTGGAAGATCTAATCTAGAGTATCACTTACTAAAGGAGCAGATATATTTATACCTCATTTCCGAAGCCAGCAAACGTGGAAACGAAGCTTACCTTGTTCTCGAGCACAGTCCCGTTTGGGATTTCCAACGTGACTCCAGCCTTGGCTGCGATGGTCATGTTCCCTGCAGATGGGATGAGCAGATTTGATTAGCATTAGGTCCATTTGTACACAGAACTAACCACAGCGAAAGGAGAAACGATGATTCAATCCCTAAACACAAGCTTATTCAACCACATTCATCGCATAATGTACGTGTATTTGGCCCGGGGCATCTACCAACTAAAATTACTAACCACAAGCAGCCTTCAAGTTCAGTCTTGGACAAGACAAAGATGCACAATAATTGAAATTTAGAGTAAAAAATCCCACGTGCTCGATGCACCTGCATTGTAGTTTTTGGCTGTTGATCTTTTACCTTGAGCAATTACCATTCTGGGATATCTAATCTAGAAGCAGGAACTACTGAAGCAGCAGATCTATTTATACCTTATCTCTGAAGCTGGCAAATGTAGAAAGAATACACCTGACGTTGAGGGACGCGGCGGCTGGAGTGCGAGGAGTCGCCGTGCGGCGGGTTGGGGTTGGCCTCCTGCTCGACGACGCGGGAGTTGAGGGCCTGCGCGCGGTCCAGCAGCGCGTCCTCCTCATCCTCGGCCGCCTCCGTCTCCTCGTCCGCCTCGTCCTCCTCCGGCTTGGCGGCGGCGGCGGCGAGGTTGGCCGCCGGCTGCTTGAGCTCCATCAACGCGGGCGGGCTCAAGCCGCGAGGCAGCGAGGGTGGGCGGGCGCGCGGTCTAGGGTTAGGGTTGAGTGCAGGAGCGGCCTTTGGGGATGGGGAGGTGAACGTGCTCCTCGACGACTCTAGCAGAAGGGATCTCGTGGGGAGGAGAAGGACCACCGCGGTGGGATATGAGGGGCATCGGCGGCGGCGACGTGGGCGGGGCGGCGAGGTGCGAGGGAGGGAGAGGTCGGGGGCGAGCGGGGGCTGGGATGCGGGAGGACGAGGGACGGGGCGTGTGTGCGAGGAGGCGGCGGCTAGGTCTGAGCGCCCCCTTTTTATACCCCCACCACGCGAAATGACCAAAATGCCCCGGTGGGGCACGGTATTGACATTTTGCTGCCATTACTATTCATTCCAGCAGTGTCAATCCCAGATCCAACGGCCCAGGCTTCTCCAGACCTCGATCCAACGACCGAAAACTCATCAAGCCACACAATCCAACGGTCCAGAATCGCGATCGCTGAGGAGGCTCCGGCATCCATCCTGTTCTTATTTCTTGATGGTTTGCAGCCTGCAAGAAGAGGTCCAAACCAAAGCTAGTGGGAATTGGGCAGATGATGGCTATGGTCGCCATCAAACGAGAAACGGAGCAATCTGTAATGGCAAGCCGTTTGCGTGGCGCAGGCCATTTGGAAGGGAAACCATGCACGGTGCAACTTGTCATGAGAAAAAATGCAAACCACCAGCCATTCCTTCCTAATCCATCTTAGAGCAACTTCAATGAGAAGACCCAATTTATCCGTTTAGATCATTCGGACACAAAAGTTGGCCCAACAGGGCGATTCATGGACAAAGCGTTCGCCTGCCGTTCGTTCCGACCTAAACTAAGCCTAAATTTGAGCCACAAATGAATCTGCGACGGACAAAAACGAACATAATCCGTGTCCGTTTGAATCGCCCTGTTGCTCAGCGGAAACCAGAGCCGGCTGCTAGCAAACTCAGGGCGAGCGCAGCCGCACCGACCGACCGCTCACAGACTGGCTATCGGCTCGGCTCGCGGACGCCAAACTCTCGCATGCGCGGGCGTGAAGCAGCGGACTCGAGAATCGAATTTAATCGAGGAAAATAAATGGGAACTGGAAAAGGCAACGCGCCCGTGACGCCTGATCCATCCATCAATCCACACGCTACACTTTTACGCCCACCTCCCTAGCAAGCAAGCATTCCTCTTTGGAACCTCCTCTGAATAAACGTATTTGCTAAAGGAGCCCTACACAGTTGTATTCGTGCGTGGCCCACCCGCAAGTTTGCATAGAGGGCCCTGGGATTGTTGGGTTTGAGGGATGGGTTGGACGGTTGGAGTCACATGCTTGGTGCTTGCGTGCGAGCGTGGTGGTCCGTCCCAAATATAGGTGGTTGCGTTGGCGCTTTTTTTTTAACATGAGTACATACGCAAACTCTCATACATACGCGCATATATTCACTCCTATAAACACACACGCACACTTTATTCCTATGAGCACTTTCGAGAGACTGAGCCGGCATATCATCTTGAGATTTATGAAGTCACCGTAGGCGCGCACCTCGTCCGTCCTAGACACGTGTGCGTCCAGCGCAACCGCGCCGCCCGTCCGCCTGCGCTGTGCTGCACAGCCGCGCCGCCCATCCGCCAGCGCGCCTGCGCCGCGCCGCCCCGAGGTCCTCTTCGGCCCGACCCAATCCACGCTGGTGTGCCCGAGATGCAATGTTGGCACTAACTTGTGGGCCCCATCGGCTAGAAATGTCGTTAACGCGTTGAAACTCGGATTATGACTTACGTGCAACGGATTAGACGAATAGTGGGTGTTTTGCGCAAGAAGCCTCGCAATGATGGGTGGTTTCCGCAATTTCCTCCCCCGTGAACCCCGACCACGGCACGCCCCACCTCACCAGCTTCGTCTACACAGGCTAACTTCAGGCCGGATGACCAGGAGGCCATCATCAGGCTGGTCGTAATGGTAGTATCATAGCTAGTATCATGCATGCCAACTGGACAATTTTGATGAGGTGTCATAGCATTAAATGAAGAAAGAGAGGATGTAGTATCATATCATGATACCGTATCATATTAAATGCAATGCTACTTTGTGTCATGCATGTCAATTAATAGAGTATTGCATGATACTAATATATGATACTATGCATTAGGGAGGTAGTATCATACACTAGTATCATATGCATGATACTATTATATGATACTCCCCATTACATCCAGCCTCAGGGCACAAGTAGTGGTTACTTGTACAAGTAATCACTACTACACGGGTCCCAAGAAAATAGAGAATATGACATGTGGGTCTATCAAAGAAAAGAAGAATATAAGACCAAAAAAACGTATTAATGAAAGAAGAGAAAAAAATTACTAGTATCGACCAACATTGGAGATGCTCTCAGGGATGTTGCCGCGGGCCAGTGTGGACTGCAATCCCGGCTACTACTGCCTACGTTAACTTCAATTTCTCCATAACAATCACGTTTCATGATTTCAACGTGGGAAAAATTGGATGGGATAAAAAGTGGTAGAAGTTCCACTAAACGGGGTAAGATTAGAGGAATCTACCTAAATGGGGCAATTTCTGTCACAAAACTGAAAGTTAAGGGCAAAACAAATGTAATTTACTTTTTTCCAGGGGTCATCATCTTTGCTTTTTGCGGACATTCATATGAACGTAAAATTGAAGCCCTATTGATGGCAACTGCTCCCATGTTATAGACTGCTCCCATGAATAGACTGCTCCCATCACACTACTAGGACTGATAAATAAAGTGTTGCATGTTACTACAACTGCTCCCATGAATACTACTAGGACTGATAAATAAAGTGTTGCGTGCCATGTCTGCCTTCTTGATCCCTCGTGAAAGTTACTTTGAAGCATTCAAAGTGATGGCATGTTTGAACTGATCTATCCATGTCTCTCACGAACGTCAGTCAGCATCTTAGATTTTTCGACACCTTCGGGAATGTTAGCTCAGAGCGCCTACAATAGAAATGGCCTTTTGCATGGGTGGTGTGGTTCTTTGTGGTGGAACCAACCCATCTAGGTTCAAGTCTTAGATTTGGCATGGGTACTCACATTTCCAGGATTTAACTGGCGATTTGCTTTCATTGGTAGGTGACGTATCCGTCAACAGCGGGGCGCATGTGGTGACTTCGTCAATCTCTCAAGACCCGCCGACCCGACTCAGTCTCTCGGAAGTGCTCATAGGGATAGGGTGTGCGTGTGTACATTCATAGAGGTGAGTGTTCACGCGTGTTTGTGAGCGTCTGGACTGTTTATGAAAATGCATGTAGTTCAACAGCTATATATAACGCCAGACAATAGGTCAGGCTAGCCAAGAACCGGTTATGATGCTACCTATTACAACCAGTTCATGTTACAAATCTTTCATAATGCCTCTGGGAGCTATCACAACCAGTTTGTGACACAAACTAGATGCTGTTGATGATTCAAACCGATTGGGGTCACCTCTGTATAGGATCAGAACCGGTTTGTGGCTTCAATCGGTTGTGGGAACTAATCTGATTTTTGGACTAAATTAAGCTATAACTGGATTTGGAGATTGCCTATATGAAGATCTACATGCCGGATAAGTTAGGGATCCAACCATTTTTTTTGTTATGGTTACTAACATGTTTTCCTATCTTAGAGTAATTATTTTGGATCTTAAAATGACATTACACTATACCATAGGCATATTCAGAATTAATCAAACCAGATCAGTGTCCTCGTAAGTATCTTTGACATTTGGCCCTGCAAATGCTGAGATGAAGGGGGTGCTGGTTAATACTAAAACTCTTTCCTATGCCTAATTATATTACTAGCTAAGTTTAGCAGCCCATGGACAGAACACTACTGCCTAATTATATTACTTACTAGCTAAGTTTAGCAGCCCACGGACAGGACACTACTCCCTCCATTACATAAACGGGATTTATATCAACATCTCATATAATTTATTTATTTTGCCATTTGTTTCATAATACATCTCACTTTTCTTCTTGGTTCCCGCACCCGGCCAATACTTCTCACACTTATTTATTCTTAATCCATTCTAAATGGTCAGTCACTAGAAACGCACTAGAAGCGAAAGGGGCCTTGGTATAAGTGCACAAATTTATATGAGATGTTTTGTGGAACTGAGTGAGATTACAAAATCATTTTCACCGGCGGTTCTAAACCCTCCATCACGGCCGGTTTTCGCATTCGCGTGGAAAAAATCAACGGTGATAATTTAGCACATAACCATTGGTGATAATCATTTTCACCGCCTGTTCATGGCGGTGATAATCTTCTAAAAAATTATAGAAAAGATCGACGGTGATAATTTAGCATAGGACCGATAGTGATAATCATTTTCACTATCGGTTCGAGCCATGGACCGGCGGTGATAAATCTTTAAAAAAATTATGTAGCAACAAACCGCCGGTGATAATCTTAAAAAAAAAAGATAACGGCCGTAATGATTTTTTTAACCCAAGCAAATTAAACCGCACAATCACCCCATCACAAGGCCGCTCAAGGCACGGGATTTTTCACACGAGATAAGCTGTGCATCACATAGATTCAAGAACTCGCAGCCTCCCTGTTTGTTTGGGCTTCTGCTTCAGCTTTTGATGCTTGTAGTAGCCCTCTAAAAAGCACTTCTTCCGTTTACACATGAAGCTGAGAAGCACGTTCGGAGGTGCTTCGTGCAGCTTCTGGAGGGAAGCACCTACAAACGTGCTTCTCCGCTCTATGTATAAATGGGAGAAGTGTTTTTTAGAGCGCTAGAAAAACACCAAAAACTAAAGCAGAAGCGCAAACAAACAGATCCTTGGTCTCCCTTGCCCAGCTTCTCCCACAAGCCGTCCCAACGAATTTGGGAGACTAGGCGAGGGGTTGTATGTGAGAGGCCAGAAATTAAGCCCAAAAGATTATGCGTGAGTGCGAGGCATCGTTTCCTTTTGTCACATCCGGCCGGCGCAGCCGCACAGGATGGCTCCCATAGTTCCAGCCTAGTTTCATTCGCCTCGAGAGAGAGAGAGGGAGAGAGAGAGAGGGGAAAGAGAGAGAGAGAGAGAGAGAGAGAGGGGGGGGGGGGGGGGGGGAAGAGAGAGAGAGGGAGAGAGAGATCATGGAGGATCCCCTGCTGCCCATGGTGAGCTCTTCCACGGGTACACGTAGTTCCATTCGCCTCTCATGATGTTGCCAGTTTGTGCATCGTTGTGTTGACTTTGGGGGATCATGGGGGATCCCATGGTGAGCTCTTCCACGGGAGCGATGAACTCCCTCCTCGATAAGCTGGGAGTACTGGAGAACCAGTATCCCGACCTCGCTGAAGGCATGCGAGAGAGCCTAAAGAGCCTAAGCGATGTCTTGCACAGCTTTGCTAGGCAGAGGATGAGGAACTCCCTCATCAACGAGTGGATGCTGCAAGTTCGAGAGGTGGTCTACGACATGGAGGACTGGATCGACGGTGATCCCTCCAAGGCCAAGCTGGACGATGTGGAGGAACAAATCGAAGAATTCAAGGCCCAGATCCAAGGTGCACGGGACCGCTGCACAAGGTACGGCCTTCTCAGACGCACAACGCCTAGTACTAGTACTACTTGTGCACTACAAGATGATGCTGAAACCAGAGAATCAGTTGCTATGGATCCTAAACTGCTCCATGGGGAGGCGCCTTGCCGCCTTGTGGGCAGCGATGAACCAAGGAATGTTCTTGTTAACCACCTGATGGACCAAGAAGAGCGGCGTAAGGTGGTGTGCATCGTGGGAACCGGAGGAATCGGCAAGTCAACTCTTGCCACGGGAATATACCGACAGCTCCAAGGGCAGTTCAGCTGCGGGGCTTTCGTGCATCTTGGCCGGAACCCGTCCGTGAAGACGACCCTGATCAGTATACTCAAGCAAGTAATGCCGGATTGGCACTGCGAAGAGTATTTATGGAACGGCTACAACTCTGAGGACATGGAAGCATGGGACGAGAAGAAGGTCATCAATAAACTCTGGGCATTCTTAAAAACAAAGAGGTACTGAACCATATCTTCTTATCTTACTATTATTACGTACTAACTGAATATTTCTCTCATTGTGATATCAAGCCAAGCCATACCCAATACTGATGTTCACTTTATCATTTTTTTCTTTTTGCTAGTTATTTTGTTGTGCTCGTGGACATGCGGAGCATATCGACTTGGAAGAAGATCAGTTGTGCTTTGCCTAATAAAGACAAGTCTTCTGATAGGATATTGGTTACAACTTGTACCAAGGATGTAGCAGAATCATGTTGCATACATCCCGGTGATTTTGTTCATCCGATGGAGCGCCTTAGCGAGAAAGATTCCAAAACATTATTTCATAGTAAAGTACCTGTTTCAGAACAACATAGGCTGCTTGAAGTTTCTGATGACATGTTGGAAATGTGTGGTGGCGGCGTGCCATTGGCCATAACTATTACAGCTGCATTATTATCTAGGAAATCTGCATGCTTGCCACCTGACCAATGTTATTCCACACCACAATGGATGAGAAAGGTACTGGAGATCAGCTATGATGATCTACCACTTACTTTGAAGTCTTGTTTTCTGTACTTGGGTGCTTTTCCTGGAAATCGTACCATCAAGAAAGATTGTTTGATAAGAAGATGGGAAGCTGAAGGATTAATTGCTAAAAGAGATGGAGAAAGCTTGTGGGAAACAGGGGAAAGCTACTTCAATGAGCTTATCAATAGGAGACTGATTCAACCGGCATTTGATGATGATAATGATGAGCCGACGGGTTGTACTGTTCATGGTGTTGTTCTTGATTTCATGGAATCCTTGTCAGCCGAAGAAAACTTTATTACTGAGGGTGGAAAGTTGAAGTGTGGACTATTTCCTTATGAAAGGGTCCGGCGAATCTGCCTTGACTGCGGCGAACAAGACGAAGGTGACGCCTTGTTTTGCACTAAATATTATTTTTCTTTGGAACAAAAGAGTTGGGAGGAGGACTCAAGCAGTGAAGAAAGCTCAGTTTGTGACCAAGACAAAGCAATTTCTTTGCACCTATCTCAGGTGAGATCCCTTGCATTTTGTGGGGGTGTTGGAAGGATCCCTGATCTTTTAGATCACTTCAAACTTGTACGGGTGCTAGATCTCAGTGATGTCAAGGGCATGCAAAACGAACAACTGGGAAGCATTGGACGTTTGTCTCTGCTGAGGTACTTGGCACTTGGCGGGGCTGATGTCACAGAGCTGCCTCAACAAATTATGGAACTTGACCACCTGTCTACCTTAGATTTAAGGCAGACTGAGGTAAATGAATTACCAGAATTTAAGGGCACGACGAAGTTGTTGTGTTTGCTTGCAAATGGTCTCACAATACCGGGACCGGGAGGAGGAATGGGGGAAATGGAAAAATTGGAGGAACTATCAACGGTCTGTCTGGGTGATGATGGCTCACTTGCTGACAATGTGGCAGGGCTTGTTAGCAAGTTGATGCGGCTGCGGATGCTTGGGGTGAGATTTAGGATTACGTATAATAGTACTGCAGAAGAAGTGGAACGGCAGGGCATCAAGCATTTGGTCGAGGAGGTGGGGAAATCAAACTTGCAGTTCCTTTTTCTTGATGAATACCCTCATCGTCTGCTCGACTTACTTGTTGATTGCTGGAGCCATGTAAGGCCACGTTACCTGCGGAAATTTGAGCTAAGATTGGACTGGCTATTGTGCCCCCTAAAAGTCCCACGGGAGATCTCTTTCCTTGTTGACCTCACTCACTTGCATATCGGAGTTTCAATAGTAGATGCAGAAGGTGTCCGCGCCCTCGGGGGGCTGCCAAAGTTAGTCCTCCTAAAATTGCATTCACTGCGGCCACAACATGTATATGGCCTCACCGGTGAACCACAAAGGTGAGTAATTTTCTTTATCGCATGCATTGCATTTTTCTAGGCAAATGCTTAATTAGCTTAGTGACTGACTGTACGTATTCATGGATAATATTGCAGCCCAGCAAGGTTGTCCATGAGCAGCAAGGATGGCTTTCAGCGCCTCAAGGTGTTCTGGTACGTCTGCGAGCATGGCGCTTGGATGGGGCTGCAGTTCGAAGAAGGCGCCATGCCGCACCTCCGAAGGCTTCTCATTGACTTCCAGTCATCGGAGGATGAATCAGATCACTTTGTGCTTGGTATCCAGCATTTCTCTTGTCTCGTGCAGGTCCGTGCCACCATCTACTGTGACTGTGAGCCCACTTCAACAACAGTTTCTGCCGCGGAGACCCACATCAGAGACCAAGTATCTCAAAACCCCAACAATCCCCTACTGGAATTCAACAGAAAACGTCGAGGCCGTTTGGTGAGGCGTCTAGGGCCGCTCTCTAATAATGTGAAGAAGCCATCGGCGGTGATTGCGATCCGCAGCCTGGATCACTGGACCATGATGACCGAGCAGGAGGACAAGAAGCTGCTCGTGATTGAGTTCACCGCAAACTGGTGCGTGGCATCCCGCAGCATAGCTCCCTTTTTTGCTTTTCTCGCCAACAAGTTTCCAGATGCCATTTTCCTCAAGGTTGATATTGATGACGCTGATACGAAGTATATTGCCGAGCATCACCAAGTTGATGGTGCGCCAATCTTCCTGTTCATGTACAGGGGAGAGGTTAAGGACAGGCTTAGTGGCGCACACAAGGAAGAGCTGTTTGAGAAGCTTCAGCTGCAGATGGCCCTAATTATCGACAACTGACTGATACGGCATTCATGTCCTTGCATTGGTCGCCGGCCATATCATCTGGCCAGCGTATACAGATGCACTGTGCCGTGAGCTGATTTAATTTAATCCTTTCTTGGCTTGTTTGATTTGGATTTCATCCCTTGGGACAAATTATTGCCTAATGTGTGTTAGTCAGACAGCCAGCAGTGATGATTAATAGTCCTAATAATTAATACTGTAAGCTGTGACATTGTTTGTGGAGTACGCTTGTTTGTGCCTAGCATATTAAGGCCTTCTGTATGGCTACGTATAAACCCTCGTGCATATGTTGTACTGCTAATTGCCCAGCAATATCTGAATCTGTACAGAATTCACCCCTCAGTTCATATACATCTGTTTCGTAGCTAGATTTCCTGAAAGATTTTACTACGGTTCATCTGATATATATCTCGCTCATATACATCTGTACAGAATTGGATAGGAAGCCTCAAATGCAGTCATCTCGCTCATATACATCTGTTCTTCTTTTTCTTCTTTTCAGTCGTTTTTTGCTTTTCTTCCTTGCTGTTTTGACCTGACTTGTTCAGGTTGAGACTTCTAGTCTGTTTGGATAAGGTGTCGTACACTCTCGTTCAACATTGTTTCCGTTCCTTGATATAAGGTGTATAGATTTTTGAGAAAAAGTCCGAAATATAAGGTGCATCGCGTTGCACCACTCGTTTGAATAATTTTTTAAGGGATCACATTTCCTTATATCAGGCAAGCTCCTCTATTTTCTCATCTCAATTAGTTAGGTGTAATCTCCCCCAAAACTTGTGAAATTTTCCCACCAAGTGCGGTCTTTAATTTCCGTGCCAAAAACTATACACACTATAATTAGGAACAGAGGGAGTATAAGGTAGACAGATCCAAAAAAAAAATCATAACGATAGTGTACAACATCTCATCTTTGACAGTATTCTTGCTAAACTATTTGGCATGTTGTCAGGATCGCCCTAGTTTCCTTTTTTGCTTTTCTCGCCAACAAGTTTCCAGATGCCATTTTCCTCAAGGTTGATATTGATGACGCTGATACGAAGTATATTGCCGAGCATCACCAAGTTGATGGTGCGCCAATCTTCCTGTTCATGTACAGGGGAGAGGTTAAGGACAGGCTTAGTGGCGCACACAAGGAAGAGCTGTTTGAGAAGCTTCAGCTGCAGATGGCCCTAATTATCGACAACTGACTGATACGGCATTCATGTCCTTGCATTGGTCGCCGGCCATATCATCTGGCCAGCGTATACAGATGCACCGTGCCGTGAGCTGATTTAATTTAATCCTTTCTTGGCTTGTTTGATTTGGATTTCATCCCTTGGGACAAATTATTGCCTAATATGTGTTAGTCAGACAGCCAGCAGTGATGATTAATAGTCCTAATAATTAATACTGTAAGCTGTGACATTGTTTGTGGAGTACGCTTGTTTGTGTCTGGCATATTAAGGCCTTCTGTATGGCTACGTATAAACCCTCGTGCATATGTTGTACTGCTAATTGCCCAGCAATATCTGAATCTGTACAGAATTCACCCCTCAATTCGTATACATCTGTTTCGTAGCTAGATTTCCTGAAAGATTTTACTACGGTTCATCTGATATATATCTCGCTCATATACATCTGTACAGAATTGGATAGGAAGCCTCAAATGCAGTCATCTCGCTCATATACATCTGTTCTTCTTTTTCTTCTTTTCAGTCGTTTTTTGCTTTTCTTCCTTGCTGTTTTGACCTGACTTGTTCAGGTTGAGACTTCTAGTCTGTTTGGATAAGGTGTCGTACACTCTCGTTCAACATTGTTTCCGTTCCTTGATATAAGGTGTATAGATTTTTGAGAAAAAGTCCGAAATATAAGGTGCATCGCGTTGCACCACTCGTTTGAATAATTTTTTAAGGGATCACATTTCCTTATATCAGGCAAGCTCCTCTATTTTCTCATCTCAATTAGTTAGGTGTAATCTCCCCCAAAACTTGTGAAATTTTCCCACCAAGTGCGGTCTTTAATTTCCGTGCCAAAAACTATACACACTATAATTAGGAACAGAGGGAGTATAAGGTAGACAGATCCAAAAAAAAAATCATAACGAGAGTGTACAACATCTCATCTTTGACAGTATTCTTGCTAAACTATTTGGCATGTTGTCAGGATCGCCCTAGTTCCCTTTTTTGTTTTTCTCGCCAACAAGTTTCCAGATGCCATTTTCCTCAAGGTTGATATTGATGTGGCTGATACGAAGTATATTGCCGAGCATCACCAAGTTGATGGTGCGCCAATCTTCCTGTTCATGTACAGGGGAGAGGTTAAGGACAGGCTTAGTGGCGCACACAAGGAAGAGCTGTTTGAGAAGCTTCAGCTGCAGATGGCCCTAATTATCGACAACTGACTGATACGGCATTCATGTCCTTGCATTGGTCGCCGGCCATATCATCTGGCCAGCGTATACAGATGCACTGTGCCGTGAGCTGATTTAATTTAATCCTTTCTTGGCTTGTTTGATTTGGATTTCATCCCTTGGGACAAATTATTGCCTAATGTGTGTTAGTCAGACAGCCAGCAGTGATGATTAATAGTCCTAATAATTAATACTGTAAGCTGTGACATTGTTTGTGGAGTACGCTTGTTTGTGTCTGGCATATTAAGGCCTTCTGTATGGCTACGTATAAACCCTCGTGCATATGTTGTACTGCTAATTGCCCAGCAATATCTGAATCTGTACAGAATTCACCCCTCAGTTCATATACATCTGTTTCGTAGCTAGATTTCCTGAAAGATTTTACTACGGTTCATCTGATATATATCTCGCTCATATACATCTGTACAGAATTGGATAGGAAGCCTCAAATGCAGTCATCTCGCTCATATATATCTGTTCTTCTTTTTCTTCTTTTCAGTCGTTTTTTGCTTTTCTTCCTTGCTGTTTTGACCTGACTTGTTCAGGTTGAGACTTCTAGTCTGTTTGGATAAGGTGTCGTACACTCTCGTTCAACATTGTTTCCGTTCCTTGATATAAGGTGTATAGATTTTTGAGAAAAAGTCCGAAATATAAGGTGCATCGCGTTGCACCACTCGTTTGAATAATTTTTTAAGGGATCACATTTCCTTATATCAGGCAAGCTCCTCTATTTTCTCATCTCAATTAGTTAGGTGTAATCTCCCCCAAAACTTGTGAAATTTTCCCACCAAGTGCGGTCTTTAATTTCCGTGCCAAAAACTATACACACTATAATTAGGAACAGAGGGAGTATAAGGTAGACAGATCCAAAAAAAATCATAACGAGAGTGTACAACATCTCATCTTTGACAGTATTCTTGCTAAACTATTTGGCATGTTGTCAGGATCGCCCTAGTTCCCTTTTTTGCTTTTCTCGCCAACAAGTTTCCAGATGCCATTTTCCTCAAGGTTGATATTGATGTGGCTGATACGAAGTATATTGCCGAGCATCACCAAGTTGATGGTGCGCCAATCTTCCTGTTCATGTACAGGGGAGAGGTTAAGGACAGGCTTAGTGGCGCACACAAGGAAGAGCTGTTTGAGAAGCTTCAGCTGCAGATGGCCCTAATTATCGACAACTGACTGATACGGCATTCATGTCCTTGCATTGGTCGCCGGCCATATCATCTGGCCAGCGTATACAGATGCACTGTGCCGTGAGCTGATTTAATTTAATCCTTTCTTGGCTTGTTTGATTTGGATTTCATCCCTTGGGATAAATTATTGCCTAATGTGTGTTAGTCAGACAGCCAGCAGTGATGATTAATAGTCCTAATAATTAATACTGTAAGCTGTGACATTGTTTGTGGAGTACGCTTGTTTGTGTCTGGCATATTAAGGCCTTCTGTATGACTACGTATAAACCCTCGTGCATATGTTGTACTGCTAATTGCCCAGCAATATCTGAATCTGTACAGAATTCACCCCTCAGCTCATATACATCTGTTTTGTAGCTAGATTTCCTGAAAGATTTTACTACGGTTCATCTGATATATATCTCGCTCATATACATCTGTACAGAATTGGATAGGAAGCCTCAAATGCAGTCATCTCGCTCATATACATCTGTTCTTCTTTTTCTTCTTTTCAGTCGTTTTTTGCTTTTCTTCCTTGCTGTTTTGACCTGACTTGTTCAGGTTGAGACTTCTAGTCTGTTTGGATAAGGTGTCGTACACTCTCGTTCCACATTGTTTCCGTTCCTTGATATAAGGTGTATAGATTTTTGAGAAAAAGTCCGAAATATAAGGTGCATCGCATTGCACCACTCGTTTGAATAATTTTTTAAGGGATCACATTTCCTTATATCAGGCAAGCTCCTCTATTTTCTCATCTCAATTAGTTAGGTGTAATCTCCCCCAAAACTTGTGAAATTTTCCCACCAAGTGCGGTCTTTAATTTCCGTGCCAAAAACTATACACACTATAATTAGGAACAGAGGGAGTATAAGGTAGACAGATCCAAAAAAAAAATCATAACGAGAGTGTACAACATCTCATCTTTAACAGTATTCTTGCTAAACTATTTGGCATGTTGTCAGGATCGCCCTAGTTCCCTTTTTTGCATTTCTCGCCAACAAGTTTCCAGATGCCATTTTCCTCAAGGTTGATATTGATGTGGCTGATACGAAGTATATTGCCGAGCATCACCAAGTTGATGGTGCGCCAATCTTCCTGTTCATGTACAGGGGAGAGGTTAAGGACAGGCTTAGTGGCGCACACAAGGAAGAGCTGTTTGAGAAGCTTCAGCTGCAGATGGCCCTAATTATCGACAACTGACTGATACGGGATTCATGTCCTTGCATTGGTCGCCGGCCATATCATCTGGCCAGCGTATACAGATGCACTGTGCCGTGAGCTGATTTAATTTAATCCTTTCTTGGCTTGTTTGATTTGGATTTCATCCCTTGGGACAAATTATTGCCTAATGTGTGTTAGTCAGACAGCCAGCAGTGATGATTAATAGTCCTAATAATTAATACTGTAAGCTGTGACATTGTTTGTGGAGTACGCTTGTTTGTGTCTGGCATATTAAGGCCTTCTGTATGGCTACGTATAAACCCTCGTGCATATGTTGTACTGCTAATTGCCCAGCAATATCTGAATCTGTACAGAATTCACCCCTCAGTTCATATACATCTGTTTCGTAGCTAGATTTCCTGAAAGATTTTACTACGGTTCATCTGATATATATCTCGCTCATATACATCTGTACAGAATTGGATAGGAAGCCTCAAATGCAGTCATCTCGCTCATATATATCTGTTCTTCTTTTTCTTCTTTTCAGTCGTTTTTTGCTTTTCTTCCTTGCTGTTTTGACCTGACTTGTTCAGGTTGAGACTTCTAGTCTGTTTGGATAAGGTGTCGTACACTCTCGTTCAACATTGTTTCCGTTCCTTGATATAAGGTGTATAGATTTTTGAGAAAAAGTCCGAAATATAAGGTGCATCGCGTTGCACCACTCGTTTGAATAATTTTTTAAGGGATCACATTTCCTTATATCAGGCAAGCTCCTCTATTTTCTCATCTCAATTAGTTAGGTGTAATCTCCCCCAAAACTTGTGAAATTTTCCCACCAAGTGCGGTCTTTAATTTCCGTGCCAAAAACTATACACACTATAATTAGGAACAGAGGGAGTATAAGGTAGACAGATCCAAAAAAAATCATAACGAGAGTGTACAACATCTCATCTTTGACAGTATTCTTGCTAAACTATTTGGCATGTTGTCAGGATCGCCCTAGTTCCCTTTTTTGCTTTTCTCGCCAACAAGTTTCCAGATGCCATTTTCCTCAAGGTTGATATTGATGTGGCTGATACGAAGTATATTGCCGAGCATCACCAAGTTGATGGTGCGCCAATCTTCCTGTTCATGTACAGGGGAGAGGTTAAGGACAGGCTTAGTGGCGCACACAAGGAAGAGCTGTTTGAGAAGCTTCAGCTGCAGATGGCCCTAATTATCGACAACTGACTGATACGGCATTCATGTCCTTGCATTGGTCGCCGGCCATATCATCTGGCCAGCGTATACAGATGCACTGTGCCGTGAGCTGATTTAATTTAATCCTTTCTTGGCTTGTTTGATTTGGATTTCATCCCTTGGGATAAATTATTGCCTAATGTGTGTTAGTCAGACAGCCAGCAGTGATGATTAATAGTCCTAATAATTAATACTGTAAGCTGTGACATTGTTTGTGGAGTACGCTTGTTTGTGTCTGGCATATTAAGGCCTTCTGTATGGCTACGTATAAACCCTCGTGCATATGTTGTACTGCTAATTGCCCAGCAATATCTGAATCTGTACAGAATTCACCCCTTAATTCATATACATCTGTTTCGTAGCTAGATTTCCTGAAAGATTTTACTACGGTTCATCTGATATATATCTCGCTCATATACATCTGTACAGAATTGGATAGGAAGCCTCAAATGCAGTCATCTCGCTCATATACATCTGTTCTTCTTTTTCTTCTTTTCAGTCGTTTTTTGCTTTTCTTCCTTGCTGTTTTGACCTGACTTGTTCAGGTTGAGACTTCTAGTCTGTTTGGATAAGGTGTCGTACACTCTCGTTCAACATTGTTTCCGTTCCTTGATATAAGGTGTATAGATTTTTGAGAAAAAGTCCGAAATATAAGGTGCATCGCATTGCACCACTCGTTTGAATAATTTTTTAAGGGATCACATTTCCTTATATCAGGCAAGCTCCTCTATTTTCTCATCTCAATTAGTTAGGTGTAATCTCCCCCAAAACTTGTGAAATTTTCCCACCAAGTGCGGTCTTTAATTTCCGTGCCAAAAACTATACACACTATAATTAGGAACAGAGGGAGTATAAGGTAGACAGATCCAAAAAAAATCATAACGAGAGTGTACAACATCTCATCTTTGACAGTATTCTTGCTAAACTATTTGGCATGTTGTCAGGATCGCCCTAGTTTCCTTTTTTGCTTTTCTCGCCAACAAGTTTCCAGATGCCATTTTCCTCAAGGTTGATATTGATGACGCTGATACGAAGTATATTGCCGAGCATCACCAAGTTGATGGTGCGCCAATCTTCCTGTTCATGTACAGGGGAGAGGTTAAGGACAGGCTTAGTGGCGCACACAAGGAAGAGCTGTTTGAGAAGCTTCAGCTGCAGATGGCCCTAATTATCGACAACTGACTGATACGGCATTCATGTCCTTGCATTGGTCGCCGGCCATATCATCTGGCCAGCGTATACAGATGCACCGTGCCGTGAGCTGATTTAATTTAATCCTTTCTTGGCTTGTTTGATTTGGATTTCATCCCTTGGGACAAATTATTGCCTAATGTGTGTTAGTCAGACAGCCAGCAGTGATGATTAATAGTCCTAATAATTAATACTGTAAGCTGTGACATTGTTTGTGGAGTACGCTTGTTTGTGTCTGGCATATTAAGGCCTTCTGTATGGCTACGTATAAACCCTCGTGCATATGTTGTACTGCTAATTGCCCAGCAATATCTGAATCTGTACAGAATTCAACCCTCAATTCATATACATCTGTTTCGTAGCTAGATTTCCTGAAAGATTTTACTACGGTTCATCTGATATATATCTCGCTCATATACATCTGTACAGAATTGGATAGGAAGCCTCAAATGCAGTCATCTCGCTCATATACATCTGTTCTTCTTTTTCTTCTTTTCAGTCTTTTTTGCTTTTCTTCCTTGCTGTTTTGACCTGACTTGTTCAGGTTGAGACTTCTAGTCTGTTTGGATAAGGTGTCGTACACTCTCGTTCAACATTGTTTCCGTTCCTTGATATAAGGTGTATAGATTTTTGAGAAAAAGTCCGAAATATAAGGTGCATCGCGTTGCACCACTCGTTTGAATAATTTTTTAAGGGATCACATTTCCTTATATCAGGCAAGCTCCTCTATTTTCTCATCTCAATTAGTTAGGTGTAATCTCCCCCAAAACTTGTGAAATTTTCCCACCAAGTGCGGTCTTTAATTTCCGTGCCAAAAACTATACACACTATAATTAGGAACAGAGGGAGTATAAGGTAGACAGATCCAAAAAAAAATCATAACGAGAGTGTACAACATCTCATCTTTGACAGTATTCTTGCTAAACTAATTGGCATGTTGTCAGGATCGCCCTAGTTCCCTTTTTTGCTTTTCTCGCCAACAAGTTTCCAGATGCCATTTTCCTCAAGGTTGATATTGATGACGCTGATACGAAGTATATTGCCGAGCATCACCAAGTTGATGGTGCGCCAATCTTCCTGTTCATGTACAGGGGAGAGGTTAAGGACAGGCTTAGTGGCGCACACAAGGAAGAGCTGTTTGAGAAGCTTCAGCTGCAGATGGCCCTAATTATGGACAACTGACTGATACGACATTCATGTCCTTGCATTGGTCGCCGGCCATATCATCTGGCCAGCGTATACAGATGCACTGTGCCGTGAGCTGATTTAATTTAATCCTTTCTTGGCTTGTTTGATTTGGATTTCATCCCTTGGGACAAATTATTGCCTAATGTGTGTTAGTCAGACAGCCAACAGTGATGATTAATAGTCCTAATAATTAATACTGTAAGCTGTGACATTGTTTGTGGAGTACGCTTGTTTGTGTCTGGCATATTAAGGCCTTCTGTATGGCTACGTATAAACCCTCGTGCATATGTTGTACTGCTAATTGCCCAGCAATATCTGAATCTGTACAGAATTCACCCCTCAGTTCATATACATCTGTTTCGTAGCTAGATTTCCTGAAAGATTTTACTACGGTTCATCCGATATATATCTCGCTCATAAACATCTGTACAGAATTGGATAGGAAGCCTCAAATGCAGTCATCTCGCTCATATACATCTGTTCTTCTTTTTCTTCTTTTCAGTCGTTTTTTGCTTTTCTTCCTTGCTGTTTTGACCTGACTTGTTCAGGTTGAGACTTCTAGTCTGTTTGGATAAGGTGTCGTACACTCTCGTTCAACATTGTTTCCATTCCTTGATATAAGGTGTATAGATTTTTGAGAAAAAGTCCGAAATATAAGGTGCATCGCGTTGCACCACTCGTTTGAATAATTTTTTTAAGGGATTTGATCACATTTCCTTATATCAGGCAAGCTCCTCTATTTTCTCATCTCAATTAGTTAGGTGTAATCTCCCCCAAAACTTGTGAAATTTTCCCACCAAGTGCGGTCTTTAATTTCCGTGCCAAAAACTATACACACTATAATTAGGAACAGAGGGAGTATAAGGTAGACAGATCCAAAAAAAATCATAACGAGAGTGTACAACATCTCATCTTTGACAGTATTCTTGCTAAACTATTTGGCATGTTGTCAGGATCGCCCTAGTTTCCTTTTTTGCTTTTCTCGCCAACAAGTTTCCAGATGCCATTTTCCTCAAGGTTGATATTGATGACGCTGATACGAAGTATATTGCCGAGCATCACCAAGTTGATGGTGCGCCAATCTTCCTGTTCATGTACAGGGGAGAGGTTAAGGACAGGCTTAGTGGCGCACACAAGGAAGAGCTGTTTGAGAAGCTTCAGCTGCAGATGGCCCTAATTATCGACAACTGACTGATACGGCATTCATGTCCTTGCATTGGTCGCCGGCCATATCATCTGGCCAGCGTATACAGATGCACCGTGCCGTGAGCTGATTTAATTTAATCCTTTCTTGGCTTGTTTGATTTGGATTTCATCCCTTGGGACAAATTATTGCCTAATGTGTGTTAGTCAGACAGCCAGCAGTGATGATTAATAGTCCTAATAATTAATACTGTAAGCTGTGACATTGTTTGTGGAGTACGCTTGTTTGTGTCTGGCATATTAAGGCCTTCTGTATGGCTACGTATAAACCCTCGTGCATATGTTGTACTGCTAATTGCCCAGCAATATCTGAATCTGTACAGAATTCAACCCTCAATTCATATACATCTGTTTCGTAGCTAGATTTCCTGAAAGATTTTACTACGGTTCATCTGATATATATCTCGCTCATATACATATGTACAGAATTGGATAGGAAGCCTCAAATGCAGTCATCTCGCTCATATACATCTGTTCTTCTTTTTCTTCTTTTCAGTCTTTTTTGCTTTTCTTCCTTGCTGTTTTGACCTGACTTGTTCAGGTTGAGACTTCTAGTCTGTTTGGATAAGGTGTCGTACACTCTCGTTCAACATTGTTTCCGTTCCTTGATATAAGGTGTATAGATTTTTGAGAAAAAGTCCGAAATATAAGGTGCATCGCGTTGCACCACTCGTTTGAATAATTTTTTAAGGGATCACATTTCCTTATATCAGGCAAGCTCCTCTATTTTCTCATCTCAATTAGTTAGGTGTAATCTCCCCCAAAACTTGTGAAATTTTCCCACCAAGTGCGGTCTTTAATTTCCGTGCCAAAAACTATACACACTATAATTAGGAACAGAGGGAGTATAAGGTAGACAGATCCAAAAAAAATCATAACGAGAGTGTACAACATCTCATCTTTGACAGTATTCTTGCTAAACTATTTGGCATGTTGTCAGGATCGCCCTAGTTCCCTTTTTTGCTTTTCTCGCCAACAAGTTTCCAGATGCCATTTTCCTCAAGGTTGATATTGATGACGCTGATACGAAGTATATTGCCGAGCATCACCAAGTTGATGGTGCGCCAATCTTCCTGTTCATGTACAGGGGAGAGGTTAAGGACAGGCTTAGTGGCGCACACAAGGAAGAGCTGTTTGAGAAGCTTCAGCTGCAGATGGCCCTAATTATGGACAACTGACTGATACGGCATTCATGTCCTTGCATTGGTCGCCGGCCATATCATCTGGCCAGCGTATACAGATGCACTGTGCCGTGAGCTGATTTAATTTAATCCTTTCTTGGCTTGTTTGATTTGGATTTCATCCCTTGGGACAAATTATTGCCTAATGTGTGTTAGTCAGACAGCCAACAGTGATGATTAATAGTCCTAATAATTAATACTGTAAGCTGTGACATTGTTTGTGGAGTACGCTTGTTTGTGTCTGGCATATTAAGGCCTTCTGTATGGCTACGTATAAACCCTCGTGCATATGTTGTACTGCTAATTGCCCAGCAATATCTGAATCTGTACAGAATTCACCCCTCAGTTCATATACATCTGTTTCGTAGCTAGATTTCCTGAAAGATTTTACTACGGTTCATCCGATATATATCTCGCTCATAAACATCTGTACAGAATTGGATAGGAAGCCTCAAATGCAGTCATCTCGCTCATATACATCTGTTCTTCTTTTTCTTCTTTTCAGTCGTTTTTTGCTTTTCTTCCTTGCTGTTTTGACCTGACTTGTTCAGGTTGAGACTTCTAGTCTGTTTGGATAAGGTGTCGTACACTCTCGTTCAACATTGTTTCCATTCCTTGATATAAGGTGTATAGATTTTTGAGAAAAAGTCCGAAATATAAGGTGCATCGCGTTGCACCACTCGTTTGAATAATTTTTTTAAGGGATTTGATCACATTTCCTTATATCAGGCAAGCTCCTCTATTTTCTCATCTCAATTAGTTAGGTGTAATCTCCCCCAAAACTTGTGAAATTTTCCCTCCAAGTGCGGTCTTTAATTTCCGTGCCAAAAAGTATACACACTATAATTAGGAACAGAGGGAGTATAAGGTAGACAGATCCAAAAAAAAAATCATAATGAGAGTGTACAACATCTCATCTTTGACTGTATTCTTGCTAAACTATTTGGCATGTTGTCAGGATCGCCCTAGTTCCCTTTTTTGCTTTTCTCGCCAACAAGTTTCCAGATGCCATTTTCCTCAAGGTTGATATTGATGACGCTGATACGAAGTATATTGCCGAGCATCACCAAGTTGATGGTGCGCCAATCTTCCTGTTCATGTACAGGGGAGAGGTTAAGGACAGGCTTAGTGGCGCACACAAGGAAGAGCTGTTTCAGAAGCTTCAGCTGCAGATGGCCCTAATTATGGACAACTGACTGATACGGCATTCACGTCCTTGCATTGGTCGCCGGCCGTATCATCTGGCCAGCGTATACAGATGCACTGTGCCGTGAGCTGATTTAATTTAATCCTTTCTTGGCTTGTTTGATTTGGATTTCATCCCTTGGGACAAATTATTGCCTAATGTGTATTAGTCAGACAGCCAGCAGTGATGATTAATAGTCCTAATAATTAATACTGTAAGCTGTGACATTGTTTGTGGAGTACTCTTGTTTGTATCTGGCATATTAAGGCCTTCTGTATGGCTACGTATAAACCCTCGTGCATATGTTGTACTGCTAATTGCCCAGCAATATCTGAATCTGTACAGAATTCACCCCTCAGCTCATATACATCTGTTTTGTAGCTAGATTTCGTGAAAGATTTTACTACGGTTCATCTGATATATATCTCGCTCATATACATCTGTACAGAATTGGATAGGAAGCCTCAAATGCAGTCATCTCGCTCATATACATCTGTTCTTCTTTTTCTTCTTTTCAGTCGTTGTTTGCTTTTCTTCCTTGCTGTTTTGACCTGACTTGTTCAGGTTGATTCTTCTAGTTTGTTTGGATAAGGTGTCGTACACTCTCGTTCAACATTGTTTCCGTTCCTTGATATAAGGTGTATAGATTTTTGAGAAAAAGTCCGAAATATAAGGTGCATCGCGTTGCACCGCTCGTTTCAATAATTTTTTAAGGGATTTGATCACATTTCCTTATATCAGGCAAGCTCCTCTATTTTCTCATCTCAATTAGTTAGGTGCAATCTCCCCCAAAACTTGTGAAATTTTCCCTCCAAGTGCGGTCTTTAATTTCCGTGCCAAAAACTATACACACTATAATTAGGAACAGAGGGAGTATAAGGTAGACAGATCCAAAAAAAATCATAACGAGAGTGTACAACATCTCTTCTTTGACTGTATTCTTGCTAAACTACTTGGCATGTTGTCAGGATCGCCCTAGCTCCCTTTTTTGCTTTTCTCGCCAACAAGTTTCCAGATGCCATTTTCCTCAAGGTTGATATTGATGACGCTGATACGAAGTATATTGCCGAGCATCACCAAGTTGATGGTGCGCCAATCTTCCTGTTCATGTACAGGGGAGAGGTTAAGGACAGGCTTAGTGGCGCACACAAGGAAGAGCTGTTTGAGAAGCTTCAGCTGCAGATGGTCCTAATTATGGACAACTGACTGATACGGCATTCATGTCCTTGCCTTGGTCGCCGGCCGTATCATCTGGCCAGCGTATACAGATGTACTGTGCCGTGAGCTGATTTAATTTAATCCTTTCTTGGCTTGTTTGATTTGGATTTCATCCCTTAGGACAAATTATTGCCTAATGTGTGTTAGTCAGACAGCCAGCAGTTATGATTAATAGTCCTAATAATTAATACTGTAAGCTGTGACATTGTTTGTGGAGTACTCTTGTTTGTGTCTGGCATATTAAGGCCTTCTGTATGGCTACGTATAAACCCTCGTGCATATGTTGTACTGCTAATTGCCCAGCAATATCGGAATCTGTATAGAATTCATCCCTCAGCTCATATACATCTGTTTCGTAGCTAGATTTCCTGAAAGATTTTACTACGGTTCATCTGAAAAATATCTCGCTCATATACATCTGTACAGAATTGGATAGGAAGCCTCAAATGCAGTCATCTCGCTCATATACATCTGTTCTTCTTTTTCTTCTTTTCAGTCGTTTTTTGCTTTTCTTCCTTGCTGTTTTGTCCTGACTTGTTCAGGTTGAGACTTCTAGTCTGTTTGGATAAGGTGTCGTACACTCTCGTTCAACATTGTTTCCGTTCCTTGATATAAGGTGTATAGATTTTTGAGAAAAAGTCCGAAATATAAGGTGCATCGCGTTGCACCACTCGTTTGAATAATTTTTAAGGGATATGATCACATTTCCTTATATTAGGCAAGCTCCTCTATTTTCTCATCTCAATTAGTTAGGTGTAATCTTCCCAAAACTTGTGAAATTTTCCCTCCAAGTGCGGTCTTTAATTTTCGTGCCAAAAACTATACACACTATAATTAGGAACAGAGGGAGTATAAGGTAGACAGTATCCAAAAAAAATCATAACGAGAGTGTACAACATCTCTTCTTTGACTGTATTCTTGCTAAACTATTTGGCATGTTGTCAGGATCGCCCTAGCTCCCTTTTTTGCTTTTCTCGCCAACAAGTTTCCATATGCCATTTTCCTCAAGGTTGATATTGATGACGCTGATACGAAGTATATTGCCGAGCATCACCAAGTTGATGGTGCGCCAATCTTCCTGTTCATGTACAGGGGAGAGGTTAAGGACAGGCTTAGTGGCGCACACAAGGAAGAGCTGTTTGAGAAGCTTCAGCTGCAGATGGCCCTAATTATGGACAACTGACTGATACGGCATTCATGTCCTTGCATTGGTCGCCGGCCATATCATCTGGCCAGCGTATACAGATGCACTGTGCCGTGAGCTGATTTAATTTAATCCTTTCTTGGCTTGTTTGATTTGGATTTCATCCCTTGGGACAAATTATTGCCTAATGTGTGTTAGTCAGACAGCCAGCAGTGATGATTAGTAGTCCTAATAATTAATACTGTAAGCTGTGGCATTGTTTGTGGAGTACTCTTGTTTGTGTCTGGCATATTAAGGCCTTCTGTATGGCTACGTATAAACCCTCGTGCATATGTTGTACTGCTAATTGCCCAGCAATATCTGAATCTGTACAGAATTCACCCCTCAGTTCATATACATCTGTTTCGTAGCTAGATTTCCTAAAAGATTTTACTACGGTTCATCTGATATATATCTCGCTCATATACATCTGTACATAATTGGATAGGAAGCCTCAAATGCAGTCATCTCGCTCATATACATCTGTTCTTCTTTTTCTTCTTTTCAGTCATTGTTTGCTTTTCTTCCTTGCTGTTTTGACCTGACTTGTTCAGGTTGATTCTTCTAGTCTGTTTGGATAAGGTGTCGTACACTCTCGTTCAACATTGTTTCCGTTCCTTGATATAAGGTGTATAGATTTTTGAGAAAAAGTCCGAAATATAAGGTGCATCGCGTTGCACCACTCGTTTCAATAATTTTTTAAGGGATTTGATCACATTTCCTTATATCAGGCAAGCTCCTCTATTTTCTCATCTCAATTAGTTAGGTGCAATCTCCCCCAAAACTTGTGAAATTTTCCCTCCAAGTGCGGTCTTTAATTTCCGTGCCAAAAACTATACACACTATAATTAGGAACAGAGGGAGTATAAGGTAGACAGATCCAAAAAAAAATCATAACGAGAGTGTACAACATCTCTTCTTTGACTGTATTCTTGCTAAACTACTTGGCATGTTGTCAGGATCGCCCTAGCTCCCTTTTTTGCTTTTCTCGCCAACAAGTTTCCAGATGCCATTTTCCTCAAGGTTGATATTGATGACGCTGATACGAAGTATATTGCCGAGCATCACCAAGTTGATGGTGCGCCAATCTTCCTGTTCATGTACTGGGGAGAGGTTAAGGACAGGCTTAGTGGCGCACACAAGGAAGAGCTGTTGGAGAAGCTTCAGCTGCAGATGGCCCTAATTATGGACAACTGACTGATACGGCATTCATGTCCTTGCCTTGGTCGCCGGCCGTATCATCTGGCCAGCGTATACAGATGGACTGTGCCGTGAGCTGATTTAATTTAATCCTTTCTTGGCTTGTTTGATTTGGATTTCATCCCTTGGGACAAATTATTGCCTAATGTGTGTTAGTCAGACAGCCAGCAGTGATGATTAATAGTCCTAATAATTAATACTGTAAGCTGTGGCATTGTTTGTGGAGTACTCTTGTTTGTGTCTGGCATATTAAGGCCTTCTGTATGGCTACGTATAAACCCTCGTGCACATGTTGTACTGCTAATTGCCCAGCAATATCGGAATCTGTACAGAATTCATCCCTCAGCTCATATACATCTGTTTCGTAGCTAGATTTCCTAAAAGATTTTACTACGGTTCATCTGAAAAATATCTCGCTCATATACATCTGTAAAGAATTGGATAGGAAGCCTCAAATGCAGTCATCTCGCTCATATACATCTGTTCTTCTTTTTCTTCTTTTCAGTCGTTGTTTGCTTTTTTTCCTTGCTGTTTTGACCTGACTTGTTCAGGTTGAGACTTCTAGTCTGTTTGGATAAGGTGTCGTACACTCTCGTTCAACATTGTTTCCGTTCCTTGATATAAGGTGTATAGATTTTTGAGAAAAAGTCCGAAATATAAGGTGCATCGCGTTGCACCACTCGTTTGAATAATTTTTTAAGGGATTTGATCGCATTTCCTTATATCAGGCAAGCTCCTCTATTTTCTCATCTCAATTAGTTAGGTGCAATCTCCCCCAAAACTTGTGAAATTTTCCCTCCAAGTGCGGTCTTTAATTTCCGTGCCAAAAACTATACACACTATAATTAGGAACAGAGGGAGTATAAGGTAGACAGATCCAAAAAAAAATCATAACGAGAGTGTACAACATCTCATCTTTGACTGTATTCTTGCTAAACTACTTGGCATGTTGTCAGCATCGCCCTAGCTCCCTTTTTTGCTTTTCTCGCCAACAAGTTTCCAGATGCCATTTTCCTCAAGGTTGATATTGATGACGCTGATACGAAGTATATTGCCGAGCATCACCAAGTTGATGGTGCGCCAATCTTCCTGTTCATGTACAGGGGAGAGGTTAAGGACAGGCTTAGTGGCGCACACAAGGAAGAGCTGTTTGAGAAGCTTCAGCTGCAGATGGCCCTAATTATGGACAACTGACTGATACGACATTCATGTCCTTGCCTTGGTCGCCGGCCGTATCATCTGGCCAGCGTATACAGATGGACTGTGCCGTGAGCTGATTTAATTTAATCCTTTCTTGGCTTGTTTGATTTGGATTTCATCCCTTGGGACAAATTATTGCCTAATGTGTGTTAGTCAGACAGCCAGCAGTGATGATTAATAGTCCTAATAATTAATACTGTAAGCTGTGACATTGTTTGTGGAGTACTCTTGTTTGTGTCTGGCATATTAAGGCCTTCTGTATGGCTACGTATAAACCCTCGTGCACATGTTGTACTGCTAATTGCCCAGCAATATCGGAATCTGTATAGAATTCATCCCTCAGCTCATATACATCTGTTTTGTAGCTAGATTTCCTGAAAGATTTTACTACGGTTCATCTGAAAAATATCTCGCTCATATACATCTGTACAGAATTGGATAGGAAGCCTCAAATGCAGTCATCTCGCTCATATACATCTGTTCTTCTTTTTCTTCTTTTCAGTCGTTTTTTGCTTTTCTTCCTTGCTGTTTTGACCTGACTTGTTCAGGTTGAGACTTCTAGTCTGTTTGGATAAGGTGTCGTACACTCTCGTTCAACATTGTTTCCGTTCCTTGATATAAGGTGTATAGATTTTTGAGAAAAAGTCCGAAATATAAGGTGCATCGCGTTGCACCACTCGTTTCAATAATTTTTTAAGGGATTTGATCACATTTCCTTATATCAGGCAAGCTCCTCTATTTTCTCATCTCAATTAGTTAGGTGTAATCTCCCCAAAAACTTGTGAAATTTTCCCTCCAAGTGCGGTCTTTAATTTCCGTGCCAAAAAGTATACACACTATAATTAGGAACAGAGGGAGTATAAGGTAGACAGATCCAAAAAAAAACCATAATGAGAGTGTACAACATCTCATCTTTGACTGTATTCTTGCTAAACTATTTGGCATGTTGTCAAGATCGCCCTAGTTCCCTTTTTTGCTTTTCTCGCCAACAAGTTTCCAGATGCCATTTTCCTCAAGGTTGATATTGATGACGCTGATACGAAGTATATTGCCGAGCATCACCAAGTTGATGGTGCGCCAATCTTCCTGTTCATGTACAGGGGAGAGGTTAAGGACAGGCTTAGTGGCGCACACAAGGAAGAGCTGTTTGAGAAGCTTCAGCTGCAGATGGCCCTAATTATGGACAACTGACTGATACGGCATTCATGTCCTTGCATTGGTCGCCGGCCGTATCATCTGGCCAGCGTATACAGATGCACTGTGCCGTGAGCTGATTTAATTTAATCCTTTCTTGGCTTGTTTGATTTGGATTTCATCCCTTGGGACAAATTATTGCCTAATGTGTGTTAGTCAGACAGCCAACAGTGATGATTAATAGTCCTAATAATTAATATTGTAAGCTGTGACATTGTTTGTGGAGTACGCTTGTTTGTGTCTGGCATATTAAGGCCTTCTGTATGGCTACGTATAAACCCTCGTGCATATGTTGTACTGCTAATTGCCCAGCAATATCTGAATCTGTACAGAATTCACCCCTCAGTTCATATACATCTGTTTCGTAGCTAGATTTCCTGAAAGATTTTACTACAGTTCATCTGATATATATCTCGCTCATATACATCTGTACAGAATTGGATAGGAAGCCTCAAATGCAGTCATCTCGCTCATATACATCTGTTCTTCTTTTTCTTCTTTTCAGTCGTTTTTTGCTTTTCTTCCTTGCTGTTTTGACCTGACTTGTTCAGGTTGAGACTTCTAGTCTGTTTGGATAAGGCGTCGTACACTCTCGTTCAACATTGTTTCCGTTCCTTGATATAAGGTGTATAGATTTTTGAGAAAAAGTCCGAAATATAAGGTGCATCGCGTTGCACCACTCGTTTGAATAATTTTTTAAGGGATTTGATCACATTTCCTTATATCAGGCAAGCTCCTCTATTTTCTCATCTCAATTAGTTAGGTGTAATCTCCCCAAAAACTTGTGAAATTTTCCCTCCAAGTGCGGTCTTTAATTTCCGTGCCAAAAAGTATACACACTATAATTAGGAACAGAGGGAGTATAAGCTAGACAGATCCAAAAAAAAATCATAATGAGAGTGTACAACATCTCATCTTTGACTGTATTCTTGCTAAACTATTTGGCATGTTGTCAGGATCGCCCTAGTTCCCTTTTTTGCTTTTCTCGCCAACAAGTTTCCAGATGCCATTTTCCTCAAGGTTGATATTGATGACGCTGATACGAAGTATATTGCCGAGCATCACCAAGTTGATGGTGCGCCAATCTTCCTGTTCATGTACAGGGGAGAGGTTAAGGACAGGCTTAGTGGCGCACACAAGGAAGAGCTGTTTGAGAAGCTTCAGCTGCAGATGGCCCTAATTATGGACAAATGACTGATACGGCATTCATGTCCTTGCATTGGTCGCCGGCCATATCATCTGGCCAGCGTATACAGATGCACTGTGACGTGAGCTGATCTAATTTAATCCTTTCTTGGCTTGTTTGATTTGGATTTCATCCCTTGGGACAAATTATTGCCTAATGTGTGTTAGTCAGACAGCCAGCAGTCATGATTAATAGTCCTAATAATTAATAATGTAAGCTGTGACATTGTTTGTGGAGTACTCTTGTTTGTGTCTGGCATATTAAGGCCTTCTGTATGGCTACGTATAAACCCTCGTGCATATGTTGTACTGCTAATTGCCCAGCAATATCTGAATCTGTACAGAATTCACCCCTCAATTCATATACATCTGTTTCGTAGCTAGATTTCCTGAAAGATTTTACTACGGTTCATCTGATATATATCTCGCACATATACATCTGTACAGAATTGGATAGGAAGCCTCAAATGCAGTCATCTCGCTCATATACATCTGTTCTTCTTTTTCTTCTTTTCAGTCGTTTTTTGCTTTTCTTCCTTGCTGTTTTGACCTGACTTGTTCAGGTTGAGACTTCTAGTCTGTTTGGATAATGTGTCGTACACTCTCGTTCAACATTGTTTCCGTTCCTTGATATAAGGTGTATAGATTTTTGAGAAAAAGTCCGAAATATAAGGTGCATCGCGTTGCACCACTCGTTTGAATAATTTTTTAAGGGATCACATTTCCTTATATAAGGCAAGCTCCTCTATTTTCTCATCTCAATTAGTTAGGTGTAATCTCCCCCAAAACATGTGAAATTTTCCCACCAAGTGCGGTCTTTAATTTCCGTGCCAAAAACTATACACACTATAATTAGGAACAGAGGGAGTATAAGGTAGACAGATCCAAAAAAAAATCATAACGAGAGTGTACAACATCTCATCTTTGACAGTATTCTTGCTAAACAATTTGGCATGTTGTCAGGATCGCCCTAGCTCCCTTTTTTGCTTTTCTCGCCAACAAGTTTCCAGATGCCATTTTCCTCAAGGTTGATATTGATGACGCTGATACGAAGTATATTGCCGAGCATCACCAAGTTGATGGTGCGCCAATCTTCCTGTTCATGTACAGGGGAGAGGTTAAGGACAGGCTTAGTGGCGCACACAAGGAAGAGCTGTTTGAGAAGCTTCAGCTGCAGATGGCCCTAATTATGGACAACTGACTGATACGGCATTCATGTCCTTGCATTGGTCGCCGGCCATATCATCTGGCCAGCGTATACAGATGCACTGTGCCGTGAGCTGATTTAATTTAATCCTTTCTTGGCTTGTTTGATTTGGATTTCATCCCTTGGGACAAATTATTGCCTAATGTTTGTTAGTCAGACAGCCAGCAGTGATGATTAATAGTCCTAATAATTAATACTGTAAGCTGTGACATTGTTTGTGGAGTACGCTTGTTTGTGTCTGGCATATTAAGGCCTTCTGTATGGCTACGTATAAACCCTCGTGCATATGTTGTACTGCTAATTGCCCAGCAATATCTGAATCTGTACAGAATTCACCCCTCAGCTCATATACATCTGTTTTGTAGCTAGATTTCCTGAAAGATTTTACTACGGTTCATCTGATATATATATCTCGCTCATATACATCTGTACAGAATTGGATAGGAAGCCTCAAATGCAGTCATCTCGCTCATATACATCTGTTCTTCTTTTTCTTCTTTTCAGTCGTTGTTTGCTTTTCTTCCTTGCTGTTTTGACCTGACTTGTTCAGGTTGATTCTTCTAGTCTGTTTGGATAAGGTGTCGTACACTCTCGTTCAACATTGTTTCCGTTCCTTGATATAAGGTGTATAGATTTTTGAGAAAAAGTCCGAAATATAAGGTGCATCGCGTTACACCACTCGTTTCAATAATTTTTTAAGGGATTTGATCACATTTCCTTATATCAGGCAAGCTCCTCTATTTTCTCATCTCAATTAGTTAGGTGCAATCTCCCCCAAAACTTGTGAAATTTTCCCTCCAAGTGCGGTCTTTAATTTCCGTGTCAAAAACTATACACACTATAATTAGGAACAGAGGGAGTATAAGGTAGACAGATCCAAAAAAAATCATAACGAGAGTGTACAACATCTCTTCTTTGACTGTATTCTTGCTAAACTACTTGGCATGTTGTCAGGATCGCCCTAGCTCCCTTTTTTGCTTTTCTCGCCAACAAGTTTCCAGATGCCATTTTCCTCAAGGTTGATATTGATGACGCTGATACGAAGTATATTGCCGAGCATCACCAAGTTGATGGTGCGCCAATCTTCCTGTTCATGTACAGGGGAGAGGTTAAGGACAGGCTTAGTGGCGCACACAAGGAAGAGCTGTTTCAGAAGCTTCAGCTGCAGATGGCCCTAATTATGGACAACTGACTGATACGGCATTCATGTCCTTGCCTTGGTCGCCGGCCGTATCATCTGGCCAGCGTATACAGATGTACTGTGCCGTGAGCTGATTTAATTTAATCCTTTCTTGGCTTGTTTGATTTGGATTTCATCCCTTAGGACAAATTATTGCCTAATGTGTGTTAGTCAGATAGCCAGCAGTGATGATTAATAGTCCTAATAATTAATACTGTAAGCTGTGACATTGTTTGCGGAGTACTATTGTTTGTGTCTGGCATATTAAGGTCTTCTGTATGGCTACGTATAAACCCTTGTGCATATGTTGTACTGCTAATTGCCCAGCAATATCTGAATCTGTACAGAATTCACCCCTCAGCTCATATACATCTGTTTCGTAGCTAGATTTCCTGAAAGATTTTACTACGGTTCATCTGATATATATCTCGCTCATATACATCTGTAAAGAATTGGATAGGAAGCCTCAAATGCAGTCATCTCGCTCATATACATCTGTCCTTCTTTTTATTGTTTTCAGTCGTTTTTTGCTTTACTTCCTTGCTGTTTTGATCTGACTTGTTCAGGTTGAGACTTCTAGTCTGTTTGGATAAGGTGTCGTACACTCTCGTTCAACATTGTTTCCATTCCTTGATATAAGGTGTATATATTTTTGAGAAAAAGTCCGAAATATAAGGTGCATCGCGTTGCACCACTCGTTTCAATAATTTTTTAAGGGATTTGATCACATTTCCTTATATCAGGCAAGCTCTTCTATTTTCTCATCTCAATTAGTTAGGTGTAATCTTCCCCAAAACTTGTGAAATTTTCCCTCCAAGTGCGGTCTTTAATTTCCGTGCCAAAAACTATACACACTATAATTAGGAACAGAGGGAGTATAAGGTAGACAGTATCCAAAAAAAATCATAACGAGAGTGTACAACATCTCTTCTTTGACTGTATTCTTGCTAAACTATTTGGCATGTTGTCAGGATCGCCCTAGCTCCCTTTTTTGCTTTTCTCGCCAACAAGTTTCCAGATGCCATTTTCCTCAAGGTTGATATTGATGACGCTGATACGAAGTATATTGCCGAGCATCACCAAGTTGATGGTGCGTCAATCTTCCTGTTCATGTACAGGGGAAGGACAGGCTTAGTGGCGCACACAAGGAAGAGCTGTTTGAGAAGCTTCAGCTGTAGATGGCCCTAATTATGGACAACTGACTGATACGACATTCATGTCCTTGCATTGGTCGCCGGCCGTATCATCTGGCCAGCGTATACAGATGCACTGTGCCGTGAGCTGATTTAATTTAATCCTTTCTTGGCTTATTTGATTTGGATTTCATCCCTTGGGACAAATTATTGCCTAATGTGTGTTAGTCAGACAGCCAGCAGTGATGATTAATAGTCCTAATAATTAATAATGTAAGCTGCGACATTGTTTGTGGAGTACTCTTGTTTGTGTCTGGCATATTAAGGCCTTCTGTATGGCTACGTATAAACCCTCGTGCATATGTTGTACTGCTAATTGCCCAGCAATATCTGAATCTGTACAGAATTCACCCCTCAGCTCATATACATCTGTTTCGTGGCTAGATTTCCTGAAAGATTTTACTACGGTTCATCTGATATATATCTCGCTCATATACATCTGTACAGAATTGGATAGGAAGCCTCAAATGCAGTCATCTCGCTCATATACATCTGTTCTTCTTTTTCTTCTTTTCAGTCGTTTTTTGCTTTTCTTCCTTGCTGTTTTGACCTGACCTGTTCAGGTTGAGACTTCTAGTCTGTTTGGATAAGGTGTCGTACACTCTCGTTCAACATTGTTTCCGTTCCTTGATATAAGGTGTATAGATTTTTGAGAAAAAGTCCGAAATATAAGGTGCATCGCGTTGCACCACTCGTTTGAATAATTTTTTAAGGGATTTGATCACATTTCCTTATATCAGGCAAGCTCCTCTATTTTCTCATCTTAATTAGTTAGGTGTAATCTTCCCAAAACTTGTGAAATTTTCCCTCCAAGTGCGGTCTTTAATTTTCGGGCCAAAAACTATACACACTATAATTAGGAACAGAGGGAGTATAAGGTAGACAGTATCCAAAAAAAAATCATAACGAGAGTGTACAACATCTCTTCTTTGACTGTATTCTTGCTAAACTATTTGGCATGTTGTCAGGATCGCCCTAGCTCCTTTTTTTGCTTTTCTCGCTAACAAGTTTCCAGATGCCATTTTCCTCAAGGTTGATATTGATGACGCTGATACGAAGTATATTGCTGAGCATCACCAAGTTGATGGTGCGCCAATCTTCCTGTTCATGTACAGGGGAGAGGTTAAGGACAGGCTTAGTGGCGCACACAAGGAAGAGCTCTTTGAGAAGCTTCAGCTGCAGATGGCCCTAATTATGGACAACTGACTGATACGGCATTCATGTCCTTGCATTGGTCGCCGGCCGTATCATCTGGCCAGCGTATACAGATGCACTGTGCCGTGAGCTGATTTAATTTAATCCTTTCTTGGCTTGTTTGATTTGGATTTCATCCCTTGGGACAAATTATTGCCTAATGTGTGTTAGTCAGACAGCCAGCAGTGATGATTAATAGTCCTAATAATTAATACTGTAAGCTGTGACATTGTTTGTGGAGTACTCTTGTTTGTGTCTGGCATATTAAGGCCTTCTGTATGGCTACGTATAAACCCTCGTGCATCTGTTGTACTGCTAATTGCGCAGCAATATCTGAATCTGTACAGAATTCACCCCTCAGTTCATATACATCTGTTTCGTAGCTAGATTTCCTGAAAGATTTTACTACGGTTCATCTAATATATATCTCGCTCATATACATCTGTACAGAATTGGATAGGAAGCCTCAAATGCAGTCATCTCGCTCATATACATCTGTTCTTCTTTTTCTTCTTTTCAGTCGTTTTTTGCTTTTCTTCCTTGCTGTTTTGATCTGACTTGTTCAGGTTGAGACTTCTAGTCTGTTTGGATAAGGTGTCGTAGACTCTCGTTCAACATTGTTTCCGTTCCTTGATATAAGGTGTATAGATTTTTGAGAAAAAGTCCGAAATATAAGGTGCATCGCGTTGCACCACTCGTTTGAATAATTTTTTAAGGGATTTGATCACATTTCCTTATATCAGGCAAGCTCCTCTATTTTCTCATCTCAATTAGTTAGGTGTAATCTCCCCTAAAACTTGTGAAATTTTCCCTCCAAGTGCGGTCTTTAATTTCCGTGCCAAAAACTATACACACTATAATTAGGACCAGAGGGAGTATAAGGTAGACAGTATCCAAAAAAAATCATAACGAGAGTGTACAACATATCTTCTTTGACTGTATTCTTGCTAAACTATTTGGCATGTTGTCAGGATCGCCCTAGCTCCCTTTTTTGCTTTTCTCGCCAACAAGTTTTCAGATGCCATTTTCCTCAAGGTTGATATTGATGACGCTGATACGAAGTATATTGCCGAGCATCACCAAGTTGATGGTGCGCCAATCTTCCTGTTCATGTATAGGGGAGAGGTTAAGGACAGGCTTAGTGGCGCACACAAGGAAGAGCTGTTTGAGAAGCTTCAGCTGCAGATGGCCCTAATTATGGACAACTGACTGATACGGCATTCATGTCCTTGCATTGGTCGCCGGCCGTATCATCTGGCCAGCGTATACAGATGCACTGTGCCGTGAGCTGATTTAATTTAATCCTTTCTTGGCTTGTTTGATTTGGATTTCATCCCTTGGGACATATTATTGCCTAATGTGTGTTAGTGAGACAGCCAGCAGTGATGATTAGTAGTCCTAATAATTAATACTGTAAGCTGTGACATTGTTTGTGGAGTACTCTTGTTTGTGTCTGGCATATTAAGGCCTTCTGTATGGCTACGTATAAACCCTCGTGCATATGTTGTACTGCTAATTGCCCAGCAATATCTGAATCTGTACAGAATTCACCCCTCAGCTCATATACATCTGTTTCGTAGCTAGATTTCCTGAAAGATTTTACTACGGTTCATCTGATATATATCTCGCTCATATACATCTGTACAGAATTGGATAGGAAGCCTCAAATGCAGTCATCTCGCTCATATACATCTGTTCTTCTTTTTCTTCTTTTCAGTCGTTTCTTGCTTTTCGTCCTTGCTGTTTTGACCTGACTTGTTCAGGTTGAGACTTCTAGTCTGTTTGGATAAGGTGTCGTACACTCTCGTTCAACATTGTTTCCATTCCTTGATATAAGGTGTATAGATTTTTGAGAAAAAGTCGGAAATATAAGGTGCATCGCGTTGCACCACTCGTTTGAATAATTTTTTAAGGGATTTGATCACATTTCCTTATATCAGGCAAGCTCCTCTATTTTCTCATCTTAATTAGTTAGGTGTAATCTCCCCCAAAACTTGTGAAAATTTCCCTCCAAGTGCGGTCTTTAATTTCCGTGCCAAAAACTATACGCACTATAATTAGGAACGAAGGGAGTATAAGGTAGACAGTATCCAAAAAAAATCATAACGAGAGTGTACAACATCTCTTCTTTGACTGTATTCTTGCTAAACTATTTGGCATGTTGTCAGGATCGCCCTAGCTCCCTTTTTTGCTTTTCTCGCCAACAAGTTTCCAGATGCCATTTTCCTCAAGGTTGATATTGATGACGCTGATACGAAGTATATTGCCGAGCATCACCAAGTTGATGGTGCGCCAATCTTCCTGTTCATGTACAGGGGAGAGGTTAAGGACAGGCTTAGTGGCGCACACAAGGAAGAGCTGTTTGAGAAGCTTCAGCTGCAGATGGCCCTAATTATGGACAACTGACTGATACGGCATTCATGTCCTTGCATTGGTCGCCGGCCATATCATCTGGCCAGCGTATACAGATGCACTGTGCCGTGAGCTGATTTAAATTAATCCTTTCTTGGCTTGTTTGATTTGGATTTCATCCCTTGGGACAAATTATTGCCTAATGTGTGTTAGTCAGACAGCCAGCAGTGATGATTAGTAGTCCTAATAATTAATACTGTAAGCTGTGACATTGTTTGTGGAGTACTCTTGTTTGTGTCTGGCATATTAAGGCCTTCTGTATGGCTACGTATAAACCCTCGTGCATATGTTGTACTGCTAATTGCCCAGCAATATCTGAATCTGTACAGAATTCACCCCTCAGCTCATATGCATCTGTTTCGTAGCTAGATTTCCTGAAAGATTTTACTACGGTTCATATGATATATATCTCGCTCATATACATCTGTACAGAATTGGATAGGAAGCCTCAAATGCAGTCATCTCGCTCATATACATCTGTTCTTCTTTTTCTTCTTTTCAGTCGTTTCTTGCTTTTCTTCCTTGCTGTTTTGACCTGACTTGTTCAGGTTGAGACTTCTAGTCTGTTTGGATAAGGTGTCGTACACTCTCGTTCAACATTGTTTTCGTTCTTGATATAAGGTGTATAGATTTTTGAGAAAAAGTCCGAAATATAAGGTGCATCGCGTTGCACCACTCGTTTGAATAATTTTTTAAGGGATTTGATCACATTTCCTTATATCAGGCAAGCTCCTCTATTTTCTCATCTCAATTAGTTAGGTGTAATCTCCCCCAAAACTTGTGAAATTTACCCTCCAAGTGCGGTCTTTAATTTCCGTGCCAAAAACTATACACAATATAATTAGGAACAGAGGGAGTATAAGGTAGACAGTATCCAAAAAAAATCATAACGAGAGTGTACAACATCTCTTCTTTGACTGTATTCTTGCTAAACTATTTGGCATGTTGTCAGGATCGCCCTAGCTCCCTTTTTTGCTTTTCTCGCCAACAAGTTTTCAGATGCCATTTTCCTCAAGGTTGATATTGATGAGGCTGATACGAAGTATATTGCCGAGCATCACCAAGTTGATGGTGCGCCAATCTTCCTGTTCATGTACAGGGGAGAGGTTAAGGACAGGCTTAGTGGCGCACACAAGGAAGAGCTGTTTGAGAAGCTTCAGCTGCAGATGGCCCTAATTATGGACAACTGACTGATACGGCATTCATGTCCTTGCATTGGTCGCCGGCCGTATCATCTGGCCAGCGTATACAGATGCACTGTGCCGTGAGCTGATTTAATTTAATCCTTTCTTGGCTTGTTTGATTTGGATTTCATCCCTTGGGACAAATTATTGCCTAATGTGTGTTAGTCAGACAGCCAGGAGTGATGATTAATAGTCCTAATAATTAATACTGTAAGCTGTGACATTGTTTGTGGAGTACTCTTGTTTGTGTCTGGCATATTAAGGCCTTCTGTCTGGCTACGTATAAACCCTCGTGCATATGTTGTACAGCTAATTGCCCAGCGATATCTGAATCTGTACAGAATTCACCCCTCAGCTCATATACATCTGTTTCGTAGCTAGATTTCCTGAAAGATTTTACTACGGTTCATCTGATATATATCTCGCTCATATACATCTGTAAAGAATTGGATAGGAAGCCTCATATGCAGTCATCTCGCTCATATACATCTGTTCTTCTTTTTCTTCTTTTCAGTCGTTTTTTGCTTTTCTTCCTTGCTGTTTTGACCTGACTTGTTCAGGTTGAGACTTCTAGTCTGTTTGGATAAGGTGTCGTACACTCTCGTTCAACATTGTTTCCGTTCCTTGATATAAGGTGTATAGATTTTTGAGAAAAAGTCCGAAATATAAGGTGCAGCGCGTTGCACCACTCGTTTGAATAATTTTTTAAGGGATTTGATCACATTTCCTTATATCAGGCAAGCTCCTCTATTTTCTCATCTCAATTAGTTAGGTGTAATCTTCCCCAAAACTTGTGAAATTTTCCCTCCAAGTGCGGTCTTTAATTTCCGTGCCAAAAACAATACACACTATAATTAGGAACAGAGGGAGTATAAGGTAGACAGTATCATAAAAAAATCATAACGAGAGTGTACAACATCTCTTCTTTGACTGTATTCTTGCTAAACTATTTGGCATGCTGTCAGGACCGCCCTAGCTCCCTTTTTTGCTTTTCTCGCCAACAAGTTTCCAGATGCCATTTTCCTCAAGGTTGATATTGATGACGCTGATACGAAGTATATTGCCGAGCATCACCAAGTTGATGGTGCGCCAATCTTCCTGTTCATGTATAGGGGAGAGGTTAAGGACAGGCTTAGTGGCGCACACAAGGAAGAGCTGTTTGAGAAGCTTCAACTGTAGATGGCCCTAATTATGGACAACTGACTGATACGGCATTCATGTCCTTGCATTAGTCGCCGTCCGTATCATCTGGCCAGCGTATACAGATGCATTGTGCCGTGAGCTGATTTAATTTAATCCTTTCTTGGCTTGTTTGATTTGGATTTCATCCCTTGGGACAAATTATTGCCTAATGTGTGTTAGTCAGACAGCCAGCAGTGATGATTAATAGTCCTAATAATTAATACTGTAAGCTGTGACATTGTTTGTGGAGTACTCTTGTTTGTGTCTGGGATATTAAGGCCTTCTGTATGGCTACGTATAAACCCTCGTGCATATGTTGTACTGCTAATTGCCCAGCAATATCTGAATCTGTACATAATTCACCCCTCAGCTCATATACATCTGTTTCGTAGCTAGATTTCCTGAAAGATTTTACTACGGTTCATGTGATATATATCTCGCTCATATACATCTGTAAAGAATTGGATAGGAAGCTTCAAATGCAGTCATCTCGCTCATATACATCTGTTCTTCTTTTTCTTCTTTTCAGTCGTTTTTTGCTTTTCTTCCTTGCTGTTTTGACCTGACTTGTTCAGGTTGAGACTTCTAGTCTGTTTGGATAAGGTGTCGTACACTCTTGTGCAACATGGTTTCGGTTCCTTGATATAAGGTGTATAGATTTTTGAGAAAAAGTCCGAAATATAAGGTGCATCGCGTTGCACCACTCGTTTGAATAAATTTAAGGGATTTGATCACATTTCCTTATATCAGGCAAGCTCCTCTATTTTCTCATCTCAATTAGGTGTAATCTCCCCCAAAACTTGTGAAATTTTCAATCCAAGTGCGGTCTTTAATTTCCGTGCCAAAAACTATACACACTATAATTAGGAACAGAGGGAGTATAAGGTAGACTGTATCCAAAAAAAATCATAACGAGAGTGTACAACATCTCTTCTTTGACTGTATTCTTGCTAAACTATTTGGCATGTTGTCAGGATCGCCCTAGCTCCCTTTTTTGCTCTTCTCGCCAACAAGTTTCCAGATGCCATTTTCCTCAAGGTTGATATTGATGACGCTGATACGAAGTATATTGCCGAGCATCACCAAGTTGATGGTGCGCCAATCTTCCTGTTCATGTACAGGGGAGAGGTTAAGGACAGGCTTAGTGGCGCACACAAGGAAGAGCTGTTTGAGAAGCTTCAGCTGCAGATGGTCCTAATTATGGACAACTGACTGATACGGCATTCATGTCCCTGCATTGGTCGCCGGTCGTATCATCTGGCCAGCATATACAGATGCACTGTGCCGTGAGCTGATTTAATTTAATCCTTTCTTGGCTTGTTTGATTTGGATTTCATCCCTTGGGACAAATTATTGCCTAATGTGTGTTAGTGAGACAGCCAGCAGTGATGATTAACAGTCCTAATAATTAATACTATAAGATGTGACATTGTTTGTGGAGTACTCTTGTTTGTGTCTGGCATATTAAGGCCTTCTGTATGGCTACGTATAAACCCTCGTGCATATGTTGTACTGCTAATTGCCCAGCAATATCTGAATCTGTACATAATTCACCCCTCAGCTCATATACATCTGTTTCGTAGCTAGATTTCCTGAAAGATTTTACTACGGTTCATCTGATATATATCTCGCTCATATACATCTGTAAAGAATAGGATAGGAAGCCTCAAATGCAGTCATCTCGCTCATATACATCTGTTCTTGTTTTTCTTCTTTTCAGTCGTTTTTTGCTTTTCTTCCTTGCTGTTTTGACCTGGCTTGTTCAGGTTGAGACTTCTAGTCTGTTTGGATAAGGTGTCGTACACTCTCGTTCAACATTGTTTCCGTTCCTTGATATAAGGTGTATAGATTTTTGAGAAAAAGTCGGAAATATAAGGTGCATCGCGTTGCACCACTCGTTTGAATAATTTTTTAAGGGATTTGATCACATTTCCTTATATCAGGCAAGCTCCTCTATTTTCTCATCTCAATTAGTTAGGTGTAATCTTCCCCAAAACTTGTGAAATTTTCCCTCCAAGTGCGGTCTTTAATTTCCGTGCCAAAAACAATACACACTATAATTAGGAACAGAGGGAGTATAAGGTAGACAGTATCATAAAAAAATCATAACGAGAGTGTACAACATCTCTTCTTTGACTGTATTCTTGCTAAACTATTTGGCATGCTGTCAGGACCGCCCTAGCTCCCTTTTTTGCTTTTCTCGCCAACAAGTTTCCAGATGCCATTTTCCTCAAGGTTGATATTGATGACGCTGATACGAAGTATATTGCCGAGCATCACCAAGTTGCTGGTGCGCCAATCTTCCTGTTCATGTACAGGGTAGAGGTTAAGGACAGGCTTAGTGGCGCACACAAGGAAGAGCTGTTTGAGAAGCTTCAGCTGCAGATGGCCCTAATTATGGACAAATGACTGATACGGCATTCATGTCCTTGCATTGGTCGCCGGCCGTATCATCTGGCCAGCGTATACAGATGCACTGTGCCGTGAGCTGATTTAATTTAATCCTTTCTTGGCTTGTTTGATTTGGATTTCATCCCTTGGGACAAATTATTGCCTAATGTGTGTTAGTCAGACAGCCAGCAGTGATGATTAATAGTCCTAATAATTAATACTGTAAGCTGTGACATTGTTTGTGGAGTACTCTTGTTTGTGTCTGGCATATTAAGGCCTTCTGTATGGCTACGTATAAACCCTCGTGCATATGTTGTACTGCTAATTGCCCAACGATATCTGAATCTGTACAGAATTCACCCCTCAGCTCATATACATCTGTTTCGTCGCTAGATTTCCTGAAAGATTTTACTACGGTTCATATGATATATATCTCGCTCATATACATCTGTAAAGAATAGGATAGGAAGCCTCAAATGCAGTCATCTCGCTCATATACATCTGTTCTTCTTTTTCTTCTTTTCAGTCGTTTTTTGCTTTTCTTCCTTGCTGTTTTGACCTGGCTTGTTCAGGTTGAGACTTCTAGTCTGTTTGGATAAGGTGTCGTACACTCTCGTTCAACATTGTTTCCGTTCCTTGATATAAGGTGTATAGATTTTTGAGAAAAAGTCGGAAATATAAGGTGCATCGCGTTGCACCACTCGTTTGAATAATTTTTTAAGGGATTTGATCACATTTCCTTATATCAGGCAAGCTCCTCTATTTTCTCATCTCAATTAGGTGTAATCTCCCCCAAAACTTGTGAAATTTTCAATCCAAGTGCGGTCTTTAATTTACGTGCCAAAAACTATACACACTATAATTAGGAACAGAGGGAGTATAAGGTAGACTGTATCCAAAAAAAAATCATAACGAGAGTGTACAACATCTATTCTTTGATTGTATTCTTGCTAAACTATTTGGCATGTTGTCAGGATCGCCCTAGCTCCCTTTTTTGCTTTTCTCGCCAACAAGTTTCCAGATGCCATTTTCCTCATGGTTGATATTGATGACGCTGATACGAAGTATATTGCCGAGCATCACCAAGTTGATGGTGCGCCAATCTTCCTGTTCATGTATAGGGGAGAAGTTAAGGACAGGCTTAGTGGCGCACACAAGGAAGAGCTGTTTGAGAAGCTTCAGCTGCAGATGGTCCTAATTATGGACAACTGACTGATACAACATTCATGTCCTTGCATTGGTCGCCGGCCGTATCATCTGGCCAGCGTATACAGATGCACTGTGCCGTGAGCTGATTTAATTTAATCCTTTCTTGGCTTGTTTGATTTGGATTTCATGCCTTGGGACAAATTATTGCCTAATGTGTGTTAGTCAGACAGCCAGCAGTGATGATTAATAGTCCTAATAATTAATACTGTAAGCTGTGACATTGTTTGTGGAGTACTCTTGTTTGTGTCTGGCATATTAAGGCCTTCTGTATGGCTACGTATAAACCCTCGTGCATATGTTGTACTGCTAATTGCCCAACGACATCTGAATCTGTACAGAATTCACCCCTCAGCTCATATACATCTGTTTCGTCGCTAGATTTCCTGAAAGATTTTACTACGGTTCATATGATATATATCTCGCTCATATACATCTGTAAAGAATAGGATAGGAAGCCTCAAATGCAGTCATCTCGCTCATATACATCTGTTCTTCTTTTTCTTCTTTTCAGTCGTTTTTTGCTTTTCTTCCTTGCTGTTTTGACCTGGCTTGTTCAGGTTGAGACTTCTAGTCTGTTTGGATAAGGTGTCGTACACTCTCGTTCAACATTGTTTCCGTTCCTTGATATAAGGTGTATAGATTTTTGAGAAAAAGTCGGAAATATAAGGTGCATCGCGTTGCACCACTCGTTTGAATAATTTTTTAAGGGATTTGATCACATTTCCTTATATCAGGCAAGCTCCTCTATTTTCTCATCTCAATTAGGTGTAATCTCCCCCAAAACTTGTGAAATTTTCAATCCAAGTGCGGTCTTTAATTTACGTGCCAAAAACTATACACACTATAATTAGGAACAGAGGGAGTATAAGGTAGACTGTATCCAAAAAAAAATCATAACGAGAGTGTACAACATCTATTCTTTGATTGTATTCTTGCTAAACTATTTGGCATGTTGTCAGGATCGCCCTAGCTCCCTTTTTTGCTTTTCTCGCCAACAAGTTTCCAGATGCCATTTTCCTCATGGTTGATATTGATGACGCTGATACGAAGTATATTGCCGAGCATCACCAAGTTGATGGTGCGCCAATCTTCCTGTTCATGTATAGGGGAGAAGTTAAGGACAGGCTTAGTGGCGCACACAAGGAAGAGCTGTTTGAGAAGCTTCAGCTGCAGATGGTCCTAATTATGGACAACTGACTGATACGGCATTCATGTCCTTGCATTGGTCGCCGGCCGTATCATCTGGCCAGCGTATACAGATGCACTGTGCCGTGAGCTGATTTAATTTAATCCTTTCTTGGCTTGTTTGATTTGGATTTCATGCCTTGGGACAAATTATTGCCTAATGTGTGTTAGTCAGACAGCCAGCAGTGATGATTAATAGTCCTAATAATTAATACTTTAAGCTGTGACATTGTTTGTGGAGTACTCTTGTTTGTGTCTGGCATATTAAGGCCTTCTGTATGGCTACGTATAAACCCTCGTGCATATGTTGTACTGCTAATTGCCCAGCGATATCTAAATCTGTACATAATTCACCCCTCAGCTCATATACATCTGTTTCGTAGCTAGATTTCCTGAAAGATTTTACTACGGTTCATCTGATATATATCTCGCTCATATACATCTGTACAGAATTGGATAGGAAGCCTCAAATGCAGTCATCTCGCTCATATACATCTGTTCTTCTTTTTCTTCTTTTCAGTCGTTTTTTGCTTTTCTTCCTTGCTGTTTTGACCTGACTTGTTCAGGTTGAGACTTCTAGTCTGTTTGGATAAGGTGTCGTACACTCTCGTTCAACATTGTTTCCGTTCCTTGATATAAGGTGTATAGATTTTTGAGAAAAAGTCGGAAATATAAGGTGCATCGCGTTGCACCACTCGTTTGAATAATTTTTTAAGGGATTTGATCACATTTCCTTATATCAGGCAAGCTCCTCTATTTTCTCATCTCAATTAGATAGGTGTAATGTCCCCCAAAACTTGTGAAATTTTCAATCCAAGTGCGGTCTTTAATTTCCGTGCCAAAAACTATACACACTATAATTAGGAACAGAGGGAGTATAAGGTAGACTGTATCCAAAAAAAATCATAACGAGAGTGTACAACGTCTCTTCTTTGACTGTATTCTTGCTAATCTAGTTGGCATGTTGTCAGGATCGCCCTAGCTCCCTTTTTTGCTTTTCTCGCCAACAAGTTTCCAGATGCCATTTTCCTCAAGGTTGATATTGATGACGCTGATGCGAAGTATATTGCCGAGCATCACCAAGTTGATGGTGCGCCAATCTTCCTGTTCATGTACAGGGGAGAGGTTAAGGACAGGCTTAGTGACGCACACAAGGAAGAGCTGCTTGAGAAGCTTCAGCTGCAGATGGCCCTAATTATGGACAACTGACTGATACGGCATTCATGTCCTTGCATTGGTCGCCATCCGTATCATCTGGCCAGCGTATACAGATGCACTGTGCCGTGAGCTGATTTAATTTAATCCTTTCTTGGCTTGTTTGATTTGGATTTCGTCCCTTGGGACAAATTATTGCCTAATGTGTGTTAGTCAGACAGCCAGCAGTGATGATTAATAGTCCTAATAATTAATACTGTAAGCTGTGACATTGTTTGTGGAGTACTCTTGTTTGTGTCTGGCATATTAAGGCCTTCTGTATGGCTACGTATAAACCCTCCTGCATATGTTGTACTGCTAATTGCCCAGCCATATCTGAATCTGTACATAATTCACCCCTCAGCTCATATACATCTGTTTCGTAGCTAGATTTCCTGAAAGATTTTACTACGGTTCATCTGATATATATCTCGCTCATATACATCTGTAAAGAATTGTATAGGAAGCCTCAAATGCAGTCATCTCGCTCATATACATCTGTTCTTCTTTTTCTTCTTTTCAGTCGTTTTTTGCTTTTCTTCCTTGCTGTTTTGACCTGACTTGTTCAGGTTGAGACTTCTAGTCTGTTTGGATAAGGTGTCGTACACTCTCGTTCAACATTGTTTCCGTTCCTTGATATAAGGTGTATAGATTTTTGAGAAAAAGTCGGAAATATAAGGTGCATCGCGTTGCACCACTCGTTTGAATAATTTTTTAAGGGATTTGATCACATTTCCTTATATCAGGCAAGCTCCTCTATTTTCTCATCTCAATTAGTTAGGTGTAATCTTCCCCAAAACTTGTGAAATTTTCCCTCCAAGTGCGGTCTTTAATTTCCGTGCCAAAAACTATACACACTATAAATAGGAACAGAGGGATTATAAGGTAGACAGTATCCAAAAAAATTCATAATGAGAGTGTACAACATCTCTTCTTTGACTGTATTCTTGCTAAACTATTTGGCATGCTGTCAGGACCGCCCTAGCTCCCTTTTTTGCTTTTCTCGCCAACAAGTTTCCAGATGCCATTTTCCTCAAGGTTGATATTGATGACGCTGATGCGAAGTATATTGCCGAGCATCACCAAGTTTATGGTGCGCCAATCTTCCTGTTCATGTACAGGGGAGAGGTTAAGGACAGGCTTAGTGGCGCACACAAGGAAGAGCTGTTTGAGAAGCTTCAGCTGCAGATGGCCCTAATTATGGACAACTGACTGATACGGCATTCATGTCCTTGCATTGGTCGCGGGCCGTATCATCTGGCCAGCGTATACAGATGCACTGTGCCGTGAGCTGATTTAATTTAATCCTTTCTTGGCTTGTTTGATTTGGATTTCATCCCTTGGGATAAATTATTGCCTAATGTGTGTTAGTCAGACAGCCAGCAGTGATGATTAATAGTCCTAATAATTAATACTGTAAGCTGTGACATTGTTTGTGGAGTACTCTTGTTTGTGTCTGGCATATTAAGGCCTTCTGTATGGCTACGTATAAACCCTCGTGGATATGTTGTACTGCTAATTGCCCAGCGATGTCTGAATCTGTACAGAATTCACCCCTCAGCTCATATACATCTGTTTCGTAGCTAGATTTCCTGAAAGATTTTACTACGGTTCATCTGATATATATCTCGCTCATATACATCTGTAAAGAATTGGATAGGAAGCCTCAAATGCAGTCATCTCGCTCATATACATCTCTTCTTCTTTTTCTTCTTTTCAGTCGTTTTTTGCTTTTCTTCCTTGCTGTTTTGACCTGACTTGTTCAGGTTGAGACTTCTAGTCTGTTTGGATAAGGTGTCGTACACTCTCGTTCAACATTTTTTCCGTTCCTTGATATAAGGTGTATAGATTTTTGAGAAAAAGTCCAAAATATAAGGTGCATCGCGTTGCACCACTCGTTTGAATAATTTTTTAAGGGATTTGATCACATTTCCTTATATCAGGCAAGCTCCTCTATTTTCTCATCTCAATTAGATAGGTGTAATCTCCCCCAAAACTTGTGAAATTTTCCCTCCAAGTGCGGTCTTTAATTTCCGTGCCAAAAACTATACACACTATAATTAGGAACAGAGGGAGTATAAGGTAGACAGTATCCAAAAAAAATCATAACGAGAGTGTACAACGTCTCTTCTTTGACTGTATTCTTGCTAATCTAGTTGGCATGTTGTCAGGATCGCCCTAGCTCCCTTTTTTGCTTTTCTCGCCAACAAGTTTCCAGATGCCATTTTCCTCAAGGTTGATATTGATGACGCTGATACGAAGTATATTGCCGAGCATCACCAAGTTGATGGTGCGCCAATCTTCCTGTTCATGTACAGGGGAGAGGTTAAGGACAGGCTTAGTGGCGCACACAAGGAAGAGCTGTTTGAGAAGCTTCAGCTGCAGATGGCCCTAATTATGGACAACTGACTGATACGGCATTCATGTCCTTGCATTGGTCGCCGGCCGTATCATCTGGCGAGCGTATACAGATGCACTGTGTCGTGAGCTGATTTTATTTAATCCTTTCTTGGCTTGTTTGATTTGGATTTCATCCCTTGGGACAAATTATTGCCTAATGTGTGTTAGTCAGACAGCCAGCAGTGATGATTAATAGTCCTAATAATTAATACTGTAAGCTGTGACATTGTTTGTGGAGTACTCTTGTTTGTGTCTGGCATATTAAGGCCTTCAGTATGGCTACGTATAAACCCTCGTGCATACGTTGTACTGCTAATTGCCCAGCAATATCTGAATCTGTACAGAATCCACCCCTCAGCTCATATACATCTGTTTCGTAGCTAGATTTCCTGAAAGATTTTACTACGGTTCATCTGATATATATCTCGCTCATATACATCTGTAAAGAATTGGATAGGAAGCCTCAAATGCAGTCATCTCGCTCATATACATCTGTTCTTCTTTTTCTTCTTTTCAGTCGTTTCTTGCTTTTCTTCCTTGCTGTTTTGACCTGACTTGTTCAGGTTGAGACTTCTAGTCTGTTTGGATAAGGTGTCGTACACTCTCATTCCACATTGTTTCCGTTCCTTGATATAAGGTGTATAGATTTTTGAGAAAAAGTGTGAAATATAAGGTGCATCGCGTTGCACCACTCGTTTGAATAAATTTTTAAGGGATTTGATCACATTTCCTTATATCAGGCATGCTCCTCTATTTTCTCATCTCAATTAGGTGTAATCTCCCCCAAAACTTGTGAAATTTTCAATCCAAGTGCGGTCTTTAATTTCCGTGCCAAAAACTATACACACTATAATTAGGAACAGAGGGAGTATAAGGTAGATTGTATCCAAAAAAATCATAACGAGAGTGTACAACATCTCTTCTTTGACTGTATTCTTGCTAAACTATTTTGCATGTTGTCAGGATCGCCCTAGCTCCCTTTTTTGCTTTTCTCGCCAACAAGTTTCTGTTGGAAATATGCCCTAGAGGCAATAATAAATAGGTTATTATTATATTTCCTTGTTCATGATAATCGTTTATTATCCATGCTAGAATTGTATTGATAGGAAACTCAGATACATGTGTGGATACATAGACAACACCATGTCCCTAGTAAGCCTCTAGTTGACTAGCTCGTTGATCAATAGATGGTTACGGTTTCCTAACCATGGACATTGGATGTCATTGATAACGGGATCACATCATTAGAAGAATGATGTGATGGACAAGACCCAATCCTAAGCCTAGCACAAGATCATGTAGTTCGTATGCTAAAGCTTTTCTAATGTCAAGTATCGTTTCCTTAGACCATGAGATTGTGCAACTCCCGGATACCGTAGGAATGCTTTGGGTGTGCCAAACGTCACAACGTAACTGGGTGGCCATAAAGGTACACTACGGGTATCTCCGAAAGTGTCTGTTGGGTGGCATGAATCGAGACTGGGATTTGTCACTCCGTGTAAACGGAGAGGTATCTCTGGGCCCACTCGGTAGGACATCATCATAATGTGCACAATGTGATCAAGGAGTTGATCACGGGATGATGTGTTATGGAACGAGTAAAAGAGACTTGCCGGTAACGAGATTGAACAAGGTATCGGGATACCGACGATCGAATCTCGGGCAAGTATCGTACCGATAGACAAAGGGAATTGTATACGGGATTGATTAAGTCCTTGACATCGTGGTTCATCCGATGAGATCATCGTGGAACATGTGGGAGCCAACATGGGTATCCAGATCCCGCTGTTGGTTATTGACCGGAGAACATCTCGGTCATGTCTGCATGTCTCCCGAACCCGTAGGGTCTACACACTTAAGGTTCGATGACGCTAGGGTTATAAAGGAAGCTTGTATGTGGTTACCGAATGTTGTTCGGAGTCCCGGATGAGATCCCGGACGTCACGAGGAGTTCCGGAATGGTCCGGAGGTAAAGATTTATATATGGGAAGTCCTGTTTTGGTCACCGAAAGAGTTTCGGGTTTTATCGGTAACGTACCGGGACCACCGGAGGGGTCCGGGGGTCCACCAAGTGGGGCCACAAGCCCCGGAGGCTTGCGTGGGCTAAGTGAGGGAGGGGACCAGCCCCAGGTGGGCTGGTGCGCCCCCCCACAGGGGCCCAAGGCGCAGGGGAAGTGGGAGGAGGCAAACCCTAGGTCCAGATGGGCCTTAAGGCCCACCCTAGGGGCGCCTCCCCCTTCTCCCCTCCCTTGGCCGCCACCCCTTGGCCATCTAGGGCTGCCGCCCCCCTTAGGGGTGGGAAACCCTAGAGGGGGCGCAGCCCTCCCCTTCCCCTATATATATGAGGCCTTGGGGGCTGCCCACACACGCGATTCTATCTCTCGTTGGTGCAGCCCTGCGTCTCTTCTTCCTCCTCTTCTGTGGTGCTTGGCGAAGCCCTGCAGGATTGCCACGCTCCTCCATCATCACCACGCCGTTGTGCTGCTGCTGGATGGAGTCTTCCTCAACCTCTCCCTCTCTCCTTGCTGGATCAAGGCTTGGGAGACGTCGCCGGGCTGTACGTGTGTTGAACACGGAGGTGCCGTCCGTTCGGCACTTGGTCATCGGTGATTTGAATCACGACGAGTATGACTCCATCAACCCCGTTCACTTGAACGCTTCCGCTTAGCGATCTACAAGGGTATGTAGATGCACTCTCCTTCCCCTCGTTGCTGGTCTCTCCATAGATAGATCTTGGTGACACGTAGGAAAATTTTGAATTTCTGCTACGTTCCCCAACAGTGGCATCATGAGCTAGGTCTATTGCGTAGATTCTATGCACGAGTAGAACACAAAGTAGTTGTGGGCGTTGATTTTGTTCAATATGCTTGTCGTTACTAGTCTTATCTTGATTCGGCGGCATCGTGGGATGAAGCGGCCCGGACCGACCTTACACGTACTCTTACGTGAGACAGGTTCCACCGACTGACATGCACTAGTTGCATAAGGTGGCTAGCGGGTGCCAGTCTCTCCTACTTTAGTCGGATCGGATTCGATGAAAAGGGTCCTTATGAAGGGTAAATAGCAATTGACATATCACGTTGTGGTTTTGCGTAGGTAAGAAACGTTCTTGCTGGAAACCCATAGCAGCCACGTAAAACATGCAAACAACAATTAGAGGACGTCTAACTTGTTTTTGCAGGGTATGCCATGTGATATGATATGGCCAAAGGATGTGATGTATGATATATGTGATGTATGAGATGATCATGTTCTTGTAATAGGAATCACGACTTGCATGTCGATGAGTATGACAACCGGCAGGAGCCATAGGAGTTGTCTTTATTTATTCATGACCTGCGTGTCAACATAAACGTCATGTAATTACTTTACTTTATTGCTAACCGTTAGCTGTATTAGTAGAAGTAATAGATGACGTGACAACTTCTAGAAGACACGATGATGGAGATCATGATGTCATGCCGGTGACGATAATGATCATGGAGCCCCGAAGATGGAGATCAAAAGGAGCAAAGTGATGATGGCCATATCATGTCACTATTTGATTGCATGTGATGTTTATCATGTTTATACATCTTATTTGCTTAGAACGACGGTAGTAAATAAGATGATCCCTTACAACAATTTCAAGAAGTGTTCTCCCCTAACTGTGCACCGTTGCTACAGTTCGTCGTTTCGAAGCACCGCGTGATGATCGGGTGTGATAGATCCTTACGTTCACATACAACGGGTGTAAGACAGTTTTACACATGCAAAACACTTAGGGTTAACTTGACGAGCCTAGCATGTACAGACATGGCCTCGGAACACAGAAGACCGAAAGGTCGAGCATGAGTCGTATGGAAGATACGATCAACATGAAGATGTTCACCGACGTTGACTAGTCCGTCTCACGTGATGATCGGACACGGCCTAGTTGATTCGGATCATGTAATCACTTAGATGACTGGAGGGATGTCTATCTGAGTGGGAGTTCATAAGATGAACTTAATTATCCTGAACATAGTCAAAAAGATTTTGCAAATTATGTCGTAGCTCGCGCTTTAGTTCTACTGTTTTAGATATGTTCCTAGAGAAAATATAGTTGAAAGTTGATAGTAGCAATTATGCGAACAGTAGAAGGCTTGTGTCCTTAATGCACCACTCGGTGTGCTGGACCTCGAACGTGGTCTGTGGATGTTGCGAACATATGACATACACGTTTTGATGACTACATGATAGTTCGGTAGTGACAAATGGTTTAGAATTGAGGCACCGAAGACATTTTTGAAATGTCGCGGAACATATGAGATGTTTCGAGGGCTGAAATTGGGATTTCAGGCTCGTGCCCACGTCAAGAGGTATAAGACCTCCGACGATTTTCTTAGCCTGCAAACTAAGGAAGAAAAGCTCAATCGTTGAGCTTGTGCTCAAATTGTCTGAGTACAACAATCACTTGAATCGAGTGGGAGTTTGATCTTCCAGATAAGATAGTGATGTTTCTCCAAAGTCATTGCCACCAAGCTGCTAGAGCTTCGTGATGAACTATAATATATCAGGGATAGATATGATGATCCTTGAAATATTCGCGATGTTTGACACCGCGAAAGTAGAAATCAAGAAGGAGCATCAATTGTTGATGGTTAGTGAAACCACTAGTTTCAATAAGGGCAAGGGCAAGAAGGGATACTTCATGAAACGGCAAATCAGCTGCTGCTCTAGTGAAGAAACCCAAGGTTAAACCCAAACCCGAGACTGAGTGCTTCTGTAATAAGGGGAACAACCACCGGAGCGGAATTACCCTATATACTTGGTAGATGAGAAGGCTGTCGGTAGAAGTATATTGGAAATACATTATGTGAATGTGTACTTTACTAGTACTCCTAGTAGCATCAGGGTATTAGATATCGGTTCGGTTGCTAAGTGTTAGTAACTCGAAATAAAAGCTACGGAATAAACGGAGACTAGCTAAAGGTGAGCTGACGAGATGTGTTGGAAGTGCTTCCAAGGTTGATATGATCAAGCATCGCACGCTCCCTCTACCATCGAGATTGGTATTAAACCTAAATAATTGTTATTTGGTGTTTGCGTTGAGCATAGACATGATTGGATTATGTCTATCGCAATACGGTTATTCATTTAAGGAGAATAATGGTTACTCTATTTATTTGAATAATACCTTCAATGGTCTTGCACCTAGAATGAATGGTTTATTGAATCTCGATCATAGTGATACACATGTTCATGCCAAAAGATATAAGATAGTAATGATAGTACCACCTACTTGTGGCACTGCCATGTAAGTCATATTGGTATAAAACGCATGAAGAAGCTCCATGTTGATGGATCTTTGAACTCACTCATTTCTGAAAAGATTGAGACATGTGAACCATGTCTATTGGTATATACGCATGAAGAAACTCCATGCAGATGGACCATTTGGACTCACTTGATTTTGAATCGCTTGAGACATGCAGATCATACCATATGGGCAAGATGACTGAAAGCTTCGGTTTCAGTAAAATGGAACAAGAAACCAACTTGTTGGAAGTAACACATTATGATGTGTGCAGTCCAATGAGTGCTGAGGCACGCAGTGGATATCGTTATGCTCTAACTTCACAGATGATTTGAGTAGATACTGAGCATATTTACTTAATTATTGAATGGTTCAAGTAATTTCAGAATGAAGTTGAATATCGTCGTGACAAGAGGATAAAATATCTATGATATGATCATAGAGATGAATATCTGAGTTGCGAGTTTGGTACACAATTGAGACATTGTGGAAATTGTTTCACGACTAGTACCGCCTGGAACACCATAGTGTGATGGTGTGTCCGAACATCATAGTTGCACCCTATTGGATATAATGCATACCATGATGTCTCTTGTCGAATTACCACTATCGTTCATGGGTTAGGCATTAAAGACAACCACATTCACTTTAAATAGAGCACCACGTAATTCCGTTGAGACGACACCGTATGAACTATGGTTTAGTGAAACCTAAGTTGTTGTTTCTTAAAAGTTTGGGGCTACGACGCTTATGTGAAAAGGTTTCAGGATAATAAGCACGAACCCAAAGCGGATAAATGCATCTTCATAGACACCCAAAACAGTTGGGTATACCTCCTGTCTCAGATCCGAAAGCAATAAGGATTGTTTCTCAAATCGGGTCCTTTCTCGAGGAAAAGTTTCTCTCGAAAGAATTGAGTGGGAGGATGGTGGAGACTTGATGAGGTTATTGAACCGTCACTTCAACTAGTGTGTAGCAGGGCACAGGAGTTGTTCCTATGGCACCTACACCAATTGAAGTGGAAGCTTATGATAGTGATCATGAGACTTCGAATCAAGTCACTCCCAAACCTCATAGGATGACAAGGATGCGTACTACTTTAGAGTGGTACGTAATCCTGTCTTGGAAGTCATGTTGCTAGACAACAATGAACCTACGAGTTATGGAGAAGCGATGGTGGGCCCGGATTCCAATGAATGGCTCGAGGCCATAAAATCCGAGAAAGGATCCATGTATGACTTTGGCAGAACGGCTCGATGGTCGTGAGGCTGTTGAGTACAGATGGATTTTAAAAGAAAGACGGACAATGATGGTAAATGTCACCATTAAGAAAGCTCGACTTGTCATTAATATGTTTTACGACAAGTTCAAGGAGTTGACTACGATGAGACTTTCTCACCCGTAGCAATGCTAAAAGTCTGTTTGAATTATGTTAGCGATTACTGCATTATTTATGAAATTATGCAGATAGGATGTCAAAACATTGTTTCCTCGACGATTTTCTTGAGGAAAGGTTGTATGTGATACAGCCAGAAGGTTTTGGCAATCCTGAAAGATACTAATGCAAAGCTCTAGTAATCCTCCTGAGGACTGGAGTAAGCATCTCGGAGTTGGAATGTACACTTTGATGAGTTGATCAAAGATTTTAGGTTTATACAAAGTTTATGAGAAACTTGTATTTCCAAAGAAGTGAGTGGGAGCACTATAGAATTTCTGATGAGTATATGTTGTTGACATATTGTTGATCAGAAATGATGTAGAATTTCTGGAAAGCATATAGGGTTATTTGAAGAGTGTTTTCAATGGAAAACCTGGATTAAGCTACTTGAACATTGAGCATCAAGATCTATTAGGATAGATCAAAATCGCTTAATAGTACTTTCAAATGAATACATACCGTGACAAGATTTTGAAGGAATTCAATATAGATCAGCAAAGAAGGAGTTCTTGGTTGTATTACACATGTGAGTATTGAGTAAGACTCAAGACCTGACCACGGCAGAATAGAGAGAAAGGACGAAGGTCGTCCCCTATGCTTAGACATAGGCTCTAAAGTATGCTATGTTGTGCCGCACCTGAAGTGTGCCAAGCCATGAGTCAGTCAAGGGGTACAAGTGTGATCCAGGAATGGATCACAGGACAACGGTCAAGGTTATCCTTAGTAACTAGTGGACTAAGGAATTTTCTCGATTATGGAGGTGGAAAAGAGTTCGTCGTAAAGGGTTACGTCGATGCAAACTTTGACACTGATCCAGATTATACTAAGTAGTAAATTGGATTCGTATAGTAGAACAGTTATTTGGAATAGTTCTAAATAGAGCGTGGTAACTGCATCTAGGAGATGACATAGAGATTTGTAAAGGACACACGGATCTGAAAGGTTCAGACCCGTTGACTATAACATCTCTCACAAGCATAACATGATCAAACCAAACACTCATTGAGTGTTAATCACATAGTAATGTGAACTAGATTATTGACTCTAGTAAACTCTTTGGGTGTTAGTCACATGGGGGTGTGACCTTGGGTGTTGGAATCATTGCAATCACATATCGATGTGAGCTGGATTATTGACTCTAGTGCAAGTGGGAGACTGTTGGAAATATGCCCTAGAGGCAATAATAAATAGGTTATTATTATATTTCCTTGTTCATGATAATCGTTTATTATCAATGCTAGAATTGTATTGATAGGAAACTCAGATACATGTGTGGATACATAGACAACACCATGTCCCTAGTAAGCCTCTAGTTGACTAGCTCGTTGATCAATAGATGGTTACGGTTTCCTAACCATGGACATTGGATGTCATTGATAACGGGATCACATCATTAGAAGAATGATGTGATGGACAAGACCCAATCCTAAGCCTAGCACAAGATCATGTAGTTCGTATGCTAAAGCTTTTCTAATGTCAAGTATCGTTTCCTTAGACCATGAGATTGTGCAACTCCCGGATACCGTAGGAATGCTTTGGGTGTGCCAAACGTCACAACGTAACTGGGTGGCTATAAAGGTACACTACGGGTATCTCCGAAAGTGTCTGTTGGGTGGCATGAATCGAGACTGGGATTTGTCACTCCGTGTAAACGGAGAGGTATCTCTGGGCCCACTCGGTAGGACATCATCATAATGTGCACAATGTGATCAAGGAGTTGATCACGGGATGATGTGTTATGGAACGAGTAAAAGAGACTTGCCGGTAACGAGATTGAACAAGGTATCGGGATACCGACGATCGAATCTCGGGCAAGTATCGTACCGATAGACAAAGGGAATTGTATACGGGATTGATTAAGTCCTTGACATCGTGGTTCATCCGATGAGATCATCGTGGAACATGTGGGAGACAACATGGGTATCCAGATCCCGCTGTTGGTTATTGACCGGAGAACATCTCGGTCATGTCTGCATGTCTCCCGAACCCGTAGGGTCTACACACTTAAGGTTCGATGACGCTAGGGTTATAAAGGAAGCTTGTATGTGGTTACCGAATGTTGTTCGGAGTCCCGGATGAGATCCCGGACGTCACGAGGAGTTCCGGAATGGTCCGGAGGTAAATATTTATATATGGGAAGTCCTGTTTTGGTCACCGAAAGAGTTTCGGGTTTTATCGGTAACGTACCGGGACCACCGGAGGGGTCCGGGGGTCCACCAAGTGGGGCCACAAGCCCCGGAGGCTTGCGTGGGCTAAGTGAGGGAGGGGACCAGCCCCAGGTGGGCTGGTGCGCCCCCCCACAGGGGCCCAAGGCGCAGGGGAAGTGGGAGGAGGCAAACCCTAGGTCCAGATGGGCCTTAAGGCCCACCCTAGGGGCGCCTCCCCCTTCTCCCCTCCCTTGGCCGCCACCCCTTGGCCATCTAGGGCTGCCGCCCCCCTTAGGGGTGGGAAACCCTAGAGGGGGCGCAGCCCTCCCCTTCCCCTATATATATGAGGCCTTGGGGGCTGCCCACACACGCGATTCTATCTCTCGTTGGTGCAGCCCTGCGTCTCTTCTTCCTCCTCTTCTGTGGTGCTTGGCGAAGCCCTGCAGGATTGCCACGCTCCTCCATCATCACCACGCCGTTGTGCTGCTGCTAGATGGAGTCTTCCTCAACCTCTCCCTCTCTCCTTGCTGGATCAAGGCTTGGGAGACGTCGCCGGGCTGTACGTGTGTTGAACACGGAGGTGCCGTCCGTTCGGCACTTGGTCATCGGTGATTTGAATCATGACGAGTATGACTCCATCAACCCCGTTCACTTGAACGCTTCCGCTTAGCGATCTACAAGGGTATGTACATGCACTCTCCTTCCCCTCGTTGCTGGTCTCTCCATAGATAGATCTTGGTGACACATAGGAAAATTTTGAATTTCTGCTACGTTCCCCAACAGTTTCCAGATGCCATTTTCCTCATGGTTGATATTGATGACGCTGATACGAAGTATATTGCCGAGCATCACCAAGTTGATGGTGCGCCAATCTTCCTGTTCATGTACAGGGGAGAGGTTAAGGACAGGCTTAGTGGCGCACACAAGGAAGAGCTGTTTGAGAAGCTTCAGCTGCAGATGGTCCTAATTATGGACAACTGACTGATACGGCATTCATGTCCTTGCATTGGTCGCCGGCCGTATCATCTGGCCAGCGTATACAGATGCACTGTGCCGTGAGCTGATTTAATTTAATCCTTTCTTGGCTTGTTTGATTTGGATTTCATCCCTTGGGACAAATTATTGCCTAATGTGTGTTAGTCAGACAGCCAACAGTGATGATTAATAGTCCTAATAATTAATACTGTAAGATGTGACATTGTTTGTGGAGTACTCTTGTTTGTGTCTGGCATATTAAGGCCTTCTGTATGGCTACGTATAAACCCTCGTGCATATGTTGTACTGCTAATTGCCCAGCAATATCTGAATCTGTACATAATTCACCCCTCAGCTCATATACATCTGTTTCGTAGCTAGATTTCCTGAAAGATCTTACTATGGTTCATCTGATATATATCTTGCTCATATACATCTGTAAAGAATTGGATAGGAAGCCTCAAATGCAGTCATCTCGCTCATATACATCTGTTCTTCTTTTTCTTCTTTTCAGTCGTTTTTTGCTTTTCTTCCTTGCTGTTTTGACCTGACTTGTTCAGGTTGAGACTTCTAGTCTGTTTGGATAAGGTGTCGTACACTCTCGTTCAACATTGTTTCCGTTCCTTGATATAAGGTGTATAGATTTTTGAAAAAAAGTCAGAAATATAAGGTGCATCGCGTTGCACCACTCGTTTGAATAATTTTTAAGGGATTTGATCACATTTCCTTATATCAGGCAAGCTCCTCTATTTTCTCATCTCAATTAGTTAGGTGTAATCTTCCCCAAAACTTGTGAAATTTTCCCTCCAAGTGCGGTCTTTAATTTCCGTGCCAAAAACTGTACACACTATAATTAGGAACAGAGGGAGTATAAGGTAGACAGTATCCAAAAAAAATCATAACGAGAGTGTACAACATATCTTCTTTGACTGTATTCTTGCTAAACTATTTGGCATGCTGTCAGGACCGCCCTAGCTCCCTTTTTTGCTTTTCTCGCCAACAAGTTTCCAGATGCCATTTTCCTCAAGGTTGATATTGATGACGCTGATGCGAAGTATATTGCCGAGCATCACCAAGTTGATGGTGCGCCAATCTTCCTGTTCATGTACAGGGGAGAGGTTAAGGACAGGCTTAGTGACGCACACAAGGAAGAGCTGTTTGAGAAGCTTCAGCTGCAGATGGCCCTAATTATGGACAACTGACTGATACGGCATTCATGTCCTTGCATTGGTCGCCATCCGTATCATCTGGCCAGCGTATACAGATGCACTGTGTCGTGAGCTGATTTAATTTAATCCTTTCTTGGCTTGTTTGATTTGGATTTCGTCCCTTGGGACGAATTATTGCCTAATGTGTGTTAGTCAGACAGCCAGCAGTGATGATTAATAGTCCTAATAATTAATACTGTAAGCTGTGACATTGTTTGTGGAGTACTCTTGTTTGTGTCTGGCATATTAAGGCCTTCTGTATGGCTACGTATAAACCCTCGTGCATATGTTGTACTGCTAATTGCCCAGCCATATCTGAATCTGTACATAATTCACCCCTCAGCTCATATACAACTGTTTCGTAGCTAGATTTCCTGAAAGATTTTACTACGGTTCATCTGATATATATCTCGCTCATATACATCTGTAAAGAATTGTATAGGAAGCCTCAAATGCAGTCATCTCGCTCATATACATCTGTTCTTCTTTTTCTTCTTTTCAGTTGTTTTTTGCTTTTCTTCCTTGCTGTTTTGACCTGACTTGTTCAGGTTGAGACTTCTAGTCTGTTTGGATAAGGTGTCGTACACTCTCGTTCAACATTGTTTCCGTTCCTTGATATAAGGTGTATAGATTTTTGAGAAAAAGTCGGAAATATAAGGTGCATCGCGTTGCACCACTCGTTTGAATAATTTTTTAAGGGATTTGATCACATTTCCTTATATCAGGCAAGCTCCTCTATTTTCTCATCTCAATTAGTTAGGTGTAATCTTCCCCAAAACTTGTGAAATTTTCCCTCCAAGTGCGGTCTTTAATTTCCGTGCCAAAAACTATACACACTATAATTAGGAACAGAGGGAGTATAAGGTAGACAGTATCCAAAAAAAATCATAACGAGAGTGTACAACATCTCTTCTTTGACTATATTCTTGCTAAACTATTTGGCATGCTGTCAGGACCGCCCTAGCTCCCTTTTTTGCTTTTCTCGCCAACAAGTTTCCAGATGCCATTTTCCTCAAGGTTGATATTGATGACGCTGATACGAAGTATATTGCGGAGCATCACAAAGTTGATGGTGCGCCAATCTTCCTGTTCATGTACAGGGGAGAGGTTAAGGACAGGCTTAGTGGCGCACACAAGGAAGAGCTGTTTGAGAAGCTTCAGCTGCAGATGGCCCTAATTATGGACGACTGACTGATACGGCATTCATGTCCTTGCATTGGTCGCGGGCCGTATCATCTGGCCAGCGTATACAGATGCACTGTGCCGTGAGCTGATTTAATTTAATCCTTTCTTGGCTTGTTTGATTTGGATTTCATCCCTTGGGACAAATTATTGCCTAATGTGTGTTAGTCAGACAGCCAGCAGTGATGATTAATAGTCCTAATAATTAATACTGTAAGCTGTGACATTGTTTGTGGAGTACTCTTGTTTGTGTCTGGCATATTAAGGCCTTCTGTATGGCTACGTATAAACCCTCGTGCATATGTTGTACTGCTAATTGCCCAGCGATATCTGAATCTGTACAGAATTCACCCCTCAGCTCATATACATCTGTTTCGTAGCTAGATTTCCTGAAAGATTTTACTACGGTTCATCTGATATATATCTCGCTCATATACATCTGTAAAGAATTGGATAGGAAGCATCAAATGCAGTCATCTCGCTCATATACATCTGTTCTTCTTTTTCTTCTTTTCAGTCGTTTCTTGCTTTTCTTCCTTGCTGTTTTGACCTGACTTGTTCAGGTTGAGACTTCTAGTCTGTTTGGATAAGGTGTCGTACACTCTCATTCAACATTGTTTCCGTTCCTTGATATAAGGTGTATAGATTTTTGAGAAAAAGTCCGAAATATAAGGTGCATCGCGTTGCACCACTCGTTTGAATAATTTTTAACGGATTTGATCACATTTCCTTATATCAGGCAAGCTCCTCTATTTTCTCATCTCAATTAGTTAGGTGTAATCTCCCCCAAAACTTGTGAAATTTTCCCTCCAAGTGCGGTCTTTAATTTCCGTGCCAAAAACTATACACACTATAATTAGGAACAGAGGGAATATAAGGTAGACAGTATCCAGAAAAAATCATAACGAGAGTGTACAACGTCTCTTCTTTGACTGTATTCTTGCTAATCTATTTGGCATGTTGTCAGGATCGCCCTAGCTCCCTTTTTTGCTTTTCTCGCCAACAAGTTTCCAGATGCCATTTTCCTCAAGGTTGATATTGATGACGCTGATACGAAGTATATTGCCGAGCATCACCAAGTTGATGGTGCGCCAATCTTCCTGTTCATGTACAGGGGAGAGGTTAAGGACAGGCTTAGTGGCGCACACAAGGAAGAGCTGTTTGAGAAGCTTCAGCTGCAGATGGCCCTAATTATGGACAACTGACTGATACGGCATTCATGTCCTTGCATTGGTCGCCGGCCGTATCATCTGGCCAGCGTATACAGATGCACTGTGCCGTGAGCTGATTTAATTTAATCCTTTCTTGGCTTGTTTGATTTGGATTTCATCCCTTGGGACAAATTATTGCCTAATGTGTGTTAGTCAGACAGCCAGCAGTGATGATTAATAGTCCTAATAATTAATACTGTAAGCTGTGACATTGTTTGTGGAGTACTCTTGTTTGTGTCTGGCATATTAAGGCCTTCCGGATGGCCACGTATAAACCCTCGTGCATATGTTGTACTGCTAATTGCCCAGCAATATCTGAATCTGTACATAATTCACCCCTCAGCTCATATACATCTGTTTCGTAGCTAGATTTCCTGAAAGATTTTACTACGGTTCATCTGATATATATCTCGCTCATATACATCTGTACAGAATTGGATAGGAAGCCTCAAATGCAGTCATCTCGCTCAGATACATCTGTTCTTCTTTTTCTTCTTTCCAGTCGTTTCTTGCTTTTCTTCCTTGCTGTTTTGACCTGACTTGTTCAGGTTGAGACTTCTAGTCTTTTTGGATAAGGTGCCGTACACTCTCGTTCAACATTGTTTCCGTTCCTTGATATAAGGTGTATAGATTTTTGAGAAAAAGTCGGAAATATAAGGTGCATCGCGTTGCAACACTCGTTTGAATAATTTTTTAAGGGATTTGATCACATTTCCTTATATCAGGCAAGCTCCTCTATTTTCTCATCTCAATTAGTTAGGTGTAATCTTCCCCAAAACTTGTGAAATTTTCCCTCCAAGTGCGGTCTTTAATTTCCGTGCCAAAAACTATACACACTATAATTAGGAAGAGAGGGAGTATAAGGTAGACAGTATCCAAAAAAATAATCATAACGAGAGTGTACAACATCTCTTCTCTGACTGTATTCTTGCTAAACTATTTGGCATGTTGTCAGGACCGCCCTAGCTCCCTTTTTTGCTTTTCTCGCCAACAAGTTTCCAGATGCCATTTTCCTCAAGGTTGATATTGATGACGCTGATACGAAGTATATTGCCGAGCATCACCAAGTTGATGGTGCGCCAATCTTCTTGTTCATGTACAGGGGAGAGGTTAAGGACAGGCTTAGTGGCGCACACAAGGAAGAGCTGTTTGAGAAGCTTCAGCTGCAGATGGCCCTAATTATGGACAACTGACTGATACGGCATTCATGTCCTTGCATTGGTCGCCATCCGTATCATCTGGCCAGCGTATACAGATGCACTGTGTCGTGAGCTGATTTAATTTAATCCTTTCTTGGCTTGTTTGATTTGGATTTCGTCCCTTGGGACAAATTATTGCCTAATGTGTGTTAGTCAGACAGCCAGCAGTGATGATTAATAGTCCTAATAATTAATACTGTAAGCTGTGACATTGTTTGTGGAGTACTCTTGTTTGTGTCTGGCATATTAAGGCCTTCTGTATGGCTACGTATAAACCCTCGTGCATATGTTGTACTGCTAATTGCCCAGCCATATCTTAATCTGTACATAATTCACCCCTCAGCTCATATACAACTGTTTCGTAGCTAGATTTCCTGAAAGATTTTACTACGGTTCATCTGATATATATCTCGCTCATATACATCTGTAAAGAATTGTATAGGAAGCCTCAAATGCAGTCATCTCGCTCATATACATCTGTTCTTCTTTTTCTTCTTTTCAGTTGTTTTTTGCTTTTCTTCCTTGCTGTTTTGACCTGACTTGTTCAGGTTGAGACTTCTAGTCTGTTTGGATAAGGTGTCGTACACTCTCGTTCAACATTGTTTCCGTTCCTTGATATAAGGTGTATAGATTTTTGAGAAAAAGTCGGAAATATAAGGTGCATCGCGTTGCACCACTCGTTTGAATAATTTTTTAAGGGATTTGATCACATTTCCTTATATCAGGCAAGCTCCTCTATTTTCTCATCTCAATTAGTTAGGTGTAATCTTCCCCAAAACTTGTGAAATTTTCCCTCCAAGTGCGGTCTTTAATTTCCGTGCCAAAAACTATACACACTATAATTAGGAACAGAGGGAGTATAAGGTAGACAGTATCCAAAAAAAATCATAACGAGAGTGTACAACATCTCTTCTTTGACTATATTCTTGCTAAACTATTTGGCATGCTGTCAGGACCGCCCTAGCTCCCTTTTTTGCTTTTCTCGCCAACAAGTTTCCAGATGCCATTTTCCTCAAGGTTGATATTGATGACGCTGATGCGAAGTATATTGCCGGGCATCACCAAGTTGATGGTGCGCCAATCTTCCTGTTCATGTACAGGGGAGAGGTTAAGGACAGGCTTAGTGGCGCACACAAGGAAGAGCTGTTTGAGAAGCTTCAGCTGCAGATGGCCCTAATTATGGACGACTGACTGATACGGCATTCATGTCCTTGCATTGGTCGCGGGCCGTATCATCTGGCCAGCGTATACAGATGCACTGTGCCGTGAGCTGATTTAATTTAATCCTTTCTTGGCTTGTTTGATTTGGATTTCATCCCTTGGGACAAATTATTGCCTAATGTGTGTTAGTCAGACAGCCAACAGTGATGATTAATAGTCCTAATAATTAATACTGTAAGCTGTGACATTGTTTGTGGAGTACTCTTGTTTGTGTCTGGCATATTAAGGCCTTCTGTATGGCTACGTATAAACCCTCGTGCATATGTTGTACTGCTAATTGCCCAGCGATATCTGAATCTGTACAGAATTCACCCCTCAGCTCATATACATCTGTTTCGTAGCTAGATTTCCTGAAAGATTTTACTACGGTTCATCTGATATATATCTCGCTCATATACATCTGTACAGAATTGGATAGGAAGCATCAAATGCAGTCATCTCGCTCATATACATCTGTTCTTCTTTTTCTTCTTTTCAGTCGTTTTTTGCTTTTCTTCCTTGCTGTTTTGACCTGACTTGTTCAGGTTGAGACTTCTAGTCTGTTTGGATAAGGTGTCGTACACTCTCGTTCAACATTGTTTCCGTTCCTTGATATAAGGTGTATAGATTTTTGAGAAAAAGTCCGAAATATAAGGTGCATCGCGTTGCACCACTCGTTTGAATAATTTTTTAAGGGATTTGATCACATTTCCTTATATCTGGCAAGCTCCTCTATTTTCTCATCTCAATTAGTTAGGTGTAATCTTCCCCAAAACTTGTGAAATTTTCCCTCCAAGTGCGGTCTTTAATTTTCGTGCCGAAAACTATACACACTATAATTAGGAACAGAGGGAGTATAAGGTAGACAGTATCCAAAAAAAAATCATAACGAGTGTGTACAACATCCTTTCTTTGACTGTATTCTTGCTAAACTATTTGGCATGTTGTCAGGATCGCCCTAGGCATCAATAAACCATAGTTACGGAGTACTGGTTTATGTATATAGTACTGGAAAAGTAGGTAGTCGATGGTGACACTCAGGTGTCGGGCTGGCAAGGAAGATATATAGCAGCCTCATGGGCATATAGAATGAGGCACTTGGGATTTAAAAGTGTGCAAGTAAGCCTGTGAACATGCATGTCTTTGTTGGAGTGCATTTTTCTTTCACTTCCTGGTTGGTACGGTGCATTGCGACGACTTTTTCTTTCACTTCCTGGTTCGAGCAGATTAGTTGTGGTAGCTGAAGATTGGAGCCGTTGGACGACATCCCGTGTATATACTGGACTAAAGTATGTATGGGCTTAACCTAAAGAAGCCTATAAAGAGCTGCAGTTATGGGCCTCTCATTTGTCTGTTGGAGCAGCTCAAAAAAAAATTTGTCTGTTGGAAGTTATGGGCTTATATTTCTGTTGGAAGTATGTATGATGAGCGTGCATCACAAAAAGGAAACAATGAAGAATGTTTTCGCGCCGAAAGACTATCAAAGCTCAATGAACTGGTAAGATCTCATTGGGAAATGGCAGCCCATAGCCCAGTAAGATAGGATTTGCGCAGATTAGTCTAGCGGCGACCATTGAAGAAGAAGCAGCCGACCAGGAAAGCCCAAGAAGAAGCTGCGACTTCCTCAACCGAAGAGGCGCGTGAGGCGCTCGGCGTCCTAGATCGCCGCTCCAAGGAGGGGAGAAAGCTGCCACCCCCCGGTGAGATGTTTAAATCAGTGCTAATTCAACTGCAGATTATCGTAATTGGTCACTGGGTTACTTTAGAATTGGCTGTTTTTTGACACTTGACCAAGTGATTCACGTGCTACTCCAGTACAGTAAGTAATGCACTGTCTCTTGCTTACCTGTTTGGTTCATGCAGAACCAATTGCACAAATCTGACATAGTCAGCGTATCGTAAGACAAGTCTTGTTGTTGCTTCTTGTGTTAACTTCCTTAGTGCTCGTTTGAGATATTTGATTATAGAATTGCATGGCTATAGGTTTAGTTGTGCTGTCAATTGCATCACAAATCCATGTTCTGGTTCTGAACTTCCTTGAAAAAATGGTTATTAGGGATGCAATACACTTATGCAAAAGATGAGGGATGCTCTAATTCGGTTTAGTGATGCTTGGGCATATCAGCACCTATTTGGTGGGTGTTCAGCGTGAGGGTTGCAATAAGATTACATACAATTATATACCGTGTGATATTCATACTGGTGCTAGAAATTGCTTCTTTGAGTTTGCAATTTGCCATCCAGTCTCACATTCTCACGAGTCACGTCACAGAATAAGGTCAGGAATTTATAGATGGGATTTGTGCTGGTACCCTACTCTTGGTTAGTTAGTTTTTTTGTTAGACCAAAGGAATATACTTGGGTATCTAGCTTTACTGAGAAGACGTACAATGACCGATGCCAACAGAGGACGGACGGAGATATAATCAAAGAGCACAACTCATGTTTCACGCGTTGGTTCAAGCAGAAGCTTCTGTCGTACCCTTTACATGAGGATTCTTCCGCGGAAGAACAACTCATATTCGCCTTGTCACAGGGCGTCGAGCACAACCTGATGACCTATGAGGCGTACAATATCAACGGCTACACATTCTACACCGAGGACAAGGACATGAAGAGCGATGGTTATCAGAACTCCGGGGTAACGATGGAATCCTGCACCGGCAACGACAAGGACAGATACTACGGAAGGATCGAGGAGATCTGGGAGCTGAGCTACGCTGGAGAGAAGGTCCCGATGTTCCGTGTCAGATGGGCCAAGAGCGTCCTAAAAGAAGACCGGTATTTCACCACCATGGTTATACCCGAAGCCAATGTTGGGGAACGTTGCAGAAAATTAAAATTTTTCCTACGGTTTCACCAAGATCCATCTAGGAGTTCATCTAGCAACGAGTATTCAGATTAGATAGCATCTACATACCACTTTGTAGATCGCAACGGAAGCGTTCAAGTGAACGTGGATGAGGTAGTCGTACTCGTCGTGATCCAATTCACCGATGATCTAGTACCGAACGGACGGCACCTCCGCGTTCAACACACGTACGGGACGGGAGACGTCTCCTCCTTCTTGATCCAGCAAGGGGGAAGGAGAGGTTGAGGAAGATCCAGCACGACGGTGTGGTGGTGGATGCAGCAGAACTCCGGCAGGGCTTCGCTAAGCAACTACGGGAGGAGGAGTAGGTGTTGCAGGGAGGAGGGAGTGCCAGGGCAATAGGTTGCGCTGGCCCCTCCCCTGCCCCCCTTTATATAGATGCATTAGAGGGGGGGAGGGCGCAGCCTTGCCCCTTCCTCCAAGGAAGGGGTGCGGCCAAGAGGTGGGGAGGAGTCCATCCTCCCCAAGGCACCTCGGAGGTGCCTTCCCCTTGTAGGACTCTCCCTTTTTTTTCTCTCTTGGCGCATGGGCCTCTTGGGGCTGGTGCCCTTGGCCCAAGCAGGCCAAGGCGCACCCCCTAAGGCCCATGTGGCCCACCAAGGCAGGTGGCCCCACCTGGTGGACCCCCGGGCCCCCTCCGGTGGTCCCGGTACAATACCGATAACACAGAAACTTGTCCCGATGGCCAAAATAGCACTTCCTATATATAATTCTTTACCTCCGGACCATTCCGGAACTCCTCGTGACGTCCGGGATCTCATCCGGGACTCCGAACAACATTCGGGTTACTGCACATACATATCTTCACAACCCTAGCGTCACCGAACCTTAAGTGTGTAGACCCTACGGGTTCGGGAGACATGCAGACATGACCGAGACGGCTCTCGGGCAATAACCAACAGCGGGATCTGGATACCCATGTTGGCTCCCACATGCTCCACGATGATCTCATCGGATGAACCACGATGTCAAGGATTCAATTAATCCCGTATACGATTCCCTTTGTCAATCGGTATTTTACTTGCCCGAGATTCGATCGTCGGTATACCAATACCTCGTTCAATCTCGTTACCGGCAAGTCACTTTTCTCGTTCCGTAATGCATGATCCAGTGATCAAACACTTTGATCACATTGAGCTCATTGTGATGATGCATTACCGAGAGGGCCCGGTGATACCTCTCCGTCAAGCGGAGTGACAAATCCCAGTCTCGATCCATGTCAACCCAACAGACACTTTCAGAGATACCCGTAGTATACCTTTATAGTCACCCAGTTACGTTGTGACGTTTGGCATACCCAAAGCACTCCTACGGTATCCGGGAGTTACACGATCTCATGGTCTAAGGAAAGGATACTTGACATTGGATAACTCTAGCAAACGAACTATGTGATCTTATGCTATGTTTAGGATTGGGTCTTGTCCATCACATCATTCTCCTAATGATGTGATCCCGTTATCGATGACATCCAATGTCCATAGTCAGGAAACCATGACTATCTGTCGATCAACGAGCTAGTCAACTAGAGGCTCACTAGGGACATGTTGTTGTCTGTTATTCACACATGTATTACGATTTCCGGTTAACACAATTATAGCATGAATAAAGACAATTATCATGAATAAGGAAATATAATAATAATGCTTTTATTATTGCCTCTAGGGCATATTTTCAACAGTCTCCCACTTGCACTAGAGTCAATAATCTAGTTACATTGTGATGAATCGAACACCCATTGAGTTCTGGTGCTGATCATGTTTTGCCTTAGGGAGAGGTTTAGTCAACGGATCTGCGACATTCAGATCCGTGTGCACTTTACAAATTTCTATGTCTCCATCTTGAACATTTTCATGAATGGAGTTGAAGCGACGCTTGATGTGCCTAGTCTTCTTGTGAAACCTGGGCTCCTTTGCAAGTGCAATAGCTCCAGTGTTGTCACAAAAGAGCTTGATTGGCCCCGACGCATTGGGTATGATTCCGAGGTCGGTGATGAACTCCTTAACCCAAATTGCTTCATGTGCTGCCTCCGAGGCTGCCATGTACTCCGCTTCACATGTAGATCCCGCCACGACGCTTTGCTTGCAACTGCACCAGCTTACTGCCCCACTATTCAAAATATACACGTATCCGGTTTGTGACTTAGAGTCATCCAGATCTGTGTCGAAGCTAGCGTCGACGTAACCTTTTCCGACGAGCTCTTCGTCACCTCCATAAACGAGAAACATTTCCTTGGTCCTTTTCAGGTACTTCAGGATATTCTTGACCGCTGTCCAGTGTTCCTTGCCGGGATTACTTTGGTACCTTCCTACCAAACTTACGGCAAGGTTTACATCAGGTCTGGTACACAGCATGGCATACATAATAGAACCTATGGCTGAGGCATAGGGGATGACGCTCATCTCTTCTATATCTTCTGCCGTGGTCGGACATTGAGCTGAGCTCAATTTCACTCCTTGTAATACAGGTAAGAACCCTTTCTTAGATTGATCCATATTGAACTTCTTCAATATTTTATCAAGGTATGTGCTTTGTGAAATACCTATGAGGCGTCTCGATCTATCTCTATAGATCTTGATGCCTAATATATAAGCAGCTTCTCCAAGGTCCTTCATTGAAAAACTCTTATTCAAGTAGGCCTTGATGTTGTCCAAGAGTTCTATATCATTTCCCATCAAAAGTATGTCGTCTACATATAATATGAGAAATGCTACAGAGCTCCCACTCACTTTCTTGTAAACACAGGCTTCTCCATAAGTCTGTGTAAACCCAAATGCTTTGATCATCTCATCAAAGCGAATGTTCCAACTCCGAGATGCTTGCACCAGCCCATAAATCGAGCGTTGGAGCTTGCACACCTTGTCAGCATTCTTAGGATTGACAAAACCTTCCGGCTGCATCATATACAATTCTTCCTTAAGGAAACCATTAAGGGATGCCGTTTTGACGTCCATTTGCCATATCTCATAATCATAGTATACGGCAATTGCTAACATGATTCGGACGGACTTCAGCTTCGCTACCGGTGAGAAAGTCTCATCGTAGTCAATTCCTTGAACTTGTCGATAACCCTTAGCGACAAGCCGAGCTTTATAGATGGTCACATTACCATCCGCGTCTGTCTTCTTCTTAAAGATCCATTTATTTTCTATGGCTCGCCGTTCAACGGGCAAGTCAGTCAAAGTCCATACTTCGTTTTCATACATGGATCCTATCTCGGATTTCATGGCTTCCAGCCATTTGTCGGAATCCGGGCCCGCCATTGCTTCCTCATAGTTCGAAGGTTCACCGTTGTCTAACAACATGATTTCCAAGACAGGGTTGCCGTACCACTCTGGTGCGGAACGTGTCCTTGTGGACCTTCGAATTTCAGTAGGATCTCGATCAGAAGTATCTTGATCATAATCATTAATTTCCTCTCTAGTCGGTGCAGGCACCTCAGGAACGATTTCTTGAGTTTCGCCATTTTCCGGTTCAAGAGGTAACACTTCATCAAGTTCTACTTTCCTCCCACTTACTTCTTTCGAGAGAAACTCTTTCTCTAGAAAGGATCCATTCTTGGCAACAAAGATCTTGCCTTCGGATCTGTGGTAGAAGGTATACCCAACAGTTTCTTTAGGGTATCCTATGAAGACGCATTTTTCCGATTTGGGTTCGAGCTTTTCAGGTTGAAGTTTCTTGACATAAGCATCGCATCCCCAAACTTTTAGAAACGACAGCTTAGGTTTCTTCCCAAACCATAATTCATACGGTGTCGTCTCAACGGATTTCGACGGAGCCCTATTTAAAGTGAATGCGGCAGTCTCTAAAGCATAGCCCCAAAAAGATAGCGGTAAGTCGGTAAGAGACATCATAGATCGCACCATATCTAATAGAGTGCGATTACGACGTTCGGACACACCATTACGCTGAGGTGTTCCAGGCGGCGTGAGTTGTGAAACTATTCCACATTTTCTTAAGTGTGTGCCAAATTCGTGACTCAAGTATTCTCCTCCACGATCTGATCGTAGAAACTTGATCTTTCTTTCACGTTGATTTTCAACCTCACTCTGAAATTCCTTGAACTTTTCAAAGGTTTCAGACTTGTGTTTCATTAAGTAGATATACCCATATCTACGCAAGTCATCAGTGAGGGTGAGAACATAACGATAGCCACCGCGAGCCTCAACACTCATTGGACCACATACATCGGTATGTATGATTTCCAATAAGTTGGTTGCTCGCTCCATTGTTCCTGAGAACGGAGTCTTGGTCATTTTACCCATGAGGCATGGTTCGCACGTGTCAAATGATTCATAATCAAGAGACTCTAAACGTCCATCTGCATGGAGCTTCTTCATGCGTTTGACACCTATGTGACCAAGGCGGCAGTGCCACAAATATGTGGGACTATTGTTATCAACTTTAACTCTTTTGGTATTCACACTATGAATATGTGTATCATCACGTACGAGATTCATCAAGAATAAACCATTAACCATCGGAGCATGACCATAAAACATATCTCTCATATAAATAGAACAACCATTATTCTCGGATTTAAATGAGTAGCCATCTCGAATTAAGCGAGATCCAGATACAATGTTCATGCTCAAACGTGGCACTAAATAACAATTATTGAGGTTTAAAACTAATCCCGTAGGTAAATGTAGAGGCAGCGTGCTGACGGCGATCACATCGACCTTGGAACCATTCCCGACGCGCATCGTCACCTCGTCCTTCGCCAGTCTCCGTTTATTCCGCAGCTCCTGCTTTGAGTTACAAATGTGAGCAACTGCACCGGTATCAAATACCCAAGAGCTACTACGAGTACTGGTAAGGTACACATCAATTACATGTATATCACATATACCTTTGGTTTTGCCGGCCTTCTTGTCCGCTAAGTATTTGGGGCAGTTCCGCTTCCAGTGACCACTTCCCTTGCAATAAAAACACTCAGTCTCGGGCTTGGGTCCATTCTTTGGCTTCTTCCCGGCAACTTGCTTACCGGGCGCGGCAACTTCCTTGCCGTCCTTCTTGAAGTTCTTTTTACCCTTGCCCTTCTTGAACTTAGTGGTTTTATTCACCATCAACACTTGATGCTCCTTCTTGATTTCTACCTCTGCTGATTTCAGCATAGCATATACTTCAGGAATGGTCTTTACCATCCCCTGCATATTGTAGTTCATCACAAAGCTCTTGTAGCTAGGTGGAAGCGACTGGAGGATTCTGTCAATGACCGCTTCTTCCGGGAGATTAACTTCCAGTTGAGTCATGCGGTTGTGCAACCCAGACATTTTGAGTATGTGTTCACTGACAGAACTATTTTCCTCCATCTTACAGCTAAAGAATTTATCGGAGACTTCATATCTCTCGACCCGGGCATGAGCTTGGAAAACCATTTTCAGCTCTTCGAACATCTCATATGCTCCATGTCTCTCAAAACGTTTTTGGAGCCCCGGCTCTAAGCTGTAAAGCATGCCGCACTGAACGAGGGAGTAATCATCGCAGCGTGACTGCCAAGCGTTCATAACGTCTTGTTCTGCAGGGAGAATAGGTGCGTCACCCAGCGGTGCTCTTAGGACATAATCTTTCTTGGCAGCTATGAGGATAACCTCAGGTTCCGGACCCAGTCCGTATAGTTGCTACCATTGTCTTTCAGCTTGGTTTTCTCTAGGAACGCGTTGAAGTTGAGGACTACGTTGGCCATTTGATCTACAAGACATATTGTAAATATTTAGACTAAGTTCATGATAATAAAGTTCATTTAATCAAATTATTTAATGAACTCCCACTTAGATAGACATCCCTCTACTAGTCATCTAAGTATTACATGATCCGAGTCAACTAGGCCGTGTCCGATCATCACGTGAGACGGACTAGTCACCATCGGTGAACATCTTCATGTTGATCGTATCTTCTATACGACTCATGCTCGACCTTTCGGTCTTCTGTGTTCCGAGGCCATGTCTGTACATGCTAGGCTCGTCAAGCCAACCTAAGTGTTTTGCGTGTGTAAATCTGGCTTACACCCGTTGTATGCGAACGTAAGGACCTATCACACCCGATCATCACGTGGTGCTTCGGAACGACGAACCTTAGCAACGGTGCACAGTTAGGGTGAACACTTTCTTGAAATTATTATGAGGGATCATCTTATTTACTACCGTCGTTCTAAGTAAACAAGATGCAAAACTTGATAAACATCACATGCAATCAAATAATAAACGTGACATGATATGGCCAATATCACATAGCTCCTTCGATCTTCATCTTGGGGCTCCATGATCATCTTGTCACCGGCTTGACACCATGATCTTCATCATCATGATCTTCATCATCGTGTCTCCATGAAGTTGCTCGCCAACTATTACTTCTACTACTATGGCTAACGCGTTTAGCAATAAAGTAAAGTAATTTACATGGCGATTCTCAATGACACGCAGGTCATACAAAAAATAAAGACAACTCCTATGGCTCCTGTCGGTTGTCATACTCATCGACATGCAAGTCGTGATTCCTATTACAATAGCATGAACATCTCATACATCACATATAGATCATTCATCATACATCACAACTTTGGCCATATCATATCACAAAGCACTTGCTGCAAAAACAAGTTAGACGTCCTCTAATTGTTGTTGCAAGTTTTACGTGGCTGAATTAGGGTTCTAGCAAGAACGTTTTCTTACCTACGTGAAACCACCACAGCGTGATTTGTCAACTTCTATTTACCCTTCATAAGGACCCTTTTCATCGAATCCGCTCCAACTAAAGTAGGAGAGACAGACACCCGCCAGCCACCTTATGCAACTAGTGCATGTTAGTCGGTGGAACCGGTCTCACGTAAGCGTACGTGTAAGGTTGGTCCGGGCCGCTTCATCCCACAATACCGCTGAAGCAAGATAAGACTAGTAACGGCAAGAAAAATTGACAACATCTACGCCCACAACAAATTGTGTTCTACTCGCGCAAGAAGAACTACGCATAGACCTAGCTCTGATACCACTGTTGGGGAACGTTGCAGAAAATTAAAATTTTTCCTACGGTTTCACCAAGATCCATCTAGGAGTTCATCTAGCAACGAGTATTCAGATTAGATAGCATCTACATACCACTTTGTAGATCGCAACGGAAGCGTTCAAGTGAACGTGGATGAGGTAGTCGTACTCGCCGTGATCCAATTCACCGATGATCTAGTACCGAACGGACGGCACCTCCGCGTTCAACACACGTACGGGACGGGAGACGTCTCCTCCTTCTTGATCCAGCAAGGGAGAAGGAGAGGTTGAGGAAGATCCAGCACGACGGTGTGGTGGTGGATGCAGCAGAACTCCGGCAGGGCTTCGCTAAGCAACTACGGGAGGAGGAGGAGGTGTTGCAGGGAGGAGGGAGTGCCAGGGCAATAGGGTGCGCTGCCCCCTCCCCTGCCCCCCTTTATATAGATGCATTAGAGGGGGGGAGGGCGCAGCCTTGCCCCTTCCTCCAAGGAAGGGGTGCGGCCAAGAGGTGGGGAGGAGTCCATCCTCCCCAAGGCACCTCGGAGGTGCCTTCCCCTTGTAGGACTCTCCCCTTTTTTTTCTCTCTTAGCGCATGGGCCTCTTGGGGCTGGTGCCCCTGGCCCAAGCAGGCCAAGGCGCACCCCCTAAGGCCCATGTGGCCCACCAAGGCAGGTGGCCCCACCTGGTGGACCCCCGGGCCCCCTCCGGTGGTCCCGGTACAATACCGATAACACCGAAACTTGTCCCGATGGCCAAAATAGCACTTCCTATATATAATTCTTTACCTCCGGACCATTCCGGAACTCATCGTGACGTCCGGGATCTCATCCGGGACTCCGAACAACATTCGGGTTACTGCACATACATATCTTCACAACCCTAGCGTCACCGAACCTTAAGTGTGTAGACCCTACGGGTTCGGGAGACATGCAGACATGACCGAGACGGCTCTCGGGCAATAACCAACAGCGGGATCTGGATACCCATGTTGGCTCCCACATGCTCCACGATGATCTCATCGGATGAACCACGATGTCAAGGATTCAATTAATCCCGTATACGATTCCCTTTGTCAATCGGTATTTTACTTGCCCGAGATTCGATCGTCGGTATACCAATACCTCGTTCAATCTCGTTACCGGCAAGTCACTTTTCTCGTTCCGTAATGCATGATCCCGTGATCAAACACTTTGATCACATTGAGCTCATTGTGATGATGCATTACCGAGAGGGCCCGGTGATACCTCTCCGTCAAGCGGAGTGACAAATCCCAGTCTCGATCCATGTCAACCCAACAGACACTTTCAGAGATACCCGTAGTATACCTTTATTGTCACCCAGTTACGTTGTGACGTTTGGCATACCCAAAGCACTCCTACGGTATCCGGGAGTTACACGATCTCATGGTCTAAGGAAAGGATACTTGACATTGGATAACTCTAGCAAACGAACTATGCGATCTTATGCTATGTTTAGGATTGGGTCTTGTCCATCACATCATTCTCCTAATGATGTGATCCCGTTATCGATGACATCCAATGTCCATAGTCAGGAAACCATGACTATCTGTCGATCAACGAGCTAGTCAACTAAAGGCTCACTAGGGACATGTTGTTGTCTGTTATTCACACATGTATTACGATTTCTGGTTAACACAATTATAGCATGAATAAAGACAATTATCATGAATAAGGAAATATAATAATAATGCTTTTATTATTGCCTCTAGGGCATATTTCCAACAGCCAAATCCAAGACCGCGGGCGCAAACGTCACCGCAAAAAATGAGCCATGGGTACTGGCTTCCCAAGTGGACCAATGCTTCTTCATTACCGACCCGTTAAAGCCCAGTCGTGTTGTCGTGAGGAGAGGCAAAAGGAAGATTATCAAAATGGATGGAGTAGCCAATGAGCAAGACTTCGACAAGTACGGCGACCCGAAGATCGAACATGACGACGACGATGAAGTAGCAGCATACACCACAAGAAGAAGCAGGACCACCCTACCTAAAGGACGTCCGTTCCACCGAAGAACTCCATTTGCAAAAAACAAGGGCAAGAAGATTGTGAACATATAGCTAGCTAGCTAAGATCGATTGTATTTAAATCGTAGTCTTCATTTCTCGATTGTATTACATGGGCACTTTTTGAACTCATGAATATTTTTAAATTTCATGGGCATTTTTTGAATTCATGAATATGTTTTCAAATTTGATGAATATTTTTAAATCTCGATCGCTATCCCCCTCCATCTCGATCTCGAGCCCCCCGCACCCTTCCCCGCTAGCTCCATCGCCGCCGACGACCCACCGCACCCTCTCCCGCTCCACCACCGCCGCCGACCCACCGCACCCTCCCCAACCCGCTCCACCGCCACCGAACACCCCTCGCACCCTCCCCCGCTAGCTCCACCACCGCCGACAACCCACCGCACCCTCCCCCGCTCCACCGCCGCCGCCGACCCACCACACCCTCCCCCGGCCCGCTCCATCGCCGCCGAACACCCCCCGCACCCTCCCCCGCTAGCTCCACCGCCGCCGACGACCCACCGCACCCTCCCCCGCTCCATCGCCGCCGCCGAGCCACCGCACCCTCCCCGGCCCGCTCCACCGCCGCCGAACACCCCCCGCACCCTCCCCCGCTAGCTCCACCGCCACCGACGACCCACCGCAACCTCCCCCGCTCCACCGCCGCCGCCGACCCACCGCACCCTCCCCGGCCCGCTCCACCGCCGCCGAGCACCCCCATTTGATGATATTTTTTCATATTCATAAAAAATTATTACTGTTTTTATAAAAAAAATTATTACTGTTTTTATAAAAAATATTAAAAAGTGGGCCATTGATACCTAAAAAAACAATCTAATGGTGCACCGCCCGTGTAGTGCGCCATTGATATCTAAAAAAACATTCTAATGGCGCACCGCTCTGATAGTGCGCCATTGCTATATAAAAAAACATTCTAATGGCGCACCGCTCGGGGGTGCGCCATTAGTAATCTTCCCCCCTAGCTCTACCTAGCCCGACCCCTTCGTCCCTCCCTCTCGCCAGATCCAGTTCCCCCCGGCGCGCTGCCCCGACCCACAACGCCGCCGCCCTTACGTGCGCCGCCGCCCCCGTGCCCCCGCGTCCCCCACCACTGCAACCCCGCCATCGCCGACGCCTCCGCGACCTCGCCGTCGCCGACATCCCCGCGTCAACCCCTGCCCTGCGCCGCCTCTACCTCAGTCCGGGCATGGGGTGCAGGACGACGACCGCGGCCGCCGGCCTCCCCACGACCAACCGAGGCGCCCGGGAGGACCGCCGCCGTCTTCCTCTTCGACTACGAGGCCCCGGACGAGCTCGGACGCCCTCGAGCCATCCCTTCAACGCCGCCGCCGTCGCCGACCCCAACCCCTCCGGCGACCGGCCGCGCCCGCCCAGGTACCTCTCCTCCTTCCTCCTTCCTCCCTCTCCACCCTTCTTCCCGTTTGTTGAAGAAACAGATTGAATTGTTTTAGCAATTCAATATTCCTGAGTAGTAGTTTATTAGAAATCAATCTTCTTCTAGAGAGTGAACTGTGAACTCAAATCAATCTGGTGTAGCCGCGTCTGATTTCTAGAGGGTCTGATGAATATTCTTCTATGGATAATCGGCAGAATTTTTTTAGCGGGCTGAAGGGGGTGTAGGTTATATTAGTGATCCTGTTGATGTTGATGCGGACTGAAGGGGGTGTAGGTTATATTAGCAAAATCATCATTTCTGGGAGTCCCTGATCATCAAGTGTCTTGTGTAGCTGAATGCCCTGTGGATTTGGCTAAATACTAAAATGTTTATAGTTATGGTTAGAATTTACAAATATATTACAGTAGTATTTGTTATTATACAAAGCAGCTGTATTTTAACACAGTTGTAGCCATGGGCAATCTTTCTAGGTGATCTTCTTGTTAGGTTAAGTTATATTTTTCATATTGTTTATTAATGCACATGAATGATGGATTTCCATCCCTCCCTCCCCTCGACCGTGTCTGTTATCTTCTGATGATATTTGACAGCTTACAAAAGACCATGTGTGCAGTATTCTGTCCACACTGAAAACTGTTAAAAAGACCATGTGTTTTTTGGCACACAAATGTGTCCACTTCTGATGATATTTTATACTGAAAACTGAAAACTGACCATGTGTCCACTTCTGATGATATTTTATACTGAAATTGTAGTTTTCAGTATTCTGTCCAAAATGAAAAGTGTTAAAAAGACCATGTGTTTTTGGTCAAAATCTACATGTAAAACTGAAATAATCAGTCATAAAGAATATCCTCAAGACCATGTGTTTCTTGGATTTCTTGATTGTATTTTGTGCTTGCAGGAGTAAATTTCTTGGAGTAATTTTGTGCTTGCAATGTTTCAGTTCTTAAGCCTTTTTACTGAAAATCAAACAGAAATGTTTTATTAACTCAGAAGCCTGTTACTGCACCTGTACTGAACATTATAAAGTCTCCTAGTACTTAACCCACCCAAGCTATGAGGCAAAAATTTCAGTTAACTGTTATGGACAATTGTCAATTTTCTGTAATGATGATGGAACATTATAAAGCATTGTACTCCAGTGTATACGAAGGATACAAAAAATTTAGCAACTTCTCTGATTTTATAAAGTTGTTCTTATATGGGTGAAACTTCACTTGTTTTTAGGCTAGTGCAGGGTGTTGCTTTATTCTGTCATCATTTGTAACTATGCCACAAATAAATTGTTCCTTCTTCTGTATTTGACAAGTAATGACTATTGATAAGATGAGGTATGGATTAAGCTGTTTCTTTGCTGTAACATACTGTATATCACTCCACAATGAAATACAGTACATATTGATGTGCTTTGTAAAACTTGTTCATGTACTGAACTACTAATGCCTTGCGATGCTCTGAATTACTTGTGATGCCTCTGAATTACTTGTGATCACATTGAGAAAGACTTGCAAAGATGATGATCATCTTTTACAGAAAACAATTTCTGTAAACACTTCAGTAACTTTGCTAGTTTGCTGGGTTTTGTCTCCGACCATTGTGTCGTGATGAAATTTCAGGTACCCCGAGAGGCCCTTGAGTTTGCTGGAATGTTGATTAACTTCCGTTCCGGCAAATTCGGGTACTCCATATGTCCTATTTTCAGCAAAGGTCATGCTGAAATTTTCCGTGAATTTTAGCATGACATTGCTAAAAATAGGACATATGGGGTACTTGTGACTAATGCATGGGCCAGGGTCTTAGTACTTAATTAAGTAGGATCAACTGCCCCTTTATTCTTGCTGCATTAAACCATAGGTTTTAGGGTGCCTCAGTGTCGATAACAACATAAATGATGAAAGCTTAGGCTTTTAGGGTGCCTCGGTGTCGATAAGAACCTAAATGATGAAAGCTTAGGCTTTTAGGGTGCCTCGGCATCGACAAACCCTAAATGATAAAACCTTGGCTTTTAGGATGCCTCGGTGTTGATAAGAACCTAATTGATGAAAGCTTAGGCTTTTAGGGTGCCTCGGCGTCAACAAACCCTAAATGATAAAACCTTGGCTTTTAGGGTGCCTCGGTGTCGATAAGAAATTAAATGATGAAAGCTTAGGCTTTTAGGGTGCCTCGGCGTCGACAAACCCTAAATGATAAAAGCTTAGCTTTTAGGATGCCTCGGTGTCGACAAAACCTAAATGATGAGACCATGATCTTGTTCCTTGACAATAACCAACTTTTGACCAAACTTTTTTCCTATTTAGAGCGAAACATGGCCCACAACGATGAGGCCGGCGGTTCGGGCGGCAAGCAATTCTGGGAGCTGTCCCAGGAGATGGAGGAACAACCTCACCGCTACGAGGACGCCGCGGAAGACACCGATCCTGACTACACAACCCCTAGTGGCGTCGGGGATGACACCACCGATGGTGCCGTCGAGGATGCCACCACTGATGGTGACGCCAAGGATGCCACCACTGATGATGGAAGCACACGCACAGATGGCAGCCAACCGAAGAGGCAACGAAAGGACCGGCGCCCGAACGCGCTCCGCACCGTCAAGGAGGAATTTACTCAAGTGGACTCCGACGGGCATCCAACGGAGCCCAAACATATAGTCAAGGGGTACTCGGTTCAGCTCGGGTGCATTCTTCGGAGCACCGTCTCGATCAACACCGAGAACCTAAGGCATAAGGACCGAGGGAATTTGCGCAACCTCCTCTTCACGAAGTTGCACGAACGATACAAGTTCCCCGCTGAATTTGAAAACACACGCCTCTCAGGGAATAAAGTGAACAGTGTCGCCCTCACGAGGATGAGCACGACACTGTCTACTTGGAGAAGCGTGGTGAAGAGAATGATTGAGAAAGGTGATAGTTATGAGAAGATCAAGGCAAAAAATCCTTCGATCAGCGAAGATGACTACAAGGAGTTCAAGATCAAGTGCGAGAGCAGTGCAACCTCCGAATCAAGTCAGTGGGGGAAAGAAATGCGGGAGTTGAACTTAGGGGAACACAAACTCGGTCCCGGCGGTTACAGAGTGGCGGAGCCTATATGGGACAAGGAGGACGCGGAGCGTGCCGAGCAAGGCCTACCGCCCCGCTTCGAGAAATACAGTGACAAGCAGACCAGGAACTATGTCAGGGCCCGGTACAAGGAGGACCCAGTAACAAAGGAGCTTACCACGGATCCGAAGACCAGGGCGCTTGAGCTTGTTCCGGCGAAGGAGACTGAAAACAGTAGCGCGGGGTCATCTCAGAGCACCCCTTGGGACATCACTCTAAATAGGGCGTTGAACGTAATGAAAAACAAGGATAAGCTCAGTAAGCCGTCGTCGGCTGGTCGTGTGGCCGGCAAAGGCTTGTCACAAAATGGTCGTCATACTATAACGCTGGTGGGCGAAAGGAGAGAAAGACCAGCTCGGAAAGCCAGTCGCGCGAGGTTCAAGAACTCAAGGCACAAGTGGCGCGGATTCCGGAGATTGTCCAAGAGCAAGTGCAACAACAACTGGGATCGACGCTCACCAGCATTATGCCTACCTTGATTCATGGGCTGACGACGTGGATTGCGGGCGGCCAACAGGGGCCGCCTCCGATTCCCAGCTTCACGGCCAGCAACTCGCACAATGCGCAGGCGGCGCCATTGGTGTCTCCGGCGGCGGCGCCATTGGTGTCTCTAGCGGCGGTGGTATTGGTGTCTCCGACGCCGGCACGGGCATTGGAACTTAATGCACTCGGGTGTACGCCGGCCGACACCTCGGCAGCAAGCGGCCCCTCCGTCAATTGCACGCCCGCCGTTGGCGGTGCCTCGACATTAGCCGAGCTCGACGCTATCATCACGGTAGCTAATTAAGCCTCTCGGCCGAGGACTTCATCTCCTTGCCTTTGACTGGGCATCCCTGACGCCCTACATGTTTTCGCAGGGCGCCGCCGACGTTCCGTGCACTCTCCTGCACTTCGTGAACAACAAGTTGGTTGATGTCGCCAAGGGCAAAATCGTTCAACCGGGCAACCCCGTGTTCCACGGTAATCCGATGCCAGCCACCGTGTATAGGGTTCAACTGGTTCGGGTGCTGCCAGGCTGCGACGAGTTGTTACCTCCGATTTGACCCGCCGGGGCCGACGAAGATGATCTGATGACCCTCAGTGCCTGCCTAAGCTGGCCCCTGCTTTGGCCGAAGAGTCAGATTCGTTTGGCGGCGGGGGACACTACCCCAAAGACAACACCGTCAGTCGTGCCGGCGCCAAGCCATGGCCAGACCGCCGCAACGCTACCGGACATGCCGGACATCCCTATGGCACAGGATCCGAGCATGCATATGGCACAGGATCCGGATGACGATGACAACGATGACGGTATTGCCAACATCGATAAGTACTTTGCCGAACATGGGTACGATGACGAATTCATGGGGCCTCCTTCTCAAGAACCCAACCCTACAAAAGACGATCGCGATCTAGCTGGTACCGCGGAGAAACCCAATTGCAACAGGCGTCGTCTGGCGTTCAGTTCTCAGGAGACGCCTCCAGCTGCCGACTTCACTGAGCCTCAGATAGCCGAGGTGCGAAATATTATCAGCCCCAACACACTCAAGAAGGCGGTCTGTGAGCAGAACTCGGTCCCATTACAGCAGAAGAAGAAGGGACGGAAAAGAAAGAGTAACAAGGGTGCGAGCCAGCCGGCACCGAGTACGATCCGTGCTCAGGATGGGCCACCTTCACCTAAGGATATCTCGAGGAGGGTGCATGTGGCGGATAGGCCGATGCTACCGACTAATATGCTCAATGCTGCAACCGGTGCTATGCGGAGTCTGCATGACAGTGTTCTTTCTTTGGAGAAGCGGCGTCTTAGAGAGAATGATGTGGCATACCCGGTTTTCGTGGCCAAGGTGCCAGAGGGCAAGGGATTTATGGATAACTCCATCGGGGGTATGATCGTCCTGCGTTTTGATGACATCTTCGCTATGTTTAATCTTCATCCGCTGCACTACACCTTCGTTCGGCTATTTTTGCTGAGTATGGAGATGCGGATCATTAGAGACAGGACCCCGGACATCGTGATAGTCGACCCCTTCTACATGCGTGCCAACATCTTGGGCAGCGCTGGGGACCGGCAAGTCGCGAGTTCTTACCTCGAAGGCGTCATTCTGGCAAACCCAGATAAGGATAACTTCCTCGTGCCTTACTTTCCCGAGTAAGTCGTCCCCTCAACCGCCCCGTAACATATGATTTCTTAGATTTCGATCGTTTTTTTTTAACATTCCGTGTTTTGTGCAGTGACACACATTGCACACTCATCCTCTTAAGCCCAAAATATTCCATGGCCACGTATTTCGACTCGGACCGTCAGTCGAATAAAGACTACACAAATATCAAGAAAGTTCTTGATGATGTTCTCCCCGGCTACGCTAAATCTGGAGGCACCTTCACCAGGGCAGTTCGTAAGTACGGCAAGCACGTGTTCGTCCACAATACGACGTTCTGCTGCGTCAAGCAGCCGCCTGGCGATCAGAAGGATGCCTACTACGCCCTCCATCACATGCGGGCGATCGTACGGGACCATAATCACCTTCTGCTACCAAATAATCTCAAAGATTGGGCCGCGAGCTTGTCGGCAATCCAGGACGCGGACATCAGACAAGAATTCTTTCGCATCCAGTCGGATTTTGCGGAAATCATCCATCAAGATGTCCTTCGTACCTCGGGGCAGTTCAACCTCAGAAATCAACCGTCCAACAATGAGATAGACACAACGCTACAAATGCAGGCTGACAACGCCCGTGATTTCATGACCATCACGACAGACGGCGGCTTCGTCCACGCTCCGGTCCCTTGAGTCGAGTCGAAAGTAGTGATGCTATGTCTAGTTCTGAAACATCGATTGGCTCATGTTGTGTTTAAACTTTAATGAATTTGTATGTCTCTTTGGTTTGGACAGTCGTTCAACTTAGATGTAATCGATGCTATTAATGTCTTGCTTTTCTCTTCCGATCCTTTTGTTGCATACTTATATATTGCTTATGTATTGTCTGTGAATTGCTACTAACATTTTGTTTGGCTAGTGCATAGAGATGCCGTCGTATGTCGTGTACAAGGGTAAGGTTCCCGGAGTCTACGACAACTGGGAGGAGTGTCGGAGACAGGTTCACCGTTTCAGCGGTAACAGTTACAAAGGGTACACCACTAGGGTGGAGGCGGAATCTAGATACGCGCGCTATCTAGCGGGAGAGAGGAGGGAGCGTTGGAGGAACCGGATGAAGACCAGTTTTATCGCGATGATGCTCATCGTGATGACCGCAACTCTCTTCTATGTGAGGGTAGTTTAGATGATCGATATCGACTTGTAATGTGAAGACAAACTCGCTACTCGCGGTCTCCAGACTTGTAATGTTCTATCTTTGTTCGGTCTTTTAAATTCGGAGACTAATATGATGAATTGTATTCGGAGACTAATCTTCTATTGTATTCGATGAATCTGCTGTTGCTGTGTGGTGTTGTCTAAATTCTGTCCAATAATATACTTTGTAATCTGTGAAAATATGAGAAAAAATATCCCTAATATTCATACTAGTGGCGCACCACCCAAGACACTAATGGCGCACTGTGGAAATCACACTAATGGCGCATCACCCACTGGTGCACCATTAGTATGCCAAAGCACATGGTACATATGGCCCCCCGGGAGGCATACTAATGACGCACTGTGGGCTATACTAATGGCGCACTACGTGGAGCGCCATTAGTACACCAGATACTAATGGCGCACCAGTGATGCGCCATTAGTATTTAATTCTAATGGCGTGGTGCTAGTGGCGCACCAGTAGTGCGCCATTAGTAGGCAAAACTGATGCGCCACTAGCATGCCTTTTCCTAGTAGTGCTAGTTAGGCTGAATATTAAAGAAGAAGAAAGAAAATCAATTTATCGGTTGGGCGTGTTTTTTGGATGGATCAGTAGAGTTTCTCTCACATTTAGTTTTCTTTCCCACTGCGGAGAGTTTTCTTCCCAATCTTTGGGATTGAGAGTCTGCCTTTGGTTAAAAAAAAAGGCACTAAAGTGGTATTGGGTATTGTTAGTGTGGGTTTAGATTATTTGCGCCCTTTTAGGGCCTTTTTGATTTGAAGGATTTTCATAGGAATAGTGGAGGGTTATGAACTTTTATGTTGGTTATTCGATTCATAGGATTGAATCTGCGAAATTTTTTATAAGAAATCCACTGCACTACATTTCAGAGGAAATTTTGCAGCCACTCCCTCATCTAAAGAATCCTTTTTTTTTTCTTACGGCTAAAAGAAAAAAAAATGAAAAAGGGATTTTTTAAGGCTGGAGTTCCTGTCGGCGGCGCGGAACAGAGGAGGGCGACGGCGACGGGGGATGGAGGATGGACACGGAGGGTAGGAATCAAACGGCCTGGGGTGCTTGCTCCCATCTGCCCAGAGCCGGAGCCTCGGACCAGGCAACTCTCCGGCAGATCCATCTAGGTGAGGCGTCCGGCGAGGCTACACCGACAGACTTTGTTGTTGGGGTTTGCTATGCTATACTCCTACTTTTTTATAAACCTTTAAACAGAGGAGGATGAATTGCTGCACTTTGATTGGCAAAGGCTTTATATCCCCACTATGCAGCGTGAAAAATCAAATGCAGCACGCATCATTGGGAAAAGCAAAAGCAAAAGCAAATCAGGGCACATACGTTGCTTCATGCTTTGGCAAATACTCCCTCACTAGAAAAGAGACAAGAAGCAACGGACCATGCGCCCTTTAGATACGGAGAGGAGGAGGAGGAGGCAACTTGCTGCTGCTGCTGTCTGAAGCTTCTGAGCGCAAAGCCTCCTGCTCCTGCATGCATATCTTGCACTACTGCTCCGGTTTTGGGCTGGATTGGCAGCAGTCATAGCAGAAGAAATATTTCAGATCAGAATGTACTTCAGAGATTACAATGTAAACACTTGTGTTTTCGTGAGCTGCAGTTATCGGCCATCAAGGTAAGCACTTTGGATATGCGATACAGTCATACAAGGGGAGGGAGCAAGGGATATCTGTAACGCATTGCATCTAGTCTGGAGATAAATTGAAAGTGTGATGCTTCTCTGCTTAATCATGTTCTTAAAATGTTCATGAAACATTTAGATTCTTGTTTTCTGGTAACTAAAGACGATGATGTCTATAAAGAAGGCCCAGCCCATACCATTGGATTTCAGTCACGTCGAGAGATGAAGAAGTACATGGTATGAACACAATACCTGCAGCGGCATAATCCTTTCTTGGCATTTGAAACATCCAATCCTCCACCAACATTATCTATTGGCTTGTTTGAACATTCCAATAAGCTTGGTGTGCTAGTTTCTACTGTTGTGCTTATATTTGTGAACACTTGTGTTTTCGTGAGCTGCTGTTATCGGCCATCAAGGTAAGCACTTTGGATATGCGAAGCAATCATACAAGGGGAGGGAGCAAGCGATATCAGTAATGTAATGCATTGCATTGCATCTGGGGTTAAATTGTAAGTGTGATGCTTCTCTGCTTTCATCACGTTCTTAAAATGTTCATGAAACATTCAGAATCTTCCTTTGTGGTAATTAAAGATGACGATATCTGTGAAGATGACCCGTACCATTGGATTTCGGTCACGTCAAGGGATGAAGAAGTACGTGGTATGGACACAATACCTGCAGCCGCATCATCATTCTTCCTGGCATTTGAAATATCCAATCCTCCACCAACATTATCAATTGGCTTCTTTGAACATTCAAATAAGCTTGGCGTGCTAGTTATCTATTGTTGTGCTTATATTTGTGTAGCTTGCATGCAGGTCCTAGACCTACAGTACACATAATGGAATGAAATCTTATCTGAAGAAAAGATGGATCTCATGACAAATATCAGAGAGCTAAATATAGAGGGAGTCTGGGGCTGGCAGTATGCCTCTGACCTACAAGGGTGGCGACCTAACCTCCAGAGGCTCTGACTAATAAAACCAACATGTTGATGGGAGACATCAGGGGATGTTGATAACTCCTTTACAGATAAGGCAAATATGGAAATATTTTTTTAGATAAAATACGGAAATACTTGATTTGTCAGGGAACATTGACAGAAAAAAATTCCAACAAGCCTATCAAAAGCCAGCAGCCTTCAGACGCTTGTACTTGAGAGCTCAGGAGGCCAGGACTGAAGGCGGCCCCGGAGTGCTTCACCACCTGGCCATGTTCCAACGCAGGACTGTTGGAGCCCAGCCTATCAAAAGCTAGCAGCCTTCAGATGCTTGCTTGGATTTCTATTGTGTTTTATTGTTGCCAATGCCTCAGGTGAGAGTCAAGTTGAGGTGAGAGCTTATGGTGGCTCTCACCATACAGTGTGGCTTTCGAATAAGCGGAAAGGTTTGTGCCTACATAGCGCGCTACAGAAAAATAGCGCCGACCTCAAAAAATGTTATTACCGAAAAAGGGTTTCCCCCCGCTTTGTATTCCAAAGCAACCAACATCGAGTACAGATAACGCTGTGGCGAGCAGCACAACACACCAAGAAAAAGAAGAAGAAACAAATGCCAACCACGGCAGCTTGGCAAAGCGCGGATGACCCGCCACCGCGGCGCCCACCGGAGACAAAACACCACAGACCAAGGCTCCGATCCGCCGCGTACCAAGCAGCACCTCCAAGAAGGGATGCGACACGGACGACGCTGCTGCCCGGACGAATCCTCAGGTTTCCCCGGGCACGCGGAGGGAGGTGGGGTGTGGATACCACCGACACCCTCCAGGAAGGAATGGTGGCACCCGCAGGTGTCACCGCCTCGGGGCCGAAGCCGGCAGGGATTTCTCCCGCATTCCAACCCCAACCGCCCAACCGGACGGAACCGACCCGCCAAACCGTCGCCCACCACCATGCGCCAAAGCAGTACCGCGCGCCGCCACCCACGCCGCCTCACTACGAACACCACCACGAGGCCAAGAGGACCGGAGAGAAGCTCACCACGACGGGAGCAGCAACACCGACGTCGCGCGGGAGGGAACCACCTCCACCACCGTCGTGCGGGAGACCCGTGCCTCCGGCACCGTCGCGGTAGCCGTCCGAACACGGCAGAGGGGCATGCCGGGCCACCCCTGGCCTAGCCAGGCCCGAAGCGGGCCCGTTAAGCCCCGCCGACCGCGATGCAGCAGGCCGGCGTCGTCGTCGCCGGCACCTAGCCGCTCGTCGCATCTCCTCCGCCTCCCAGAAGCCACGCCGGAGACCATCCTCGCCGCCGGCCCGCCCAGGCCCAGATGGGGCCCGAAGGGCCCAGATCTGGGCCGAGCGGGCGACGCCAGATCCCTCCGCCGCGCCGCCCCGCCGCCAACGGCAGCGCCGCCCCCCAGCTGCTCGCCTACACGCGCCATGGAACCCCGCCGCCACGCTAGACCGCCGCCGCCTAAACGCACCCCCCGGAGCAGCTCCGCCCGCGCCGGAGAGCCACCGGGAGGGGAAGGGCCAGGAGGCCGCCGCCACCAGCAGCCCCGGGCCAAGCCGGCCGCGGGCGCCGGCGACGGCGGCGGGAAAGGAGGGAGGGAGGGCCTGGAGGGAGGAGCCTGGCGCGCGGCCGGTCGCCCGCGGGGAGCGCGAGAGGAGACGTAGCTTAACTGATTAACCATGTCAAAAAATGTTATTAGCGTGCTATATCACGCTATAGCGGGCTATTAGTGAGACATTGTACATTGACCTATTTAGGGAGACAATTCTCAATTCGCTATAGCTAGCATGCTATTAGCCATGCAATAGCGCTACATACACAGACCTGGCTTATGCGTTTGTCTGTGGTTTGCAATTGCAGCGTCGACCAGGTTGCATTCCTGTGTGCGGCTTTGATGAGTGCTTGGTTGCTATGCGTGTGGAATTGTAACGGCTGCATTGCAAAATAAAATAAAATTGTAACGGCTGCCTGCCAATGTGTGCCTACGTGCATCTACATGGATAGCTGCATGCAGAGTGTGACTTGATTGAGTGTGTTTGCTATGTACTGTCTGAACTAAGAAGCAGCTTGGCTGGTTGTGTGTGCCTACTTGCATCAATCGACCTTGGCTGCCTCTTTGCTTTGTTTGTGATTATTTTGATAAAAAAAGGGCTGCAGCAGCTACTGCATTTACATGTATAGCAGCAGCATATATACATGCGTGCTGGCTGTTGCATTTACCAGTCTCTGTGTGTGAATGATCGATTAAGCCAGTTATTATTATGCTTTTGAAAATAAAGCAAGTGATGTATCATAGAAGCAGCTGACCTGGTTGTGTGTTCCTGCAGCAAACAACCTTGGTTGCCTGCATGATATGTTTGCTATGCTTTTTTTAAAGGAACAAAATAGAGAAACAATTTCTAGAAATAGTTTGTCTGGATTTGAAGTGTCCAGAAATAGTAGATTCTCAAAGCTTTGCATTGTTGCAAAATAATGAAACCCTTTGCTTTCATACTTTAGAAATAATCAGAAGTTAAAAAATGCTAGACCCAGTCTGAATGTAATTATAAGGCCAAGTTCAAGCTTTGATCATAAAAGTTCTTCAGTGTTTCTGAATGGTTGCAAAAACAAAACCAGAAGAAACTATTTTTAGTAACAATATAGTGTTGTTAGATTATTGTTGTTCAGGGATTGAACTTAGACAGAGGGAGTGCTGCTAAACTTAGGAAGTTAGGAGACAGAGACACTTGCGATGTGTTGCCTGCCTCAGCAGGCCTTGCTGTAGAAAAGCTTATTTGAAGTCTTGCTTGTCTGAAGTCTGTAGCAGCCCATATAAATAGGATTCGGAAATTCACGTTTTAGTGTGATTCCCAAATGGTACTTTTCATATGAAGGAAATATGCACTAGAGGTAATAATAAAGTTATTATTTATTTCCTTATTTCATGATAAATGTTTATTATTCATGCTAGAATTGTATTAACCGGAAACATGATACATGTGTGTATACATAGACAAACAGAGTGTCACTACTATGCCTCTACTTGACTAGCTCGTTGATCAAAGATGGTTATGTTTCCTAGCCATAGACATGAGTTGTCATTTGATTAACGGGATCACATCATTAGGAGAATGATGTGATTGACATGGCCCATTCCGTTAGCTTAGCACCTGATCGTTTAGTATGTTGCTATTGCTTTCTTCATGACTTATACATGTTCCTATGACTATGAGATTATGCAACCCCCGTTTACCGGAGGAACACTTTGTGTGCTACCAAACGTAACAACGTAACTGGGTGATTATAAAGGTGCTCTACAGGTGTCTCCGAAGGTACTTGTTGGGTTGGCGTATTTCGAGATTGGGATTTGTCACTTCGATTGTCGGAGAGGTATCTCTGGGCCCTCTCGGTAATGCACATCACATAAGCCTTGCAAGCATTGCAACTAATGAGTTAGTTGCGAGATGATGTATTACAGAACGAGTAAAGAGACTTGCCGGTAACAAGATTGAACTAGGTATTGAGATACCGACGACCGAATCTCGGGCAAGTAACATACCGATGACAAAGGGAACAACGTATGTTGTTATGCGGTCTGACCGATAAAGATCTTCGTAGAATATGTAGGAGCCAATATGAGCATCCAGGTTCCGCTATTGGTTATTGACCGGAGACGTGTCTCGGTCATGTCTACATTGTTCTCGAACCCGTATGGTCCGCACGCTTAAGGTTTCGATGACAGTTATATTATGAGTTTATGAGTTTTGATGTACCGAAGGAGCTCGGAGTCCCGGATGAGATCGGGGACATGATGAGGAGTCTCGAAATGGTCGAGACGTAAAGATCGATATATTGGACGACTATATTCGGACATGGGAAAGGTTCCGAATGGTTCGGGTATTTTTCGGAGTACCGGGGAGTTACGGGAATACGGGGGAAGAAGTGTATGGGCCTTATTGGGCTTTAGGGGAGAGGGTGAGGCAGGCCCCCCCCCCATTGACTAGTCCGAATTGGACTAGGGGGAGGGGCGGCGCCCCCTCCTTCCTTCTCTTCCCTTTTCCCCTTCCTTGTCTCCTACTCCTACTACTTGGGAGGACTCCTAGTTGGACTAGGAAAGGGGGAATCCTACTACCGATGGGAGTAGGACTCCCCTAGGGCGCGCCATAGAGAGGGCCGGCCCTCCCCTCCTCCACTCCTTTATATACGGGGGCAGGGGGCACCCCATAGACACACAAGTTGATCTTCGTGATCGTTCTCTTAGCCGTGTGCGGTGCCCCCCTCCACCATATTCCTCGATAATATTGTAACAGTGCTTAGGCGAAGCCCTGCGACGATAGAACATCAAGAACGTCACCACGCCGTCGTGCTGACGGAACTCTTCCCCGACACTTTGCTGGATCGGAGTACGGGGATCGTCATCGAGCTGAACGTGTGCCAAGAACTCGGAGGTGCCGGAGTAACGGTGCTTGGATCGGTCGGATAGTGAAGACGTACGACTACATCAACCGCGTTGATATAACGCTTCCGCTTTCGGTCTACGAGGGTACGTACACAACACTCTCCCCTCTCGTTGCTATGCATCACCATGATCTTGCGTGTGCGTAGGAATTTTTTTGAAATTACTACGTTCCCCAACATCATACTCTATACATGACTAGATGAAAATTTCTAACATTTCCTCCTACAGAAAGAAGAAGCGAAGCAATTGATCGCTCTTTCCACTGTCAAAGACCCTGCTACCAAAATTCAAGCTTGTAAGACCAGCCTTTTGAAAAGGGGCGCTTTATTACTTAAAAGATTTAAGCATTACACCCAGTCTCTTCATTACTAAGATGCACACAGCCAAATAAGGTCTTCTCACCCAAATGAAAATAAAACGGCGAAATACAAAAACTTGAAGAGTCCGTATAATGCCTAAAGCGGAGGGGGGTCAATCCTAAGATCATGCTGCCCCCCATGTTGGGTAAAAGTATCCCTCGCCGTAGCCTCTAATCGTGTACACTCCTATGTAAACAGGTTTTGATTCTCCAACCGTTGTAGAGATGACCATAAACGAAGAGTCCCGATACATCTGTAGATAACCTGCATCAGAGAAGTACTTTTATCGTTAAAAACCTTATCATTTCTACATAGCCAAAGCAACCAAATAATGGCAAGCGCTCCCACCCTGAGAAAAGTTCTAAACCTGTGATCAATTCCATGTAACCAGTTGCCAAATACGTTGGCAACACTACAAGGAGGATACAAGCCAGAAGATATTCTTGTATTCCACACAAATTTGATGCATTGATTCCATCTCATTTGGTCAGCCACACAAATTTCAGCTCGACGGCCGAGACCTCCGCCAATGCGGATCTCCACCCGCCGGCGCCTGACTTTAGCGCCGGGGTGGTCCGCTCCGGTGCCGGCCGGATCTGGATCGCGATTTTCTTGCCTCCGTGCAGATGACGGAGGTGAGGACTCCTCGACGGCCGAGACCTCCGAGGCATCCCGCCGGCGTAAGACTGACGAGGAGCTGGCCGCCGAGTTTTGGGCCGACATTGGGTATCCTACATCAGCCTCACGAGTATGGGAGAGACCGTCTTGTAGGCGAGGATCTGCTCAGAAGGATTGTGCACAAGAGGTAAACGGTTCTCCGACCTCGCCGGCAATTCATTCGCGGGGGTCGCCGCCGGCTGCATGCCGGCACGTGAGGGCTCCGGCTATATCTAGGCCTATGGTACGGCCCTGGATCGGACCTCTCCCTGCCCCCAGAGTCTCTCCCTCTCGTACTCTGGGAGATGCCATGCCCTCGGCCGGCTTGGCGAGGACGGCGGTGATCACACCGATGGCGCCTCCGATGTTTCCTGCGACGGGCGTTTCACCGGACAAGTCGGGGCGGTCGATAGGCCTGGGCCCTCACCCGATCTCAGGTGCGTCACATCCGAACCGTTCTTTACGCATGGTTAATCTCAACAGTTGGTTGTTTCATATGTGGAACAGGGACACTCCTCGCAGAAACCCTAATCTTCCTCGATCCTTCGTGGCTGCCGTCTGCTCGGGGATGGGTCGCGACGCGTCCGCACCGCCGGGCTCTGGGCAGGTCCGACCTGCAGTCGCCGCGCCGATGCCCTCGGACGCCTCCTCGTCTGGTGGTGCCCCTGGCTTCGCACCTGGGGTGTTCCTGTTGGGGAACGTAGTAATTTCAAAAAAATTCCTACGCACACGCAAGATCATGGTGATGCACAGCAACGAGAGGGGAGAGTGTTGTCTACGTACCCTCGTAGACCGAAGCGGAAGCGTTGACACAACATAGAGGAAATAGTCGTGCGTCCTCCTCACGATCCGACCGATCCCAGCGCCGTTACTCCGGCGCCTCCGAGTTATTGACACACGTACAGCACGATGACGTTCTCCGGGCTCCAATCCAGCAAAACTCTCGGGGAAGAGTTTCGTCAGCACGACGGCGTGGTGACGATCTTGATGTGTTACCGACGCAGGGCTTCGCCTAAGCACTGCGACAATATGACCGAGGTGGAATATGGTGGAGGGGGGCACCGCACACGGCTAAGGAACGATCTCAAGGATCAACTTGTGTGTCTATGGGGTGCCCCATGCCCCCGTATATAAAGGAGCAAGGGAGGGAGGAGGCCGGCCCTAGGTTTGGCGCGCCAAGGGGAGTCCTACTCCCACCGGGAGTAGGATTCCCCTTTTCCTAGTCCAACTAGGAATCCTTCCATGTAGGGGAAGTATGAGAGAAGGAAAGGGAAGAGAGAAGGAGAAGGAAGGAAGGGGGCGCCCCCCTTCCCTAGTCCAATTCGGACTAGAGCAAGGGGAGGGGCGCGGCCACCTTTTGGCCCTTTCTCTCCTTTTCCCGTATGGCCCAATGAGGCCCATTACGAATTCCCGTAACTCTCCGGTACTCCCGAAAATACCCGAATCACTCAGAACCTTTCCGAAGTCCGAATATAGTCGTCCAATATATCGATCTTTATGTCTCGACCATTTCGAGACTCCTCGTCATGTCCCCGGTCCCATACGGGACTCCGAACTCCTTCGGTACATCAAAACTCATAATAACTGTCATCGTAACCTTAAGCGTGCGGACCCTACGGTTCGAGAACAATGTAGACATGACCGAGACACGTCTCCGGTCAATAACCAATAGCGGGACCTGGATGCCCATATTGGCTCCTACATATTCTACGAAGATCTTTATCTGTCAGACCGCATAACAACATACGTCGTTCCCTTTGTCATCGGTATGTTACTTGCCCGAGATTCGATCGTCGGTATCCAATACCTAGTTCAATCTCGTTACCGGCAAGTCTCTTTACTCGTTCCGTAATACATCATCTCGCAACTAACTCATTGGTTGCAATGCTTGCAAGGCTTATGTGATGTGCATTACCGAGAAGGCCCTGAGATACCTCTCCGACATTCGGAGTGACAAATCCTAATCTCGAAATACGCCAACCCAACAAATACTTTTGGAGACACCTGTAGAGCACCTTTATAATCACCCAGTTACGTTGTGACGTTTGGTAGCACACAAAGTGTTCCTACGGTAAACGGGAGTTGCATAATCTCATAGTCAAAGGAACATGTATAAGTCATGGATAAAAGCAATAGCAACATACTAAACGATCGGGTGCTAAGCTAATGGAATGGGTCATGTCAATCAGATCATTCAACTAATGATGTGATCCCGTTGATCAAATAACAACTCTTTGTTCATGGTTAGGAAACATAACCATCTTTGATTAACGAGCTAGTCAAGTAGAGGCATACTAGTGACACTCTGTTTGTCTATGTATTCACAAATGTATTATGTTTCCGGTTAATACAATTCTAGCATGAATAATAAACATTTATCATGATATGTAAGGAAATAAATAATAACTTTATTATTGCCTCTAGGGCATATTTCCTTCAGTCTCCCACTTGCACTAGAGTCAATAATCTAGTTCATATCGCCATGTGATTTACCAGCAATAGTTCACATCACCATGTGATTAACACCCATAGTTCACATCGATATGTGACCAACACCCAAAGGGTTTACTAGAGTCAGTAATCTAGTTCACATCGCTATGTGATTAACACCCAAAGAGTACTAAGGTGTGATCATGTTTTGCTTGTGAGATAATTTTAGTCAACGGGTCTGTCACATACAGATCCGTAAGTATTTTGCGAATTCTATGTCTACAATACTCCGCACAGAGCTACTCTAGCTAATTGCTCCCACTTTCAATATGTATCTAGATCGAGACTTAGAGTCATCCAGATCAGTGTCAAAACTTGCATCGACGTAACCCTTTACGGCGAACCTTTCTGTCACGTCCATAATCGAGAAACATATCCTTATTCCACTAAGGATAATTTTTGACCGTTGTCTAGTGATCTACTCCTAGATCACCATTGTACTCCCTTGCTTAACTCAGTGTAGGGTATACAATGGATCTGGTACACAGCATTGCATACATGATAGAGCCTATGGCTGAAGCATAGGGAACATCTTTCATTTTCTCTCTATCTTCTGCAGTGGTCGGGCATTGAGTCTTACTCAACTTCACACCTTGTAACACAGGCAAGAACCCTTTCTTTGCTTGATCCATTTTGAACTTCTTCAAAACTTTGTCAAGGTATGTGCTTTGTGAAAGTCCAATTAAGCGTCTTGATCTATCTCTATAGATCTTGATGCCCAATATGTAAGCAGCTTCACCGAGGTCTTTCTTTGAAAACCTCCTTTCAAACACTCCTTTATGCTTTGCAGAATAATTCGACATTATTTCTGATCAACAATATGTCATACACATATACTTATCAGAAATGTTGTAGTGCTCCCACTCACTTTCTTGTAAATACAGGCTTCACCGCAAGTCTGTATAAAACTATATGCCTTGATCAACTTATCAAAGCGTATATTCCAACTCTGAGATGCTTGCACCAGTCCATAGATGGATCGCTGGAGCTTGCATATTTTATTAGCACCTTTAGGATTGACAAAACCTTCTGGTTGCATCATATACAACTCTTCTTTAATAAATCCATTAAGGAATGCAGTTTTGTTTATCCATTTGCCAGATTTCATAAATGCGGCAATTGCTAACATGATTTAGACAGACTTAAGCATAGATACGAGTGAGAAACTCTTATCGTAGTCAACACCTTGAACTTGTCGAAAACCTTTTGCGACAATTCTAGCTTTGTAGATAGTAATAATACTATCAGCGTCCATCTTCCTCTTGAAGATCCATTTATTATCAATTGCTTGCCGATCATCGGGCAAGTCAACCAAAGTCCATACTTTGTTCTCATACATGGATCCCATCTCAGATTTCATGGCCTCAAACCATTTCACGGAATCTGGGCTCATCATTGCTTCCTCATAGTTCGTAGGTTCGTCATGGTCAAGTAACATGACTTCTAGAACAGGATTACCGTACCACTCTGGTGCGGATCTCACTCTGGTTTACCTACGAGATTCGGTAGTAACTTGATCTGAAGTTACATGATCATCATCATTAGCTTCCTCACTAATTGGTGTAGTACTCACAAGAACAGATTTCTGTGATGAACTCCTTTCCAATAAGGGAGAAGGTACAATTACCTTATCAAGTTTTCTACTTTCCTCCCACTCACTTCTTTCGAGAGAAACTCCTTTTCTAGAAAGGATCCATTCTTGGCAACGAATGTCTTGCCTTTGGATCTGTGATAGAAGATGTACCCAACTGACTCTTTGGATATCCTATGAAGACATATTTCTCCGATTTGGGTTTGAGCTTATCATGTTGAAACTTTTTCACATAAGCATCGCAACCCCAAACTTTAAGAAACGACAACTTTGGTTTCTTGCCAAACCATAGTTCAGATTGTGTCGTCTCAACGGACTTAGATGGTGCCCTTTTTAACGTGAATGCAGCTGTCTTTAATGCATAACCCCAAAAACGATAGTGGTAGATCGGTAAGAGACATCGTAGATTGTACTATATCCAATAAAGTACGGTTATGACGTTCGAACGCACCATTATGCTGTGGTGTTCCAGGTGGCGTGAGTAGTGAAACTATTTCACATTGTTTTAACTGAAGACCAAACTCGTAACTCAAATATTCGTCTCCGCGATCAGATTGTAGAAACTTTATTTTCTTGTCACGATGATTTTCCACTTCACTCTGGAATTCTTTGAACTTTTCAAATATTTCAGACTTATGTTTCATCAAGTAGATATACCCATATCTGCTCAAAACATCCGTGAAGGTCAGAAAATAATGATACTTGTTGCGAGCCTTAATCTTCATCGGACCACATACATCGGTATGTATGATTTCCAACAAGTCATTTGCTCGCTCCATTGTTCCGGAGAACGGAGTCTCAGTCATCTTGCCCATGAGGCATGGTTCGCAAGCATCAAGTGATTCATAATCAAGTGATTCCAAAATTCCATCAGCATGGAGTTTCTTCATGCGCTTTACACCAATATGACCTAAACGGCAGTGCCACAGATAAGTTGCACTATTATTATTAACTTTGCATCTTTTTGGCTTCAATATTATGAATATGTGTATCACTACGATCGAGATCCAACAAACCATTTTGTTGGTGTGTATGACCATAGAAGGTTTTATTCATGTAAACAGAACAACAATTTATTCTCTTACTTAAATGAATAACCGTATTGCAATAAACATGATCAAATCATATTCATGCTCAACACCAAATAACACTTATTTAGGTTCCACACTAATCCCGAAAGTATAGGGAGTGTGCGATGATGATCCTATCAATCTTGGAACTACTTCCAACACACATCGTCACTTCACCCTTAACTAGTCCCTGTTTATTCTGCAACTCCCGTTTCGAGTTACTACTCTTAGCAACTGAACCAGTATCAAATACTGAGGGGTTGCTATAAACACTAGTAAAGTACACATCAATAATCATGTATATCAAATATACTTATGTTCACTTTGCCATCCATCATATCCGCCAATCACTTGGGGTAGTTCTACTTCCAGTGACCAGTCCCTTTGCAGTAGAAGCACTTAGTCTCAAGCTTAGGACCAGACTTGAGCTTCTTCACTTGAACAGCAACTCGCTTGCCGTTCTTCTTGAAGTTCCTCTTCTTCCCTTTGCCCTTTTCTTGAAACTAGTGGTCTCGTCAACCATCAACACTTGATGTTTTTCTTGATTTCTACCTTCGTCGATTTCAGCATCACGAAGAGCTTGGGAATTGTTTTCGTCATCCCTTGCATACTATAGTTCATCACGAAGTTCTACTAACTTGGTGATGGTGACTAGTGAATTCTGTCAATCACTATCTTATCTGGAAGATAAACTCCCACTTGATTCAAGCGATTGTAGTACCCAGACAATCTGAGCACATGCTCACTAGTTGAGCGATTCTCCTCCATCTTTTAGCTATAGAACTTGTTGGAGACTTCATCTCTCTCAACTCGGGTATTTGCTTGAAATATTAACTTCAACTCCTGGAACATCTCATATGGTCCATGACGTTCAAAACGTCTTTGAAGTCCCGATTCTAAGCCGTTAAGCATGGTGCACTAAACTATTAAGTAGTCATCATATTGAGCTAGCCAAACGTTCATAACGTCTGCATCTGCTCCTGCAATAGGTCTGTCACCTAGCGGTGCATCAAGGACATAATTCTTCTGTGCAGCAATGAGGATAAACCTTAGATCACGGATCCAATCCGCATCATTGCTACTAACATCTTTCAACACAATTTTCTCTAGGAACATATCAAAGTAAACATAGGGAAGAAACAACGCGAGCTATTGATCTACAACATAGATATGCTAATACTACCAGGACTAAGTTCATGATAAATTTAAGTTCAATTAATCATATTACTTAAGAACTCCCACTTAGATAGACATCTCTCTAATCCTCTAAGTGATCACGTGATCCAAATCAACTAAACCATGTCCGATCATCACGTGATATGGAGTAGTTTCAATGGTGAACATCATTATGTTGATCATATCTACTATATGATTCACGCTCGACCTTTCGGTCTCCGTGTTCCGAGGTCATATCTTATATGCATAGCTCGTCAAGTATAAGCTGAGTATTCCGCGTGTGCAACTGTTTTGCACCCGTTGTATTTCAACGTAGAGCCTATCACACCCGATCATCACGTGGTGTCTCAGCACGAAGAACTTTCGCAACGGTGCATACTCAGGGAGAACACTTCTTGATAATTAGTGAGAGATCATCTTATAATGCTACCGTCAATCAAAGCAAGATAAGATGCATAAAAGATAAACATCACATGCAATCAATATAAGTGATATGATATGGCCATCATCATCTCGTGCTTGTGATCTCCATCTTCGAAGCACCGTCATGATCACCATCGTCACCGGCGCGACACCTTGATCTCCATCGTAGCATCGTTGTCGTTTCGCCAATCTTATGCTTCTACGACTATCGCTACCGCTTAGTGATAAAGTAAAGCATTACAGGGCGATTGCATTGCATACAATAAAGCGACAATCATATGGCTCCTGCCCGTTGCCGATAATTCAGTTACAAAACATGATCATCTCATACAATAAAATTTAGCATCATGTCTTGACCATATCACATCACAACATGCCCTGCAAAAACAAGTTAGACGTCCTCTACTTTTTTTGTTGCAAATTTTACGTGGCTGCTACGGGCTTAAGCAAGAACCAATCTCACCTACGCATCAAAACCACAACGATACTTCGTCAAATAGACTCCGTTTTAACCTTCTCAAGGACCGGGCGTAGCCATACTCGGTTCAACTAAAGTTAGAGAAACTGACACCCGCCAGCCACCTGTGTGCAAAGCACGACGGTAGAACCAGTCTCGCGTAAGCGTACGCGTAATGTCGGTCCAGGCCGCTTCATCCAACAATACCGCCGAACCAAAGTATGACATGCTGGTAGGCAGTATGACTTGTATCGTCCACAACTCACTTCTGTTCTACTTGTGCAAAACATCAAACCATAAAAACCTAGGCTCTGATACCACTGTTGGGGAACGTAGTAATTTCAAAAAAATTCCTACGCACACGCAAGATCATGGTGATGCACAGCAACGAGAGGGGAGAGTGTTGTCTACGTACCCTCGTAGACCGAAGCGGAAGCGTTGACACAACGTAGAGGAAGTAGTCGTACGTCCTCCTCACGATCCGACCGATCCCAGCGCCGTTACTCCGGCGCCTCCGAGTTCTTGACACACGTACAGCACGATGACGTTCTCCGGGCTCCGATCCAGCAAAGCTCTCGGGGAAGAGTTTCGTCAGCACGACGGCGTGGTGACGATCTTGATGTCTTACCGACGCAGGGCTTCGCCTAAGCGCTGCGACAATATGACCGAGGTGGAATATGGTGGAGGGGGGCACCGCACACGGCTAAGGAACGATCTCAAGGATCAACTTGTGTGTCTATGGGGTGCCCCCTGCCCCCGTATATAAAGGAGCAAGGGAGGGAGGAGGCCGGCCCTAGGTTTGGCGCGCCAAGGGGAGTCCTACTCCCACCGGGAGTAGGATTCCCCTTTTCCTAGTCCAACTAGGAATCCTTCCATGTAGGGGAAGTATGAGAGAAGGAAAGGGAAGAGAGAAGGAGAAGGAAGGAAGGGGGCGCCCCCCTTCCCTAGTCCAATTCGGACTAGAGCAAGGGGAGGGGCGCGGCCACCTTTTGGCCCTTTCTCTCCTTTTCCCGTATGGCCCAATGAGGCCCATTACGAATTCCCGTAACTCTCCGGTACTCCCGAAAATACCCGAATCACTCAGAACCTTTCCGAAGTCCGAATATAGTCGTCCAATATATCGATCTTTATGTCTCGACCATTTCGAGACTCCTCGTCATGTCCCCGGTCCCATACGGGACTCCGAACTCCTTCGGTACATCAAAACTCATAATAACTGTCATCGTAACCTTAAGCGTGCGGACCCTACGGTTCGAGAACAATGTAGACATGACCGAGACACGTCTCCGGTCAATAACCAATAGCGGGACCTGGATGCCCATATTGGCTCCTACATATTCTACGAAGATCTTTATCGGTCAGACCGCATAACAACATACGTCGTTCCCTTTGTCATCGGTATGTTACTTGCCCGAGATTCGATCGTCGGTATCCAATACCTAGTTCAATCTCGTTACCGGCAAGTCTCTTTACTCGTTCCGTAATACATCATCTCGCAACTAACTCATTGGTTGCAATGCTTGCAAGGCTTATGTGATGTGCATTACCGAGAAGGCCCTGAGATACCTCTCCGACATTCGGAGTGACAAATCCTAATCTCGAAATACGCCAACCCAACAAATACTTTCGGAGACACCTGTAGAGCACCTTTATAATCACTCAGTTACGTTGTGATGTTTGGTAGCACACAAAGTGTTCCTACGGTAAACGGGAGTTGCATAATCTCATAGTCAAAGGAACATGTATAAGTCATGGATAAAAGCAATAGCAACATACTAAACGATCGGGTGCTAAGCTAATGGAATGGGTCATGTCAATCAGATCATTCAACTAATGATGTGATCCCGTTGATCAAATAACAACTCTTTGTTCATGGTTAGGAAACATAACCATCTTTGATTAACGAGCTAGTCAAGTAGAGGCATACTAGTGACACTCTGTTTGTCTATGTATTCACACATGTATTATGTTTCCGGTTAATACAATTCTAGCATGAATAATAAACATTTATCATGATATGTAAGGAAATAAATAATAACTTTATTATTGCCTCTAGGGCATATTTCCTTCAGTTACCCCCGGTGATCCCTTCTTCCTCCGCTCAAAGTGTCATGCCGAACCTTCCCCAACAGACTCCTCTCTCATCTAGTCAATGATACTACAGAGGTAGACTTTGAAGATACCATGCGTGATACGATGCTTTATCAGCTCGTTGCATCGGTACGTAAGAACAAGTCTAACTCTGGTAGTAAAAAGGGTCGCCCTAAGAAGAAGACCAAAGTATCCAAACGTAATAAAGTTTCTCCATGAAAGGAATGTTTTGGAATAGTAGAGATCTTGGTGACTTGGCTAAGTACAAACATATTTCCGATTGTGTTAGGGATCGTGCCCTCGACTTCGTGGCAATCTCTGAGTGTAGTAAGCGTGACTTTCCAACGCGTGATTTGGACCATTTTTCATGTGGCAAAGATTACGAATGGCATATCCTGCTGCCTTCAGGGAGGTCCGGAGGTATTCTTTTAGGAATACACTCCACTTACTTGGAACTTCTTTCAACTTCAAAGGGGGAGTATCATATTAAATTCCACCTTGGAAACAAGTCCGATAATTTCATTTGGAGCTTGGTTGCCGTATATGGTGCTGCTCAAGATGAATTTAAAGCGGCCTTCCTCAAAGAACTTGTCAATACCTGCAGAGAAAATCCTCACCCCATGCTACTTGGGGGGACTTCAATATTTTGCGATACCAGCAGGATAAAAACAATGATAGGTTCGACACTCGATGGCCGTTTCTTTTTAATGTTGTCATTGACAGTCTTGATTTGCCGGAACTCTCTCTCTGGGGGCGCCAATTTACCTGGGCCAATAATAGATCTATCCCGACATTCGAAAAACTTGATCGGGTGCTAGTCACCACAGACTGGGAATTTAAATATCCATTAGCATCAGTGCGGGCTTTGGAGAGAATTGAGGCCTTATCGGATCATGCTCCATTGCTTACTGATTTTGGTCAAGTAGCACCCACTTCGAACCGCCATCAGTTTAAATTTGAACTAGGGTGGCTCACTAGAGAGGGTTTCCCTGAATTGGTTAAAAAGGTGTGGCAACGCCCAACACGGGGTGATACACCAATTCAACGTTGGAATAATCGCATTCGTGCGGTGCGCCAATTCCTCCGCGGATGGGCTAAACACACCGCTGGGATTTATAAGAAAGAGAAGTTGCGACTATCTGTCATGATCGACTCCTTAGATAAGATCGCGGAGGTGAGGCTTCTATCTGCGGCTGAGATTGAGCAAAAAAGTCATCTCAATGAGCAGCTAGCCCGTCTCTTACGCGAAGAGGAAATCAAATGGTACCAAGGGTGCAAGAGCGACTCGTTGGTACTTGGGGATGATAACACGAAGTACTTTCAAATGTTAGCCAATGGAAGACATAGAAAGAAACGAATATTCACCCTTGATCAGGACGAGGGTCGCATTGAGGGGGACGCTCCGCTCAAGGACTTTATTACAAAATACCATAAAGACTTGTTTGGTCCTTCCTCGGAAACTACGCTGGAGATGGATGAGTCTATTTGTCATGACATCCAGTAGGTTTCCGCTGCGGAAAATGAATTCCTAACCTCTGCTTTCACTGAGGAGGAAATACGGACTGCGATTTTTCAAATGCAACACAACAAATCTCCGGTACCGGATGGTTTTCCGGAGGAGTTTTATCAATTTTTTTGGGATATGTTAAAGTCTGACCTGGTTCAATTGTTTAATGAACTGCATGCTCATAGACTAGACATCTCCAGACTCAATTTTGGTGAAATATAGACCGATTTGCTTATTAAACGTGAGCTTTAAAATTTTCACCAAGGTCGCGACTAACCGCCTGAATGGGGTCGCAGACCATGTAGTCAAACCAACACAAACAGCTTTCATGCAAGGACGGAACATCTTAGACGGTGTTGCTGTCCTACATGAAACTGTTCATGAGCTCCACCGTAAAAAGTTGAATGGGGTCATCTTTAAGATTGACTTCGAGAAAGCTTATGATAAGGTGAAGTGGCCTTTTTTGCTTCAAACTCTTCGTATGAAAGGGTTTTCCGATACTTGGTGCCCATGGGTTGAGAACTTTGTGTCTGGAGGTAGCGTGGCTATCAAGGTGAACGATGACGTAGGCAATTATTTCCAGACTAGGAAGGGGCTACGCCAAGGCGACCCCGCATCACCTATCCTTTTCAACATCGTGGCTGATATGCTAGTTACTCTCATTGAGAGGGCCAAGCTAGCTGGTCAAATCACCGGGGTCAGTCCTCATCTAGTAGAAGGAGGCCTGTCAATCTTACAGTATGCGGATGACACCATTTTGTTTTTGAATCACGACCTAGAAAAGGCTAGAAACCTCAAATTGTTATTATGTGCTTTTGAGGATCTTTCTGGCCTTAAGATAAACTTTCATAAGAGTGAACTTTTCTGCTTTGGCGAAACCGCAGAAACTTCACAAGAATATGCTGATATATTTGGATGCCAACTAGGCCAATTTCCGATTCGATATCTAGGTATTCCTATTCATTATCGGCGTTTGACAATCGCTGAATGGAAACATGTTGAAGAGAGACTGGAGAAACGGTTGGCAAGCTGGAAGGCCAAACTCTTGTCCTATGGGGGCTGACTAGTTTTGATCAACTCGGTTCTTACCAACACGGTCCTTTACATGCTATCTTTTTTTCATCAGCCAAAAGGTGTTCTCCAACGCCTTGATTATTTTAGATCAAGGTTTTTTTGGCAGAGTGACAATGAAAAAAAAGAAATATCGCTTGGCTAGGTGGAATATATTATGTCGTCCTAAAAGCCAAGGGGGACTCGAAATCCAAGATCTTGAGATCAAAAACATTGCATTGCTCAGCAAATGGGTATACAGATTACTCACTGAGGATGGTGTTTGGCAGGAGATCATTCGTAATAAATACGTTGGGTCCAAAGTAATCTCTTAGGTCTACTGGAAACCAGGTGACTCTCATTTTTGGAGTGGGGTTATGAAAGCTAAAGAATTCTTTTTCCAATTTGGCACTTTCTCGGTTAGGGACGGCTCCCAGATTCGATTCTGGGAAGACACCTGGCTCGGGACTACTCCTCTAAATGTGCAATACCCAAGCTTATATCGGATAGTTAGACATAAGTTTGTCACGATTAAGCAGGTATTGGGAAAAGAACACCCGGATATTTCTTTTCGCAGAACGATTTCTGGACCTCGTCTGACTGCATGGAACGATTTGCTGACTCGTTCGGGAGCTGTCCAACTGTCGGCTGAATCGGACATCTTTAAATGGAACCTGCATCTGAATGGAAGATTTTCGGTTAAATCCATGTATGATGCATTGGTTCATAACGAGGTTCCATCTGATAATAGAAAATTGTGGAAGCTTAAGATTCCTCTAAAAGTGAAAATTTTCCTATGGTTTCTCAACAAAGGAGTTATCTTAACTAGGGACAATCTAGCTCGACGAAACTGGCAAGGCTGCAAAAAATGTGTTTTCTGCAATCATAATGAATCCATTAAACACCTATTTTTTGATTGCAATTTTGCTAGATCGGTATGGGCAATAGTCCAAATTGCTTCAAATCTATATCCTCCACGCAGCATAAGGAATATGTTTGGCAATTGGTTGAGGGGAATAGATAAACAATTGTCTAAGCACATTCTTGCGGGGGCGGCTGCCTTATGATGGGCGTTGTGGCTCACCAGGAATGATATTGTTTTTAATCATAAAAGTGTTTCATCTCCTATGCAGGTAATTCATATATGCTCGCGATGGCTCCGTATGTGGTCTATCCTGCAGAGGCCGGAGGACAGAGACTTTTTTATGATGGCTTCTACCCGGTTGGAGTGCTCGGCCAGGGACATTTTTTACCCCCATGGATGGCGGTGTGACCTTCGGATTGGACCGGCATCACCATAGGCCTCTTTTATCTTTTTTCGCTACTGCTGGCGTTTTTTGCCTTTTTATTTTGGCTTCTAGAACTTTGAAACTTTGGCTGTGTGCATCTAGCTATGCAGAGGCCGGGTGATCTTTGATGCGGTTGTATCAACTCGATATTTCAATTCAATGAAAAGCCCTTTATTGAAAAAAATTGGATGACTGACCATATAAAACGAGCCAATTTACATTGAAAGAATAAATGTTTTATTGTCTCATCATGGTGACAAAAGACACATTGTGGACTTCCATGCCAATTCCTCTTAATAAGGTCATCTTTAATAAGAATGACTCCGCGATGAAGATACCATGCAAAGATTTTATTCTTAAAAGGTATCTTCATCTTCCAGATCTTCTTATTATTATCAACTAGCACATCAGACTGGACTAACACTCTATACATAGAATTCACTGAGAATTTTCCATTCCCATGAATGTTCCATCAAAATACATCAGACCCATGTGACAGGTGCACCGTGGACAACCGCTCGAGAGGATGTTCCACGATTGGAGTCTGGGTCCAACTAAATCTCTTCTGAACATCACATTTGGCGAAAATGATTCCATTACCATGGCGATAGTATCACCCTTGTGGCGCACAATGTTGTATAGAGCCGGATATTGTTCCCAGAGTGTGGCATTTCCTAGCCACCTGTCCTCCCAGAATCTAATTTCCTTGCCGTCCTTAATCAGAAGGATCCATAGCAGAAGAAAGATTTCTTCGTAGACATTAGACCTGCACAAAAGCGAGAATCCCCAGGCTTCCAGTATAATTGGGATACCGCCTTGGATCCCACATATTTCCTCCTTAGGAGGGTTTGCCATACACCTTCTTCAATCAGAAATTTAAACAACCATTTGCCGAGGAGGGCCCTATTCTTAACCTCAAGGTCATGAATACCCAACCCGCCTTGGTCTTTGGGACGACAAACCACACTCCATTTGGCCATTCGATATTTCTTTCTCTCGCTATCTCCTTGCCAAAAGAATCTTGATCGGAAATAATCCAATCTCTGTAAAACTCCTTTCGGCAACTAGAAGAAGGAAATCATATATAGTACCATATTACTAAGTACTGAATTTATGAGGACCAATCTTCCACCCAGAGATATCAGTTTACCTTTCCAACTACTAAGTCTTTTTTGCAGTCTCTCCTCCACGTGTTTCCATTCAACATTTGTGAGTCTCCGATAATGTATCGGTATCCCCAAATATGTGATCGGAAACTAGCCCAACCCGTATCCAAAGAGTTTAGCATACAAGTGGGCCTCGTCTTGAGCCTCGCCAAAGAAAAACAATTCACTTTTATGAAAATTGATCTGAAGACCCGAGAGTTGTTCAATGCTGATACAATTAGTTTAAGATTTCTCGCTTTCTCGAGGTCATGATCCATGAAGAGAATTGTATCATCGGCATATTGAAGTATAGAGAGACCACCATCAACTAGATGATTTACTATCCCTTCAATTTGGCCATCAACCTTGGCACGCTCAATCATGATCGCAAGCATATCCGCCACTATATTGAATAGCATGGGTGATACCGAGTCATCTTGTCGCAAACCCTTCTTCGTTTGAAAATAGTGTCCAATGTCATCATTGACCTTAATGGCAACACTACCTTAATGGCGCCACTCTGTAGAAAATCCTTTCATTTTGAGAGTCTGTTTTTGGAAAAGAAAAATATTGTAAGAGCAGCTGCATCTCAATCATCTTTGGAAAAGAAAAAGGAAAAAGGAAAAGCAAAAATGAAGCAGCAGCATAGATACGCTGATTCATGCTTTGGCAAAGAGAAAGGGTGGAAGCAGAATCCCATGCTCCATGAAGCTAACCATAACCAATATGGACGGTATCAAGCAACACATTTTGCACTCTGTAGTTGCAAGCAGAGAAGAAAGGAGGAGCCAACTTGCTTTGGTCTATCTGCAGCTTCTGAGGGCAAAGCATCACACTCCCATTAGCAGTTTGATGATCGAGGAAGCAGATCTGAGTGCCAATCTAAGTTTTTGCTATCTCGAGCTTCTTGTCTTCTGTCTTCAGTTAAGGTGGCGGATATACTCCGTCCATCCCAAAATAAGTGTCGCTTATTTAGTAGTACAAAGTTATACTCAATCAGCGACACTTACTTTATGGAATGAAGGGAGTACTAGCTAGCTAGCTAGCCACTAACAGGGTTGGGATGGGAGGGATTTCAAGGTTCTTCCTGATTCCGCCATCTACCGCTGCCAACACCGCCGCCTACGCCCGCTGCCGGTAATGCACAGTCAGATCTTAGGAGCTAGGGTTTTACCACCGAAGAATTGTTCTTCGGCAACCAGGCTGAGTTCCTGACTACACCCGAACAACGCACTTCGGCCGCCACATGATGCTCGCCGCCACCGGAATCCTAGCTCACAAAGGGATTTTACGGCTTCCCAACCTTTATGCCGCCACGGATTCAATCCACCGCTGAGAAACTACTAGCTCTCGGTACCAATTATCAAGCCCTAGGCGATCTTAACACAGAACTGTCACAATTTAAGGGAGATTTGGGAGCTCAAACTAGGGTTCTATTGTTAAGGAAAGGGGAAGTAGTTGTAGCACGCTACATGCTACTAGGGTTTAGAGCCGTTACAATTGGCATGATCCAAAATAGAGATGAGATGCGGCTTTATAGCCATTACCGAAAAAGGTCCTCCATGGCTATAGGCGATGAGCCGACCGGTAAGCTCCGACCACCGACAGGGCCGCCAGCTACCGGAACGGCCAAATCGATCCAGGAGCGACCAGGTCGGAGAAGAGGTGAGGTGGGAGTGGACTACGTTAACGTCCGGCACCCCTGCCAGTGACGGGTGGCCCGACCGCATCGACGCCACCCATCTCTCCCACCACCTCCCAAAATGTCTCCCCTGACGCCCAACTCGGGCTCCCAGCCTGGATCAGCACCTGGCCCAACCCCCCCCCCCCTCGCTCAACGGCGCGAGCAGCCGGACTGGCCACAACCTGCATCCACAAGAGAGACCAAGAGCATCCCCAATGGCCGCACGCAAACGAGCCGACGCCGGAGAGCCCAGCTGCCGCTGCGCCACGACCTCCACACCACCGCCATGAGCCGACCCATGCCACCACCATGGGCTCCCACCACGTTGTGGCAGCCCAAATCCACCGAGGACCACCGCAGCACTGGAAACAGCCGCCTGCAGCAGCTGGCCGCACGCCACCGCGTTCCACGCCCAGCGCCACCACCACGCCCGGTCGTGGCCAGCCCCCGGGCCGCCAGCCAGAGGAGAGCCCCCAGATCTAGATCCCGATTTGGGCCTCCACCGCCACCAGGCCCACACCGCCGCCTATGCCACCACGGGCGCAACCCCGACGACCACAACACGTAGCTCACCACGCCGGGGCAGCAGCCACCTGCGCCGCCGTGCCCCACGAAGCACCGCGTCCCCGACCGGCTAGGTCGTCCCGCGCCGGCCACCACCATTCGGATAGGAGAGGAGGCCCCGCCGCCGCCGCGGCCAGCCGGGCTTTGCCCACCAGCGAGTGCGGCAGCGGCGAGGAGAGAGCAGGAGGGGAGGGGGACTAGGACCGGCGGCGGCAAGGGTTTCGCCCCGTCGCTCGCGGGAGCTCCACTTTATAGCCATTACAAGTCAAGAAATGGAGAAAAAGCAAAACAGAAGTAGAGTTGCTTTTCGGAAAGTAAACAGTGAGGTGAGCGATGACTTGAGCCATCCGATGAAGGATCAAGGATGGAGATCAACCCACAAGAATGAAAAGCGAGCCTTTGGATGGCTGATCAATGGCTTCGGTGACATCTGGCATCCGGAAACAAGATAAGAACACTTCAAATTTTCATAGATGCATTGCTTGGTCTGACAACGAAGCGGATTAAGAATGATAGGACCTCAGAATGAAGGGGGGAAGTAATATATATATACCTGTCGTAGCTGATCCCAAACTTCGACATCTTGCTGGAGAGCGTCAGCGCCACCGTCGGCCTAAGGAGAGACATGGGCGGAGAGGCCAGAGTTGTTCCTTGGCTGGGGATTATTCCACGGGCTCAAAGATAACGGCAGGGAGGCACACGGGCAGGCAAATGGTCCAAACATGTACACGCCTACGCCCACCTGGTGCTCGGCCACCAAATGCCCTCACTCGTGCCCGGTCAGGCTACATTGTTGGTTTGCTACTATTTACCTTGGAAAGATTAAAAAGGAACAGAAATTTTTCGTCAAAGAAAGAATTCTTTATATAAACACATTACAGACGTTGATGCGCATATAGTCAAATATATTCATTCGGTCATTCCTATGAACATAGGCATGAATGCACATCCTATTTCTATGAGTAGATTGAGCTGGCGGATCTTGGTTTTGAGATTGATGATGTCACCACATGTGCCTCGCTATCCACAGAAATGTTGCCTCCTACTGAAAGAATATTCCACCTTGAAACCTGGAGTTTGATCCCTAAGAGTAAGCCACTCTTCTAACGATCCAAACACAGGTTGGATTTGAAAAATCATAAATTGCTATTCAGAAACTTTGCTAGGATGTAGGTCAAGTGTGTTACCCCTAGAGCATCTGAATCGTCTTTTCTTTATTAGAAAGAGAAAGACAAAAAAAAAAAAGCGCACATATATCTTGCTTCATGCTTTGGCAAAGGGAAGAAGGGACCAGCCAGCGAGAAGCAAAGGTATCCACCCACCCTCCTCGATCTGCAAGCATGTATGCACATCAAGTAAGGGACCGTGTGTACTCTCTACTTCTCTAGTTCGCCTCATACCTGCTTGTTGTCAACCTGCCTGGCAGAATTTCTGTCGAACAAGAAGATTGGAGGGCGCTTGCACTTGTGCTTAATTTGTCAACTTGCCTGCTCTTGTCTATCGTCAAGTCAAGGTACACGACGCACTTACTCTCTTTAGGCTCTAAATATCTAACTATTCTGCGAGACAGAACACTGCAATAGATACCGCTGCTTAATTAACAATAGTGGTGAAGCTCAAACATACATAACATGTTGTTGTTGTTGTATATCCAGGTTGTGTGGCAAATATCTTCGGTACGTATTGATGGGTTAGTCTTGTCGAATTTGCAGCTGCTTTTCTCTCTAGGTCGTCTTCTTCGACAGAGGAATACTTATACATCATGAGTGGTGCTGAGAAGGAGGTAATACTTTTTGCCTATTTTACCTTCACAAAAATAGTTACTACTACATCATGGTTTTGTTTAAGGGATCTGCTTCAGTACACCCTCTTGATATAATCGATGGAGGAGATTAAAATTAGCCAACAAAAAACGCCTTATATTTTGATACAGAGGTAGTAAGAAGGATGGTCAAACTAAAAATAATCAATTCATTTCTAAAAAATCAACCAATACATCAATCAGCCTGTACGTAACACTAATCTGTTTGACCCTATGTAAATAAATCCACTAAATACGGATAGCCCAGGCCAAATTTTCCCTGCCAAAAGAAAATGGATGGGCGGCGTGCAAGGGCAATCTCATGCCGAAAGTCATATTCTGAGCACGAGCTCAGATGGTCTCATTATCTCTCCCACCCAATCCCTTGTTGATTCGCACCGGTCGACGTACACGCCCGCGTATTCAAGTAGTATATGCATCTATATTCCTGACCGTGGCGCACGTACCTATACCATCATTAATGTGACGTCTCCCGTCACCTTTTTTTAGGGGTAAACCAAGATTTATTGGTCAAACTCACGAAGGAGAGGAATACAAAAGGATCATGTGGTTGTAACAACCAAACATGTCTTCCCTGATCAATAGAATACGAAAACTTGGCTGTCCTATCGGCATCAATATTTGTAGCACGACTCTCAAACGTGAAATTACAATTCACAAGGGCTGATCTATGCTTGATTACTCTAATGATAGAACCATAAGCTCCCTGAGTCCCCTTATCAATGTCATTGATGATCTGTTTCGAATCTGAAGGTACGGCAAAATTGTTTATATGAAGATATTCAGCCAAAGCTAGAGCCTCCCGGCAAGCTACTGCTTCCATGGTGGCGGCGTCGGCTATGCCTTGGATCACTAGCGCTGAACTTCCCATAAAAGTACCCTGGATATCCCTGCAAACAGCCGCTGCTGTGCCTCTGATTTAGTTCCTAGCAATGACTCCATCAACATGAATCTTGCAAAAACCCTGAGGTGGTGCTTTTGGCCTTGCTGCTCTTCTCGCTGATTGTACCGGTGTACTGGCTGGCTTCTTCGGTGGCATGTCTAGGTCATCAATAAACCTAGTAATGAATTGGTGTGTGGCGGATGGACTTTGGAAGATCTCCTCATGTATTGTTTTCCTTCTATTCCACCAAATAGCCCACAAAGTCACAGCAAGCCTTACAAAAGCAGAATGCGATAATGTGTCTATCATCGAGAAGATCCACTGTTTTGCACTCGGCTCAGTTGTCTCGCAGAGATGTTCCGCAAGTTCACCATCTACTAAGGCCCATGCACACCTAGCCATTGAGCACTCAAGAAGAGAATGACGCCATGAATCTCCCGCTCCACATAGACCACAAGTGTTCGATGGTGACATGTTCCTATGCGCCCTTACATCCTCTGTGCGAAGAGACTGTTTGGCGAGGTGCCAAAGGAATTGTCTGATCTTGCCTGGGACCTGGGTGTTGCAAAGATGCTTGCAAAATTCTCCGTCCCTGTCCATACTAGATGAACCAGCCTTTCGTCGATCCAAGCTCCCCTTCACAGTTTAGTTTGCACCATCATCCGGTAAGTAGACTTTACTGTATAGTTACCACTTTCTTCAAAGTTCGACACCCACATGTGTCCTCCATGTCAGCAGTGCATAGTGGCATTCTCATAATAGATGGTATATCAATAGGGAAGCATACTTCTTCCAAGTTGGCGATATTCCATGTGGCTGATGTGTGGTCAATGACTTCAGAAACTAGTTCTGTAGTGGTGTTGTTGTGTCTCCCATAGGGCCTCATCATCACATCTCTTGGTATCCAGTTGTCTCCCTAAATATTTGTCGTTGTTCCATTACCAAGTCGCCGAATAAGGCCTAGCTTCAGAATGTCCCTCCCCTCTATGATGGTGCACCATATCTGGATTGGGTGGCTCCCAAGGTCTGCATTCAAAATACACCCGTTCAATATTCTAGCACTAAAGCTATCTGTATTTTGTGAAATTCGCCATGCCTGCTCGGAGAATGTAACGATATGGGCCATCGCTCAAACATTCTGGACCAACGACAAACGGTAACGATATAGGCTCCCAAGGTCTGCAATCTCTCACAAAGAACGGCAGACAACATGCGCCACCTGGCTGCAAACAAGCTTTTAATGCGGTACAGGTTCTACTCCACCTATGTTTCTTTACACACCAGAGGCTCACCCAATCCAGCAACCCCCAGGTGCGTCATGACTGAAACACAGAAGCTCACCCAGTTCAACATATGCTTGACATCACACTCATAATCGCAACCTCCATCGTGAAATTCTGGTTCGAACACATGAACAAAATAAATAACTTGTATAGCGAACACGAATAACACGCATAAATATTTTTCATTGCAGCTTAGCCTGCAAGCTGCATAACAGTGAGTATCTTCCTCGGCGGGCACCCCCAATCATACGTAGAAATTTAGAGGACACCGACACAAAACTTTCGACTGTCTCTCCTCGCACCAGGACACCGGCCAGCATCACACTCTCAAAATGGTTATTAACTCAAAGGGCATGTCAGACAAATTAGTCCGGTATGTCATATCAAATGTCAGAACATCGCCGAAGAATGTGTATTGCAGCCGATTGCCACCTTTTGCCCACATTAAGATCTTTATCTGGCCCTCGTTATCTGGTAAGTGAAATATGGATCCTTTGGACCCAATTCAATGAACACCTTCATTGTCACCATCGTCGGCCTGCTCTCGACTTATCTTTCCACATAAATTCCTTAGCAACATCTTTGTTTTTTTTCGAAAAGGGGGGTATTCCTGGCCTCTGCATCAAAACGATGCATACGGCCACCTTTATTACCAAGCATATCAGTTCGACGGTAGTCTTAAAGTCTCAATAAAGTACAAAATATGCTCACAAAGAGCTAAAGAACAAAAATAAAGCCACAACCGGCTAGCAAGATAAAGATAGGAAAACTAATTGCCTATCCTATTACATGACCGTCATCCAAACCAGTTGAAAATATCCTGTGCTACCATCTCCCATCGGATAGATCCAGTAACCAAACGCTCCCTGGCCTCATGCGGATCAACGCAGTGGCTCGGAAGATAACCTGCAAAAGAATGAGTATTTGTTGTTCTGTTAAAGACCAAATCATTTCTGCAATTCCAGATAGCCCATAATAAAGCACATACACCTACGCGAACGTGTCTCGCTGTTTGCGGCTCAACCCCATCAAGCCACGTCCTAAATAACGTGTTGATATTATTCGGAGGAGTAATATTAAAGGCTATGTGCACAGACTGCCAAAGAATTTTTGCCAAGGGGCAATCAAGAAAGAGGTGTTTGATGGATTCATCCCGATCACAAAAGCTACATCTAGTGGATCCATTCCAGTTGCGTTTTATCAAGTTATCCTTAGTTAAAATGACCTGTTCGTGTACAAACCACATAAACACTTTAACTCTCAAGGGTACTTTGACATGCCAAACATGTTTCGAATTAGGAATAGAGCTAGAATTAATAACATCCAAATACATGGATTTAACCGTAAACTCTCCATTCCTAGTTAGCTTCCAACACAACTGATCGGGTTGTTGAGTTAGTTGAACATACATCAATCTTCTCACAAGATGGAGCCAAACTTCCCAACGGTTTTCGGCTAGCGCTCTCCTTAAGTGAATATTAAGAGGCGTGGACTGACATATTGTCTCAATGGTTGCATCTCTCCGTTGAACAATGCTATAGAGAGAAGGATATTGAAGCGCGAGGGGCGTATCCCCTAGCCATGTATCCTCCCAGAATCTCGTAGAAGTACCGTTCCCAATAACAAACTTTGTCCGATTAAAAAAGACTGATTTAACTCTGATCAGTCCTTTCCAGAAAGGCGAATCCATCGGCCTCACTGTCACCTGGGATAAAGTTTTGGAATGAAGGTATTTATTACGCAGAATCTGTACCTATGTAGCCCCGGTCTCACTAGATAGCTTATACAGCCACTTGCTGAGAAGACATTGTTCTTCACCTCAAGATTTTCGATACCGAGACCCCCTTGGTCCTTCGATCGACAAATAATGTCCTATTTAGTGAGTCTATACTTCCTCTAGAGATCATCACTTTGCCAGAAGAAGTGGGACCGATAGAAATCAAGTCTTTTCCGAACTCCAACTGGTACCTCGAAAAAAGACAGAAGAAACATGGGCATGCTTGTGAGAACCGAATTAATGAGAATTAAACAGCCTCCAAATGACATCAGTTTGCCCTTCTAGCATCTCAGTTTCTTCTCAAAACTATCATCAATGCTCTTCCATTCTCTGTTTGTTAGCTTACGATGGTGAATTGGTATACCGAAATAAGTGAAAGGTAAAGCCCCCAATTCACATCCAAACAATTGCTTATATGCCTCTTGTTCCTCATTGGCTCTTCCGAAACAGAACAATTCGCTCTTGTGGAAATTAATCTTTAATCCGGTCAATTGTTCAAATAAGCATAACACCAGCTTCATGTTTCTCGATTTTGCCAAGTCATGCTCCATAAAGATGATAGTATCATAGTATCATCAGCGTACTCTAGGACAGATACACCTCCATCAACTAGATGATGTACCAGACTGCCTACTTGACCAGCATCCTTGGCCCTTCCTATTAGAATCGTCAACATGTCAACTAGAATGTTGAATAGAATAGGTGACATCAGATCTCCTTGTCTCAGGCCTTTATGTGTTTGAAAATAGTGACCTATGTCATTATTTACTCTAATTCCAACACTCCCTTTTTGCGTGAAAGACTCTACCTATTGTCTCCAGGCTTGTTCAAAGCCTTTCATATGCAAGGCCTGTTGAAGAAATGACCATTTGACTTTGTCATACGCCTTTTCGAAATCCACTTTCAAAACAACCCCGTCTAGTTTTTTCGTATGAATTTCATGGAGCGTTTCATGAAGGACCACAACCCCTTCTAGGATGTTTCTGTCCGGCATGAAAGCAGTTTTGGGACGGCTGCACTACAGAGTGCACAATCTGCGTGAGTCTATTTGTGCCAACCTTGGTGAAGATTTTGAAACTTACGTTAAGAAGGCAGATCCGCCTAAACTACTCAATTCGCACGGCCTTTGTTTTCTTAGGAAGCAAAGTAATAGTTCCAAAATTCAGATGAAACAACTGAAGTTGTCTAGAGAATAAATCATGGAACATCGGCAGCAAGTCCCCCTTAATAATATGCCAGCATTTTTTATAAAACTCCGCCGGAAATCCATCCGGCCCCGGAGCTTTAGTGTTCTTCATCTGAGAAATAGCTTCAAACACATCTTTCTCCGAGAACGCTGCAGTCAAAATATCGTTCCCATCCGCAGCTAGTTGAGGGACATCCTCAATCCTCAACTCATCCAGGGACACAAAATTATCCTCCGGCGGCCCAAAAGGCTGCTTATAGTAGTTGGTAATGTATAACTTTAGGTTTTCCTGCCCTAAGATCGTCCCCTCATCTTGCTCAAGCTGAAAGATTCTTTTCTTTCTATGTTTGCCGTTAGCTATCATATGAAAGAATTGAGTATTGGCATCCCCTTGAACAACTTTGTGAACCTTAGCCCGCAATGCCCACTTCAATTCCTCTTCTCGCAGGAGTTCTTTCAATCTCATTTCCGCATCTACTTTAGCATGAAGTTCCGTGGATTCTAGGAGTGTGGACTCGGCTTTTACATCTAAGGCCTGAATAAGAGTAAGGAGTATTTCTTTTTCAACCTTATAAATCCCACTAAGATGCTTAGCCCACCCACGCAAGAAACTTCTCAAATGTCTTATCTTATTCTGCCATCTCTCAATAGAAGTCCCCCTTCCTACCTCTTTAGTCCATTCCCTGGCTATTAGGTCGAAGAAACCTTCTCTCTCAAACCACGCTAATTCGAAAGAGAAGGTCCCCACATGCGTTGCCTCACCAGTCAACCAGTAAAGGGGCGTGGTCCAAGATACCGCGCGATAACGCCTGGACTGTTACCAGAGGAAACTTCTGTTCCCAGTCAACACTTGCGAGGACACGATCTAGCTTCTCAAACGTAGGGGTGGGCAAGGTATTAGCCCATGTGAATTTTCTACCAGAAAGCTCTATCTCTCTCAGATCCAAGCTTTCAATAATGGTATTAAACATGAACGACCACCTCCCGTCAAAATTATCATTGTTCTTTTCGTCTCTCCGTCTAATAATATTGAAGTCGCCCCCAACTAAGATTGGAAGCTGCTCAGACCCGCAAATACGAACCAGATCTGCCAAAAAATCTGGTTTGAGTTCTGGCTGTGTGGCCCCATATACCGCCACCAATGCCCAATTAAACCCATCGGTCTTTGATCTGACCCGGAACTTGACAGCGAAATCTCCAATAACCAGACTACGGACTTCCAAAGTCTCGCATCTAACCCCAAGTAAAATCCCGCCTGATCTTCCTCTCGGGGGTAGGCAATGCCAATCAAACTCGGCACCTCCCGATAACGTATTTAGGAATTGTGGGGAGAAATTACCCCTGCCTGTTTCAGACAGGGCGATAAAATCCAAACTATGATCAATAGAAGCATCTGCTAGAAATCTTCTTTTAGCCAAGTCTCTCAGACCTCTGTTATTCCAAAAAATTCCTATCATAACTCATCATGAAATTTTTTGGTTGTACGGATCCTAGCACTTCTACGCACAGCCGACGCTAGATAAATCTTGCGCTTCAACTTACGCTTTGGCTTGTTGTGATCCTCCACCTGGTCCTCATAACCAGGTTCCGTGGACCGAACACTATGATCCTCAATGGGTTCACTATCCCCAAGAGGTATAGAGTCGTCATTCTCAGGAAGGGATGGGGCAATATCTGCACAGAGAGTGTCTAACACCCTGACTCCCAACGCATCAATATCGGAATCGTTCATAGGTTTAACAGCTGCTAAGTTACGAATCATATCTAAAGTGCAATCCGCTTCAAGATCCAAGAGATCATTAACAGAATTAGAGATTTCACTATCATTACTACCTAGTGAAAATCCTAACTGATTTGCATTATAAATAATTTCATCATTAGAAAAATGCAGAATGGAGTTGGAAGTGTTGACCGACATACCAGTAGTGACCTCAATATCACGAAGCTTGGCCGCCCACTTGGCACACCTCAGCTACATGTCATCAACATCCGGCTGGTCCTGGAAACGGGAGCTCATCCGCCGCCCCTCAGAAACAGGATCCAGGATGCCTCCAAACGCGATGACCTCCTCCCGAGTGGCCCCGTTAGGGACGAGGCCTCCAGGCCCACCCCCAACACGCGGCCAGGCTATATCACCCAGAGAGGCGCCAAGAGCCGCAGGCACCGGCACTGGCGAGCGCGGGGAAGGACAGCGCTGGGCCACCTGCCCACGCTCCCCAGCTGACGCCGCAGGCGCGGCCGCCCCGATAATTGCAGGAGAGAAAGGAGCCGAGGCCTCCTACCGCGTCCCTCGCCCTACCACTGCAGGAGAGGAGGGGGCCGAGGCCTCCGGCCCGGGCCCCCCACCCAAAGCGGTCATGTCGCCGATCGGCAACACAAACACCTCCACCGCAGTCCTCATATGTGGCAAAACATCGGAATGAGAGGGGGAACGAGGGGCCACCTGCCCACGATCCTCCCCCCCCCCCCTCGACCGACGTCAACAGAGAGGGGGAGCAAGGGGCCACCTGCCCACGATCCTCCCCCCCCCCCCCTCGACCGAAGTCATCAAAGGAGCAGACGTCTCCATGCTCCCATCGATAGGACCATCAGCCACTACGAAATCCAAGGGAGGAAGCGTGCACTCTAGCACGCCATGAGATTCCACTCGATTGCTCCATAACCTAGGAGGAGCAGAAGCTGGCTCGAACGAACCGAATCTCAGAGTGCTCATCGGCACCGTAGTCGAAGAAGCAGCCCAGTCCCGGGCGTCTGCGATGTAGCACTCGGGCCGTTCGATGACTCATGCCCAACATCATCCCCTCGCACTTCCGTGTGACCTGATCCATCATTTCTATCATGCATATCCACATTCATCCCAGCCAAAGCCTCAGCAAAAAGATCTATATCCTCAAACTCGATCTCAAGGTTAAAGACCTGGCCCTTATAAGTCCACTTAACCACGTCAGGCACGAACTCGATATCGAGAACACTCACCAACAGTCGGGCCACCCTGTTAGCTCGGGTGAAGGCCATGTCCACCTTCTCAGTTTTCCTGACCAGAATCCCCAAGCTAGCAGCAACCCGAGCATCCTGAAGCGGCTTGGATGGAGCACCTAAGATTCGCAACCAAACCTGAGTGAGGGGCTTGCCCTGCGGCTCAACTCTCTTCCACTCATGGAACTCGAGGATGCACTCTGTGCCAGGAACTCTACACAACCCAAAGCTCAGAAGACGCTCCAAGTCCTCTGTTGTAGGGAAATCAACCTTATACGTGTTGGCCTCGAGAGGAGAGAGCTCCCACTGAAAATCACCTGGAGCTAACTCACTGAGCCTGTGAATAATCTGCGCCTCAGACACATCACCCTTCGTGACCTTTACAATCCCCGTGGTTGTGCTCTGGGTTTCCTCTGATATCTCCCTCGCACTAGGAGACTCAAAGAACATCAGCTCAGCACAATAGACTCCATAGATGGTAATACTCGGCAACTGATCACGAAGAATGGGGCACTCCCCCGTGTCATGCGCTGGCTTGAGACATGTATCACATAACTCAGTCACGCACTCATCAATAAAGTAGCCCTTCTCTCCACACCGGTAGCAAAATATCTTTTCCTTTTTACGAGCCCACTTGGAAGCTCTGTCCGCATCAGACTTGTCGGCGGCCTGGCTGCACCTGTAAGCACAGGCTCAGTCACAGGTACGTTAGCGTTAGTCAGTGCCGTCACCACCTCTAGAACCTGACCGGACAAATCTAACGCCTGTCCAGAAACAACCACCTCCGAGGACGCCATCAGCTCCACAACGATAGGCGGTGGAGGTTGGCGGTAACGGTCCGACCACCGCGACCACCATGATGACCTCTGTAGCCGCCTCTCTGCCGGTAATCTGGGCCAGATGCCCCCTCAACAAAGCCTCCAGGGGGACCGTAAAAACGTCTTTCTGCATTGCCATCACTCTGCCAAGCATACCCACGCCCGCCTCCCGTCGACGAGGAACCACGATGTTGGCCTTCCCCGTAGACATCGTACCCATCATCGTCCCAACGCACGCGCGGAGGAGCCCGACCAGCATACCCGCCACCGGCAACACTGGCAGGGTCGGCCCCTCGACCTCCCGCAGGATTAGCACCGTCCGGTGCCCTTGGTTGTCCATCCCGCACCACCTACTGCTGCTGCACTTGATGCTGCTGCTGGACGTGCTGCGAAGGCTGAGGCGGCCAGTGCTGAGGAAGCCCGGACGGAGACGGCCCAGCCCTAGCGGGCGGCGGTGCGGCCTTGGGCAGGGGCGGCGTAGCCTTGGGCAATGGAGGCGCGGCCCTGGCCGGCGGCGGCGGGGCAGGCTTCGGCGCCGAAGGCGGCGGCTTTTGCGGAGGCGGCGGCTTTTGCGACGGGGGCACAGGTTTGCGCGGCGGCGGCAATCCCCTCCCGCGACCCGCCATGATCTCCAAAGCGATCGAGCGAAGCGGAGGAATCCTCTTGAGAAAAAGGGTTTCCCCCCGCTTTGTATTACAAAGCTATCCGATACAACCAACGATAGGTGCTGGGGCGGAAGCAGCACAAACCACGCCCAAAAGATAAGAAAGAGAAAAAAGAAAAGAAAAAAATGCCGATAACGGCGGATCGACAAAGACGACGGAGCCTCGTGACCGCTGCTTCCACCGGAGATCGTCCCCCAAGCTCCGAGACTCCGAAGCGCCGGTATCAATCAGCACCTCCACGAAGGGATGCGACGATGACGACGCTGCTGCCAAGGGTTTCCCCGGTACACGGCGAGGAAAGAGGAAGGGTAGCCCCGATGCCCTCCAGGAAGGTCCAATGGCACCCTCAGGCGCCACCGCATCGGTGTCGGCCAAGCCAACAGGGATTTCTCCCCACCCCATCCTCCACCTCTGGGACTCTGGTGCTCGCCACCAAACTGACCACCACCCTGTGCACACGGACACGAAGCATCCCACGCTGTCTCACCACGGCACCGCGGAGATGGCCTGCACAACGAAGAAGGGGAGCCGGGACTAGGGCAGCAGCACCGTCAGCATACTGGAGGGCCCCACCTCCACCGTCCACGACGGTAGCCGACCGGACGCCAAAGCGGGAGCTTGCCGGGCCCGTGGCCCCACAGGCCCGGCCAGGCCCTTAGAGGCCCGGACAACTCCCGCCTCCGCGCCGCAGCAGGCATGCCGTCGGCGTCGCTGCCCCCCGTCCGAGCTGCTCCACCACCTCACCACACAGATGACGACGAAGCCACGCCGGGGGCCGACCCGCTAGGACCCAGATGGAGCCCCCGGGCCCCGATCTGGGCCGGGGGCGCACCACCGGCCAACCAACGCCACCACGCCGTCTCGCCGCCAAGGGGCCGCGTCACCACCGAGCGAGCCGCCGGCCACCGCGCCGGGAGGCCGGGCCGTCATCAGGCCGAGGGGCACCGCCGCCGCCTCCACGCCCCGGGCAGGGAGCCGCGCGCGCAGGGACAGGCAGGCCCCACCGCCGCCAACACCACCCAGCCCGTGCCGGGGATGCCGGTCGGCGGCGGCAGGTAGGGAAGGCGCGACGAGGGCGGACGAAGCAGATCCGGGGGAAGGGGGGAGGGGGAGGGGAAGGGGGTGGGGGCGGCCGGCAACCGGCGGCGACGGCGGGGCTAGGACGGCCGCCGGCGACGGGGGGAGGGGGAAGGAACCCTAGGTCGGGGGAGCGGGGGAGCGGGGCGGAGGAATCCTCTTAGCACGACCCCGAAGCAGTTTAGGAAACCCCGGCCTAGCGATCCGTCTGATCGCGATTGCAGTACGTGCATGGGAGGACACAGAGTCCACACCGGCACATGCAAAGGGTCATGGGCCACGGTGCTCACGTCTGGCCTCTAGGTTACGAATTGGGCCTCATACCCAGTCCGCCCCAGCCCAAGACTCGGCGCAACGAACTCCAGCCCAACATCGGCACACATCTGGTTCAAACGCACGCAACGCGCTGCCCGGATCTCGCCTGGACCGACGGCCGGCGGCGGCGTGCGTACCTTCGCCGGAATCACTTTCTTTTTCTTTTTTCGGGTGACCTTCGTCCACCCATCTGCCGGAAAGAAATCCGATAAGGTGACATGTGGTAAACTTACCTTGGGGAGGGGTCCTTTCCACGGCTTGATTGCCAACGCCGCAGGTTTGCAGCCCGCCGCCGGTCTTGGCGCGGAGCTCCTCTTGTCCTTGCGCCTCTCTCCCGGCATGATCTGGAATGAAGGCGCAACAGCATCTGCCGCCAACGACGACAAAGACACGTTCTTCATTGGCTCTTTGGCTGCAGCCGAGTGACGATCCTCAGACTCCTCTTCTTCGTCAACAACAAGCATCCAGAACCTTCCTCCAATATCCCTGGATTCGGTCTCGTGATTTGATGCTCCGAAGTAGTTAGATCAACGATCTCGATCTGCTCCTCCCCGCTAGAAGAAACCTGCAAGCGATCCAACACAAGTACCGTCCGGCCAGAATGTCGTGCTCCTCATCCCTCACCATCGTCCATCTTGACAAGGAGTGCTCGTACACGAAGCCATCCCGCCAGATCTCGACCCTCCGGTCATCTTTGAAACGGATCCTCCATCGCACTGAATCCAATGGTCTGGCGGCCGGAGCCTGATCCAGATCCGAGTCGGACTCGGAATCACCACATTCGGGCGGCGCCGGTGACGGCGGCAAGGCAGCCACAACCTCACCCCCACGCGCCGGCTTGATTAGCGGAGGTGGTTCCGGCGGCGGCGGCACGGCCGCCACCCCCTCTCCTTCCCCCTCACACGCCATCACCATCCTACACATATGGCACAATCGTCCTCTGTGTGACCTAGCGGTGGTGCTCGTCTCGCCATCTTTGTGAATCACACTCCATTGATCTGAAGAAACTCCCGATAATGTTGTATACTTTGCTAGGTTTACGTTGTTCTACCTCAACTACTTAATCAAGTCAGAGCTGTGGACATCAATGTACTTGTGGGATGCCAGTGCAGTCTCTCCAAAATTTGGCGAAAGCGAGTGGTTGTGCTTTTCTCTGTACTCAGCAATTTACCAGCCATTGACCTATGTCCTTAGCAATCTTACCAACGGCGGGCACTCGCAGCGGCAGGACCTTGTGTTTCCCACGCCAGATTTACCCTGGAGGGCAGGACAATATGTTAACAGTTTCATTGAAGCTATAAACATGTGAACACGTATTATGATGGTTACTCACCGAGCATCCGCACAAGATGTCCTGCATGCATTTTGTTCTCTCACAAAGTTATAAACATCCGCACATTCAATCCGCCTTTTCCATACCGAATTGTAAGACCTTTTTTTCCCATGAATATAAGTCGTAGAAACTGCACGCCTCTCCTACCGAGCGGAAACTAGTCCCTAATGTGGGCACCGTCACAATTTCTGTATGGTTCTCCACAAAACCGCTCACTACTTTCTCAAAAGCAGTCGACATGATGTCCTGCAAGGTGCCGTTGCACCTATCCTCACCCTGCATTTCAACTGTCTTGAAATAGGCTTTTGACCCGCTATGTTGATATAGCAACCACCCGATACAATAGAGATCCCAATGCTAGGGCAGACATCACAAGTACTCCCAAGAGAAATAGAAGAGAAAGTAAAAGAAACTAATGATAACAGAGTTGGATCGACGGAAACGATGATGATCCGCAATCGCTGCGCCATTTGGAGATTTCCACCACACTCCTAGCACTTTGGACCAACGCATACGAAGCAACACCTTCGGGAAGGAGTGCGACGATGGCGACGTTGCAGCCTGGTCCTAGGGTTACCCCAGGTACGCGGAGGGGCGTGGGTGAGCGAGATACCCGACGCCCTTCAAGAAGCAATGACGGCGCCTACGGGCGTCGCCGAGTCGATGGTGGCCAAGCCGACAGGGATTTCTCCCGTCCGCCACACACCCACCACCCCAACCGTCGCGCTCCACAAAACTTACCGCCCACCAACATGCGCCACCACGGTTGGAGTCACCACCGCCATCTCACCATGAAGAGCAAAGCGGGACCTACGGGTCTGAGAGGGAGCAGCCGGGAACGAGGACCGGCTGAGTCAGCAGCCACGCAGGAGAGGACAACCTCCATTGCCATCGACGGTCACCGACCGGATGCAGCAAGACGAGCACACCAGGAACGTAAGCCCGGCCGAGCTAGAAATGGCTCGTGAAGCTCCCGTCGCCATGCTGCAGTGGGCACGTGTCGAGTCAGGCCCGCCCAGACCCAGATGGGGCCCCAAAGGGCCCAGATCTAGGCCCGAAGGGCGCCGCCGCGAACCGCCGCGTCAGCCCGCAGCCAAGTGGTCGCGCCACCACCTCCTCACCACCCGGAGCTGTGCCGCCCGAGGCAGCGCGCCGCTGCCGAACCGCTACTGCCCGTGGTGCACCGCCACGCGCCCGTGCAAGGGAAGGACCACCCGCGACCGCCGGGAGCCCGAAGCCGGACCCCAGCTGCCGCCCACGCCGCCAGGATGAATATCCGGCCGACGCTGGTCCGCAAGTAGAGGAAGGAGGGACCCAGCCGCCGCCCGCGTTGGCCGGGTTTCGCCCAGCAGCGACTTGGGGCAGCGGCAAGGGAGGAAGAGGCTGGACGGGAGGGGGCTGGGGGCCGACGGCGAGGGTTCCCCCGTCCGCCCGCAGGAGCGGCGCGGGGGAGGAGGGGAAAAGAGATCCAGTGTCGGATAGATCCCGATTCAAGATCTGATTGCAGATGGCTCTGCATTTCAACTGAAAGAACATACACAGCAAAATGTCACTGAAAGAGCACACAGCAAAATTTAAACCCACAACTGTCAAACATCAACTCTCATACAGAGCCATCTGCAATACAGCGACGTGCTCGAGCGGCTAGCAGTTGTCCAGCTCCATCTGCAACTGATCAAAATTTAAACCCGACAACTGTCAAACAGCAACTCCGCAATAATCATTGAAATACAGCGACGAGCTCCAGCGGCTAGCCGCGCTATGGTTGGCACCAGCGGCAAGCTATTTTTTTTGTTCTTTCTGTCCGGACGTACGCAGTGTAAATGTATCGATTCCTTCTTGTATAGACGGACTTGCAAACATACGAGTACCACGGCCTCGATCGTGTCGTGTGGGCTTGATCTTGGGTTGCGGTCGACCAATGCATCAGTTTGATCTGGATAGTAAAAGACAACATTACCTTCTTTTTTCAATTTTTAATTGATGAAAGGGGGTGTACTGAAGCGGATCCCTGTCTATAATGGTAGGCTTTCCAAAAAAAAGTGTAGGCTGTAGAGGCATGCAAATAAAAACAAAGACCATATTTCCCGCAAAAAAAAAACAAAAAAAACAAAGACCATATGTGTAGACGCTTACATAACACAATGTGCACGTAGAAATAAAAGTTTATGTGATTCAAACCATCGCTTGTTCAAATACCGTTTCAGTACTTCAGAGATGCACCCCCTGATTTATTATTTACTACTCATATATATGCTGGAGGGTATGCGTTATGTACATGTTAAAGTAAGTGAAATGATGTACTCAAATTTGTTTAGTTATAATCAAATGATCTAGCCCTTTGACTTCGCCGGACGGGGTTTGACCGATGGACCTTTTCACCGGTTTGTCATAGCCCAGCCTATAGCTACATCCTCGAACACGGTCCGGGCCCAACTCACCCCAAGATTCCCTCCGTGTCGGCCCGACGTGGCTGTTTCCCACCTCCGTGACACGGCGGCAGCAACGCCTGTGAGGGGGGGGGGGGCACACCCCGGAGCCGTGTGCCGGGTGCTTGCGCCTGCCACCACGCTTCCACACGCGTAGGAGGGCCCACCGCAAGACCTGGCTGCATTGCTACCCCCAGGTGCCCCGTCCCATCTAAACCTGATTCCCTCTGTGTCGGTCGTTTCCCCCCTCCATGACACGGCGACAGCGACGTCCGGGGGGGGGGGGGGGCATCGATATATAATTGAGGTATGTTTTTTTTAGATAAGGCACATTTAAGTGGTAAAAAAAGAAAAATAAATAAATAAGAGAAAATAAATAAAATAGGAAAAAATAGCACAAAATCTATGCCGACGGCAACCGTTAGCTCCGTCGACGTAGGTCTGACGCCATCAAACGGTCGCCGCTCAATGGGTAGCCGGGCCCACAGCTATGCCAATGGCCCGACCTATGCCGACGACCACCGTAGGCGTACAGCCAGCGCTCCCGACGGCCGCGATATGCTGACGGCCCCCGTCGGCATAGGTGGACATATGCTGACGGCTTATCTATGCCTACGGCTAGACCTAGGCCGTCGGGATATATCCATGTATGCCGACGGGGGCCGTCGGCATAGATTAGGCCGCCGACAATTAGGCAAATTCTGGTAGTGGGCCATTTGCCAAGAAAACGTAAACTAACAAAGGTGTTCTAACTTGTATACTTTACTTCAGATGTTCAGAGCCAAAAATGTTCGTCAAGCTGCAGAAGAGATGTTCAAAATAATTCAGCTCAGGGGCCGCATATTCTATTTTGATGGTTGGAATGGATTTGGGGCCTCTGCTGTTCTTGGATACATGGCGGCAATGCTTCCATCCAGGAGAACCATTCCGGAACTATGCTTTGACAGAATAATTTGCATAGATTGCTCAGAGTGGAAAAACAGAAGAGCGGTGCAGAGAGCAATTGCAGAGGAACTGAAACTTGACCACTCTGTAATGGCTATTCTAGTTAAGCAAGATGAAGAGGATGATTTTAAGGGAATTGGTGAAAGCTCGAGGAATGAGATAGGCAGTGTTGCACAAGTGATTGAGCAAACCCTGACTGGCACCAAATTTATGATGTTTTTTCTCAATGGAAGTGATGACGAGGTTGACGTTGGTTCGTTTGGCATTCCTCTTACGAGGTTTGGTAAAAACATGATGATATGGACCTTCAACAAGAGCTGCTTGAGAATGCATCACCTTGTTGATCCCCTTGCGATATCAAGCAATCTAAGATATACTCACGTTTTCATATATTCGACTTGGGAACTTAGTTCATTAGCAGCTTCAGATTTTCAAGGACTACTGCATCAACAAGGTGCCACCGTAGTTGCTCGAAGTCCATCTATGCTAGACATCAACCGTACAATGGTTACAGAATGTTGCCTCTATGGGTTATTTCTTCATTGTAATTTCCACATCGCCACCAAAAATGATTGGATCTCTCATGCTTCCAACTATTGGATATGTGATGAAATCATACAAGGGGAGAAAGCAAGGGATGTTAGTAACACACTGCATGGAGAGATAAATTGGGAGTGTGGTGCTTCTTTGATTGATGAGGTGCTTAAAAAGTACATGAAATATTTGAAGCCTTCTTTTCTGGTAGTTAAAGATGATGATGTCTATAAGGAAGGGTCATACTGTTGGATTTCAGTGACATCAAAAAATACAGAAATAAGTGGTATGCAAACTATACCTGCAACGACGTCATCTTTCTTTTTGGCATTTGAAAGATTCGATCACCCACCAACTCTGCAAAAGGGCTTCTTTCAACATTCTAACAAGCTTGGTGTGCTAGTTCTCTGTTTTTGTGCCTTCAATTTTGCATCACCTCCTTTTCACCATTGTCAGAACCTCAGATTCCTTGGATTGGACCACTGTACACGTAGCAATACATGTGAGGCAGATAATCATCAAGAGTGGGCATGCTTGTATAATCTTTTGGTGCTGGACCTACGCTACACAGACTGGGATAATATCTTATCTGAGGAGAAAATGGATCTCATGAAAAACATCACAGAACTAAATATAGAAGGAGTCAGATGTTGGCGGTACACAGCTCAGTTACAAGGGAGGTTGCCTAACCTTGAGAGGCTCCGAATATTCAAACCAACCTGTCAGTGTGAGACATCTGATGAAGTCGATAACTCCTTTTTAGATAAGAAAAATATGGAGATACTGGATTTTTCAGGCAACTCTGACATGAAAACTCTTCCAACAAGCCTGTCAAAGGCGACTAGGCTTCAGATGCTCATAATTGATGGTTGTGATGGACTAGAAAGCATTGTTGCCCCTGGTCTGCTTCCTCCTTCTCTCAAGTCCTTTAGCTTTGATGGCTATGGGCCGGCTTGCCAGAGGACATCAACTTTTGAGCTACCTCCAAAACATCTCCGTTCACCTCCAGATGAAGAGAAGAAGGATACCACTACATCCAAGATCTCCCTGGCAGGCTGCACACAATTGGATAATCTGTTTTTGCGTGGGCTACCCAACCTCGTGGAACTGGACCTCTCAGGAACTGCGATCAAGAAACTTGACTTCAAGACTATGGTGGTGCAAGTCCCAAGGCTCAAGCGGCTATTTCTTATAGGATGCAAGGACCTTCGTGCAATCATTTCTTTGGAGAAGACTGATCATCTGGAGTTAGTGTGCATAGACACGCGAGCTGGAATCGTGTGTCTGTATCCTTCCATTGACAAGCATAAACCCTTCCAGTTGCAGGTGCATGCTGTCCTTGCGGATGCGAGGATTACTCACTCCTTGAGGGAACTTGGATGGGGTCCAAAGAAAGATGTAAATTTCAATATCCACATCACCTCCTCGCCTGTTCAATTTGAAGCAACTAGCAAGGATAAAGTTGGTCCAAGTGATCAAGAGAACCGTCTAGCAAGCTGGTACGGTGATGTCCTGAGCATGGTTGGTGAACCCCTAGTACAGGTTTTTCTGCAACCAGCAGCGACTCCAAAGTTGGATCGACATATAGAGATTTCTCAAGGGAGCTGCTACGTGGAGAGCCATCTGAAGGAAGCAGTACATTCATTCATGGGAGCTTATGTTGAATCCCTGCACTTGCATGACGTCTCCACGCGTGCTATTATTCCTCAAGGTATTAATCCGTGGAAAGACCTTAGGTGGTGTTGCGTGGAGAGGTGCCCCAAGTTGAATGCCTGCTTCCCTTTGAGTTCAGCAGAGAATATGATAGTTAGGCAGATGTCCCGTTGGTTCATGAAAAAAGATGAACCCAAATCCTTTAGTAATCTGCAGCACCTACACTTGTGCTTTTGCCCCAGCCTCCAGTTCGTGCTCCCGGTATGGTTCGGGTCCTTGCCCAGCTTGGAAACCCTCCACATCATCCATTGTGGTGATGTCAGCCATGTCTTCGTGCAGGACATAGGACGAAAACACCCCAGTACTTTGGTATGCCCGAAGCTGACCACCATCCACCTGCACGACCTCCCAAAGCTGCAGAATATATGCAGGGTCGGTTTGTTGGCACCAAATCTCCAGACCATCAATATCAAGGGGTGTTGGAGCCTGCACCGGCTGCCATCTGTGAGGGGCAGACGCCTAGGCGGGAAGAAGCCGACCATCGAGATCGAGAAGGACGTGTGGGACGCCCTGGAGTGGGACGCCGACCACCACCCCGACCAATTTGAGGCGCCGGTCCACTCGCGCTACTACAAGGAGAAGCTGCCCAGGGTCTCCGTACTCAGGTACTAATTATATACGCAAATGGCTTATATATGAGTCCATCTGTCACTTCTCCTGATTGCATTTGGTTACTGACCATCTTGTTTTTCTGTGTCTCTCATGTCGCCTAGGTGAAGAACTTTGCACTGTGGTGTTCCCTCCATCTCAATGTGGACGTCTCTACACTCTGGTGTGCCCTCCGTTGTTGCTGCTGCTGGATCATGCGTTTGGTTTGCTTTCTGTGCCTGCTTGGATTGGTATTAGCCTTATTAGGTGCGAGCTTATGGTGGCTCTCACCGTTTATTATTGGACGCGTCTAGGGAGCAGCCGGGTGCTCCCTAGCGTTTCCTGGCAGCCACCCCAAATAGAGTAGGTTTCTGTCCACCTTTCCTGGCAGCCACCCCAGGATAGGAAAGCACCTGGTCCCGCCTCCCGATCAACCATCGAGCAGTCAAACCACCTGGTCCCCTTCGCCCGATCCCTCCCCCACCCCTGTGCATCTTCTTTTCCCCTTCTTTTCTCCCCTCACCTAACCCGCAGCCCCATCTTCTTCTCCCCCAAGCCACAAAGGACAGCAAGCCCCTTCCCCTCACCTCTTCCAGATCCAGAAAACCTTCACAGCCCTCCAATGGCGGCACCATTATTATTTCTTCTCTAGGCAAAATCAAGGTGCCTCCTTCCTGATTGCCTTGCAAAAGACAAAAAAATCAAGGCAAAAAGGTCAGATTTTAGCTCACTTCCAGATCCCCCTCCTCTTTCCCCATGATTTGTACAAGGCTGTAGTTGTGCAAAACATTGTGTAAAAAAGATGTGATGTTGAGCATGTTTAGTTTGATGTTTAGGCAAGTTTCAGCCCCCTGGTTTGGGCAAATTTAGTAGTGTGGTGCACCCTAAGTGATGGTTCTTGCCGGTTTTCAAATTCTGTTTGCAGATCTGTTGCATATGAACACATTTGTAATCTGTAGACAAAAACAGGAGGATGAAAACAAGTGCTATGATGATTATGATCTATTTTCCGATGTGTTCCAGTTCTATTAATTGCTTATGAAAATGTTATTGGCAAATTAGACATTCTGTTTTGAGCAAGAACAGTGCTATAATGAGGCAACTAACTATATGTATGCACACAGCTTTTTGAAACTTATAAGACAACACTGGAAGAAGCTAATGATGTCAAGGCAACTCTGGAAGAAGCTAGAAAAAGATTCCTCTTGGTCATTTGTTTCCATTATTCCTTGGTTTCAATAGTAAAAAAACACTAGAGGAATAAATTGCAACTAAAAAACAAGAGACAATTGTGTAGTACGATTTACCTTTGTTACAGCATATCCTTCACCATGATCCAAAAAAGATTGGAAAGTTGCCAAGATGCAGTTGCAAATTTATTAGTATTTCATCCTGCAAAAGAAGGAAAAAAACAAGAAAAGCCATATACCAACAACTATCAACTGCAAAACGTTACTTCAAAACATACTGCTGTAAAGATGAAACCTAAAACTGTCAACTTAAGTTCTTTCTAACACAAAAACATAGGTACTGAAAGCAGAAAATAGTCTGAATATAAAAGAGCAATCATGCCCATAACAGCTAACTTGAGTTTTTCCTAACACTAAACATGCTCTAATCTCTCTGATTTGGGAGTGAGTTCCATTCTGAAGACACTTCAAAGTAGCACTTCTATGGCAGGATGCTTTGCTTCCCCAAAATCAATGTTGCCTGCATTTAAGAAAGACAGAAAAAAGAAAATATATTATCGACCCAGAAAAAACAAGTCTATGTTATATGTACAAACATGATTCATTAGTACAAAAAAAAACCATGCATCTCCTGAAAATAATATATTGCCTGACATATATAGTTTGACTTGCCTGGTTATATGGTTTGGATTACCTGATAGTGCACTTTGAATTGCCTGGCTATGTTCAATTGCATCCTTAAAAAACACAAAATGAATGCTATCTTGTGACTCTGGTGTGCTTGCGTTGCTGTGTTGTTTGCTTGCCTAAGTTTTGTGTGGTACTAGCTTGCCTCAACAAGCTTTAATTTTTCTGGTTGAAAAAATGCACAGGTTGAACATGATTGAGCTATTTTTGTGTGCTTGGGTAGGTGTGCTATTGGCTTGCCTATATTTACTGTGCTACTTGCTTCCATCCCTCTGCTGACTTGCTTTACTTTTTCCCATGTTCTCAATAAATAAACAGGTTGACAATGATTGACCTAAATGAGGAACCAGCTGACAATAATGGTGATCCTTTGTGATGTACACAACATGCTACTGGAAATGCAGAATTTGTGGCGGAATCACCTAATCCCCCTATCATCCAAAGAGTCGATGGTGCTGCTACAGAAGCAATGGAGACAGATGGGCAGTCAAGTCATGGGGGCCGTGCTCCGGGCAGTACACAAGTACCTGCAGCTATAGCAGCTGGGAGTGATGCTCATACCCTTGATGGCACAGGTGCTGCAGGTGATACCGGTGGCACTGTTGGTAATGGTTTGGGTGCTGAAAATGATGATGAAGCTTGGTCACAGCCCAAGGAGCCTTACGTGGGCATGAGGTTCGACACTTTGGAAGATGCCAAGGTGCATTACAATGCATATTCCTTGCAAATGGGGTTTTCAATCAAAATGAATAGTTCAAGGAAGGATGTGAAAACCGGGGAGTTGATAAAAAAACAGTTTGTGTGCAACAAGTTTCGGAAGCCTGATGTTGATGACGGAGGGGCAGAAAAGATTCCCGTGCTAGATGACATTGTTGAGCAAGCAAATGATGATAATGAAGATGAGGCTATTGTCTTTCTTGATGATGATAGTAAGGGCAAAAAGAGGAGCAAGAAACGAAAAAGAGATAAAATTGTGCAAACTGGTTGCAAAGCTAAGATGATTGTGAAGGTAATAGATGGCAGATGGGAGGTGATCTACTTTGTTAGCGAGCACAACTATCCGTTGGTTGACAAGCCATGTTTGACTAAGTATTTGCGATCACACCAAGGGATCCCGCCAGAAGAAAGGGCCTTTCTTACTCATCTTCATAACTGCAATTTAACTACATGTATTGAACCACACCCACCTCCCCCCTATCTTCTAACTTTAAGAACCTGGACATGCCTACCGGTTGTGTGTTTCTTAGCCCATCAACAAGTACCTGTTTTTGCTTGAAACATGTCACTGATTTGCTTCAAACAAATGCCTTAGTTGCTTGATAGTGCCACTAAATTGCTTACAACAGTAGATAAAAGACATAAAATGCCTGATTTGTTTCTGGATGCTGGACTTGCCTAATGTTTACCTGTTTGTTGCTCAATGCAAAGTTCCTGCTTGCCTAGTTTTTTAATAAAAAAAATTTGGTGTTGAATCTGAACTTGCCTATGGTTAGTCTCTTTGTAGCTAAAATGTACAAGGAATGTACAAATAGTACTTGTTTTTGGATGGGGTCAGCTTGCCTATGATTGAAATTTGTATTGCTCACTAAATGTATTGTTACCCCCCCTGGTTTGTTTCGTGTACTTTGCTCGTCTGTTGCCTGGGGCATATGGTTGTAGTTGCTTGTATAGCTTCATGAATTGCCCAAGCTTTGCATTTGATTTGCCTTGCTGAAAACAGAAAAGAAACTATTTTTGGCACTGTTTTTGTGTAGAAAAAGGATTGACCACCATTGTGACTTCATGTGAACAGGTCGTATGATGCACATCATGTCAGATTTCTATGGGACAGAACTCATTGTACCTTATGGCACTAAACACATTACAAACCTCAAGACGCTCTTGAACAAGGATGATACAAAAGAAGGGGATATGATGTAACGCCCCGAGACAGATGCTCCAGACACCTTCCATGTTTTGCGTGACCGCCGTGTGTTTTATTTGTTTGTTGCATTCTTCATCGCATCATCCGCATTGCATCAGCACTTCGTTGCCGTCATTTTTTTCAAAACTTGCATCTGCTCGTAGTTGTCGCGTCCCCCCTTGCCTTCGTTGCCCGTTCCGAGACCAACCGTGTTTTCGGTTCCCTCTTGTCAAACCACCTAATCTCTCTCGTCAGCTCATGGCCCCCTCGCGTGAGCGTCCGAAACTCCCCCGAACCCGACTCGGGCTGTCATTACCAGTGGGTCCGGATCATCCCCTAACATCTATAAAACATCACCGTTTTCTTATTTGGACTCCCTAGCCTATTTTTTTCGTCCGCTCGATTTCGATCGGAGGGACGAAATATCCCAACCCAAAAATTCCACTTGCTATATAAGCAGCCAAACCCTAATTCCTAGGGATATGTCCCATCCTTCCGTGTCCGCCGCCGCCACTGCTCCCTCGGGATCCTTCCCCGACCAGCCTCCATCTTCCTCGGAATCCATCCCGATCCAAAATTTCACCGGGTCAACCATCCCCTCCTTCTCGAGCAACCAGCGCCCCTCCTCCTCCCGCCCGAGCCATGCCTCGTCCGTGGCCCTCCTCGCCTTGCCATCCTGGAGCTCCCGCAAGCCATCCCCCGCCGCCTTCTGCCCCTCGCCTCGAGCTCCAGTGCCTCCCAGCTCCCGCACGAGCCCGAGATCCCTCCCGCTCGACCGCGTCGGCGAGCGCCCCGCCGGAGCCAGATGCAGCTCCGTCCCCGCCGTCGTTTGCCTCGCCGCCGACCAGGACCGGCCTCGTCCCGCTCCTCTCCTCCGGTTTTCCCTCTCTCTCTCTCTCACAGTGGTCCTCTCTCTCTCTCCTTTCCAGGAACGAGAAGGAGCTCGCCCAAGCTCCATGGCGCCGCCGCCGTCGTTCTGCTTCGTCCGGTGACCTCCGAGCAGTGCCACCCGCCGGATCGGCTCGAGTTCGCCTCGTCCCCTGCGCCTCAAGTTCCCCTGCCTGCGCCCAAGTCTCCGCCCCCCCAAGTCCCTGGAGCCGCCGCGCCTTCCTCCCCTGCTCTGCTTCTTCTCGGGTAGAGGACGACGACCGCGCCCTGCCTCGCCTCGATGTGCCTGCGTGGCCGCAGCCAGCGCCAGGCCCAGCCAAAGCCGGCCTCCTCTGCCTCCTCGTCTGGGCCGTGGCCCATGGTGAATTGCTCCCCAGCGCCCCGCCTCTGTTTTCCTCCTGTTGGCCCAGTTCCAGCAGATTTGGCCCGTGGCTATTTTTTTTCTGCTATCTGCGAATTTTGCTATCACCAGGGAATTACAGATTTGCAGAAAACCCCCTAAGCATCATGCATATGATAACTCATTAACCGTGCATCATATGTAAAAACTTTAAATATATATAAATGCTTAGAATTTCATCTAGTTTCACAATATGTCACTTTCATCCATGTTTAAAATGTTTAATTGTGCTGTTTGAATTAATTTGCTTAAATGCCATGCTAAAATGATTTAATTCATAACTATTTAACCGTAACTCGGATTTTAATAAATTATATATGTAAATGGGGTGGAAAAATGCCTAGTTTCACACGGTGCACTTTTCTTGCACGTTTAATAACTCTAAAATATGGTTTAGGGCAGAACAATACCAAACCTAGTATATGCATATAAGGATTTACCGGAATTGTTGTTCGTTGTATCCGGCCTCATTTAAACTTGCCTAAATAGTTAGTTTATTTATGCTTCACCTCTTGTCATGTTAATCAATGTTTAATATTGTTGGGTTCATAAACAAGAGAGAACTAAATATTTGTTGTGGTGTTTTGTCAATATGCAACTCGTTGCATATCGAGCTCCACTTAATTTGTAGTATTGTTTGTTGCACTTTGCCATGCCATGAATCATTAAACCGGACATGCATCATGCTTGATTGTGCATCATGCCATGTTTATTTGATGGTTGTTTACTATGTTGTTTGTTTCTTTCCGGGTTGCTTCTCTTGTTAGCTTCGGTTTCGTTCCGGAGTTGTGAGGATTCGTTCGACTATGTCCGTTTGTCTTCTTCATGGACTCGTTCTTATTCCTTGCGGGATTTCAGGCAAGATGACCATACCCTCGAAATCACTTCTATCTTTGCTTGCTAGTTGCTCGCTCTTTTGCTATGCCTATGCTGCGATACCTACCACTTGCTTATCATGCCTTCCATATTGATAAACCAAGCCTCTAACCCACCTTGTCCTAGCAAACCGTTGTTTGGCTATGTTACCGCTTTGCTCAGCCCCTCTTATAGCGTTGTTAGTTGCAGGTGAAGATGGAGTTTGTTCCTTGTTGGAACATGGAGATGTTGTTCCTTGTTTGGAACATGTTTACTTGTTGGGATATCACAATATATCTTATTTAATTAATGCATCTATATACTTGGTAAAGGGTGGAAGGCTCGGCCTTATGCCTGGTGTTTTGTTCCACTCTTGCCGCCCTAGTTTCCGTCATATCGGTGTTATGTTCCCGGATTTTGCGTCCCTAACGTGGTCGGGTGATTTATGGGACCTCCTTGACAGTTCGCTTTGAATAAGACTTTTCCAGCAGGCCCAACCTTGGTTTTACCATTCGCCTACCACCTACCCCTTTCCCTTGGGTCTGATCAACCCGAGGGTCATCTTTATTTAGCTGACCCCCCCCCCCCCGGGCCAATGCTTGTCTAAGTGTTGGTCCGAACTGAGCTGCCTGCGGGGCCCCCTCGTGGAAACTCGAGGCATGGTTTTACTCGTAGCTAGTCTCATCCGGTGTTGCCCTGAGACCGAGATATGTGCAGCTCCTATCAGGATGTCGGCGCATCGGGCGGTTTTGCTGGACTTGTTTTATTGCTGTCGAAATGTCTTGTAGCCGGGATTCCAAGACTGATCGGGTCTTCCCGGGGAGAAGGAATATCCTTCGTTGATCACGAGAGCTTATCATGGGCTAAGTTGGGACACCCCTGCAGGGTTTGAACTTTCGAAAGCCGTGCCCGCGGTTATGTGGCAGATGGGAATTTGTTAATGTCCGGTTGTAGAAAACCCGAAGTTGATCTTAATTAAAATATACCAACCGCGTGTGTAACCGTGATGGTCTCTTCTCGGCGGGGTCCGGGAAGTGAACACGGTTGTTGGAGTTATGCTTGACGTAAGTAGTTCAGGATCACTTATTGATCATAGTTGTTCGACCGTGCTTTGCCTTCTCTTCTCGCTCTCATTTGCGTATGTTAGCCACCATATATGCTAGTCGCTTGCTGTAGCTCCACCTCACTACCCTGTCCTACCTTTAAGCTTAAACAGTCTTGATCTCGCGGGTGTGAGATTGATGAGTCCCCGTGACTCACGGATACTTCCAAAATCAATTTGCAGGTGCCGATGAGACCGTGCAGGTGACGCACCCGAGCTCAAGGAGGAGCTCGATGAAGATCTTTGTTCATTGTGATGTTTCGTTCTAGTCGATCAGTAGTGGGCCCAGTTGGGGTCGATCGTGGACCTTTGTCGTTTTTTGGGGTTTCTTCTTTTATTTTGGCTCCGTAGTCGGGCCCTGATTGTAACTGTACGATGTAATGTTTTATTCATGTATTTGTGTGAAGTGGCGATTGTAAGCCAACTATGTGTCTCTTTCCCTTATGTATTACATGGGTTGTGTGAAGATTACCTCACTTGCGACATTGCTTTCAATGCGGTTATGCCTCTAAGTCGTGCTTCGACACGTGGGAGATATAGCCGCATCAAGGGCGTTTCAAGTTGGTAATCAGAGCCTTCCCCGACCTTAGGAACCCCCACTGATTGATCGTTTTTGGTGACCGAGTTGTGTCTAGAAAAATGTTTTGAGTCATTTAGGAATTATGTATCAGAGAGTTTAGGAATTCTTTTTACTTCCCAGTCTCCTCATCGCTCTGGTAAGGCATCCTGACGTAGAGTTTTGACTCTTCTCTTCTCAAATTTCAATAAAAAAATTTAGGATCACGCGGGTATCTTAGAATCGTTCCGATGGTTTTATGATGACAACATTGTCTTGGTTGCCTCCTGTCAGCAGGGGTTTAGTGGAGGTGTCCCGGGGAGTTGAGCTCCGAGGTGTTGTCGTCATAATTTTATCGTTGCAGTTCTGGAATACCTGAGTTTAGTACGCCGACATCGAAAATCTCTTTTGTACAGTTGTTGGTGAGATAACCCTGATAGCCCAGTACTGAGGCGAGTGTGGGAGTATTGCCATGACTCGTATAACGGATGTTTTTCGAAGGTTGAGGTAGACGATTTCCGAAGGTTTCTTGGTTATGTGTTGAAGGATGGATACAGCTGGATCTAGGTATTGTTAGTTTGGGTGATATATTTTGTGTCCCCTGTATCCCCAACACCTGATTGCATAACCAGACAGTTTCGGGAGTTTATAGGTGGGAATTCAAGTAGCTCCTAGAATATCTTTCCAACAGACACATGATACGATATGGGATCTATCATATGTTTGTTTCCGGCTTATTCTGCAAGCCAAATCCTTTGTTTTTGTTTTGTTTTGTGGTATTCGAGTTGCTTCAATGTCAAGTGTTTATTCCATACCTTATTCTAAGCGGTGTTCTCATATTTCTATGTGGATACCAATCCTTCATGATAACTGAGAGTGCCATGTCAATCCTTTTCAACCAGTGTGTCTCTCTTCAAGTGGATCCGATCACTTCATCATTCGCAAGATCAATTATCAGTTCTTCTCAACGGTGTTTGCTTCATCCGTTCCAAGTTGTCTTTGTTTTCCCGCCCTCCCACCATTATTTCTTCAAGGACGCAGATTTCTTGATCAAGTATTTTTTTCATTGATGGAAGTTTCTCCATTCTTTCCTTCAATGTTCTCATCCGGTGATTATCATGAAGATTCTAACGGAGCTTCAAGTTATCATTCTTCATTGTTTTCTTCTCCGGTGGATTTAAGTCAAGCTTTCAGTGTTGATCGTATTCTTTTCCTCGTTTCAAATGCTTTCTTATGCCGGTGTACCTCTTAATCATCTACTTCTCGCTATTCAATTGTTCCGGAGTGATGAAGATATATCAGAAGATTCAAGTTTCCATTCTCAATTCACTCAAGTTCTTTTGAGGATGCTATCTCATTCAAGCCATTTAATTCAACCGGCGCAATCTATCTTTTAAATCGTTCAACTGTGTTTCTTTTGAGTGGGCCCTAACCCACAGGTCTTTTCCCAGGATCTTACCTGACTCTTCTAATTTTCCCGGAGCTTCTAAAATTCTTTTCAAACGTTGATGTAAGAATGAATTTTTTCATCAGTCATATGTCTTTCTCCAAGATCTTTCAAATTCTTTTCATCGTTGGTTCAACCTTTTCCAATTCTCATTCCGGAGTGCCTCAACAATTCTTGGTGTTTCTCATCATCGTTCTCAGCATTTGAAGACCAAAGAAGAGTATCCCTTAAATCTTGCTCCATTCTCTTCAAGATTCATTGTCCTAGCTTGATGCCATCCTCTCATAATTGTTTTCGATTGTGAGAATAATTTTCACCCATCCGGAGCATTTCAGGAGTCTTTTCAGTTTGATTCTCCGGAGCCCATCATCTCAGAATTATTCACCCTCAGCATTCAGCTCTCGTTCTTCAAATCTTACCGATGGATCGTTCAAATATCCTCTAATCGATTCATGATCTCTTGTTCTCACGTATATAAATTCTGTCAAGTATCTTTATTCGTTTTCTAATTCTTCCCGGTGTATTGTGCCTTTGCTACTTTAATTTCAACTCTTACGGTGGTTCGTTCAAGATTCCTCTTTCTTTGTTACCGTATAGAGTTATTCGTTGTTTCAATCCTACCGGTGGTCCGTTGAAGATCTTCCCAAGTTTGTGCTATATCTCTCTTGATCCTTTCTACGGGAATAAGTAGTATGCTAAATCCATTGCTTGTCATCAATTTAATTGGTGAAGGATGAGCATAAGGTAGTTCTTATTCTTGTTTCATCGAGTAAATTCTATCCCTTATTCCGGAGGTTCATCAAAATTCTTGATTTCATTTGTTCAACTTTCTTTCCGGAGTTCCAAGTTTTTTCTCGGTTATATCATCACGAAGATCCATCTAAATCATTGCAAGGCTTCACCTTGTGTTTTAAACTTCTCTTTCTTTTTATCATCTTTTTCTTACCGGAGTTCCTCATGGAGGCTCTACATGATGGTTCATCAAGGATTTAATTCCTTCTCGAAGTGTTCATCGAAATTCTTTTCAGAGGAGCTAAGTATTCTTTATCTTGCATTTTAAAGTGCAATCCTTTCAACCGTATCATTCGAGGTGGTATTATGTCATTCTTGATAATTGGAGTTTATGTCTCATGACTCACATGTTGTCAAGAATGAGGTATTTTAAATCCATCAATCTCTTCATTGGAGTTATCTTGGGTTATATTTCACCTAAAGCCTTCCCTAAGGATTGTTGCTATTTATGGTGCTTATAGATGACCCAAGTTCTTCATTTGTCCTCCCGGTGATATAGCTTTCTCTTCTCCTTGTTGATATCAATCCAATTTTTTTCCCGTGAGTGGCAGAAGCTCACCTCATAATTTTTGAGATGTTTCCATAAGCCCACTACAAGCTTATTCGTTTCGTTGTTGGTTCTCCAACAACTCCGTTCAATTCTTATTTTAAGGATTCTTTCCAAATTCAATTGTGGTTGAAGTTGTCATTATCTTCTCCGTTCTTTTCTCCCAACCATCTAACTTCCATTCTTTCGTTCCGGAGGCATTGTGATGCTACTCTCTTCGACTCATCATCTCGTTTTGCCAAGTTCAAACGCTATTCCTCCATTTCCAACCGGAGTGTTGTATCATCTCTTCAAATTCTTTTCATCAGATCAAGTTTTTCCTTCTTCTTTCAGTCGGAGTGCTGCCCAAATTATATCATTCTTATTCTTTCCCATCTTGTTTCAACCGGAGTGGTTTCAACGTCTATCTTGTCACTTGAGCTCTTCTTTCTCGCCGTATTCATTGTTCCTTGTTCCTCTTTGATAACGGAGTGTTTGCAATTCTCCTCTTCTCCATGGTATTCTTTCTTTCATTTTGCTCAACCTCTCAAGGTTCCCTGGTTTCACTCTTTTGTCAAAGAAGCAACTTAGTTTTATCTCTTTTCTTCCCCTTCCATTTTCCCTCCGGTGCCATCCTAGATCTCGGGACGAGATCCTCTCGTAGTGGTGGAGTGTTATAACGCCCCGAAACCGATGCTCCAGACACCTTCCATGTTTTGTGTGACCGCCGTGTGTTTTATTTGTTTGTTGCATTCTTCATCACATCATCCGCATTGCATCAGCACTTCGTTGCCGTCATTTTTTTCAAAACTTGCATCTGCTCGTAGTTGCCGCATCCCCCCTTGCCTTCGTTGCCCGTTCCGAGACCAACCGTGTTTTCGGTTCCCTCTTGTCAAACCACCTAATCTCTCTCGTCAGCTCATGGCCCCCTCGCGTGAGCGTCCGAAACTCCCCCGAACCCGACTCGGGCTGTCATTACCAGTGGGTCCGGATCATCCCCTAACATCTATAAAACATCACCGTTTTCTTATTTGGACTCCCTAGCCTATTTTTTTTCGTCCGCTCGATTTCGATCGGAGGGACGAAATATCCCTACCCAAAAATTCCACTTGCTATATAAGCAGCCCAACCCTAATTCCTAGGGATATGTCCCATCCTTCCGTGTCCGCCGCCGCCACTGCTCCCTCGGGATCCTTCCCCGACCAGCCTCCATCTTCCTCGGAATCCATCCCGATCCAAAATTTCACCGGGTCAACCATCCCCTCCTTCTCGAGGAACCAGCGCCCCTCCTCCTCCTGCCCGAGCCATGCCTCGTCCGTGGCCCTCCTCGCCTTGCCGTCCTGGAGCTCCCGCAAGCCATCCCCCGCCGCCTTCTGCCCCTCGCCTCGAGCTCCAGTGCCTCCCAGCTCCCGCACGAGCCCGAGATCCCTCCCGCTCGACCACGTCGGCGAGCGCCCCACCGGAGCCAGATGCAGCTCCGTCCCCGCCGTCGTTTGCCTCGCCGCCGACCAGGACCGGCCTCGTCCCGCTCCTCTCCTCCGGTTTTCCCTCTCTCTCTCTCTCTCACGGTGGTCCTCTCTATCTCTCCTTTCCAGGAACGAGAAGGAGCTCGCCCAAGCTCCATGGCGCCGCCGCCGTCGTTCTGCTTTGTCCGGTGACCTCCGAGCAGTGCCACCCGCCGGATCGGCTCGAGTTCGCCTCGTCCCATGCGCCTCAAGTTCCCCTGCCTGCGCCCAAGTCTCCGCCCCCCAAGTCCCTGGAGCCGCCGCGCCTTCCTCCTCTGCTTTGCTTCTTCTCGGGTAGAGGACGACGACCGCGCCCTGCCTCGCCTCGATGTGCCTGCGTGGCCGCAGCCAGCGCCAGGCCCAGCCAAAGCCGGCCTCCTCTGCCTCCTCGTCTGGGCCGTGGCCCATGGTGAATTGCTCCCCAGCGCCCCGCCTCTGTTTTCCTCCTGTTGGCCCAGTTCCAGCAGATTTGGCCCGTGGCTATTTTTTTTCTGCTATCTGCGAATTTTGCTATCACCAGGGAATTACAGATTTGCAGAAAACCCCCTAAGCATCATGCATATGATAACTCATTAACCGTGCATCATATGTAAAAACTTTAAATATATATAAATGCTTAGAATTTCATCTAGTTTCACAATATGTCACTTTCATCCATGTTTAAAATGTTTAATTGTGTTGTTTGAATTAATTTGCTTAAATGCCATGCTAAAATGATTTAATTCATAACTATTTAACCGTAACTCGGATTTTAATAAATTATATATGTAAATGGGGTGGAAAAATGCCTAGTTTCACATGGTGCACTTTTCTTGCATGTGTAATAACTCTAAAATATGGTTTAGGGCAGAACAATACCAAACCTAGTATATGCATATGAGGATTTACCGGAATTGTTGTTCGTTGTATCCGGCCTCATTTAAACTTGCCTAAATAGTTAGTTTATTTATGCTTCACCTCTTGTCATGTTAATCAACGTTTAATATTGTTGGGTTCATAAACAAGAGAGAACTAAATACTTGTTGTGGTGTTTTGGCAATATGCAACTCGTTGCATATCGAGCTCCACTTAATTTGTAGTATTGTTTGTTGCACTTTGCCATGCCATGAATCATTAAACCGGACATGCATCATGCTTGATTGTGCATCATGCCATGTTTATTTGATGGTTGTTTACTATGTTGTTTGTTTCTTTCCGGGTTGCTTCTCTTGTTAGCTTCGGTTTCGTTCCGGAGTTGTGAGGATTCGTTCGACTATGTCCGTTTGTCTTCTTCATGGACTCGTTCTTCTTCCTTGCGGGATTTCAGGCAAGATGACCATACCCTCGAAATCACTTCTATCTTTGCTTGCTAGTTGCTCGCTCTTTTGCTATGCCTATGCTGCGATACCTACCACTTGCTTATCATGCCTTCCATATTGATAAACCAAGCCTCTAACCCACCTTGTCCTAGCAAACCGTTGTTTGGCTATGTTACCGCTTTGCTCAGCCCCTCTTATAGCGTTGTTAGTTGCAGGTGAAGATGGAGTTTGTTCCTTGTTGGAACATGGAGATGTTGTTCCTTGTTTGGAACATGTTTACTTGTTGGGATATCACAATATATCTTATTTAATTAATGCATCTATATACTTGGTAAAGGGTGGAAGGCTCGGCCTTATGCCTGGTGTTTTGTTCCACTCTTGCCGCCCTAGTTTCCGTCATATCGGTGTTATGTTCCCGGATTTTGCGTCCCTAACGCGGTCAGGTGATTTATGGGACCCCCTTGACAGTTCGCTTTGAATAAGACTTTTCCAGCAGGCCCAACCTTGGTTTTACCATTCGCCTACCACCTACCCCTTTCCCTTGGGTCTGATCAACCCGAGGGTCATCTTGATTGAGCCCCCCCCCCCTGGGCCAATGCTTGTCTGAGTGTTGGTCCGAACTGAGCTGCCTGCGGGGCCCCCTCGTGGAAACTCGAGGCCTGGTTTTACTCGTAGCTAGTCTCATCCGGTGTTGCCCTGAGACCGAGATATGTGCAGCTCCTATCAGGATGTCGGCGCATCGGGCGGTTTTGCTGGACTTGTTTTATTGCTGTTGAAATGTCTTGTAGCCGGGATTCCGAGACTGATCGGGTCTTCCCGGGGAGAAGGAATATCCTTCGTTGATCGCGAGAGCTTATCATGGGCTAAGTTGGGACACCCCTGCAGGGTTTGAACTTTCGAAAGCCGTGCCCGCGGTTATGTGGCAGATGGGAATTTGTTAATGTCCGGTTGTAGAAAACCCGAAGTTGATCTTAATTAAAATATACCAACCGCGTGTGTAACCGTGATGGTCTCTTCTCGGCGGGGTCCGGGAAGTGAACACGGTTGTTGGAGTTATGCTTGACGTAAGTAGTTCAGGATCACTTATTGATCATAGTTGTTCGACCGTGCTTTGCCTTCTCTTCTCGCTCTCATTTGCGTATGTTAGCCACCATATATGCTAGTCGCTTGCTGTAGCTCCACCTCACTACCCTGTCCTACCTTTAAGCTTAAATAGTCTTGATCTCGCGGGTGTGAGATTGCTGAGTCCCCGTGACTCACGGATACTTCCAAAATCAGTTTGCAAAGGCCGATGAGACCGTGCAGGTGACGCACCCGAGCTCAAGGAGGAGCTCGATGAAGATCTTTGTTCATTGTGATGTTTCGTTCTAGTCGATCAGTAGTGGGCCCAGTTGGGGTCGATCGTGGACCTTTGTCGTTTTTTGGGGTTTCTTCTTTTATTTTGGCTCCGTAGTCGGGCCCTGATTGTAACTGTACGATGTAATGTTTTATTCATGTATTTGTGTGAAGTGGCGATTGTAAGCCAACTATGTGTCTCTTTCCCTTATGTATTACATGGGTTGTGTGAAGATTACCTCACTTGCGACATTGCTTTCAATGCGGTTATGCCTCTAAGTCATGCTTCGACACGTGGGAGATATAGCCGCATCGAGGGCGTTTCAAGTTGGTAATCAGAGCCTTCCCCGACCTTAGGAGCCCCCACTGATTGATCGTTTTTAGTGACCGAGTTGTGTCTAGAAAAATGTTTTGAGTCATTTAGGAATTATGTATCGGAGAGTTTAGGAATTCTTTTTACTTCCCAGTCTCCTCATCGCTCTGGTAAGGCATCCTGACGTAGAGTTTTGACTCTTCTCTTCTCAAATTTCAATAAAAAAATTTAGGATCACGCGGGTATCTTAGAATCGTTCCGATGGTTTTATGATGACAACATTGTCTTGGTTGCCTCCTGTCAGCAGGGGTTTAGTGGAGGTGTCCCGGGGAGTTGAGCTCCGAGGTGTTGTCGTCATAATTTTATCGTTGCAGTTCTGGAATACCTGAGTTTAGTACGCCGACATCGAAAATCTCTTTTGTACAGTTGTTGGTGAGATAACCCTGATAGCCCAGTACTGAGGCGAGTGCGGGAGTATTGCCATGACTCGTATAACGGATGTTTTTCGAAGGTTGAGGTAGACGATTTCCGAAGGTTTCTTGGTTATGTGTTGAAGGATGGATACAGCTGGATCTAGGTATTGTTAGTTTGGGTGATATATTTTGTGTCCCCTGTATCCCCAACACCTGATTGCATAACCAGACAGTTTCGGGAGTTTATAGGTGGGAATTCAAGTAGCTCCTAGAATATCTTTCCAACAGACACATGATACGATATGGGATCTATCATATGTTTGTTTCCGGCTTATTCTGCAAGCCAAATCCTTTGTTTTTGTTTTGTTTTGTGGTATTCGAGTTGCTTCAATGTCAAGTGTTTATTCCATACCTTATTCTAAGCGGTGTTCTCATATTTCTATGTGGATACCAATCCTTCATGATAACTGAGAGTGCCATGTCAATCCTTTTCAACCAGTGTGTCTCTCTTCAAGTGGATCCGATCACTTCATCATTCGCAAGATCAATTATCAGTTCTTCTCAACGGTGTTTGCTTCATCCGTTCCAAGTTGTCTTTGTTTTCCCGCCCTCCCACCCTTATTTCTTCAAGGACGCAGATTTCTTGATCAAGTATTTTTTTCATTGATGGAAGTTTCTCCATTCTTTCCTTCAATGTTCTCATCCGGTGATTATCATGAAGATTCTAACGGAGCTTCAAGTTATCATTCTTCATTGTTTTCTTCTCCGGTGGATTTAAGTCAAGCTTTCAGTGTTGATCGTATTCTTTTCCTCGTTTCAAATGCTTTCTTATGCCGGTGTACCTCTTAATCATCTACTTCTCGCTATTCAATTGTTCCGGAGTGATGAAGATATATCAGAAGATTCAAGTTTCCATTCTCAATTCACTCAAGTTCTTTTGAGGATGCTATCTCATTCAAGCCATTTAATTCAACCGGCGCAATCTATCTTTTAAATCGTTCAACGGTGTTTCTTTTGAGTGGGCCCTAACCCACAGGTCTTTTCCCAGGATCTTACCTGACTCTTCTAATTTTCCCGGAGCTTCTAAAATTCTTTTCAAACATTGACGTAAGAATGAAATTTTTCATCAGTCATATGTCTTTCTCCAAGATCTTTCAAATTCTTTTCATCGTTGGTTCAACCTTTTCCAATTCTCATTCCGGAGTGCCTCAACAATTCTTGGTGTTTCTCATCATCGTTCTCAGCATTTGAAGACCAAAGAAGAGTATCCCTTAAATCTTGCTCCATTCTCTTCAAGATTCATTGTTCTAGCTTGATGCCATCCTCTCATAATTGTTTTCGATTATGAGAATAATTTTCACCCATCCGGAGCATTTCAGGAGTCTTTTCAGTTTGATTCTCCGGAGCCCATCATCTCAGAATTATTCACCCTCAGCTTTCAGCTCTCGTTCTTCAAATCTTACCGATGGATCGTTCAAATATCCTCTAATCGATTCATGATCTCTTGTTCTCACGTAGATAAATTCTGTCAAGTATCTTTATTCGTTTTCTAATTCTTCCCGGTGTATTGTGCCTTTGCTACTTTAATTTCAACTCTTACGGTGGTTCGTTCAAGATTCCTCTTTCTTTGTTACCGTATAGAGTTATTCGTTGTTTCAATCCTACCGGTGGTCCGTTGAAGATCTTCCCAAGTTTGTGCTATATCTCTCTTGATCCTTTCTACGGGAATAAGTAGTATGCTAAATCCATTGCTTGTCATCAATTTAATTGGTGAAGGATGAGCATAAGGTAATTCTTATTCTTGTTTCATCGAGTAAATTCTATCCCTTATTCCGGAGGTTCATCAAAATTCTTGATTTCATTTGTTCAACTTTCTTTCCGGAGTTCCAAGTTTTTTCTCGGTTATATCATCACGAAGATCCATCTAAATCATTGCAAAGCTTCACCTTGTGTTTTAAACTTCTCTTTCTTTTTATCATCTTTTTCTTACCGGAGTTCCTCATGGAGGCTCTACATGATGGTTCATCAAGGATTTAATTCCTTCTCGAAGTGTTCATCGAAATTCTTTTCAGAGGAGCTAAGTATTCTTTATCTTGCATTTTAAAGTGCAATCCTTTCAACGGTATCATTCGAGGTGGTATTATGTCATTCTTGATAATTGGAGTTTATGTCTCATGACTCACATGTTGTCAAGAATGAGGTATTTTAAATCCATCAATCTCTTCATTGGAGTTATCTTGGGTTATATTTCACCTAAAGCCTTCCCTAAGGATTGTTGCTATTTATGGTGCTTATAGATGACCCAAGTTCTTCATTTGTCCTCCCGGTGATATAGCTTTCTCTTCTCCTTGTTGATATCAATCCAATTTTTTTCCCGTGAGTGGCAGAAGCTCACCTCATAATTTTTGAGATGTTTCCATAAGCCCACTACAAGCTTATTCGTTTCGTTGTTGGTTCTCCAACAACTCCGTTCAATTCTTATTTTAAGGATTCTTTCCAAATTCAATTGTGGTTGAAGTTGTCATTATCTTCTCCGTTCTTTTCTCCCAACCATCTAACTTCCATTCTTTCGTTCCGGAGGCATTGTGATGCTACTCTCTTCGACTCATCATCTCGTTTTGCCAAGTTCAAACGCTATTCCTCCATTTCCAACCGGAGTGTTGTATCGTCTCTTCAAATTATTTTCATCTGATCAAGTTTTTCCTTCTTCTGTCAGTCGGAGTGCTGCCCAAATTATATCATTCTTATTCTTTCCCATCTTGTTTCAACCGGAGTGGTTTCAACGTCTATCTTGTCACTTGAGCTCTTCTTTCTCGCCGTATTCATTGTTCCTTGTTCCTCTTTGATAACGGAGTGTTTGCAATTCTCCTCTTCTCCATGATATTCTTTCTTTCATTTTGCTCAACCTCTCAAGGTTCCCTGGTTTCACTCTTTTGTCAAAGAAGCAACTTAGTTTTATCTCTTTTCTTCCCCTTCCGTTTTCCCTCCGGTGCCATCCTAGATCTCGGGACGAGATCCTCTCGTAGTGGTGGAGTGTTGTAACGCCCCGAGACCGATGCTCCAGACACCTTCCATGTTTTGCGTGACCGCCGTGTGTTTTATTTGTTTGTTGCATTCTTCATCGCATCATCCGCATTGCATCAGCACTTCGTTGCCGTCATTTTTTTCAAAACTTGCATCTGCTCGTAGTTGTCGCGTCCCCCCTTGCCTTCGTTGCCCGTTCCGAGACCAACCGTGTTTTCGGTTCCCTCTTGTCAAACCACCTAATCTCTCTCGTCAGCTCATGGCCCCCTCGCGTGAGCGTCCGAAACTCCCCCGAACCCGACTCGGGCTGTCATTACCAGTGGGTCCGGATCATCCCCTAACATCTATAAAACATCACCGTTTTCTTATTTGGACTCCCTAGCCTATTTTTTTCGTCCGCTCGATTTCGATCGGAGGGACGAAATATCCCTACCCAAAAATTCCACTTGCTATATAAGCAGCCAAACCCTAATTCCTAGGGATATGTCCCATCCTTCCGTGTCCGCCGCCGCCACTGCTCCCTCGGGATCCTTCCCCGACCAGCCTCCATCTTCCTCGGAATCCATCCCGATCCAAAATTTCACCGGGTCAACCATCCCCTCCTTCTCGAGCAACCAGCGCCCCTCCTCCTCCCGCCCGAGCCATGCCTCGTCCGTGGCCCTCCTCGCCTTGCCATCCTGGAGCTCCCGCAAGCCATCCCCCGCCGCCTTCTGCCCCTCGCCTCGAGCTCCAGTGCCTCCCAGCTCCCGCACGAGCCCGAGATCCCTCCCGCTCGACCGCGTCGGCGAGCGCCCCGCCGGAGCCAGATGCAGCTCCGTCCCCGCCGTCGTTTGCCTCGCCGCCGACCAGGACCGGCCTCGTCCCGCTCCTCTCCTCCGGTTTTCCCTCTCTCTCTCTCTCTCACGGTGGTCCTCTCTCTCTCTCCTTTCCAGGAACGAGAAGGAGCTCGCCCAAGCTCCATGGCGCCGCCGCCGTCGTTCTGCTTCGTCCGGTGACCTCCGAGCAGTGCCACCCGCCGGATCGGCTCGAGTTCGCCTCGTCCCCTGCGCCTCAAGTTCCCCTGCCTGCGCCCAAGTCTCCGCCCCCCCAAGTCCCTGGAGCCGCCGCGCCTTCCTCCCCTGCTCTGCTTCTTCTCGGGTAGAGGACGACGACCGCGCCCTGCCTCGCCTCGATGTGCCTGCGTGGCCGCAGCCAGCGCCAGGCCCAGCCAAAGCCGGCCTCCTCTGCCTCCTCGTCTGGGCCGTGGCCCATGGTGAATTGCTCCCCAGCGCCCCGCCTCTGTTTTCCTCCTGTTGGCCCAGTTCCAGCAGATTTGGCCCGTGGCTATTTTTTTTTCTGCTATCTGCGAATTTTGCTATCACCAGGGAATTACAGATTTGCAGAAAACCCCCTAAGCATCATGCATATGATAACTCATTAACCGTGCATCATATGTAAAAACTTTAAATATATATAAATGCTTAGAATTTCATCTAGTTTCACAATATGTCACTTTCATCCATGTTTAAAATGTTTAATTGTGTTGTTTGAATTAATTTGCTTAAATGCCATGCTAAAATGATTTAATTCATAACTATTTAACCGTAACTCGGATTTTAATAAATTATATATGTAAATGGGGTGGAAAAATGCCTAGTTTCACATGGTGCACTTTTCTTGCATGTTTAATAACTCTAAAATATGGTTTAGGGCAGAACAATACCAAACCTAGTATATGCATATGAGGATTTACCGGAATTGTTGTTCGTTGTATCCGGCCTCATTTAAACTTGCCTAAATAGTTAGTTTATTTATGCTTCACCTCTTGTCATGTTAATCAACGTTTAATATTGTTGGGTTCATAAACAAGAGAGAACTAAATACTTGTTGTGGTGTTTTGTCAATATGCAACTCGTTGCATATCGAGCTCCACTTAATTTGTAGTATTGTTTGTTGCACTTTGCCATGCCATGAATCATTAAACCGGACATGCATCATGCTTGATTGTGCATCATGCCATGTTTATTTGATGGTTGTTTACTATGTTGTTTGTTTCTTTCCGGGTTGCTTCTCTCGTTAGCTTCGGTTTCGTTCCGGAGTTGTGAGGATTCGTTCGACTATGTCCGTTTGTCTTCTTCATGGACTCGTTCTTCTTCCTTGCGGGATTTCAGGCAAGATGACCATACCCTCGAAATCACTTCTATCTTTGCTTGCTAGTTGCTCGCTCTTTTGCTATGCCTATGCTGTGATACCTACCACTTGCTTATCATGCCTTCCATATTGATAAACCAAGCCTCTAACCCACCTTGTCCTAGCAAACCGTTGTTTGGCTATGTTACCGCTTTGCTCAGCCTCTCTTATAGCGTTGTTATTTGCAGGTGAAGATGGAGTTTGTTCCTTGTTGGAACATGGAGATGTTGTTCCTTGTTTGGAACATGTTTATTTGTTGGGATATCACAATATATCTTATTTAATTAATGCATCTATATACTTGGTAAAGGGTGGAAGGCTCGGCCTTATGCCTGGTGTTTTGTTCCACTCTTGCCGCCCTAGTTTCCGTCATATCGGTGTTATGTTCCCGGATTTTGCGTCCCTAACGCGGTCGGGTGATTTATGGGACCCCCTTGATAGTTCGCTTTGAATAAGACTTTTCCAGCAGGCCCAACCTTGGTTTTACCATTCGCCTACCACCTACCCCTTTCCCTTGGGTCTGATCAACCCGAGGGTCATCTTTATTTAGCTGACCCCCCCCCCCCGGGCCAATGCTTGTCTAAGTGTTGGTCCGAACTGAGCTGCCTGTGGGGCCCCCTCGTGGAAACTCGAGGCATGGTTTTACTCGTAGCTAGTCTCATCCGGTGTTGCCCTGAGACCGAGATATGTGCAGCTCCTATCAGGATGTCGGCGCATCGGGCGGTTTTGCTGGACTTGTTTTATTGCTGTCGAAATGTCTTGTAGCCGGGATTCCAAGACTGATCGGGTCTTCCCGGGAAGAAGGAATATCCTTCGTTGATCGCGAGAGCTTATCATGGGCTAAGTTGGGACGCCCCTGCAGGGTTTGAACTTTCGAAAGCCGTGCCCGCGGTTATGTGGCAGATGGGAATTTGTTAATGTCCGGTTGTAGAAAACCCGAAGTTGATCTTAATTAAAATACACCAACCGCGTGTGTAACCGTGATGGTCTCTTCTCGGCGGGGTCCGGGAAGTGAACACGGTTGTTGGAGTTATGCTTGACGTAAGTAGTTCAGGATCACTTATTGATCATAGTTGTTCGACCGTGCTTTGCCTTCTCTTCTCGCTCTCATTTGCGTATGTTAGCCACCATATATGCTAGTCGCTTGCTGTAGCTCCACCTCACTACCCTGTCCTACCTTTAAGCTTAAATAGTCTTGATCTCGCGGGTGTGAGATTGCTGAGTCCCCGTGACTCACAGATACTTCCAAAATCAGTTTGCAGGTGCCGATGAGACCGTGCAGGTGACGCACCCGAGCTCAAGGAGGAGCTCGATGAAGATCTTTGTTCATTGTGATGTTTCATTCTAGTCGATCAGTAGTGGGCCCAGTTGGGGTCGATCGTTGACCTTTGTCGTTTTTTGGGGTTTCTTCTTTTATTTTGGCTCCGTAGTCGGGCCCTGATTGTAACTGTACGATGTAATGTTTTATTCATGTATTTGTGTGAAGTGGCGATTGTAAGCCAACTATGTATCTCTTTCCCTTATGTATTATATGGGTTGTCTGAAGATTACCTCACTTGTGACATTGCTTTCAATGCGGTTATGCCTCTAAGTCGTGCTTCGACACGTGGGAGATATAACCGCATCGAGGGCGTTACATATGATAGAGACAGTTGCTTACTTTAAAGATCAACAGAGAGAGGATCCAGATTTTTTTTACAAGATAAAATATGATGAGGAAGACAGGGTTGAGAATATTTTCTGGGTCGTTGGTGCAGCAAGGAAGGCGTACGTGGAATCTTATCATGATTGTATCTCCTTTGACACAACGTATATGACTAACATGTACAACATGCCCTTTGCACCATTCATTGGGATTAACAGGCATGGGCAGTCGTTCATGTTGGGTTGTGGCTTTGTTAGGCAAGAGTTGGCATCGAGCTTTGATTGGCTATTCCAGACCTTCCTTGAGGCAATGCATAATGTAGCACCCACCAACATCATAACCGACCAAGACATCGCAATGGCACAGTCAATTAAAAAGATCTTTCCTACAAGTGTGCACCGCTGTTGCCGCTGGCATATTATTAAAAAAGCACAAGAATAGCTTGGAGCATTGCTGGGGCGAAATCCTGGCTTGTCCAAAGATTTCAACAGCTGTGTTGACTTCAGCTTGACGCCGGAAGAATTTGAGGCAAGGTGGTGTGAGCTGATGATGAAGTATGTGTTGGGGAACGTTGCAGAAAATAAAAATTTTTCCTACGGTTTCACCAAGATCCATCTATGAGTTCATCTAGCAACGAGTATTCAGATTAGATAGCATCTACATACCACTTTGTAGATCGCAACGGAAGCGTTCGAGTGAACGTGGATGAGGTAGTCGTACTTGCCGTGATCCAATTCACTGATGATCTAGTACCGAACGGACGGCACCTCCGTGTTCAACACACGTACGGGACGGGAGACGTCTCCTCCTTCTTGATCCAGCAAGGGGGGAGGAGAGGTTGAGGAAGATCCAGCAGGACGGTGTGGTGGTGGATGCAGCAGAACTCCGGCAGGGCTTTGCTAAGCAACTACGGGAGGAGGAGGAGGTGTTGCAGGAAGGAGGGAGGCGCCAGGGCATTAGGGTTGGTTTGCTCCTCCTTTTCCCCACTATATATAGGGCCAAGGGAGAGGGGGAGGCGCAGCCCTTGCCCCTTCCTCCAAGGAAGGGTGCGGCCAAGGGTGGGGAGGAGTCCATCCTCCCCAAGGCACCTCGGAGGTGCCTTCCCCTTGTAGGACTCTCCCCCTTTTTTTCTCTCTTGGCGCATGGGCCTCTTGGGGCTGGTTCCCCTTGGCCCAAGCAGGCCAAGGCGCACCCCCTAAGGCCCATGTGGCCCACCAAGGCAGGTGGCCCCACCTGGTGGACCCCGGGACCCCTCCGGTGGTCCCGGTACAATACCGATAACACCGAAACTTGTCCCGATGGCCAAAATAGCACTTCCTATATATAATTCTTTACCTCCGGACCATTCCGGAACTCCTCGTGACGTCCGGGATCTCATCCGGGACTCCGAACAACATTCGGGTTACTGCACATACATATCTTCACAACCCTAGCGTCACCGAACCTTAAGTGTGTAGACCCTACGGGTTCGGGAGACATGCAGACATGACCGAGACGGCTCTCGGGCAATAACCAACAGCGGGATCTGGATACCCATGTTGGCTCCCACATGATCCACGATGATCTCATCGGATGAACCACGATGTCAAGGATTCAATTAATCCCGTATACGATTCCCTTTGTCATTCGGTATTTTACTTGCCCGAGATTCGATCGTCAGTATCCCAATACCTCGTTCAATCTCGTTATCGGCAAGTCACTTTTCTCGTTACCGTAATGCATGATCCTTGTGATCAAACACTTTGATCACCTTGAGCTCATATGATGATGCATTACCGAGAGGGCCCGGTGATACCTCTCCGTCAAGCGGAGTGACAAATCCCAGTCTCGATCCATGTAACCCAACAGACACTTTCGGAGATACCCGTAGTATACCTTTATAGTCACCCAGTTACGTTGTGACGTTTGGCACACCCAAAGCACTCCTACGGTATCCGGGAGTTACATGATCTCATGGTCTAAGGAAAGGATACTTGACATTGGATAACTCTAGCAAACGAACTATGCGATCTTATGCTATGTTTAGGATTGGGTCTTGTCCATCACATCATTCTCCTAATGATGTGATCCCATTATCGATGACATCCAATGTCCATAGTCAGGAAACCATGACTATCTGTCGATCAACGAGCTAGTCAACTAGAGGCTCACTAGGGACATGTTTGTTGTCTGTTATTCACACATGTATTACGATTTCCGGTTAACACAATTATAGCACGAATAAAGACAATTATCATGAATAAGGAAATATAATAATAATGCTTTTATTATTGCCTCTAGGGCATATTTCCAACAGTCTCCCACTTGCACTAGAGTCAATAATCTAGTTACATTGTGATGAATCGAACACCCATAGAGTTCTGGTGCTGATCATGTTTTGCCTTAGGGAGAGGTTTAGTCAACGGATCTGCGACATTCAGATCCGTGTGCACTTTACAAATTTCTATGTCTCCATCTTGAACATTTTCACGAATGGAGTTGAAGCGACGCTTGATGTGCCTAGTCTTCTTGTGAAACCTGGGCTCCTTTGCAAGTGCAATAGCTCCAGTGTTGTCACAGAAGAGCTTGATTGGCCCCGACGCATTGGGTATGACTCCGAGGTCGGTGATGAACTCCTTCACCCAAATTGCTTCATGTGCTGCCTCCGAGGCTGCCATGTACTCCGCTTCACATGTAGATCCCGCCACGACGCTCTGCTTGCAACTGCACCAGCTTACTGCCCCACCATTCAGAATATACACGTATCCGGTTTGTGACTTAGAGTCATCCAGATCTGTGTCGAAGCTAGCGTCGACGTAACCTTTTACGACGAGCTGTTCGTCACCTCCATAAACGAGAAACATTTCCTTGGTCCTTTTCAGGTACTTCAGGATATTCTTGACCGCTATCCAGTGTTCCTTGCCGGGATTACTTTGGTACCTTCCTACCAAACTTACGGCAAGGTTTACATCAGGTCTGGTACACAGCATGGCATACATAATAGAACCTATGGCTGAGGCATAGGGGGTGACGCTCATCTCTTCTATTTCTTCTGCCGTGGTCGGACATTGAGCTGAGCTCAATTTCACACCTTGTAACACAGGTAAGAACCCCTTCTTAGATTGATCCATATTGAACTTCTTCAATATCTTATCAAGGTATGTGCTTTGTGAAAGACCTATGAGGCGTCTCGATCTATCTCTATAGATCTTGATGCCTAATATATAAGCAGCTTCTCCAAGGTCCTTCATTGAAAAACTTTAATTCAAATAGGCCTTAATGTTGTCCAAGAGTTCTATATCATTTCCCATCGAAAGTATGTCGTCTACATATAATATGAGAAATGCTACAGAGCTCCCACTCACTTTCTTGTAAACACAGGCTTCTCCATAAGTCTGTGTAAACCCAAACGCTTTGATCATCTCATCAAAGCGAATGTTCCAACTCCGAGATGCTTGCACCAGCCCATAAATCGAGCGTTCGAGCTTGCACACCTTGTCAGCATTCTTAGGATCGACAAAACCTTCCGGCTGCATCATATACAATTCTTCCTTAAGGAAACCATTAAGGAATGCCGTTTTGACGTCCATTTGCCATATCTCATAATCATAGTATGCGGCAATTGCTAACATGATTCGGACGGACTTCAGCTTCGCTGCCGGTGAGAAAGTCTCATCGTAGTCAACCCCTTGAACTTGTCGATAACCCTTAGCGACAAGCCGAGCTTTATAGATGGTCACATTACCATCCGCGTCTGTCTTCTTCTTAAAGATCCATTTATTTTCTATGGCTCACCGCTCAACGGGCAAGTCAGTCAAAGTCCATACTTCATTTTCATACATGGATCCTATCTCGGATTTCATGGCTTCCAGCCATTTGTCGGAATCCGGGCCCGCCATTGCTTCCTCATAGTTCGAAGGTTCACCGTTGTCTAACAACATGATTTCCAAGACAGGGTTGTCGTACCACTCTGGTGCGGAACGTGTCCTTGTGGACCTTCGAATTTCAGTAGGAGCTAGATCAGAAGCATCTTGATCATCATCATTAATTTCCTCTCTAGTCGGTGCAGGCACCTCAGAAACGTTTTCTTGAGTTTCGCCATTTTCCGTTTCAAGAGGTAACACTTCATCAAGTTCTACTTTCCTCCCACTTACTTCTTTCGAGAGAAACTCTTTTTCTAGAAAGGATCCATTCTTGGCAACAAAGATCTTGCCTTCGGATCTGAGGTAGAAGGTATACCCAACAGTATCTTTAGGGTATCCTATGAAGACGCATTTTTCCGATTTGGGTTCGAGCTTTTCAGGTTGAAGTTTCTTGACATAAGCATCGCATCCCCAAACTTTTAGAAACGACAGCTTAGGTTTCTTCCCAAACCATAATTCATACGGTGTCGTCTCAACGGATTTCGACGGAGCCCTATTTAAAGTGAATGCGGCAGTCTCTAAAGCATAGCCCCAAAAAGATAGCGGTAAGTCGGTAAGAGACATCATAGATCGCACCATATCTAATAGAGTGCGATTACGACGTTCGGACACACCATTACGCTGAGGTGTTCCAGGCGGGGTGAGTTGTGAAACTATTCCACATTTTCTTAAGTGTGTGCCAAATTCGTGACTCAAGTATTCTCCTCCACGATCTGATCGTAGAAACTTGATCTTTCTATCACGTTGATTTTCAACCTCACTCTGAAATTCTTTGAACTTTTCGAAGGTCTCAGACTTGTGTTTCATTAAGTAGATATACCCATATCTACTCAAGTCATCAGTGAGGGTGAGAACATAACGATAGCCACCGCGAGCCTCAACACTCATTGGACCGCACACATCGGTATGTATGATTTCCAATAAGTTGGTTGCTCGCTCCATTGTTCCTGAGAACGGAGTCTTGGTCATTTTACCCATGAGGCATGGTTCGCACGTGTCAAATGATTCATAATCAAGAGACTCTAAAAGTCCATCTGTATGGAGCTTCTTCATGCATTTGACACCTATGTGACCAAGGCGGCAGTGCCACAAATATGTGGGACTATTGTTATCAACTTTAATTCTTTTGGTACTCACACTATGAATATGTGTATCATCACGTACGAGATTCATCAAGAATAAACCATTAACCATCGGAGCATGACCATAAAACATATCTCTCATATAAATAGAACAACCATTATTCTCGGATTTAAATGAGTAGCCATCTCGAATTAAGCGAGATCCAGATACAATGTTCATGCTCAAACTTGGCACTAAATAACAATTATTGAGGTTTAAAACTAATCCCGTAGGTAAATGTAGAGGCAGCGTGCCGACGGCGATCACATCGACCTTGGAACCATTCCCGACGCGCATCGTCACCTCGTCCTTCGCCAGTCTCCGTTTATTCCGCAGCTCCTGCTTTGAGTTACAAATGTGAGCAACTGCACCGGTATCAAATACCCAAGAGCTACTACGAGTACTGGTAAGGTACACATCAACTACATGTATATCACATATACCTTTGGTTTTGTCGGCCTTCTTGTCCGCTAAGTATTTGGGGCAGTTCCGCTTCCAGTGACCACTTCCCTTGCAATAAAAGCACTCAGTTTCGGGCTTGGGTCCATTCTTTGGCTTCTTCCCGGCAACTTGTTTACCGGGCGCGGCAACTTCCTTGCCATCCTTCTTGAAGTTCTTTTTACCCTTGCCCTTCTTGAACTTAGTGGTTTTATTCACCATCAACACTTGATGCTCCTTCTTGATTTCAACCTCTGCTGATTTCAGCATAGCATATACCTCAGGAATGGTCTTTACCATCACCTGCATATTGTAGTTCATCACAAAGCTCTTGTAGCTAGGTGGAAGCGACTGGAGGATTCTGTCAATGACCGCTCCATCCGGGAGATTAACTTCCAGTTGAGTCAAGCGGTTGTGCAACCCAGACATTTTGAGTATGTGCTCACTGACAGAGCCATTTTCCTCCATCTTACAGCTAAAGAATTTATCGGAGACTTCATATCTCTCGACCCAGGCATGAGCTTGGAAAACCATTTTCAGCTCTTCGAACATCTCATATGCTCCATGTCTCTCAAAACGCTTTTGGAGCCCCGGCTCTAAGCTGTAAAGCATACCGCACTGAACGAGGGAGTAATCATCGCAGCGTGACTGCCAAGCGTTCATAACGTCTTGTTCTGCAGGGAGAATAGGTGCGTCACCCAGCGGTGCTCTTAGGACATAATCTTTCTTGGCAGCTATGAGGATAATCCTCAGGTTTCGGACCCAGTCCGTATAGTTGCTACCATCGTCTTTCAGCTTGGTTTTCTCTAGGAACGCGTTGAAATTGAGGACTACGTTGGCCATTTGATCTACAAGACATATTGTAAATATTTAGACTAAGTTCATGATAATAAAGTTCATTTAATCAAATTATTTAATGAACTCCCACTTAGATAGACATCCCTCTTCTAGTCATCTAAGTATTACATGATCCGAGTCAACTAGGCCGTGTCCGATCATCACGTGAGACGGACTAGTCAACATCGGTGAACATCTTCATGTTGATCGTATCTTCTATACGACTCATGCTCGACCTTTCGGTCTTCTGTGTTCCGAGGCCATGTCTGTACATGCTAGGCTCGTCAAGTCAACCTAAGTGTTTTGCGTGTGTAAATCAGTCTTACACCCGTTGTATGCGAACGTAAGGACCTATCACACCCGATCATCACGTGGTGCTTCGGAACGACGAACTTTAGCAACGGTGCACAGTTAGGGTGAACACTTTCTTGAAATTATTATGAGGGATCATCTTATTTACTACCGTCGTCCTAAGTAAACAAGATGCAAAACATGATAAACATCACATGCAATCAAATAATAAACGTGACATGATATGGCCAATATCACATAGCTCCTTCGATCTCCATCTTGGGGCTCCATGATCATCTTGTCACCGGCTTGACACCATGATCTTCATCATCATGATCTTCATCATCGTGTCTCCATGAAGTTGCTCGCCAACTATTACTTCTACTACTATGGCTAACGCGTTTAGCAATAAAGTAAAGTAACTTACACGGCGATTCTCAATGACACGCAGGTCATACAAAAAATAAAGACAACTCCTATGGCTCCTGCCGGTTGTCATACTCATCGACATGCAAGTCGTGATTCCTATTACAATAGCATGAACATCTCATACATCACATATAGATCATTCATCATTCATCACAACTTTGGCCATATCATATCACAAAGCACTTGCTGCAAAAACAAGTTAGACGTCCTCTAGTTGTTGTTGCAAGTTTTACGTGGCTGAATTAGGGTTCTAGCAAGAACGTTTTCTTACCTAAGTTAAAACCACAACGTGATTTGTCAACTTCTATTTACCCTTCATAAGGACCCTTTTCATCGAATCCGCTCCAACTAAAGTAGGAGAGACAGACACCCGCCAGCCACCTTATGCAACTAGTGCATGTTAGTCGGTGGAACCGGTCTCACGTAAGCGTACGTGTAAGGTTGGTCCGGGCCGCTTCATCCCACAATACCGCTGAATCAAGATTGACCAGTAACGGCAAGAAGAATTGACAACATCTATGCCCACAACAAATTGTGTTCTACTCGCACAAGAAGAACTATGCGTAAACCTAGCTCATGATGCCACTGTTGGGGAACGTTGCAGAAAATTAAAATTTTTCCTACGGTTTCACCAAGATCCATCTATGAGTTCATCTAGCAACGAGTATTCAGATTAGATAGCATCTACATACCACTTTGTAGATCGCAACGAAAGCGTTCGAGTGAACGTGGATGAGGTAGTCGTACTTGCCATGATCCAATTCACCGATGATCTAGTACCGAACGGACGGCACCTCCGCGTTCAACACACGTACGGGACGGGAGACGTCTCCTCCTTCTTGATCCAGCAAGGGGGGAGGAGAGGTTGAGGAAGATCCAGCACGACGGTGTGGTGGTGGATGCAGCAGAACTCCGGCAGGGCTTTGCGAAGCAACTACGGGAGGAGGAGGAGGTGTTGCAGGAAGGAGGGAGGCGCCAGGGCATTAGGGTTGGTTTGCTCCTCCTTTTCCCCACTATATATAGGGCCAAGGGAGAGGGGGAGGCGCAGCCCTTGCCCCTTCCTCCAAGGAAGGGTGCGGCCAAGGGTGGGGAGGAGTCCATCCTCCCCAAGGCACCTCGGAGGTGCCTTCCCCTTGTAGGACTCTCCCCCTTTTTTTCTCTCTTGGCGCATGGGCCTCTTGGGGCTGGTTCCCCTTGGCCCAAGCAGGCCAAGGCGCACCCCCAAAGGCCCATGTGGCCCACCAAGGCAGGTGGCCCCACCTGGTGGACCCCGGGACCCCTCCGGTGGTCCCGGTACAATACCGATAACACCGAAACTTGTCCCGATGGCCAAAATAGCACTTCCTATATATAATTCTTTACCTCCGGACCATTCCGGAACTCCTCGTGACGTCCGGGATCTCATCCGGGACTCCGAACAACATTCGGGTTACTGCACATACATATCTTCACAACCCTAGCGTCACCGAACCTTAAGTGTGTAGACCCTACGGGTTCGGGAGACATGCAGACATGACCGAGACGGCTCTCGGGCAATAACCAACAGCGGGATCTGGATACCCATGTTGGCTCCCACATGATCCACGATGATCTCATCGGATGAACCACGATGTCAAGGATTCAATTAATCCCGTATACGATTCCCTTTGTCATTCGGTATTTTACTTGCCCGAGATTCGATCGTCAGTATCCCAATACCTCGTTCAATCTCGTTATCGGCAAGTCACTTTTCTCGTTACCGTAATGCATGATCCTTGTGATCAAACACTTTGATCACCTTGAGCTCATATGATGATGCATTACCGAGAGGGCCCGGTGATACCTCTCCGTCAAGCGGAGTGACAAATCCCAGTCTCGATCCATGTAACCCAACAGACACTTTCGGAGATACCCGTAGTATACCTTTATAGTCACCCAGTTACGTTGTGACGTTTGGCACACCCAAAGCACTCCTACGGTATCCGGGAGTTACATGATCTCATGGTCTAAGGAAAGGATACTTGACATTGGATAACTCTAGCAAACGAACTATGCGATCTTATGCTATGTTTAGGATTGGGTCTTGTCCATCACATCATTCTCCTAATGATGTGATCCCATTATCGATGACATCCAATGTCCATAGTCAGGAAACCATGACTATCTGTCGATCAACGAGCTAGTCAACTAGAGGCTCACTAGGGACATGTTTGTTGTCTGTTATTCACACATGTATTACGATTTCCGGTTAACACAATTATAGCACGAATAAAGACAATTATCATGAATAAGGAAATATAATAATAATGCTTTTATTATTGCCTCTAGGGCATATTTCCAACAGTCTCCCACTTGCACTAGAGTCAATAATCTAGTTACATTGTGATGAATCGAACACCCATAGAGTTCTGGTGCTGATCATGTTTTGCCTTAGGGAGAGGTTTAGTCAACGGATCTGCGACATTCAGATCCGTGTGCACTTTACAAATTTCTATGTCTCCATCTTGAACATTTTCACGAATGGAGTTGAAGCGACGCTTGATGTGCCTAGTCTTCTTGTGAAACCTGGGCTCCTTTGCAAGTGCAATAGCTCCAGTGTTGTCACAGAAGAGCTTGATTGGCCCCGACGCATTGGGTATGACTCCGAGGTCGGTGATGAACTCCTTCACCCAAATTGCTTCATGTGCTGCCTCCGAGGCTGCCATGTACTCCGCTTCACATGTAGATCCCGCCACGACGCTCTGCTTGCAACTGCACCAGCTTACTGCCCCACCATTCAGAATATACACGTATCCGGTTTGTGACTTAGAGTCATCCAGATCTGTGTCGAAGCTAGCGTCGACGTAACCTTTTACGACGAGCTGTTCGTCACCTCCATAAACGAGAAACATTTCCTTGGTCCTTTTCAGGTACTTCAGGATATTCTTGACCGCTATCCAGTGTTCCTTGCCGGGATTACTTTGGTACCTTCCTACCAAACTTACGGCAAGGTTTACATCAGGTCTGGTACACAGCATGGCATACATAATAGAACCTATGGCTGAGGCATAGGGGGTGACGCTCATCTCTTCTATTTCTTCTGCCGTGGTCGGACATTGAGCTGAGCTCAATTTCACACCTTGTAACACAGGTAAGAACCCCTTCTTAGATTGATCCATATTGAACTTCTTCAATATCTTATCAAGGTATGTGCTTTGTGAAAGACCTATGAGGCGTCTCGATCTATCTCTATAGATCTTGATGCCTAATATATAAGCAGCTTCTCCAAGGTCCTTCATTGAAAAACTTTAATTCAAATAGGCCTTAATGTTGTCCAAGAGTTCTATATCATTTCCCATCGAAAGTATGTCGTCTACATATAATATGAGAAATGCTACAGAGCTCCCACTCACTTTCTTGTAAACACAGGCTTCTCCATAAGTCTGTGTAAACCCAAACGCTTTGATCATCTCATCAAAGCGAATGTTCCAACTCCGAGATGCTTGCACCAGCCCATAAATCGAGCGTTCGAGCTTGCACACCTTGTCAGCATTCTTAGGATCGACAAAACCTTCCGGCTGCATCATATACAATTCTTCCTTAAGGAAACCATTAAGGAATGCCGTTTTGACGTCCATTTGCCATATCTCATAATCATAGTATGCGGCAATTGCTAACATGATTCGGACGGACTTCAGCTTCGCTGCCGGTGAGAAAGTCTCATCGTAGTCAACCCCTTGAACTTGTCGATAACCCTTAGCGACAAGCCGAGCTTTATAGATGGTCACATTACCATCCGCGTCTGTCTTCTTCTTAAAGATCCATTTATTTTCTATGGCTCACCGCTCAACGGGCAAGTCAGTCAAAGTCCATACTTCATTTTCATACATGGATCCTATCTCGGATTTCATGGCTTCCAGCCATTTGTCAGAATCCGGGCCCGCCATTGCTTCCTCATAGTTCGAAGGTTCACCGTTGTCTAACAACATGATTTCCAAGACAGGGTTGTCGTACCACTCTGGTGCGGAACGTGTCCTTGTGGACCTTCGAATTTCAGTAGGAGCTAGATCAGAAGCATCTTGATCATCATCATTAATTTCCTCTCTAGTCGGTGCAGGCACCTCAGAAACGTTTTCTTGAGTTTCGCCATTTTCCGTTTCAAGAGGTAACACTTCATCAAGTTCTACTTTCCTCCCACTTACTTCTTTCGAGAGAAACTCTTTTTCTAGAAAGGATCCATTCTTGGCAACAAAGATCTTGCCTTCGGATCTGAGGTAGAAGGTATACCCAACAGTATCTTTAGGGTATCCTATGAAGACGCATTTTTCCGATTTGGGTTCGAGCTTTTCAGGTTGAAGTTTCTTGACATAAGCATCGCATCCCCAAACTTTTAGAAACGACAGCTTAGGTTTCTTCCCAAACCATAATTCATACGGTGTCGTCTCAACGGATTTCGACGGAGCCCTATTTAAAGTGAATGCGGCAGTCTCTAAAGCATAGCCCCAAAAAGATAGCGGTAAGTCGGTAAGAGACATCATAGATCGCACCATATCTAATAGAGTGCGATTACGACGTTCGGACACACCATTACGCTGAGGTGTTCCAGGCGGGGTGAGTTGTGAAACTATTCCACATTTTCTTAAGTGTGTGCCAAATTCGTGACTCAAGTATTCTCCTCCACGATCTGATCGTAGAAACTTGATCTTTCTATCACGTTGATTTTCAACCTCACTCTGAAATTCTTTGAACTTTTCGAAGGTCTCAGACTTGTGTTTCATTAAGTAGATATACCCATATCTACTCAAGTCATCAGTGAGGGTGAGAACATAACGATAGCCACCGCGAGCCTCAACACTCATTGGACCGCACACATCGGTATGTATGATTTCCAATAAGTTGGTTGCTCGCTCCATTGTTCCTGAGAACGGAGTCTTGGTCATTTTACCCATGAGGCATGGTTCGCACGTGTCAAATGATTCATAATCAAGAGACTCTAAAAGTCCATCTGTATGGAGCTTCTTCATGCATTTGACACCTATGTGACCAAGGCGGCAGTGCCACAAATATGTGGGACTATTGTTATCAACTTTAATTCTTTTGGTACTCACACTATGAATATGTGTATCATCACGTACGAGATTCATCAAGAATAAACCATTAACCATCGGAGCATGACCATAAAACATATCTCTCATATAAATAGAACAACCATTATTCTCGGATTTAAATGAGTAGCCATCTCGAATTAAGCGAGATCCAGATACAATGTTCATGCTCAAACTTGGCACTAAATAACAATTATTGAGGTTTAAAACTAATCCCGTAGGTAAATGTAGAGGCAGCGTGCCGACGGCGATCACATCGACCTTGGAACCATTCCCGACGCGCATCGTCACCTCGTCCTTCGCCAGTCTCCGTTTATTCCGCAGCTCCTGCTTTGAGTTACAAATGTGAGCAACTGCACCGGTATCAAATACCCAAGAGCTACTACGAGTACTGGTAAGGTACACATCAACTACATGTATATCACATATACCTTTGGTTTTGTCGGCCTTCTTGTCCGCTAAGTATTTGGGGCAGTTCCGCTTCCAGTGACCACTTCCCTTGCAATAAAAGCACTCAGTTTCGGGCTTGGGTCCATTCTTTGGCTTCTTCCCGGCAACTTGTTTACCGGGCGCGGCAACTTCCTTGCCATCCTTCTTGAAGTTCTTTTTACCCTTGCCCTTCTTGAACTTAGTGGTTTTATTCACCATCAACACTTGATGCTCCTTCTTGATTTCAACCTCTGCTGATTTCAGCATAGCATATACCTCAGGAATGGTCTTTACCATCACCTGCATATTGTAGTTCATCACAAAGCTCTTGTAGCTAGGTGGAAGCGACTGGAGGATTCTGTCAATGACCGCTCCATCCGGGAGATTAACTTCCAGTTGAGTCAAGCGGTTGTGCAACCCAGACATTTTGAGTATGTGCTCACTGACAGAGCCATTTTCCTCCATCTTACAGCTAAAGAATTTATCGGAGACTTCATATCTCTCGACCCAGGCATGAGCTTGGAAAACCATTTTCAGCTCTTCGAACATCTCATATGCTCCATGTCTCTCAAAACGCTTTTGGAGCCCCGGCTCTAAGCTGTAAAGCATACCGCACTGAACGAGGGAGTAATCATTGCAGCGTGACTGCCAAGCGTTCATAACGTCTTGTTCTGCAGGGAGAATAGGTGCGTCACCCAGCGGTGCTCTTAGGACATAATCTTTCTTGGCAGCTATGAGGATAATCCTCAGGTTTCGGACCCAGTCCGTATAGTTGCTACCATCGTCTTTCAGCTTGGTTTTCTCTAGGAACGCGTTGAAATTGAGGACTACGTTGGCCATTTGATCTACAAGACATATTGTAAATATTTAGACTAAGTTCATGATAATAAAGTTCATTTAATCAAATTATTTAATGAACTCCCACTTAGATAGACATCCCTCTTCTAGTCATCTAAGTATTACATGATCCGAGTCAACTAGGCCGTGTCCGATCATCACGTGAGACGGACTAGTCAACATCGGTGAACATCTTCATGTTGATCGTATCTTCTATACGACTCATGCTCGACCTTTCGGTCTTCTGTGTTCCGAGGCCATGTCTGTACATGCTAGGCTCGTCAAGTCAACCTAAGTGTTTTGCGTGTGTAAATCAGTCTTACACCCGTTGTATGCGAACGTAAGGACCTATCACACCCGATCATCACGTGGTGCTTCGGAACGACGAACTTTAGCAACGGTGCACAGTTAGGGTGAACACTTTCTTGAAATTATTATGAGGGATCATCTTATTTACTACCGTCGTCCTAAGTAAACAAGATGCAAAACATGATAAACATCACATGCAATCAAATAATAAACGTGACATGATATGGCCAATATCACATAGCTCCTTCGATCTCCATCTTGGGGCTCCATGATCATCTTGTCACCGGCTTGACACCATGATCTTCATCATCGTGTCTCCATGAAGTTGCTCGCCAACTATTACTTCTACTACTATGGCTAACGCGTTTAGCAATAAAGTAAAGTAACTTACACGGCGATTCTCAATGACACGCAGGTCATACAAAAAATAAAGACAACTCCTATGGCTCCTGCCGGTTGTCATACTCATCGACATGCAAGTCGTGATTCCTATTACAATAGCATGAACATCTCATACATCACATATAGATCATTCATCATTCATCACAACTTTGGCCATATCATATCACAAAGCACTTGCTGCAAAAACAAGTTAGACGTCCTCTAGTTGTTGTTGCAAGTTTTACGTGGCTGAATTAGGGTTCTAGCAAGAACGTTTTCTTACCTAAGTTAAAACCACAACGTGATTTGTCAACTTCTATTTACCCTTCATAAGGACCCTTTTCATCGAATCCGCTCCAACTAAAGTAGGAGAGACAGACACCCGCCAGCCACCTTATGCAACTAGTGCATGTTAGTCGGTGGAACCGGTCTCACGTAAGCGTACGTGTAAGGTTGGTCCGGGCCGCTTCATCCCACAATACCGCTGAATCAAGATTGACCAGTAACGGCAAGAAGAATTGACAACATCTATGCCCACAACAAATTGTGTTCTACTCGCACAAGAAGAACTATGCGTAAACCTAGCTCATGATGCCACTGTTGGGGAACGTTGCAGAAAATTAAAATTTTTCCTACGGTTTCACCAAGATCCATCTATGAGTTCATCTAGCAACGAGTATTCAGATTAGATAGCATCTACATACCACTTTGTAGATCGCAACGAAAGCGTTCGAGTGAACGTGGATGAGGTAGTCGTACTTGCCATGATCCAATTCACCGATGATCTAGTACCGAACGGACGGCACCTCCGCGTTCAACACACGTACGGGACGGGAGACGTCTCCTCCTTCTTGATCCAGCAAGGGGGGAGGAGAGGTTGAGGAAGATCCAGCACGACGGTGTGGTGGTGGATGCAGCAGAACTCCGGCAGGGCTTTGCTAAGCAACTACGGGAGGAGGAGGAGGTGTTGCAGGAAGGAGGGAGGCGCCAGGGCATTAGGGTTGGTTTGCTCCTCCTTTTCCCCACTATATATAGGGCCAAGGGAGAGGGGGAGGCGCAGCCCTTGCCCCTTCCTCCAAGGAAGGGTGCGGCCAAGGGTGGGGAGGAGTCCATCCTCCCCAAGGCACCTCGGAGGTGCCTTCCCCTTGTAGGACTCTCCCCCTTTTTTTCTCTCTTGGCGCATGGGCCTCTTGGGGCTGGTTCCCCTTGGCCCAAGCAGGCCAAGGCGCACCCCCAAAGGCCCATGTGGCCCACCAAGGCAGGTGGCCCCACCTGGTGGACCCCGGGACCCCTCCGGTGGTCCCGGTACAATACCGATAACACCGAAACTTGTCCCGATGGCCAAAATAGCACTTCCTATATATAATTCTTTACCTCCGGACCATTCCGGAACTCCTCGTGACGTCCGGGATCTCATCCGGGACTCCGAACAACATTCGGGTTACTGCACATACATATCTTCACAACCCTAGCGTCACCGAACCTTAAGTGTGTAGACCCTACGGGTTCGGGAGACATGCAGACATGACCGAGACGGCTCTCGGGCAATAACCAACAGCGGGATCTGGATACCCATGTTGGCTCCCACATGATCCACGATGATCTCATCGGATGAACCACGATGTCAAGGATTCAATTAATCCCGTATACGATTCCCTTTGTCATTCGGTATTTTACTTGCCCGAGATTCGATCGTCAGTATCCCAATACCTCGTTCAATCTCGTTATCGGCAAGTCACTTTTCTCGTTACCGTAATGCATGATCCTTGTGATCAAACACTTTGATCACCTTGAGCTCATATGATGATGCATTACCGAGAGGGCCCGGTGATACCTCTCCGTCAAGCGGAGTGACAAATCCCAGTCTCGATCCATGTAACCCAACAGACACTTTCGGAGATACCCGTAGTATACCTTTATAGTCACCCAGTTACGTTGTGACGTTTGGCACACCCAAAGCACTCCTACGGTATCCGGGAGTTACATGATCTCATGGTCTAAGGAAAGGATACTTGACATTGGATAACTCTAGCAAACGAACTATGCGATCTTATGCTATGTTTAGGATTGGGTCTTGTCCATCACATCATTCTCCTAATGATGTGATCCCATTATCGATGACATCCAATGTCCATAGTCAGGAAACCATGACTATCTGTCGATCAACGAGCTAGTCAACTAGAGGCTCACTAGGGACATGTTTGTTGTCTGTTATTCACACATGTATTACGATTTCCGGTTAACACAATTATAGCACGAATAAAGACAATTATCATGAATAAGGAAATATAATAATAATGCTTTTATTATTGCCTCTAGGGCATATTTCCAACAGTCTCCCACTTGCACTAGAGTCAATAATCTAGTTACATTGTGATGAATCGAACACCCATAGAGTTCTGGTGCTGATCATGTTTTGCCTTAGGGAGAGGTTTAGTCAACGGATCTGCGACATTCAGATCCGTGTGCACTTTACAAATTTCTATGTCTCCATCTTGAACATTTTCACGAATGGAGTTGAAGCGACGCTTGATGTTCCTAGTCTTCTTGTGAAACCTGGGCTCCTTTGCAAGTGCAATAGCTCCAGTGTTGTCACAGAAGAGCTTGATTGGCCCCGACGCATTGGGTATGACTCCGAGGTCGGTGATGAACTCCTTCACCCAAATTGCTTCATGTGCTGCCTCCGAGGCTGCCATGTACTCCGCTTCACATGTAGATCCCGCCACGACGCTCTGCTTGCAACTGCACCAGCTTACTGCCCCACCATTCAGAATATACACGTATCCGGTTTGTGACTTAGAGTCATCCAGATCTGTGTCGAAGCTAGCGTCGACGTAACCTTTTACGACGAGCTGTTCGTCACCTCCATAAACGAGAAACATTTCCTTGGTCCTTTTCAGGTACTTCAGGATATTCTTGACCGCTATCCAGTGTTCCTTGCCGGGATTACTTTGGTACCTTCCTACCAAACTTACGGCAAGGTTTACATCAGGTCTGGTACACAGCATGGCATACATAATAGAACCTATGGCTGAGGCATAGGGGGTGACGCTCATCTCTTCTATTTCTTCTGCCGTGGTCGGACATTGAGCTGAGCTCAATTTCACACCTTGTAACACAGGTAAGAACCCCTTCTTAGATTGATCCATATTGAACTTCTTCAATATCTTATCAAGGTATGTGCTTTGTGAAAGACCTATGAGGCGTCTCGATCTATCTCTATAGATCTTGATGCCTAATATATAAGCAGCTTCTCCAAGGTCCTTCATTGAAAAACTTTAATTCAAATAGGCCTTAATGTTGTCCAAGAGTTCTATATCATTTCCCATCGAAAGTATGTCGTCTACATATAATATGAGAAATGCTACAGAGCTCCCACTCACTTTCTTGTAAACACAGGCTTCTCCATAAGTCTGTGTAAACCCAAACGCTTTGATCATCTCATCAAAGCGAATGTTCCAACTCCGAGATGCTTGCACCAGCCCATAAATCGAGCGTTCGAGCTTGCACACCTTGTCAGCATTCTTAGGATCGACAAAACCTTCCGGCTGCATCATATACAATTCTTCCTTAAGGAAACCATTAAGGAATGCCGTTTTGACGTCCATTTGCCATATCTCATAATCATAGTATGCGGCAATTGCTAACATGATTCGGACGGACTTCAGCTTCGCTGCCGGTGAGAAAGTCTCATCGTAGTCAACCCCTTGAACTTGTCGATAACCCTTAGCGACAAGCCGAGCTTTATAGATGGTCACATTACCATCCGCGTCTGTCTTCTTCTTAAAGATCCATTTATTTTCTATGGCTCACCGCTCAACGGGCAAGTCAGTCAAAGTCCATACTTCATTTTCATACATGGATCCTATCTCGGATTTCATGGCTTCCAGCCATTTGTCGGAATCCGGGCCCGCCATTGCTTCCTCATAGTTCGAAGGTTCACCGTTGTCTAACAACATGATTTCCAAGACAGGGTTGTCGTACCACTCTGGTGCGGAACGTGTCCTTGTGGACCTTCGAATTTCAGTAGGAGCTAGATCAGAAGCATCTTGATCATCATCATTAATTTCCTCTCTAGTCGGTGCAGGCACCTCAGAAACGTTTTCTTGAGTTTCGCCATTTTCCGTTTCAAGAGGTAACACTTCATCAAGTTCTACTTTCCTCCCACTTACTTCTTTCGAGAGAAACTCTTTTTCTAGAAAGGATCCATTCTTGGCAACAAAGATCTTGCCTTCGGATCTGAGGTAGAAGGTATACCCAACAGTATCTTTAGGGTATCCTATGAAGACGCATTTTTCCGATTTGGGTTCGAGCTTTTCAGGTTGAAGTTTCTTGACATAAGCATCGCATCCCCAAACTTTTAGAAACGACAGCTTAGGTTTCTTCCCAAACCATAATTCATACGGTGTCGTCTCAACGGATTTCGACGGAGCCCTATTTAAAGTGAATGCGGCAGTCTCTAAAGCATAGCCCCAAAAAGATAGCGGTAAGTCGGTAAGAGACATCATAGATCGCACCATATCTAATAGAGTGCGATTACGACGTTCGGACACACCATTACGCTGAGGTGTTCCAGGCGGGGTGAGTTGTGAAACTATTCCACATTTTCTTAAGTGTGTGCCAAATTCGTGACTCAAGTATTCTCCTCCACGATCTGATCGTAGAAACTTGATCTTTCTATCACGTTGATTTTCAACCTCACTCTGAAATTCTTTGAACTTTTCGAAGGTCTCAGACTTGTGTTTCATTAAGTAGATATACCCATATCTACTCAAGTCATCAGTGAGGGTGAGAACATAACGATAGCCACCGCGAGCCTCAACACTCATTGGACCGCACACATCGGTATGTATGATTTCCAATAAGTTGGTTGCTCGCTCCATTGTTCCTGAGAACGGAGTCTTGGTCATTTTACCCATGAGGCATGGTTCGCACGTGTCAAATGATTCATAATCAAGAGACTCTAAAAGTCCATCTGTATGGAGCTTCTTCATGCATTTGACACCTATGTGACCAAGGCGGCAGTGCCACAAATATGTGGGACTATTGTTATCAACTTTAATTCTTTTGGTACTCACACTATGAATATGTGTATCATCACGTACGAGATTCATCAAGAATAAACCATTAACCATCGGAGCATGACCATAAAACATATCTCTCATATAAATAGAACAACCATTATTCTCGGATTTAAATGAGTAGCCATCTCGAATTAAGCGAGATCCAGATACAATGTTCATGCTCAAACTTGGCACTAAATAACAATTATTGAGGTTTAAAACTAATCCCGTAGGTAAATGTAGAGGCAGCGTGCCGACGGCGATCACATCGACCTTGGAACCATTCCCGACGCGCATCGTCACCTCGTCCTTCGCCAGTCTCCGTTTATTCCGCAGCTCCTGCTTTGAGTTACAAATGTGAGCAACTGCACCGGTATCAAATACCCAAGAGCTACTACGAGTACTGGTAAGGTACACATCAACTACATGTATATCACATATACCTTTGGTTTTGCCGGCCTTCTTGTCCGCTAAGTATTTGGGGCAGTTCCGCTTCCAGTGACCACTTCCCTTGCAATAAAAGCACTCAGTTTCGGGCTTGGGTCCATTCTTTGGCTTCTTCCCGGCAACTTGTTTACCGGGCGCGGCAACTTCCTTGCCATCCTTCTTGAAGTTCTTTTTACCCTTGCCCTTCTTGAACTTAGTGGTTTTATTCACCATCAACACTTGATGCTCCTTCTTGATTTCAACCTCTGCTGATTTCAGCATAGCATATACCTCAGGAATGGTCTTTACCATCACCTGCATATTGTAGTTCATCACAAAGCTCTTGTAGCTAGGTGGAAGCGACTGCAGGATTCTGTCAATGACCGCTTCATCCGGGAGATTAACTTCCAGTTGAGTCAAGCGGTTGTGCAACCCAGACATTTTGAGTATGTGCTCACTGACAGAGCCATTTTCCTCCATCTTACAGCTAAAGAATTTATCGGAGACTTCATATCTCTCGACCCAGGCATGAGCTTGGAAAACCATTTTCAGCTCTTCGAACATCTCATATGCTCCATGTCTCTCAAAACGCTTTTGGAGCCCCGGCTCTAAGCTGTAAAGCATACCGCACTGAACGAGGGAGTAATCATCGCAGCGTGACTGCCAAGCGTTCATAACGTCTTGTTCTGCAGGGAGAATAGGTGCGTCACCCAGCGGTGCTCTTAGGACATAATCTTTCTTGGCAGCTATGAGGATAATCCTCAGGTTTCGGACCCAGTCCGTATAGTTTCTACCATCGTCTTTCAGCTTGGTTTTCTCTAGGAACGCGTTGAAATTGAGGACTACGTTGGCCATTTGATCTACAAGACATATTGTAAATATTTAGACTAAGTTCATGATAATAAAGTTCATTTAATCAAATTATTTAATGAACTCCCACTTAGATAGACATCCCTCTTCTAGTCATCTAAGTATTACATGATCCGAGTCAACTAGGTCGTGTCCGATCATCACGTGAGACGGACTAGTCAACATCGGTGAACATCTTCATGTTGATCGTATCTTCTATACGACTCATGCTCGACCTTTCGGTCTTCTGTGTTCCGAGGCCATGTCTGTACATGCTAGGCTCGTCAAGTCAACCTAAGTGTTTTGCGTGTGTAAATCAGTCTTACACCCGTTGTATGCGAACGTAAGGACCTATCACACCCGATCATCACGTGGTGCTTCGGAACGACGAACTTTAGCAACGGTGCACAGTTAGGGTGAACACTTTCTTGAAATTATTATGAGGGATCATCTTATTTACTACCGTCGTCCTAAGTAAACAAGATGCAAAACATGATAAACATCACATGCAATCAAATAATAAACGTGACATGATATGGCCAATATCACATAGCTCCTTCGATCTCCATCTTGGGGCTCCATGATCATCTTGTCACCGGCTTGACACCATGATCTTCATCATCATGATCTTCATCATCGTGTCTCCATGAAGTTTCTCGCCAACTATTACTTCTACTACTATGGCTAACGCGTTTAGCAATAAAGTAAAGTAACTTACACGGCGATTCTCAATGACACGCAGGTCATACAAAAAATAAAGACAACTCCTATGGCTCCTGCCGGTTGTCATACTCATCGACATGCAAGTCGTGATTCCTATTACAATAGCATGAACATCTCATACATCACATATAGATCATTCATCATTCATCACAACTTTGGCCATATCATATCACAAAGCACTTGCTGCAAAAACAAGTTAGACGTCCTCTAGTTGTTGTTGCAAGTTTTACGTGGCTGAATTAGGGTTCTAGCAAGAACGTTTTCTTACCTAAGTTAAAACCACAACGTGATTTGTCAACTTCTATTTACCCTTCATAAGGACCCTTTTCATCGAATCCGCTCCAACTAAAGTAGGAGAGACAGACACCCGCCAGCCACCTTATGCAACTAGTGCATGTTAGTCGGTGGAACCGGTCTCACGTAAGCGTACGTGTAAGGTTGGTCCGGGCCGCTTCATCCCACAATACCGCTGAATCAAGATTGACCAGTAACGGCAAGAAGAATTGACAACATCTATGCCCACAACAAATTGTGTTCTACTCGCACAAGAAGAACTATGCATAAACCTAGCTCATGATGCCACTGTTGGGGAACGTTGCAGAAAATTAAAATTTTTCCTACGGTTTCACCAAGATCCATCTATGAGTTCATCTAGCAACGAGTATTCAGATTAGATAGCATCTACATACCACTTTGTAGATCGCAACGAAAGCGTTCGAGTGAACGTGGATGAGGTAGTCGTACTTGCCATGATCCAATTCACCGATGATCTAGTACCGAACGGACGGCACCTCCGCGTTCAACACACGTACGGGACGGGAGACGTCTCCTCCTTCTTGATCCAGCAAGGGGGGAGGAGAGGTTGAGGAAGATCCAGCACGACGGTGTGGTGGTGGATGCAGCAGAACTCCGGCAGGGCTTTGCTAAGCAACTACGGGAGGAGGAGGAGGTGTTGCAGGAAGGAGGGAGGCGCCAGGGCATTAGGGTTGGTTTGCTCCTCCTTTTCCCCTCTATATATAGGGCCAAGGGAGAGGGGGAGGCGCAGCCCTTGCCCCTTCCTCCAAGGAAGGGTGCGGCCAAGGGTGGGGAGGAGTCCATCCTCCCCAAGGCACCTCGGAGGTGCCTTCCCCTTGTAGGACTCTCCCCCTTTTTTTCTCTCTTGGCGCATGGGCCTCTTGGGGCTGGTTCCCCTTGGCCCAAGCAGGCCAAGGCGCACCCCCAAAGGCCCATGTGGCCCACCAAGGCAGGTGGCCCCACCTGGTGGACCCCGGGACCCCTCCGGTGGTCCCGGTACAATACCGATAACACCGAAACTTGTCCCGATGGCCAAAATAGCACTTCCTATATATAATTCTTTACCTCCGGACCATTCCGGAACTCCTCGTGACGTCCGGGATCTCATCCGGGTCTGCGAACAACATTCGGGTTACTGCACATACATATCTTCACAACCCTAGCGTCACCGAACCTTAAGTGTGTAGACCCTACGGATTCGGGAGACATGCAGACATGACCGAGACGACTCTCGGGCAATAACCAACAGCGGGATCTGGATACCCATGTTGGCTCCCACATGATCCACGATGATCTCATCGGATGAACCACGATGTCAAGGATTCAATTAATCCCGTATACGATTCCCTTTGTCATTCGGTATTTTACTTGCCCGAGATTCGATCGTCGGTATCCCAATACCTCGTTCAATCTCGTTATCGGCAAGTCACTTTTCTCGTTACCGTAATGCATGATCCTTGTGATCAAACACTTTGATCACCTTGAGCTCATATGATGATGCATTACCGAGAGGGCCCGGTGATACCTCTCCGTCAAGCGGAGTGACAAATCCCAGTCTCGATCCATGTAACCCAACAGACACTTTCGGAGATACCCGTAGTATACCTTTATAGTCACCCAGTTACGTTGTGACGTTTGGCACACCCAAAGCACTCCTACGGTATCCGGGAGTTACATGATCTCATGGTCTAAGGAAAGGATACTTGACATTGGATAACTCTAGCAAACGAACTATGCGATCTTATGCTATGTTTAGGATTGGGTCTTGTCCATCACATCATTCTCCTAATGATGTGATCCCGTTATCGATGACATCCAATGTCCATAGTCAGGAAACCATGACTATCTGTCGATCAACGAGCTAGTCAACTAGAGGCTCACTAGGGACATGTTTGTTGTCTGTTATTCACACATGTATTACGATTTCCGGTTAATACAATTATAGCACGAATAAAGACAATTATCATGAATAAGGAAATATAATAATAATGCTTTTATTATTGCCTCTAGGGCATATTTCCAACAGTATGAGGCTATGACTGACTCCCACTTCGAGAATCTATACAAGTACAGAGAGACATGGGTGCCCTGCTACTTCAAGCACCAATTCTTCCCTTTCTTGCAGTCAACTCAATGCAGCGAGGGGTTCAACACTGTCCTTAAGCGATATGTGAACCCACACAAGTCCATTTTGAACTTTGTGAAGCAATATCAGAAAATCCAAACACACATACTAGTCCGGGAGGGTTCAAAAGACTACAGGACAGGACATTTACAGACTGAAATTTGGTCATCTTACCCAATAGAGAAGCAGGCATACGGTTCGTATACTAGGGACTTGTACGAGAAGTTTCGTGATGAGTTTCAGTTGACTACAAGGTACAATGTGCGACCACATGGTGAAAACTTGTATGAGGTTTACCCCAATCAAGAGTGGGTTGCCAAATATGGTTCTAGGGGCTATTTTGTCACAGTGGAAGCTAGTGCTGGAGACTACAGATGTGACTGCTGCAAGATTGAGGGGGATGGCATGCTTTGCTGCCATATCTTGAAATTTTTCAACCACCTTGGTGTTGATGAAATCCCAGCGCAGTACATACTTAGAAGGTGGACACCTATGGCAATTCCCAACGCACCCCCTGCTGTCGAAGAGCAACCTGATGAGATGCCACCACAATCTAAAAAGGAACTCAGGCATGCAAATTTGATGATGGATTTTGGTAGTCTTGCCCGGGTTGCTAGTGCGTCAGATGTTGCGACAGATATTGTAAAGAAACATATGCGTGGTGCGCGTCATGAAATCAAAAATCTCAACATGTCAAAGAAGAAGAAACCGGCAGCAGCAACAAGTGGGCCCTCTGGTGGTCCTCCACCATCAGCTGATGGTTCTGCACCACAACCGAGTAACTCTCAGGCAACTGGTGGCCCTGCGGTGCGTCCTGGGGCCTTCACAAGCCCCTTCTGGACCTGGGCAGCAGAGACCTGCTTCTGCGCCACCACCAAGAAACACTCAGGCAACTAGTGGCCCTGCGGTGCGTCCTGATGAACATGCACAAACCTCTTCTGGACCTAGGCAGCAGCGACCTACTTCTGCAACGCGGAGAAAAAACGCACCAAATAACTGGCAACTCTATGAGTGAGGATAGACACCAACAGACAGCATTCGGGGGTGCAGCGATGCAAAAAAGGGTTGTACCACTATGTAACGCCCCGGACACACCCGCCGGTGGTCGTTACTCCTGGCGGGATCTAGACTGGCCCCACAGATCAATACTAGTCTTTTCTGCGCACTTTGTCCTCACTCGTGCGCACCCGGGAGCAACTTCCCGGTCGGTCACCCATCCTGACGCTACTCCAAGCTGAGCACGCTTAACTTTGGAGTTCTGTCCGAATGGGCTCCCGGAAAAGAAGGAATTCCTTATTGATATGAGTAGTCTATCATCCCTAATAAGCCAGGCTATCACACACTACCCATGAGCCCTCCGACACAAGGTTGCTGGCCTGTACAGCAACTGTCAGGATATGTGCCACTGAACAGTGGAGCATCGCCGCAACTTTCAAGGGGCTCAACAATGACAAGGCCTGTGCAAGCGCTAAGAGGAGCTGCGCCACAACTTTTGATGGATACGGCACTAGCAAGAGGGCCTGCGCGACCTCCTATGGGTCCTAACCAGCAATTTGGCCTGCACCACAGACTATGGTGGCTATACAACCACCGCGGGGGCCTAACGCAGCAAACACAACCTATGTGGCTGGTCCTGGACTGGCACCATTGCCTGCATCAACAGCAACGCTGGATGGCTGGATTGGGCAGCATCCAGGGTCTTCAACAACACAGGAAGAAAATGCCAATGCAATTTCATCTCCTATTGCGCAAGCTCCTGGTGGATATGCGCACCAGCCGCTCAGTATGGCATCTCTACATGCAGCTGTTGCAGCCGCACAAGGTACTACGATGGTTGAACCACAGTTTGGAAGACCTGCTACCACACTTGGCCCTGCAATTCCTAGAGACCCTCCAAAATCAACAACAAAAGGGAGGGCAAAGTCAAAAAGAATTCAATCAGCACTTGAGCTGCATCCGAAGAGAAAGAACAAGTGCAGCTATTGTGGTTCTTTTAACCACAATGGTGCAAGCTGCCCGACCAGATTGGTGTAATGGTCACACAGTGACCAGATGGCTGAAAAAGATGTGTCGAATGGCATTGACGAGTTAAACTATTTGTGGGTCTGTATGTTTGAACATCCTAAACTATTATTTATGGTTTACGGTTTCTTGTGGCTGACTTGCCTCACACTAGAGTTTTGAGTTGCTTGGTTATAAGTTTTGAGTTGCCTGTTGTGTGCTTTGAATTGCCCCGCAAACACCCTTGCCCTCCCCATAAATAGTCGAAAACTTACCACCGGCCACCGGAGGAGCAGGCAAAGGGGAGTCTATTCTACGGGCTCATTGGCGGAGCCTGGAGGGGATGTGTTTGCCCTTCCCACTATTTAGGAGGGGAAGGGAAGGAAACGAGATAGGTTACCGGTTAACTAGAATCAATCTCCAATACCTATGTAATAAGAAGGCCATTTATATGATATAACCAAGTATATTGTTCACAAGGCTTAAGTACAACCAGAGATCTTAAGCTGAATCCAATGTGCAAGCTTTTTTTTACTTCTGCTCACACTCTATTCTTCTCTAAGCATGTGGTACTGTAGAGAGAGAAGGTGAACAATGTATTCCTTATGACTTGCTCTTAGTGCTACGACCCGGTCTTTCAAAATTTAGCTTAAATATCCATTCAAAATTGTTTGTGGCCAGGTCTTCAGGCTATTCCATTGTAAGTTATATGTTTTTGCACATTGAAGACACCCTTAGAATTCTGAGGCACATGCCGATCTACCCAAAAATAAAAAATCGCATAAAAAACCAAACAAATATTTGTTAACAAGGATAACATAATATTATATACATCCATATGGCATGACTACGGGACTTCCCAAATGATACCGCTACAATACCGAACGTCGGGCGCCTACTCCTCATGTGTGATTTTTGTTGACAATAATTTTTTCTAGACGTCCTCGAAATGATGTTGAATGGAAAAGTGCTCAACACAAAAGTTATGCTTCTCATTGAGGAGAACAACTTTGCTTTTTGGATAATCTCAATCCAAGGTCATATGCAGCTTCTAGAGTCAAAACAACCAGATCAATCTTCCTCATTTCATCCCTAAGGAAAAGATCGGCGGAATCACCTATTTCTACCCATCTTGGTTGCCCTTCCAATCAGAAAAAGAACAATGAGAAAACGTATGCATAGGTTTCTATGCAACAACTTTCGAGTATAAGAAATTAGGAAAAATGATGATTCTGTCCAGCTAAAAATCATTCGCTCTTACCTCGTTCTGAGGGGGCACTACCCGGAACTGTTGATCGATACCATCCACCTCTTGCATTTTAAGCATATATGCGCATGGAAAGGACGGAATATGGCATGCAAATAAGTTTGAATCAAATCACAGTTGTGTTACTGACAACTTTTGGCATGCGTGAAAATAGGGTTTGGAGGTTCCGGCCTACCTCCGGGCTTAACAGAATCGTGCAATAACATGCCAGGAGGACCCCCGAGGTGCTTGAACAAGCCCGGAGGTTCGACTCATACTTGTCCAAATACGCCAATTTTGAGTCCCTCTAGAGGTTCATGGCTGGCTTGTATGAGTTAAGCTAGAATTGCGGATTTGGAAGGGCTCATTTCTCGCAAAGCCTAGGTACCTCATATATAAGAGGTGTGCCGGCTCTGTTTCTTGATACTTGTGCATTTTTCTTCTGTTGCAGGTTATGCGGTTTTTCTATCATTTTTTTCATTTTTGACCTTTTTTCCGTTCATTTTTTTGTATTTCAATTTCTTCCAGCAGTGTTGGTTTATTTTGATGTGCTCTATCTTTTGTTAATTCCTTCTCTTTTTAAACTTCATTTTCCTTTTTTGGATGAATTTGCAAAAATATTTATTTCTATGCAAAATAAATATAAAGATTTTTTTCACATTTAATTAATTTTTGCGAAAAAATTCAAATTTGCATTCCTTTTAAAATTCCATACATTTGGTACTTTTTTTAGTCGGTACATTTTTAAATTGCATAATTTAAATTTTTTTCATACATTTTCAAGTATGTATATATTTTTAGATTGTGTAAATTTTTGAAATACGCAATTTTTTAATTTGGTAGATATTATAATTTGGCACTTTTCAAAAAAAGTTTAACATTTTCTTAGATCTGAAACAAGTTTTTAGAAAAACAAAAATAAGTTAAATTAATTTAACTTGTTTTCTTTAACTGAAAATAAAAAAGGCAAAAAAACACAGTGCAGAAAACCGTTTCTATTTTTTAGAATAATAATAAAAAGGCGTTTCGTGATACAATATCGAAAATAGGGCAGAGAACGTTCGTTCGACAGCCTGCCCATTAGGGAGTGTGGGCGGCAAATAGTGATTTCGCCAAAGCCAGGGCAAATGGGCCTGCCCACCCTCCCCGCGAGCGATTTTTTTTCTCTTTGTTTGTTTAGTCCCTTTTTCACCCCAAAAACCTGACTGTTTTGAGCTAAGTATATATTTTTTTCGGGGAGCTAGGTTTTTTAGGAGATAGGTGATTAAAAAATATATAAAAAATGTTTCTTAAAATGTTCAGTATGTGTTTTATAAAACATATTTGGTGTATATTAAAACAAGTTCACCGTATATTAAAACAACATATACATCATATATTTAAAAAACTTTAGTCGTATATTTAAAAGTGCTTAGTGTGTATACAGAAAATATTGATCATATATTGAAAATATATTAAGTGCGTATTTAAAAAATGTTCACTAAATTGTATACACCCGAGGGGTCCCTATATTATATCCTTGGAAAAATTAAAAACATTCAAACCTCTCGGTGCAATTTTCATATATAGGAGTATGTAAAATATACATCTCGTATTTTAACAGGTGTTCATGCATATCAAAATCACCTTTTTTAAAGTTTCATATATTTAACGGAAAAACTATATCTGAATATATGTCATATACCTTGGGAAAAATATGCATTTGCCATAAAAATTTAAAATAACGTAATAAAAAGTAAAAAAATATATAATTGATAATTAAAATTTGAAAGAAAGGAAAAATAAATCAAAATTTTAACAAATGGAAAACAAAAAAAGTAACAAGAAAGAAAGAAGAACTTAATAAAAAAACATAACATGGACCCGACCCATAACAGAGAGTGCTTGTGTGTTTCCACGACTATATATTCTACTCTCCAAGTATGGCCTAGGTTGGATTACCCATGAGCCCTTGGGTTGCTCCTCCGCTTGACAACCTCCTCCGACCAGACAAATAGTCGTGATCCGTTGCCACCATCATGTAGACATGTAGACATGTAGTCCTGACTTCTTAGCTTCGCCTCGGCGGAGAAAGTTGAAGCAAGTTGTGGAAAACCAAACCAAAATTTGTGGGTAACCATATAATTATTCCCATTAATTCACGGGTGAATTTATTTGTTGATTTTGGATGACAGCAATAATTAAAAACTGAGAAGTGATCGAGAAAAACAGAAGGAACATATGCCGCCATCGACCACGAGCAAGGATTACAATCGTGAATCAGGACACCCTACCCACACATAGCTCCTTGGAGGTCGATGCAAGACGGCCACAACTAAGAATGTCAATTTTACCCTTGTGCATGGCATTCGACCCCGCATGGTCGAGGTTTGGACACGTTTACCCATGGGCAACACCGAACTCTGCAATTAGTCGTGCATAGGGTATAGTTGCAACTTTGCCCATGGGCGTGCTCAAACCAGGCCCAGCAGCAGCGGCGGCGCCAGCAGTCCAAGCCTGTGGGGTCAGCCTTTGTAATCTGTGGGGTCAAAGTACGTACTAATAGCTAGGGGTCAAAGGATTAACCAAAACCTGTGGGGTCGGCTGACCCCACAGCCATGACGTGGCTTCGCCACTGCCCAGCAGGTTGACATGTACTATACGGAGTGGAATACTCAATTCAATATGTCAGAATAAACTAAATCGAACAACATATGTTTTGGGATTGTGTCGATTTTTGAAGAGTACTTAAAATGTGGACACCGACCAGTGTTTGCATATAGCTCAGCACGTGTCAAATTCAAGCGTGGCGACATATGTGTTTCCCTTGAACCGATTATTATTTTGTTGAGTCGGCGATGATCAATAGCTACACGTGCTCGGTGGTTTCGTCGATCTTTGAAACTCCACCTTGTACTCAGATCGTGAGTAAAAGGTCATGCTGAGTGTACCTGCATTTTTCCTCAGCAATAATGTACAACGTATGCTTGACTAGAGTCACTACGTACCTGCATTTTTCTTCTCTTGACAGCTCCGCTCGACTACAACAATTTACTACGGCGCCACAGGCCAACACCAACCTACCTAGCAAGCTAAGCACCGCACAAGGGCGCATGATACCTCACCTCCGGCTTTATTGCTGCCACTGTGCGCAGCGCCGCTTTTCACGTCCCGTCAACCAACCAAACCAACAATTTACACCGTCTCGCGTCGTCACGTTCTCTCACTCTCAGTACCACCAGCAGCAGCAGCAGCACACAAAGCGCAGTGCTTCACAATGCCGGTGGCGGCATCCACAGCGCGCTTCTTGCTTCTCAGCCTGCTGCTGTTGCTGTCGTCGCCGGCGGCGACGGTGGTGAGGGCGCGGGTGACGGCGCTGATCGTGTTCGGCGACTCGACGGTGGACGCGGGGAACAACAATGCCGTGCGCACGGCGGTGCGGAGCAACTTCCCGCCCTACGGCCGGGACTTCCCGGGCGGCCGCGCCACGGGCCGCTTCTGCAACGGCCGCGTCGCCACCGACTTCTACTCCGAGGCGCTCGGGCTCCGGCCCTTCGTCCCAGCCTACCTTGACCCGGCCTACGGCATCCAGGACTTCGCCGTCGGTGTCTGCTTCGCGTCCGCCGGCTCCGGCCTCGACGTCGCCACCGCCGGCGTCTTTGTGAGTGGTCCTTTTCTTTTTCTTCACTGGTGCGTGCATGCACCGATTTGCTAGCTGCTGCAGAAAAGTGCCGTTTTTTAGCTGCAAAAACAAATGCAAAAGTGAAAACTAATTAAGGTAGTATCAGTTTTGCTAAAGCATACGTAGAGTGTCCTCAGTTTTGCACATCTATATTATATGTAACTGATTTTACACAGAGCCTTGTGAAAACATTTTACTTTTGTTTATGTTTGATCAAGTACTTAGACATGTAATAACTAGATGTGCCCTAGACAGACCCGTAGTACAAATAAGCTTCATATGAGTATCTAGGGCGTGGTACGTATGTTTTTCTTTTGTATCACCAAGCTTTATTGATCAAACTTCACATAGAGTGGCATTGCAATCGGATCATGGGGTTGCATCAATCAAACATGTCTTTCCTGATCTAGAGAGTTTGAAAACTTGACTAACCTATCGACGTCACGATTGACCGCTCGGCCTTCAAAAGTAAAAATGCAGTTAAACAAAAGTGATAGGGCCCATGGCTTTATCATTTTGTGGTTTTATTCATTTATTGGTTTCAAAGGGCCCATGCATGCATGTGTGTTGCAAAAAGTGATCGATATCGTGACTGTTAGCGTGATTCACGGCCATACATCACGCTCGCTCTCGTACTGTGTGGACTAGCTAGCAATGTGAGCTTGTGAGTACAGTGTGCTAGGAGTACCATGCATGGTCCCAGTGGCATTTACAGCCAAGGCAGATGCTAGCAGCCGTGTCACTTGCAATCATCAAACAACAGCAAAAAAAATACTCACCTTTGGTTAATGAAGTAAATGTATAAGTTTTTACCCAAACAAGTGTAACGAAGCAAATGTTTACTGTTTGATCAGTCAGTGATACCCTTGTCGAAGCAAGTGGACTACTTCAGAGACTACAAAATCCGTCTGGCGGACCTCCTCGGCACGACAGAGGCTCGGGCGGTGGTCGCCGACGCCGTCTTCGCCATCAGCATCGGCACCAACGACTTCATCGAGAACTACTTCGCCCTCACGACGGCCCGCTTCCTGGAGTTCACCGTCGGCGACTACACCGACTTCCTCATTGGCCTCGCCCGGAGCTTCCTCGTCGAGCTCTACGGCCTCGGCGCGCGCAAGATCGGCTTCACGGGGCTCGGGGCCATGGGCTGCCTCCCCATCGAGCGGGGCCGCCGGGTCATGCTCTGCGTCGAGGAGTACAATGCCGCCGCGAGGTCGTTCAACGCCAAGCTCCGGGACATGGTCGACGAGCTCACCGGCAGCCTTCCCGGCGCGCAGTTCCGGGTCGCCGAGGTGTACGACTTCTTCACCGGCATCCTGCAGGACCCGTCGAGCTACGGGTTCGTGAAGGCGGCCAGGGGTTGCTGTGGCACGGGGTTGTACGAGATGGGGTACACATGCAGTGAGTGGGACGCGCTCACGTGCGCCGATGCAAACCGGTACGTCTTCTGGGACGCCGTCCACCCGACGGAGCGGGCCAACAAGATCATCGCCGAGTACCTCATGAACACAACCTTCAGCCATTTCTTGTGATCATTGCTTCTTCTTATATACAAGGAAATTCACGTCCATGCTTGATTCGCGTGCTAATTCTAGGCCTTTTTGTGCTTAGTTTGTCTCTTTTTTGCGGGGTAGTGCTTAGTTTATTCAGGGCCGGAGGCCATACTCTCATGATTTGATTTAGTTCCATTATTTGTAATAAACTTTATAATGACTGATGTGGTTAATTGTATGCATCTTTGCTATGCAGAGACAAAAACAATTATAGCTTTCATTTTCCAAAAAAAAAATCCTGGCTTGGAACTGAGCAAGTAACACCAGCTTTCAGCATAGAAATTTCATCGGCACACATTTATATTATGCAAGTCACACCAGCTTTCAGCATAGAAATTTCATCGGCAAGCTCAGAACCATAGAGCCAGTTTTCCGTTTTTGAGGTAAGGAACTTTTTTTTCCTAAGGATACTAGGAGCATATATATACATATATCCAGCTCTTCTTTGCTCAGGCCTATTAGGCTGGCACTCCCTGGCTTGACCTAAGGCTGGTCATAGTGGGGAGTAACTTATACTAGTGTTATGCATATGACACTACGTCTAAGTTACTACTCCCTCCATTTCTTTTTACTCCGCATATAAAATTTGGTCAACGTCAAACTACACAAAATTTGACAAAATTTATATTGAAAAAATATGAACACATACAATAGTAAAACTACATAGTATGAAAATACATTTAGTGGTGCATCTCATAATGTTGATTTCATATTGTCAATGTTTATATTTTTTAAGATAAAGCTAGTCAAATTTTACGAAGCTTGACTTTGACCAAACCTTATATGCAGACTAAAAAGAAACGAAAAGAGTACCTCCATAGTGCAAAGTAACATAGTAGGAGTATCATCGATGTCTTCATTTATTAGCTTGTAGACTCATCTCCTCTTGGGAAGCGCTATGTTAAAGTAACATAGTACTATGTTACTCTAAACACATCTCTCATCATTAAATACATGCCACATAAGCAAATTTGTTTCGAAATGTACTATGTTATTAGCTAAGTTACTCCCACTATGGCTGGCCTAATATATGAAGACCAACTGGCCCAAAACTTGAAATAAATGTTCTCCTAGCGAAATTTCCGGCAATCTCCTATATTCGGTTGTACCCTCAAAATCATGTAGTATCTTTCCAGTGTTAAATATAGCTTGTTTTGCTCACAAAAATAATAATGTTGCTCGAGTTCACAATTTTTAAAAGAGAAGATAAGTGCATGTACTAGTTCGGAAAATATAGAATTATTCTGGGTTCTGGTCTACCATTCTGCAAAAAAAAACTTTCCAAGCTTTTTTCAAAAAATGATCGTATGTTTTCATATTTCAGAAAAAGTATTTTAAAGGTATCGAGCTAAATCTTACGCATATCACGATTTGTGACTTGCATTAGAATATAGATAAGAATGTCGCGGTTTAATTTATGTAGCTTAAATTGTAGCATTATCAAGTTCTCATTTTTACACTGGTCAGAAAATGATCATTAAGTATGTTTGTAACCAATGTCTATGCATGCGCCTCTGCTTGAAATGCCAGATTGTGTTGGTGTAGCAGTTGCTGAAATTTTAGCCTGCATTATTTGATCTCTTCATTTCCCCGGTGTACCTGTAAGAAGATTTCAATGCAAGTTCTTTCATTTTCTACTTCACTATCATTTTGTTGATCCTTCTAGGTTGCATATGTGAAGATTTTGAATGGTATTGAAAGTTTGCTACGATCTATTATATTTCCCTCTAACCAGTGAACAATCGTTGTGATATTTAGTGGTTGGTTGTCCCTGCTCATGTGCTCCTAATTCCAAGGCCAAGCTTCTTGTGCTAACATGTGCTGAAAAAAGACTTGGAAAGGGGAAGCGGCTTTTCTCTCGAAAAGTTTATCAATCCTGGCTTTCTATAAACACCACATGAAAGTAATAATATTGCTTAAAGTGGCAAGGGAGTGGTATGAATTAGCTAAAATTTAAATGATGGTAGTTAGAGAATCAAAGTTTTGAATCAACATATTTGTTCCAACATTCGAAGGCCTAGCAAACAATGCTGCTTTACCAAGCCCTACCTAGAACGTAGATCAAGCTTTATCTGTCAAGATAAGAAGATTGCATAAAGTTCGTGAGCTCCCTTCTAAGGAGGGCAGACAAGAGAAGATAGAAGATAAGAGAATAATGTTCCTAAGGTCCCAGACATTCGAAGGAGTTTCGCCAAGAAAATCGGCTCCATCATCCAGCTAGGTTTAAATCTCATCTAATCTAGGTACCACTCCCCCATTGTACTTCTCATTGAGATTAATAGGACATATTAGGACATATGAGGGCTATTACCCCGATATAGGCATGAAATTATATGCAACATTGTCTTGAAGATCACTTTACGAGAAACATTGAGAATGATAAATGATGTCCATTCTACTTAGGTGAATGAAATGTGATATATGAAACTAAAAAATATGTGCAGGCAATAGCATTGTGTTTGCAATATTTTATTTTTGGCATTCATTTCAATATTAACAAAATTGTTTATGTTTTTTCTAGTTTTCTAGACCTCATAACCCTACCTCCCAGCTCCAGTGTTTTTTTGTTTTTTTCTCTGTTCGGTTTTCGGCCCAGTTTCCCTTATAAACCGGCCACTTCTTTCGCGGTCGAATTCTGTTCGGCCATTCTTTGGCAATAAACAACCCGCTAATGGTTGTTTCGTCAAAGAAAAAAGAAACCTCACCACCGAGCACTATGGTTTATTGATGCCTAAGGCGATCCTGACAACATGCCAAATAGTTTTAGCAAGAAAACGGTCAGAGAAGAGATGTTGTATAGTGCTCATTACGGTTACAAAAACTGCATTTGAGGCTTCCTATCCAAGCCTGTACAGATGCATTTGAGCGAGATATATATCAGATGAATCGTAATAAGTCTTTCAGGAAATCTAGCTGCAAAACAGATGTATATGAACGAGGGACGAATTCTGTACAGATTCAGATATATCTGCATTCTTTCTTTTTTTAGGGGGGTGGGTTGGTTGTTGAGCAAATAGCAGTACAACATATGCACGATGGTTTATCTTAGCATACAGGAGGCCATAATATGCCACAGACACAAATAATACAGTATTATTGTAAGGAATCAAATGGCCTCATTAGGCAATAATTTGTCCTAAAGATGAAATCCAAATCAAACAAGCGAAAGAAAGGATCAAATCAGCTCACGGAACAGTGTACGCGGGATGCATGATACGGCCGGCGACCAAGGATATGAATGCCGGGGGGAGCAAGCGTCGTATCATTTGTCCACAAGCCGGGCCATCTGCAGCTGAATCTTCTCAAGCAGCTCATCCTTGTGTGCGCCACGAAGCGTGTCCTTAACCTCTCGCCTGTTCATGAACAGGAACATCGGCGCACCATCAACTTTGTATGCCTCGGCAATATACTTCATATCATCAATATCAACCTCAAGGAAAATGGCATTTGGAAACCTGTTGGCGAGATGAGCAAAAAAGGGAGCTATGATGCGGGATGCCCCGCACCAGCTCGCGGTGAACTCAATCACGAGCAGCTTGTTGTCCTCCTGCTCGATCATCATGGTCCAGTCATCCAGGCTGCGGATCTTAATCACCGCCAATGGCTGCTCCTTCACATTAGAGAGCGGCCCTAGACGCCTCACCAAACATGCATATATTAGAGAACATTATAAAATTATTGATTAGTTGGACCTAAAATTGCTCCATACAAACATTACAAAATTATAATAAGATGTTAATAACAACCAAATAACTAGTGGTCGGCTACAACAACGTGATTCACTTTGACATCACATATTATCTTTTGAGTGATATTTTTATCTCAAAAATCAAATTACAGTCTTGAATGTGAGACTGTTGATAAGACGTTTAGCAAAAACTAACAACCACATGCATGATAAAATCATTTACGTATTAACTAGTCTTCTAGATCACAACTATCAAGATAATAGAGCAAAATAAATAGTTGTTGACGGACGCCCATAGAATTAATTTTATTTTCGATTGTTTCGACCACATTGAACAAAAATAAATGTCAAGCCTGCTCTGGTTAAATCAACAGATTTTTTGTTAAAATATTTGGAGTCAGTATTGTTTAAAATAAGTTTGTCTCATTTATGGACAACTGAGTTAGAACAACTGGCATATTTTATTTATACTAAACATTTTTACTTATTTATAATTCAGTTGTCACTAATTATTAGTTGTTTTACAATTAGATGCCCTTTTAGAATTAATCATTTTTAGAGGTTAATTGTTGTTATCTCACAACATCAACCACATACCTACATTTATAATACTAAAATAAATGTTCATTGTTATACATCTATCGTTCTAAGTATACCAATGTTATGGTAGGACAATTTTTGCCATGGAAATTATGCTATGTTTTCATAAAATCATTTGGCACATTATTAAGTTGAACTACGTCCAAAATACAAGCAAAACATACAAAGTTGTGCTACTTTGATGCTCTAGCGTGTCGATACATGTTTGTTTTCGGTTACTATATTTAGATATTGGTAGAGGATTCTACAATGTGTGTGTTTGCCAAATATCCTAATGGAGGTTTAGTAGGATGAACTTTTTTTTAAAGGTCGTAGGATGAACTTAGTAGTAAGGAATAAAGAAATCTTGAATGTATGTTTTACCAACAAGTGATTTGTACATAAATCCCCACACTCACCTTCGCTGACGGGCATTGATGAGCACTTTATGCTAACTAAAGGATCGAGTAGTCGGCCTATTATATCCATGGAAGCCTCATATTCTCCCAAAGCTAGGGATTTCTTTTACTTGTGTAGCTCATATATGAAATCATTTCATCATGGATTTTTTTACACATGTAGAAGACATATGTATGAACACGTGAGGAAAAATCACATAACCTTTTGAACCTTATCAAAAATAAATAGCAATTGCAATTTTCATAAAAGGCTGCAAGAGTTGGTCATGTCCAGGCGCGTGCGAACAACAACCTCGTTTTTTGTTTTCTTTTTATGTACTTTTGTTTATACTTCCAAATATTCTAAATAGATATATTATAAAATCTCCCTACATAAAAAATTAGTAAAAAGTTGACCAAGCATTTGAATAACGTTAAATGTGTATAGAGAAAATCTTTATCATGAAGAAAAATGTATACCAAAAAAAATAAAATGTGTATGAAACAATCTCATCATGTATTTAAAATACGTTAATCAAGCATTGGAAATAATGCCTGACAAGTGTTTAAAAATGTTAATCAAGCATTTGTACGGAAAAATTATCGACCATGTATCAAAAAATGATGAATTTTTCTGATCATGTATATAAAAATGGTAATCAAACTTTTGAAAAAGAAATGAACACATATTTTGAAAATGTTAAAATATATATAGAAAATGTTGACAATATATTAAAAAAATTATGTGATCATGTATATAAAAATGTTAAGCAAGCATTTGAAAAAATGTTGAACAAGTGTTTAAAAAATGTTAATCAAGGGTTTGAAAAATAGTATATATGTTTAGAAAAATGTAGGCATTGTGTTAAAAAAAAGTTAATATTGCATTAAAAATCAAGCAATCGAAAAATATTAAATGTGCATAGAAAAACTGTTGACCATGTATTCAAAACTGGTAATCTTGTACTCCCTCTGTAAACTAATATAAGAGTGTTTAGATCACTACTTTAGTATTCTAAGCAATCTTATATTAGTTTACGGAGGGAGTATATGAAAAAAGCTAATCAAGAATTCGAAGAAGTTTAAATGTGTGTACAGAAAAAAATGGTGAACATGTATTAAAAAATGTTAATCTTGTAATCGAAAAATGTTAATCAAGCCTTTGAAAAATGTTTAAAATGTGTATATAAGAATGTTGACCATGTATTTAAAAATGTTAAAATTGTGTTGGAAAAATGATAAATATGTATTATAATGAAGTTGTTGACATATACAGAAAATGTTGAATGAAAACCAAAAGGAACAAAGAAAACCAGAAAAGAAACAAAATAAACCAAAGAAAAAAAAGAAAAATAGAACCAAGGAATAAAATGCAAAAAATAGAAAACAGTGAAAAACGATGAAGAACCAAAGAAAATTGAAACCAAGAAAAAGAAAGGAAAATGAGTAGGAAAGGAAAAAGCAAGAAAAACAATGAAAGAAACAAAAAAACCGGAGAAGAGGTGTTAAAAAACCAAACAAAAAACAAAAGGAAACAGAAAAAAGAGAAAAATACAGAGAAAACAAAATAAAAATGAGGCAAAAAAGAAAAACAAAAATAGGGAAGCCAGAAGAAAAAACGGTGGAAACCTGGCTCCTATTGCTTCAATTAGAACGCGCCCTATTTCTTCATGTGGATTCCGACACTAGCTTAGTTGCTGGCACCGTTGCAATCGTCAATGAGACCAGGGTTCGAATCCCCTGTGCGCAGGGGCGGAGCTAGGCTAATGCATACCCAATCTTTTTGCAAAATAAATAAATATATAAATCGGTATATAAGCTCCTATATGCATTTGGTCTAGTTGTACAAAGAAGAGAACGATTCCAGTGCCACTTGGGCCAATGTTGGGCAGTTACGTTGCTTGTACGTGCTACTGGGCCTTATCCTTTTAAGGCTTAACGTTGGCGGCTGGCCGATTGATGAAGCCGTGGAGACAGCTCCATTAGGAAGGCCTCCAGCCTTCGATTCAACCGGTGCTGCGCTGGCGGTCTGGCGCACATCGCTGCGTCCCATGCCCGCATACGCCATCGGCAGCGTCATCGATCCGGCAGGGGCGTGCACAATTTCCCATCGTCTGATTGTTTTTCTTTTTGACTCAGTGAGGCTTCAGTCTTGATTTCTCCGATTTGTTAGTTATAAGAATAGATGATTATCTTCATTCCCTAATTTTGTTTTGATTAATCTATTGTAGCATCCAGTCAATTTTGAGTGTGGCCTGCATTGACTCGCTATAGAACTTGTGAAGAAGTGCAAGAAAAACAAGGTGAATATCATGCATCTAAATTTCTGAATTATGAACATTCGGCTTTGTAAGACTGCCCAAAATGCCATCATTTCTCGCTTCCAAAAGGGTGGTCGTACAGTCAAATTTTGATTCTCCTTGTTGTTGCAATGTAACTGAATTATTCAGAACACTGTTGCTATAAAGAATAATTTATAGCTGCATTGTTGTTATTATTATGAACTTTTTTTTTATTTCTTACATTGTTGTGAAAGAAAAAATTACTTTACCACGCATACCCATATCGAAAATCCTGGCTCCACCCTTGCCCATGCATTACTTTTTATTGTTTTGTCTTTTACAAAAACATACATGAGCAATTTTCTAACTAGAACCTAGGTGCATATGCTACGTTCCCCTATTAAAGCCGATTCTGGTGTAGCTAGGTCTCAACAAATCGCCCTGGCACATATGGGGGCAGTCTATCCTTTCACGTGACAAACAAAAGAACGCAAGAGATGGCATTTTTTTAACACGATACAGACGCAAACACTAATATATATGCGCATATATCCATCCCTATGAACGCACACACGCATACCCTATCTCTATTAGTATCTTCGAAATACTGAGCCGGCATATCATCTTGAAATTTATGAAGCCATCGTAGGCACCTCGTCGTCGACGGGAACGTTTCCTTCCACTGAAAACGCATCACTGGGAATCCTGAAATAATTCAGGAATAAATGCGAGCATCAGAACTTGAATCCCGATGGATTAGAGATACCACCATCCTTCTAACCATCTAACCACAGGTTTATTCGCAAATGCAACAAATGGCTAGCTAATAAAACGCAGCAGAAAAAGGGGAGAGAAGAGATATGGGCGGGGGGCATGGCAGCCAGATTTGACGATTTCTCGAAACGTGCCCACATGGCATGGCCGTCCATCTACCCTGTTCGTGCTAGCTTAGAAAATGGACAAAACGCCTTTACGCGAATCCGCAGGCAGCGCACATGCGCCTCCTTGAAAACTATAAACACTTTTATTACGCTCAAGTTGTTCGTATATACTTGTATGCGCGTGTATATGAGCGCTTGTGTCTGTAATGATGCTTAAAAAAAATTGTTCGTATATACTTTTTTTTAGGAATTGTTCATGTAAAAAAAAATTTAGGAACGGTTCATGTATGCTTAGAGTATCTACAACTGGACCTCTCAAACCCGTCTCATACGTCCGAGCAGGCTGGATCACGTTTTTTTATTCAGACGGGTTTTCAAATGGCCCTCAAACACCCAGTCTGACCGGCACCCCCCATATCCAGCGCAAATACATGGCGGATATGGGGGCGCACGGGCATGCCCGGGCACGCCCGCCACGTCGGACCTGGCCAAAGCTGGCCCACCCGAACCCATATAAAATCCACCTCATGCGCTTGCCGGACTAAACCCTAGCCACTTCACTCCCCTCCCCTGCGCCACCCAAGTTCGTCTCCGGCTCCTTTCGGTCGTCTCCGGCATGGCGAGTAGTCAGCCTGCAAGTGGGACGATGTAACGCCCTCGATGCGGCTATATCTCCCACGTGTCGAAGCACGACTTAGAGGCATAACCGCATTGAAAGCAATGTCGCAAATGAGGTAATCTTCACACAACCCATGTAATACATAAGGGAAAAAGATACATAGTTGGCTTACAATCGCCACTTCACACAAATACATGAATAAAACATTACATCATACAGTTACACTCAGGGCCCGACTACGGAGCCAAAATAAAAGAAGAAACCCCAAAAGCGACAAAGGTCCACGATCGACCCCAACTGGGCTCCACTACTGATCGACTAGAACGAAACAACATAAAGGGCAAGATCCTCATCGAACTCCTCCTTGAGCTCGGGTTGCGTCACCTGCACGGTCTCATCGGCACCTGCAAACTGGTTTTGGAAGTATCTGGTGAGTCACGGGGACTCAGCAATCTCACACCCGCGAGATCAAGACTATTTAAGCTTAAAGGTAGGACAGGGTAGTGAGGTGGAGCTGCAGCAAGCGACTAGCATATATGGTGGCTAACATACGCAAATGAGAGCGAGAAGAGAAGGCAAAGCACGGTCGAACAACTATGATCAAAAAGTGATCCTAAACTACTTACGTCGAACAAAACTCCAACAACCGTGTTCACTTCCCGGACCCCGCCGAGAAGAGACCATCACGGTTACACACGCGGTTGGTGTATTTTAAATAAGATCAACTTCGGGTTTTCTACAACCGGACATTAACAAATTCCCATCTGCCACATAACCGCGGGCACGGCTTTCGAAAGTTCAAACCCTGCAGGGGTGTCCCAACTTAGCCCATGATAAGCTCTCGCGATCAACGAAGGATATTCCTTCTCCCCGGGAAGACCCGATCAGTCTCGGAATCCTGGCTACAAGACATTTCGACCGCAATAAAACAAGTCCAGCAAAACCGCCCGATGCGCCGACATCCTGATAGGAGCTGCACATATCTCGTTCTCAGGGCAACACCGGATGAGTTGTCCGTACAGCTAAAACCAAGCCTCAAGTTTCCTTGAGGGGGCGCTGCAAAGCGCTCTAGTTCGGACCAACACTTAGACAAGCATTGGCCCGGGGGGGCTAAATAAAGATGACCCTCGGGATGCGCGACTCCCAAGGGAAAAAGCAATAGGCTGAGGCAAATGGTAAAACCAATGTTGGGCCTTGCTGGAAAAGTCTTATTCAAAGCGAACTGTCAAGGGGGTCCCATAAATCACCCGACTGCGTTAGGGACGCAAAATCCGGGAACATAATACCGATATGACGGAAACTAGGGCGGCAAGAGTGGAACAAAACACCAGGCATAAGGCCGAGCCTTCCACCCTTTACCAAGTATATAGATGCATTAATTTAAATAAGATATATTGTGATATCCCAACAAGTAAACATGTTCCAACAAGGAACAACATCTCCATGTTCCAACAAGGAACAAACTTCATCTTCACCTGCAACTAACAACGCTATAAGAGGGGCTGAGCAAAGCGGTAACATAGCCAAACAACGGTTTGCTAGGACAAGGTGGGTTAGAGGTTTGGTCTAACAATATGGGAGGCATGATAAGCAAGTGGTAGGTATCGCAGCATAGGCATAGCAAAAGAGCGAGCAATCTAGCAAGCAAAGATAGAAGTGATTTCGAGGGTATGGTCATCTTGCCTGAAATCCCGCAAGGAAGAAGAACGAGTCCATGAAGAAGACAAACGGACGAAGACGAACGAATCCTCACAACTCCGGAACGAAACCGAAGCTAACGAGAGAAGCAACCCGGAAAGAAACAAGCAACATAGTAAACAACCAACACATGAACATGGCATGATGCACAAACAAATATGATGCATGTCCGGTTTAATGAAGCATGTCATGGCAAAAATGCACAAGCAATCCTACAAATTAAGTGGAGCTCAATATGCAACGAGTTGCATATTGACAAAACACCACATTTAATTATCTAGTTCTCTCCCGTTATGTACCCAACAATATTAAATATTGTTAAACATGGCAAGGGGTGATGCATATGAAAACTACCTATCTAGGCAAGTTTAAATGAGGCCGGAACAACAAACAACAAATCCGGAATATCCTCATATGCATATTTTAGATTTGGTACTGTTCTGTCCTAAAGCATATTTTATTGTTGTTAAACAGGAAAATAAAGTGCAACATGTTAATCTATGCATTTTTCTACCCCATTTACATATATAAATTATTAAATTCCGAGTTACGGTTATTTAGTTATGAAATAAATCATTTTAACATGCCATTTAGCAAAATAAATGCAAACAACAATTTTAAGCATTTTAAATGTTGTTATCATGATGCGGATGACAATTGCAAGTTTTAAGCAATTTTATGAAAATGTTGACAAGAGCATTAAGAAGCATTTGTCATCGTGGCGGAAACGAAAGGGGTGCCACGACAATGATAACGAAACGGTGCCACGGCAACGTTCCGGTTCCGATAACTCGATTGAGTTGCCCGTGCAAAAGAGAAGTGTGCGGAAGCGAGTTGAGCATGATGGTGGGGTGATCCCGGATACCGGGTTCCCACGGGACGACGGCATGGCAAACGAGTCGGAACGTGCAAGAGACAATTCAATCACAGTGCAAAACTCGAGCATCTCATATAACACATGCATTCGTTCCACGGCGGTCGTTCTCGGTGGTTATACCTTCGAAGCGTGCATTCTCGAAACGAATCAAGTTCGTAATGGAAGTAGACGTTCTCGCGACGGTCGTAGTGGAAGTAGTGGTACACGGCGACGGTAGTGGTACACGTTATGGTAGAGGAACTTGATGTATCCACGTGTAGGGGTACTTGGCGATCGACGGACGTCGTGGTACTTGGCGGTCCATGAAGCCGATCTCGGAGGTCTTGTCGTGCGGACGAAGGATCACCGAAACATGGGGGTGCAAGTCGTGCCGAGGTGGAATTTTGCAGCGATCATGAAGAGCCTCGGGGCTGCATCTCGGCATTCCAACGACAAGAAGCAGTCATGGCGAGGTACACGGGTCGTCGAAGGATCTCTGCGGTCGAAACAAGAGGCAACAGGGGCAGCGCTGGAGAGGAAACAGGAGCATGGCGAGGTGGATGAGCTTCTACGGATGCTCGCCGGAGGCGAACGGCGGCAAGGCAGGGCATCATCCTACTGGATCGAGGGGCACGTGACCACGACAAGGAGCGCGAGGAAGAAGCCCAGGGCGCAGGGCTTCGAGGCGAGGAGGAGGCCATGGCAGGAGGCGCGGCGCAGAGCAGCAGCCTGCTGCTGGTCGCCGGCGCGGACGAGGCAAGGGGGCGGCGGAGCGTCATGGCTGAGGGAGCAGAGGGGGAGGATGAGTCGGGCATGCGCTGGTGGCCCCGTGGGCGCGACGGCGGCGAGAAGGCCGACGGGGCTCCGGCCTGGATCCCTGAATCGAAGGAGGAGGGAGGCTGAGGGGCGCTGGAGGGAGATCGAGAGCAGGAGGAGGTCGAGCGAGGCAGCAGTGCGCGAAGGGAGATAGATCGAGCGCGAGGAGAGGGAGAGGGGGGCCGGGCGCTGGGAGGAGCGGCGCTGCGGGAAGAGATGGGGAACTAGGGAGAGAGCGTGGTGAGGGGCTAGGGTTTGGTCGGTGGGGCGCCGGCTGGGCCTTGGGAGGCCGGCCCAGTAGAGAAGGGGCTGCGCCTAGGCCTTGGAAGGTGGGGGGAGGAAAAAGGCCAGGAGGCCTGCTGGCTGTTGGACTCCTTCTCTCTCTCTTTTCAAAACAGAAAATAAAGAGAAAGAAAAGGGAAGAAAAGAATGGTTAGAGAACGAGTAGGGCACGGGGATAATTTTCACGGACACGGAGATAATTTTCACGGACTCGTAAAAATGAGTTTGATCCAAGAAAATAGAAGTTGGCGCGAAAGCAAGATTTAAATTCAAACCCATTTGAATTTAATTCAAATGGTTTGAACTAGGACAAGTTTTAGGAAAGGCCAAAAATGTTCAGATCTTTGGTGGAGCTCGGAAAAATGATGAAATGATATATGGCAAAGTTAGAGACCAAGAATTATGATAACAAAGGCATTGGGATTTATTTTTGCAAGTGTGTTATGATCAATTCCAAATAATGGAATATTTATTATAGCTCCCTAATATTGGGAGAATATGTTATAAAGAGAAATCACCCTTGTGAATATCCCTCAATTTAAATGGACCGAGGATCCACACGATTTATTTAGTAGAGTTTTGAAAGGGTTGCATGATGACAAGATGCAATGCAAAAGATGCAATGATGAATGCATGACATGAACAAAAAGCAAAACGAAGACAAAAACCCAACCACGAATCAAATATCATATCACATCTCCGGAAAAAGGCAAGAGTTGGGGTTAAGAATATGGAAAGTTGTATCCGGGGCGTTACAACACTCCACCACTACGAGAGGATCTCGACCCGAGATCTAGGACGGCACCGGAGGGAGAAGGAAGAGGAAGATAAGAGGTAAAACTAAGTTGCTTCTTCGACAAATGAGTGAAACCAGAGAACCTTGGGAGGTTAAACAATTTTGAGAAAAGAACACAACGGAGATGATCGAAGTTGAAAACACTCCGTTAGAAAAGAGGAACAAGGAACATTGCGAGCACTTGAAGGTTGAAAACCATGAATTACGAGCACAATGGACAAGAAGGAGCTAAAAGCACTCTGGTTGAAACGAGATAAACAAGGAACAAGGAAGAACAAATTCGGGCAGCACTCCGGTTGAAAAGAGATGCAAGACTTGATAAGATGAGAGAGCTCGAATGAAAACACGACACTCCGGTTAAATGGATAAGTATGAAAAGAACACGATCCTGACAAAACAAGAAGATGGGTTGAAGAGAACAACATTACAATGCCTCCGGAAGGAAGAAATAGAAGATAGATAATTGAAATAAAAGGATGGAGAAGAAAATGCCAACTTTTGCCACAATTGAGCTTGAAAAGGCATCTTTAGGAGAAGGGTCGAACGGAGTTGTTGGGAAAACCAACAACGAAAACAATAAGCTTGATATGGTCTTAAGGAATGCATCTCAAATTATGAGGTGACAACCTGCCACTCACGGGAAAAGAATTGGATTGATAAGAACAAGGAGACGAGAAAGCTATATCACCGGGAGGATAAAAGAAGAACTTGGGTCATTTATAAGCACTATAATAGCAACAAACCTTAGGGAAGGCTTTAGGTGAAGTATAAACCCAAGATAACTCCAAAGAAGAGCTTGATGGATTTAAAATATCTCATTCTTAACAACATGTGAATCATGAGACATGAACTCAAATTATCAAGAATGACATAATACCACCACAAATGATACGGTTGAAAGAATTGCACTTCGAAATGCAAGAAGAAGAATACTTGAACTCCTCAAAACAAACATGTGTTGAGCACCATGTTTAATTTAGAGTATAGCTTGGCGGATCTTAATTCCGAGAGAAATCTTGACGAACAATTGAAGAATGAAAAGGGTCCTTGATGAACCACTATGTAGAGCCTCCATGAAGAAACTCCGGTAATAAAAGGAAGATAGAAAGAAAGAGAAGTTGAAAATACAAGGTGAAGCCTTGCAATGATTTAGATGGAGCTTCTCGATGAGATAATACAGAAAACTTGGAACTCCGGACGAAGATGAACAACATAAAACTGAGAAATTGACACCATTACGAACTCCGGAAGAAGGAATTAATCGTTTGAATGAAACTAGAACAAGAATTACATTATGCTCATCCTTCACCAAATAAATTGATGACAAGCAATGGATTTCGCATACTACTTATTCTCGTAGAAAGGATTAAGATAGATATAGCGTAAACTTGGGAAGGTCTTCAACGAACCACCGGTAGGATTGGAAAGAACGAATGAATCTATATGATAACGAAGGAAGAAAACTCTTGAACGAACCACCGTAAGAATTCAAAATGAACGAAGAAAAGATAAGGAAACACCGGGAAGAATTAACAAATGAACGAAGATGCTTACTAGGATTTAGATACATGAGAACGAAGAGATCATGAACTGATTAGAGAATATTGAAAAATGCACCGGTAAGATTTGGAGAACGAGAGCTGAAAGCTGAGAATGAGTAAAATTGAGATGATGGCTCCGGAGAATTAAATTGAAAAGACTCCTGAAATGCTTCGGATGGGTGAAAATTATTCTCACAATCGAAAAACAATTATGAGAGGATGTCATAACGCTAGAACCATGAATCTTGAAGAGAATGAGGCAAGATTTAAGAGAAACTCTTCTTCGGTCTTCAAATGCTGAGAACGAATGATGAGAACCACCAAGAATTGTTGAGGCACTCCGGAATTAAAATTGGAAAGGTTGAGCCAACGGTGTAAAGAATTTGAAAGATCTTGGAGAAAGACATATGACTGATGAAAATTCATTCTTACGTCAAACTTTTAAATGAATTTGAGAAAAGCTCCGGGAAGATTAGAAGAGTCAGGTAAGATCCTGGGAAAAGACCTGTGGGTTAGGGCCCACTCAAAAGAAACACCGTTGAAGGATTGCTTGAAATAAAGATTGCACGGTAGAATTAAATGGCTTGAATGAGGTAACAACCTCGAAATAGTTAGAATTGATGCGGAGTGGAAACACGAATCTTCAGAGATATCTTCAACACTTCAGAACAAATTGAATAGCGAGAAGTGAATGATTAAGAAATACACCGGCATAAGAAATATCTTGAAATGAGAAAAGGAATGTGATCAACACCGAAAGCTTGAATTGAATCCACCGTAGAAGAAAGAATGACGAATGACGAACTTGAAGCTCCGTTAGTATCTTCATGGAAATCACCGGATAAGAACATTGAAGGAAAGAATGAAGAAGCTTCCATTAATAAGAAGGATAGTTGATTGAGAAATCTGAGTCCTTGAAGGAATAAGGGTGGGAGGGCGGGAAAATCAAAGACAATTTGGAACGGATGAAGCAAACACCGTTGAGAAGAACTGATACTTGATCTTGCGAATGTTGAAGTGATCTGATCCACTTGAAGAGAGACACACCGGTTGAAAAAGGATTGACATGGCACTCTCAGTTATCATGAAGGATTGGTATCCACATAGGGATATGAGAACACCGCTTGGAAAAAAAATATGGAATCAACACTTGACATCGAAGCAACTCGAATACCACAAAACAAAACAAAAACAAAGGAGTTGGCTTAGGAAATAAGCCGGAAACAAACATATGATAGATCCCATATCGTATCATGTGTCTGTTAGAAAGATATCCTACGAGATACTTGAATTCCCACCTATAAACTCCCGAAACTTTCTGGTTATGCAATCAGGTGTTGGGGATACAGGGGACACAAAATATATCACCCAAACTAACAATACCTAGATCCAGTTGTATCCATCCTTCAACACATAACCAAGAAACCTTCGGAAATCGTATACCTCAACCTTCGAAAAGCATCCGTTATACGAGTTATGGCAATACTCCCGCACTCGCCTCAGTACTGGGCTATCAGGGTTATCTCACCAACAACTGTACAAAAGAGATTTTCGATGTCGGCGTACTAAACTCAGGTATTCCAGAACTGCAACGATAAAATTATGACGAAAACACCTTGGAGCTCAACTCCCCGGGACACCTCCACTAAACCCCTGCTGACAGGAGGCAACCAAGACAATGTTGTCATCATAAAACCATCGGAACGATTCTAAGATACCCGCGTGATCTTAAAAAAAATTTAGTGAAATTTGAGAAGAGAAGAGTCAAAACTCTACGTCAGGATGCCTTACCAGAGCGATGAGGAGACTGGGAAGTAAAAAGAATTCCTAAACTCTCCGATACATAATTCCTAAATGACTCAAAACATTTTTCTAGACACAACTCGGCCGCTAAAAACGATCAATCAGTGGGGGCTCCTAAGGTCGGGGAAGGCTCTGATACCAACTTGTAACGCCCTCGATGCGGCTATATCTCCCACGTGTCGAAGCATGACTTAGAGGCATAACCGCATTGAAAGCAATGTCACAAGTGAGGTAATCTTCACACAACCCATGTAATACATAACGGAAAAAGATACATAGTTGGCTTACAATCGCCACTTCACACAAATACATGAATAAAACATTAGATCATACAGTTACACTCAGGGCCCGACTACGGAGCCAAAATAAAAGAAGAAACCCCAAAAGCGACAAAGGTCCACGATCGACCCCAACTGGGCTCCACTACTGATCGACTAGAACGAAACAACATAAAGGGCAAGATCCTCATCGAACTCCTCCTTGAGCTCGGGTTGCGTCACCTGCACGGTCTCATCGGCACCTGCAAACTGGTTTTGGAAGTATCTGGTAAGTCACGGGGACTCAGCAATCTCACACCCGCGAGATCAAGACTATTTAAGCTTAAAGGTAGGACAGGGTGGTGAGGTGGAGCTGCAGCAAGCGACTAGCATATATGGTGGCTAACATACACAAATGAGAGCGAGAAGAGAAGGCAAAGCACGGTCAAACAACTATGATCAAAAAGTGATCCTGAACTACTTACGTCGAACAAAACTCCAACAACCGTGTTCACTTCCCGGACCCCGCCGAGAAGAGACCATCACGGTTACACACGCGGTTGGTGTATTTTAAATAAGATCAACTTCGGGTTTTCTACAACTGGACGTTAACAAATTCCCATCTGCCACATAACCGCGGGCACGGCTTTCGAAAGTACAAACCCTGCAGGGGTGTCCCAACTTAGCCCATGATAAGCTCTCGCCATCAACGAAGGATATTCCTTCTCCCCGGGAAGACCCGATCAGTCTCGGAATCCCGGCTACAAAACATTTCGACCGCAATAAAACAAGTCCAGCAAAACCGCCCGATGCGCCGACATCCTGATAGGAGCTGCACATATCTCGTTCTCAGGGCAACACCGGATGAGTTGTCCGTACAGCTAAAACCAAGCCTCAAGTTTCCTTGAGGGGGCGCTGCAAAGCACTCTAGTTCGGACCAACACTTAGACAAGCATTGGCCCGGGGGGCTAAATAAAGATGACCCTCGAGATGCGCGACTCCCAAGGGAAAAAGCAATAGGCTAAGGCAAATGGTAAAACCAATATTGGGCCTTGCTGGAAAAGTCTTATTCAAAGCGAACTGTCAAGGGGGTCCCATAAATCACCCGACCGCGTTAGGGACGCAAAGTCCGGGAACATAATACCGATATGACGGAAACTAGGGCGGCAAGAGTGGAACAAAACACCAGGCATAAGGCCGAGCCTTCCACCCTTTACCAAGTATATAGATGCATTAATTTAAATAAGATATATTGTGATATCCCAACAAGTAAACATGTTCCAACAAGGAACAACATCTCCATGTTCCAACAAGGAACAAACTTCATCTTCACCTGCAACTAACAACGCTATAAGAGGGGCTGAGCAAAGCGGTAACATAGCCAAACAACGGTTTGCTAGGGCAAGGTGGGTTAGAGGCTTGGTCTAACAATATGGGAGGCATGATAAGCAAGTGGTAGGTATCGCAGCATAGGCATAGCAAAAGAGCGAGCAATCTAGCAAGCAAAGATAGAAGTGATTTCGAGGGTATGGTCATCTTGCCTGAAATCCCGCAAGGAAGAAGAACGAGTCCATGAAGAAGACAAACGGACGAAGACGAACGAATCCTCACAACTCCGGAACGAAACCGAAGCTAACGAGAAAAGCAACCCGGAAAGAAGCAAGCAACATAGTAAACAACCAACACATGAACATGGCATGATGCACAAACAAGTATGATGCATGTCCGGTTTAATGAAGCATGTCATGGCAAAAATGCACAAGCAATCCTACAAATTAAGTGGAGCTCAATATGCAACGAGTTGCATATTGACAAAACACCACATTTAATTATCTAGTTCTCTCCCGTTATGTACCCAACAATATTAAATATTGTTAAACATGGCAAGGGGTGATGCATATGAAAACTACCTATCTAGGCAAGTTTAAATGAGGCCGGAACAACAAACAACAAATCCGGAATATCCTCATATGCATATTTTAGATTTGGTACTGTTCTGTCCTAAAGCATATTTTATTGTTGTTAAACAGGAAAATAAAGTGCAACATGTTAATCTATGCATTTTTCTACCCCATTTACATATATAAATTATTAAATTCCGAGTTACGGTTATTTAGTTATGAAATAAATCATTTTAACATGCCATTTAGCAAAATAAATGCAAACAACAATTTTAAGCATTTTAAATGTTGTTATCATGATGCGGATGACAATTGCAAGTTTTAAGCAATTTTATGAAAATGTTGACAAGAGCATTAAGAAGCATTTGTCATCGTGGCGGAAACGAAAGGGGTGCCACGACAATGATAACAAAACGGTGCCACGGCAACGTTCCGGTTCCGATAACGCGATTGAGTTGCCGGTGCAAAAGAGAAGTGTGCGGAAGCGAGTTGAGCATGATGGTGGGGTGATCCCGGATACCGGGTTCCCACGGGACGACGGCATGGCAAACGAGTCGGAACGTGCAAGAGACAATTCAATCACAGTGCAAAACTCGAGCATCTCATATAACACATGCATTCGTTCCACGGCGGTCGTTCTCGGTGGTTATACCTTCGAAGCGTGCATTCTCGAAACGAATCAAGTTCGTAATGGAATTAGACGTTCTCGCGACGGTCGTAGTGGAAGTAGTGGTACACGGCGACGGTAGTGGTACACGTTATGGTAGAGGAACTTGACGTATCCACGTGTAGGGGTACTTGGCGATCGACGGACGTCGTGGTACTTGGCGGTCCATGAAGCCGATCTCGGAGGTCTTGTCGTGCGGACGAAGGATCACCGAAACATGGGGGTGCAAGTCGTGCCGAGGTGGAATTTTGCAGCGATCATGAAGAGCCTCAGGGCTGCATCTCGGCATTCCAACGACAAGAAGCAGTCATGGCGAGGTACATGCTGTTGGACTCCTTCTCTCTCTCTTTTCAAAACAGAAAATAAAGAGAAAGAAAAGGGAAGAAAAGAATGGTTAGAGAACGAGTAGGGCACGGGGATAATTTTCACGGACACGGGGATAATTTTCACGGACTCGTAAAAATGAGTTCGATCCAAGAAAATAGAAGTTGGCGCGAAAGCAAGATTTAAATTCAAACCCATTTGAATTTAATTCAAATGGTTTGAACTAGGACAAGTTTTAGGAAAGGCCAAAAATGTTCAGATCTTTGGTGGAGCTCGGAAAAATGATGAAATGATATATGGCAAAGTTAGAGACCAAGAATTATGATAACAAAGGCATTGGGATTTATTTTTGCAAGTGTGTTATGATCAATTCCAAATAATGGAATATTTATTATAGCTCCCTAATATTGGGAGAATATGTTATAAAGAGAAATCACCCTTGTGAATATCCCTCAATTTAAATGGACCGAGGATCCACACGATTTATTTAGTAGAGTTTTGAAAGGGTTGCATGATGACAAGATGCAATGCAAAAGATGCAATGATGAATGCATGACATGAACAAAAAGCAAAACGAAGACAAAAACCCAACCACGAATCAAATATCATATCACATCTCCGGAAAAAGGCAAGAGTTGGGGTTAAGAATATGGAAAGTTGTATCCGGGGCGTTACAGACGACCTGCGGGCGTCCCACATCCTGCCGCGTTAGCCCACGTAATTAAGTGGGACTAAGTGGGCTACCCACATAATATAAGTGGTATTATGTGGGCTATTGCATGCCCACATAATTCATACATGAAATTGTCAGCTAAGTATATCCAGAGGCAATAACAATACGTAATCCCACATGTCCAGAGGCAATGACAACACATAATCCCGCATGTACAGAGGCAATAACAGCACATAACTTAGTTAAAAGCAGCACATAACATACAACATTTCCGTCTGTATCAATACATCAATTGCAGTACATAAGCTACAGCCTAGATGAACTTTTCTCATTTATTCAAGTTCAATTGCAGTACATAGGCTACACCTTTTCTTCAAGAATTAGCAGCTCATATTTCTTGTCAAGATTGAACAATCTGAAGGCCCATTAGAACTTGAAGGTGGGCCTCAACTCAACCGTCGGTGCTGGTTGACAACGGAGGATACGCTAATAACAAAAAAACCAGAATACAATGTCATTGACAAGCTAGAGCTAAGTAGTTGGATGCTACTATTTGGTGAACATTATGGACTAGAAAATTCACATGAATCAGATCATCACAGATAGCATTTGCATGTTCAGAGTTCATACCAGCAACAAGAATTCTTTGTTCCATCACTTAAGCTAACATTTAAGTATTTGGGCAACAAAGTTGACAAGTAGAATACAATTAGTAAGGACAGCCTTTGTTCGGATGCTGATCAAGAGAAACAATAATCTGTAATCCGCGACCTACTACTGAAAGAAATAGTGAAAGACGCCATGATTTACTAAACCAAGAAAACAAAGAGAAGAAAATTTTGCAGATCAAATCATGTTCACAGTGTTAGTTTCCATATCAAATGTGTACCTCTTACTCAACCATTCAAAATAATTCTATAAGAACTGAAAGTCAGAGAATCCACCATGAAGGATCATCATCACAACTCCAGCAGTAGTGCAAAGAACAAGGGGTGAACACTTGCTTCTTCAACTCAAAGTACAAGCTAGTAACCAAAAAGAGAAGAATTAGCACTCGGAACTTGCCAAAATTCTGAAAATACAACACAGAGAAACACTTGTAGGCAAAGATGTACTAAAGTGCACAATCTGACAGAAGGTTAAATGACTGGATATGTCAAAAAAATAATTAGAACAAACACCATATTTACATCAGAGAAAACATTAGCTACATAGAGTCATTACACAAAATAAAAACTTCTACATGTTGCATCAATTGAATTACAGCTAAACTGAACTGATGGGAGTTAAGGGAGATGTTTTCTGTTAACAGAACTGAAATGGAGTACTGTATTGGTAAGCTAAAAATCTTGATTATCATTTGACATGCTGCAAGTTGGAAAGGGGTTTCCTTGTTGAATACATGTGCAATCATTCGAAGAAGAGGTGATTAAAGTTTAAAGAAAACTCCAGAACAGAGAGTCAATTTACCCCAGCACAGGCTCTCTTTTCTTCTGAACCTATGTGTTGACTTGCATTCAAATTATTCAATGTAAATAACAGAGTAGTTTTTTTTTTGATAAAAAAACAGAGTAGTTAGTAGTGCTAAACTAGATTCAGGTAAGCAATCTAAACAAGCATGCAAACAGCGTTAAGATTAACTAGAACCTAGTCTAACCTCCTTGGACAGCAGAAAAACCATTATATGTACGCAAGTCCAGATCTCAAGGAGATAACCGGATAACTACCTTGGCAGGTTCTTCTTCGACAGCAGCAATCTCCTTCTTCTTGCAGCCAGGCCTTGGGAGTTCATGTACAGGTAGATTCTTGCGAGCCTCGCCGGTGATGGCCATGATGGAGGTTGACGGTGGCGTTGGGGCGTGCATGGAGGATATGGACGGCTGCACTGGTCCGGCCATGGGGGAGTTGGACACCTGCGCTGGTCTGGCCGTGGGAAAGTTGGACGGCGTCACTAGTGCAGCTGTGGGGGAAGTGGACGGCGGCGCCGGTGTGGCGATGATGGAGGTGGAAGGCGAGCGTCCATTGAGATGATGGATGGCGGCGCTGTGGCGTCCATGGAGTAGGTGGACGGCTGTCCTAGGCCGGCCAAGGGACGGCGGCGCTATGCGGCGGCGTACCCTAGCATCCCTGGCAAAGCGAAGAAGAACGAGGAAGGAAGAGGGGAACTAGGATAAGTGGGTTATGTGGCGTCCGTGGGCTAGCCCACTTATCCCACTTCTCGTATCGCATATTACGTGGGTGTCCACGAACGCAAATTATGTGGGCTTTTAAGTGGGCGCCGTGGACGACCCGTGTCCACTTGCAGCCTGAGCGAGTAGCGAATCTGAGTCCTTCACCGACCCCGAGCTCATCCTGCGCGCCCTCGAGGGGTCCGGCTTGCGCTCCGTCGCGTCTGGGAGGAGGCCCGTGGACGGCTGTGCTCGGACTCCATCCGTCGGAAATCCATTGCGTCCGCCCAAATGGGGCATGGATCCGGTGCTAGGCCAGCCATAGTTGCCTCACCGGAGGCCGGGTAGTCCGTCTGGCATCCGAACACGTTGGCAGACACGCAACCCCTCCAGTGGCCATCGGGCATCGGTACGCACCATGGGCCTCATCCGATGAGGCCATGGCACAGCGTGCCTGCCGTGCAAGGCACCAGGCGAGGGAGGCGGCGACAACCCTCGAGGCGGCGGACGTCGGCGAGGCGGAGTCGCATTCTCTGGCGCCCCGTATGGCGCATCAATCCGGACACCGCAACCGCATCGTGGTGGACGGCGGCGACTCGTCCCCTGACGGATCCAACATCGATCTGACGTCCACCGATACCGTTCGAGTTCCGGTCTCCGATGAGGAATAGTAGGGCCTGGGAGACGGCGGGGCCTTGAGCCCGTGAGCCAGCTCGTGTCCCATGCCCTACTCTACCTTGCCACCGGCCGGCCCAACACTCTGAGGAGCGCAGCCGCCGCCGGACATGGCCAGGGCGGAGCCGGGCGAGCGGGGAGCGGGAAGCGGAACCGGACGAACTCCGCGTAGATTAGGTTCCCCTCACGTTGCACGTCGGGCTGTAGATGCTCTTAGTCAATCAACAATTTGTTATACACATGGAGTAGGTAGGTAGATTGATTTCGTTCGGGTACATTCTAGGGGCAGAATTTTTTGTGCAGCCCTGCTTGTGTGGATGGAGTTTTCCAAGAGGCCACCTTGAGGCGTGCGCGCCTAGCGGAGGGCCTCGGCATAGACGAGACGTCCCTCGGATCTGCTGACCAGGTCAGAATGCATGCCTCGACGCGTGTGCCCAGCTGCTGCTTTGCATGCATCCATAACTCGTTCTCTGTGTACGTGCACACATATTCGCGAGTAGGTGTACGTACATCGGAGCAGAAACGTGGGCTGGCTGAATCAACGGCGGGTGGTCCGCCCGAGTTGCTAGCATGATCTCAGCTTAGCATTAATTCCAGTCCGTCTTGAAAATAAAATGAAAAAGAGAATGGAGAATGGAGAATGAACAATGAAAAAGCCAAGCTGGAATGGGATTTGAGCTAGCCTATGCAATTTAGTGTTGTCAGATACTCCCATCTTGATTTTCACGTGGCTATGGAATCCAATCATATGGCATGGACGATTCGATGCTCTCTCATGCACACAGAGACACACTTTTGTTCCGCTCCGGTTAGCAGAAAAGAAAATGTCGTACGTATGGAGCTGTACAGTACTCACGCACACAGTAGCTTTTGGAGCGCACGCACCGGCACCACCTAACGATATATGGACATGATCGATCGATCCAGGCTCTCTTTCCCGCCGTGAATGCCTAGCTAGCTAGCATCCAATCCAATAGTCTTTATTCGCTTCGTTCCTCTTTTTCTTTCTTTCTTTCTACCATCGGCGGCCGACGTTTGCGCGCGAAACTTCGCGGAAACTACAACAGTGCATGCATGCAAGGCCACCATACCAGCGTCCCCACGCGCTAGCTAGGCAAAACTTGTTCACTTTGATCATCTCGTCGGGACACCGGCCATATGCCCCGCTCTGGTCTACATATGGAAGTGCATGTACGCGCGGTGAAAAGGTTAAAAGAACAAAAGCGATGCTGCTAGTACATGCTTTGATCCGGCGTTGCGTCGGCCGGTGGAAAGTTCAAGTCTGCCAGAGGTGATCGCTTGGTCTGAACGACTGGCCAGCTCGTCGACCTGATCGAAAGAGTAGCTTGCGTGCAAAGGTAAAATTGGACTTGAGTACTCGATGATGTATGACTACGTAAGACGGCGGGATTAGCAAGCAAGCAAGCGAGACGGCCGGGGCTAATTATCGTCGGCTAGTTTGACCAGCAGACAGTTGCCCAAATTGACTGGCCGGCTAGCTAGCCTCGTGGGTGGTGTGATGTGTGTTAGTAGTTGCGACGGTACATATGGCCGGTGCGGTGCGGGGCGGGGCGGTGTTGTCGGTGGACACGGTCCAAGCACACCAAGAAGCCAACGTTCCTACGTACATGCACCTACTTCTTCTTTTTTTGCTAGCAAAATATATACACCCACTCGTGGACACGTACGTATGCATGTACGTACTCGGGGCTAGCATGATCGATGCATGGGATGCTCAGCATGTGACATGCATTTCCCTACTCACTCACTTAGCCTGACAGTATTTTGTTTCCTCTCCCCAAACTCCAACGAGTAGCCAGCTGTGACCTGCCTTTCCCCTTTCCTCTTTTCTGATAATCGATTCCTTGCTTGTCCCGCGCCATCATGCCGATCGATCGATCCATCAGCAACGATCCACACGGAAACTTTCTTGCAACACACAACTTTTGGGAAGTTGCAAGTCACGGGAATCGACCGGCCCGGAAAAGCCGCCTTTCCACGTCAACCTCGCACCTCGCTCGCTAGCTCCTGGAAAACTAGTGGCTTTTCAACGAACCGACCGACTAAGTTTGCGCGTCGTTGCTCAAATTAATAGGTAATTGATGGTTAATTGTCTCACCGTGGTGCATCGATCAAATTAATTTTGTCCATTCTACGTACTACAAGTGAAGGGAAACGAGGCCAAAAAAATGGCTCAACCACTCGTGCCATTCCAACATGTGAGCAATGATGCACATTTTGTGAAGAAATGTTCGTAGTACGCCAAAACAATCACTCGCAACACGGGAAAGTAATAGCAACGATCGAGTATATATGCCACTACACGAGTACATTAATTATAACAAGAAAAAGGAAGAGGCACTGAGGAAAGGCACAAGATTCTTGCGATCACTAGCCACATATATTATGCTCCCAAGAAACTATAGCCAACAAATATATAGTCGCTCCACTCACTACCCAAAAGCCAGCTGAGCAATGAATCAGTTTACAGTACCATCGATCGATAACCTATAATGGCGCCCCATTAAACATGGAGTATATATATCAAGAATCAACTACGAACGGAAAAGAACAGAGTAAAAATATGAGTGCTAGCTAGTAACTGATCGATGATCATACTAGTAATGGACGAGAGCAGCAGCGGCAGTTACGGCGGCCACCAAGCAGAGGACGACCGCCGAGACGCTCCCCCTGGTCGCGGACGAGGATGGTGGAGAACGGTAGTACCAGGGGTACCACGGCAGGATGGGGTTGGGGGGTGGCGGCGCCGGCCCGAAGTTGCCACCTCCGCCTCCGCCGCCACTGCCACCACCTCCACCACCGGTGGGAGGCTGGTAGTAGCCGGGAATGTAGCCACCGGACGGCGGCGGGTAGCTCCAGGACGACGGCGTCGGTGGCGCGTTCCCGGAGGACGACGGGGGTGGGTACGCGTAGCCGCCCGACGGCGAGGAGGGTGGCGGCGGGCAGTCGGCGCTGGAGGCCGGGGGCGTGGGCGGCGGCAGCAGGCACGGGTAGGGGCAGTCGGCCGGGTAGGTGTCGGCGACCGCGACGTCGAGGAGGAGCGCGGAGAAGACCAGGATCACGAGCAGCCTGTAGGACGCCATGGCCGAGAGCCGAGAGCGACGGGAGTGCAGTGCGGTGGTGCGTGTGAGCCTGTGAGAGGGATGGGAGTGGGAGTGTGGCTAGCTAGCTGCGTGCGGTGGTGTGTAAATGCGGTGGAGGGAAGTGGAAGAAGGTGATGGAGACGTGAGGGGAAAGAAGAGGGGAGGAGAGGAATGGTCTCCGGGATTGGGTGGGTTTATAATTGGAGAGGAGGATGGAAAGCCATGGGAGTGGTTTGTGTTGTTAAGTGTACCTGCTAAATGCATGCTAATTGATTCCAATTATGGATTGTGTTGGTAAAGTAATGCTAGTTAACTCCAAGGAACCTCAAGGAGTAGCCTCAGGGCATCTCTCCAATCCGGACCCTCAAAACACCTGTAAAGCGGTCCAGACGGTAACTGTTCGTACGTATTTCGCCGTACAACATAGTATTCCATTCGTCATAAATAAGTCTACGTCTAACTTTTCTCTTAAGTCAAAGTCTTAAAACTTCGATCAACTTTATTTATATAGGAAAAGTACGTAGCAGCATTTATCATACTAAATTAGTATCACTAGATCCATTTTGAAATGTGCTTTCATAATATGCTAATTTGATGTCACATATGTTACTAATACTCTTTCCTATATAGTAACATAACTCCATGATATTGATGCCGGTCAAAGCAATGTCAACGGACAAGCGGGCGACACTACTTCAATGCCGACCCGACGACCAAGAAGCTTACTCCAGTCGCCACATTGAAGCCAACTTCCCTTTCCTTCGCCCGGCGCTGTCCACACCACACCATGCCGAAGTCATGGTTCTCTGTGCTAGCAGGCGGCGGCTCCGGATCTTTCTCCATATCCGGATCTTGGCACTGCCACTGTCACTCTCCCGTCCCCCGACCACCACAGCGACCGCCTCTTCCGAGGAGGAGGAGATGGAGATTGTAATCTCCTTCGACCATGCGACGACTACGTTGCCTCGACAGGGAGCTCGCTAAGATCGAAGAGGAGTGGTCTCTCAGCGAGACTAACGTCGTTGTAACCACTGGCAGGGGCAGGGGGCAAGGGCAAGGCTCCCCCGCCAAGGTCGGCGTTGACCGTGACGGCCATCCACACTGCGTAAGAAGGGGAGCGACTCCTACACGAGCCCCAGTCACGGCTGGGCAGGGACGATACATCCCCGCGCCATTCTGCCGCTCGAAGGACCACTCCGACCAATTCGATAATGACAAAATGAAAAGGAGAAGGATTTGTTTTACTTTTGCTACCATAATAAATGATTGTATTCTTAGTTTTAGTTCTCGTATTATTCATCCAAATATCATTGTCAAAATAATCAAGTATCATGAAAGTATATTATAACCGATTCCCGCCGCATCACGTTGGGTATCACAATGGCGGAGCACGAGTGATGCTAACTACTACCTCTCTTTCAGTTTACATGGCGTGCGCGTATCCCTAGGTCGTCAATTTGACCATCCTAATGCAAGTCATATATTACAAAAAATATACCAATATAAACTTCAGATGTTCTATTTTCAAATGATATATTTGTGTTATATAGTTTATATTAGGGTGATAAAATTGGCAACCTAGGTATACGCATAGGACTTGTAAACTGAAACGGAGGTAGTACTATTTTGTCTATTCACTATTATGTGTGAATGATTCTGTAGTTGTTTACACATAGTCATTAATGCAAAGACAATTTGGAAACCAAGCTTCGAATCAATTTGTACATCAAGTCATTAATGTAATTAATTAGTTAGAAAGTTAATTACGTGTGCAATTAATTAGGTCCATTCAAAATGGATTTTTCATGCCGAATCAATTTACCAATCGATTTATTAACGCAAATAATTAATTTGGCATTCAGATAATTGCATGTATACTAAATATTTTTATTTCAATTTTGCATATAATTAATTAATTAGGCACACAATTAACCGCGCAGCATTAATCACGCAAACATTAATTCTAAGCAATATAGAAACCGAGGGCCGAATCAATTTTGAAATTAAATTATTAATGCAATTAATTAGCCAAAAATTAAATACTTGTGCAATTAATTAAATCCATTTAAATATGATTTTTTGTGTCGAATCAATTTGAAATCAAGTTATTAATAGAATTAATTAATTAGGTAGATAGTTATAAGGCATAGAGATGGTTAGAAGTAAGGATTTTCTTTCAATTAGGCATGCAAATAATTAGTTATGTAGACAGTTAATCACGTCAAATCAATTTCAAAGCGCGCACGGGCCATGACAGCCAGTAGACTCTCGCTGACGTTGGTGACTGTGAGCAGGCTCTCAGCGACATGGCTGAGCGGCGCTTGCCGATATGTGCGCTCGGGACATGGGCGACCAAGCGTTCGCCAGATGGATGAAGAGCTTGCTTTGCAGGACGTCTAGACGCTGACGTTTGACGAAACGTTCATGAGCGAGGTCCCTTTGAGGGCGACGGTGACGATCGAGGGCAATTGGTCACACGCCATGCATCGCTCCTTACAAACTCTTTGATCTTGTAGCAACACACGGGTAAACTAGCTAGCTAGTGTAGTCAATGTGCAAAACATGTCGTGATAGTGAAGGGAGGAAGTGTGCACTCGAGGATGGCGATGAATTGATCAGCTGGAGAAATTATATACGGTCCTGCTCGTGGCTCGTACGTACTACGTGCTCATTCAGTCGCTTGAGAATATTCTGCGGTCCAGTTGGTAGATGTGTAGGCCAGGTCGGAACCATATGGCGGATGGCTAGTTTTTGGGCATCTTTAGATCCTGCAGCGTCGTCGTGGTGATCGACTCGATACATCCCGCGCGGGATCGTCGGATCTGTGTCACCAATACACCATCAGCACCAACAGTTGGAACCAACTGAACCCATCCTCACAGACTTGCTGCTGCCCGTGTCGACCGCCCTGCGAAATCTCCACTGCACTTAACACTCAACAGATGGAAGTAAAGTTGACAAAGCCTCGAGAAATTAACGCGTCCGCTTGCTTTTGTACAGCACGTACTTTGTTTTGATTGGTTGGAGACAGCAGATCATGATTCGACGACGTGGAGGTGGTACCTGACCGGCGTGACCGATGATGGGTTTGGATTCTTTCATCTTTCAGGGAAGAAACCTTTTCTCTTCGTGCTCGTCTTTCTGCTCACTGGCTTTATGGATGCCGGGTATAGAATAGATAGCTTTGGGGTAGTACGTGCCAGCAATGTGCCATACAGCTAAGCTAGCTCTTAATTTCCTCGCTGTCCGTCCGTCCAGCCACGGGACGCACGCATGGACGAGTGAGTGCTGTGCCGCCGGCTCGCAACCTCACGTGTATACCTAGCTAGGTGCTGCGTCCATCGGTGGAGAAGTAGGAGTACGCGTACCATGCAGTCGTGGACGTACGTACGTACACACGGCTGCTGACTGTAGGTAACGTGGTAAACAAGAGTCACATGCATGCATAGCAAATGGGCCTGGAGAAACAAGAGGTAGTCTGCTAGGTGCGTGGAACGGAACAGCTAGCCTAGCACAGCATGGGGACGAACGTTCCAATTCCGATCTGCTACTGGTCAAAAAATAAACCTCCAAAAATCATCAATATTCTTCGGGAAAGGTTGTGGACAGCAACAAAAAGATGTTCTCAAGCAAGTGGTTGGCATTGAACAAGAAGCGCTTAGTGAGAGATACTTGGGCCTGCCAACGGTAGTGGGGAGATCCAAGGATGGCACTTTTAAGTATGTGACGGAATGCTCAAAAGGAAAAGTAACGGGTTGGAAGGGACAAGGGTTGTCCAAGAAGGCTAGGGAAGTACTGGTTAAATCTGTTTTGCAAGCCACACCTACTCTCACAATGAGTTGTTTTCACCTCTCGAAGAAGATGTGCCGCAACCTGTCTTCAATCTCCTCAAAATTCTGGTGGGGTGCAACAAATGGTGAGACGAAAGTGCATTGGATTGCCTGGGACAAGATGTGCCAATCAAAACGGACTGGGGGTATGGATTTTCGAGATCCGGAGGCTTTCAACCAAGCCTTACTTGCAAAACAGGCCTGGAGACTCTTGCAGGCACCGATGTCTTTATGTGCCAGAATTCTTAGAGCCCGATACTACAGCGGGAGTTCCATTGTGAGTGCTACATGTCCATCATGCGGATCCTATACTTTCAGGAGTATCTTGCATGGGAGAGACCTGCTTCGGGAGGGAGTTATATGGCGCATAGGTGATGGTTCAACGGTGAACATTCACCACGACCCATGGATACCGCGACAAGGGAGTCTGCAGCCACTGGGCGCAGTCTTCATACCGGGTGTGCAGAAGGTGGCCGACTTGCTGAACAGCTCGGGTGAAACTTGGGACGACACAAGGCTTCAAGCTATGTTTTCTGAGGATGATGCGAACGACATTAAACAGATAGCTGTTGGAGGGCCGGGGTCTCAGGATTACATGGCTTGGAATCATACGAAAAACAGTATATTCACTGTTAAGTCAGCCTACCATCTGAGGATGTCTTTGAATGCTGCGAAGCGGAACCAGCCGGGACCCTCTTCGGCTGCTCTTACACATCGGGGCTGGTTGTCTTTGTGGGATACACCGGCTCCGGGGAAAGCAATAATCCATATGTGGAGGCTGATGAAGAATGGTCTGGCCACGGGAACCGAACTGCTACGACGCCGGATAAAGGCCGGTGTCTTCTGTGTTGCGTGTGGACGAGAAGAGACGAGCTACCATCGATTCTGGGGTTGCATGCATGCTGTGTGTTTCTGGAAGCAACTTGGCTCGGAGTTGGGAGTCTTGGTGGCCAAACCACCATGCAATATCGATTCCCAGAGCAAGTTGGCGAACTGGCTACTGGAGTGGTTCGCACAAGCTCCAGATCATGAGAAGGCTGTTATGGTTCAAGCCGTGTATGGCCTGTGGCTAGCGCGGAATGATGCGAGGGATGGGAGGAAGATTACTGCAGCACATGAAATATCAACTACGGTTGCTGCACTAGTCAAAGAGTGGGAAGAGGTACACAGAAAGGAAGTGGAGCCAAAACAGCCAAAAGAAAGGGGCAAGTGGGAACCTCCCGAGACGGGCTGGATCAAAGCCAATACGGACGGTGCGATGGCGAAACACATGGGGAGAGGAGGCGTTGGGGTCATCCTGTGTGATCATGCCGGGGCGTTCCGAGCTGCCTCATGTCATGTTCTAGTGACGGCAACCGACCCGGAGATGGTGGAACTGGTGGCTTGCAAGAAGGCGATCGAACTAGCGAGAAGAGTTGGGGTTGTCAAACTCCATCTGGAAAGTGATTCGGCACGAGTAGTGGCCATGCTCAATAACCAGGAGAAGAACCTTTCTGCCGTGGGGCCAATCGCCGAGGACGTCAAGTCGAGACTGAAGGAATTTGGTGAGTTTAGAGTATCGTGGGTTAGCCGTAGTGCGAATGCCGCCGCTGATAGATTAGCTAAGGTGGGAATGGAAGACGAGCTTAACTCGGTGTGGCTCTCATCACCGCCAGACTGTATTTTGCATTTGTTTCGGACGAGATTCCAACTTTTTCTTAATTACATAAAGCGGCGAATGACTTACCCTAAAAAAAATTTCCGATCTGCCGCCTGCATGGCTGCATGCATGTTATCCTGCTGTCTGAACCAACCGGCGGGCGGACGGACGGACGCCGAGTTATCAAGCGGAAACAACCAAAGCTGTATACTGTACATGATTGGGTCAATGATCGATGGATGGTCACAAACGCATGGACGCATGCCTGCGTGAACAGCTCACAGGAGCGAGCCGCTGGGTGTGCTTGCTTCTTTGTTTGTTGAAGAAGAATGATTCAGAGGAAGCCAAGGGTACTGATGACTGACTGCGTCTTTTTCCCTGCCTGCCTGCCGCCGCCCGCCGGGGTAGGTATGCACACCTGTGTCTGTACGTACGCGTGGGGCTGCGAGGAGGCGAGAAGAAGCTTCTCTCCCTGCCCTGCCCTACACCGCACCACTGCGGTCCGGAGTGCGTGTATGCGTGTCCTGTACCCTGTCGAGTGTCGATGCCGCTGTGCCCTGCTCCTTCACCGACGTGCTTCCATGATTCCATCTCAAGACAAGTGCCGTGCCGACTGAGGGCAACTCCAACGCGCGATGCCGAATGAACGTCCGGTTGGTCCTGATTCGGTCCGTATGGGGTGGCAAAATGGACGTCCATATCCGGTTTGGGCCGTCCGCAGGTCGGTCCACCCAACGCGCGACCGCATCCTAAACAATGTCCGTATTAGACTTTAGAAAGAAAAAGAACCATAAAAAAATTGAAAATAAACAAAAGCATTTCAAAATAGCTTAAAACATAGGGTTTGCCTAGGTCTCAGTCGACTTAGACTTCGCAAAGTCTAAGTCGGCCGACGTCATGCATGTGTACCTGGGCTGAGGCGGTGTATCATTCGCTGCTGGCTCTTGACTTGTCTTGGGCTAGGAATCGGTAGTTCCTTTCTTTTTTGCTAAGCCTCAAGTGCGGCCGCTCATGGGCTAGGAATCGGCCAGTTTCTCTTTCTTTATTCCTTTAGCAAAGCAAATTCTATACCTTCCCTCCCGGTTCATTTTTTCTTAGGAAAAAAACTTCCAGTCCAATTTCCCATCATTTTTCCAGGTTTTGATATTATTTTTTCTTACAATTTTAAATTTAATTTGTATTTTAAATAAAAACAAAAATGATAAATAAAAAAATTGAACCGCATTACTTGCAAACGTGTCACACTCCTTGGAGTTGGCGGTATGATATGACATGTGTAGTTGTAACTCTAGTGGTGGACATGCGACTGGCCAACATCCCTCTCCTTCAGTTCCAGTCACAGTGTATCCCTTGCAGTTGCACGCGAATTGTGACACGTGCAGTTGCAACTCTAGTGATGGACATGCAACTGACCAACATCCCTCCCCTTTAGCTGCAGTCATGTGTACCCTTGCAGTTGTAGGTGGGTTGCGACATGTGCAGTTGCAACTCTAGTGGTGGGCATGTAACTCCCCCCTCTCCAATTGCAGTCGTGTTGTAACCCTTTCAGTTGTAGGCATGATGCGACACGTCAAGTTGCAACTCTAGTGGTAAATATGCAACTGGATAACATTTGTCCCCTCCTGTTGAAATTGCGTTATACCCGTTGCAATTGCAGGCGACATCCCTCGCCCTCTAGTTGTAGTCGCGTTGTACACTTGCAGTTGCAGGCGCGTTGTGACACGTGCAATTGCAACTCTACTGGTGGACATGCAACTGGCCAAACATCCCTGCCCGATCCCAATTGCAGTAGCGTAGTACCCCTTACAATTGCGGACGAGTTGCACCACGTGCAATTGCAGGTTGCAATATGAACATTCCCACAACTCACGTTACATAAAAAAGAATATCAAAAACAAAAAAATATCTAAAAAGACAAAAAAATACAGGAAGAAAAGAAAGAAAATCAGACATATACATATACTGTACAAAAGAGTAAATGAAAAAGGAAAAACAACCAAAAAAATGGCAGTGCAACAAAAAACGGAAAAGAGCCAACTGACAACGGAAAAGGCTCCAACCCCTCGCTAGCCCATCCTGCAAGCAAACCCAAGCCCGACATGAAAAAACAACAGCAAAGACAAACAGCAGCCCATCTCTCTGTACCTCCCTACGCGGGCCAGTTTTAAGCAAAAACCAGCAGCGCACTAATCTTCAAGCAGACAAACAATCCAACGGACAACATGTTGACTGAGACTTCACTAAATCTCAGTCGACTGAGATTTAGCGGTTCCCTAAAACATAAATAACTTAATTAAATAGTCCATCATTGTCAAACTGAACATGAAGCAGGCAGCGGTGTTTTGGTGACCATGGCGTCCATACACGCTCTTCCGTGGCCTCCTCCTTCACCTCCTGCTTCACGTCCAACTCCGGCACGTAGACGTCTCCGGAGGCCGACGAGTCGAGCATCTCATGCAGTCCCTCCCATTTCTCCTCCTGGCGGCGCCTGTACTCCCGCTCAGAGTCCTCCATGATGGCCTGCACGAGCTGCTCCTCCTCCTCGGCCGTCATAGTCGGAGGTTGCGGGATCGGCGTCAAGCTGCGCACGCACGTGTGGCCGTGCGCTCTAGGCGGGCTCGGTGCGCGCACACGAGGTGCACTCTGCGACAGACGGGGCGGACTACGACCATGACCAGCGAAAAAAGTTTACCGGCGCATGTCGTGCTCGTCTTGGAACCATTTGTCCCAGAGGGGCGAGTCGGCGTTGTACCTGTGGTCGGCGAGGAGCTGGCGCGGAATCCGTGCGCGATGACGGGCAATCTCCTGGAGGCGGGCACAGCCGCTCGCCGGGACGAGGGGAATGGTCACTCGATCGGGGCTCAGATGCCACCCGTTGGGGAGGTGGGCAGCTGACCACGATAGCGGGATGCCAGTCTCCCAGTACCAGTGGAAGACGACGACCTTAACGTACGGCATGAAGCGTGGTGTGACCATTGGAGGGTAGGTGGAGAAAGATGCTGGCGAGGACCTAGCGCGGAATCCGGGCACGACCGCTCGCCGGGACGGGCGGGAATGGGTACCCAATCCGGGCTCAGATGCCACCCGTTGGGGAGGTGGGCAGCTGACCACGGCAGCGGGGTGTCGGTCTCCCAGTACCAGCGGCAGACGACGACCTTGGCGTACGGCCTGAAGTGTGGCGTGACCACTGGAGGGTAGATGGAGAAAGATGTCGGCGAGGTGGAATGGCTGAGCGCACTTCCAGACGAGGCGGACGACGACCCCACCTTGTGGTCGTGGTTGCTCTTCTTGCCGGGGTGCCACTTCCTGAACCCCATGGCCGGCGGGGAGCGAGGTGGGCTGCGGCCCTAGGCTAGGGTTCGGTGTCTCCGATGGAGGGAGCAATGGAGATGGTGGTGAACTCGAAGTGGATGGGAAGGTGGAAGTGGCAGTGGAAGTCCACGGCTTCGCCGTAAAAAGGGACATGGTCGGGGCCGTCTGGATGGCTGACATGCGGACCCTCCCATCAGTGTGCATTGACTGGGCTAGGTGGGAGGCAGTTGGACGACCGACATGCGGGCCCGACGCTGACGCCGAGAGGCCGCGTGCCCTTCCGTTTTCTGTCCGTTTGACCGCAAAGCCAAACGAAGTTTACGCCCATAATGGGGTGAGCTGTAGCAGAAACAGACGTCTTTTTGCGGATGTGATCACTCGGTGGGCCGGATCGATCCGGACGATTTGGGGTCGCGCGATTGGTGTTGCCCTAAATAAACCGGCGCCATGCCCGGCCGAGCGCTGCTCTAGGAGACAGCATGTTTCTACTGCATGATGGTCAGACGGTGCATGCAAAGAACACGTGCAAGAGGACAATGAAAAGAGTATTATATACTGATTGAGAAAGCATTTCGCGCCTCAAGTTGGGATTGCCTGGCCCTCGCGCGGCAGGCTTACTTGTAGGGCTGCTGTGGGTCGTCAGAGATAAGGAGATGAGGATGAGAAGTTTCTCATCTCTCTGTCCCCAACCCACCCCTGTTTAGTGTCCTGTACCCTGTCGGTGCTGTACGCCTTCGCAAGCCAACAAATCGGTACTTGTGCTATGATGTGTCGATATCGCAAACTCCTTTTTACCGGAGGGGGTATGTACCGGAGCCGCATCCGCCGTTGGCGTTGTTTGCGATTCGTGCATAGTCGTGGCCCACCTTTTGTATACGACTGTATTTCTATTACCCACCTCTAGTATATGACTGTAGTATGTCAGGAGGATGGGCCACTATTTGTACTAGTATGTCAGTTTTGTCAGCCCAGCATGCATGCAACCTTTTTCCTCTCTCCCTGCTCCCAAACAAATCCATCTTTTTATTTTTGCTTACAATTTTAGATGGTCATCATATTTCACATTAAAATTTCGTTATAGAATTCTTTTTTATAGATTCAAATACCTTGCAACATGATCTTCAGAACAAGATCAGTCTTGAATATTTTAAAATTAGATTTCAAAATAACATGTTTCATAGTCTTCAACAAATATCTCGTTTCATAGATTTCACTTAGGTCAAAAAATAAATTTCACTAAGTTCATAGATATAAATTATTTCAAAGAATTGAGACATATATTTTGTAACGAGTGAAATCACTTTTTTACAACAAGTGAAATATAGTAATTCAATTGAATGAGTGTAATATATTTTCCGAAACTAGTGAAATGAGTGAAATCTATCTGTTGCAACAAGTGAAATCACTTTTTTGAAACAAGTGAAATATAGTTTTTCAATTGAATGAGTGTAATATGTTTTCTGAAACTAGTGAAATTAGTGAAATCTATCTTTTGTAACGAGTGAAAGCACTTTCTTGAAAGAAGTGAAATTTAGTATTTCAATTGAATGAGTGTAATATGTTTTCTGAAACCCGTGAAATCTTTCTTTTGTAACGAGTGAAATCAATTTTTTAGAACAAGTGAAATATAGTATTTGAATTGAATGAGTGTAATATGTTTTCTGAAGTAGTGAAATGAGTGAAATCTATCTTTTGTAATGAGTGAAATCACTTTTTTAAGACAAGTGAAATATAGTAATTCAATTGAATGAGTGTGATATGTTTTCTGAAACTAGTGAAATTAGTGAAATCTATCTTTTGTAACGAGTGAAAGCACTTTCTTGAAAGAAGTGAAATTTAGTATTTCAATTGAATGAGTGTAATATGTTTTCTGAAACCCGTGAAATCTTTCTTTTGTAACGAGTGAAATCAATTTTTTAGAACAAGTGAAATATAGTATTTGAATTGAATGAGTGTAATATGTTTTCTGAAGTAGTGAAATGAGTGAAATCTATCTTTTGTAATGAGTGAAATCACTTTTTTAAGACAAGTGAAATATAGTAATTCAATTGAATGAGTGTAATATAGTTTGAGATGAGTGAAATAATTGAAATACAATAATATTGAAATATGATAAATAAAATTCAAACTAGTCAAAATGTATTCAAGATTGGTCTTGTTTGAAAGGTCTTATCGTCCTAGACTCGAATATATAAAAAGTTTCAAAAATGAATATTTGGTTCAAAACGTATCAAGTATTCAAAAATATGAGGATGAAAATTAATTCATGTGGGTGTATGGAAAGAGAGGCTGCATGCATGCGTCGTCCATCTCCACTCTCTCCTATGCGAAAAGCCTGAAAAGACATGCAGTGTCAGCTTTGTCAGCCTGGACAGTTGTATTACAATTGTATAAAGGTGTCGCTTCGTTCACTAACTTATACGTACTCGGGCCGCACAGATCTTGACGAAAGTGACCAACGGCGGATGCGGCTCCGGTACATACCCCCTCCGGTAAAAAAAACTTAGTCGGTGTCGATATACTCTTGTAAACGATCCTTCTACTCGTCCCATAGTGCACCTAAACGGCGATTATGGACGGAGCTAGCTAGAATAATTAACGTTGCTCGTGGCTACTACGCACCATATTAAGCTTGCATCCACTGTGGTCGTGCCCGGCCGGCCCCGGTGGGCTCAAGTGAACCCAAGAATTTATTCGTCTGGTACGTGCTCATGCACTTGAGAAGAGAATATTCTGCGGTCCAGCTGCAGCTGGCCGTACGTAGGCCGGCCGGGTCCAAACGATGATCATCGACGCATGTACTCCTACTTAGTGGCAGATCGCGTCTCGGGATCTTCCAGAGCCAGCGTCGTTCTTCGTGCTCTTTCCGCCCGCGGGATCGTCGGATCTGTGTCACCAATACACCGCGCACTGTATCCATCCATCCAAAGTTGCCCATGTCGACGACGAGAGGAGGTCAGGCCTGATGATGGATCCATCTCGCCAACTTTTTTTAACACAAGCAAAGTGAGCCAAAAAAAGCCTCGAGAAATTAACGCGGCCGCTTGCTTTTGTACAGCACTAATTTGTTTTGATTGGTTGGAGCTTGGAGACAGCAAATCAAGATTGGACGATGTACGTGGAGGTGGTACCTGATCGACCTGACCGGCGTGATCGATGATGGCTGTGGATTCTTTCATCTTTTCGGAAGAAACCCTTTTTCCTTTCTTTGTTGTTCGTCTTTCCGATCAGCGGCTTTATGCCGGGCGGGGTGTTGTAGTACGTAGTACGTACTACTCCCTCCGTTCTTTAAAGAGTGTACTTCCAGCTTTGTTGGAGGGTCAAACTATCTTAAAGTTTGACCGAGTTTGTGCAAAAATATATCAATGTTTGTGAAATCAAATAGGTATATGATGAAAGTATATTTTATCACGAATCTAATGCTACTAATTTGATGGCATAAATATTGATGTATTATTATATAGACACGGTTAAATATAAGAAAGTTTGACTTTCCAAGAAAGTTGGAAGTACACTCTTTGAAGGACGGAGGGAGTACGTGCCAATGTGCCATCCAGCTCGCTCTTTCCTCGCTGTACAATATGGCTCGCTCTTTCCTCGTGCCAATGCCGGGCAGCGAGGAATGTGCCACCGGACGCATGGATGAGCGCTATTCATAGCTACGACGGTCGGTGGGAAAGTACTCGTCCCGCTTCTTTTTGTTTGACACATACTCCCTCCGTCCTAAAATATAAAAACGTTTTTGATATTATGCTAGTCTAAAAACCGTTCTTATATTTTGGGACTGATGGAGTATTATTTTTTGATATTGTAGATGCTAATATTTTTAAACAAAATAAGTGGTCGAACTTAATAAATTTTGGCTTATAAGCAGCCACCACGCCGGCCGATGCAGAAGCGGGGAAAACCTCCTCGGGCAGAAGGGGGGCTGCCACCCCACCCTGGTCGCCGGAGAGGGGCCATCGGCCGGAGCCCTTCGAGCACACGACGGCGCTGCAGTCGCCAGGTCGCGCAGAAGATGGGCCGAGCCTCCCCCACCGCGCGGGCCTCCCGTTGAGCGAGAGGAAGGCCCCGCCGCCGCCGTCCGCCACGCGGGCTTAGCCCAACGGCATCCTCCGGCGACGGCGAGGTGAGGGGGGAGGGCGAGGAGGGGTCCCGGCGGCGGCTTCCTGGCTTTCCGCCCGAGCCGCCAGAGAGGCGACGCGGGGGCGTGGTTGGAGTCGTGAAACTTTATAAACTAGACGGTACCCCACGCATTGCGGCGTGATTTTGTATGAAATAAAATTGTGATGACCTCAACAACCTAGCTAGTGTCCTTTTCTCCTGAAGTAAGATAATTCGGTTATCAGTATTTCCAAAATGGTTATATACATGCATATCTCGACGTATAAAATCAAAATTGGACGAAAACAAATATGCATGCACGCCTCACTTTTTTTCATAGAGAACTCGAGTATGAGGCTATGGGCTGCACGCATGTGTCAGTTTTTATTTCTTGATTAAAACACTCGGCACTTACTGCATGCATGCGTCAGTTACTATACGTGGTTGGTGCAGTAGCTAACAATACGTAACGGATATTGTTGATAGATTTACTAACTATATCCAACAAGTAAAGAAATTTGGGTGATGTGGCTCAAAGAGAAGCAAGAGAATTTCTAGTAGTGGGGGCTTGCTATTTAGATATAGTAGATTTTGACTTATATAGGAGTAATAAGCAAAGGTAATGCCCGAAGTAAAAAAGAAACGAAGGAAGTGTACTAGGGGTACACGTAGCATGTACGTACATACAGATACAGACAGCTGCTAGCGGTACGTAACGTGACAAACGGCACATGCATGTCAAATGGGCCTGGAGGAGGAAGAATCGGCTACTCCTATCTACTAGCACAGCAAGGCTGGCATTAGCATGGGGACGAAGGTTCCAATCTGCCGCCTGCGCTGCATGCACTGCACGCTATCTATCTTGGCTGCTGTGTGTCTGAACAAACCAACGGACGGGACGGGACGCCGAATTGTCAAGCGGAAACAACCAAAGCCATATACGTACGTGATTGAATCAATTGATCGATGGATGATCACAAACTGCATCAACAGAAGCGAGCAAAGCAAGCAGCAAGATTCGGCACGCCACGCCGCTCGGTGTACTGATGACTGACCGCGTCTTTTTGCCTGCCCGCCGGGGTAGGTAGGTATGCACTGCGTCAACGAACCACCGCGGAGTGCGTGTATGCGTGCCCTCTACCCTGTCGGTGCCGCTAAACCCTGCTTCTTCTTTAGAGCCTCTGTATCCGGACACCTCAAATCCGACCCCTTAAACGTCCGGTGAACGTGATCGTGATCAGTCACGTCTTACATTTTTTATTCTACAACCAGACACCTCAAATCCATATTACTATTACAAGCAACGTGGGACCTAATCTGGCCGGAGCTCGCCCAGTTCTGCCGTGGCCATGTCCGTCAGCCCGGGCGTTGAGGCCCGTTTGAGGTGCCCGAGTGGGTTGAAATTTCATGACCGGTCAGTGACCGGGCGGGCGTTCGAGGAGGGTTTGGGCCGCCCATGATGGGCAAATCCGGCCCTTCAAACGCCGCGGACACTGACCGGTCATGCCTCAAATAATGCAATCCATATCCGGACACCTCAATTATCATATCTCAAATCCATATAAACTAATGCAACTATGTCGATCCACACACATCGTTCGGGTACTCCATCACTACTAACTAAACATGCCATCGAACTACCCAAATTTGGCATGTTTGGAATTGGTGGAGATCATCCATGACTGCCCCTTGCCCTTCCTGGCGCCCTTGACGTCCTTCTCGCAAAAGTATCGGTCGAGAACACGGTAGGGATTGAGCCGGATCTGCTCATCGCCGGAGCTGTCCTCACCCTCGATGTTCTCCTTCTCCTCCTTTGGCGGCAGTCCAGCCATGGAGCATGTTTCTCTGTTGTCGTTTCTTCACAATGCGGCGCACTGATGGCTTCTTCCTCTGCGACCGCCCGCGCCGCCGCATCAGCCACCTCCGCCGCCGCCATTTCCGCACTGATACGGGCCTTGGCGGCCCTTATCCTCTCCTTCCCACGGCTGGCAGCCCGTTCCCGGTGGGACTTGTAGTCTGCCCGACCGGTGATCGGGAAGGAGAGATTTTCGGCTGCCGGGATCGCGATGATCCAGCCCGGGAGGACCCGAGTGTCCGTTGAACCGACGCTATGGAGTCAGGTTGGAGATATCCATCCGTCGACCTAGCGTTGTCCTCCCGGGGCGGCGGAGTGCAATGCAGACTGCCATTGCCTCCTCCAACCCGCACAGGATGACATCCCAATCGACTGATTAGGATTAGTCGGAGTCAGATCCGCTGCCTGCCATGCCCGAGACGGCCGGATATCATCGGTGGTGTGCTCGGGGTGGCGGAGGGAGTGGAGGGAAGAGGGTGTGAAGTGGTTAGGGTTTGGTCCAGCTAACGGATGGGGACGAATATATGTGGGACCGGATGGGGCAGCATGGGCCGGATCCGACGTGGTGGGCATGCCCGGACATGCCCGGTCGTTCCAAGTCCTCCGAGATGTTTTAGGTCCGTTTGAGGCATCCTCTAGATCAAAATTTCATGACGGGACGGGCAGCCTGAGCGTTTGAGAATCGTTTGGCGCGTCCGGTTGCAGATGCTCTTACCGACCTGCTCTGATCTCGGAGTAGTGCCCATCAAATAAACCGGCGCAATGCCCGGTCGAGCACGGCTCTAGGATTAAGTTTGAGTCACGGTACTGCATGATGGTCAGAGGGTGCATGCAAATAACACGTGGAAGAGGACAGTGAAAACGATATACCGATTGACAAAGCATTTGGCGCCGCTCGTCACGCTGCTCAGGTTTGCATTGCCTGGTCATCAGGAAAGAGATGAGGATGAGAAGTGCTTGTAGGGCTGTTGTTGTAGCTCGGTCCAGACACTAGGCCGCTGTGGGTTGTCAGAGATAAGGAGATGAGGATGAGAAGCTTCTCTGATTCTCTTCCTCTGTCTGTCTCCAAGCCACGCCTGTGTCCCCTGTACCCTGTCGTTGTTATGCCCTGTTTCTTTTGTTCTTTTTTCGATTCGAGGGGAGTTGTGCCCTGTTTCTTGACCTCTTCGCTGGCCAACAAATCCGTGCTATCCTGGCTGATGTCTGAACCAACGGACGGTTAAGCAGAAACAACCAAAGCAACGATCGTCGATGAATGAATGGATGAATGGTGGATGATCACAGACAGGCTCATGGGCGGGCGCGGCCATGGAGAAGGATCGAGCAAAACAAGCAGCAAGATTCGCCACGCCACGCCGCTCGAGATACCCGCCGGCTCGCCTGCAGTGCGGAGGAAGGTGAGCAGTGCTTGCAGATGATTGATCGATCTGCGTCTTGCCTGCCTGCGTGCCGCCGCTCGGTGTGTCTGTTTGCTCAAGAGATCCTATAGAAGTGTCCGTGCTCGTGGACATGTCAGGATGAGAAGCTTCTATCCCAGCTCGCCTGCAGAGGAAGGTGAACGTGTGCTACCGTGTTCCGGTCGTCGGACTGCATCCCAAGGACACACGTCTCCACTGCTGGTTGAAAAAGGCATTATTTCGTCGCGCCGCTAATCACGTTCCTCAACTTTGCCTGGTCTTACTTGCAGGGAGGGCCGCTGTAGCTTGGTCCACAGATCAAAGCTAGTGTTCTTGTAGCACTAGCACGTGTGGTGTGGGTTGTCAGAGATAAGAAGAAGATGAAAGGATGGGAAGCTTCTCTGATTGTCTCTCTCCGTCTCTGAATAACCACACCTGCGTGTCGTCGTCTACCCCGTCCGTCGGTGCTGCTCTGCCCTGTTTCCTTCACGCTTCCAACTGCCCGTTAATACAAGTCATCGGTCAAGGTTTCCTTGCTTCACAAGGAGCAAGCATGCATGTATGCATGTTCTAGGAGCATGTTTGCTAGCCTGGGGACGTAGGAAGGTTCCAAACCGCCGCCTGCGTGCATTGCATTGCTGGCTATCCTGCTGCTGTCTGAAGGAACGGGCGGACGGACGGGCGCCGAGTTTTAATAAGCACAAGGAACCAAAGCAACGTGAATGAATGAGTGAATGATCGATCATGGCGAAACTCATGGGCCGGCACGGCGAGGCGCATGCTTGCAGGAGCAGGCAAAATCAAGCAGGAAGATTCCCCACGCCACGCCACGCCTCTCCGCTAACCTGCCTGCGCTTGGCGTGTTTGCTTGCGAATGATTCAGAGGTTCAGAGGAATGTGAGTACAATCCAAGGGTACTGATGACTGACTGACTTCTCTGCCTACCCTACTCGTGGGCCTGTTGTCAGGATGAGAAGCTTCTCTCCCGGCCCTGCCCTGCCCTCTGATCTCTTCTGCCCCCGTCCTGTTTTTTCTTTTGACTTTTTAAGGAAACCCAACCGCTTATTAGAATACCGCCAACTAAATAGTAATCACTGCGCGCCGGATAGAAGAAGCCAAGAAACGCAGGCCCCCGTTGGTAGACTTGCATTCCAAGGACACACGCGTCGGTCTCTACTACGGACAAAGCTATAATAGAGTTTGATGGGGTCGTTCCAAGGACACACGGACATCTCCTTCTTTCAGTAACCCCATGAATATGATGGTGAGAAGAACACGTGGGAGAGGGCATAAGAAAAGCATATACCGGTCGAAAAAGCATTTCGCGCCGCTCCTCGTCACGCTCGTCAACTTGGCCTCCTCCTCACATCAGACTGCTTACTTGTAGCCTTGCAGGGCTGCTGCAGCTCGGTCCAGAGAGCAAGCAAATGTACTACCAGTACGTGTGTGTCGTCAGGGATAAGGAGATGAGGATGAGAAGCCTCTCATCTCGGTCTCTGAACCACCCCTGCGTGTCCTGTACCCTGTCGATGTTGTGCCCTGTTTCTCTACCTCTTCGATAGCCGGTGGTCCGCCTGTGATCGCTCAAGGTTTCCACCAGCAACCAAGAAACCAGAAACGCAGTCCCAACGCGTGGCATGCCAAGGGCACACATTTCGTTTCTTTCTACTGTCTGCTACACGACGATAAGAAGACCACATGGAAGATTAATAACATGAACAAAGGAAAACTAAAAGACATTTCGGTCATTATTGTCGAGGAACCGGCAGGCAGGAGCACTGCCTTTTCATTTCAGACGAGAAAGAGGGTTTATGTACAGACTTCGCCAAGGAGTCTCTTCCCGGCCTCGCACGGTTCTTTCCCTTCCATCCTGAAAGCCTGCCCATTGCTTTGTCTATGAGAGGTGGCAGATCAACCCGCTTGAGCCGTGAGGTATGCAGAGGAAGGCCCAAGTACTTTGTTGGGAAGGAAGCGATCTTCACGAGGAATCCCGATAAAATGTGGGCGAGGTCGATCTACTGCCAGCGAATAGGGAACACCTCCGTCTTGGTCATGTTGGTGATGAGACCTGATGCCTCCCCAAAGCAGGCAAGTATCCCCGCAATGGCGTCCAATTCTTCCTTCACAGGGTTGGCAAAGATGCCCGCGTTGTCAGCGTAGAGTGAAATTCTGCAGGAAGCCGAACGAGCCTTGATCGGCTTCAGAATCCCAGCCTGGGAAGCCGCTCGGAGCATAAGCTGGAGCGCGTCAATTGCTAGGATGAAGAGCATGGGGGACAGAGGGTCACCCTAACGCAGGCCGCAAGCGTGCGAAAAAGGGGGGGCCAAGTTCCCATTTAGCAGAATCCTCGAAGAAGATGATGCCAAGGTCATGCAAATCCAGTCCCGCCAGCGCTGACCGAATCCAAGTTACTGAAGTACCTCCAGGAGGTAAGCCCAGCCGACAGAGTCGAAGGCCTTTGAGATGTCCAGCTTGAAGAAGAGGCAAGGCGTTGACGTGCGATGCAACTCCTTTAACCAAGTTTTGCACGTGTAGGAAGTTATCGTGGATGCATCGTTTCTTCACGAAGGCGCTCTTGCTCTTGGAGACTAGTGTGGGTAGCAGTGGGGCGAGCCGGTTTGCTAACACTTCGAGAATATCTTGGAGATGTTGTGAGTGAGGCTGATTGGACGGTAGTCCCCAATCCTGGTGGTGATTGCCACGCATATCTGCCAGCTGTAGGCCTGCAGCCACGACGTCAGTCTTGACAATCTCCCAGCAGGACTTGAAGAAGGCATCTATGAAGCCGTCCGGTCCGGGCGCCTTGACCAAAGGCATAGAAAAAACCGCCTCCTTGATCTCATCTTCATCAAACGGGACGTCCAGCTCAGATAGGTCGTGGCGCTGCATTCCGATGTTCTCCCAGGCCAGACGTTTGGAGCGTCGCGTCGGCTTTTCGAGGTGTTCTTGGAAATGGTCGACGAGGGGCCGCTCCTTGTCGTCGGTTGTAATGGCCAGCCCGACGTCGGTCCTGATGGTCTGAATGAAATTCTTGCGCCTTCTTCCATTGGCCCGGGCATGGAAAAGCTTGATGGTGGCATCCCCCAGACGGATCGAGTTAAGACGCGAGCGTTGTCCCATCTTGACCTTCTGGATGGCGAGAAGGCCAAGGTAAGAAGCATTGCTCGCAGGCTCACTTATGGTATCTACAGTAGAGTTTTCTTTTCTTTTTTGAGAACTCACTGTAATGTGTTTTAGGAGGGATGATCAAGAAAGTTTAATTGGCCCACCTGACGAAATGAATGAGCTCATTAGTTTCTTCGTTTTAATTTGGGCCACCTGCATGCGCTGCGACCCGCCAGTTCTCCGGCCTCTTGGTCTTGGGCACAAGACATCTGATTCCGCTCTGCTTCCTGCGATTGATTCGCTCGTCGTCTCAGACATAGCATAGCATGGATCGTTCCATCGTCCGTCCACTCGACTGGAAGCTGATTGACGGTGCATGACGAGCAGCCACCTCTGTACTGTACTCCCTCTGTTAAAAAAAGAGCAGTTAGATCACTAAACGCTCTTATATTCCTTTACGGAGGGAGTACGTGAGTACGTGACCAATCCCAGTACAAGACTCATACCATGACAGCTGAAACACCAGGTTTAAGTATAGCTCTTCCTATTGAAAATATGAGCAAATTACTACGAGATTTAATCCGAATAAACAGAAGATAAATCATGACTACAGTAGCAGACATTAAACTAGTCATGCGAAGTAGCATAGCAGATGAATAGATCATATCTAGGGCACATACTAGAAACATGAATTCTATCACGATCTCGAACAGGAAGGATAGAATCACATACGGTTGCCAAAGGCCTACTAGCAAAATTCCAACACTTCCTATGAGCACATGCTATCTGCTCACTCTCAAGTCTTAACTTGAGATAAGCAACAACAAACTTGGTTGCATCCATGCACGACGAGATGTGGCGCCCAAGCACGCACGCACCTAACATGCATCTTTTCTTGTGTATATGATGGGGCATGGAGGGATCACTTGATTGCGTTGCGTTGTTTGGTGCCGCCCTCCTCCTATCTACTCTACTCGTTTGGTGGCAGCAAATAAAGCGATGCCCGCCTTTGCATGCCAATCTGTTGGCGACGCCACACAATGCACTACTACCCGTCCTCTCCGTCCTAAAGGTGGCACGCGCAACAAATATGTAGCATACCTGCAGCATCTCACATCCAGGACTTTACGCTTTTGCGGATTAGAAAGAAGGTGAGCGAAAGGGTACTTGGACATTCTCCGCACCTGCTCCGCCACCCCCCGGCCTTGATTGCATTTCGACAAAAAAAGAAAATACGAGTACGAAAATCCAAAAAACTTGTCGATGGACAACAGGGAGTTCAGAGTATCTACAATTTTCTACTGTGCAAACCTTCGACTGATGAGGTTCGGTATATCTAGGGTTCTTGTGCGTGAGTCTCGTCGGGGTCTCACGCTTCCAACGAGAGGATTGTGGCAAGATGGGTGCCGGTAAGGCGGTACCATGTAATGCAAAGATGTCAACCACTCCCTCCATGCTAAAATGTAAGACGATATTTCATACATTTTGGAAAAGACGCTTTTTGACACATTTTGGGACAGAGGGAATATATATATCTACCGATTTGCACCTCGTCTCTACTCCATACACCCAGTTAAACAAAAAACTGCAGGAGACCAAACACGCGCAACTTGGGCTAGTGATTAATGATTTGGAGAACCACATGAGCAACCTGGCCAAAAAGGCGAGAGCATAAGATCGCCGAACATACTCTCGGTCGAGGGAGAACACCGGGAGCGTGCACAGAACGAAACGAGATACCTACAGACATGATGAAGAGAACTCGGTTGACACCTACATCGCCGCCATTGTCGTCAAGACATGCAGGAACGGTGGATGGCAATCCGCAAGATTGAGAACCTGGGATCGATTCGATTCGATTCGATCCGCGGGCCAAAACATCGTAGCCTCTCCGGTGCATATAGTAACTAACTTGTGATGTATCTTGATAACTGATTGGGTTGCATTATTGAGCACTCCTTGGAATTAGAATGTGGGCCTGCAGTGGGGAGGGTGTGGCGGGACATTGTTTTCTTCTCTTCTCATAGAGTAGTTGTTATCTTGTTGGCAGAAAGAAACAGAGCATAAACTTTCAGTTTGAAAAGCGCCCAATCACAAATATGATATGCAGGAGTATTATTTGCTCCCGGTATTCCCCAGGCCAAAAAGACACGTTCACGCGCCAAAAGGGATACACAGAACAAATCCATCCGCGGCTACTAACCACATTTCCAAAAGCTTTATGTTTTTTTTTAACAAAAAGGGAGAGCAGCTCTCGGCAGAGCAACCAGAGCATGACACGGTCGAGAGGTAGCTAGCTTGACCGGCTGTACGCCCTCCCCTGGACGATTAGTCAAAAAGAGTACGTACACAACTACGCCAAAGGCGCCAACTTGTGTCAAATTATTTTTATGCGCAGAAGAATTTAGATGTTCCACAGTCCAAAAGACCATGCTTCTTTTTTGTGTAGAAGCCGATACCTTGACTTTGCTCCGATCGAACAGACTTATTTATCATCAGTCCTGTCCGTTTCACCTTTTATTATCAGGCCCTGCCACGTGTGCATGCATCATGCATGCCTATGTGTCACTAAAAAAAAGAACAAAATCCCTACTCTGTGCAGCTCATCGATCCAGCGTGGCAGGTCGATGAAAGCCATGCAAAGCTTCCGTCACGCCGAACTTCCAATGATGCACACTGTATATACTTGAACGCACACGCATCAATGATTTGCGTTGGGTGCGTACGTACGTTTGCACGCCTGGAGGAATTGAAAACATGGCGGTCGACGGACAGCGACGCCGCAACCACCGATCAACGTACATACACATCGACCGCGACCCCTTGGTCTCGGACGTCGACACGTTTGCCACGACGCACGGCACGCGCGCGCGCGCGGACACACACATTTTCGCACCGCCCGGCACATTGCTTTTCGCCATTGATGGCCTAGTTTGCTCTCCATCGATCGACCTCGTCGGCCACTAGCTCGTTCATGGGTGGATATCCTAGTGCACTTTAGCTGGAGAAAGATCGGATGGCGTGTACGTGCGTGCATGTACCGGCCGGTGCAACGCATGTGCGGATGCTCAAAGTGTTAACACTGTTTAGTTAGTTAATGTACCTAACACAGAGGTTAGTTAGGTTGCACACATTGATCCGGATAGCAAAAGCAACCATGGAGGCATGATCGAGTTGGTGTTCATGGGAGAAACATACCATGTCGATCGGAAAAGAGCATGAAACATGTACAAGAATTCAAGTCTGAGTAATCAGAGGCATATATATGTATCAGTATCACATAGTCTGAACGATGAACATCCATCTTTTCCCAACGAGACTCAACTTACGTACATGACAAGAACGGTTCATCTGCCGACCCGATGTACGACATGAACATGAACACAGCACGAATGAAAACTCAAAAAAATTACTAACACCGAGATGGATCGACCTGCTTCTTCCCTAACCTTACTTATTATCAACACGGAATCAACGGAATTCAATTAAAACGTACTCCATGCATGCGCGCGCTTCGTTACCATGGTGACCACGCCGCCTGCTTCCATGGATCGATCGGTGCAGCTGCTAGCCCCATGCCTTCCGGCGACGCGCACGCACATGTACCTTGGCATGGCGCGATCGGTGCGTCGGTCGGTGGCGATCACAAGGCGAGGGCGCCGGCGACGGCCACGGCAGCGAGGGCCGCCGCGCGCCACGCAGCGGAGAGGCCCGGCGCGGCGTTAGGCCGGAACCCGGGGTCCTGCGGGTAGAGCGGGCCCGGCGGTGTCAGGTACGACGGCAAGTTGGGCGGCGTGAACCACCCGGACGGCGTGGGGTTGTACCCGCCCTCGGACGGGGTCGGGTTGTACCCGCCGGAGGGCGTCGTCGGGGTGTACCCGCCGGACGGCGTGGAGGGCGTGGGGGTGTAGGGCGCGGGCGTGTACCCCTCGTTGGGGGGCGGCGGGCAGTCGGCCGTGGGCGTGGGCGGCGGGTAGACGGCCTCGGGCGGCGGCGGCGAGTACACGGGCGCCGGCGGCGGGTAGTAGACGGGCGGGGGCAGCGCCGGCTCCGGCGGCGGCGGGCTGGAGTAGGTGCACGGGATGCCGCACGGGTTCCCGCACCCGCCCGTGCACTTCTCGCCGCTGTCGTCCGCCGCCGCCACGGTCACCGCCAGGAGCACCACCAGCAGCTGCACCGTCCGCCTCGCCATGGCGCCGAAAGCAAGAAAAGCTCGAGCCTTTCTCGCTGCCGTGCTCTCTAGCTGCGCGACTCTCTAGCTTCCTCCTCCTCCTCTCCTTTTTTCAGTGCTCGGGTTCCTCTCGGTGGGGAATTTGTGTGGGTTATAATGGTCGGCCTTCCTCTCCGCTTTAGCGGTTCGGCTTTGTGGTGGAGTGGAGTGGTGCGGTGGAGGCCGGTCGTCTTCGTCCGTCGTCTCGTCTTCTTTTCTTTTGATCTTCTTCCGTCTGAGTGTGTGTGTGGGTGTATTCTAGCAGGGAGCTACCTAAGCTGCAGAATATTGTTCTGGTGGCAAAGCTAAGCTAAGCATGCTGCATTATACTACTAACTTTTGTGATCATGTCGTGGATGGACCAATGTTTGTGTCCTTGCGAAAAAGGTGACGTGATTCAAACGGCTCCATCTTCTGAGAACATGATTATCTCAGTCGAGTCGATTGATCCTACCATACAGGATACAGCCCTACCACTACCACCACTGGAAAGAAAGAAAGAACGCACATCTTTCTCTCCATCTTTTATCTTCTAGTCGATCGCTGAAAGCGACCGGAATGTTTTTCATTTCCATGTGTATCTCTCTGTCTATCTATCAGTAGGCACAGATCAATCTCTGCTTGGAATGACCGGAATTTCGAACTGCCGGGTAGATAGATACTGCTACGTGGTGCTACTTTTAAAATTTATTCGTGGGCAGATGTCGGCAATCAGTGGTTCTTCAGAACGTTGGAGGCGCCTCATCACCTTCATCTTCTGCCCTTGTTTTTTCGTTGGTGACAGTGAGAGATTTGGTTGGGGCCTTGACGCGTCAGTCGGTGACGCCTCCGTGATGTCCGCTCCGAAAACGCTCCTGCAGGTGATGAGTAACTCCCTGCGCCAAATGGCAGTTTCTTAACGAGGCTCCTAAATCACTTTGGTTTCCAGTTTCATCCGGTCCCTTTTTCAGTTACTCTGGTTTCCTGACAGAAGATTATTGTGCAGCAATTGGTTGAGGCCTGACGCTGACTATTTATTCCTTGGTGCGTAGTAATCACCTTCATCCTCTGCTGGTTTATTCGTCGGTGATGGTGAGAGAATCGGTTGAGGCCTTGACGCTTCAGTGATGCCGGCAGATGGAAAGGCTTCTTTCTTTCTTGATGAGGCTCCTAATTAACTTGCTTTCATGTCAGTAATTGGTGCTCCTGTTCATTTCTAGTCTTGGCTGAATGCATGTTTCTCCAGAACCTGAACACTAGTCCAATCTGATTCACGGCTACTAGTGGTAACCGTAGGGCCAGCATTGAATGTTTTGAAGTTACTACTTAGTTTTCTGACAGAAGAAGTTTATTTTTAAATCACTTTGGATACTAGTAACTGTAGGTTCAAATTTTCATTTCCTTTTCTCGATGTCTCTTTCGTTTTTCTGACGGAATATTATTGTGCAGTAAACCCATCCGGTTACCATCTTCATCTTCTGCTGCTTAATTTCCTTGGTGATGGTGAGAGGTTTGGTTGAGGCCTTTGACGCTTCAGTGATGGCGCCAAACGGAAAGGTTTCTTTCTTTCTTCCTTGATGTGGCACCTAATATGCTTTGATGGTGGTATTTCGTAGTGCTCCTATTCATTTCTAGCTGCATTAATTCATTCATGCTTCTTCAGAAAACTGAAGCAGCAGTGCGATCTGATTCACAGGCAGTACTAGTAACCGCAGGTTCAGTATTGATTTCTCTTACTATTCTTCAGTTACTTTTGTTTTTAAAGACCCTCGAGATTATTTTTCGGTTATAAATGAATGAATCGGGCACCTACACCCCAAGAACTGACGAAGCATGGGCTTGTGCTCTGAAAGACTGTTTGGTCATTGCCATAGTCTGACGGTGCTACAAGATGATACTACTAGTGTCCAACAGTGCCGCCAAGAGTTAATAATATTCTCAAGAAAGAATATATGCTGCATGTTCCAGACCATGCATCTCAACATCTCATAAAGCACCAATCATACATACACAGATCCAAATGGCAGTACTCTATCTCTATTATATCAGATCTGGCAGCCCCCAGCATTCAGTTGCAATGAAAAAGTTGCTAATTCTCACAAGAACAGGATGAAAAAAGAAGGATGAACCCGATTTTTCATTAGATTGTTCATCCATCCATGGCCTACATATATGAACTGAATTGAAGGCCTAGATTACTTACATATATACTGTGTCACATAAGTTCTGGATATTCAGACCACCCTGCATCCTGAACTTAGTCTACTGATCTACAGAGGTGGGCGAGCCAGAGAGGGTCACTACTGCAGGAGCAGCAAGAAAGCAGAGCACACCGCGGCCACCGCCAGCCACGCCGCCGGATTCCTACCGGGGCTGGCCGCTGCCGCCGCGAGGAACCCCGCGTCCTGAGGGAACCCCGACCCCGACCTCGGCGACGCCGGCGGCTGCTGCTCCCAGGGGAAGGGCCCGATTGCCGCCGGCCGCTGCGGGCAGAAGGGGAACTGCGTGGGCGACGTCGTCGTCGTCGGCGTCCCAGGGACGGGGCACGGCGGCACGCACTGCGGGCCCGTGCACAGGCACACCGTGCCGTTGCCGCCGTCCGCCAGCGCGCCGGCGGCCGACAGGAGCACCCACACGGCCGCGACCAGCAGGACCGCCGGCCGCGGACACGGCATCTTCAGCCGATCGCTCGCTCGCCGCTTCTTCTTGGGAATCTTGGTTTTCTGCGCCGCTGAGGTGGGTGAGGCAGGCGAGGCCGCACCGCACCGCTGTAGCGATGGGTTGGTGGACTGTGGCTGGAGGCGGGCGTCCCTACCCGGCATGACCGATTGGTTAAGTAGCGGGGGAGATAGGGACGTGACGTCGCGTCCATGGCTACGGTGAAACCACGGCGACCGGATTACGGCGGTGACATGGCCGTCACTGGCTGATTTAGTGACGCGTTTGGGGTGATACGAGTTTCCAATTAAGCTCGGGTGAGGGTGGGACGTTGCGATCGGGCCGGGCAGTCGGTGCCGCGTCACGATGCGAGCAAGCAACGGTACGAAAGGTGAAAAAAGACGAGACCTTTGGGTAGCAGCTGCCTAGTGACAGGTGACAACTACAATTGTGACATCCATGGAAATTGAAGGTAAGTTGCAGCATCATTTTCAGCACAAACGGTGAAGAATCTAGTGTTGAAAAGTTTGACGCTGGGAATGGCGCGCGTCAACGGGCCAAGCGTTTGCTTCACTCAAGTGAACGTGTCACTGGAGCGTGCCGGGGACGTTAGTTGGTTAATTACAGGTACCACCGTCTACCAAACGTCAGTAGTACGTTATCTTCGATTGATGAAGTGAGAAAATGAAAGCAGCAGCTGTAGCGTGTCGTAGTACCTACCTTGCATCTTCAGTCAGTTAATGTCAGTATGCATCGATGGATGAATCACACTGTTAGAGTTGTGTCGAATATTATTTTACAAGTTAGGTTACAGTTGGATTTGGAGTCGTACGGTGTGTAGACAGAGTAGGAGTCGTGTCCAGGTAGGACACTTGTATCCTAGGCCTCTCATATATAGCGGGGGTAGACACACGATGTAACCTGTGCCAACATAATAGAACGGGCACGCGGGGAAGCCAGCGGCATGTGCCGGCGCCCGGGCGGCCGGGGTGCGGTATTGTGACGGTGTCATGGGGAGGAGCGCCCGTAGTCATGCCCCGGGGATGTAGCCATATCGGTGAACCTCGTTAACAAATCTCGGTGTCGTGCCTCGTGTGATTGCTTGGTCCTCGGTAGATCGACGGAGTGCCTCGGATTATTCTAACAAGTGGTATCAGAGCAAGGTTCGACGAGGCGATGTAATTGATCTAGAGGAGAGCGACATAGACCGGCCGCAGATGAGCACGTCGAGCGTGCGGAACATCGGGCAGCGATTGGAGATTGTCGCGAGAGAAGCGTCGGAGGCAGCAGAGCAGTTGTTAGCAGCGAGATTGGATCAATAGCAAAGGCGGCGATGATACGCGTCCACTGAAGCGGCGGCAGAACGATCTGATCCGAAGCAGTGCAAGCGGCGGCATCGTACGCAGGAGCTAGGGCAGGCGGGAGACGCTGGTGCAGCCAGGCGAGCAGGGCCCAAGGGCAGTGGGCTATAGCGGGAGTGAAGTCTATTTTGAACCCTGAGATTGTAGAGCACGACACTAACGAACCCTCACCTCTAAATCCCTGAAATTGATACCCTAAATTCATTGATCCCAGTCAACATGAACCCTGCATCCGTTTGGTAGACCGGGAAAATAACGATCCTGCCCGGGACTAAACACTACTCCCACCGACTATGTTAGCCCACCTGTAATATCCCTGCTCTATCTCAAATCCCCCCCTTCTGTACGTTGGCCCACCTGTTCGGCTTCTTTCCCGCCGGCTGCCGCATGGCCACGACGCGAGCGCAATATCCCCTTCCCGGTGCTGTGCGAAGCTGCTTTCCGTGTGCAGGCGTGCGTCGGGCATGGTGGACGGCCACCCGAACCGGCAACCGCCGCGGTAGTGGTTCCTGTACTGAAGCGAGGTGCGCAGGCGCCGCCGGCGTCGTGGCCACCAGCGCGCCCGCAGCTGTCCAGAAGGCCCTACCCGCAATGTCGTCCTCACTGCGCCGTCCCTCCCCGTCCCGGACGTCAGACCTCGTCGAAGGAGCTGCTCCGACGACGACTCCTAATTAAGCCGGTCGTGCTACTGGCCCGCGCCGCGCCAAGCCCAAGGATGCCGGGGCCTTCTGGAGTCATGAGCCCATGACTGGTACGCCGTGTGCTGCTGGCACCACGTGCTCCCGTGCTGCACCATGGCCTCCAGCAACGCCTTCGCCGAACTGGGTCTGCCGGACGGATGCTACGGCAACGCGCGTTCACTACCGACGTGCTTGTTCTGCCCGGCTGGCCTTGATGCCGAGAACCTGTTCGCTGCGTTGGACAACCAGCATGCTGGGTTGCATCGCTTGGTAATGGTAGCCAGAGGCCATAGCAGGTTCACGTACGCGTCTAGCACGCGTACATACTGCTCCTAGAGAAATCAATCAAACTACTTACCTGCGTCCGCAGAATCTGTTGATGGCTTGATGCCGTGGCGGACGGGCGCTACAACAACGAAGCCGGAACACAGCATGATGGGACTCCTCACAGCGCAGCCTCAGAGCAGGGCTGTAGAGCGAGGTCGTGACAGACGATGTTTGGCACAGTTATAGTGCGACAAGACATGCGAAATAGTGGTAAAAAAATGGTGGTCGGAGAAGAGAAGATGAATATGATAGGTGGACCCACGTAGTCAGTGAGAGTAATGAGTGATCCCGGCCGGGATTGTTACTTTCCCGGCGCATCAAACACGTATGAACTGATCCAAGGTTGAGATAATACCGGGATTTGTGAGTATAGGGTGTAGATTTCAGGGATTGAGAGGTTAGGGTTCATTCTCGACAGGCAGTATGAATTCGGGGTTTAAAACAAACTTCACCCCTATAGCGGTCCGTGCGGGGTGCCCGTCCAGGCGGGGCTGCGGCAGCACGCCAATAAGGCGTGCGTGGCCATCAGGCTAGCCGCACGGTGATCCAAGACGCAGGAGAGAGAGCTATGCGAGATTTGTTTATGAAAAAAGGCGTTGCCAGGGTCACATGTGTGCACGAGAGTAGCTTGGCTGGATCAAAAGTTTGATCGTATTTTCTACTAAGGTGCACAGAAGAGCTAGCATCAAACATTGACATGAAAAATATGGTGTGAATGGATTCGTCCGATGTTTGCATGGAAGTTTTTTTTGGGTCAGTTTGCTGTGAAGGCAGCGGAAGCGCGTTAACAAGTGCGGGCGACACGCGTATAAGGTTCAGAGGAGCCTGGAGCATGTCGCAAAGGAGCATGCATACACAGGGCGTCAAGGCAATCCACAGAGTGCGGGCGGACACGACGCATGGTGGACCATGGTTGCAGTCGGATATTTTCGGCTGGGTCGGACTGGACTGTCTGACGGATCAACGAAGATGTCGGTCAAAGCAGAAAACGATGGTGATTTCAGCGATGACGATATAGGAGCGTGATGCTGATGGTGGCCGACTTCTGGGGCGTGGAAACACGTGGTGCAGGCCTGAGGGCTTGTGCGGCTTCGACAGACTATGTCGCGGGGTTGATTCAAGACGGTGCACATGAGAGCTTGGAGTCAACAGGGCGCGGGGGGGTGGCACGTACAACCACCATGGAGTCATGTTGAAGGTGGAGTTGGAGTCGGATGAAGGACTACACTTTATGCTGATGGAGGGGCTACGGCGTAAGAATTCGGAGAGTCGAAGCCTATTTCAGCGGGATAGCGAGAGACACGTGGATCAAACTGGGTACCAGTGGTCTGATGGAGGCGTGATACTCGGCATCGGTCGGTGATGATGGATGGTTCTCTGCAGTGGGGGTTGAGGCAGTATGGGCTAGCTACCCGGGAGACTCGACCAGGACAGCAGAGGCTCGACGCGGTTATAGCGGCGAGGCGTGCGGTAAGCACGGGACACAGCGACAGACCAAGGCACTGGTGGTCAGACATGTGGTCAGACAAAGTGTGCAAGGGTGCTGAAGCAGTGTTGACGAGTACCAGATTCAAGTTGGTAACTGGGTCTATCGGTGCTAGTTGATAGACAGGAGTTGACCGTGAAGAATCTGAGAAAGTGGCGGAAAGTCTGGAATTGTCAAAAGCTGAGGGAGTACATGGCCGTATATTCTGTGGTGTTCAGTGCACATGGCAAAGTGCGGATAACAAATACAAAAGGAGGCGGAGTGCTATAGCTGTGAGACATGTCAGAGACTATCCGGGAAAAAGGGTGAGACAACTGCGAATTTGACTCAGGGTGACACAGGGCGACGGTGCAATTCCTTCAAGTTTCAGACAAGCGGTCAAGAAAGAGCGGTGATGTTGAGTTCAGGTAACTCTTGTGTGGCGTCCAATATGTGAGTTGTTCACTTTCACGCAGGTTAATGATCGGTGGGTGATGGCGTTGAACGGATTCTCCGGAAGTTGGGAGTACAACGTAGAGTAACGAGGAACTTAATTTCGCTCAAGTATTGACTGTGAAGAAGACGAGAAGGGACAATAGTTGCAGGTGGAGTCACATGGAGTCTGTGAGTAGCAGCGGTGCTCATGGTGTATCTCAAGTCCAATGTACATGGAGGTTTGACGCACGGACGAATTCAAGGTGGTGGAATTCGCCAAGATGGAGTTTGTTAGAATTGTGTCGAATATTATTGTACAAGTTATGTTACAGTTGGATTTGGAGTCGTACGGTGTGTAGACAGAGTAGGAGTCGTGTCCAAGTAGGACACTTGTATCCTAGGCCTCTCATATATAGCGGGGGTAGACACACGATGTAACCTATGCCAACATAATAGCACGGGCACGCGGGGAAGCCGGCGGCGTGTGCCGGCGCCCGGACGGCCGGGGTGCGGTATTGTGACGGTGTCATGGGGAGGAGCGTCCATAGTCATGCCCCGGGGATGTAGCCATATCGGTGAACCTCATTAACAAATCTCGGTGTCGTGCCTCGTGTGATTGCTTGGTCCTCGGTAGATCGACGGAGTGCCTCGGATTATTCTAATCACACGACAGGTAAGTAAGTAAGTGAAGTCGAGTGACAAGTCTGTCAGCATTGTTTGCTCAGTAACATCTCCATCATCTGCGGATGCTTCTGTCTGGTCAGTTACAATACAATACAGGAATTGCTGTTGCATGTTGCTTCACTGCTCGACCATCCTTGTTGAAGCAAGCAAAGCACGGTCCCTTTCCGAATCATGGCATCCATGATTCCCCTGCCTGAAATCATGCATGCGGCTTACTTACTGCAGGTACGAGTTTGGAGCTAGCGTTTTGCAAGATGGATGGAGGGTACTCCACTGCGGTGGAGAGAGCAGGGCAGGGCAGGATAGGGTAGGATGGGGACTGCGCACCGAATCCGACGACTGTTTTGGCTTCATCCTGATTTTGCAGGCTATGAAAGAAATAAAGCCAAGTGGGCAGCAGCAACAACAACCTCCTCCACTTCACTGGAAACCAACAACAACAAGCATTTGCCGTGTGGTGACTGACCCTGACTGGTGACCCTATCCTTCCTTACTTGCTCTCCGGGACACACTACATGCATGCATGCATGCATACATACATGCATGCATGCATACATACTCCGTCCGAAAAATACTTGTCATCAAAATGAATAAAAAAGATGTATTTAGAACTAAAATACATCTAGAAACATCCCCTTTTATTCATTTTGATGACAAGTATTTTCGGACGGAGGGAGTACAACTTTGTATGTAGCGTGTGCATGATGGTTGGTGTGGAGGGTGTCCCTTGTCTTCACTTCTTCCCCCACAAACAACATGATTTCCTCTATTGTTTTTGCCTTATTCAAGACTACTCCTACTTCTCAATTCGCATGGTGCTCCCTGTAGATGGCCATGGATAAGAAAAAACGGTGGGCACCGTCGTTGTCAACATGAAACAGAAACAAACCGTGTCTGCCAGTCGATTTTGGCCAGCTTTTGGTTTTAACTACCTGATTGACATGAAAACACATGGAGGTGCACTGGTAGAAAAAGAGGCTTCCGTCCAGCCCCATTAGTCGCGGAACTGTAGGAACCGCGACTAATGAAGTCTTTAGTTGCGGTTCGGCAGACGAACCGCGACCAAAGGCCTGGGCCCAGGGCGCTCGGTGGCCAGCTGGTGCACGTGAGGGGCTTTAGTCGCGGTTGGCCAGGCCAACCGCGACTAAAGGTGCCCAAAGGCCTTTAGTCGCGGTTGGCCAGGCCAACCGCGACTAAATCTCCTCCCCTATATATACCAGTTCAGCGCACTCATTTAGCCATTTGGTGCCACTTCTCTTCACAAGCTTCACAAGGGGGTGTAGGTTTGCTTTTGGTTCCTCTTATGCACACAAGGTGTTTGATGAAATGCCCCAAGAGCCATACTTGAGGTTCCTCATTTATTTTTTCCTCCTCGATCGCGGTTAGCAACTTGAACCTTTCATGCATGTGTGTCATTGATAAAATATGCATGTGTGTTGTTCATTGTTTAATTTCTATTGTTTATAGCTAGTTAGTTTAACAAATGCATGATGGTTAATTATATATTTTATATTATAATAATGCAGATGAATCGGCAATGGATGTACGGTAACCGACTCTCCCGCGAGTTCACTACGGGTTTGAAAGATTTCCTCGTAGTGGCTAATGCGAACAAGCAGAAGGGTTTTGTTATCTGTCCATGTGTTGACTGTAAGAATCAGAAGGGTTACTCTTCCTCAAGAGAAGTTCACCTGCACCTGCTTCGGCACGGTTTCATGCCAAGCTATAATTGTTGGACCAAGCATGGAGAAAGAGGGGTTATAACGGAAGAAGATGAAGAAGGGGATGATTTCATTGATGAAAGCTATCTTGCTCATTTCGGTGATACTTTCATGGAGGATGCTGAAGGTGAAGGGGAAGGTGAAGGAGAAGGTGAAGGGGAAGGTGAAGGTGAAGAAGAGGCACGTGATGAGACCGTTGATGATCTTGGTCGGACCATTGCTGATGCACGGAGACGCTGCGAAACTGAAAAGAAGAGGGAGAATTTGGATCGCATGTTAGAGGATCACAGAAAGTCGTTGTACCCCGGATGCGATGATGGTCTGAAAAAGCTGGGCTGCACACTGGATTTGCTGAAATGGAAGGCACATGCAGGTGTAGCTGACTCGGCATTTGAAAACTTGCTGAAAATGTTGAAGAATATGTTTCCAAAGAATAACGAGTTGCCCGCCAGTACGTACGAAGCAAAGAAGGTTGTCTGCCCTCTAGGTTTAGAGGTTCTGAAGATACATGCATGCATCAACCACTGCATCCTCTACCGCGGTGAATACGAGAATTTGAATGAATGCCCGGTATGCACTGCATTGCGTTATAAGATCAGAGGCGATGACCCTGGTGACGATGTTGAGGGCGAGAAACCCAGGAAGAGGGTTCCCGCCAAGGTGATGTGGTATGCTCCTATAATACAACGGTTGAAATGTCTGTTCAGGAACAAAGAGCATGCCAAGTTGTTGCGATGGCACAAAGAGGACCGTAAGTCGGACGGGGAGTTGAGACACACCGCAGATGGAACGCAATGGAGAAAGATCGACAGAGAGTTCAAAGATTTTGCAGCTGACGCAAGGAACATAAGATTTGGTCTAAGTACAGATGGCATGAATCCTTTTGACGAGCAGAGCTCCAGCCATAGCACCTGGCCCGTGACTCTATGCATCTACAACCTTCCTCCTTGGTTGTGCATGAAGCGGAAGTTCATTATGATGCCAGTGCTCATCCAAGGTCCGAAGCAACCCGGCAACGACATCGATGTGTACCTAAGGCCATTAGTTGATGAACTTTTACAGCTGTGGGGCAGACCTGGTGTCCGTGTGTGGGATGAGCACAAAGAAGAGGAATTTGACCTACGAGCGTTGCTTTTCGTAACCATCAACGATTGGCCTGCTCTTAGTAACCTTTCGGGACTGTCAAATAAAGGATACAATGCATGCACGCATTGCTTACATGAGACTGAAAGTGTACATTTGCCAAATTGTAAGAAGAACGTGTACCTTGGGCATCGTCGATTTCTTCCGAAAATTCATCCAGTAAGAAAGAAAGGCAAGAATTACAACGGCAAGGCAGATCACCGGCCGAAGCCTGTAGAACGCACTGGTGCTGAGGTATTTGATATGGTCAAGGATTTGAAAGTCATCTTTGGAAAGGGTCCTGGCGGACAATCAGTTCCGAAGGGAGCTGACGGGCACGCAGCCATGTGGAAGAAGAAATCTATATTCTGGGAGCTAGAATATTGGAAAGTCCTAGAAGTCCGCTCTGCAATCGACGTGATGCACGTTACGAAGAATATTTGCGTGAACCTCCTAAACTTCTTGGGCGTGTATGGGAAGACAAATGATACAAAGGAAGCACAGCAGGACCAGCAACGTTTGAAAGACCCTGATGACCGGCATCCGGAATGGTTTCAAGGTCGTGCCAGCTACGCTCTGACCAAAGAAGAGAAGGTCATCTTTTTTGAATGCCTGAGCAGTATGAAGGTCCCGTCTGGATTCTCGTCCAATATAAAGGGAATAATAAACATGGCGGAGAAAAAGTTCCAAAACCTGAAGTCTCACGACTGCCACGTGATTATGACGCAATTGCTTCCGATTGCTTTGAGGGGGCTCCTGCCGGAAAATGTTCGAGTAGCCATTGTGAAGCTATGTGCATTCCTCAATGCAATCTCTCAGAAGGTAATCAATCCAGAAGTTCTACCACGGTTACAGAACGATGTGATCCAATGTCTTGTCAGTTTCGAGTTGGTGTTCCCGCCATCCTTCTTCAATATTATGACGCACCTCCTGGTTCACCTAGTCGAAGAGATTTTCATTCTCGGTCCTGTATTTCTACACAATATGTTCCCCTTCGAGAGGTTCATGGGAGTATTAAATAAATATGTTCGTAACCGTGCTAGGCCAGAAGGAAGCATCGCCAAGGGCTATGGAAATGAGGAGGTAATTGAGTTTTGTGTTGACTTTGTTCCCGACCTTAAGCCGATTGGTCTTCCTCGATCGCGGCACGAGGGGAGACTAAGTGGAAAAGGCACGATCGGAAGGAAATCAACGATATGTATGGACGACCATTCTGTGACTGAAGCACACCACACTGTACTGACCAATTCCAGCTTGGTGGCTCCGTACTTTGAGAAACACAAGAATATTTTACGCTCGGACAACCCGGGGAAGCCTGAATCCTGGATTAGGAAGGCCCACATGGAGACTTTCGGCAGTTGGTTGAGAAAACATTTAATGAATGACAATGATGTTGTAGATCAGTTGTACATGTTGGCCAAGACACCATCTTCGACTATAACGACTTTCCAAGGGTACGAGATAAATGGGAATACATTTTACACGATCGCCCAAGATAAAAAGAGCACCAACCAAAACAGTGGTGTCCGCTTTGATGCAGCAACCGAGAATGGGCAAAAGGTCACATATTATGGTTACATAGAGGAGATATGGGAACTTGACTATGGACCCTCCTTTAAGGTCCCTTTGTTCCGGTGCAAATGGTTCAAGCTAACAGGAGGTGGGGTAAAGGTGGACCAGCAATACGGAATGACAATGGTGGATTTCAACAATCTTGGTTACCTTGACGAACCATTCGTCCTAGCGAAAGATGTCGCTCAGGTTTTCTATGTGAAGGACATGAGTAGCAAACCGAGGAAACGGAAAGATAAGAAAACGATCAGTACATCATGCGATGATCCAAAGCGCCACCTTGTTCTTTCAGGGAAAAGAAACATCGTGGGAGTGGAGGACAAGACAGACATGTCAGAAGATTATAATATGTTTGCTGAAATTCCGCCCTTCAAAGTAAACACCGACCCAAGCATTAAGTTAAATGATGAGGATGCTCCATGGATACGGCACAATCGTAAGCAAGCAGGGACACAAGGGAAGAATTGTTGTGTAATAATTTATTGTACCAAACTTTGTATTTGGCGATGAACTAAATGATGTATCAAACCTTTTGTCAAACCTTCAAGGGATTAGTTTTATTTTTCAGATTTTTTTGATATATAATTGTATTTTTAAGATTTTAAAATGAATTAGTTTTATTTTTCTGATTTTAAAAGGAAAAAGGAAGAAGAAGAAAGAAGGAAAAAGGAAAAAAAACAGAAAAAAAAAACAGAAGAAAAAAGGAAAAACAAAAGAAAAAAACAAACAGAAGAAAAAAGGAAAAACAGAAGAAAAAAACAAACAGAAGAAAAACATAAGAAAAAAACAAACAGAAGAAAAACAGAAGAAAAAAGGAAAAAGGAAGAAAGGAAGAAAAAAAGAAGAAAAACAAGAAAAAGGAAGAAACAAACAGAAGAAAAAAACAGAAGAAAAAAGGAAGAAAAAAACAGAAGAAAAACAAGAATTTAAAATGAATTAGTTTTATTTTCTGATTTTTTTGATATATAATTGTATTTTTAAGATTTTAATAACATAAATAAATAAGTAATTAGAAACTTTAATAGCAAAAATAATTATCATAAAGTAAAATAAATAAGTAATTAGAAACAAAATAAAATAAAATAAATAAGTTTTTTGTTGTAAGTAGAAACAAAACAAAATAAATAAAGCAAAAATGAAAACAAAAAACAGGCAAAAAATAAAAAATATGCCACCTACTGGGCCACCACGGCCTGAATACGACTAGAAACCCATTAATGGGCCAGGATTCAGGCCCGCAGAAGGCCCAGTAGGCCCACAGGCTCATAGTAACAGAATATGCCCGTAAGCCAGCATTTGAGAGGAGCTCGAAGTGGTGAGCGCAGCCGCGCTTATAAACCACTGTCGAAGCCTCTCGGCTAGCGAGGTGGGACTAAACATCCCACCGCACCGCGCCAGTTCCAGCACAGACCCTTTAGTCCCGGTTGGGGAGGCGGACCGCGACTAAAGGGTAACCTTTAGTCGCGGTTGTTGTCCCCAACCGCGACTAAAGGCTCTTTCTGCGCGGGAACGAAAGCGGCGCCAAAACCCTTTAGTCGCGGTTGGTGTGGCGGACCGCGACTAAAGCTACCCTTTAGTCGCGGTTGGTGTGGCCAACCGCGACTAAAGGGTACCTTTAGTCGCGGTCCGCCACACCAACCGCGATTAAAGGTCTGTCTATATATACTGCACTTAGCAGTTTCCGCCACTTCCCATTCTTCTCTCGACGCCGAAGCCCTGCCCCGACGCCGATCGACACCGAAGCCCTGCCCCGACGCCGATCGACGCCGACGCCGACGCCCTGCCCCGACGCCGACGCCCTGCCCCCAGTGAGCGCCGCCGCCTCCGCCCCGAGTGAGCGCCGCCGCCGCCGCCGCCCCTGCCCTACCCTGCCCTTGCCCGCCGCCCGCCGCCCCCCGCCCCCTGCCCGCCGCCCGCCGCCCCTGGCCCTGCCCCTGGCCGCCGGCGCCGCCCGCGCGCCGCCCGCCGCCCGCCCCTGCCCAACAAAAATGAAAACAAAACAAAACCAAAAGAAAGAAGAAAAAAAAGGAAGAAGAAAAAAAAAGGAAGAAGAAAAAAGGAAGAAGAAAAAAAGAAAGAAGAAAGAAAGAAGAAAGAAAAAGGAAGAAGAAAAAAAGAAGAAAGAAAAAGGAAGAAGGAAAAGAAAGGAAGAAGAAAAAAAGAAAGAAGAAAAAGGAAGAAGAAAAAAAGAAAGAAGAAAGAAAGAAGAAAGAAAGAAGAAAGAAAAAGGAAGAAGAAAAAACAAGAAAGAAAAAGGAAGAAGAAAAAAATGAAAACCAAATGAAAACCAAAAGAAAGAAGAAAGAAAAAGGAAGAAGAAAAAAAGTAACTTAAAACTTGATAATTAACAAAAAACCGTAAAATTTGATAATTAACCAAATGGCGAGGGTTATACATGTGTGTTGTCCTCGCCTCCCTCTCCGTGACGCCGTCGTCTGCCGCCCCGTCTCGCGCTCTACCGCGACACCCTCTCCCACCCCTTCCTCGCCCCCTCCTTTTGCCACCGCCCTTTCGCCACCGCCACCGCCACCGCCCCCCTTCTTCACTTAATTAATTTGTTTTTACTACATGTTTTCAGGACTGACATAATGGAGGACGATAGAGCTAACCCGATTATGGACAACTATGATCCGGACGGTGAAGCACATATGTTCGACATCATAAACGGTGATATTCTATATGTGCCGACCGGACAAGAAGAAGATGATATCTCTTCTTATCTGAACCTTGACGGTGAAGATGAAGGGCGCCGTCAGCAAGATGATGCCGAACAAACGTCGATAAACGACGATCTTCAAATGGAAGTAGCAACCACCTCCGGCGCCGAGATATATATATACATTGAGCCTCTGGTGATACAAACTAACTGATTTGAATAAATATGTGTGTACTACGCGCGCGACTCTCTTTCTTATTTTAGCCCTCGGCCGGATCGTCGAAACAATCGAGTACGTCGTCAAAGCGTGGCGCAACCAAGACGATGAAACAAGGAGAAACATGCACCATCGAGGTTGTCGACAGTGCAACCGGCAGGCCACTGGAGCCCCGCAAGAACGCCACCAAGTTTGTCAGCCAATGCGGAGCCGTTGTTAGAGACAACGTCTCGATCACCGTCCAGGAGTGGAATGAGCCAAAGAAGGCACGAATTGCTGGTTTCACTTTTGTCGATAAGAGAACAAAAAAAGATTGCTTCAAGAAGCTTATGGAACATTTCGTTCTACCTCCGGAATACAACAAATTCGATGAGGAGGGTATCAAGATTGAGGAAAACAAGGAGAGGAGGAGGCTAGTCAAACAGTTCGCTCTTCATAAGATGGCCGACGCATTCCGGAAATTCAAGCAAAATCTAGCCCATGACTTTGTCAAGCAGAACAAGACTCCGGATTTCAAAGGACAATATGAGAAACTGAAACATGATTGGCCAGAATTTGTGAAGCAAAAGAAATCGGAGCAGTTCATTCAAATATCGAAAAAAAATAAGGAAAATGCGGCTAAGAAGGAGTACAATCATATTATGGGGCCAGGAGGGTATCGCCTTTGGCAGCCTAGGTTGGAGAAGATGGAGAACGAGCTGAGGGCGCGAGGAATCCGTCCAGGTACGGAGGGATGGGACCCAAGGGCCAAAAGCTGGTGGTACGGGCATGGGGGAACGCTGAACCCGGAGACAGGGGAGTGTGTTTACCAGGGCAAAATAATTAAACCCACCCAAGCCCTTATTGACGCAATGAGGGATGCTCAAAAGGGGAAGATCAAGTTCAACAGAGAGAACGACGCACTGACAAAAGCCCTCGGGAATCCTGAACACGGAGGACGTGTACGAGGCATGGGGCACATTCCGTGGAAAATAGGGTTCCCCCAGAACGATGACCTGTACGGTTACAGAAGCCGTAAGAGAAAGATGGATCGGGAAGCAGATGTTGTGGCGCGGTTGGCATCGGAAATGGATGTGATGAAGAAAACCGTGAGTGTACTAGTAGCCGAAAGAGATGCAGCTCAGGCGCAGCATGAAGATCATCCAGCGGATCTCGGAAGCCAGCAGCGGAGAAGCAGCGTGGCTTCCACGGAGGCCCCACCGGCTGGTGCAGATGCACCGACGATCGAAATTACTGCACCAGAGCCTCTGGTGGTCGAAATTACTGCACCGGAGCCTCCTCGCTACCCCGTGGACGATATAAAGGAGATGAAAGAATGTCATCTGTATTATCCTATCGGGAACATGTCCATGAAGGTAGCCATCGGCAGTGCTTTACCATGTTTACCTGGAGCACTCCACCACAACAACCCCATTCAAGATGGCTATGCTCGTGTCACGGTGGAGGACATAGTCCAAGGGTTTGAGGACCTGGAGATTGACATTGCTACACCTGAAGGGGAGAAAAGACTTGGAGATGTCAAGCGCCATTTCATTCTATGGCAAAAGAAGTTTATCAAGTTTCCAGGCGAGGCGCCAAGGACAACAAGTCCACCCCCCTACGGTGGTGGTGGTGGCGGTGGCGGCGGTGGTGGTGGTGGTGGTGGCGGCGGTTCACCTACACCTCCGTCACGTCAGCCGACGCCTCCCAGTCCGCAACGTCCGGCGGGTGATCAGACGCCGCCCCCCAGTCCTCGTCCGGCGGGTGATCAGACGCCGCCCCCCAATCCACCTCCGGCAAAGAAGCAGAAGCAGTCCTGGATTATTAACCCGGACCCTTATGTACCTAAGACCACAAAGGTACCGGAGCCATCACTGAAGCCTCTCCCCACAAGGCCTTGGGAACGTAGTGCCGAGGAAACTGCCGCGGCCGCGGCTGCTGATCTTGAGAAATGGAAGGCGGACTGCAAGAAGAAAAGAGAGCCCGAGCCCAAGCCAGTATTTTCTGATGAGCAAAAGAAGTGGGCTAAGTCATTTTTGAGCACACCATCCCAAGCCGCGAAGAATCTGCCTGACGACTATGCACGTGAACTTCGTAGGCAGGCACTCATGTTGAAGGAGAAGAAAGAGCGGGCGGAGAACCAGGAGAACAAAGCCTTGGAGGAGGCCGAGAAAACGGAATTAGAAAGTAAAAAAAGCGGGAAACGAGTTGCCCAGCTCGGGGAACAAAGTAAACAATCGATTGCCCCACTTATAGTGAAAGCCGCCGGTCCGGATGACCCCGATATCATAGCAGCTGCGGCAGCACATGGATTGACTATAACGAGTGCCAGAGAACAAGCGGCCAACTTAGGTATTACTCTTCGTGAACTGTTAGGCCTTGATGAGGCGCCAGTGAAGGAGGTAATAATTACATATGTGAAGAATGGGCCTCTCGTCGAGCCTGCGCAGGAAGAGGTTCTACCTCCACAAATGAAAGGTCTGCTGAAATGGTACAATGGTTACATAAAAAATAAAAACGCCAAAGAATATATTTATGCGGAAGTTAGATATGAGCATCACTTCAAACATTACTATGTACAAATTCATCTGAGTGAATTGTTCCAGCTTTTCAATCTGCGCGAGCTCGACAAATCTATCATCAGTTGCTACGTTCTGTAAGTGATTTATTTCTACCCCATCTCGTTCATATTGCCTGCACTATATATATGTCCTAACTATATTGTTGTGTCCGCTATTATACATGCAGAATGAAGATTAAGGAATGCAGAGTAAGGAACATCCATGATGTTGGGTTCATTGACCCACACATCGTTAATGGATATGTGTTGCAGCATCACCCCGCCGACATGGAGGCAGACCTGTGGCAGTTTCTTACAAAGCAGGAACTCAAAAGTGATATTCTATTTCCTTACCATTTTGGGTGAGTGTTTCTGGCTTGTGCACATTCTCTTTTGTTTACTCCATGCATGGTATGTGGCCAGCTAATCGATGAGTTATGCATGACGTACTGTGCATGTATCGTGTCCGCAGGTTCCACTGGATTCTGCTAGTAATTAAAGTTGACACCTTAGAATGTCTCGTCCACGACTCTCTGAATATGGATCCAAAGCTTTGGGGCGGCATGAGAAGAATGCTGCAGAAGTAATTATTTTCATTCATTTGCGCTCTATATCGATCGGCCTATTTCGTTCATTTCCTAATATCAAGTAACTAATAACTCTCTTGTTCATTTAATTTTCTTTGCCTCGTAGGGTTTGGAGACGGTTCGTAGATACAAAGGTCGGTGAATTCAAAAAAGAGCTAGAATTCAAAAAGTCAAAGGCTATGAATGGTGGGGATATTCAACCAGCGGGGACCAATCTATGTGGATACTATGTCTGTGAGATGATCCGGAGATACACCTCTGAGCGGGTTCCGAGTGATACCAATGCTCAGAGGAATAACCTCCGGATGATGCTTAGTCCAGAAGCTCGCTTCCGACCACTTCAAGAGGAACTAGCTGGATGGTTCAGGAGGGAAGTCCTCCATCCTAAAGGAGAACACCATTACGAGGACGTAGAACTTTATATGCATTAAATTATGTATGGAAACTTGTTCAAAATTGTATATGGTCATCCGATGATATTGAATATATACTGTATATTCCTCTTGAATTCTTTTTGGTTCTAATTTCAAATTTGTTTGAAATTATACATTCATGTGCATGTATGTAGTAGCGTAGAATATGTGAAACTCCTTCAAAATTAAAATAAAGCATAAAAAAAATAAAACAATACAAATTAAACAGAAAACAGGTTTAGGGGGGGCAGGTTTAGGGGGGGCTAAAACCCTAAACCTGCGGCGGCCTTTAGTCGCGGTTGGCCAGAAGAACCGCGACTAAAGGTCCTCCGCCCCGACGGCCACCTGGCGCCCACGTGGACGGGCCTTTAGTCGCGGTTCTTAAGCAACCGCGACTAAAGGGGGGGGGGGCCTTTAGTCCCGCCTGTTTGGTCGCGGTTGCGCAACCGCGACTAATGACAGTTGCGAACCGCGACCAAAGGCCCTTTTTCCACCAGTGGTGGTTGTGGTTGCACATCACAGGTTGCTGTCATGCGGCCATCGGTTAAAAGATTTATCATGTCGACCGGGCTGATCATGCTCTCAACCTCTTCTTCTTCTTCCACACCAAAGCCTCGCTCATGCACCAAACCCTTTGACACTTCGGAGGAGTTTCTCTTTTCCAAATGAAGCGTACATTCCTACTTCTTATGTTGGTGGTTGTACGTCGCATCCCGAGAAGACGTGGGGCAGGAATTGAAAGATTCCATAAGACGACTGCAGAAACATGCAGGGAAATTTCTAGTATATTCTTCTTTTTTGCGACAACTCAGGGACTAAGGAGTAAACTTTTTTTTGAAACAAAGCATAATATTTGTCATTTTTACTAGTATTAGTTAATTAATTATAAGTGAGCTGCCTACGTAATTGCTAGAAAACTGTCGAGTCACACAACAAATACATCACAAAGACGGTGCGAAGAAAATACCAGCCTTAAAAACGTCAAGGTTGCAGTTGTAAAAAAAAAAGGTCAAGGTTGCACATTGGTGTCATCACTTTTCACCATGCAAGCGACTGCAACTACGCCAAACCCTGGTTGACAAAGTCAACACAACAAAATGATGCCAAGCAACCAGTCACACACGTCGACGACAATGCAGCTCAGATTCTGATGGCAAGCTGCAAAGGAGGGATGCACAAGGTTGGCACCATGGAATGGATAACACCGTAGCCTAGATCGTCGCCACTCGCACTCGCCATCGCAACTCCGACTTCACAACAACAAACAACCGAGCCAATCTTAGCCCATCTCCTATGTGGTATCATGCTTTGCACCTGTCTTATGTGTTGTTCTGTTCTGCCCGTGTCTTACATGGTATTATGTTCTCGTTGTTGGGACTTCTTGTATATTCATTGGGATCATCTTTGAGCCATTAGTTTTCATTTATATAAGCCTATATGTCTCATTCATAGCCCATGCTTTATCAAGATTAGGATTTATGTAGCATTAAACATCTGGAAGGAACAAAACGATTCGTTTTCGAGGCCAAGATCCATCTTACTTGTGTTGTAAAGTCTGGTTGTTAATATAAAAGATCCATCTTACTTGTGTTGTAAAGTCTGGCCAAGATCATTCTGCTGCAGAGGCCGTGATCCTCCTTTTCTAATTTTTTTTAATGTAGAACCTTCTAGCAAGTTTTTTTTTTCAGAATCTAAAATGGACACAAAAACATATAAAAGATATGGTACGTCTAAGTGGTACAAATTTTCATTATAGTGTTGACAATTTTAAATTTGTTTTTCCTTAGATTTAGATGAAATTTAGTTTAACAAATGTCCCAATTTTTTTTTAAATAGCATAACTTTCACGAGTTCCACTTTTGCAATATGTTGTATTTGTAAACATAGATCATTTAATTGCACACCAATGAATTTTGGATTATGATACTACCAACACAATTATATGGTTAATATTGTTGGACACGACAAAAATAAATGTCAGTTAGTATTGCATGTAAAGACTATTTTTTAAAATACTTAAGATGTACCAATAATTTAATTTAAAAAATGTAAAAATGTTTAGTATAATTATGTGATGGTCATTTGTTGTTAGTCATTTTTACCTAGTGCACGATAATACTCACGTTGCATAAGGACCGAGAGTCATCGGCACCCCACGAGTCACTTTTTAGACATGTTCTATTATAAGATTCCTCTATTTATATAAGTGTTTGCTCTAGGGAGTCCCCAAGATTGTCGCAAAAAAAGCCAATATTCTTATCAATTTTCTTCACAACTCGGAGCTGATTCAATATTAACTTAATTTGTATCTTCTTTTTGCCGACTTGCTATTTGCCTCTTATAATAAAAAATTGCACTGTCGAATTTATTCAATTTCTCGATCAAGAAAACAATTAATAACAAGCGATACAACATGTGTTTGTTTACTAATAACTAAAAAAACAACATATATGCAAAGAAAAACAAAATTAAACCATGCATTGTGATTGATAAAAAAAAGATGAGTAAATTTGGTTCTTCACTTGTGCAAGTTCAGTATGTTGAGATATTTATGCATTGGGAAAAGTTTGTTTTTGCCACTCTAGATTTTGCCCACTTTGCTTATGCCACTCTAGGATTTGACATCTTACTTTTGCCACTCTTAGTTTTTGACAATACATCACAAATGCCATTCTGTGGCAAAAACTGATGGAGATTAGGCAGCCAGCGGCGTGAGAAGAAGAGGCGGAAGAACTGATGGAGGGATCACACATACCCCGATTAATTAGAAACTACACATGCAAGTAATATTGGATAATTTCACCGAATCACACGATGTGGGATTCTGAGAGGCAGACCTTGAAGTGGAGGACGGGGTGATCTCTATAGGCGTCCTATCCACCGCTCAACGGCCGACACTCCATATGGCCCTGGAGGGCGCGTCAGTCTACGGCGGCGACAGAGAATCTATATCAAAATTAACATTGTCCCAGGTCGCAGTCAGGCCGACTGATTCGCCTTTCTGGAAAGGACTAATGAAAGTCAAACAATCAATGTTCAATAGGACGAGATTTGTTATTGGAAACGGTGCAAGTACACGTTTGGAGACTCACCTTTAGCCATTCAATATCCGTCTTTATATCGGATTGCTCAACGACGTGAGGTGTTCGTGGCAACGGTATGTCAATCTGTCCCCCTTAATACTCAGTTTAGACGGTCGCTAGCGGGCAATCGTTGGGAAAAATGGCTCCATCTAGTTAGGAGACTGATGGAGGTTCAACTTTCTCACCAACCCGATGGATTACGCTGGAAGTTGACTAGTTCTGGAAGATTTACAGTTAAATCAATGTATATTGATGTTATTAATTCGAACTCTATTCCAACTTCCAAGTATGTTTGGGCTGTCAAAGTTCCTTTAAAAATTAAAGTGTTTATGTGGTTTGTCCATAAACAAGTTATTTTAACAAAGGACAACTTGATAAAGCGTAATTGGACAGGACCTACTAGGTGTAGTTTCTGCGATCGGGATGAGACGATTAAGCATTTATTCTTTGATTGCCCGTTGGCCAAAGTTCTTTGGCGGACGGTCCATATTGCTTTTAATATTACTCCACCGACTTCTGTCAATGCACTATTTGGGACATGGCTTAATGCGGTTGAGCCTGACTTAGCAAGACATATTCGGGTTGGAGTTTGCGCTTTGATGTGGACTATCTGGAATTGCAGAAATGATTTTGTTTTTAACAAAACATCATGAATTCATTTTTTGCAGGTTATTTTCCGAGCTACGGAACTGATCCGTTCGTGGTCGCTACTCACTCCGATGGAGGTCAGGGAGCATTTGGTTACTGGATCTATCCGTTGGGAGATGGTAGCTCGGGATATCTTCAACCGATTTGGATGGCGGTCATGTAATAGGATAGGCAATTAGTTTACCTATCTATTTTTAGCCAGCCGATTGTGGCATCTTCTCATGGCTAGTTTGTGTATCTAGCCTTTTTGCGCTCTGTGTGAGCTGCCTTTATCTTTTTCTTGTTTTTAAGCTGGAGACTTTGGAACCTTGTTGGCACCTTTTGTTATTTGATTAATAAGATGGCCGTATGCATCACTCTGATGCAGAGGCCGGGGAGCCCCCCCTTTTCGAGAAAAATGAGGGTCACAACACAATAGAACAGAAATATTTTAGCCATTCTACTATTTCCTATGGGTAAACATAGGTAATCACCTATTTGCCTAACCAACAATGGTTGTGGATTTCAACGGTGAGATCGCCATTAGTGGCGGGTTTGGGGTCATGTGAATTTCTAATTCAGCTCCAATCAGGTTGAGACATTGAGATCGATCCTGGTGTCGGTGGCGCCTCACGCTGCAAGGGTACAAAAGACTTTCTCAGAAGTGAAAGATGAGACCTTTGAGCAGCTACCGGCGACAGGTGACAACTACAACAGTGACATCCATCCATGGAAATGGAATGGAAGGTAAGTTTACACCGCAAAAAAAGGTTTACTACAACAGCTTTTAGGGCTCAAATGGTCAAGTATTTGTTGAAAAGAAATCCGGACGCTGATTGCACAGAAAAGTTGACGCTAGGAATGGCAAGAGTCAACTGATCAAGTGTTAGCTTCACTGAACTGAACTTGTGAGGCGTGCTGGAGAAGCCAGTTAGTTAATTACAGGTACTACCGTGTACCAAACATCAGTACATTATCCTGAGCTAATGAACCGCGAAGACGAAAGCAGCAGCTAGTTGTAGTGGTACCATGCGTCTTGAGTCGGTTGATGTCAGTATACATCGTTGGATGGAGCACTTGACAGGAAAGTAAGTAAGTAAAGGGAGTGACATGTCTGTCAGCATTGTTTGCTCAGTAACATCTCCATCATCCTTGAAGCAGCAAGCAAGGTCCCTTTCCGAATCATGGCATCTCGATCATCCTGCCTGCCGACTGAAATCATGCGACTTACTTACTGCAGGTACGAGTTTGGAGCGTTTTGCAGGATGGTACTGTACTGCCCACCAAATCCGACGACTGTTTTGGCTTGATCTTTCCGCAGGGTAGGAAATAAAGCCAAGTGGGCAACAACCACCTCCTCCACTGGAAGCCATCAAGCATTTGCGATATGGTGACCCTATCCTTCCTTCCTTGCTCTCCAGGATAGATGTGCAGATGTATGTATGTAGCGTGTTCATGTTCATGAAGATGTGCAGATGTGGTGTGGTGGGTGCCCCTCATCTTCACTTCTTCCCTCACAAGCAACATAATTTTCTTTACTTTTTGCCTTATACGTACATCACTACTTCTTCTCAATTCGCATGGCGCTGTACATACCCTGGGATGAAAACGGCGGGGTTGCCTTCTCTGAATCCGCACAGATTACAACCGTTGATGTTGACCTGAAACAGAAAGAAACTGTACCTCTTAGTCAGTGGATTTTGTGTCAGCTACCTACACTACAACACGTACGTCATTAGGAGGCATTTTATTAGCGGCGATTTCCTAAAATGCCTTAAAATCATGGTACTAACGGCACTTTGAGAAAGTGCCTCCGATGCTCACATGCTTTGAAGGCGGATTTAGAAAATGCCTCCGATTGTTGCTGGCGTTTCAGTGGATAGCGCCTCCAATGCTTGGCTTATTATACAGATTTGACCCTTGATTTTAGACTATTTGCAAAATAACCCTCCCACCTCTGTCTTCTATAGGTGACCATCGAAATAATAAAAAAAACAAAAAACAAAAGATCGAATCGATCTGCTCGCATCGATCGCTTGGGGCGTCATCGCTGCCACCGGAGACTCCGCCACCGGTGTCCCACACCGGAGCTGCCGCAGGCGTAGCGGCCGCCGCGGCACCGCGACCGGCAACGCCATCCCGCGCTGGACCTCTTCTTCTCTCCTTCCCGATCTCGCGGTGGGATTGCAGCGGCCGAGTGAAGGAGACCCAAAGGAGAGGGGATATCCAGGCACCAGAGAGGAGGGGACGGAGGAGGAGGAGGAGGAGGAGGAGGAGGAGGAGGAGGAGGAAGGTGGCCTCGCACGCATCAGCTTCGTCCTTCCCATGCCAGACTCGCCCACGTTCGGTTGCTGTTCTTGATCCAACGCCCCGGTGCACACAAGGTGTTTGAGGTAATGCCCCTGAATTTTTCTACTTCATTTTACTTTCCTTTTGTGTTTGTGCTAGATGTTCTGTATGAACAATTAATCATTTTGGCACGACATTGTGCAGTTTGACTATTGTTGGAGAAGCACTGAACTGATCAATACATGTAGATTAGTACTATATATAACACTAATTACTGGCACTTGCACAATAAGCTAGTTGTACTCCCAGAAGTAGTGTGCAACAACGACAAGGAACAACGGCAAGTTGAAGAGTATGATCCATACGCTAAGTCACCCAGAGGGATCAATAGCAGAGGGATATGTTTTGGATGACACTCTTACATTTTGCTCACGATATTTGCAAGGTTGTCCAACCATATTCACTCAAACAGGACAACATAATGATTTTACTGGCCCCAATGACTCGACAAACCATCAGCCATACTCGAGAATAGTCGGCCGTCCTTTATTTGAACCATTAGTTGTCATTTATACAAACCTACGCATCTCATTCTTAGCACATACTTTATGCCTTTATGGAGATTGTGATTTGTGTAGTATTAAACATCTAGAAGGAATGCAATGATTTCGTTTTCAAGGCCAATATCCATCTTTCTTGCGGTGTAAAGTCTGACTACAAAGGGATCCTCAACTTCATAGATTTCCCGTGAAGCCATGACAAGTTCAATCCCTGATGGATTCGTTGTGGCCGCTATTTGTCTAGTTCTTTGTAATTTTCTATTTTGTGAAGCCTCCTTTCTTACTCTATAAAGTAGGGGGCCCCACTGTATCACGAAAAATAATAATTCTTAGACATATACATTAATGCAGAACTATCTACTAAGATCTTTTTCAAAAACTAAAATGGACACAAAAACATATAAAGATAAGGTACATCTAGGTGGTACAAATCAACATTACAGTGCTATCAATTTTGTAATTTTTTAGATTTAGATGGAATTCAGTGTAGCACAATGTCCCAAACTATTTCTTAAAATATCATAATGTTCAGGAGTTCTACTTATGGTGTATTCGTAAACATATATTCTTTAATTGCACAAGAATGAACTTTTTATTATGATACTGCCAACCCAGTTTATGGTTAATATTGTTGGACAAAACAAAAATAGATACTAATTGGCATTGTATGTAATATTATAAATTTAAAAAGTACATCAAATTTAGTAATAAATTGAATGTTAGAAAATTAAAAATGCTTAGTATAAGAGCTGTTTTATAGTGATTGGCGAGTTACAAATTGTAATTTCATGTAACTCATTCTCAGATTTATTCTGGCCGCCAGATCTGAAAAATTCAAGTAAGATTTTTTTTAAAGGCTAATTAGTAATTAAGTCGTCCGTTCCCTTTGTCACGATCCATAGCTGTCGCCCGCCCACACACAGGAATCGCATAGCCGCCGCCGCTGCACATTCTCCTCGCGTTGCCGCCGTCGCACGATGAACATTCCACCATGTCGGCCCCGATCCAGGCGAGCACCACTAGTCCTCCACCCTCCTCTCACTCCTCGCACTAGAGATCCGGGCCACTGCCAGTATTGCAGGGCCTCCCCCGCTTCCCCACCATCCCCTAACTCGCCACCGGTGACAGATGATCAATCTCTCCATCGTACGCCGGAAACCATACTGGCTTAGTCTGCGCAGTTCCCTCTTGTTTCCTCAAGCGGTTTCCCATCCGACGTCCATCGCCTGTACTACCTCGCTGCATGTGTGTTTTCCGCCGACTAAAAGTAGCCGCATATATGTCCTACTAGCTCCTCCGATCCTCATGTTCGTGTCGTGCGGCCGCGGTAGTTCCATGCTCTGATTTCCACTGAACTACGTCCAACCAACTGCATGTTCAGACCAATACATTTCCTGATCGCTCTAATACTTTTGCTCTGTTTTTTTGTCTGTTCCCAAGTCTGGACATATTAAGGCCGGCCTGAGGGCATGTTTGCTGAAATCTACTGCTATTTAATTATATTCATTTCAGCATATGAATAAGGTGATTTAACAGTTGTATGAAGTCTTGGCATGCATGATTAGAGTAGTTGTGAAAGTCTAAATCCGAAATCTTGCTTGCTTATGCCTATACATGGTGAGTTAAATCCTTATCACTGACAAATAATAAGTATACTGAGAGCAATCTTATGACTTCTCTAGATCATGGAAACATGTGCTTAGCATAATCACATAGTCCTTGGGTACGGTGCTTTCATTGGTGCTGTGGTGTGATAGTGATATTTAGCATGCGCTTCTTCGTTTGTGAGGCCTTTTTCCAGCAATGTATCGAACCTATTTGTTTTTGTTCCCATCAACCGTGTCGAACCTTAGTTGCAATATACTCTAAGGGCCTCATTGTAAGGCCAGGCATGTGCCTCCATTCTAAAAAAAAGCGTAATCACCTAGTCCGCTCTTCTTGCTATGCTTGTAGTTCAAAACCTTGTAGTCATTTTCACTTCAGTTTCCACATGAGTACCGAAATCAAAAGTCAGTATTGAATATGATTTTTATAATTGCAATGTCCATTCTGTTGTGTCATATATTGTCAATGACCTTGTGAATTGTGATGGGACATGAGTTACAACTTTGTTAGTTGTCAATTCATGTATGATATTTGTCTTCTTAATAGTATTATGTTTGCTTCCATATATTTTTAATATGAAAAAAATTGTTGGTTGCTAGAGTAAAGATTTAAACCGTCTCCATGTTCCTTATCTTTTTCTGCAGTGTCCACATTAGGCCATCAGTACATTTTTTGCAATGTAGCGCCATATGTCGTTTCTTTGAGAACATAATTGTGGAGCGTGTGCTTATAAAATGATCGGCTTAGATACTTTGGTTGACACATCCCAACAAATGATAGTACAGAAGGAAGCTTAGTCTGGATCCAGCTGTCTTCTGTTGCAAACTTCAGGTTGGATCTTGACTTAAATGACTTGAGCAGGCAACATGGATCTTGACTTAGTACAGTATTTGCATTAACACGTGGTTCATTTTGCTGAGACCTGTATCCACAATTTTTGCTAGATTAGCTGACTTCTAAGATGGTACTCTAGTTCAGTGCTTCACAAGGAATTTGAAAATATTCATTTCCTACCTTTTGTTTTCTTTTTTATAGCACACCATAGAACTAGATCTTGTGTATTCATTTTTTCTCGATAAAGGGCAATTTATTGACTCATAATATAGCATCGAGGGATACAATTACAATGAGCAATACCCGGCCTCTGCACAATTAAGATGCACACAGCCAACACACACACACACACACACACACACACACACACACACACACACACACACACAGAAAAGATCTCACCAGCAAAGAGCCAAGTCTTGTAAGACCGAAGCTATGCCTAGGCGAAGAGAAAAAAAATCCTGAAGCGATGAAAACGACGATTGGCGATGTACAACGACAACCATGTGCACCAACTATCTCATAAAAGCACATGGACTACGAGAGAAGGTCTTCAAAAGCGATGCCTCCAGGAAGGAAACGACACACATGTGACGTCGTCGCCGGATCCAACACCCGTAGGTTAGATTATGGGTTTTCACCCTGCAGATCAAGTCTGAGCAAACTCCGAGCAATGCCTTCATCAAGGTAGCGCCGCCAAAAAATGTCGTCATTGCCAGGTATAACCAATAAGATGCTAGACCTAGGGTTTTCACCCCGGAGCTCAAGACCGGGTACTCGAGATGCACCATCCAATCGAATTCAACATGTTCTATCCCCTCCATTTGACACGATCACAACAGTTACAAATGCGCACAGACGAGGAAGGAAGGTCACCGACATCACCGAAATCCCAAGGGGACGCTCCGGAGGCCATGCACCACCCTCCGAGTGGAACCCATGGCTTATCTGTATTAGACGACACCACTGAACGCCGCCATGAGCTCCATCGTCATCATCATCATGGGCAGATCCACTGCGCCATGCCTCCTTGCCGACGCCGCGGGCGACGGCAGTAGCAACCGCTGCATGTCCACCGCCACATCCCGTTATGCCCCTACGACGAAGAGGCGCCCCAGGAGCAGAGCCGTCCGTGACGAGACAACTCTCCACAACGGGATGCTTGGCAGTGGCGGCTCCCTTTCCTCCGCCTGTTGGAGGGCTCGCCGCATGTTGGTGTGGACAGCGCCAAGGCGAGGGGGAGAGACATGGTCGCTTTCAGGGCCGGTCTTGAGTTTTTGGTGGCCCGGGGTGAAACTAATACTCGGGGGCCCTTAAATTTTTCTAGTATTCGTTGATGAAAAGTCACGTATGACGGTTTTATCCTGGACCCCTTCTGTTGGTTGAGCGAAGGTGAACATAGACGCCGCATTGGGCAAGCACGACATGAAAACTATGTTGGAGGAGGTCTCAATAAGCCATGGGTGTGATTTTATGGGAGCATCAAAGTCATCATCGATGGCATTTGGAACCATCAACCAATAACCTCCACGGTGGTTCATTGTGCCATTATGGGCAGGCTGAGGTCGCCTGTTTGGGGTCGTGCGTTGGAGTTAGCCTAACTACTTGACATTTCATTCATGTTCTGTGTGAGCACAACACAGAGAGGTGAAGTAAAACATGGAGGTGACTGCACATCACATCACAGCAGGGGTAAGCTACGTTCAGCCCTGCAGGGGTCGCGCCCCTCCCCCAGCCTTGGTAAATGGCATGAAGATTTTTTTTACAGCCTGCTTAGATTAGAGAAAATAGAGCCTTTGCCCCCCTCCCAGACATGCATAATATGTGTTTGCCTCCCTAAAGATCTGTTCTAGCTCCGCCAATGCATCACAGGTTGTTGTCATGTTATGAGGTTAAAAGAGATCTAGTATCTCAGTTGATGCATGTCGACTGCTCTGATCTCTTTTCTCAACTTCTTCTTCTTCTTGCACACTGCATTCTCACGCATGCGCATTCCTTGTGCACCAAACCCTTTCAGATGAAGCGTAGTACTCCCTCCGTTCCAAAATAGATGACCCAACTTTGTACCAAAGTTAGTACAAAGTTGGGTCATCTATTTTGGAACGGAGGGAGTACATTCCTACTTCTCATGGTGTGGTGGTGGTTGTCGGTCATGGCGTCGCATCGCCAAAATAAGAGATGACCCAGGTGTTGAAAGATCCCATAAGGCGACCGCGAGAACATTGCACTGGCTGGTGTTCCTTTGTGTAAAACGTAGCGATTTGCTGACTTTTCAGTTTTGTCAGGTCGGTGTCTATACGGCTTGTATTATAATCTTTATGATATAAATGAGATATGTATTACCATGAAAAAAGTTTAACACGTGATAAGTATGCTCGCTGGCCATAGTAAATTCGATGGTTGTGTGTTTGTTCAAATTGCTTAGAGCATGATTAATAGTATTGCCAGCTGGTGGCTATATGAAACTGCCATGTCATCTGTAGCCATCATCTATAAATAAGATTGTCTATTACATTAATATTATTTTTATCTTCTTTCTTTCTCTTTCTTCACATTTATTTTAATTTCCTAGGAATACATATAATTGTGTAGAAATAAGGGGATAGAGATAGAATAATTCAAATATACCATGACTTGTCTTGTACTCCAAGCCTCATTTCACGATGTACTCTATACAATTTCCCATGAGGGTCACAACACGATACAACAGAAGTATTTTAGCCATCCTACTATTTCCTATGGGTAAACAACTAAACATAGGTAATCACCTATTTGCCTAACCAATAAAGTTTGTGGATTACAACGGTGACATCGCCATTAGTGACCGGTTTGGGGTCATGCGAGTTTCTAATTCAGCTCTGATCAGGTTCAGACGTTGCGATCGACCCTGGTGTCGGTGCCGCGTCACGCTGCAACGGTACAAAAGACTTTTCTCGGAGGTGAAAGAAGAGACCTTTGAGCAGCTACCTAGTGACAAGTGACAACTACAATGGTGACATCCATCCATGGAAATGGAAGGTAAGTCCCAGAATCTTTTTAGCCACAAATAGTCAAGAATTTGTTGAAAACAAACTGGATGGACGCTGATTGCCCCCAAAAGAAGAAAAATGTTGACGCTGGCAACCGGAAGTCCGCGGATCAAGTGTTTGCTTCACTGAGCTGAACTTCTGAAGTGTGCTGGAGAAGCCAGTTAGTTAATTACAGGTACTGCCGTGTACCAAAAGTCAGTACATTACCTTCAGCTAATGAACTGCGAAAACGAAAGCAGCAGCTAGTTAATGTCAGTATACATCGATGATGGATCACTTAGACTGTGGAACCGCTGTGGCCTGTTGCTTCATTACTGCTGGATCATCCTTGTTGAAGCAGCAAGCAAGGTCTCTTTCCGAATCATTTCATTTTCATCCATGATTCACCTCCCTGCCTGCCTGCCTGAAATCATGCATGCGGCTTACTTACTTACTTACTGTAGGCAGGAGGAGTTTGGAGCTGGCGTTTTTCAAGATGGGGACTGCCCACCAAATCTGACGACAGTTTTGCCTTGATCCTCATCGCAGGGTAGGAGTAGGGAATAAAGCCAAGTGGGCAACAACCGCCTCCACTATACTGGAAGCCAACAAGCATTCGTGGTGTGGTGACTACAATCACTACATACATCTCTGTATGTATGTATGTATGTATGTATGTAGCGTGTGCATGAAGATGTGCAGATGTGGTGGGTGTCTCTCATCTTCACTTCTTCCCTCACAAATAACATGATCTCCTCTACCTTTTGCCTCATCCAGTGTGTATGATGATGCACAACATACCCTTGGATAAAAACGGTGAGGGTGCTTTCCCTGAATCCGCACAAACAGATTACAACCGTTGATGTAAACATGAAACGGAAACAAACTGTTTTTGTGCCAGTCTTATTCAGTATCTGTCAGTCAGTCTTTCTGGTTTTAACTACCTGACGACAACAAAGAGGTAGTAAAGTCAGAAAAAAAATACATGGAGGTGACTGCACATCACACCACACGTTGTTGTCACGTGACGATCGGTTAAAGGGTTTATCATCAGCTGAATTGATGCATGTCGACCGGTCTGATTTCCTCCCTTCTCAACTTCTTCTTGCACACCAACTTTCCAGGCATGCGCATCCCTGATGCACCAACTACTTCTCATGGTGCTGCTTGTCAGTTACGCCGTCCGCATTGCAACAAAGAGATGGGCCAAGTGTTGAAAGATTCCCTAAGACTCAAGTGGAGTAGTATATACTCCCTCGGTGTCAATAAAATGTCTTATATTTTGATACGGAGGGGCTATCTTTTGTTTTGCAGGAATTTGGAGACTAACCACTAAACCTTGTTAAACAAAGCAAAATACTTAATTAATGAAGTATAAGGGAGTTGCCCACTTAATTACTAGAAAACTGGCGAAAACCATGGGAACCCACTAATCAGACGCACAACACATACATGTGAGAAAAACATTGTCCTTCGAACTAAAAAGACATGGTCGATGTTGCACATTCACGTCATCATCATCACTTTCATCGAGCAAGCGACTCCGACTCCTACCAAAAACCACCGACAAAGTCCAGACAACAAAGGTCACGGTCAACCGCACGATGCGCCATGCCAATAAACCAACCACACGTGTCGACGACAATGCAACTCATATTCTGATGGCAAGCTATGAAGGAGGGATGCGCAAGGCTGACGCCACGAAAGATCACAGAATGGATCACCTGTTTCCTCGATCGTCAACACCCGGACCCGCCGCCACAACTCTTACTTCACAACTAGAGACAACCAAGGCAATCTTAGCCCATGCTTATGTGCTATTCTGTTATAATGTCTTGTCGTGCGGCTTTGCTACTCGTTGTTGGGCCTTCTTGCATATTCATGGGGATCATCTTTGAGCCATTAGTTGTCATTTATACAGATCTTAAACATCTGGAAGGAACGCGGAGATTTCATTTTCTAGGCCAAGAACCATCTTCCCTGAGCTGTAAAGTTTGGCTACAAAGTGATCTTCAACTTCATAGATTTCCTGTGAAGTTGGACCTAGCTCAATCCCTGATTGATTCGTTGTTGCAGTTGTTTTTCTAATTCTTTGTATTTTTCTTTTCCTTTTCCTGACCGCTTCATGTAAATATTGTGAAGCCTACTCTCTTACTCTAAAAGTATGGGACCCCACCTAATTATGCCAAAAATACTATGAGACATATACATTGGTGTAGAACCCTCTATTGAGATTATTTCAAAATCTAAAATGGACACAAAATATATATAAAGATATGGTACATCTAAGTGGTACAAACTAGGATTACAAATGTTGTCCATTTTGTATTTTTCTTCTTAGATTTAGATGGAATTCACTTTAGCAAAATGTCCCAAACTATGTTTTAAATAGCATAACTTTCACGAGTTCTACTTTTAAAATGGTGTATTTGTAAACATATATTGTATAATTGCATGACAGTGAACTTTGGATTATGGTACCGCCAAGACAGTTATATGGTTAATATTTTTAGATAGAACAAAAATAAATAATAATTGGCATTATATATAAAGACTATAAATTCTAAAACTACTTCAGATTTAGTGATACATTGAATGTTAAAAAAATGTGTAGTATAAACATGTGACAGTCACTTTAAGTAAGAGTCTTAATCAACATTATTTGATCAATAACCTTTTGATGAGGAAAGTAATGCAACAAGCACAATATATTTGACAAATGCGATGCACAAATGAAACATGTATCGTAGACCGCCTACCCCTGCCCTTGCTCGTGCAACAGATCCACGAGATCCAACAGCTATTGACCACCCTCTTGCTTGTTCTCCTCTTGTTGCTGCCCTTGCCCATGGTTGTGCTCCTCCTGCTGCCAGTGGCATAGCCAGGATTTTTTATCAGGGTGGTCCAAGTGATATATAAAATATACATCACAAAAATAACATACCAACATACTAGCAGAGGCAGAGGTATGTGATAAGATGAGGGGGCCAAGCCTCCCCCCCCCCCCCCCCGCCCCAAATCAATGGAAGGGCTTGGATGGATTTTTTAGCCTTCCCCATGCCCCAAACACTCATGGTTTGTCTTTTACCCTTTGCAATAAGTTAATTAATTTGAAAATAATTTTTCAAAAATTCACAAATCTGAAAAAAAAGGTGATGGAAAAATAAAAAGGAAGGAAAAGTAAAAAAAAGTGAAAAAAAAGCTAGAAAAAGTCATCACAAAAAAAATAAAGAAACCAACCAAAAAATGATGGAAGGTTCCCAAAACTGATCCAAAAAAGAATGTTGGTATGGCCGGCCAGCTAACTCCCTAGCGTTGGAAGGGTGTGAGCTACGAACCGTTATCGAAGTATTCGGTGCATTAATCGCCAAATACCAGCCGCTAACTCCCTAGCATTGGAAGGGTGTGAGCTACGAACTGTTATCGAAGTATTCGGTGCATTAATCACCAAATACCAGCCCCCAGATGCACTTTCGCGAGGGCATGATCCGTATGGGCCAGCCCATTCGGCGCTGCCAAAGCAAGCCTCTACTAAAATCCCAAAAAAGATGCTCTATCAAAGAATCGGACTCACAACCCCACGCTAGAGACTAGGGGTTCCTTACCACTTGCGCCACTGAGTGTTAGTGTTTAATAGGCCACACAGACATTTAAAACTAAACGGAGCCGTGGACAAAAAAATGATTTTTTTTTTACCATTTCTTGCAAAATTGTGAACACTTTTTTCCTTTTGAAAAGCAAATATAGTTTGAATTATGAACTAATTTCAAATTTCCAAAAAAATAAAATGTTAATTTGAAAAAAACTGAGCAAATGAAAAATAAAATCAATTCGTTTTAAAAAATATGAGCATTTCTGGAAATTGTGAAGAAATCTCAAACAAGAACATTTCTTAAACCATGAACAAAATTTGAAAACACGACATTTTTTTAATATGTCAATTTTTTAAACAAGAATATGTTTTGAAACTCTATTTTTTTTAAAAAAAATACCACTTGAAAATACAAACATTTTGCAAATTTGGTGAATATTTTTGGAATTGTAAAAAAGTTCTAAGAAATCATGAACATTTTCAAAATTTGTGAGAACAAAATACTGAAAAGGAAAAATAGCAGAAAACGAACAAGAAAAACTTGAACAAATTTTAAAAAAAACATTATTTTCTAAAACCCGAACAATTTTTTGAAATTCTCAACTTTTATTTGAATAGTAAAGAAATTTTTGAAATCTGGAACAATATTTGGAATTTAGAATTGTTAAATTGAAATGAATAGCAGAATTCTACATTAAAAATTTGTTCACCATGTATTAATGAAAGAAAAGGGAAACAAAATGAATAAAAAGGGAAGAAAAAACCGGAAAGGAAAAATCAAACAAACACCCCCCCCCCCCCAAAAAAAAAGTATGAAAGAACCAGAAAAGAAAAAACAAAAAAAAATGAAGTAGCGAGCTGCAGCACGCTCTGCCACATACTGGGTTGGCCTACCCATGGGCGAACCTAGTAATATTTGCTGCCCGATCTGCCGGATTTACGGGTCTTTTTATTACAAAAGAAAAGAGATAGTAAATGTTGCTGGGTCGTAGCAGATTGATTTATGTAATGTTGTAAAGTGTAAAACGAGATGAAGCAAGGAAACAAAGAAGACATTTGGGCCAAATGGGCCCACTTCTAGCCCATGGCCACCCATCCCCTCTCCTGCGAGACAAAACCCTAGTGATGCCCAACTATTTGATCAATTGTACATTAAATATGGCCTAATATTTTAGAAAATTGATTTGGTCCAATTTTGGAACAAATATTTGGTAGGTCCTTCACAAAAAAAAACAATTTTAGGCACTCAAAAAATGGAAAATGAAAGCTATAAATCTTCATACATGATACCTCATTTTTTAGAACACATTTTATAGATATTTGCCGTATTCCAAGTTTGTTCTTTTTCATGGAAAGTAGGCCACATATAATGAGACAATGCGAAGGTTTCCCATTTTTTTGTTTTGTTTTATGAAGCAGATGTAGTTCAAATTTGACCCATTTCCTGTTAAATCGGGTGAAATTTGTCTTTTTGACAACATGTGGATTGAAAGCATTTGACATGCAACCATTTCATCAATTGTACATAAAATGTGGTCTAATATATTTGGAAAATGGATTGGTCCAATTTTGTAACAAATATTTGGTACCTTCTTCACAAAAAAAACCATTGCTGGCACTCTGAAAATAGAAAATAATGTTTTTGTCCTACAAAATGAAAAAAAACCCAAAATCAACATTGCTTGCCATCCTAAGATGTACACATGTGCACAATATTGAGTCATTTGAACAGAATATAATAGGTAATATGTTGAGTGTTTACACGGAATTAGAGGGTACAAAATATATAAGAGAAACAAAAGAAAAAAGCACAGTTACATAAGCTTAATTCTCATTGGTGGAATTATTGTGGCATGAATCGATGACATGGCAAACACAGCAATCCCACATCCATCCATCCATCATCCCTCCCCACCCCTCGATCGGGCTCCTCACCCCACCCCCCGATCGAGGTCCAGCCCATTTATTTGGCAAGCGCTACCGCCAAGCTTTATTCCCCAAATGCCGCTCATTGCCACTCCTCTTTCCCCTGGACCCCCTTTTCCCCATTCTCGTCGCCGCTCCTCTTTGCATGCCGACGACAAGCAATTCATCCCCAAATGCACAAGGGAATATCTTAAACCTTTGGAGTTGATGAATGAACAAATGAAGAAACACAACTCCATTGAGTTCCCTGCCACATCCATCCTAGAGTGTCCCGCGGCATCGACACACCATTCCTCCCAACCCTCCTCCTCGTGTCGTAGCCAGGATTTCTTTGTCAGGGTGGTCCAATTGATGTATAAAATATTTGCATAACAAATACAACATACCAAGATATTAGCGAAGCCAGAGGTACGTGTTAAGCTGAGGGGGCCAATGCCCCCCCCCAACCCCCTGAATCAATGGAGGCCTTGGATGGAATTTTTTAGCCTTCTCCATCCCCCCCCCTCCCAAACACTGATGGTTTGTCTTTTCCCCTCTACAAGAAGTTCATGAATTTGAAAATAAAATTTTGAATTTTCACAAATCTAAAAATAGTTGATGCAAAAATAAGAACAAAGAAAAAGAAAAAAAACATGAAAGGCAATAAAAACTCATCACAAAAAAACACTAAGAAACCACCCAAAAAAATTGATGAAAGGTTCCCGAAACTAATCCAAAAAAGAATGTTGTATCGGAATCACAACCCCATGCTAGAGAGTATGTGTTCCTTACCACTTGAGCCACTTAATGTTAGTGATTAATAGGTCACACGAACATTTAAGAACTAACGGAGCGGCAGATCCAAAAACATTGAATTTTTTTGACCATTTCTTGGAAAATTGTGAACACTTTTCTCTTTCGAAAAGCAAATATAGTTTAAGTTATGAACTAATTCCAAAATTCGAACAAAATTTGAAAATTAGTTTTTCTTAAAAAATAAAGAAAACTACAAAAAGCAATTTCTTTTTCAAAACATGAATAAAATATGAAATATGTAAACAATTTTTTAAATTTGGAACAAATTTTGGAATTTCGAATTATTTATTAAAATTGAAATGAATATCAAAATTCTTAAAAAAAATTGAAATTTTTGTACACCATGTATTAAAAATTGTTCACGATGTATTAATGAAAGAAAAAGGGAAGGAAAATGAAGAAACGGGATAAAAACACCATACAGGAAAAAACCAAAAAACAAAAAACCCAAAAAACATGAAAGAACCAGAAAAGAAAAATAAAAAAACAACAGAAAAATGAACTAGCGAACGGCAGCACGCGCTGCAACATACTGGGTCGGCCCACCCATGGGCGAAGCCAGTTATGTTTCCGCCCGATCTGCCGGATTTACGGGTCTTTTTATTACAAAAAAAGAGACAATAAATGTTGTTGGACTGTAGCAGATTGATCTACGTAATGTTGTAAAGCACAAAACGAGATGAAGGGATCAACTAGTTGACGAACGCTCCTTCGGAAGCTTCCAACCGATCACTTCAGGGTGGGCTGAGAGCTACGTGCCGTGCTATGGGCATTTCAGTAACGGATTTTTTTTTCACACGCGTTTTTAGCATGTTAGACAGGTTTTTCAGGTTTTTTCGCCTTTCTGGTTTTCCATCGGTCTTTCTTATCTTTTGGACGAATAAAATAGATTTTCTTTTTGCGTGAAAAAACGTGTTTATTCGCTTCCGCGAGAAGCAAGGTTTGTCGTGCCTCCTGGAAACGAAAAAAACTTGTTTTTTTTTCTTCCATGAGAGACATGGTTTTGCTTCCGCGAGAGATACGGTTTTTTGCTTTCGTAAGAGGCACTGCTGTGTCTTTTGAAAATGAAAAAAGGCGTTTTCTTTTCTTTCCTTCCGCGATAGACACGGATTTGCTTACATGAGAGGCATGGCCGTGCCTCTCGGAAATAGAAAAATGCGTTCTTTTTCTTCCGTGAGAGGCACGGTTTTGCTTCCGCAAGAGGCACGAATTTGCTTTCGTGGGAGGCACTACCGTGACTCTCTGAAACGGAAAAAACATATTTTTCTTTTTTTTTTCCTTTCGCGAGAGGCACGTATTTAATTCTCATCGAGGCAAGAATTTTATTCCGCGAGAGGCACGACTGTGCCTCTTTCAAAAAGGTAAAAAACATGCTCCCGCTTCAGGTTTTTTGTCTGGTTCTTTTTGTGAAAAAAAGTTCGTCAAAACCTATCAACATATGATCTAATTTTGAAGATCTCGACGTGAGGAATCCATTGGTGAAAATGGTTCGAGATTTGGACGCACGGTTTAAGAGATAAAACATTTTGAATAAACGGATCTGCGAAAAAAAGGAAAAAAAGTCAAAGGTTACAACATTTGGCGCATATGCAGTGTGCCACTTGTCGCAACTTGGGGAGATGGGGGTGATCTTTGGAAGGTGTACTCCTCAATTAGTGATTTTGTGAGATGAAGCAAGGAAACAAAAAGGACGTTTGGGTCAAAATGGGCCCACTTCTAACCCATGACTACCAATGCCCTCTCCTGCGAGACAAAACAGTAGTGACGACACGTTATATGAATATTTATTCACCTTGTGTGCCATTGTTGCCGCCTGCACAGCCCAGCACAACCGCTACACCACTCCACTGCCGCCACCCGCATAGCCCAGCACAAACCGCCACACTACTCTACCGCCGCTGAGGAGGAAGAGGAGCGTCGAGCGAAGACGAAGACCATTAGGGCGTCGGAGACGACGGAGATCCTGGAGGAGGACACCGTGAAGGTGTCGACGAAGATGATCATGGTGATGGGGGCGCTTCGAATGCCGACCCGCAACTTCAAGCACTTACAAATGGGCAAGATTGAAATTCAACTGCTGAAGTAGCTCCAAATATCGGGAGAGAAACAACTCACCGAATGGCCGCACTAGTAAACCGGTGCTTCGACGGAGATCGACAATCCCATCAAGTATACCGACAAGGCATATCTAGGCAGACAAACATTAACGCAGGCATCTTGGTCGCATTAACATAACACTAGACCAAGACGGCCTTGGTGACATTAACATATATTCCGAGGAAGAAGAAGAACAGTAACTGATGTTGGGCCGGCGCAGATTGATTCACGCACATGCTGTCAAGTGTCGTAAACGTGATTAAAAAAAGATGAGTATTGGCCCAAACCAGGGCCACCCATTCCCTCTCCTCCCCCGCCACAGCCCACAGCCCACATAGAGAAAACCCTAGCGACGCCAGCTATAAAAGACCTCACCTTGCCAGACGCGCCGCCGCCGCCGCCCGCAGAGCCCAGCACAGTCGCCGCACCACCGTCACAGAGGAGGAGGAGGAGGAGGAGGAGGAGGAAGAAGCAGCGTGGGGCGAAGATGAAGACGATCCTGGCGTCGGAGACAATGGAGATCCCGGAGGAGGTGACGGTGAAGGTGTCGGCGAAGATGATCTCGGTGACGGGGCCCCGGGGGACGCTGACCCGCAACTTCAAGCACCTCAACCTCGACTTCCAGCTGCAGGAGGGCGGGCGGAGGCTCAAGGTGGACGCCTGGTTCGGCACCCGCAAGACCATGGCCGCCATCCGCACCGCCATCTCCCACGTCCAGAACCTCATCACCGGCGTCACCAAGGGCTTCCGCTACAAGATGCGCTTCGTCTACGCCCACTTCCCCATCAACGCATCCATCACCGCCGCCAACCGCGGCATCGAGATCAGGAACTTCCTCGGAGAAAAAAAGGTAAATTTACTTGTTACCAAACAATTTGTAGATCCACAAGCTCGATTTAGGGGTTTGTCTGGGTACTCCGTAACAAGCTAGCTAATTGCCTGATGGTGGAATGATCCGTTCATCAGATGCCTGGTTTGTAAGTGATTGCTGATGAATTGTGAGTTAGTATTTCTAGGCAGTAAAGTCTCTGTTCATATATCATTCTGTGTATGTGATCTGTGTATCTTTTTACCTACCATGACACTGGTGTAGATTGGGGAACTCTGCTTAGAAATGAATGGTTCTTGTGAGTTCTTCAGAGTCTTAAAATGCACTGTTCAATGCTGATGCAATCTATTCAGATAGGGTTGGGATCACAGATGTTGATACTGCTGCAATGATGACAACCTTGCTTGAGATGTTTGATTGCTCCATGCTTATATTCCTAGATCAGGGGTCGCTAGCATTACTGTAGTAGTGGTGCTCATAGTGCTGTTAGCTTCAACGAATCTGAGTGTCGTATACTCTAGAGAAGCAAATGCCACTCTTGGCATTGTGTGTTTGTGATGTCCTGTATAGCTTTATCTGTTTTGACGCTTTTGTTTCTGTTGCTTGAGTCATGTTTAAAATGTACTGAGATTTTCCCTTTCCTTCAACAGGTAAGGAAAGTTGACATGCTTGACGGTGTGACGATCCTGCGGTCCGAGAAGGTCAAGGATGAGATCGTCCTCGATGGCAACGACATTGAGCTCGTCTCTCGCTCTGCTGCCTTGATCAACCAGGTTAGAGTCCTTTCCTATGTGCATCTCATGCTGTAAACTTGCATCATAGGTTACCTTCGTTTTAACTGTGAACCCTGTTCTCTATGAGATTGTATATGCAACACAAGAATTGTTCTGTATTGTGAATGAGCCTTTATGTGTAGTTCTGTTGATGAGTAGCAATACCTCACTTTTATCATTTACTCCCAAGACCAGCATGCTTGGGTGTTCATGGAATGTACCCACTTTAGTAGATACACTGTATATCATGGTTTGGTATTCTATACTTGTCGCATTTGCCCTTGTTTGTTCATACCGATTGTTTTCACTAGAACGCACACTAGTATATAATAAGTGAAACATTTGCATGTATTGTCTGAATGAATGAACTGTTACTTGTACCAGTGTTGCACTCGCACCACGTGATGAATCTTGATATAGCAGTGACGATCATCTCTATGCTGACCATTGATGTTTTGCTTTTTGCTCGAACCAGAAATGCCACGTGAAGAACAAGGACATCAGGAAGTTCTTGGACGGAATCTACGTCAGCGACAAGGGCGCCATCAAGGAAGAGTAGGGGTGCGACCTTTCTGCCGCAACCCCTTTGTAATGGAAACTGTCCTAGAGGATGGGTGTTTCTTGAGTGAAGAATCACATGAGTTGGCTGCAACTTGTACTGGATAGGTTAGGGATGTCATGTAACTGGAGAAGGGTGTTCCTTGGAGATGTGTTTGTTTCACCGGTTGATAATACCTCTTGTTATCTGTTGCTATGTTTTGTTTGCTTGAGCCAGGTTGGCTACTTTGCTTGCTGTAACACGTGAACGTCAGCCTTGTCTCTTCATGTTGTAGCCGTCCGATCGAGCCTCTCACACGCGGTCCTTCCTCTAGATGCAATATCCGGTCGTGCCTCGTCGCTCCTTCCTCCCTTGGCCTCCTCCTTGCAGTTCTGCACGCCGGTGAGCCGGCACAGCTTGTTTGCTTGGTGGTTGCTGCGTTGGTGCCCTGTGTTGTAGCAACTGTGGTTGTCGGCCGCAGCTCGGTTGACATGCTGCTGCCCTGTGTTGTAGCAACTGCTGGTGCCTCTTGCCATGGCCGCTTGTAGCTTCCACCGACGCCGGTTGTAGCTTGCACAAATGCCGGTTGCAACAGGTTGTAGCTTGCACAACTGCCGGTTGCAACAAAAAACACATTGTCGCTGCCGTCGGGGTCGCATCATCATCGTGAAACTGGTGTAGCATTAGTCGATGACACCTCACTGGTTGCAGCTGTCGCTGCCGTCGGGGTTGCATCATCATCGTGAAACGGGTGTAGCATTAGTCGATGACACCTCACTGGTTGCAGCTCCGGTGTACGTGGTTGTAGCATCTCCGTGAATTGATTGTAGCTCCTGCGACATTGCCCAGCTACAACTTCAGGGAACTCGGGTTGCAACTCACGAATGTGGTTGTAGCTTTTTTGGTGAACACTTGTAGCATTTGTTGACACACCTTGCCCGTTGTAGCTCCAGTGTTCGCGCGTTGTAGCATCTTTGTAAGCTGGTTGTAGCTTTTGTGGTACGTGGTTGTAGCATCCGTGATGCCGTCGTCAGCAAGTCCTCGTGCAACAACCTCACTTGTTGGTCGTGGTTCACCCGCCCCATCATCCAGCAGTTTGCAGCTCCTCCGTCTGTCGGTTGCAGCTCCCGCGTAGCCGGATGTAGCTTTTCCGTCCACCGGTTGCAGCTCCCCTGCGTGCTTTCTCCTCTGTCCCTGCTCCTGTGGTTGGTTGTAGCTCCCTGGTGTGCTTCCTCCTCTGTCTCCGCTCCTGTGGTCTCCGTGGTGTCGGGGAGCATGAAGGGAAAGGGCCGACGAGCTATACAAGATAAAAAAGGAAAAAATCCCATCGGAGAGGGATGAAAAAAAGGATCAGATGGGGTCATGTCGGTGGCGACCTCGCCGGAGAAACCGTGGCGCTCGCTGGAGCCAGTACACTTATGGGTGTGCCTAGGCGCAAAGTGGTTTTTACCGGTGCTGGGAGCTACCGGTGATTCCCTCACCAGTGCCTAGCTGCCATGTGTAAAGGTGTGGGACCACTACATGTGTATATCAAAGTATTGATGTAAATAATTCCTTGTATTTTTGTTTTAAGTCAAATCAATGTCAGATCGACGGGACCCATGTCAGGTGAGAGAGAGAGTCTATCCTGAGGTTGCATGTGGTGCCGTGGTACAAATCCTTCCCTTTTATTTTCTCTTTAGGATTTTCAATCATTTCTATCCATTAAATCATATTGTTATTTTTGAAATAATTTATATATTTGAATTCCTGAAGACAAGGGCTTTAGAATAAGACCAAATTTGGATGCATTTCAAATATGTTTTAATTTCAACATTTCAAATGACTGAAATTAGGTTTCTGAAACAAATGAAATATGTTTTTTGAAATAATTGAAATTTGTTTTTTTTCATTGAGTGAAAACAATTTTGAAATATGTTTCCTCAATTGAGTGAAGTATGTTTTCTCAACCGTGTGAAATTATTTTCTTTAGATGAGTGAAATTTGTTTTCCATACACATGACACATATTTTCGGTGTGAAATACGTTAAATATAGTGAAATATGATTTCTAAAATGAGTGAAATCTAACTTTTGTAATTGGGTGTAATGTGTTTTTATGAATCTAGTGAAATGTGAAACTGACTGAAAGATTTTCTGAAACTAGTAAAATAGTTTTTTTTGAAATAATTGAAATTAGTTTTTTTTCATTCAGTGAAATCAATTTTGAAATATGTTTTCTCAACCGTGTGAAATTATTTTCTTTAGATGAGTGAAATTTGTTTTCCATACACATGACACATATTTTCGGTGTGAAATACGTTAAATATAGTGAAATATGATTTCTAAAATGAGTGAAATCTAACTTTTGTAATTGGGTGTAATGTGTTTTTATGAATCTAGTGAAATGTGAAACTGACTGAAAGATTTTCTGAAACTAGTAAAATAGTTTTTTTGAAATAATTGAAATTAGTTTTTTTCATTCAGTGAAATCAATTTTGAAATATGTTTTCTCAACCGTGTGAAATTATTTTCTTTAGATGAGTGAAATTTGTTTTTCATACACATGCCACATATTTCGGTGTGAAATACGTTAAATATAGTGACATGTGATTTCTAAAATGAGTAAAATCTAACTTTTGTAAACGGGTGTAATGTGTTTTCTGAATCTAGTGAAATGTGAAACTGACTGAAAGGCTTTTCGGAAACTAGTGAAATGTAGAAGTCACTGAAATCTAAGAGCATGAAATCAAATGAAATGTGTTCACGTGTGAAACTAGTCATTTAAAATATATGAAATACATGAAATCAATGAAATCTGCGATAAAAAAAGAGTGAAATAAGATTATTTCAGATACGTGAACTAGGTGCTTTTGTAATGAGTGCATGTGGAGAAAGAGTGCATGTGGTACTGTATGTGGTGCTGCATGTGGTTTGTCTGGTGCTGCATGTGGTCTGTGTCATGTGTGTCAGTTGTATTCCCAGCGTATAGAGTTGTGGGTGCATTCAGGGCCGGTCCTGAGATTTCGGGGCCCACGGCGAAACTTAAACCTGGGGCCCTTTTATTAGCATACTAGATTATTTTTTTTTGCATTGCAACGAAGACACTTATTAGCTTACCAAACAGTAAGTCAATAAAAATTGGGTTAGTTGAGGCGGTTTTGAGAAAAATTTGTGGGAGAAACCAAATATGAAAGAAAAAATATCAAAATAAGGAGGAGGCATAGGGAGGTTGGAGTAAGGACAAACTTAAGACGGAACATTGGGATAGTTGAGGTGTTTTTTCGGCAAAATTAGTGGGGAAGACAATCAAAGATGGGAGAGGGATAAACAAAAACAGACGTGAGGACGTAGAAAGGTTAAACGAAGGATAAACATAATACAGAACCTCATTCTTTTAGATAGTATATATAGAGATAGATGAAATAATAAGTATATCAACTATTTTCTTCATACATGAAATGTTACTAAGAACATTTATAGATTACCTTAGAATTTTCTTCAAACATTCCATGATGTCAACATTGACTTCTATATGGTCATCATCTCTTGATTAGCATTAGTTTGCTCATCCACAACGATCTCTGTGATAATATCAACTCATCTAATCATTTTCTCATCACTTTTTTCTCACCACCGGATATAGTAGATCTGAAATTTAGAAGAGACAAGTACTAAATAAAAACTTAACACAAGGTCCTATGGAAAAATTCTAGGGCAGAAGATAAGACCATATCTCTAAGACATAAGCTACCTTATTTGAAATCAACGATGGTGTGTATGGCAACTTGGCAAGGACCGAGGTAGCCTATGCGCGGTGGGCATTCTGCGTCTGCTGGCGGGTGGCGGCCAGCGCTCAGCGCTCGGTGGCTCAGGCCGTCATGCGACTTTACAAATCGCGATTAGTGGAGATAGAGACGAGGGCCGGCAATCCATACGCAAACCTAGATCCATCGGATGGATCGATCATACGGTTTGGCTGCCAAAGCACGTACTTGCACGGTTCCACGAAGCCCAGTTTGCATTTTTCTTCGCCTCACCCAGCAAGGCCCAGGTAGGAGGGGGCCCCAAGATATTGGGGGCCCTGGGCGGCCGCCCCCTGCCCCCCCATCAGGGCCGGCCCTGGGTGCATTTCATGAGTTATACGTGAAAAGTGACCACGGATCTTGACGCCGAGAGCGAACGGTGGATCAAGCACCGGTACATCCCGGCTTCGGTAAAAAAACTTATTCGTGTGCCTAGGTCTCAGTCGAGACTTAACCAAGTCTAAGTCAAGTGACATGACATTTAAGAAAGAACCACGTAAGATCCTGCGAATATAGCACCGGTTAAGTCCCGTATTATTATTTGCACGCAATAGCCGTGTAAATTTTGCTCCAAAATGATGACACATCACACATGACACGCTTTATGCACAACTCACTCACTCACGTACGTGCATACTACTCCCTCCTTTCCGGTTTATAAGGCTCAATTCAAAAATCTCACCAACCAAGGTAGATGGTGAGTGGTGGAATACTTTTTGTAGTTTGCAAAAGCACCCAATTAATGCTCTTGTTTTCCTCAAAAAAGTATGTTTACCAATGCAATAATTGCAATGCATGCATGCATCAATTACATACATTGGTTAATTTTCTCTTAATACTTGCATGCAATGATTTAATGCACCTTGGAATCTGAACATGTGATGGGAAACAACCAAATTGAGTCTTATAAAATGGAAAAACTAAAATTTTGATATAAGCCCTATAAATCGGAAAGGAGGGAGTATTACACCGGACGCGCCAACCTTTGCATGCCGTCGCGGGTGCATGCGCACGCACACCAAAAACCGAGAAGAAGAAACCGCGACTCACTCGACTTGATTAGTTGACGCGAACGTCCATCCACGGGTTATCATCTGATCGAGATGCTGATTAATTCTCGGCGGGGACGTCGGGGGCGGCTTTCTTGACTGCCGGCGGCGGCGGGGGCAGCTGGTTGCCGTCGGAGTCGAAGGCGATGTGCCCGGAGAACTGGAGCGGCCGGCACTTGTCCCCCATGATGATGGCCTTCCTCCACACGGCCTCGTCGTCCTCCGGCCCCAGAGCGGCCACCGCCTCCTCGTCGTCGTCGTCGCTGCTGCCGGACGGAGAGCGCCTGTTCCAGGACACCATCCTGGCCGCCTTGCCGCCGATCCCGCTGAGCGTGGCCGACAGCAGGTGCTTCCGGTTGCTGGCGCCGACGCTGCTGTCCGCCTTGGCCAGCGGCGCGGACGAGGAGGACCCGCGCTGCTGCTGCCCCCACAGCTTCTCGTGCGTGCTGCTGGTGCACAGCGACACCACGACCGCCGCCACCACCAGGACGACGAGGATAACAAGGACGAGAGTCGCCGCCCCGGGCGCTCCGGCGGTGTGGTCGGCGGCGAAGAGGACCCTCGCCATGTCGCCTCACGGTGTCAATCAGTACGCACTAGCAGCTTAGCTTAGAAGCCGGGGAGCAGAGAGATCACTGAGAGCACGGACGCGTAGGAAGGAGAGTAGCCGCGGCTTATATGCACGCACGCACGATCGGGCACCGGAGACTGGACTGTGAGAGAATCGTGGCTGGACATGGCGCTCGAATTCCTTGGCCGTGCAGGACCGGTTAGATTGACCCGGCCAGCGGCGACGGCGATTGACGCGATAGTCGTCGGAGACTGGCGCTAGCAGACAGCAGATGCCGCCTGGGAGTCAAGTCCATCGGCATCGCGTGGGCCAGCTAATCACCTTTGAGCGCAGCGACGGTTTGACCAAATGAGGATTCCTCATTCTTGGTAGATTTTTTTTCTTTCGGAAATGACATTTGACGAACGTCGGCCAGGGAACCCATCCCAGGGAACGACTGCCCCGCCGTCGCACGGATCTCGGCGCAAGGCCGATGTCATGTACTAGATCAGCTGGAGTCGTTCGTTGTCACACGTTTCCTGGCGAACGTTCTCTACTTTTGCGACCAAACAACTAATCGCATTTTAAAGCTAAATTTCTTTCAAATTTGTTTTTTTTCTTTTGAAAAATTCCAGAAATCTCGAATATTTTCCACTTATGAAAGAACAAAAAATCCAGATTTTTAGAGGGGTTTTTCCGAAACTCTCCACATGAATTTTTAATTATAAGTAGCATAGAGATTTATTTGCATTTTAATCCATTGCATTTTTTTCTGTTCCAAATCCTGTCATTTTTTAGGTCTTTTTGCAATGCCCCATGGCAAACTTCGGTAATTTTTAATTATTCTTGACAATTTTGGGAATATTTTTTAACTATCACTTTTATTATTGAGAGCATGGCATTTTAATAATTAATAAATGGTATTTTTATTAATAAGATGATGACAGTTTAATTATCAATAACATGCTATTTTTATTATTAATAGCATGACATTTTTATTACTAAGAGGATTTCAGTTTTATTGTTAAGAGCATGGCAGTTTTTTTATTGATAGGATGGTAGTTTTATTATTGACAGGTTGGAATTTTTATTTTTGTTTGCATGCCATTCTATTAATCAAGAGGATGACAATTTTATTATTAAGAGGATGGCAAATCATTTTTAATTGACTATATATTTAGAAGTGTAAACAAAATTCAAAAATAATTATGCGAAAACTTGTTTCTGTTCACTACGGTTCCATGAAATTTTGTTTACAAAAAATGTGATCTGTAAACTATACAAAAAAAAAAATTAAAATTCCAGCAATAAACAAAAAGGCCGATTTGCAAATACATATTTGTCTTATCTACATCACGTGTGAAAGTAAAATGTTGTAAAATTTTGCACATATGTTTATGTATTTACAAACAATTTTGATCCATGGGTTCAACTCACGTGTGAAAGAAATAATGTTTATGTGTGTTTACAAACAATTTTGATTTTTTTGCCTCGTAGGAAGTGATTTTTTTTTTGGAAACGGGCATGATGGTGCCCGTGCACAATTTATAGTTTTCGCCCCCTCCCACTTCTCTTTCTCTCGGTCAGCATGGCTGGATGTGACTTCTTGGGCTGCCACATGAGCAATAGTTTTTACCTATCTAGCTCCAGCCCAACAACTGTCTTCCTGCATGAACATGGTTGTTTTTAGCTTTACAAAACGAGATATGTTGTGCATTCTTTGCTCACCTTATACTAGAGGATCAACATTGTATTGCATGGCTTTTTTTGAAAAGTCATCTGGGTAGAGGATCCCCACTTGTATATATTACTCAAGGGTGAGCCATAGGTTCAACTCACAAGAGTTACAAGGTAGCGCGGGTATGTGAGGAGAGGTAGCGACACCAAGACATAGTGTTTTCCTTTTGATTTGGTTCTTTAAATCTATGAGTCTAGAGTGTGACACCCACAAAGTAAAGTGAGCGGGATGAGCGAGTGTCGTTGCCAAAGACTTTGGCGTTTCTTGAGTCCCAAATTTCCCACAAGATGGCCAGGAGGACCCACCACATGTTTGTGTGGATGAAGCTCAACAAGGTACTTTATTACTCATTGCAAAAACAGTGTAAACATTAAGTAGAATCCATAGTGAAAGTAAAATGTTGTAAAATTTTGCACATATGTAGTATATACATGTGTATGTGTGTTCACAAATAATTTCAATTTTTTTGCTTCTTAGAAAGTTATCTTTTGGAAGCGGGCACCATGGTGCCCGTGCACCATTTACAGTTTTCGACCCCTCCCTGTTCTCTCTCTCTCGGTCGGCATGGCTGGATGTGACTTCTTGGGCTGCCACATGGGCAATAGTTACCTATTTAGCTGCAGCCCTACATGAACATGGTTGTTTTTAGCTTTACAAAACAAGATATGCGGTGTCCATGATTTAGGATGTTGTGCATTAATTCTTTGCTCACCTTATACTAGAGGATCAACATTGTATTGCATGGCATTGTTTTTCTTTGTGAATAAGTCATCTGGGGTAGAGGATCCCCACTTGTATATATTACTCAAGGGTGAACCATAGGTTCGAGTTACAAGAATTACAAGGTAGCGCCGGTATGTGAGGAGAGGTAGTGACGCCAAGACATATTGTTTGCCTTTTGACTAGATTCTTTAAATCTATGAGTCTAGAGTAAGAAATCCGCAAAGTAAGGTGAGCGGCGTGAGTGTCGTTGCGGAAGACTTTGGCGTTTCTTGAGTCTCAAATTTCCCACAAGATGGCCAGGAGGACCCACCACATGTTTGTGTTGATGTGAAGCTGAACAAGGTGCACCCTCCGTAAAAAAATATAATAGCGTTTAGATCACTAGTATTTCTTTACAGAGGGCACTTAATTACTGATTGCAAAAACGGTGTAGACATTACGTACGTAGAATCCATAGTGAACAAACCCTATTGTGATAGTAATAATAATTAGATAGGGTACCAATACATCAAGCACAAGTTTCCTGATCTACTCCAATTGACAAGCCTTAATGCACACACCATAATCAAGCACGACCCAAACAATCCTAGCTAGTTTTAATCAAATCCGTCTGCATACTCGCTCACCACACCATAGGCGTGCATGCATGCCCGCCAGAATTTAAACGAGAAAACTCCTCACAGTAGCAACTAGCAAGGTACGTAGCACAATGAAGTTTCAGACGTTGTCGGAGGTGGTGGAGGAAGGCGGCAGGAGAGGCTGGGTGATGGAGGAGGCCAGCTTGGCGCTCCGGACCTCGCGCTCGCCGCTGCCGGAGGAAGCTGCCGACGCGGCGGCCGCCTCCTTGCTTATGCGCGACCTCTCCTCGCTCTTGCCCCAGAGCACGAGGTAGAGGCCGGTGATGATGAGCGCGGCGCCGATGATCCCGCCGAGGTAGAACTTCTCGCCGAGGGTGAGGGAGGCCATGATGGCGACGACGAGCGTCTGCACGGGCTGGTACACGGCCACGAACACCGGGCCCCCGCGGTCGATGCACCAGATCTGCACTGCGAACGCCACGCCGGACGCGATGAAACCCTGCATGTATATATTACCGTTTTCATTAGACATGTCAGCAGCCAGCTTACGTCTGCATAATGATTTCCATATCTCTTGAGAGTCAAAAGCAAGCAGCTTAAGATCTGAGACATGGATCATCATGCCTTCCACTCACTGTGACTTGATATATATTTACACTGAATAAAATAATACTACTATAATTTGCTAAAGGAGTACTGCTACAGATCCTTGATCCTGACAGAGAGGTGTACAGGTTGTTGTTGCATTGCACCACTTTTAATCAATTTGTTTACCTCTACTCCTTTAGCAAACTATCGTATCATTTGCACCACAGACGGAGAGTAGTAATTAGTATGTGATCGGGATTCCAAAGTACTGGTAGTGTAAAAAACGCTCTTATATTATGAGACCGAGGGAGTAACTAACTCTTAACTGCGAAATTATATAGGGTGCTAATAGATAGAAATGCTTACGGCGTAGAGGATGGTGAAGACTTCGGAGCCGGAGTGGAAGACCCATGCGCCGGCGTCCCTCTCGAAGAAGGCGGCGATGATGAGGAACTGGATGACGCCGAAGAAGCAGGTGTAGGAGGTGACTGACAGCCTCGCGGGGTACTTCTTCAGCACGGGCGCCTGCAGCACCAGCCAGCCGGACCACGACAGGCAGTGGCCGATGAGGTAGACGCAGCCCAGCGTCCAGTTCTTGCCCTCCCCGGCCACGGCCGCCAGAAACGGCACCTCCTGCTGCAACGACGGCTTGTCGTCGGCAGGGGCGAAGATGGTGGGGCCCTGGTAGAGCGTGATGACGGACGCGCCCGCGACGCACGCGAGCGTGCCCAGCACCTTGGCCACGCCGTCGCGGCGGTCGAGGCGCACCTTCTCGATGCGGAGCGCGGCGGCCATGCCGAAGGTGATGGCGGGCACGGAGTTCTGGATGGCGGAGGCGAAGGTGGGGGACGTGTTGTCGAGGCCGAGCAGGTAGAAGCCCTGGTTGGCGGTGATGCCGCAGAGGGCCAGGAAGAAGAACTGGACGGTGAAGCCGAGGGTGAGCTTCGGCCGGTCCTTCTTCTCGAGGAAGTAGGCGAAGGGGACGAGGAGGAAGAGCGCGATGATGTTGCGGTAGACGGGGAAGACGAGCTTGCTGATGCCCATGTTGAGCGCGAGGCGCGACACGACGTGGAAGCCGGCGTAGCCGAACTGCAGCGCCAGCATCGCCACGTGGAGCTGCGCCTTCTCCGGCATGCCGCACACCCGACGGGCGTCCACCGCGTCCGCCATTGTTGCTGCCCTTTCCTCGCTTGAGATCGAGCTCGAAGCTGCTGGAGCGAGGTGGCGCTGAGAGACGGGAGAGAGAGGACGGCCTAGGCCAGGGATGAGGTGAGTGAGGAGTGCAGCCAGGGGTGTCTAGCTATATAGACGCGCGACACTCCACTTGGACAGTAGGTGAGCATGCTACAGAGTGACACTCAGCTAGAGGCAGACAGTGAAGTGAGCGCTGGTTGGTCGGAGAAGACCTTCATGCATGGGCATAGGCCGACCGGCCCCTTCATCCCACTCTCCTATCGTGCATGCCTCAAGATTCCTGAGATCACAGTCGGAAGTATAGTATTTCTCCAGAGCTGTCAATGTCGTAGGTACGATCCACTTGGGCACCTCCCATGGAAATACTCACACACCTTTAGCAAGCTGTAGTTTTGTGCGTGCTCCAAAGTTGAACCACTTGATTTCTTCACTGGCCAACCAGTACGAAACATCAACCGCTGCTGGCTTTTTCCCCCCGGGAAAACCGGTGCTGGCTTTTGTTCAGCTGAACTTTCCAAGCCATGTTTCTCCCTAGCGGAAAATAGCGCACTACCGGTAGGTACCGGCACATCTTTAGCCGTTCCTCTCTACATCAAGATTAGTGATACTTTTTCTTTATAAGATGTCAATCTCTTCCTTACGTGAATACACATCGATACAAACATAGAGGGGTGAATAACAACAGTTTTTTGTGCCAGATGAGGAAGGAGAGAAGCGTTGCATGCGCAGAGATTCCCTCTCCAACTAAAGACTTACATTTTATTTTGTTTTTATATCATTTTGAATGGCTCATAAGTTTGGTACCAAAATTTTGTTGTTGAAACTTTTTAGTGTTTACATTTCTGAATTCTTGGCGAATAGACCGTTAAAACAAGGCTGACCCTGAATATATTTTGAACGAGTTTAAAGTACTTGGCGAATATATTTTCACATATAATATTTCATTCATTTCAAAATAAATTTCATAATAACATATTTAAAACAGATTTCGCTTATTACATATAACATATTTCACAAATTTCATAATAACGTATTTAAAATAGATTTCACTCATTCCATATACATATTTCACTCATTTCAAAAGGATATCATAATAACATATTCCACTCATTTCAGAAAAGATTTCGTAAATAACATATTTCACTCATTTCATACTAACATATTTCACTCATTTCAAAAAGGATATCATAATAACATATTCCACTCATTTCAGAAAACATTTTGGAAATAACAAATTTCACTCATTTCATACTAACATATTTCACTCATTTCAAAAAAGATTTCATAAATACATTTTTCATTATTTGCTCCACATTCCTTTGAGCCGAGCACAAATGTGAGGGTCTCCGCGGCATCGGTTCTTTCAAGCTTGTTGGCATCGTCGTCACTGGAGAGATTGGCCGCTAGCTCGTGGAGCGCGGGAGAAGGGTCTGTGCCGGAGGAGACGCCCTGTGGACGAGTGCTTCCAGGGAAGTGCCGCGAAAAATGTCGCGGATCTAGCAACAACCAAGCAAGAGGCGGCGAAGGTGGGCCAACAGGAGATGACGTTGAAGAGGGTGAGCTTCGGGGTGAGGTCCTTTGACCCACTAATCACCATTTTTATTAATTATAAGTATATTGGAGTTGCCCAGCTAGTTATGAAAAAATTGGATGAAAACCACTGCAACCCATGAATCAGGCACACAACATCTTCCAGGTTGCACATTGGCGTTATCATCATCACTTCTCACCGAGCAAGCGACTCCAGCTCATGTCGGACGGTCGCCGATAAAGTCCACATGGCAAAGGTCACAATCAGCCACACGAAAAACCATGACATGCAACCGGCCACACACGTTGACGACATGCAAGGCTGGTGCCAAAAAATATCACAGGACGGACCACCCGTTGCCTAGATCGTCACCACCTGAACATTGCCGCCACATCTCCAGCTTCACAACAAGAAACAACCGAGGCGATCTTAGCCCATGCTTATGTGGTAGTTTGTTTTCCCCGTGTCCTATGTGGTATTATGTTCTTGTTGTTGGGACTTCTTGCATCTTCGTTGGGATCATCTTTGAGTCATTAGTTGTCACTTGTACAAACCTATACATTTCATTCTTATCCCATGCTTTATGGAGATTGTCATTTGTGTGGCATTAAACATCTGGAAAGAACAAATGATCTCCTTTTCAATGCTGAGATCCATCTTCCCTATGCTTTAACGTCTGGTTACAAATTGATATTCAACTTCATAGATTTTTGTGAAGCCATGCCTAGTTTGATTCCCGGTTGATTCGTCGGTGCAACTTTTTCTCTAAATTCTGTGATATTTCCTTTTCATGACCGCTTCATGTAAATATTGTGAACAGTGGCGGAGCTCTATGAGGGCCAACCTGGGCCACCGCCCCCCCTTCCCCCAGCCTACAAGATTTTCTTTGAGCATCCCTTGTCATATAGGCCATATAATCAATGGAAATCGGCCCAAAACATGTTCTAGCCGCCCCCCAGCCCATCGCCCCTCTAGGAATTTTGCTCAAGCTCTACCACTGATTGTGAAGACTCTTTTCTTACTCTATAAAGGTGAAGCCTCTTTTCTTAGTCTATGAAATAGGGGACCCACATAGTATTATGAAAAAGAAGATAATTATTAGACATACACATTAATGTAGAACCCTCTACTAAGATTTTTTTCAAAAACTAAAATGGACACAACAACATATAAAGATGTGGTACATTTAAGTGGTAAAAATTAGCATTTAATGTCATCAATTTTGTATTTTAATTCTTCATAGATTTAGATGGAATTTAGTGTAGCAAAATTTCCCAAACTATTTTTTAAATAGCATAACTTTCACGAGTTCTACTTTTGGAATGGTGTATTTGTAAACATAGATTATTTAATTGCATAATACTGAATTTTGCATCATGATACTAACACAATTATATGGTTAATATTATTGGACGCAACAAAAATAAATATTAGTTGGCATTGTAGGTGAAGACTATAAATTTTAGAAATACATAAATTTAGTGATAAATTGAATGTATTTCGAAATAAAAATATTTAGCATAAACATGTGATGCTCATTTGTTATTAGTGGCCCACTACATAATAATACTCACTCGGGGTGTATGTTCGATATAAACCAAAAGTTTTGTGGTTGGCTGCGGCTACGGATTGCATGAGCTCAGGCGGGCTCTCTTTTAAACTGGTGGGGCTCGCCGCTAGAAGTAGGAAATGGAGGCGTTGTGAACAATGAGATCTGATTTGGAATGTTATATGTGGTGGAGAAGGAATTAGTTGTGTAACTTTTTTGGAGGAAAAGTAGGAGTAACTCTATCTTTCATCGCATTTGAAAATGGGGGGAGGTCGGGGAAGGTGTTTTGTGGTGCACGAAATATGAGAAGTTGTCTATCCAACAAATTAGGGTCTGCCCTAATTGGAAGTTGAGACCTTTCTTATGTACGAAGGGGTGTTGGGTTGATTAGGTGGAAAGTTTCATTGGTATAGGATTATTGGGCATTTTTAAAATGAGATAAAGGTAAAAAACATTTTTATTTACGAAAAACATGTATATATTTATAATCTATATTGCCTCCATATTCAACCGTTCGGGTATCAAATGAACTTGAAAGCAAGCAAAATTTGACATGTGGCCTCAATATAGTATAACAAGACCACACACACAAATTTCACTTATTTTTAGAACATTTAATTCCCATTTACGAAATAATTCTTAGACATTATAACACCATATGCGGGTGAGTCTTACAGAAACGAACGATAGGACCAAAGAGTATTTATTCATCTTTTTTTGGAAAATGGTGAAATAGGCTAGAGGTTTGAACAAACATCCGGATAACCCGGTACAAAGGCAACATGATGCCGATGCAATGCTGATGATGCCATAATGATGAATAAAAAATAAAATAAAATTCAATTTTCTAATGCTTATGATGCCTACCTGCCCTACGTCGGCTCCTGCAACGCCCAACCACGGCCGCTAGGATAGGGGCGCTAGGAGCACGCCCGTCCGCCCGACGACGAGGGCGCCAGAGTTGCCGAGATCCGTCCCCGAAGATGAGCGGAAGAGGTGTCGCGAGCCGCGCCAGAACGAGCACGCATGCAACATCAACCGCGCAGCACGCCGCAGCAGACGCGCCCGCGCCCGCCGGCGAGACATCGCATGCCGCCCACGGCCGCAGGCGTGAGGCCACCCCGTGAAGCCCACCGCGCCGCCACCAGACTCCCGCTACCCCACTGTTAGAGCCCTTCGCCGCACTCCTCACTAGCGTGATGCAACGTCGGAAGCCGTTGACCTATGCCAACCACCCTCGAGCGCGGAGTGAAGGAGCCCCGCCGCTACCGGCACCGGCGGGCTTTGCGCATCATCGTGGCCTGGCGGCGGCGAGGGAGGGAAGGGAGTACTTGAGCCAGACAACCACCAAAGATTGGAGTAGGGTCTTACCTCCTCTCGGGTGGCCCGAACCTGAGTAAATTGCCTGTCTCATGCCTTACCATCTCAACCCGCCGCTTTCAGGCCGTCTGAACAAATACGTCGTCGTTCAACGGCACCGCGGGTCTCAAGAACATCGGCACACACTGAAACACAGAGACTCGGATCGTACTGGATGTCCCTTGGGTGTCTTTTTTCTAGAAGAAAATAACAACTCTAGACTACTGCTTGCCCGTTTAAAAGAAGCTCCTAACTACAGTTTGCCCAGATCTATTTTAACGAGTGTTCACTACTTCGATCATAGAAGTGAAAATTGTATGGTTAGCATGCAAGGCATGCTTTTTTACTTTCTATGGAGGGAGAAGAAACAGGCTGAGGTAGCGCTGGTGGCAATGAAATTCACGTTAGTGTTTGTGTGACTAATACGACACTTGCAAAGTGACACTCGCTAGTGTTTGTGTGAGCACTGAACTGTGAAGTGCTATGTTATGTGTGTGTCATGTGTCCTGTGTAGTTACATGTGCTTGCTGCTAGCTATCGGTTGTCAGTAGTCGCTTTAGCAACTGGTGAAGATCGTACTGCCGAAGAGACGGCAGTGGACTGGCTTGTTTAATGGCATTTGGTTTGGCGCCACTCCACTAATTGCAGATCGATTGACAGAAAGAGAAGGAGAAAATGATGAATCGAAATGAGAGCGAGACTAGAATATATTGGTAATGCTTTTTTTCTTTTTTGACAAAGAGAGCTTCCACTCTGATTTCTATTGGAACAAACCATAATGTCTTGCATCTAACAAGGACCAACAAGGAGCAGAATATATTTGTAATGCTAAATGATTAGACTAATTAAAGCTATCATTTGTGTGCGTGCGTTTGTTGTATGTCTTCTCCGGGGCATACACCCACCAATACTGCAATACCTTTTTCATATGTCCAGAGAATGTATCCGAATGCTCTCAGACTGTATCTTTCTGGTTTGAGGATACATTACTACATATGTTTATACACACATACATACATACATATATATCTGCATTATGTTGAGAAGTACTCCCTCCGTCCCTTAATATAAGAGCGTCTAGTGTCAAAAACGCTCTTATATTAAGGGACGGAGGAAGTAATATATAAATTTATACGATGTGCTGGTCCCTCCGTTACCTAAGACCAGTTGAGCAAAGCAGGTGAAAAGAGCTAGGGGGTGACACACCATAGTAATTAAGAATGCAAAAGGCAAGGTAAACAGCTGGAAAAAGAGGAGGCCGGAGAAATGCATGCTTGAACCTGATCGCCGCCCTTTTTCAGGGCAGCATAGATCGAATCATGAATGCATGTTGATCCCACGCACACACACATACAATACACTAGCTAGCAAGGTAGTGCAACGGTGTGCAGGATACACAGAGGGGGCGGAGACACTTTAGTATATTCGATTGGATCGGTTCCAGTGCATAGTGGGATCGACACATATGCCCTTTAGTTAGTTCCCAGCTTTCCAGGGGCGTGCTGCTGGCCTCTGCAGCGACACACACACCATCATCATCATTTGCACCAGGAAATGATTCCACTTCTTCCTACAATTTTTTATTTCTATCTTAATTACCCTGCATGTACTACTACTACGACGATTACAGCTTGCTAATCTACCAACTGTTGACAACAATGTCTCACCGTATCGATCGATCTCTAGCGGAGATGCTTAACTTTTGCTGGAGTGTTTGTGATGATCGATAGCATCAGCTAGCTGTTATTTGGAGCATGCGACGCACTCGCCTACTAGCTCGATAGATCTCCCCGCTGTTACCTTAAAAATGTACTAGTATTGTATGGTCCCCCAGGTGTCGGTGTTTACTTAACTCCGACCCCCCACATGCACGTACGCGTGCATGTGATAATGAACCAGCACTAGGGTTAATCTGAATCATCAGCTAGCTGTGATGTCGACGCTTTCGGGTGCAGTGACACGAGAATATACACTCTTTTGGATGGTCCAAATACGTATGATGGAATGCAAGAAGAGATCGAGGGGGATTAAGCAGGCAGCAAAATCTCATCCTGGGAGCAGAGCCGGTGGAGAGGCCGACAAAGGGACGGACGGATGTGCCGGCACTAGCAACCATAGGCACACCGGGGCAAGCGCGCCATCGATGGATGCCACTCTACACCGGTCGCGTCACATCCTCCTTTGGTCACTTTTACCCTTTTCCTGGCCGGCCGGTATTTGCGTAAGTTGGGTTTTTTTTTTTTAAGAAGGATAACCCCCGGCTTCTGCATCAGATTGACGAGTTCAGTATATGGGATGAACAGTCATCCAAATACTCCCGCACTATTTCGTTTGCATGGATGTGTGGATCACTCGGGTGCAGAGGCCAATGGTCTTTCCCTCTTTTCAGGGAAAGATGGGCCTTGATTACGTGGAGCCATATATGCTCAAACACAACTTTGTAACCACTTAATAAAATCACTTTGGTGTGTTCACTTTCGTTTAAAAACCTTTTTGGTTTTGCAAACGCACTGCTGCCGCCGCTCCTGATTACGCTTAAGCTTTGCTTATGCAATGATGTAAAGATACATGATGTCTGCCATTATATCACTTGCGGCTTTATTTTATATACATGTCTTTGATGTTTTCTTTGAGCCCTTGTTAATCAAACACCGCAGGCCCCATTTTTCATGCCACTATTTTAATTGGATTTTTTTCACACACCCAACATTTACATCGATTAATGCACACATTCATATTTATTGATTATTTAACGATATCACAGAAGCCTACCATCGATGCCGAATGAATTATTTTAAAAACATCGTGGCTATTCAAAATGGATCTGCCGCATGACAAGATCTTCACAATCCTACCACAAACACTATGACATGTGATCAAATTAACTCAAAAATATGCTACCCCCAGACAAAACCTTGAAGAAAGGATCATCATACGAGCGCCGATATTAACTAGTTCAACCAAAGGCCGAACATAGAATTTTCGACCATGAAGCCAAGCTTCGAGCCGACACCTTCAACAAGGGCACGATGCTCGCATGCCGAAAGTGCCTTAGCTAGCCATAAAGAGAAGATCTTGGGTTCTGACGCGGAGAACGGCCATACTTGTTGTCAAATTTGTCATTGCCAACAACCTCTCTAAAGACTACGCCGTATCGCTAGCCAAATCTTGGCACGGGGACAACCCAAAGCCGCCCCGCATCGCTCGAGAGACAACGGTGGATGCAGGTTGAGGACCATGCCGTCTTGCTTCTGGTTACTATCGCACCTACTTCTATCCTTGATGATGGGAGCTAAAAGGGACTCTTGGACGTAGGCCGGTCTTCAGATCCGGATGCCATTACAACCACCATGCAGATTGTCGTCGTTGCAGCCACCTAACGGGTCTGCCCACCATGTCCCCGGGGTCACCACCCCAGCGTCATCTACCATCGACCCCATCGATGGGGGGTGATCATTCTATACAAGGCTGCGCCGCCAGATCCAGCCCACACGAGGGCCTCACTGCCAAGACCTGCATAAGCCAACCGTTCTCGCAGGCATGTTGATGCCATCCGTAGGACACTACACTGGATAAAAAGTAGGTTTTGCACCTGCGCACACTGGACCTAACCATGCCCGGGATAGAAGTATGGGATGTCGACGTGTGTGTCCTCGCATGTCTGGAGCACCCACTAGTGTGTAGTCGTCCTACGCAAACAGTTTAAGCCCCCTTTCGCTGACACAGTTTCAACCCATCGCCTTGCTAAGATGGGCGATAGGGGGGTCCGAGCGAAACCGGTGGGGCGAGCCCACCTTAGGCCGGCCCAAGTGATGAAACCCTAGCTCGATCAAGTGTATAAGTTGAGCTTGGGTGGGTACATAGAGATCCAATACATTCTAGATGATCCTAGGGCTAGGATTCTCACCTACCACTAGCCTCTTCCTCTCCGCTACCAAGACTGAGAGCTTGGAACCCAAGAAACCAATCTCCCTGATGATCCTCTCGATCGCCAGTAAGTACTCGAGAAATACAATCACCAAAGGTAGGAATAGGGTCTTACCTCCTCCCGTATGGCCCGAACCCGAGTAAATCACCCGCCTCGTACCTTGCCATCTAGACCCGTCGCTTGCACCCCCTTTGAAAAAATATGCTTTCGCTCGACGGCACTGCGGGTCTCAGTAACACTGACACAGTGAAACACGGAGATTCAGATCATACTGGATCCGGGTCATTACAATTATCAAATATAAGGTGCCCTTTGGGTATCTTTATTCCAGAAGAAAATAGCAAGTCCAAACTAGTTTTTTCCCGTTAGAAAAACAACTATTTGAATGATTGTTGACTACTTCGATCATAGATGTGAAAATTGTATGGTTGGCATGCAAGGCATGCTTTTACTTTATTTGGTGGAAGAAGAAACGGGCGAACGATCTACCAATCATAAGTACTACCTCTCTAGGGTTCCATTGCCTCCTACCGCCGCCGGACTGCCTCGTCTCCAGTGGCCATAGGGCCATGAAAGTGTGGTGGATCCCGGCCCTTGTCGGCGGGAGGGCTTTGTTTTTAGATGTTTCTTCAAGTTTTGTCAGGATTTGTGTCCTGCTCAGGAAGATGAGATGGCGGCGGCTTCCTGGAGTGAAATAAGGTTCTCCCCGTCTAGCCCCATTCTAGTGGTGTGTTTAGCATCGTCGCTGGGCGTGTGAAGGTGTGTCTCCGGCGGATCTTTCGTTGGTGTATTTGCTCAGAACGGGTCGTAGTTCGTCTACGTTCGTGTGTCTTCAGGCGATCTACGCTACTAGTCTTCAACGGCGCCGGTTGCTGTTCTGGTGCCCTGGTCCTATGGGGCCTTGGCACGACAACTTCTCGACTGTCTACTACAACAATTTTTGCTTGGCTCCAGCGAGGGAGGGGCTATCGGCAGCGCGTCTTCGGTCCGCTTCAGTGCGTGTAGTCGTCGATAGGTGGTCTACAGATCTTGATGTAATATTTATCATTTTTGGTTTTCGCTGTACTAACAAGATTGACCATGAATAGCCCGTCCAAAAAAAAGATTGAAGATGAATAGATTGGAGATTTTCCCCAAAAAAAAGAAAAAAGAAAGAAAAGGGGCTGAGGTAGCACTGGTGCTAATGATGTTCACGTTCAAACCAGGATCTATAACTAGTTGCGAGATTAATACGACGCATGCAAAGTGACACTCGCTAGTGTTTGTCGGTACTCGCTTTAGCAACTGCTGAAGTTCGAGTTGGTGAAGAGACAGCAGTGGACTGGCTTGTTTAATGGCATTTGGTTTGGCGCGACTCCACTAACTGCAGATCGATTGACACAAAGCGAAGGAGAAAGTGATGGATCGAAATGAATATATTTATAATGCTAAATGATTAGACCAATTGAAGGATGATGTTATCATTTGTGTGCGTGCGTTTGTTGTATGTCTTCTCCCGGGCACACACCCACCAATACTGCCATACTTCTGAAACTGAAACTGACTCTTTCTGGTCTGAGGACATGTAAATTTCTGATATGTGTCGATATATCTGCATTATATTGAGAAGCAATATATATAAATTTATATGCATTAGCTGGTCCCTCCGTTACCTAAGACCGGTTCAGCAAAGCAGGTGAAAAGAGCTAGGGGTGACAGGAATAGTAATTAAGAATGCAAAAGGCAACGTGAAAAGTTGGAAAAGGAGCAAACCGGAGAAATGCATGCTCGAACCTGATCAGGGCCCTTTTCAGGGCAGCATAGATCGAATCATGCATGTCGTTCAATTGTTTCGATCTATATGTCGATCCCACGCACACACACACACACACACAGTAGCTAGCTTGGTAGTGCAACGGTGCAAGATACATGACACTTTAGTATATTCTGTCATAGATACGGCAGGCAATAGAGAACGAAGAAGATTGAATCAACATAGAGGACATTAAGATTATTAACATGGAACCCTTTCAACGCGAAGGGAAAAAAACCACAGGCACTAGCCAGCAAAACCTCACAATATTGAAAGGTTACAAACCCTGGGGATTTACAACGATAATCTCCCGGCGAGGGGCCTCCGCTCCACTCCATTGGAAGATAGCCTTTATAGGTATTTAGATCACAAACTTAACAAATATTCGGTATTCGATCGGTTCCGGTGCATACTTAGATTGACATATAAGCCCTTTAGTTCGCAGCTTTCCAGGGACATGCTGCTTGCCTCTGCAGCGACACACACCATCATCATTTTAGCCAGAAAATGATTCCACTTATTCCTACCAAAAATTATACTTCTATCGTGATCACTACATCTAGCTAATCTACCAACTTTTGACAACAATGTCTCAACTTATCGATCTCTAGCGTACGCGCTTAACTTGCTGGAGTGTCTGCGATGATCAGCTGTTATTTGGAGCATGCGTCGCACTCACTTGTTGAACATAATTAAGCTCGCTCGCTCGCTAGATCTCCCCGCTGTGACCTGAAAAATGTAGTGAATGGTCCCCCAGGTATCGGGGTTTACTTAACTCGGACCCCCACATGGATCAACGCACGCGTGCATGTGATAATTAACCAAGAGTAGGGCTAATCTGAATCAGCAGCTAGCTGTAATGTCGACGCTTTCTGGTGACACGAGAATACTCTTTCCGTTGGATGGTCCAGAAAATACTACTGTACTTACGATGAAATGGAATGCAAGAAGAGATTAAGCAGGCAGCAAAATCTCATCCCGAGAGCAGAGCCGGCCGAGAGGCCGACAAAGGGACGGACGGATGTGCCAGCACTAGCAACCGCATAGCCTGCCTCGGCAACCATCGATGGATGCCACCCTCCACTGGTTGCGTCACATCCTCCTTTGGTCACTTTGAACCTTTTCATGGCAGGCCGGTATTTGTGTGCATTGGGATTCCGGGAGTGTATTATTTTTCGACAAAGATGAATTCCGTGCGTTGGGATTCTTAGTGCTTAAAATTGAGCACTAAGAGAGGATACAAACGCAATGAGCGCACACTCGACACACAATGACTTGAACACTCTGCCTAAGAGCATCTCTAGCAGATTTCGCAAACCGGGCCATTCGGTATAATAACCGCCGGTTTGCGGGATGTATCCCGTAAACCCGTCCCGAGCAGATCCTTCAAATCCGTCCGTCCCGATCTTTTGTATGGAATCACCAATCCACGAGCCCATTTCCTCTATATCTAGGGATTTCGTCCGGTTTTGGATGATCTCTTTTCCTTTGGCGGGAGGGAAATTTCAGCCCCAACCGTCTTCCTCGCAGTCGGCGCCATGGCTTCCCAAGCTCGATTCTAGCCAAATCTCACCGCCACCGCCGCATGCGAGCTGCCACACACCGCCGCCGCCACCGCAAGCTAGCTGGTACTGCCTGCTCGCCGCGTCCGTCCACGTGGTCCTCGTCTTGTTCCACGGCGGCTTCATCACCGGCAAGACGCGAGCTCCTCCTCTATCCCTGATGAGATCCTCATTGTGGAAGCAATTGAGACGGATCCAATTGTTTTTTAATGGACGTTTTTAGGGAGGGTTGTGCAATTTCACCGGGACAATAAATATTTTACGGGCCCTGTTCTGCCGGAACAAAAGTCATACTGTAAAAAAATGAAAAAAAATGTTTTACGGTATCTTTTAAACTGATTTTTACAAGACGGGTATACGAGATCTGCTAGAGATGCTCTAATGTTCCAACCTTTTTGGTTTAACCCTCACCTGGTAGCTTCCAGGAGTGCATGACCACATGATTTCACTCCTCATGTCCGAATCACTGTCCGTATACGTGGATCAGCTGGCCTCCAGTCGTTCAGTATGTGATGGACAGCCACCCAAATACCCCCGCACTATTTCGTTTGCATGGATGTGTGGATCACTCAGGATACAGAGAGGCCGAGGGTCTCTCCTTCTTTTCAGGAAAAAAACATGGAGTATTTCCATCAGACCAACCTTGATATGTGTGGAGCCATATATGCTCAAATACAACTTTATACTCACTGAATAAGATCACTTTGGCGTGTTCACTTTCTTCTAAAAGCATTTTTTAGAGATGCAAACACTTTGCTGCCGCTCCTGATTACGCTTAGGCTTTGCTTATGCAATTATGTAAAGATGCATCATGTCTGCCATTATATCACTTACGGCTTCACTTTATATGCTTGCTTGGCGTTTCCTACTTTTCTTTGAGCCCCTGTTAAACAAACACCGAATGCCCCATTTTTCATGCTACTATTTAATCGCATTATTTCGCATCCTGGCCTTTGCATCGATTAATGCACAAATTCATATATTATTGATTATTTAACGATGTCTACGTAAGCCTAGCTAGCATCGATGTCGAATGACTCAGTTTAGAAAAAACAAGGTCATCCAAAATGGATTAGTCTTGTGACAAGATCTTCATAATCCTACCACAAACACTATGACATGCGACCAAATTAAGTCAGAAATACGCTACTCCCAGACAAAACCTACAAGAAAGGATCGTCGTACATGCGCCGATGTTAACGAGTCCAACCAAAGGCCACACATAGAATTTTCAACCACAAAGCCAAGCTTCGAGCCAACACCTTCAACAAGGGACGCTCACATACTGACCTTGCCTTAGCTAGCCATAAAGAGAAGATCTTGGGTTCTCACTCAAAGTACGGCCATATTTGTCGTCATATCCGTCATTGCCAGCAGCCTCTAAAGATGACGCCGTCTCGCTAGCCAAATCCTAGCGCCAAGACAACCCAAAGCCATCCCGCACCGCTCGAGAGGATGGTGGATGCAGGTTGAGGACCACATTATCTTAGTTCTGGTTACCGTCGCACCTCCTTCAATCCCTGATGATGGGAGAGAAAGGGTCTCTTGGACGTAGGATGGTCTTCAGATCCAGTCACCGTTACAACCACCATGTAGATTGTCGTCATTGTGGCCACCTCACGGATCTTCCCACCACGTCCCCGGGGCCATCACCCTAGCATCGTCTACCATCACCCCAATCGATGTGATTTGTCCTTCTAATACAGTCGTGCCGCCAAATCCAGCCCACACCAGGGCCTTACTGCCAAGACCTGCATAAGCCCCTCATTCTTGTAGGCATGTCGGTGTCAGTCGTAGGACACTACTCTAGATAAGAGTAGGATTTGCGCCTCCACATGCTTGACCTGGTCATGCCTCAGATAGAAGTGTGGGATGTTGACACACGCGACCTCACATGTCTAGAGCACAGTGAAACCCTTGGGGATGAAGACCTCAAGTGTCCTCTAAGTTGGACGGTAGCTCCACGCATGTCCCGCCCACAGGTTCCCAAATCGGCGTCATCTCCGGATCGGCTAGCGCCATGGTTGCATCGGCATCCAGTGAGTCGGCGGAGGCAGTACGGGAGATAGAACATGTCCTCCCTTGCCTTGGTGATGAAGATGCCATCGTGGTTCCTCCCATCTGTCGTTCTTACATGCGGGGTCCTACCCCAACCTTAATTGACGTGGACGCCATCGCTCCTACCATTGAACCCCCTACCTCTGTCGCTCTCACCGAACTAGCGACATGAGGTAGCCACATCAGCATCACGGAGGTGCTGCTAGCAGGTCGGGAGAAGAGGCGCGAAAGCACCACCATGGTCTCCATGAGACGATGTAGGGGACGACCCGTCAATTGGGGATCAAGTTATTTTTTCTCCATCCCCTATTTGGCGCACCACTCTATACGTTTTTTAATACATATGCATGATATTCTCGCGGATATGTATTTAGTGTCGGATCTTGTATTGAGTCGAAGAGGATGATCTTCTGGTTGTGGTCAACAACTCCAACTATTTACTTTCTCTATCCCATATATTAGGCGTTTTTTAGTAAAAACAAACAAAATAGACTCCAAGCCTCCTCTTACCCACCTCCCTATTCTAAGAACCTCCGGTCAATCCCATTTCCCCTACACATCTAGGAAGAGAATAGGGAATAACGTTCCACCACTAACCCCCAACTACCGTGAAAACTCCCACCTGCCGCCGACTTACACCTCGTCGTTTGAATGATCAAAGATGTCACTATAAAATCCCTATTTGTTGTGATGAAAATCCTTGTGACTAAGCTTTAACGATCCCTAAAACCATTTTCAGTGACGGTGACCGTCTGTATCTATAGCTGATGGACTCCCAAGGAAGCCCCCCCCCCCCCCTCGGCAGTTTTGGTGACTGTTTGCTCTGATTTTAGATGATGCGGGTTCAGTATCACAAGATATGTACGTATTTGGTGACGATTTTCAGTGGCACGGAGTATCTTGGACAGGTTAATAAAGGAAACATAAATAGAAAATTAGTGATCATATTTGTAGCTGAATTATTCTGTGGCATGTCCATTGTTATAATAGACAAAAATTGCGTGGAATTGGGATCGTTCAGTTCCCTTGTAAAGAAAGGAATCGGGAACGTCCCCATAGCGACCTAGGCAAAGACCAACGACCATGCCCCCGAGGAGGCGAGGCAATGCGCGAGGGCGGCACGGCGAAGCATAGTCAATTTCAAGTGTGATCTAGTTATTAGAAGACATCGTAGCAAAAAAATATTCAATTAGCTGTTGCACATTGTTATGCACAATAATGTTTTGCAGGCAATGGATCAAGATTGAATGGTTAAATCAATCAAAGTTTACCCAGCCATAGATAAATGGTGTTATTAAGAAGTTTATGAAATTCGCACGTGAACACAACACCAAAGGTGATTATATTCAATCTTGTGCCCATGCATCCAGTGCCAGAATTTGATGCGGCATAATTCATAGATAGTTGAGACTCGCCTAAACAATGGTATGTCCAGTACCTATACAAGGTGGTTCTATCATGATGAATCAGTTACTGGTGATGAAAGTCAAAACAAGACTAACAATAAGGGTCTGTTTGGAAAACTGTAATATCAAAACTTTACCAGGAAATACTATACCATTCTTTCCCAATCGGTTACATATTTAGTTTCTCATTTGAGGCAAACAAAGGACCAGATATAGTACAAGAAGGCAAACACTCGTTGTTATATTTGTCATATAAATTATATAGACAAAACTGATAATAGTACTAACCCCTTATTTAGCTTTCGTCTCAGTCTTATGTAAAGAGATACGCATCTCGGATCCCATGCAGCTTGGCAACCACCTCCAGCATGCTGATGCGTTCACTTGGGGACGACCTGGTGCAACATAGCCCAATACTAATCACAGCAAGGAGACTCTGCGCTCCATTTTTCTCGACAGCATCCATCTGAGTTTCACGGCAGAGGTTCAGCTCCTGCAGCAGTTCGGGGTCAAGAATCTGCAACACTTTATCAGGGAAGTTGATCTCTGCAAATTTTGCAATGCTCAATCCGTCCTTGAACATGGCATCCGTTGGCCTCCTTCGAATGAATACTTCAAGGAGGACGACTCCAAAGCTGTAAACATCCGCAGCAGTTGAAACCTGACCGCCCCCTGCACATTCTGTAAATCCAGCAAGAGTTTAGTTCCGATTCATTCACATGGGCGAACTGTCAAGGTTCATATGAAGAAAGAAAAACCAATGCAAGGATGGACGGTACCTGGAGCAACATATCCTATAGTTCCCTTTATTGCAACCGAAGACGTCGAAGTTAATTCAGAAGACGATGTTGTGGTATGAATCGGCAACCTTGCAAGCCCGAAGTCCCCAACATGAGCTACCATATCATCGTCTAGGAGAATGTTGCTAGGTTTCAGATCACAATGAACAATACCCTCTTTGTGAAGGTACGCCACTGCATCTGATACATCTGCCACGATGCTCAGCCTTTGAGCCAGTGAAATGCAGTTCGAATTTGAAGAGCTTTCGTCACCCCGAGCCGAGTGTAGAAACTGATGCAAGTCTCCTCGTGGCATGAACTCATACACTAGTGCTTTGAAGTCGATTCCTCTAGAATCAATGCTAGAGCATGCAGTAAGAACATGGACTAGATTGCGGTGATGCACGTTCCTCAAAGCATTGCATTCTGTGATGAAGCTCTTTTGTGCTCCCCTTGTCTCTAGAGCAAAGACTTTCACCGCGGTCACATTTTCATCTCGTAACAGTTTCGCTTTATATACAGAACTGTACCTTCCACTGCCGATTAAGCTGGACAAGGAGAAACCTTCAGTTGCTTTGGCAATATCATCATAAGAAACTTTGGGAAATTTTCTACCAAAAGAAGGTAGAGACATCGATCCTCTCCTTTGTTTTTTCCTCCAGAAAAGTAGCATGGAGACGAAACCGGCAAGTAGCACCATGCTAGCTAGTGGAATCATCACTTTGAGACATAGTGGCCAAGTGTGCTTGGACGGGCTTGAAGTTGTAACAAGGCATGCAGGTAGGTGCAGCTCTAGGACTCCACCGCAGAGCCCACTATTTCCGCCGATGCGTATGGCAGTTGTGTTCTTGAAGACACCTTCTTCTGGAACTTCACCATCAAGACGGTTGAATGACAGATCTAGTTGTTGAAGGTATTTCAGAGCACCAATGGACTTTGGTATGGATCCAGATAAGTGGTTGTGAGACACGGTAAGCACTTCCAAGTTGCTTATGTTTCCTAATGAAGTTGGAATTCTTCCACTGAGAGAATTCTGATCCAACTCAATGACTTCCAAACTTTCACAGCCATCGAGTGTCTCAGGGATGACACCAGATAAGTTATTTGATGAAATTAGGAGATACAACAGTTGCTTGGCATGTCCTATTTCTATAGGAAGTGGCCCATCTAGTTTATTGTTAGATAACCCAATTCGACTCATTGTAGGAATGCTGAAGATCTCTTTTGGTATGCTGCCATGAAGATTGTTGTTGGAAATGCTCAATTTTTCAAGGACCTTAAGGTTTCCCAAACTTGGGGGTATATTTCCATATAAATGGTTAGATTCTAGAAAGATTTCTGTCAGCTGAGATAAGTTTGTGAGGGATGATGGAATAACCCCTGTAAAGGAGTTGTTAGCTAGCTCTATTCCTTGTAAATTGTGTAGAGTTCCAAGCCATTCTGGAAAAACACCTGTCAACTGATTTTCTTCTAACCCTAAACTGAATAGGCCTCGAAGATTTTCTATGCCAGAAGGGAAACCTCCTGACAACTCATTGGGGAGAATGCCCTCAATGTTATTAAACGAGAAAATGAGCTTACTCAGTGTTGTGATATTGCCAAGAGAGGAAGGGATGGTTCCAGTTAGATCATTGTGGGAGAGGTGCAGCTCTTGCAGATGACAAGGTAAACTAGGAAATTGACCAGCTAGATTATTCTTACCCAGCCGAAGCACCATTAGGCTGGTACAGTTGGAAAGATTAGGTATCCTTCCTTGCAATCTGTTACTACTCAAGCAGATGGTGTGGAGGTTATGCATATGACCAAGGGATGGAGGGATTTCTCCCAAAAATGAATTATTTGGTAGGAATAGAGACTGTAGGAATGTAAGGTTTCCAAGAGAGGGAGATATTTGTCCTGCTAAACCTCGGTTTGTAAGATTGAGCGAAATAACATGAGGCGGGGTGGTCGTCGTCCCACACGAGACACCTTCCCACTGGCAGAAGTGGGTGCTATCGTTCCACGACATCAAGGCTTGATGTGGGTCAATATTGACCGTCTTCTTGAATTCAAGTAGCGACAGCCAATCTGTCTCGTTTCCATGCAAAGAACTACAGATCATGGTCTGCACACTGTAAGCCACCATTAGCACCATCACAAACTGTCCTGCTGTAGTGACCATCATGCATGGATGGCCAGTTATCTTTGCTCAACTGACCATGGTTAACTATATGCAGAGACAAAAAAACAAGGAAAATTTTAGGTAGTAACCAACTAGGCACTTAGCGAAATCCATTTGTGGTATGTGATGTACCTTGCAGCAGAGCAGATTATTTTGTTGCCCTTGAGAGTTTCCTTATTTGTGGAATCTGAATATGCTCAAAGTTCCTTCAGCAAGTACTATAACTATTGTCTTCCAATCTGAGTAGCGATATTTCTTCAAACTCCTGCAATTTCATAAGACTTAATCAGTTGTTTTTCCTATCATGAATTAATATGATGCTAAAAAAACTACAAGGCGAAGTGACTGCGAGAAAACAGCATCGTGTAAATTCAGCATATGATACCCGACACATCTGACGGTTTCTTTAAAATTCTTACATGCATGTACGGTTAAGGAGCTAGCTAATGCACACACACACACACACACACACAAATATCCTCATAAAAGACTACTTACAAACACCTACTGTCTGGAGAATATAGGCAGGGATCATTCCATCAGCAGGGATCATTCCATCAGCCTTAAGCTAGCCTTCCAGCATTCCATCAGCTAGCTTTTGACATTTGGGCAAGAGCTACAGGCAGGGATCTAAAATTAAACAGTGTGAGCATGTCATCGATTTGCACAGTAAACAATGCATTTCTCTTGCCCTTTACAGAATGTTTCGTCTAATAAATAGTACTAGATGCAAGTATGCAAACTCACAGTGCCTGAGTACCTCTTGTATGAGTAAGAACGCCGTGTGCTTTGGTTGGAGAAGGGAAGCGGCTTGCACATTTTGGTCTCCAAGCATGAGCCTTATCTAGGCATATATATATAGCACTTCAAAAAGGCACTTCCGCCTGCAGATCTAAGAAAACTAGTTAATTCAGTCAAATTTATTTACTGCTGAAAATGAAAGAGCCTGATGACACCAACAGCAAAAGCAGTAAAGATGCTATTATTGGAGATGGAATAGCCACTCGCGGTAAAATTGATTGACTTGTCGATTTCGATGATGACATGACATGGACATGGTGCTCTCCTTATTAAATGAGCCGGCAATTGTTGACTTTGTAGATCCCTGACAATAGTTGAATTGCACTTTTTTTCAATGGAAAAAAAAAGGGGGGGGGGGGGGGATGAATTGCACAATTTGTAGTTTACCTTGCATGCCGAGAGATATATGTCGACGACAGATGAGAAGACACACGCACAAACAAGAGACTGGACACAATGATTCGGACCAAACATAAGGCTTAAATTCCTCGGCCGGGCAGGGACGACGGCGACTGAACAGGGGCAGGGACAGGGACGACGGCAACTGACACTAAAGGTCATCGCCCGCCTGCCGAAGACCGGAGCAGGATCACACTCTGCTCTTCATTCTTGGCTGAAGAACATTCACCTGAGTTTGTGCCGGCCCATACGGCCAACAAAATAATGCTACAGGTCCAACGAGCCCAATAATACGCACCAACCTACTACTGATTATCCTTACGAAAATCTCGAGAAGAATTCTACAAGAACAGAACCAGGAGCCAGTGACAGGTGATGCAGATGACATGAAGTGAAGCACAACAAGCATAGATAACAACAGGTCTTATCAGCAGGTAAAAAAAAACCATCTCCAAGCTCCAATTACATGACATCCCTGATACATCGATCCGGTACAAAACTACAGCAAACTTTTGTTGATTCACTCGAGCCAAAAAGAGAAGAAACAGCTTTTGATCTTGGTTTCGACAAGCTCCAAGAACTCTAGGACAGTTTCTGCTACCAGCTACAAAGGGGCTGCGGATGGATAGGTCACTACAACACTACTCTTCCTTGATGGCGCCCTTGTCGCTGACGTAGATTCCGTCCAAGAACTTCCTGATATCCTTGTTCTTCACATGGCATTTCTGGTTCAAGGAAAACGAAACAATCGTTGGTCAGGAAGGGGATGATCGGTGGTATAGGATTAATATAGAGAACCACATGCTGCCAGTGCAACGCCGGTAAATGTTATGCATTTGTTGTGTTCCAATGATACATGGACATTCTTCACTTCTATAGCTGGTTTTCCAGGTTAGGTTAGGCTAGGCACTTGTCGCATCTAAACTAGAAAAAGTGCATCAACACTCAAGGTATGCTACAACACCTTCATGACTACAGCTAAAAGGTTCATCCATAATACAGAAAATTTCTGGCGGTACCATACAATCTCATTCAGAGATAGGCCTAACAGGTATAATGAAGGCAACTAAGCATGCAAGTTTTCAGTATGAGAAGCACATAGGCAAGGGCTCTAACCTGGTTGATTAGGGCAGCAGAGCGAGAGACGAGCTCAATGTCATTGCCATCGAGGACGATCTCATCCTTGACCTTCTCGGACCGCAGGATCGTCACACCGTCAAGCATGTCAACTTTCCTTACCTGTTCAAGGAAAGGGATAATCTCAGTACATTTCATACATGACTCATGTAACACACATAAGCATCAAAACAGCGAAAGGCATGCAGGACATCACAAACACACAATGCCAAGAGTGGCATTTGTTTCTGTACAGTATACCACACTCAGATTCGTTGAAGCTAACAGCACTATGAGCCAATTACGATACGACAAATGGCACCTCTACTACAGTAGTGCTATTGACCCCTGTCCTAGGAACATCAGCAAGGAGAGATCAAACATCTCAGAGTAAGGTTGCCATCATTGCATCCCAACCATATGTGAACAGATTGCATTAGCATGAGCAGTGCATTTTAAGACTCTTAAGAACTCACAAGAACAATTCATTTCTTAGCAGAGTCCCCCAAGCCACACCAGTATCATGGTATGTAAAAAGCTACACAAATCACATACACAGAATGATATATGAACAGAGATTTTACTGCCTAGAAATAACTCACAATTCAGCAATCACTTATAAACCAGGCATCTGTTGAACGGAACGCCACACCATCAGGCAATTAGCTAGCTTGTTACAGAGTATCAAGACAAACCCCTAAATCGAGCTTGTAGATCTACAAATTGTTTGGTCAAGAAAAGAAATTTACCTTTTTTTCGCCGAGGAAGTTCCTGATCTCGATGCCGCGGTTGGCGGCGGTGATGGAGGCGTTGATGGGGAAGTGGGCGTAGACGAAGCGCATCTTGTAGCGGAAGCCCTTGGTGACGCCGGTGATGAGGTTCTGGACGTGGGAGATGGCGGTGCGGATGGCGGCCATGGTCTTGCGGGTGCCGAACCAGGCGTCCACCTTGAGCTTCCGCCCGCCCTCCTGCAGCTGGAAGTCGAGGTTGAGGTGCTTGAAGTTGCGGGTCAGCGTCCCCCGCGGCCCCGTCACCGAGATCATCTTCGCCGACACCTTCACCGTCACCTCCTCCGGGATCTCCATCGTCTCCGACGCAAGGATCGTCTTCATCTTCGCCCCACGAGCTTGGTCTGGTCGCTTCCTCTTCTTCTTCCTCGACGGCGACGGCGGCGGCGGCGGCTGTGCTGGGCTCTGCGGGCGGCGGCGGCGGCGCGCGAGGTGAGGAGAGGTGTTATATAGGTGGCGTCTCTAGGGTTTGGTTTTGCTCGTGGGAATGGGTGATCATGGCCTGGAAGTGGGCCGGATTTGGCCCAGCAGCCCTCTTTCTTTCTTTTTTGAGAGCATGTGTATCAGCAGTGTAGTAAGCCAATCTGCTACGGCCCAGCATCAGTTACTGTAATTTTTTCTTTCAGAATCAACGTCAGTTATTGCTGTCAAATAGTAAAAAACAAGAAGTGCAGTACATATATTAGGCTGATCATAGTGGGAGTAACATAGATGCCACATAAGAAAAATGTTGATGTGGCAAGTAGTTAATAAGGAGAGAGGCAAATAGAGTAACCTAATATGTTACCATCACATAGCGCTTTCCAATGCAAAATGAGTCTACAAGACAATAAATGAACATGTGTATGTTATTACACATATGACACTTTGCACTATAAGGCTAGGAACATATGCATGTTACTAGTCTAAATTATTCCCCACTATGACTAGCCTTATATCGATGATGAACACAGACCGGAAGAAAGATTATCAAATCCTTTTCTCTTTGAGTGCCTAGGTAGCATATCATGGTTTTCTAACTACATGTGTATCCCATATGGCTAGGTTTCTTGTGGTGGAACCAAACTCATCAGATTTCAAGTCCTAAATTTGACACTGGTGCTCACATTTTTCTAAAATTATTTTCAAACTTACCGGTGATGTTCGTTCAGTGAAAAGACACGTTCCCGTCGACTATCATGCACCTGTAGTGAAGTCATCAATCTTAAGATGTAATGTCATATCAGTATCTCAAAGGTGCTCATATGGCTTCTTTGTGTGTGGGTGCATTCATACAGGTGAGTATATGTGCATGTATATAGGCAGCTGCGATTACACTGTGTAAAAAAAACTACAATTTGTATCTACATTGGTACATAAATTCAAAAGACTAGCAAGAACCAACATGTGGTTGGATGTTTACGAGGGGTCCCCGTATTTCGCAACCTGCGCACCAAGAATTGAGCAAACGCTCTGCCGGGCGGACATTGCCGTTTTTCCTCTTCGTTTTCTTGTTTTTTGTTTTTTATTTTATGTTTTTTCTTCTTTAAAACAATTCAGGATTTTCTTTAAATGTAAATTTTAGAAAAATATTTATTTTGATAAATAAAATCATTGTGACTTCAAAAACTGTTTATGATTTTCAAAAAGGTTCGGGATCATAAAATGTTTGGGATTTGAAAAAAAAGTTCATGATTTAGAAAAATGTGAAGTTATTCAAAAAATATTCGTGAATTTCAAAAAAATATAAAAAATTCCATGAAACAAATCCAGAAAATCAAACAACATGTTCTTGAATTTAAATAATTGTTGACACATTTTCAAAAAGAATCATAGATTCAAAACTATTTGCTGCTTCAAACAATATTTAAGAATTTGAAAAATGTTTGTCAAAAATATTTTTGAATTTCAGTAATTGTTCTCAATTTCATAAAATGTTCACCAATTAAAAATGATCAGGAATTTACAAAAAATGTTCACACTTTCAAATTATATATGCCAATTCTAATTTTTTTCGTGATTTATTATTTTGTTCATGAATTTGAAAAACACGTTCATGATTTCAAAATAAATGTTTGTGAATTCAAAAACATGCTCATGATTTGAAACAATGTTCATGAATCTGAAAGTTGGACGCAAAATGAAAAGGAAAAATAAATAATAGTTAATGAAAAATCAAAATAAAAACTAAACATATAAAAGGAAAGAAATGAAAAACCAAAAAATCAAAAAAGATAGAAACCACAAAAGTGAAAAAACTGTAAGCGGGCCAAAATTTAAAAAGCGGAAAATTAACACAAAAAAGCCGGTCTGCAAATGTTGTAGAACCTTCCCTAAATCAGAAAGAAGCTAATTGGGCCGGCCAACGTGTACGCAGTGGGGTGGGGTGGGCGGGGGGGGGGGGGGGGGGGTGATAGTGGGAGTTGGTGCTCCTAGCCTCCCACTGATCGTGAGGTACCAATTATGTTTTCGTCAATCTCTAGATTTATCGGCTCACTGTTTTAGATGAGCTCATACGGATATGATGTGCATGTGTGCGTTTATCAGAGGTGAGTGTATGTGTGTGCATGTGAGCGGCCACGGCCGCGGCCTATTGTCTTTCTAAAAAAAGACTAGCTCAATGTGTAGTGTAGTGTATGCTCCCGAGCTCAAATGCTCCCTGATGAACAGTAAAAACAAAAAAAAAAGTAAAAAATAATTTTTTTTGTTTTGTGCTAATCATTGACAAAGGTTTTGTGTGCTTACAAAAATTTATCATGAAAGGATATTCGTGGAAGTCATTGCGAAAACAAAACAAAATTGATGCTTCAAAAATGATGTTTTTTTAAAGCATTTTGGAGTGCTGATTTTTTCCATGATTTACACGAATGCCATTTCATTATGAAATTTATCAAGCATGAAAAACATTTATCAAAGTTCGTCATAAATTATTGTTTCTCATTTTTTACTGCTCATCCCGAGCTCATTTGAGTTTAGGAGTAGAAGAAGATTGGTGAATGTTTTTTTACACTCATCACACCCGAGTTTTAATTGGTTTATTTTATAAAGCTAAGATATCTTCTCTGATATTCATACTAATGACTAATGAATGCAAAGGATTCCAAAATCCTTTTTAAAATTTGTTTCCATAGGAAATGAGCTATACCCAGACTAAATCAAGCACATATATGAAAGGGAGTAAACGGGAGATAAGGGAGCCAAGTGGGAAGCGCAACAAAGCCAACAAAGCGTAAGACGGCGACCCATACAAACACACGCGCTGATGTGAGATGCCCACGGCACCATGGCATCCAACCCTACAACATTCGTTAAAGGACCAGCACCAGAATAGGATGAAACACGCTACCTCCATCTTCGTCATCTACAACATCCAAAAACCCTACCGTTGCTATTTCCATCTCCATCTCCAGCACTATCATCGTAGCATTCTTCCCAAAGTTACCACACCTTGTAATCGCGTATCGCATCCTACAACTATAGTAAGACATATTATCAATAGGTCATTCATCTTAATGTGTTATTCAATGGTTTCTTCTTATGATCTGATCGCTATATGTGAGTAATTCGATGAGGTCATGTGTTGAGGCATAGTCCTACAGCCCTATGTATTTGTTGGAGGGATCGATGGAAGTACTCTAAATGAACATGTGTGAAATAAAATTGCTTCATAGTTGTCTCTTGTATCGTTCACGATCTTTGTCCCTGCAGGTACCCAGTATCATGGAGTTCGAGCCCATGAAAAGGCTAAGGGCAGGGAGACCATGAAGATATATTCTGAACACTAGTGACAACACAAGTTAGTACAGTAGCGTGAATCCTATTTTTGTCTAAGTTTTACCAACCTGCAAACATCATGCAATTGCGTTCACATATAACAAATTTAAAAAAAAATTGAGTCACTATCGCTTGCGTGGGATCACGTGGAGGAGGCTATAAAAAATATTCTAATCATGGAATGGAAGAATGATTAATTCTTTTATATGTTTATAATGTTGTAACTCACATGGTGAAAACTATGCTTGACACTATTACAGTAGAAACTATTATGGAAAGACTTATTACTGAATCTGAAAAGTTGCTAAATGGTATTGAAGAAAACATTGCCAATGGCATGTTGAGAGGTCTACCACCAAGAGGATCAACACTATTAAATAAAAAAACACAAAGTTGACCTTAATACTTGACAAACTCACCGCTATGATGAAAAACCACTACTTCATTCTAGCCAACTCTCTCTTATGATTTTCGTAATGATAAACATATGATATGCAGACCGAACTAAAAATGTGATCTACACAACTTCCTCCAAAATGTCTCGGCCTCCCACCTCCAACCGCAGGGCCCACGAGGCACAAAGCGAGCCTGCCCGAGCCTATCCAAACCATAGCCACAACAAGCCACAAATATTGGGTTTATACTGAACGCCCACCCGGAGTGTGTATTATTGTGTATTAGGTCACTAATAACAAATGACCATCACATGTTTATACTAAACATTTTTATTTCTTTAACATTCAATTAATCACTAAATTTAATACTTATATAATTTATACTCTTTTACATCCAATGCTAATTAGTTTTTTTTGTCCAATAATATTAACCATATACGTGTGTTGGCAGTATCGTAATACAAAATTCACTAGTCCGCAATTAAAGAATCTATGTTTACAAATACATCATTCCAAAAGTAGAACTCAGGAAAGTTGTGCTATTCAAAAATAGTTTGGGAAATTTTGCTACACCGAATTCCATTTAAATCTAAGTTTTTTTTAGAAAATTGACGATGTTGTAATGCTAATTTGTACCGCTTAATATACCATATCTTTATATGCTTTTGTGTCTATTTTAGTCTTTGAAAAAATCTTAGTAGAGGGTTCTACATTAATGTATAGGCAAAAGCTATTTTCCTGCCGGCAGGAAATTTGCAACAGGTCCTAACGACCTCCGCGCCGTTGGATCCACATCGTACGCTCGCATGGAGTTCGATCTAATCCACAATTTCAGGGTTGTTTCCCACCTTCCGCTAACTAATCTGCTGCGCCGGATCCGCTTTTTCAGGCAGTTTCCCACGTTCCGTTGACTCCTGTGCAACGTTTTTTTCTTTCTTCTCTGGTTCCTGCTAGTACTCCCGCAAAAATAAAAGGGAAACGTTTCCCTCCGGCACACCGGCGGAACGCTCGGCCGGTCGCATGTGAGTCGTACGATTTCACTTTATCGAGGACGCGCTAGCGCTGCCCACATGGCCCACCACCGCTTATCCCTCTCAATTCTTATCCCGTACATGAGCCTCTGCTCATACGCTCCATCGCAGCCACTCCTTTTCCTCTATCTTATCCACTCTAGCCCATCGTCATCTACCTCCTGCTGCTATCCCCTTCCTCCATGGATGAGCTCAGCCTTCCCATCTCTAACCAAACGCGAGCCAGCAGTTCCCCTATCTTCTCAAGTGTGAGATCCCATCCACATCGCCCATCTCCCTTCCTTCCTCGTGTTTGTTCTCCATCTGCTGCGTCATGGGTCGCTGTGAGGCGGACCGGGCACCAACGCACGGGGCCAAGCGGCGATGCTCGCCGGCTGCGACCAGTGATGCTTCAGAGGGGAGCCGGAGCTGCAACGGGGAAGGCTCGGTGCTGCAAACATCGAACAGAGATGCTGGAACCAGCGATTCCAGAAGATACAACGGTGGCGTGAAAAGCTACAACGGTTGTCGAATTTTGCTGGAACCGGCCATGCTTGCAGCTATGCCACCGCCGAAAGTTGCAACCGTTGCCGGAGATGCTGGAAGCAGTGTTGCACGGAGCTGCGACGGGTACTGACGGAATGTTGATTTTTGCTGTAATCGACATCTTTGGATTTTGCTGTAACCAGCATATTTTTTTGCTACCACTGCCTTTGTGTTTTGCTGGAACTAGCACTCATTTTTGCTACCATCATCTCGGTTTACTGCAAATTAGCGTATTTTTTTGCTACCAACGTGTTTTCGTTTTGCTGGAACTAGCCTAATTTTTTGCTACCACCGGGTTTGGCCGCAAGCGACGCTGTCGTCGCCATTAATGCTGCAACCGGTGGTCAGCAACGCCGGCATGGAACGGTTTACGGTTCGGAGGGGGGCGGTGTGCAGCCATGGATGCAACAGTGAAGGGGGCAGCCATGGTTGCAACAGGGAAGGTTACCCAAAAAAGCTGCTACGGACAGTTTTTTGTTGCGATTTAACGACAGGGTGAGCGTCGGAGGCGAGATTCGACGGCGAGGCAAACCGGTGATGCGGAAACGCGCGTGGGACATGGTGGAGAGAGGACTGCCGTCATGTTTTTCTTGGTCAAGATGTCAGAGGTGACAGAGACGATGAGGAAAGAAACAAATCGAATGGTTATATGTGTTGGAATCGAAGGGCTGCACGGGGACCGGCCCAAATTTGGGCCGGTCGACCGGCGCCTATCACCCGCCTAAAACTAAATAAAAGCGATGGCTAGTGGGATAGAACTCAAGACATCTAGCGTCAACGCTGGTGTAGCAACCATCGCACCAGGTTGTGCTTGTTGTGAACTAAATGGTATCACATTACATGACCTTTTGTAAACTGTAGTAGCAAAGTTTTTTTATCCTGTGATTTTCTCCATAAGCTTCTTAAATAGCATGGTAACTCACGTACATGGACAATGGTAATGCACCTTCCATGTTTTTGGCCCTAGAATAAAAGTTGCTGAAATCATACTACGGTAATTTATGTGAAAATACGCACACCAAAGCTGACAAATCACGTACAGGCACCATGGTACCTTTTTACCCAAAAAAACTATAAAATTAATGTAGCCCGGTAACTTGTGCGTAAAAAAGCATGATAATATAGACACAACAAAGGTGATAAGTCACGTACAAATACTATGGTAACCTTTTGACCCGGGGAAATTTTATTGAAAAACAAACCTTGGTAACTTCTATGTAAATAAGGTGGTAATACACACAACGGAGCTGATAACTCATGTAAAAACACCGTGATAACTCTTTTTTGACCCCGGTATAAAATTTGTTGAAAACTATACCCCTGATAACTTATGTGCAAATAACGCGGTAATACACACACAGTAGAGCTGATAACTTTGACTAGGGAAATTTTCCCTCTGAAAAACACAACTCCAATAACTTTTGTGTAAATGAAATGATAATTTGTGCACCGCAACCCTGATAATTTAGATAGAAACATGGTGGTAACATTTCCGACACGAGGCTTGCTTGAAACGGACCCTTGCTAATTTCTGTGTAAATAGCATGATATTCTATGCACTGTTGACATGATAACTTTTTTTTGCGAGGGAATTTTTTTTCATTCATTAAGGGGAATCATTACATTCTTCTTGGCATAGGTCAGCGATCTCAGGAGGCCCAAACCTAAGCCAAACGGCAGTACGAGGACCTGTCCTTCCCATTTGACATAGAAAGTGGCTAGTCTTATTTCTGTTCACGTCGAACATGTGATAAAGCATGCTCCCTACCCAGGCCTAGGAGTCTTTTAATCTCACCAACAAGGGACGCTGTGGGAGATCTATCCTGGGTGTTGCTCCTTATCATCTCTAGTGTTGTGCTCACATGATAACTTATATACAAACATTATAACTTAGGTAAAAACACCCTGATAATTATTATCTGGGAAAAAAATGTTTGAAGACACATTCGTGATAACTTCTGTAAAAATAGCTTGGTAATATTAGGACAACGGACCTGATAATTTATGTACCAACATGCTGATAACTTTAATCTGAGAAAAAAATGGTTGTCCAAAACGTAATACAGACCTGATAGCATGGTAATATAAGCACAACAGTGTTTGTGAGTGAGTCACCAGGTTTGTGGCGTATATACTACCATGTTTCTTATAGAGAATTTATTAGGTGTTACAACAACTCTTTTTTTTTTCTTTTTCTTTTTGCGGGTAGCAACTCTTTTTTGCATGCGGTAAAAAAAGTCATCACCGTGTTTGTGTGTGAGTTATCAGATTTGTGGCGTATAAATTATCATGCTCTTTTTTACAGATAAATTATTGGAATGTGTTACAATAATATTTTTTCTTCGGAGCGAAAGTTACCATGTTTGTGAGTGAGTTATCAAGTTCGTGACGTATAATTACCATGCTCTTTTACATTTAAGTTATCGGAGTGTATTACAACAACTTTTTTTACCTAGGGTAAAAAACTTACTGTTTTGTGCGTGAATTATTAGGTCTGTGATGCATGAATTACCATGTACAAAAGGAAAAAAAATAGTAAAAAGTTAAAGAAAGAAAAACGGCTTGTTTTCTGGTCGCGTATGTAGAAGTATAAATATTTATCGACCTTCCTTATTATCACAACGTGAAGTTAGACCAGGTGAATATGACAAGCTATATAATGGACCTAGAGGTTGTAAGTTCGACTCCCACCTCTTTCAATTTTTTACCGCGTTTATTTACCACGCCGGAAAATAAAATGGAAGTGGGAAGAAGTGATGGAATTGAGGAGAGAAGTCCGATCACGGCGGGACGGGAGAAGTGGATCGCGATCGTCCGCACCTGTGGCTTAACTTCCTGCCGTACGGAAGTTAGTCGCGTCCTAATGTATATGTATAATTCTTTGTTCATAATATGGTGGGGGGTCCCCTATTTTGTAGACTAAGAAAAGAGGCTCTGTTGGAAATATCCCTAGAGGTAATAATATTGTATTATTATTTCCACTATCGATAATTAAGAGTCTATATTTCATGCTATAACTTCTATGATCCCGGAATATGCGATTCAGTGGAAAACTCATATGCACGTGTGAAATGATAAACGGTAAAACAATAGGTTCCCAGACTCGCCTCTAAGCCTGGCTCAAGTGTTGTTGGTGATAATTGTTTTCCGGATCTTAGGATATCGTTAAATGTAACAGTAGTTCTAAAATAACATTGAGGGTTGATACATCTCCAACGTATATATAATTTTTGATTGCTCCATGCTATTATAGTATCATTCTTGGATAATTTATATGCAATTATATATCATTTTTGGGACTAACCTATTAACTCAGGTCCCAGTGCTAGTTGCTATTTTTTGCCTGTTTTTCGTTTCAAGAATATCAGTACCAAACAAAGTCCAAATGTCACGAAACTTTTTGAAGATTTTTTTCCTGACAAAAAAGACACTAGAAGCTATGGGAAGAAGTCAGAAGGCGAAGGAGGTGGCCACGAGTCACCAGGGCGCACCCGGGGGGGCTAGGCGCGCCCTGGTGCCTCGTGGGCCCACCTTTGCTCCGTTTGACCTAATTTCGCTAATTAAGAGTCTATATTTCATGCTATAACTTCTATGATTCCGGAATATGCGATTCAGTGGAAAACTCATATGCACGTGTGAAATGATAAACGGTAAAACAATAGGTTCCCAGACTCGCCTCTAAGCCTGGCTCAAGTGTTGTTGGTGATAATTGTTTTCCGGATCTTAGGATATCGTTAAATGTAACAATAGTTCTAAAATAACATTGAGGGTTGATACATCTCCAACGTATATATAATTTTTGATTGCTCCATGCTATTATAGTATCATTCTTGGATAATTTATATGCAATTATATATCATTTTTAGGACTAACCTATTAACTCAGGTCCCAGTGCTAGTTGCTGTTTTTTGCCTGTTTTTAGTTTCAAGAATATCAGTACCAAACGAAGTCCAAATGTCACGAAACTTTTTGAAGATTTTTTTCCTTGAAAAAAAAGACACTAGAAGCTATGGGAAGAAGTCAGAAGGCCAAGGAGGTGGCCATGAGTCACCAGGGCGCACCCGGGGGGGCTAGGCGCGCCCTGGTGCCTCGTGGGCCCACCTTTGCTCCGTTTGACCTAATTTCGCCTGTATAAATTTTCTAAAATTGGAAAACCAATAGAGAGCTAGCCAAAACCCTATTTTCGCCACCGCAAATTTCTGTTATCGAGAGATCCCATCTGGGCCTTTTCTGGCACTCTTCCGGAGGGTGATTCAACCACGGAGGGACTCTACTGTTGGGGAACTTACTGTTTCAAAAAATTTGCCTATGATCACGCAAGATCTATCTAGGAGAAGCATAACAACGAGCGGCGAGAGTGTGTCCACGTACCCTCGTAGACCGAACGCGGAAGCGTTAAGTAAAGTAGTTGTGTAGTCGAACGTCTTCGCGATCCAACCGATCTAGTACCGAACGCACGACACCTCCGCGATCTGCACACGTTCAGCTCAGTGGCGTCCCTTGAACTCTTGATCTAGTTGAGGCCGAGGGAGAGTTTCGTCAGCACGACGGCGTGGTGACGGTGATGATGAAGTTACCGGCGCAGGGCTTCGCCTAAGCACTACGACGATATGACCGAGGTGTGTAACCGTGGAGGGGGGCACCGCACACGGCTAAGAGATTGTCTATTGTGTCTTGGGGTGCCCCTACCCAAGTATATAAAGGAGGGGGAAGAGGAGGCCGGCCTAGGAGGGGCGCGCCTATAGGGGGAGTCCAACTAGGATTCCCAATCCTAGTTGGAGTCCCCTTCCTTTTCCAAGAGGGGAGAGAGGGAATGAGTAGGAGAGGGAGAAGGAAAGAGAGGGGGCACCGCCCCTCCCTAGTCCAATTCGGACTTGCCATGGGGGGGGGGGGGCGCGGCCACCTCTTGAGGCCCTTCTCTCCTTTCCCGTATGGCCCATTAAGGTCCACTACTTCCCCCGGCGAATTCCCGTAACTCTCTGGTACTCCGAAAAATACCCGAATCACTTGGAACATTTCCGATGTCCAAATATAGCCTTCCAATATATCGATCTTTACCTCTCGACCATCTTGAGACTCCTCGTCATGTCCGTGATCTCATCCGAGACTCTGAACAAACTTCGGTCATCAAATCACATAACTCATAATACAAATCGTCATCAAACGTTAAGCGTGCGGACCCTACGGGTTCGAGAACTATGTAGACATGACCGAGACACATCTTCGGTCAATAACCAATAGCGGAACCTGGATGCTCATATTGACTCCTACATATTCTACGAAGATCTTTATCGGTCAAACCGCATAACAACATACGTTTTTCCCTTTGTCATCGGTATGTTACTTGCCCGAGATTCGATCGTCGGTATCATCATACCCAGTTCAACCTCATTATCGGCAAGTCTCTTTACTCGCTCCGTAATGCATCATCCCGCAACTAACTCATTAGTCACATTGCTTGCAAGGCTTATAGTGATGTGCATTACCGAGAGGGCCCAGAGATACCTCTTCGACAATCGGAGAACATGTATAAGTCATGAAGAAAGCAATAGCAATAAACTAAACGATCATAGTGCTAAGCTAATGGATGGGTCTTGTCCATCACATCATTTTCTAATGATGTGATCCCGTTCATCAAATGACAACACATGTCTATGGTCAGGAAACTTAACCATCTTTGATTAACGAGCTAGTCAAGTAGAGGCATACTAGGGACACTCTGTTTGTCTATGTATTCACACATGTACTAAGTTTCCGGTTAATACAATTCTAGCATGAATAATAAACATTTATCATGATATAAGGAAATATAAATAACAACTTTATTATTGCCTCTAGGGCATATTTCCTTCAGTCTCCCACTTGCACTAGAGTCAATAATCTAGTTCACATCGCCATGTGATTTAACACCAATAGTTCACATCGTCATGTGATTAACACCCTATAGTTCACATTGTCATGTGACCAATACCCAAAGGGTTTACTAGAGTCAATATTCTAGTTCACATCGCCATGTGATTAACACCCAAATAGTACTAAGGCGTGATCATGTTTTGCTTGTGAGAGAAGTTTAGTCAACGAGTCTGCCACATTCAGATCCGTATGTATTTTGCAAATTTCTATGTCTACAATGCTCTATACGGAGTTACTCTATCTAATTTCTCCCACTTTCAATATGTATCCAGATTGACACTCAGAGTCATCCGGACCAGTGTCAAAGCTTGCATCGACGTAACCCTTTACGACAAACTTTTTGTCACCTCCATAACCGAGAAACATATCCTTATTTCACTAAGGATAATTTTGACCGTTGTCCAGTGATCCACTCCTGGATCACTATTGTACCCTCTTGCCAAACTCATGGTGAGGTACCCAATAGGTCTGGTAGACTGATACGTCTCCAACGTATATATAATTTTTGATTGTTCCATGCTATGTTATATTCTGTTTTGGATGTTTAATGGGCTTTATTATACACTTTTATATTATTTTGGGACTAACCTATTAACTGGAGGCCCAACACAGAAATGTTGTTTTTTTACCTATTTCAGTGTTTCGTAGAAAAAGAAAATCAAACGGAGTCCAAACGGAATGAAACCTTCGGGAACGTGATTTTTGGAACAAACGTGATCCAGAGGACTTGAACCTACGTCAAGAAAGCAATCAGGAGGGCACGAGGTAGGGGGGCGCCTACCCCTTGGGCGCGCCCTCCACCCTCGTGGGGCCACGTTGCTCCACCGACGTACTTCTTCCTTCTATATATACCTACGTACCCCCAAACTACCAGATACGGAGCCAAAAACCTAATTCCACCGCCGCAACCTTCTGTACCCGTGAGATCCCATCTTCGGGCCTTTTCCGGAGCTCCGCCCGAGGGGGCATTGATCACGGAGGGCTTCTACATCAACACCATAGCCTCTCCGATGATGTGTGAGTAGTTTACTTCAGACCTTCGGGTCCATAGTTATTAGCTAGATGGCTTCTTCTCTCTCTTTGGTTCTCAATACAAAGTTCTCCACGATTCTCGTGGAGATCTATTCGATGTAATCTTCTTTTGCGGTGTGTTTTGTTGAGACTGATGAATTGTGGGTTTATGATCAAGTTTATCTATGAACAATAGTTGAATTTTCTCTGAATTATTTTATGTATGATTGGTTATGTTTGCAAGTCTCTTCGAATTATCAGTTTGGTTTGGCCTACTAGATTGATCTTTCTTGCAATGGGAGAAGTTCTTAGCTTTGGGTTCAATCTTGCGGTGTCCTTTCCCAGTGACAGCAGGGGCAGCAAGGCACGTATTGTATTGTTGCCATCGAGGATAACAAGATCGGGTTTATATCATATTGCATGAGTTTATCCCTCTACTTCATGTCATCTTACTTAAAGCGGTACTCTGTTCTTTTGAACTTAATACTCTACATGCATGCTAGATAGCGGTCGATGTGTGGAGTAATAGTAGTAGATGCAGGCAGGAGTCGGTCTACTTGTCGCGGACGTGATGCCTATATACATGATCATACCTAGATATTCTTATAACTATGCTCAATTCTGTCAATTGCTCAACAGTAATTTGTTCACCCACCGTAATACTTATGCTCTCGAGAGAAGCCACTAGTGAAACCTATGCCCCCCCGGGTCTATTTTCCATCATATTAATCTTCCAACACTTAGATATTTTTATTGCCTTTTATTTTACTTTGCATCTTTATCATAAAAATACCAAAAATATTATCTTATCATATCTATCAGATCTCACTTTCTTAAGTGACCGTGAAGGGATTGACAACCCCTTTATTGCGTTGGTTGTGAGGATTTTATTTGTTTGTGTAGGTGCGAGGGACTCGTGCATGGCCTCCTATTGGATTGATACCTTGGTTCTCAAAAACTGAGTGAAATACTTACGCTACTTTGCTGCATCACCCTTTCCTCTTCAAGGGAAAACCAACGCAGTGCTCAAGAGGTAGCATAGACAGTAGAGCATACTTTATAGAACCTATGACTGATGCATAGTGAATGACTTTCATTCTCTTTCTATTTTCTACCGTGGTCGGGTTTTGAATCTTACTCAACTTCACACCTTGCAACACAGGCAAGAACTCCTTCTTTGACTGTTCCATTTTAAACTACTTTAAAATCTTGTGAAGGTATGTACTCATTGGAAAAAACAGGGCAATGGTTGTTGTAAAAAAAATCATGTCTTTTTAATTGTGCTTCTATTTTTCACTCTTCATACCGTAAAATTAGAACTTAGGATTGGAAGAGCATTGTCCGACAATCTTCTATACTGAAATCTGTATAGAACCCAGTAATTGCAGTGCCGCAGCATGCATGTTTCTCCCTGGTTGGTGTGTCATTAATCTGGTTGTTGCATTGCAATGCAGTGCAGCCATAACTCAGCAATAATGGGGAAGGATTGCTCCCAGCGTCCTGACCAAGCACATGCATGCGTGGAGCGGTGAAACTACACGAAGGGGCACATGTACCGTCCAGCATGCACTAGTAGAGAACAGGGCTTTCGTCACAGCTCAATATACACATCAGTCCCGATTACATTACGAACTGGAACTAATGTGAGCATTAGTCCCGGTTCAAGCGGCTAGGGCGTCGGGAAGGCATTAGTCCCGGTTTAAATGGGACCTTTAGTCCCGGTTTGAGACACGAAACGGGACTAAAGAGTGCGATTGTAAGGACCTTTAATCACTTTCTTACAAGTGGGGCTAGATTGTAAGGAATTGACTTAACAAAACACACACACACACACACACACACAGAGACCTCTAGATCTTAAAAACAAAAGCAATTAGACCCTCCCCCTCCCCCTGGAACACTGACGCCCTGACCACTCCACGCCGTCGCGCTACTGCCATCCGTCCAGCATGGTGGCGCCTAGGCCGGAATGCCGCGCACTAGCCCTCATCTAAGACGGAGAGGGCTACGGCTGCGGGGGAGGACGAGGAGGCGGTCGGCGCCCATGGATGCAACGCGGACCGCCTCCATAGCACGCGGGCCGTGACGGCGACGCCCTCCGGCAGCCCGACGTAGCCGGGGAGCTGGCACGACGGCCAGAAGTTCTCCGGGCGGCAGTGGCTGCCGTGGACTAAGAAGAGGACCCCCTGGCCAGCGCCGTGGGGAGTTCCCAGATGACGCACGCGCCCTTGATGGACTCCACCATCTAGGCGATGTGCAGGAGGAGGGAGGCGCCTCGCTCGTCGTCTTCTGCCCGGATGGCCGCAGGGTCAGAGGCCATCACGGCGGCGCTCAAGGCCTCCACAGGAGGCGTTCTGCTGGTAGCGAACGGAGGCGGCTGTGGCTCGCGCTCCAGGCGTTGTTCACCGTGCACTCCACCAAGGGCTCAGACAACAACAACCACATCGTCCCCGCAGGAAACAATGACAACAACGACGCCAGGCGGCCGTCGTGCGGGCCGAGCTCACGCTGCTTCGGCAGTAGGGATTGTCCACGGTGTTGTTCGTGTGGGGGCGGGGTGGGGGGTTGATTGCTTTTATTTTTTAAATCTAGGGGTGTCTGTGTTATTTTCTTGCTAAGTCAATTCCTTACAATCTGGTTCAACTGTAAGAAAGTGATTAAATGAGCCAAATCACCCAATCAGTGCTTTTTGCAACAACTTAACTAGGATTGCGGTGTTTTTTTTGCAATGGATTAACGAGCTAGTGGTTTTCTACAAACCTAACCGCAAATGTGATAGTTTCTTCCAATTAACTCTCTTGTGTTCCAACAACAAAGATCTCAGTCGCATCATGCGTGTTCTCTTCTCCTTGCAGCATACTAAGACTTGTCACTATACAAATCACAACTTATCACACATGATGAAAATAGAAATACTAAACATTGCTAAGGCTCTAGGTAGATCAGAACGCTAACAGTTTGCTGAAAACACCGAATTCGATAAACAAATACTACAGTTTTTGAAAGGCGCAGTTTTTCTCAGTTTAGTTTAGTAAAGTGAGGTCAATTCCTTTTCTTAAAAATTTACTTAAAAAGCACAATATTGAAGATACTATGGTTTATGAAACTGCTATTTTTACAAACTGTTGTATTTATTGATGCCAAAGGATTACATGGCAACATTTACTTTGAAAAACACAATATTGAAGAAACATTGGAGCATTTAGAACCATGGTTTCTAGGAAACCACAATAGTCACCCAAAACTTCAAGAATACTGAGTTGTCAAACATAGCCTTAAGAGGCCCGCCACTCTAAGGTCGTCTATACATTGTATTTATTTATTTATTCTGCGAATAAGGGCATCTGTGCATGGCATCCTTAGTAAGTTAGTAGTACCATCTTACGAAAAATTTCAACGCCTAGCGACAAGCACCCACTATGGACGTAAGAATCACAAGTGTTGAAAAGGGAACTCCGATCATCTGAAACGCCTTGGTACTTAGGATGCATGCAACGGGGTGCACATGAATGTGCAAGAAGAACTATGCATGCATGCGCAGTAAGATAAACTAGTTCCGATTAAAAAAAAGTCTAGTCTGTCCTTGGTACTTAGGAACCAAACACCCAACTCCTATTTGGCGCCTTGAGTGCTGGTTAGAATACTTTCTGCAAACCGGTGCACACCCCTCAATGGGCCGGCCCACATAGGTCTTTTTTCACACTTATTTTTGGGAACCTTCCCATGATTGTCTCAAAAAATGGAATCTTCCCATGATTGTTCTAACGGTTTTTCTGGGCGGTTTTTTCTTCTAGTTTCCCCCACAACACAGGTTTTGCCGGTTTTCTCATTTTTTCCTTTTTTATATCTTATTTTCCTTTTCCTTTCATTTTTAGTTTTATTTTCATTTTCAGTTTACAATAAATTATTGAACTTTTCACAAGTTCGTGAACCTTCTCCAAAAAAATTTGAACTTTTTCCAAATCTGTAATCTTTTATCGAATCCTGAACTTTTTTCAAATCTTTGTGAACATTTTTCATTTTTGCATTTTTTTAAATTTCGAACATTTCCAGTCTTGAACTTTTTTCAAATTTGATTTTTTCCATTCTTTTTGAACCCTTTTGAAATTACAAACTTTAAGTCTTGACTTTTTTTAAATTAGTGAACTTCTCTCAAATTGGTGAACTTTTTTCCAAATTTCATGATTTTTTTTTCAATATCTCATTATATCATCAAACTACTAATTCGAGCTTGTGGGTCTAGTTGTTTGATCACAAGTAAATTTACCTTCTTCTCGCTGAGGAAGATCCTGATCTCGATGCCGCAGTTGGCAGCAGTGATTGCGGCGTGGATGTGGAAGTGGGTGAAGCACGTGTTGTAGCGGAAGCCCTTGGTGACGCGTGTGATGAGATTCTGGACGTGGGAGATGGCGGTGCGAATGGCGGCCATGGTGTGGCGGGTTCATCTAGCAATGGAAGCTACTCCGTTCGCTCTCCTTATAGAATGATGGTGGACAAGAAGTTGACAAGAAAGGCATGGTTGGATGGTACCACGGGTTCATCTAGCAATGTCCGAGATGCTGAGTCATGGAAACTTCTCCGGAGGACACAAGTCCCTGGCAAGATTCGAATGTTTTTATGGAGGCTTGTGAAACACCCTCTTCCAACGGAAGATGTTAGAGCGCACAAAAACATTGCGACTACGAGCGTGTGTGGCCTTTGTGGTGCAACTGATTCATGAAGACACACTATGCTAGAATGCTCGATGTGTAGGTGTATCCGGGTTATATAGGTGGCGTCGCAAGGGTTTTGTTTTGCTCGTGGGAATGGGCGATCATGACCTGGAAGTGGGCCAGATTCGGCCCAACGCCCCTCTTTCTTTCTTTTTTGAAAATAAAAAAATTCATGACTTAGGAAAAATGTTACTAATGAATTAAAAATATTTTTGAATTGAAAAAAAAGGATTAAAAAATGTCCATGAAAATTATAAAAATATTTACAAAAAAATCAAAAAACTGTTTGCGAATTTCAATAATCAATCCCAAATTTTGAAAAAAGATCATCGATTCAAAAAATATTTGCCGCGTCAAAAAATATTCAAGAATTCAACAATTGTTAATGCATTTTGAAGAATGTTATGAATTTCAAAGTTTGTTCCCAATTTTCAAATAATTATTCATTGGTTCAAAAAAATATTCGCCGCTTCAAAAATGATCATGTGTTTCCAAAAATGCTCACAATTTGCATAAATGTTTGCGCATTCTAAAACTGTTCATGATTTTTTAAATGTTTGTGTATTTGAAAAAATGTTGGTCATTTCAAAATAAATATTTGCAATTTCATTATTCATAATTTCAAACAACGTTCAAGAATTTGAAAGTTGGACACACATGAAACTGAAAATATAAAGAAAAAAAGTAAAAAATGAACATGAAAAAAGGAAAGACAAAAAAGACAAAATGGAAAAAACAGAAAGAAAGAAAATAAGTGAATTAAAACAAGAATGGTAATGGACGAAATTTAAAAAGCAGAAAAAGGAAAGACACACACACACACACACACACACACACACACACACACACACACACGCACGCGCGCGCGCGCGTGCAAAGAAAAACCCGGTCTGCGAAGGTTCTAGAACTTCAGAAAACCGGAAAGAAAGCTAGTTGGGCTACTCAGTATGAGGACGGTCGTAATCCTAACCCACCAAGGATTAAATCTTAGCTTGACACATATGCGTCTCAAGCTACCTTCTCATACATACACATGCCTATATTCCGATGGATTATTTTCTATGATGATGCAAAGAAAGACCTGCAGCTCGTGGGAGGACTCAGCTTGAGTGACTTGGCGGGGTGAAGTTACTGAGCGCCTTAGCCCCCAACATCTGCCCCTCATTTTACATCCAATACATAGGATTCTCTCAAGACATTACATACCCAGACTTGGCAGTTTTCCCAGTGAGTTGTATAGTAGCACTTGTCTATACCTCTTGGTTTACAAAAACTAATTTACATTACAGAATAGAAAACTGATAGCACAAACACTTTAGATCCAAGTATGACAGCACAAAACCGAATACAATAGGCAAACAATAATCCAATTATAATTTGAAAAAGCACGTGAATTTGTATGGAGCAATGCATACAATAAGAAAAAATAATCCCATTTTGTGCTTGCAGAGCAAAGATTTACACTTGCAGGCCAGATATGTTTCAGATAACTCCAGCGGGCTGCATCTTTACATTGGAATCATGGATATGCGTACAGAAAAAATGCCAAGTCTGAGCCTTTTTTTTTTTTACCTTGAGTGAATCATGTACATTGGATGTAAAATGAGAAGCAGATATTGGGGGCTAAGGCGCTCGATATTGGGGACCGACGAAATCCTCCCACCGACGGGCCTCGACCGCGTAGTGCTAGCGGAGGCGAGTTTGCCCTTCCCCGCGCGCGGCCCCCATGCTCGGACGGTGGTGGCTGGCAGTGGTGCTCCTCGGCCGGCGTCGGTGTGGCCCGTCGGCGGTGATGCCGCGTGCCACGGTGGCTCTTGACGCGATGGTGCGGCCGTTGGCCGTGGGGCGGCGCGGTGGCGCTGGTGGCTGGCGGCGCCCGCCCAACCCAAATCTGGGCCCATTTGGGCCCCATATGGGTTGGGGCTGGCCGGTGGCTCGGTGTTCGGCGGCGTCGTTCCCTAGTGGTGGCATGGTGGCGACGGTCTCGGGCGGTGAGGATTTCGTCGGTCGGCGAGTTGCAACATGGCGACAGGACTGTCTGGATCCAAGTGGGCCCGGCTGGGCCATCGGGGCCCGACAAGTCCTCACCGCCGCGTCCGGTCGGCTCCGCTGTCCCTTGGTCCAGCTGTGGTCTCTCCCGTGGGCGGGGTCTCCTTGCCCGCTCCAGGTCTCGTGTGGGCAGCTCCAGTGAGGCAGCGAGGGTTGTCCGGTAACTGTGGCGGGACAAGCTGGCGGGCGGTTGTTGGGGTGGTGCATGTCAAAGTGCCTGGGGTGGTGGTGGTGGTTGTGGATCGGGAGAAATCCCTGTCGGCTTGTCCAGCACCGACGCGGTGACGCTTGCGGGCGTCGTCGGACCTTCCTAAGGGGCGCCGAGTATATCCCTTCCCCACCATCCCTTGCGTACCGGGGGAAACCCTAGAACTTGCTTGGGCAACAGCGGCGGCATCGTCACATTCCTTCTTGAAGGTGTTGCTTGGTGCACGGCGCTTTGGGATGCTGGGAGCGTGGTGGTTCTTCTTCGGAGGGTGCGGCGGTTGCCGGTCTTCCTTTCTTCGTTGATCTGCCGGTGTGGACATTTATTTCTCTTTCTTTTTCTTGTGTTTTCTTTTTTTTGCTTATCTGTGCTGCGGCCCAGCGAACTGGATGTATCGGATGTTTACTTTATAATATAAAGCGAGGGAAAACCCTTTATCATCAAACTGACGTAGAAACGCACAGGTTTATGAGGCAGCGGAAGACTTAAGTGGGCACTTTAGCTACATTTTAGTCAGCTGACTTTTCATTTTGTGGTCAATCGATTTTCTGTTCGTTGGATGCGCTTCGAGATCTGTGTTGTTTCATTTTTTTTTTCTGTTTAATTCTGTTGTTGGGTTGGGCTGTGTGGAATCGATTGACCCCTATTTTGGGTCAGTTGAAGGCCATTGTGCTTGTCGTTTGTTCATTAGCAACTCAACTCAACTCACGCTGGTGGCAAATTTTGAAAGCACTACCACAGGTTGCATCTTTGTAACTGAACATGTTATAATATCAATAATAACACTAAAAATTGGTCTCTGTATGTGTAGTGTATTCAAGTTCAAGTGATTTTGCGAATCTGCTTTCCTTTGGTTATGCCTCAGATTTCACAATCATTTTCTATCTAGTTTAGAAACTGAAAAATGAAGAGAGTTGCCTTTCCTTTTGTTATGCAGCCATGTGCTTGCCGCCACCTGATGCTTGTGTTTTGTGCTCCTATCTGTTTGTCACGCAGAATCTGCTGTTGGGAGAGGACGACGACGAGGCGAGTGGCTGCTCCGACCCTGCTACTGCCCACGCAATAGAGGGTCCTCTCTCTCTCTCTCTCTCTCTCTCTCTCTCTCTCTCTCTCTCTCTCTCTCTCTCTCGGTATCTCTTGTTTTTTCTTCCTCTCTCCGACGAGAGTTTGCTGCGACCTACCTCATAGTTGTACCGTTAGTAGAGTGATTTGTTTGACATGTTGTTGATCTCAAGCAAAACCACTTAATCATCCCCTTCCTTTTTTTGCTTAAGAATAATTAGACTGCAGTATGAACAAGATTACTTGTTGGAACCGTAGTGGCTGTTCTCTAAGCATGCATATGTGGGTACTCCTGCCTGAACCCAACTCTAGTAAGCACTACGGATATATCAGGTTCCCACGATAGAAAAAAAAGCAACATTTTTTCATGTGACACGGTAAATGCCATGTCTCTTTTAAGACTACCCAGTTCATGACAGATTAGGATATCCCCATAAACGTAATGGTTTTATCCTTATGTTGAGTGCTCTATTAAATATTTATTAAGTGCCCTGCCGTAGCTAGGACTAGATGGCGCCACAGTTTGAAGACTTTTTTAACCTTCAGAGGCAAGTGATGTACCTTACAAGAGCTCTTTTCTCACATTATTTGCATCATGCTTTGCTTGCAGATTGCAAATGTTAAGTGTCCACGTGATGCACATTTCTGGGTTTATGAAGATGGTCGTTATGAGGACGAAGGACAGAACAACATCAATGGAAAAATATGCGAGTCAGTAAGTATCTTTGTTAAAGGGAAATCCAGCCTGTTGTTATTTCCTTGAAAGCTTAAGCTAGGTGTGATAATTTTTCTAACAATATTTCCTTCTTCTTTTTATGACCAGACATTGAAATATGTTTTGCATGTGAGTTGTTGTCACCTCCGACTGGTCCTCTCCGACGCCTATCGAGCCTTCATGTGCCGCTCCGTCTCCTGGATGGCCTTGTTCTGTTCGAGGATGAGTTGTTCTTCATCGACCTCCACGATGCGTGCCGGCAGCCGGCCATCTCCGGCGAGCTCACCCATGGCGACCGCGGATCTCCGACTATGGTGGGTGGGCATGAATCCTACTGGCCTCCCCTTCTCTTGTTTCTTCATCTCCCCATCTTCTGATTCATGCGTTTATTTTGTTAAGGCATGCTTGCCACTCACTGTCTTGCCTGTCGCCAGGATCCAAGGATTCCATCTGCTTGTCATGGAGAAGCTGCTGCTAGGAGAGGAGGACGACGATGCATGGGACTACTCCGACCCTGCTACTGCCGACGCCATGGAAGGTACTCTTCGGTTCAGTTTCTTTTTACTCTCTCCGATGAGAGTTTTCTTAGAGCTGTACAGTTGGTGGAGTGATTTGGACATGCCGATCTGAAGCAAAACCCTGCTTACTCACTTAATCAGCCCCTTCCTTTTTTGTTTAGGAGCAAATAGGGTGTATGTAGTATCAACAAGGTTACTAGTTGGATCTGTAGTGGTTGTTCCCTAAAATGTGTGGGTACTCCTACCTGACCACAACTCTAGTAATCATTACATACATATCAGGTTCCAACAAGAAAAAAAGGAACAATCAATTTGTTTGTTAAATTTTCAATTTGTCACGTGAGATGATAAATGCCATATGCCTTTTAACACTACCCAGTTCATGAAAGATTAGGATTTCCCCATAAGTGTAATGGTTTTGTCGTCCCGTTGAGCGCTTTATTAAATATTTGTTCATGAATGTAAGTTCCCTGCTGTAGCTAGGACTAGTAACCGGCACTAGCAGCACGTTGTGCCCTGTTTTTGCTCTGCGCTGATGCCATGGAAGGTCCTCCTTTCTCTCTTCGGCTCAGTATTTTTCCTCTTTTGCGGCAGTCCTTACCCGAATTGTGGTGATTGGTGAGACCCGGGAATCACAGAGCTAAGATTCTCAAAAAGGGAATCATATAGCTAAGATTGTTAGTCCTAGCAACAGAGTTCTGCACTCCATTGGATCTACCTCATTACTAGTGTAGCTGTAATTTATTTTGGCCAAATGAATGAAGCACAAAAACGTTTTGGTTGCATCTTCTTATCAGTGAACAACTTTGCACAACAAACATCTGTGCAGGACTGTGAGCTTACATCTATAATGTCAAGAGAGAGATGATGGACGGCTTACTGTTTTTGAAATGCACATACATTGCCAAAGTTAATAAAATACTGTCAAGACGGGGTTTCTGCACATACATTGCCAAAATTAATAAAATACTGTCAAGATGAAGTTTCTGGACATACTGTCATGACCAGGGAACTTAACCTATAATGTGTAGATAAGTTCTCTGCTTAGTATTAAGTGAGGATATTTAGTACTTTTCACGCAAGAAAAATTGCGATTTCAGGACTGGAAATTGATTCTTTTTCGCACAACAATTATTGCTGTTGAACTTAGTTGATGGAAAGATGCAGTACTTGTTCACGCAAGGGAGGGAATATAGATATGTGTATATACTTGTTCTGCTCTTTTTTTATGTCTCCACAAATGCAATCCCTCATTGTTGCTAAGCTCTCCGTGATTTACACCGATGAGGAAGCCTATTGGTGCCTTAGGGGCGCCCAGCGCTGGGTCCTGAAGGGGGACGCGAATACGGCGTACTTCCAGGCGATTGCCAACGGGCGCCGTAGACGCAACACCATTCCTTGCCTTTGGGATGGGGTAACCCTCCTCCAGGACCCCCGGGACATCCGCTCCCATGTCGACGGTTTTTATCGTTCCCTCTTCTCTCCCTCCCCTCGGAGCGGCATCTCTCTCGCTCTTAACTGTTGGGTCGGCGCCCAACTAGTCTCTGACGCAGAGAATGCGTCCCTAACTGCTCCCTTCTCTGAGCAGGAGGTCTGGGAGGCCATCAAGGGCATGAACTCCTCCTCTGCTCCGGGACCGGACGGCCTTCCGGTCATTTTCTTCCAGACCATCTGGAACGTGATTAAACCAGAGGTCATGGCCATCTTTGCTGAGTTCTTCGTGGGTTCTAGTGACCTAGGCCGCCTCAACTTCGGGACCATCACCCTCATCCCCAAGGTCCCTGGGGCGACTGACATCCGCCAGTTCCGCCCGATTATGGTCATTAACGTGATCTTTCGGATCCTGGCCAAGGGATACGCCAATAGGGTGACCCTGCTTGCAGATCGGATTACTCACCCTAACCAATCAGCCTTCATCAAGGGTCGGTACATCCTGGATGGTGTACTGGTGCTCCATGAGGTTCTTCATGAGGTCCGGGTCAAGCGTCTGAAGGCGGTATTTCTGAAGATCGATTTTCACAAAGCCTATGATACGGTTAGCTGGCCCTTCCTTAGGGAAGTCCTTCTTCGGAAGGGCTTTGATGACCGGTGGATCACGAGAGTCATGCAATTGGTCTCTTGCGGTCGCACGGCGGTCAACATCAACGGCGAGATCGGTCCCTTCTTCCCTACCCTATGTGGGGTTCGCCAAGGCGACCCCTTCTCCCCGTTCCTCTTCAATATGGTCGTGGACGCCTTGGCCTCCATTCTCGATAAGGCAAAAGCGGCGGGCCACATCCGAGGGCTTGCCCCCCACCTATCTGGGGACTCTGGAATTTCCATCCTCCAGTATGCTGACGACACGATCATCATGGTCGAAGGCTCCGAGATGGACATCTCCAACCTCAAGTTCCTCCTTCTTTGCTTCCAACAGATGTCGGGCCTCAAGATCAACTTCGACAAAAGCGATGTTATGGTGATGGGATATTCCACCTCTGAGTCTATGGCCATTGCCAACAGACTCAACTGCCGCCTCGGCTCTTTCCCCTCTACCTACCTTGGGACGCCCATTAGTGACTCGCGCCTTTCTGTCGCAGACCTTCGGCCCTCCGTGACCAAGCTCCAGTCCAGATGCGAGCCCTGGCAGGGCAGGTGGCTCTCCAAGGCGGCCCGAACTATCCTTATCAACTCTTCCCTCTCCAGCCTCCTCTTGTTTCTTATGAGTTTCTACAGCCTCCATGAATCTCTCCATAAGGAGATCGCCAAAATCCAGTCCCGATTCTACTGGGCTGGCGAGCATGGCAAGCAGAAATATCACATGGTCAGCTGGCCTGACATCTGCAAGCCCAGGGAGCAGGGTGGTTTGGGCATCATGTGCTCTAAACGGATGAATATTGCCCTTCTATCCCGGTGGCTCTGGCGTATCACGCAGGGCCACGGTGGCCTTTGGCTGGACATTATCCGGAATAAGTACCTGCGGGGTCAACCCCTTGTCTTCTGCCAGAAATCGGGAGGTTCTCAGTTCTGGCAGTCCCTCGTCCAGCTTCTTCCGGTTCTCCGCATCGGTACCTCTATCTCGGTGGGGTCCGGCCGCTCGACGCTCTTCTGGTTTGATCGCTGGGCCGGAGACTCTCCCTTTGTGGCCCGCTTCCCCTCCCTCTTCTCTATCTCTGTCGACCCTATGATCTCTGTCGATAGGGCCCTTCTGGACTTAGGGCGCCTTGCTTTCCGTCGGCCCTTTGGGCCGGCGGAATCCGCCACCTGGCGTGAGTTGCTCGACTGCGTGGCTCTGCACGAGCCGTTGGTGGATGGGGATCGGGACCTAGTACGCTGGCGCCTGGAGCCGTCGGGCCAGTTCTCTACCAAATCGCTATACCTGGCCATTGCCCCCTCCTCCGCTCCCCTACCCCTTCCGATGGTGTGGTCCATCCGCGTCCCCCTGAAGATTCGCATCTTCATGTGGCAGTGGATCCGGGGACGGGTCCCGTCCGGTGTGGAGGTCCGCAAGCGTAATGGCCCGGGCACTGGTCTCTGCCACCTCTGTGATGTTCCCGAGGACTCCAACCACATCTTCTTCACCTGCATCTCCGCCCGGTTCCTCTGGAGCTGCTTTCGTGAGATTGTGGGTGGGAGTTGGTGCCACACCAATTTCCCGGACTTATTTGCTGAACTCCAATTATCCCCTTCGTCCTCTCGCCACATTAGGTGACTGGAGGTTGGGGTCCTGGCCTGGACGCTTTGGACCGTTCGCAATAAGCTTGTCATCCAGCGTACTCCTCTTCGTCGCGCTATTGATGCTCTCTACAAATTCTCGGGTTTCTTGCAGCTTTGGCGGCCGCTTAGCCGCCCCCTGGATCGGGACGCCATCTCTGCCTTCATCGCCGATCTACGCTCGATGGCCGTCCGCCTGTCGCCCCCACCCCCGCCGCCTCCGCCAGAGCCTGACTAGTTCACCTGCGCTGGGCAGGCTTTGTTTTCTCTTTTTTTCTTTCTTCTGGGCTTGTTGAGCTGTGCCCTCAGCAGAACCTTAATACTTTGTTGTGGTACTTGGGTGGTGTGTGTGTGTGGACCTGTTGTGGTTGTATGTCTTGTGGCGGTTTGCTTTATCTATAAAGCGGGGCGAAAGCCTTTTTCGGTATCATAACAACAGGACCCTGCTGCTGCTGTTGCTAGTGCGGACCGACGCCATGGAGGTGAGGTTCCCCCTTATCCTCTCTTTCTCTGAACCGCAGGCAGCCCCTGACCCCCTCAGATTCGATTTGGCAGGCCGTGTGCAGATGCCGCCTAGGAGCTGGAACTCGCTGCAGCATTATCTCCGACCCCCTCCCCACGAGATGTGATGCAGGTCTTTCTCTGCACCATCATAGATAGTAATCTATTTTTGTTACAAGGAAGGGAATATGGATATGTGTGTGTATGAGTAGGTAGCTTGTGTACTGGTGGTTCTACCTCTAATCTGTACATGCAACATGTCACAGTTAAAATGGTGAGCGGCGTTGGCATAATTAGGCAAATGATTTGTACAAATCTTCTTGTTCTGGTTGCTTTTAGTAGTTTTGTGGTGAGAAAAGATGTCTTTTTTGGTAGTCCTTACACGAATTGTGGTGATTGGTGAGATCCGGGAATCACACAGTAGCTCTTTGACACCCCCTTGAACTATTAAAAAGAAAGCCAGTTCAGAAGTTCATGAAAATAGTGGAATAGAAAAAGGAGTGAACCATTAGCTGTTGTTACTTCAATACCCAAGACTGTGTCTTGGTATTAAGTGAGGATATTAAGTACTTATCACGCAAGAGAAATTGCGATTTCAGCACTGGAAATTGATTGTTTTTCGCACAATAATTATTGATGTTGAACATAGTCGATTGAAAGATGCGGTACTTGTTCACGCAAGGGAGTGAATATAGATATGTGTATGTACTCTATTTGGAGACATTATTACTGCATTAGCGTTTTCTCAAGATTCAAGTCCAGTACCTTGTTCTGCTCTCATTGATGAATTCCACAAATGCAATCTTTCATTGTTGATATTATATATCATAACAACAGGACCTTGCTCTCGGCTTCCATTGGTTGGACCTTGCTTTGACGCCATGGATCGGATTGGATTCGCACGGCTCTGAGCTCCAGCGTAATGGACAGGTGCTGCTCCTATCTTTCCCCATGGATCCCCTCCCTTCCCACGACTTCTCTTTTTCCACGGATTTCAGCTCAAGATTAACTTGCTGCTATTTCTCTTGTCATGTTTTGTGCAGTAGCAGCATGGATTCAATACAGTAGAGGGCAAGGGCTTCATCTCATTGTGCCATTGCCAGGCAATGTGTGTGGCTGTCGTGCCACGGAGGTTCAACATCGGCCTCAAAATCACCATGGTGAGCTACTCTAACTCCCCTCCTTCCTCTGCTCTGTTTCGTGGCCATCTGTAACATGCTCTGTTTCGTGGCCATCCACCCATGGACGATCTTCTTCTTTTGTTTCTGAGTTTGAACTCAAGATTTGTCATGTTTGTGCAGGATTGGGTAAAACGGAGGAGAAGGGGTTCATCATGCCACTAACAGGCAAGGTGCGCAGTGGTAGGGCTCCGTCTCTCGGATTGTCTTCTTCCCCTTGTTGTATAACTATCTATGCACATGGTGCTCATGGCCTTGCTACCATTGCTACTTAGGTTTCCACTTGATGGTCTCAATCGCTCCATGTAAATGATGTGATGGTTGCTGTTAAACGACTCGGTTTTTGATTAATTGCTCGTTAGGTTGGTAGCTTAGCTATGTACGTGGTGTTCATGGCCTTGCTACTTAGAAGCTTATGTGTTTGTTTCGAATAATAATATGATAATATGATTGCCTCAATTGCTTGTGGATTACTTCCTACTGCAGCTGCTGCTAGGTGCACTCCGATTTGTCAGACCGATGACCAACTGAGTAGTGTTCATTCTTGATAGCTTAGAGTATTTTGTTACTATGTTGCACTGAAAATAGATAGTCCAGAGTTTCAGTCCTAAGACCAATGAACCTTGTTATTCCAGACGTTGTGCAACTGGGAGGACAAATACCCGTTGCTTACTTGGTGGTATCTGTCTTGATTGTTGGTGTGCTTCAAGTAGACCAACAATCAGTCTATCTTTATTAGCATTTCAAGCAGTAACAAAGTTATCGTGTTATTGCTTTTCGCTTAGTACAAGTTACTCAACTGGCCAAAACCTTGAAGTAATATACCCTACCGACTAGTTATTTTTCAGTTTTGAGCCATGAGAATACTTATTTTCAGTTTTGAGCTGTGACAGTTTTCAATGTTCGGTCTGTTCTATATCCTACTTCGGATAGACACATACTATCAAAAGCTCACCTAGATTACAATGTTGCTTTGGGTAGTCTTATGTGGCCATGGAAAAAGTGTTGGCCAATGTATGAGAATAGGACTGTGTTGTATGCAACTTGCTCTGTCATGGGCTATCAGTCTATCATTGCGAAAGATACCTTCTCTCTTTGTTGGAAGGTAGTTGGGTTTGGACTCAATTGGCTACCTAGGTAAATGTCAGATGCTCTACTGGTTGCTAAAGTTGCCTCAGTTGGCTATTTAGTTAACAACTCAATCTCGTTAACTCTGGCCACCACTTTTGGGGTGTATGCATGCTGATGTGATAATGTTTTTTTAGTTGTTCTGCTCTATTGATGAATTCCACAAATGCAATCTCTCATTGTTGGTATTATCATATCATAACAAACAGGACCTTGCTTTCAACTTCCATGGGTTGGACTTTGCTTTGACTCCATGGATTGGAATCGATTCGCACGGCTCCAAACTCCAGCGGAATAGGCAGGTGATGCTCCGCACCCCTCCCCTCCGATGACTTCTCTTTTTCCTCGGATTTCAACTCAGGATTAACTTGATGCTATTTCTCTTGTCCTGTTTTGTCCACCAGCAGTAGCATGGATTCGGTATAGTAATGGACAAGGGCTTCATCTCATCTCCAGTGCCAGGCAAGGTGCGTGGCTGCCGTGCCATTGAGGTTCAGCATCGGTCTCAAAACCACCATTGTGAGCTACTGTAGCTCCTCTCCTTTGATCTGTTTCGTGGCCATCTGTACCATACTCTGTTTCGTGGCCATCCACCCATGGATGATCTAGGGTTGCTTTGTGTTTTACCATCGTTTGGGATTAAACTAGCTTTTAAGTTAAATAAGCTATATGGATTGACGACAGAGAACTATGCCTGGAATACAACACGGTAAATTAGACACAGAACAAGCTTAAGAAACACCCTTTCAGTCTGGATTTCAAAGTTGTGATGCTCTCCATTGAAGTTTTAACATCAATAGCTAAGTCGATGGTGTCATTCATGTCAGGGCTTTGGTACAAGTTGCTACTTGATACCATTGCTATTTAGGTTTCCACTTGATGGCCTCAATCGCTTCTCTCGGTAAATGATGTGATGGTTGTTGTTAAACGACTCAGTTTTTGATTAATTTCTCGTTGGGTTGGTAGCTTAGCTATGTAGGTGGTGTTCATGGCCTTGATAATATGATTGCATCAATTGCTGGTGGATTACTTCCTACTGCAGCTACTTCTAGGTGCACTCCCATTTGTCAGACCAATGGACAACTCAGCAATGTTCATTGTTGATAGCTCAGAGAATTTTCTTACTTTGTTGCACTGAAAGTAGATAGTCCAGAGTTTCAGTCGTAAGACAACCACAAAAAATAACATGTCCAGAGTTTCAGTCGTAAGACCAATGAACATCCAAAAGTTGTGCAGTTGGGAGGACAAATACCCGTTGCTTAATTGGTGGTATCTGCTGGAAGTCTGTCGTGATTGTTGGTGTGCTTCAAGCAGACCAACAATCAGTCTATCTTTATTAGCATTTCAAGAAGTACCAAAGCTATCGTGTTATTGCTTTTCGCTTAGTAAGTTACTCAACTGGCCAATAGTAATCTACCCTACATCCTAGTTATTTTTTAGTTCTGAGCTATGAGAATACTTAATTTCCAGTTTTGAGTTGAGACAGTTCTCAATGTTTGGTATTTTCAATATCCTATTTTGAATAGGCACATGTTATCAAAAGCTCACCTAGATTACAACGTTACTTTGGGCAGACTTTTGTGGCCATGGAAAAAGTGTTGGCTAATGTATGAAAATAGTACTGTGTTGTATGCAACTTGCTCTGTTCTAAGTCATGGGCTATCAGTCTATCACTGTGAAAGATACCTTCTCTCTTTGTGGGAAGGTAGTTGTGTTTGGACTCGGTTGGATACCTAGGTAGATGTCGGATGCTCTACTTGTTGCTAAAGTTGGCTCTGTTAGCTAGTTAGTTATTAAATGACCCAATATCCCTCCCTCTACTTACCATTTTTGGTTTTATGCATGCTGATGTGATAAACTTTTTTTTGCTGTTGTTGTTGAAAAGCAGGTGATGTGATAAACTGCTACCTTTGGATGGATGCTTCGTCACTTCTCCGTAGCAGCAACTTCTTGGACGATTGGATTCACTCCTTCCTTATCACGTGTGTGGCTAACTCTAGTCGCCACCAGGGCATACACTGCCACACTGGCGCTTCTCGGAGGTCTTCCCCGTCATAGTTCTCGCGCACGCTGCAGGTTCATGGTCACCGGCGACGGCGTGGTTTGGCCTCTCGTATATATATTGAAGGTCTTGTCTTCCTCCTCTCTTCCCCTTGCTCCGGGCATGTGGTCGTCGAGCCACGGCTATTTGTCAGCATTGATGCTAGATAGTTCAGCGAGTCAATTTTTCCTGTGGCTACACAAGGGCTCTGTTCAAGTATGTTTCAGCTTTAGGAAAGGGCTCTGCTGTAGCTTGCTACACAGACTACTGTAGTGACTTACATGCATGGCATGGCGCATGTTTCTCAGTCTTCTCTGGAGAAAAGAGAATTCTCGAGTAAATGACCTATGAAATATGAATAATTTACTTCAAACTAGAGTAGAAATGATGTAGAAACCAATTAGTGTTTCAGAATTTATCACACAGAATGCATTCACCTTTGTACATGGCCGTAGTGCAGCTAATGCGTTGGATATGTATGTACGATCCTGCATTCTTTTGAATGGTCATGGTTACAATGATGTTTACTGCAAGACATTTTACTCGACCAAATAATGAATTCACTTGTGGTTCTGTTTGTGTGTGTGGATTCTCTTCGTGGTTCCTTTGCTCAGTGCATTGTTTTTGCTCGTTGCTGATTTCCCTAAGTGCTCTAAAATGCGTAGTTTGTGATATAATGCTTGTTTAGTTCGCAAAGAGAGCATGTTTGTATTTACCTAATACAGTATAATTATGTACCCAGGCTTGTCAATTTGTGCTGGGTAGTCATGGCATCCTACATTTTATGTTGTCAAAATGATGAACAGACCGAGTGAGTTCAGGATTTACCTCTCAGAAATAATAATTAACCTCTATACATGGATGTAGTGCAGCTTGTTTTGAATAACATATGGTCCTGCATTTTTCTTTGAAAGACCTTGGTTAGCATATTGTTTACTTTCAAGACATTTACTTGACTGCACAATCAACTTACTTGTAAGCCATGGTCTTCGCTGGCCTAGTTAGATTCAATTTGATTCATTTTGGTTGCTATGTTGCTGATGCAGGAGTCTCCGAACCCTAGCCACAGTGGGTCAGCTCAATTGCCTCTCAAGTCCCGAGCACCTTTGTCGGCTGATCGCATCGAGAAGCTTGTGCTCACGCTCTCCTCCATCGCGAGCTTCATCACCAAGAAGTCTAGGATTCGGTACAGCAGAGGGCAAGGGCTCCATCTCACTGTGTCAGTGCCAGGTAAGGTGCGTGGCTGCCGTGTCACGGAGGTTCAGCATCCTCTGCAAAATCAGCATGGTGAGCTACTCCAGATCCTCTCCTTCATTTGCTCTACGCATGTGGCCATGTGTACTATGCTCTGTTTCATGGTCATCCACCCATGGATGATCTAGTGTTACTTTGGGTTTTGCCACTGTTTGGCTTAATTAGCTGTTAAGTAAAGTTAGATAAATTATATGGATTGGCGATAGAGAACGATGCATGAAATAAGACACAGTAAATTAAACGCGGAAGAAGCTTAAGAAACCCTTTAAGTCTGGATTTCAAAGCTGCGATGCTCTCCATTAAAGTTTTAACTTCAGTAGCGAAGTCATGTGTCATACATGTCAGGGCTTCGGTACAAGTTGTTAATTGGCATTGTAGACAACACATAGTTTGGATAATATACCTTCTCATTGTTATTCATTTCTTTGACAACCAACTATTATCGAATAGATACATGTCAGCATCAAAATTGAAAATTTAATGATTGTCTGCTGTGTAAGGTCGAATTCTTTTTTTGTTTTTGGATTTAAGCTAAAGGTTTGTCATTTCTAGGTAGTATTGAATGATGGATGGTGTATAAATCAAAACAGGACATACTACATTTATTAGTTTACGATTTGAATAAACAATAACGATTTTATGGTGGATGCCATATGTCATCTTCATATTAAATAAATACTTTGTAATACATGTCACCATTTTAGCCGATTGCTAATTTAGCTCTGATTTGAGCAGCCACTGCTCCCATACCTTGGCGACATGACATGCTGGGAGATGGAGGCATGATGATGATGACGATGGCGTGATGCCTTTGACTTTGATGGCGCTCAAGTGGTGTGGCTGCTGCAGCTTGTGCCGGTTATCTGAAACCACAACCGCTCTTTGTAGATGCAAGCCCCCAATGATAATGGTAAGACTGCTGACCTTCTCTTCTTGCCTTCCCACTGTAGATACCCGCAAATAAGAGTTCTCCGCATTATGATTACTGTGAAGAAAAAATAAATAGTTAACTATCTATCATCATGGTTTCACATCAATAACTTGGTGCCATTTTACTTTAGCTATTGTTTAACAGTGTCATCCTGAAATAGTTTATTTTTTTGACAAAGTACCTTTGTAAATCAAGTTCTTCATGTATGTTTTTCTTGGTCTTCATAGTATGGATTTTGTTCATTCAGACTGCAGTTTACTAGATTCTGTAGGCTAGTTTGGTCCTTGTTTAGAAATTTGTCCTCCCAGCTACATTGATAGTTTCCTCTCAAAACTGAAAACCGGGCATTTGTGCAACACTTTGTGCCTAATCAAGCACTGATTCCCCTCTCAAAACTGAAGCACTTACAAGGTTCTTATGCCAAACCTGAAACTAACTTGCTGATCATTCCAGCAGGAAGGCGAGCTGCATGTGTGATGGCGCTCCATCATTCTCAAGATCTCAACCAGGTGGCCGGCTTGCTCGCGTACAACTCTGGTAAGGGGCTGAGTAACTGTTGATCTTTTGAAAGTTGTGTGCTTAGTTATCTGGATTATATTTTCACGAGGTCTGTATATGATGTGTGCTTAGGATTTTACCATGGTCTATATATGATCGGCGACTTCTGCCACTGCCATGACAATTTTACCTTATGCTAATTTTATTCGTCCAAAAAGTATTGTAGCCATTGTACTCGGACTGGTTGGTGTGCTGGTTATTTAGAGTCCGAAATGAATGTTTTTTGCCCTCTTGACAGTCAAATTTCCATTCTGGGGTGATTATAAACATTTGCCATGTAGGTTCCAAACTACTCCCTTCGTTGGAGGCGGTGTTGTTCAGCATCGGCTACACAACAACCACGGTGAGCTCCTATCTTTCCTTTGATTTGAGCAGCCACGACTATGGTGGTCGCTCTGGGTCTCCTTGTTTTTCTTTTTGGACCTGAAATATTTATGCGACGTTCTATGCCATGTTATTGAAGGGTCAAGACCCAAGTCTATTGGTTCATTCATTGTCAGTGTGCATATCTTTATTGGATCCCAAAAGCATCAGCTTCCTATCAAGCATTCTGAGAAAACATTGACTGAAGGTACTTGATGTTGCAAACCCTTCAGTTGACCATTTGGTCATTTCAATCTTGTAGTCGTTATTGTTTGAGCCTTGAGCTCTTTGTTTCCTGTCCAGATGATTTATTTTATTTGTATTTCTAAAGAAGTTGCATAGTCTTATCTGGACACCAACTATTTCATTTTGATGTGGTTACCTGGGGTTGGAGCTTGAATGCATGATGGTCCTATTTTTCGTATTGCTAGCTTGATGATGTACTCACTTTCACTTGCTAAGGTAGTTTGATAATGTCTGCCAAGCATTCACTGAAAAAGAAAATGTTCCATTGATTTTCCATTGCATTTCTTGATAAAAGGTGGTGCCTTTGTAGTTTGTTGGCTTTGCCTTATCGTTGTGTTTTTTGTTTGTAGTGCTCATTCTTTAATTAATCAATCCTGTTCTCTCTCTCTCTGTCTCTCTTTGCCAAGGTAAGGGCCTGGAGCCACAGCCACGGGGCATGTAAATCTGTGCTTGTCGCACGGTTTGTGGTTGCTGCTGAAGATGATGGTGGTGTGGATCATCAGTTTTGGGGGCCTGATTGATGGTTTTGCTGCCTTGGCTCTTGTTAGCTTGTGGTGTGACTGAAGAAGGATGGATCGTCGTGGTCGTGAAGCCTGAGGCCGTGCTGATGGATGGAGCCGTTGGTTGATTACTTAGTTCTTCTTAGAATTGTGAGTAGTAACAAACAAATGGTAGCTTGCTTGGTGTGTTGCTTTGGTACGATGGATGCATTGGAGTAGCGAGTAGCTAGGTAGCTCTTAGAGATAAAAATCCTGGTATTGATGGCAGGAGGAGGCAAAGCACACAAGTTGTATTTCTGCTCATGTACATGTGATATCTCGGTTATAATACCATATATAATTGTTATGAACCTCATATCTCCGGCTACCAAACGTGTTATGCTGCCAAAATTTCTATCTAAATTTCCTCTGACTTGTTGAAATTTTGGCCTTGTTTGTAATGAAACAAAAGCTTTAGGGTGTCGACTGTAAAATTTTGGGCCCTTGTCCACGAGGAAACAGAAGCTTTAGGGTGTTGACTATAGGACATGAGCGGAGCAGTACTGGTGGAGATGGCTGCCGGTGTGTCTGTATGTACAAGGCTTTGCAAGCAGAGGAGTTGGTGTCGACTGTAAAGCGGGGACTGGCGGCGCCGCTCCTCCCTACCTGAAAGGGAAGGAGTACCTTGCACCCGGTTCCCATCGTGTTCTTCATTTTATTGGTCTGTGGTAGCCACACTTCTTTTATTTTGTTTTGTCTATACAACTAACATAAACTACTTGTAGACTTCGCTTTTAAAAAAGGCCTGTCGTCCAATGGCAATTCCCATAAAGCAAAAGGAAAAAAAATCAAAAGGAAGTTAATTAGTTAGCAACATCTATCAACAACAATTTTATTTTCTTTATATTTCAAATATTAAATTTGTAACACATAATTGTAATAATACTTCCTGTTTTCGTTTTTTTGCTTAACTTTGTAATAATACTTCCCGCGCTGTGTAGGCCAGCATCCGTGGGCATCGCATCAAATGGCATAGAGCAAAGAACACTCTAATAATATTTTCTGTTTTCGTTTTTTGCTTAACTTTGTACCTTTGTTTAAACTTTTTATATATATTACAAAAAACACTGCCTTCTAATAATATATTACAAAAACTTTTGTATAAACAATAAGTTTTTGTTGGTGCTTTTTTTTATGTGCACGGAGATGGTTTGTGGAGTTTGTCTGAGCCCTTACGACCGCGAGAGCAGGGGAAATAGCATCAACATGTATGTCTGGAAGGACTTAAAAAACACAGCAGCCTCTTTACCATTCTTTTTTACTTTTTTATTTTTTGAATCTTGTTTCTTTTTTAGTTTATACTCATCAGCACAAAATATACTGCTTTCCATCTTTTTTGCTGAAGGTTCACCCCCCTCCCCCCCCCCCCACCCCCTTTAATTGTGAAATGGAGGGGAGCCCCTGGTTAGCTAGTTGTTGGCATTTATGTTCCTGCAGTTTTTCATTTTTACTGCTTTGTCAGTGACTATAACTTGACTTCTGATTGTAGCTTGTTCCTATAGATTTTTCATTTTTGTTCCTGTATTCAGTTATACCTAGCAACATATGGTAGATTAGACTGATTTATGTTGCAGCAGTTCGACACTTGCTTTACTATGGCTCCTTCTTTTCAGCAATCCAGTGCCTGCAACTTGTTGATGCTCCATGGCATATATTTTAGGAACATATATGCAAGCACTCTTATTGTTCATCACTGCTTAATGCATCAGGTAGGCTCATGCTCATTTGTTTTTCATGTCTATTCACAATCTTTAATCCAGCATGTTAAGCTTTTCTCGTGTGGTTAAAGAGGAGCCAGCCTGAGTTGTGAAAACAAGTGTTGTGTATGAGTATTGATTTTCACTAGTATAAATGAAGTAATAAGTAAAATTAGCAGAAGGGGACGTGCGCTACCGAGCGAACAATTCTCCCGCACTGGGTCAGCTCATCCAGGGCCTCCTTGAGGCGAGGGGTTCTGAATACTCCTCTTCATCGGCAACGGTTGCTGTTCTGATGCGCTAGTCCCATGAGACCTTAGCGCGACGACATCCCGACTGTTTACTACAACAAAATTTGTTCGACTCTGATGAGGGAGGGGCGATGACGGCGGCGCGCCTTGAGCTCGCTCCCGTGTTTGCAATCGTCGCTAGGTGGTCTACGGATCTAGATGTAACTTCTACTTCTAGTGTTCTTTGTACTACCTTGGCAGTAGATGAATAGATCGGAATTTTTTCCCGCAAAAAGAAAACTAAAAGGTAATAATATGAAAGCTAGAAGCACCAACAAGATCAAAATGAGTATAATACAATACACTAGGTAACATGGTATCTGCAAGTCTTTTTTTGTTGACATCACATGGTATCCGCAAATCTTTAATCTATAAAGCACTACATAATTGCAAGGGAAAAGATTCCCGTCAGCCGGCTGATTTCATGACTCACATCCGCTGCCTCCTTTTCTGGACACGTGGCCTACTGGACCACCCCGTCTCTCTCCCTCATCTGATCTCTTCTTCAACCTCTCTCTCATACACAACTACCTCAACCTTATCTAGTGGAGAGACTTCTCCAACCAAGTGGAGCGACTGGAGATTGTGGAGCGGCAATCAATGGCGTACATCTCGCCGGCTAGGAGGACGGAGGCGAGGCAAGCAGGGTCGCGGGGATGGGCGGCGCCGCTCCTCCCTGCCGGCGCACGCCAGCAACGGCATGATGGCGGGGACGGGCGGGTCCACTCCCCCTCACCATCGTCCGGCGGGAGCTCGTTCCGAACCGCAATGATGTTTTGTTTTTGCAACATCCTATTTGTTGCAAGAATGATTTCTGCAACATCAGTCATGTTGCAAAAATTCAAACTGTAACACCACATAAAGATGAAGACAAAGAAAAAAAATACAACATCACCTCAGTTGCAAAGTTTTTCTACAACAATACCTATGTTGCAACAAAACATAAATAAATTTCGCAACACGACCTATGTTGCAAAAAAATGCCGCAACACAACCTATGTTGCAAAAAAAAAAGATCCACAACACTATCCCTTTTACAAGTGTTTATGCAACAATATCTCTGTTGCAAAGTAGAGGAAGACGTCCAGCCGCTCGATTTTATTGGATCTAATGATTCGCGAGGTAGCAGCCCTTGATTGCAAACGATCAAAGAAGTTCAGGTAACGACTAGTGCACACAACAAACAGTGGCTACTACTAGTACACATCGATACGTACACTTATATGTACAACTCTAGGCCTCACTCACAACATTACTTTTTTTGAAAAGGAGCGCTTTATTACTTAAAAGATTTAAGCATTACACCCGGCCTCTGCATTATTAAGATGCACACATCCAAATAAGGTTCTTTCATACAAAAGAAAAATGAAAAGGCGAAATACAAAAAGATCCATATAACGCCTAAAGTGGAGGAGGGCCAATCGTAAGATGATGCGGCCACCCATGTTGAGTAAAAGTATCTCTCGCCGTACCCTCCAATCGTGTACACCTTCATGAATAGGTCTCGATTCTCCATGTGTTGTAGAGAGGACCATAAACGAAGTGTCCCGGTACATCTGTAGATAACCCGCATCAGAGAAGTGCTTTTAAACGGAATATGAGAACTGCAAGAACATCAAGCCTAAACGACCATACAAGACATATAGCAAGATGACGGCCCGACTTCCAGGAGGTGGCGAAGCTTCCTTTATTAGTGATCCTTAGTTTATATCACAAACTCTACACTAAAGTAAATTTGGTCATCTGCCACTGATTGCCCAAGACACCTCGCTTGAAACATTGGGTGACGGCAACGCATTGTCACCATGTGTTCCAAGGGAGACACAGGATATCGGCCGTGGCAGGGTTGGCAGCCTGACATCCTTGGACTGCAAGACGTTCATGAGTTGCACGACTGGCGGCCACGCACTCGGCCACGGGTGCGTGCACCAGAGCCCCACGACAAGCCTGCGGTGGAATGGTCACTTACAGCCGCCGCCGTTGTCGAGCTGCTGCAAGTTTCCTCCCTTTAGCTTCTCATCCACTGCTTCAACAATGGCTCCCTTTTCGTATAGGTCCCACTTCCACCTGAGCAATGGAATGAATTTGTCGCCCGATTGCTCCATTTCCATGTACGGGCCGGCCGGACACGACCTCCAATACGACGATGCCAAAGCTACAGACGCCGGCTTCGGTGCTCGGCAGACGGGTGCGGATGAACTCAGGGTCTATTTACCCTGCGGTGCCCATGCCGACCTTTGTGGTCCGCGACCCTACTCCATGCTCCACGAGCCTCACCAGCCGGAAATCCGCAAGCTTTGTGTTGCATGATGAGTCGAGGAGTATGTTGCTGGGTTTGATGTCGCTATGCAGGACACACTGATCGCACTCTATGTGGAGATAGCGTAGTGCAGATCCTAGGCCAAGGATGATCTTGTACCTCTTTGATCATGGGAGGCGGCGGCTGGTGTTGTATATGTGTCTATCAAGGCTGCCTTCAGGCACGAGTTCGGAGATCAGCAGGAGCCCCTTGCGGCTGCCGGACCAGCCTAGCAAGTTCACAAGGTTCTGGTGCCTCAACCGGCTTAGGATTTTCACCTCCGATTCGAACTCTTTCCTCCCTTGTGAAGATGATTCTGCAGCCAACATCTTGATGGCCACCGGGCGGTAGTGCTCGCTAAGGCTGTCGCCCCGGTAGACGTTACCGAAGCCCCCTCGCCCGAGCTTCCCCTCCTCCGCAAAGTCCTTGGTGGAAGCGGCCAGCTCATGCTAGCGGTACGTTCTAGGGCCTACTCTTCTCTCGAACTGAGCTTGCTCATGTGCTTCGTCGTCGGAATCATGTACCCTCTCCCATACGCATCGCTGATGGACTAAGACAGCGACGGCACAAAGCAACACCAGAAATGCTACTACAGTGAAAGGCACTAGCACGAGCACTAGTCGCCCCCGTTGCAGACTAGTAGCCATTGTGGCATCATCTAGAGTGGAGCTAAATGACCAATACAACACTTGATGCAACTCGGCGCACATGCCAGTTGCTGCAGCGAAGCCAATTGCAACTTCCTGGGGCAAATCCTTCTTCATGTCCCCAGGCGTGTTTAGGTTGTAACATAGTTTACGATTTCGAAGTGGCAAAAATTTCGCTCACCCTCGAAATGGTCGAAATTTCGGAAATTTCGAAAATTTCGAAAACTGTTTCGTACAAACCAACGAAATTTTTGTTTGAATTCAAATAATTTTAATTTTAAAAAGATAGATAAAAGGGCACGTAGCGTGGAATTAACACAATTAGATTACTAGTGTGATGGTTTGTCCATAGCTGAACATGCTGTTGTTTGTGGTTCGAATCTCAGTTAGGACATTTTTTTTTGCCACAAATGTATATTTGGTGCAAAAATAATCAAAATGTTGGTAAACATGATTCGAACCGTCAACCTTCTGATCAGTAGACAGTGTTCCTACCGCTGCACTACTATAACCTGTGTTAATTTGTATTGATCCATGATCATTTTTACATAGAAATTCAAACCCATCGAAATTTCTTCAACGAAAGGCAAAAAATTCGCCCATCCTCGAAATTGTCGAAATTTCGGAAATTTCGAGAAATTTCGACGAAATTTGAAACCATGGGTTGTAAAGCGGCTCATCGCCATCCATCTGGAGTCGGGCAACTAGGATGCTAATGCTGTTGTCATAGCTGATCTCGGCAGACGGCATCGTCAGAGACCATGCGCTTGGTCAAGTTCGTGTAGGCCTTGGAGTTGATGGAGTTGACGTTTATGACGACGTGGTTGTCGCTATGGTCCCAGGGGCTTACCAAGGTGTCGAACTCCACTGAGACGATGCATCTGTCGCTGGTGGCATTCAAGTTGTTGTTGTCATTAAAGAGAGCAAGGTACCCGCCGTGGCCATTGGGCGGGAGCCTGGATGGGTAGTGTGCTAGTAAGAAAGACATACCGTCAGCCACACTGTTGTTGGGTGTGAAGCTTAGATCATGATCTGACTGTAACTATCTCATGATAACAAAAGTTTAGTAACTATATTTTCTCATGATAAGATCTCAATAAACTTGAAGGTAATAATATGAAAGCTCGAATCATCAACAAGATCAAAATGAATATAATACAATATGGGTAACATGGTATTTCGCAAGTCTTTTACCTATAAAGCAATACGTACATAATTGCAAAAGATCAAAGAAGTTCAGGTGACGACCAATACACATAGCACAAAGTAGCTAGTACTAGTGCACACATCGATACATACGCTTATATGTACAACTCTGCCACATATCACTCACAACATTATTGGAAACTCAGAACAGCAGAACGGCAAGAACATTAACACTAAACGACAATGCAAGACATAGCAAGACAATGGTGCCACTTTCAGGAGGTGGTAAAACTTCTTTTATTAGTGATGCTTGTTTATATCACAGACTCTACTATAAAGTAAATTTTGTCATCTCCCACTTATGGCCCAAGACACCTCGCTGCAAACATTGGCAGACGACAACACATTGTCTCCGTGTGTCCCAAAGGAGACGTCGGATGTTGGCCGTGACAGGGTTGGCAACATGACATCTTTGGACTGCAAGACATTCATGAGTTGCACGACTGACGGCCGTGCACTCGGGCACGGGTGCGTGCACCAGAGCCCCACGACAAGCGTGCGGTGCATCTGACACTTACAGCCGCCGTTGTTGTCGAGCTGCTGCCAGTTTCCTCCCTTTAGCTTCTCATCCACCGCTTCAACGATGTCTTCCTTCTCGTAGAGGTCCCAGACCCACCTGAGCAATGGAATGAATTTGTCGCCTGATTGCTCCATTTCAATGTCCGGGCGCCGACCAGACACAACCTCCAATAGGACGATGCCAAAGCTGTAGATGTCAGCTTCGGTGCTCGGCCGACGGGTGCGGATGAACTCCGGGTCTATGTATCCCGCAGTGCCCATGACGACCTTGGTGGTCCGCGGCCCTACTCCATGCTCCACGAGCCTTGCCAGCCCGAAATCAGCGAGCTTGGTGTTGCATGATGAGTCAAGGAGAATGTTGCTGGGTTTGATGTCGCCATGCAGCACACACTGATCCCACTCTGTATGGAGATAGCGTAGTGCAGATCCTAGACCAAGGATGATCTTGTACCTCTCTGACCACGGGAGGAGGCGACTAGTGTTGTATATGTGTCGGTCGAGGCTGCCTTCAGGCACAAGCTCGTAGATGAGCAGAAGCCCCTTGCGGCTATCGGACCAGCCTAGCAAGTGCACAAGGTTCCGGTGCCTCAGCCGGCTTATGATCTTCACCTCCGACTCGAACTCTTTCCTCCCCTGCGAAGATGATTCCGCAGACAACATCTTGATGGCCACTGGGCGGTCATGGTCGCTAAGGCTGTCGCCCCGGTAAACGTTACCGAAGCCCCCTCGCCCGAGCTTCCCCTCCTCCGCAAAGTCCTTGGTGGCGGCGGCCAGCTCACGGTAGCGGTACCTTCTAGGGCCTACTCCTCTCTCAAACTCAGCTTGCTCACGTGCTTCGTCGTCAGAATCATCTACCCTCTCCCAAACACGTCGCCGATGGACCACGACCACGATGACACAGAGCAACACGAGAAATGCTACTACTGTGGAAGGCACTAGCACGGGAACTAGTCGGCCCCGTTGCGGACTAGTAGCTACCACCGTGGCATCATCTAGAGTGGAGCTAAACGACCAAGACAACACTTGATGCAGCTCGACGCACATGCCAGTTGCTGCAGCGAAGCCGACTGCAACTTTTTGGGGTAAATCCTTCTTCATGTCCACAGACGTGTTTACCTTGTAAAGCGGCTCGTCGCCATCCATTTGGAGTCGGGCGACCAGGATGCCCGTGCGGTTGTCGTAGCTGATCTCGGCAGTCATGACAGCTTCTTCAGAGACCAGACGCTTCGTCACGTTGGTGTAGGCCCTGGAGTTGATGGAGTTCACATCTATGCCGACGTGGTTGTCGCTGTGGTCCCAAGTGCTGCGAAAGGTGTCGAACTCCACCGCGACGATGCGGTCATTACCGGTGGCGTTCAAGTTGTTGCTGTCGTTGAAGAGAGCGAGGTTCCCGCCATGGCTGTTAGGAGGGAGCCTGGACGGGTAGTGCGCCAGGAAGAAAGACATACCATCAGCCACACCGTCGTTGGGCGTGAAGCTCAAGTTACAGAGACGAAGCCGGTCGTCCGTCTCATTTTTTAGCCTGATCCGGAATGTGAAGTTGGAGGAGAAGCTGGCCACCTCGCCCGTGGTGTTGTCCCAGAGCGGCACCGGGCGCGCATAGGAAGCCCGGCCGACGCTGAAGAAGTTGGCTTTGATCTCGTTCTTCGTTAGCTCGATGGCGCCGGAGCCCATGCGTGTATCACGCTCGCACCTGAGCTCCGTGTCGCAGAGGTCGCCGGAGGCAGAACTGGAGAAGTTGAAGCTGAAGGAGAGCGCGGTAGCTAGGCCCAGAGGTGCACTGACTAGCAACAACAGTGAGTAGCAGAGACAAATGGTATACATGGAGACGGAGAGAAGGTGGTGACGACGGCTGGTTACTACAACAGCCATTGTTGCTGTTCGGCTCGGGATCTAGCTAGCTTCGGTTTGTCTTTTTTCTGCAAAAGAGAGCTCCCTCTCCGATGTTATATAAAGGAAACCAATGTTCTTGGCACAAGACAACATGCTCAGTTGCCACTTGGCACCATGCAGGATCGATGTGATTTGGCCGGCAGTGTTTCCAAAAATAACACCATAGCAGCCTAGCTATAATACCATGTTCAAATAATCTTGATTTGGCCGATGTAAAAAAGAAAAAACTGTCGACTAGTTTGTTTTTGCACCGCTTCAAGTAAACAAGCAATCTAAGTCAAGGTGGCATAGCGCCAGGGGTTGAAGCTGCTGCCGAATTTCAACGCCGTTGGTGTTGGTGCGATTGCTAGTCAAAACACCCTAACTAATAATACTAATAATACTATGTTGGAGATAATCTTGACTAGGTCAGTTAAAAGAAAATTTTGACTAGGCTGTTTTTGGCATCCAGCTGCCAAGTAAACAAGCAGTCCAAATCACGGTGGCGTGATCCGAGACCAGACGCTTGCTCACACGATTTCTTTTAAAACATATTACCTTTTTGAGCGAATTTTCAGATCTAGTATGATCTATACTAATAACTGAAAAACTGCAAATGTATGATCTTGTGGTTGCATAGGGCAACTAAAATCGGACGAAAAGACGGTCTTCATGAGTTCGATGTCTATGCCAGCCTGGTTGTCATTGTGGGTACGGGGGCAGAGGTAGGTGACGAACCCCAACCGGTTGGGACTGATGCGATTGCTAGTCAAAACACCGTAACTAATAATACTATACTGGAGATAATCTTGACTTTGTCCATTTCAAAAATATTGACTAGGTTGTTTTTGGCATCCAGCTGTCAAGTAAACAAGCAGTCCAAGTCAAGGTGCTTGCTCACGTGATTATTTTTAAAGTTATTACTCCCTCTGTAAAGAAATATAAAAGAAACATTTCTTTACGGAGGGAGTAATTTTTATGAAATTTCAGATCGATACTATCAAACTGAAAAACTGCAAAACTATGGCATTGTCGCTGCGCATGGCAACTAAAAGTTATTCTTCGTTGCCCTCTCGAATGAAAAGACTGTCTTCTTGAGTTCCGCGTCTATGTCGGTCTGGTTGTCGCCATGGGCACAGGGATGAGGTAGGTGCCGAACTCCAACGCTGTTGGCATTGACATGAGTGCTAGCCAAAACACTTTAACTTTTTTTTATTTGATCAAAACACTCTAACTAGTAATACTATGTTGGAGATAATCTTGACTAGGTCGATTGAAAAAAGAACATGTCTGGGTTGTTTTTGACTTTTTATCATCCAGTTGTCAAGTAAACAAGTAAACAAGCAGTCCAATTCACAGCGGTGTGATCGGGGACCAGACGCTTGCTCATGTGATTTTTAGAAATATTAGATCCATATTAATTATTGCTGATTTGGTACAAAGTTGTTTTTACTAAATCAACAACAATTAATCTTAATCGGAGGGAGTACCTTTTTAATGAGATTTCAGATTTATACTATCAAAATGAAAATTGCAAAAGTATGACCCTGTCATTGCGCAGGGCAACTAATAGTGATAGGTATTCTTCGTTGCCCCCTCAAATGGAAGACGGTCTTTGTGAATTCGGCGTCTCCGCCGAGCTGATTGTAGATGTGGGCATTGGGCTGAGGCAGATGTCGAACTCTAACGCAGTTGGCGTTGATGCGATTGCTGTCGTTGAAGAGGGTGAGGTTTCTTGGCGCAGGTCTGCACACACTCACTAGAAGTTTACTTACTTTCCGACAAGTTCACTTACGCACAGTCACCGATCGAGCAGACGGGTTGAGTAGTTTTTGGCAGTCGTACACAGACTGCACATATGTATTCCCAAACGGTAGTGAGATCAGTGAGTTTCCGGCCACACTTCTTTATTTTATTTTCTCTAGAGAACCAACATAAACTACTGGTAGGCTTTGCTTTTAAAAAACGCCTGTCGTCCAATGGCAATTCCCATAACGCAAAAGGAAAAAAGATCAAAAGGAAGATAATTAGTTAGCAATATCTATCAACAGCAATTTACTTTTCTTTATATTTCAAATATTAAATTTGTAACACATATTTGTTAATTAGTTTCCTGATATTATATTTTTTCTTAGGATTTGGATTTATTTATAAGTCTTCTTTGATTTCTACCAAGGGTGAGTCGCTTATCAAGCGTGGAATACAAGAGGTAGAATCACATGAATAGGTAATTACACGTTATCATTGCACTAGCACATTTGATATTCACCATGAACTGAATTTCTTCACACCTAACTTCTTCATTGCAGGAAAACCATTGTTTATTTTATGTTCTTTACTTTTGTTCTTTAGTAGCAACCTTAGTTATAGTCACTTTATTTTACCCCTCAACTACTTGTTTTCAGTCAAAATTATAATATTTGAAGACACCAAAACAACCAATTCATATGAGACCTGTGACAACTCAACATCCGCATTAGCCCTCGTCTCCTACTCTTCGTTGTACTCTATTGAGATATTTACATGAGAGTGATGCGACCAACCCTATTCACTTGCATGACATCGATTAATATGTAGGCAATTTTTGCCAAAACTATGGTGAACCTTTTTGTATCATACAGGAAATGATTTTGTGAAATTCTTGCTTACATCGCCTTTCCTATTATCCTTTCCGTAAATCTGAGCCACACTTTTCATATGATCCGTGTATAATTAATCCTAACTATGATTTTAATTGCATTAGTAGATATATAGATAATATTTCATGGGTTGCACCCACCGACTCATTATTAGAGTCAAGATATGGGGATATGGGACAAATCTTCGTTCAAAGGAAATTACAAATCGTCCCTTGTAAATCTGTCCGGAAGGAGTATACTTATTGTAGTTGACAAAATACTAGCTAATGTACCACCAAATAGTGTAAGTACTAGAAGGGTTGGGTGCGCTTTGTTGCAACGTTGGTGTTGTTGGGTTTCTTAAAACGAATTACTCACTCTGTTTTAAAATATAAGGTTGTATTACTTTTTCTAAAAGTTAAACATTTTATGTTTGATCAAATTTGTAGAAAAATGTGTCAAATCAGTATGATTAGATTCATCATCAAATGAATTATCATACTTTTTTGTCTAATATTGTTGATCTCGATATTCTTTTCTTTGAACTTGGTCAAAGTTAAAGAAATTTGACTTTCCAAAAACTCTAATACCCCTTATATTATGGAATGATAGAATATTTAGTTTAGTGGGTGGGGAAGATGATGGAGTGTGTTTTTATTTTTACTTATAATGCGGTGATTTGATGGGCTTTTGATGGTGTGGTTTTGTGGTATCCGCTAACCAACGTATATTATGTGGGGAAATTTTGGAGTAGGTGACTGCATGTACTATATTGATGCTACAGTATCACATGGTGTCACTTCTTTTTTCTGGGTGGAAGGAGGGCGCACGGGATTGATATATTTTTATAGACCGGTTGTTGTTGACTGATTTGAAAAATTGTCGGCCTAGTCAAAATCGTAAACCAAATTGAAAACTGAATATCCCAATTGAATTAAAGAGCTTTAAATTAAGAACATATGAAATTAAAAGAATTGAATGGGAGTGCTCCTTGAGAAATTACTGATCCGGTCAAAATTGGGTGACCAATTCTAAATTGAAGACCTTAATTAATTGTGAGGCCTTAAAATTAGGAAGCATAGTGTATAGTATAATAGAATTTAATGAGAGAGTTTTGAGAAATTGTTGACCCGATCAAAATCGGGTGATCCAATTCCAATTGGAGACATCAATGAATGTTGCTCTTTAAAAATAGGGAGCATAGTGTTATAGAGGATTGAATTCACGCTCTAGCTAGCTCATCCAAAAGTCCGGAATAATGGAGAGAAAAAGACAATATACTCCCTCCGTTTTTATTTACTCCACATATTAGAGTTGACTGAAGTCAAATTGTGTAAAGTTTGACCAAATTTATAGAAAAGAATATAAATATCTAGCATAACAAGTCTAGTTAATGTGGAAGTACATTCAACGATGAATCTAATGGTATTGATTTGTTATTGTATATGTTAATATTTTTGTCTATAAACTTTGTCAAAGTTTGTAAAACATGACTTTGACCAAAACTAATATGCAGAGTAAATAAAAACGGAGGGAGTATGTCAGCACCGCCCTCATATCTAGGCTTTTCTTTAGTTCTTAGACGTGAGACTGATGTAGGCCGCATAATCATCCTCTATCTTCTATCTATCTATTCTATTATCTATTATATACTAAATGGAAAATATGGATACAAAATAGAGAGGTTAGCTAGAAATTCTCACGTTAATAAAAAAATACTGGCCTTGATCCTATTACTTCTTAAAGTTATCAATTTATGACCATTAGATATGTGACACATGGTATGGCCAGATGACTTTACAGGAAAAGAATGTGACACATATCCACATACATATATTTCAGATAATTAAATATTCCTAAAGAAAACGTAAATAACATTTCCTAATTACACGTGTCCTCAGACGTGTGCACGTACATGTACATATAGGCCAGGCATAATTGTGACTGTTTGATCACAAACGTGTCCCAGACATGTCCTTGGCCTATTTGTATTACAAAAACGTAAATAACTTTTCCTAATTAAACGTGTTCTTAGAATGTGACACATGTACACGTACATATGTACACGCAGCATCACATGTGTACCCCAGCCAAGCGAATTAAACGTATCCTCAACCGGTGTTCACTTATATGTTTTTTTAGAAAAGGAGGATAACCCCGGCCTCTGCATCTGGGAGATGCATACGGCCACTTTATTAATTATTCTTGAGGACCTTACAAAGTATTACAACAATGTGCCTGAATCCACCATCTTGGCAACACATGCCGCTATTCCTATCCAAAATGATGAAGGGGTGCTAGCTGAGCCACTACCCAAACCACTCACCTAAGCCTAACATCAAAAGCCGGAAGCCGAAACATATTCGGAAGTCCCAGCCAAGCCACATACCGGGTCTGGGGCACAATCCGGTCAGACGCACTTGTGTGTCGTCGCCGCCATCTTTCACAGGTCCGTCTTCAGATCATATTAAGGCTTCTACCTTGTCTGGCCACTCTGCCATCGACGTCACCATGACGCCAGACAGCAACCTCCTCCTGCCCGAGTACATCTCCGTGCATCGGACGCCGAGCCTCCACAGCGCCATGCCGCCGATATCCGCCGCCATCGATGTGTGAGATGAAGCACCGCTCCACCATTCCCCCAGCCAGCACTTACTCCAAAATGATGCCCACAGGAGGGAAAGCGATAAAACGCCATCATCGTCCGATCCGGAAGACCCAGATCTAGGGTTTTCCCCGGAGCTCATCCCGAGCCTGATGACGCAGACTGCAACGACGATGCCTCGACAAGGGAACAACATCTAAGACGCCGCCATCGTCCGCCATGACCGTAGTAAGCGCGATTTTCATCGGCAGTTGCTCCACCAGACGTGTGCTGCCGACGTCGCTGGCCCCTTCAACCGGAGCAAACTCCAAAACAATGCCCTAAAGAGGGACTACGACACAAAAGCGCCGCCATCGCTCGATCCCAAGGAGATCTAGGGTTTCCCCCGTAGTTGCCCGCTTTGTCAAGGGCCAGACAAGGGTAGAATCCCGCGGATCTGCCCAGCTGCCGACGAGTCGCACCCACCACCGTGCCGACGGCCGACCAGCGATCAATCCGGCCGCGCCGCCGCGAACCGATCCGGTCACGCCGCCGCCGTCCCTGGCGGCCGCGACGCACCAGATCGCAAGGCCTCCTGCCGTAGGGAATCGACGTCGCCGAGGCGCCGGCACCACCCGCCGTGGCAACCGGCCCGCCGCCACGCTCCGGCCCGGCGGTGCCGGCCCGCACCAGCCCCACCCGAGCGAGAGGGCCCGAGTCCCTGCCGCCGCCGGCGACGGCTAGGCTTCGCCTGGCCGCGCCCTTGGGCGGCGGCGAGGGAGGAGGAGGAGGAGTGGGGGAGGTTCGGCGGCGATGGGATCTGGGGCCTCCCGGTCGCCCACGCGGGGGGCGGCTTGGGAGGGAGATGTGTTCACTTATATTACATGTAATAATTCCATAAAAAAAGGAATATGAACATATACATGTCTCTGCCTCTCTAGCGGTGAAGCAGCAGCAGGATGAGGCGGCAAAGCGGCAAAGGACGGCAGCGACACAGAGGAACCGCCGGCTGGCGTGATGCTGCGGCTGATCGTGATCATGGTGTGGCGCCAGCTGCACGTACGTGAGCCATTCAAATTTTCTTTTGATCGTTTCTCAGGACAATAATACTGCTTCTTTGATGATCAGCGATCAATCGTAAGTCATAACGTATGTGCCAACAATTCTGAATGCCGCTGATTTCACTTCACTGTTCAGCCCAGGGTGGTTCATGGCCCTGTAGCCCAAGATCAGTACCCACGGTAGCTTCTGTAAGAGGAACTAGTTTGCGGTAAGCGTATGCATCGTTGCAGGGACGCGTGCGTATTTATATAGCACAAGGAGTACATGCGGCGGCAGGTTGTTGGAGGCTTGACTCATCTTCCAAGCTATACAAGAGATAGGTTCAAATCTTCCTAACAACCTGCCTTGGTTACAAGATACACACGCACACAATATCGTGACATATGTGTCACGTCTACACAACTAACTATCAAGCCTATCATTTAACATCCTCCCTCAATCTCAACATGTGAAGGTTTAGATTGTTCTTGAAGGCTTGAAGTTGTCGAGCTTGCAAGGGTTTTGTAAAACCATCAACAACTTGATCACCTGTTGGAATGAACAGTACTTCCAACAGTTTCTGTGCAACTCTTTCCCGAACAAAGTGATAATCAATTTCTATATGCTTTGTTCTTGCATGAAATACAGGATTTGCAGAAAGATAAGTTGCTCCAAGATTATCACACCACAACTGCGAGACATGTGACCTCCCAATGCTCAATTCATTAAGTAAAGTTTCTATCCACATCACCTCAGCAGTTGCATTTGCCAGAGATTTATACTTTGCTTCTGTGCTTGACCGAGACACAGTTGCTTGTTTCTCTGCATTCCTGGATATGAGGTTTGGACCAAGAAAGATAGCAAAACCACCAGTGGACCTCCTATCATCAGGACATCCAGCCCAATCAGCATCTGAAAAGGCACTCACTGGTGTTGAAGAAGACTTACATAATCTCAGCCCTGTTTCAACACTTCCTTGAAGATACCTCAAAATCCTTTTTACAGCTGTTCAATGTACTGTGGTAGGAGCATGTAGAAACTGACAAACCTTGTTAACAGAGAAGGAAATATCTGGCCTTGTTAGGGTTAAATATTGAAGTGCACCAACTATGCTGCTATACTTTGTTCTTTCCTCTGGACTTAACAACACTCCTTCATGCAATGACAATTTTTCAGTTGTAGACATGGGTGTGTTGGAGAGTTTGCAGTCTTTCATACCTACACGCTTGATTACATCTCTGGCATATTTTTCTTGAGTTAGTACTATACCATCATGCACCTTTTTAACTTCAATTCCTAGGAAATAATGAAGCTCTCCTAGATCCTTAAGAGCAAACTCATTTTTCAACTGTTTTAACAATGCTGAGGTGGCTTCTAGAAATGAACTAGCAACAATTATGTCATCAACATAAATTAACATTTATATTATCACCTTTCCTTTTTTAAAGAAGAACAGAGAAGTATCTCCCTTGGAAGCTCGAAACCCAAGTTGTTGTAGTTTAGTGCTTAGCCTCGAGTACCAAGCTCTAGGGGCTTGTTTGAGACCATATAAAGCCTTGTCCAACTTGCACACATGATTAGGTTTAGAACCATCTTCAAACCCAGGTGGTTGTCTCATATAGACTTCCTCTTCGAGAACGCCGTGTAAGAACGCATTCTGCACATCCAATTGGCGAAGATTCCATCCCCTGGAGATAGCAACAGACAAAACAAGTCTGATAGTAGCAGCTTTAACAACTGGACTAAAGGTGTCCTCATAATCAATACCGTATCGTTGTTTAAAGCCTTTAGCTACTAACCTAGCCTTGTATCTATCTATTGTGCCATCAGGTCTTTTCTTGATTTTATATACCCATTTACAATCTATAACATTCCTCCCTTGCTTGCAAGGAACTAGGTGCCATGTTTGTTTTTTCATGAGTGCATCATACTCAATATTCATAGCATTTTTCCAACTTGCATTGTTTAATGCTTCGGTCAAATTCTGTGGTTCTCCAGTGGAAGCGAAATTTGCAAACTTTAAATTTCTTTCATACCTGACCGTTCCATCCTTGTATGTTGAAGGCTTTAAAATACCGTTTTGTGATCTTGTTGTTACACGCTGTGGCGCAGAGTCAACAGCCGCAGAAGATCCCGACCCGCTACCTCGTACCGGAGCAGACCGAGCCAGCGCAGACGAATCCTCCTCGGCTGCTGGGCGCCTGGGCTGGCTCAGATCCCTCGCCTGTGGGCCTGGAGAAAGCGACCCACCGCCACCCGACAGCACGCGGTCCACCAACCGGCCGCCATCATTGCCTCGGGCGGCAGGGTCCCTGCCCCCACTCGATCCGCGACAACTGTCACGTGAGGGAGAGGAATCCACCCCGCCACCCGACCGGGGACTGGACCCAGACGACGTGTCGCTCGCTGAGTGCGCCGCCGCAGAATCTGGAGGGGGCGGCGTCTGTGGCGCCACCAGATCCCCCTCGGGATCGTTTTTCGCGCCAAATCCGTCGGGATCAGCGTCAGCAGGTGGATCCTCCTCGTGTCCTGTGCCTGGCTGCATCTGAACCTGTTGCTGCTGCATAAAATCACGGTTTGGGGCTGCGTTTTTTACCACCGCTGCCACCATTGTTAGTAAGGCTATCACACAAATGATCATCAGTACTATTTTCACTCCCCTGATCAGTTGGATTCAAGAGTTCTGGTGGTAATAAGAGAATTTCAGAACGTAATCTGGCTCCGGCATTGGGATGTAGAGTGGAGAAGGGAAATATATTTTCGTCAAAGACTACATCCCTAGAAATATACACACGTCCTGTAGAGATATCAAGACATTTGAAACCCTTATGAAGATTGCTATATCCGAGAAAAGCACATTGCTTGGATCTGAATTGAAGTTTGTGCTTATTATATGGCCGAAGATTAGGCCAACAAGTGCAACCAAAGATTCTAAGAGCTGAATAGTTGGGTTTTTCATGATACAATCATTCAAGAGGTGTTTCGAAGTTGATAACTTTACTAGGTAGGCGATTGGTCAAGTATGTAGCAGCAATGAAGGCTTCATCCCAAAACTTTAGGGGCATGCAAGCTTGAGCAAGAAGAGATAGACCAACCTCAATTATGTGCCGGTGTTTACGTTCTGCCGAGCCATTCTGTTGATGGGCGTAGGCGCAAGAAACATGATGAGATATGCCAATTTTTGTGAAGAAGGAGTTGAGTTTTTCGTACTCACCACTCCAGTCTGTTTGGAGAGCAAGGATTTTGCGATTGAATTGCCTTTCAACAAGGTTTTGAAAGTCATGAATTTTTGGGAGAACTTCAGACTTATGTTTAATGAGATAGATCCACGTGAACTTGCTAAAATCATCTATGAAACTTACATAGAATTTCTTCCTCCCTACTGTTTCAATAGCAGGTCCCCAAACATCAGAGAAAACAAGTTCTAAGGGAAACTTTGATTCACTTATTGACTTTGGATAAGGTAGCTGGTGACTTTTGCCTTTTTGGCAAGCATCATATACAAACTCATTATTGAACAAATTATCACATGGGAGGTTATTGTTGCTAACAATCTTTCTAACGATAACTGAAGAAGGATGACCTAAACACCGGTGCCACCTATTTGAAGACAGTTTGATGACACTTAGCACTTGCTTCTTGCGTTTCCCCCCACGTGTTTGACAGGATAGAGACCTCGTCTACCCCTGCCTCGAAGTAGAACCTTCCTCGTTCCTTGTTCCTTGACAAGAAAAAATCAAGGATGAATTTCAACGAAGGTATTGTTGTCGGTGGCAAGCCGACTAGCTGAAATTAGGCTTTTATCAGCTTCTGGAACATGAAGGATTTTTTTTAAGTGGAGATCTCGATCGGGAGTGTGAATAGCTGAATAACCAATGTGTTGGATAGCCATACATGAACCGCTTGCAGTATGGATCTGTTCGCCGCCGGTGTACCTGTGCCGCACCGTCAGCTTCTCCAGGTCGCCGGTGATGTGGTCGGTTGCGCCGCTATCCAGGTACCAGTTGGAGTCTACACCATACTGTGGGGTCACCATGTTGGCAGACTTCTCTTCTTCTCCCTGGTACGACTCATCGTAGCGCTTCCAGCACTTCCAGGCTGGGTGGCCTGGTTTGCCACAGATCTGACACACCACCTTGGGGGCAGGAGCAGAGTTGTTGTAGTTGCCCCTGCCGCCTCCACCGCGACCTTTTTGCTTGGTGTAGGGACGGCCGCGATCACCACCAGAGTTGCCGCCGCCTTGTCTGCCGCGGCCGCGGTCACCACCGCCGCGACCACGCCCACGTGTCGCCGCGTTCACCGAGGACTGAGATCCTCCATGGCGAAGATTCATCCGTGTCTCAAAGCTAACGAGCTGTGAGTACAGCTCTGGCACGGTGACTGGCTCCACACGGGAGCACATGGCCAAAACCACCGGGTCGAAGTCTTCTTCAAGCCCGGCCAGGATGTGGGAGACGACGTCCTCCTCGTCCACCCTTTTTCCTGCTGTGACAAGTTCGTCACACAGGGTTCGGATCTTGCCGACGTAGTCGGTGATGGAGCTGTTTCCCTTCTGAAGATTGGCGAGGGCGATCCGCACGTTCACGGTCGCGGCACGGGTCTGTGAGGAGAGCATCCCCTGGACCATGTTCCAAAGCTCGGCCGAGGTGTGGCAGGTGGCGACCTGAATTGCCATCTCATGGGGCAGCGTTGTCAGAAGATATGAGAAAACTTGTTGATCTTGTGCATACCAGGTTTGGAACTCCGGGTTGGGGATCTTCTTCTTGGTTTTCCCGTCAGAGTCCGTGATCTCCAGCTCCATGGGCAGCACCGGATGATCTACATTGTGGTACTTCAGCATCTGAGCACCGCGGATTGCGGACAGCACCGTCGCCCGCCATAGCGCGTGGTTGCCCTTGGTGAGTTTCTCCGAGACGACGTGAGCGAATGGAGAGGATGGGAAGGTACTTGAAGATGTTGCCATGGATGAGCTCGAGAGAGGCTCTGATTACCATGTAAGAGCAACTAGTTTGCGGTAAGCGTATGCATCGTTGCAGGGACGCGTGCGTGTTTATATAGCACAAGGAGTACATGCGGCGGCAGGTTGTTGGAGGCTTGACCCATCCTCCAAGCTATACAAGAGATAGGTTCAAATCTTCCTAACAACCTGCCTTGGTTACAAGATGCACACGCACACAATATCGTGGCATATGTGTCACGTCTACACAACTAACTATCAAGCCTATCATTTAACAGCTTCATCCTGGACCCGCGGTCATGTGAAGGAAATATGCCCTAGAGGCAACAATAAAGTTATTATTTATTTCCTTACATATCATGATAAATGTTTATTATTCATGCTAGAATTGTATTAACTGGAAACATAATACATGTGTGGATACATAGACAAACAGAGTGTCACTAGTATGCCTCTACTTGACTAGCTTGTTAATCAAAGATGGTTAAGTTTCCTAACCATGGACAAAGGAGTTGTCATTTGATTAACAAGGTCACATCATTAGTTGAATGATCTGATTGACATGACCCATTCCATTAGCTTAGCACCCGATCGTTTAGTATGTTGCTATTGCTTTTATCCATGACTTATACATGTTCCTATGACTATGAGATTATGCAACTCCCGTTTGCCGGAGGAACACTTTGGGTGCTACCAAACGTCACAACGTAACTGGGTGATTATAAAGGAGTACTATAGGTGTCACCAAAGGTAGATGTTGGGTTGGCTTATTTCGAGATTAGGATTTGTCACTCCGATTGTCGGAGAGGTATCTCTGGGCCCTCTCGGTAATGCACATCACTTAAGCCTTGCAAGCATTGCAACTAATGAGTTAGTTGCGAGATGATGTATTATGGAACGAGTAAAGAGACTTGCCGGTAACGAGATTGAACTAGGTATTGGATACCGACGATCGAATCTCGGGCAAGTAACATACCGATGACAAAGGGAACAACGTATGTTGTTATGCGGTCTGACCGATAAAGATCTTCGTAGAATATGTAGGAGCCAATATGGGCATCCAGGTCCCGCTATTGGTTATTGACCGGAGATGTGTCTCGGTCATGTCTACATTGTTCTCGAACCGTAGGGTCCGCACGCTTAAGGTTACGATGACAGTTATTATGAGTTTATGAGTTTTGATGTACCGAAGGAGTTCGGAGTCCCGGATGAGATCGGGGACATGACGAGGAGTCTCGAAATGGTCGAGACGTAAAGATTGATATATTGGACGACTATATTCAGACATCGGAAGGGTTCTGAGTGGTTCGGGTATTTTCGGAGGTACCGGGGAGTTACGGGAATACGAGGAAGAAGCAATGGGCCTTGATGGGCCTTAGTGAGAAGGACCAGGAGGTGGCGCGCGCCCCTCCCAAGCCCAGTCCGAATTGGACAAGGGGTTTGGGGCGCGGCCCCTCTCTCCCTTCCTTCCCCTCTTCCCCTCTTTCCCCCCTTGACCTAGTTGGACTAGGAAAGGTGGAATCCTACTCCCGGTGGGAGTAGGACTCCCCTGGCGCGCCCAAACCTAGGGCCGGCCTCCTCCCTCCCTTGCTCCTTTATATACGGGGGCAGGGGGCACCCCATGGACACACAAGTTGATCTTCGTGATCGTTCCTTAGCCGTGTGCGGTGCCCCCCTCCACCATATTCCACCTCGGTCATATCGTTACGGTGCTTAGGCGAAGCCCTGCGACGGTAGAACATCAAGATCGTCACCACGCCGTTGTGCTGACGGAATTCCTCCCCGACGCTTTGCTGGATCGGAGCCCGGGGATCGTCATCGAGCTGAACGTGTGCCAAGAACTCGGAGGTGCCGGAGTAACGGTGCTTGGATCGGTCGGATCGTGAAGACGTACGACTACATCAACCGCGTTGATATAACGCTTCCGCTTTCGGTCTACGAGGGTACGTAGACAACACTCTCCCCTCTCGTTGCTATGCATCACCATGATCTTGCGTGTGCGTAGGAAATTTTTTGAAATTACTACGTTACCTAACAGTGGCATCCGAGCCTAGGTTTTTATGGTTTGATGTTATTTGCACGAGTAGAACACAAGTGAGTTGTGGACGATACAAGTCATACTGCCTACCAGCATGTCATACTTTGGGTCAGCGGTATTGTTGGATGAGACGACCCGGACCAACCTTACGCGTACGCTTACGCGAGACCGGTTCCCTCGACGTGCTTTGCACACAGATGGCTTGCGGGAGACTGTCTCACCAACTTTAGTTGAACCGAGTATGGCTACGCCCGGTCCTTGAGAAGGTTAAAACGGAGTCTATTTGACGAAGTATCGTTGTGGTTTTGATGCATAGGTGAGATTGGTTCTTGCTTCAGCCCGTAGCAGCCACGTAAAATTTGCAACAAACAAAGTAGAGGACGTCTAACTTGTTTTTGCAGGGCATGTTGTGATGTGATATGGTCAAGACATGATGCTAAATTTTATTGTATGAGATGATCATGTTTTGTAACCGAGCTATCGGCAACCGGCAGGAGCCGTATGGTTGTCGCTTTATTGTATGCAATGCAATCGCCCTGTAATGCTTTACTTTATCACTAAGCGGTAGCGATAGTCGTAGAAGCATAAGATTGGCGAGACGACAACGATGCTACGATGGAGATCAAGGTGTCGCGCCGGTGACGATGGTGATCATGACAGTGCTGCGGAGATGGAGATCACAAGCACAAGATGATGATGGTCATATCATATCACTTATATTGATTGCATGTGATGTTTATCTTTTATGCATCTTATCTTGCTTTGATTGACGGTAGCATTATAAGATGATCTCTCACTAATTATCAAGAAGTGTTCTCCCTGAGTATGCACCGTTGCGAAAGTTCTTCGTGCTGAGACACCACGTGATGATCGGGTGTGATAGGCTCTACGTTCAAATACAACGGGTGCAAAACAGTTGCACACGCGGAATACTCAGGTTATACTTGACGAGCTATGCATATAAGATATGACCTCGGAACACGGAGACCGAAAGGTCGAGCGTGAATCATATAGTAGATATGATCAACATGATGATGTTCACCATTGAAAACTAATCCATTTCACGTGATGATCGGTTATGGTTTAGTTTGATTTCGATCACGTGATCACTTAGAGGATTAGAGAGATGTCTATCTAAGTGGGAGTTCTTAAGTAATATGATTAATTGAACTTTAATTTATCATGAACTTAGTCCTGATAGTATTTTGCAAATTATCTTGTAGATCAATAGCTCGCGTTGTTGCTTCCCTGTGTTTATTTTGATATGTTCCTAGAGAAAATTGTGTTGAAAAATTGTTAGTAGCAATGATGCGGATTGGATCCGTGATCTGAGGTTTATCCTCATTGCTGCACAGAAGAATTATGTCCTTAATGCACCGCTAGGTGACAGACCTATTGCAGGAGCAGATGCAGACGTTATGAACGTTTGGCTAGCTCAATATGATGACTACTTGATAGTTTAGTGCACCATGCTTAACGGCTTAGAATCGGGACTTCAAAGACGTTTTGAACGTCATGGACCATATGAGATGTTCCAGTAGTTGAAGTTAATATTTCAAGCAACTACCCGAGTTGAGGGATATGAAGTCTCCAACAAGTTCTATAGCTAAAAGATGGAGGAGAATCGCTCAAACTAGTGAGCATGTGCTCAGATTGTCTGGGTACTACAATCGCTTGAATCAAGTGGGAGTTAATCTTCCAGATCAGATAGTGATTGACAGAATTCTCTAGTCACCATCACCAAGTTAGTAGAACTTCGTGATGAACTATAGTATGCAAGGGATGACGAAAACGACTCCCGAACTTTTTCATAATGATGAAATCGATGGAGGTAGAAATCAAGAAAGAGCATCAAGCGTTGATGGTTGACAAGATCACTAGTTTCAAGTAAAGGGCAAAGGGAAGAAGGGGAACTTCAAGAAGAACGGCAAGCAAGTTGCTGCTCAAGTGAAGAAGCCCAAGTCTGAACCTAAGCCTGAGACTGAGTGCGTTTACTGCAAAGGGACTGGTCACTGGAAGCGGAACTGCCCCAAGTATTTGGCGGATAAGAAGGGTGGCGAAGTGAACAAAGGTATATTTGATATACAGATTATTGATATGTATTTTACTAGTGTTCATAGCAACCCCTCGGTATTTGATACTGGTTCAGTTGCTAAGAGTAGTAACTCGAAACGGGAGTTGCAGAATGAACAAAGACTAGTTAAGGGTAAAGTGACGATGAAAGTTGGAAGTAGTTCCAAGATTGATATGATCATCATCGCACACTCCCTATACTTTCGGGATTAGTGATGAACCTAAATAAGTGTTATTTGGTGTTTGCGTTGAGCATAAATATGATTTGATCATGTTTATTGCAATACGATTATTCATTTAAGTTAGAGAACAATTGTTGTTCTGTTTACATGAATAGAACCTTTTATGGACATACACACCCAATGAAAATAGTTCATTGGATCTCGATCGTAGTGATACACATATTCATAATATTGAAAACAAAAGATGCAAAGTTAATAATGATAGTGCAACCTATTTGTGGCACTGCCGTTTAGGTCATATTGGTGTAAAGCGCATAAAGAAACTCCATGCTGATGGGATTTTGGAATCACTTGATTATGAATCACTTGATGCTTGCGAACTATGCCTCTTGGGCAAGATGACTAAAACGCCGTTCTCCGGAACAATGGAGCAAGCAACAGATTTGTTGGAAATCATACATACTGATGTATGTGGTCCGATGAATATTAAGGCTCGCGACAAGTATCATTATTTTCTAACCTTCACAGATGATTTGAGCAGATATGGGTATATCCACTTGATGAAACATAAGTCTGAAACGTTTGAAAAGTTCAAAGAATTTCAGAGTGAAGTAGAGAATCATCGTAACAAGAAAATAAAAGTTACTACGATATGATCGCAGAGGTAAAACATTTGAGTTACGAGTTTGGCCTTCAGTTAAACAATGTGAAATAGTTTCACTACTCACGCCACCTGGAACACCACAGCATAATGGTGTGTCCGAACGTCATAACCGTACTTTATTGATATAGTGCAATCTATGATGTTTCTTACCGATTTACCACTATCGTTTTGGGGTTATGCATTAGAGACAGCTGCATTCATGTTAAATAGGGCACCATCTAAATCCGTTGAGACGACACTATATGAACTGTGGTTTAGCAAGAAACCAAAGTTGTCGTTTCTTAAAGTTTGGGGTTGTGATGCTTATGTGAAAAAAGTTTCATCCTGATAAGCTCAAACCCAAATCGGAGAAATATGTCTTCATAGGATACCCAAAGGAGACAGTTGGGTACACCTTCTATCACAGATCCGAAGGCAAGACATTCGTTGCTAAGAATGGATCCTTTCTAGAGAAGGAGTTTCTCTCGAAAGAAGTGAGTGGGAGGAAAGTAGAACTTGATGAGGTAACTGTACCTATTCCCTTGTTGGAAACCAGTACATCACAGGAACCAGTTTCTGTGACGTCAAAACCAACTAGTGAGGAGGTTGATGATGATGATCATAGAACTACAGAACAAGTTACTACAGAACCTCGTAGATCAACCAGAGTAAGATCCGCACCAGAGTGGTACGGCAATCCTGTTCTGGAAGTCATGCTACTAGATCATGATGAACCTACGAACTATGAAGAAGCGATGGTGAGCCCAGATTCCGCAAAATGGCATAAAGCCATGAAATCTGAGATGGGATCCATGTATGAGAACAAAGTATGGACTTTGATGGATTTGCCCGATGATCGGCAAGCCATAGAAAATAAATGGATCTTCAAGAGGAAGACAGAAGCTGATAGTAGTGTTACTATCTACAAAGCTAGAATTGTCGCAAAAGGTTTTCGACAAGTTCAAGGTGTTGACTACGATGAGAGTTTCTCACTCGTATCCATGCTTAAGTCTGTCCGAATCATGTTAGCAATTGCCGCATTTTATGAAATCTGGCAAACGGATAAAACAAAACTGCATTCCTTAATGGATTTATTAAAGAAGAGTTGTATATGATGCAACCAGAAGGTTTGGTCAATCCTAAAGGTGCTAACAAAATGTGCAAGCTCCAGCGATCCATCTATGGACTGGTGCAAGCATCTCGGAGTTGGAATATACGCTTTGATGAGTTGATCAAAGCATATAGTTTTATACAGACTTGCGGTGAAGCCTGTATTTACAAGAAAGTGAGTGGGAGCACTACAGCATTTCTGATAAGTATATGTAAATGACATATTGTTGATCGGAAATAATGTAGAATTATTCTGCAAAGCATAACGGAGTGTTTGAAAGAAGTTTTTCAAAGAAAGACCTCGGTGAAGCTGCTTACATATTGGGCATCAAGATCTATAGAGATAGATCAAGACGCTTAATTGGACTTTCACAAAGCACATACCTTGACAAAGTTTTGAAGAAGTTCAAAATGGATCAAGCAAAGAAAGGGTTCTTGCCTGTGTTACAAGGTGTGAAGTTGAGTAAGACTCAATGCCCGACCACTGCAGAAGATAGAGAGAAAATGAAAGATGTTCCCTATGCTTCAGCCATAGGCTGTATCATGTATGCAATGCTGTGTACCAGATCCATTGTATACCCTACACTGAGTTAAGCAAGGGAGTACAATGGTGATCTAGGAGTAGATCACTAGACAGCGATCAAAAATTATCCTTAGTGGAATAAGGATATGTTTCTCGATTATGGACGTGACAGAAAGGTTCGCCGTAAAGGGTTACGTCGATGCAAGTTTTTGACACTGATCTGGATGACTCTAAGTCTCGATCTAGATACATATTGAAAGTGGGAGCAATTAGCTAGAGTAGCTCTGTGCGGAGTATTGTAGACATAGAATTCGCAAAATACTTACGGATCTGTATGTGACAGACCCGTTGACTAAAATTATCTCACAAGCAAAACATGATCACACCTTAGTACTCTTTGGGTGTTAATCACATAGCGATGTGAACTAGATTACTGACTCTAGTAAACCCTTTGGGTGTTGGTCACATATCGATGTGAACTATGGGTTTTAATCACATGGTGATGTGAACTATTGCTGGTAAATCACATGGCGATGTGAACTAGATTATTGACTCTAGTGCAAGTGGGAGACTGAAGGAAATATGCCCTAGAGGCAATAATAAAGTTATTATTTATTTCCTTACATATCATGATAAATGTTTATTATTCATGCTAGAATTGTATTAACTGGAAACATAATACATGTGTGGATACATAGACAAACAGAGTGTCACTAGTATGCCTCTACTTGACTAGCTTGTTAATCAAAGATGGTTAAGTTTCCTAACCATGGACAAAGGAGTTGTCATTTGATTAACAAGGTCACATCATTAGTTGAATGATTTGATTGACATGACCCATTCCATTAGCTTAGCACCCGATCGTTTAGTATGTTGCTATTGCTTTTATCCATGACTTATACATGTTCCTATGACTATGAGATTATGCAACTCCCGTTTGCCGGAGGAACACTTTGGGTGCTACCAAACGTCACAACGTAACTGGGTGATTATAAAGGAGTACTATAGGTGTCACCAAAGGTAGATGTTGGGTTGGCGTATTTCGAGATTAGGATTTGTCACTCGGATTGTCGGAGAGGTATCTCTGGGCCCTCTCGGTAATGCACATCACTTAAGCCTTGCAAGCATTGCAACTAATGAGTTAGTTGCGAGATGATGTATTATGGAACGAGTAAAGAGACTTGCCGGTAACGAGATTGAACTAGGTATTGGATACCGACGATCGAATCTCGGGCAAGTAACATACCGATGACAAAGGGAACAACGTATGTTGTTATGCGGTCTGACCGATAAAGATCTTCGTAGAATATGTAGGAGCCAATATGGGCATCCAGGTCCCGCTATTGGTTATTGACCGGAGATGTGTCTCGGTCATGTCTACATTGTTCTCGAACCGTAGGGTCCGCACGCTTAAGGTTACGATGACAGTTATTATGAGTTTATGAGTTTTGATGTACCGAAGGAGTTTGGAGTCCCGGATGAGATCGGGGACATGACGAGGAGTCTCGAAATGGTCGAGACGTAAAGATTGATATATTGGACGACTATATTCAGACATCGGAAGGGTTCTGAGTGGTTCGGGTATTTTCGGAGGTACCGGGGAGTTACGGGAATACGAGGAAGAAGCAATGGGCCTTGATGGGCCTTAGTGAGAAGGACCAGGAGGTGGCGCGCGCCCCTCCCAAGCCCAGTCCGAATTGGACAAGGGGTTTGGGGCGCGGCCCCTCTCTCCCTTCCTTCCCCTCTTCCCCTCTTTCCCCCCTTGACCTAGTTGGACTAGGAAAGGTGGAATCCTACTCCCGGTGGGAGTAGGACTCCCCTGGCGCGCCCAAACCTAGGGCCGGCCTCCTCCCTCCCTTGCTCCTTTATATACGGGGGCAGGGGGCACCCCATGGACACACAAGTTGATCTTCGTGATCGTTCCTTAGCCGTGTGCGGTGCCCCCCTCCACCATATTCCACCTCGGTCATATCGTTACGGTGCTTAGGCGAAGCCCTGCGACGGTAGAACATCAAGATCGTCACCACGCCGTTGTGCTGACGGAATTCCTCCCCGACGCTTTGCTGGATCGGAGCCCGGGGATCGTCATCGAGCTGAACGTGTGCCAAGAACTCGGAGGTGCCGGAGTAACGGTGCTTGGATCGGTCGGATCGTGAAGACGTACGACTACATCAACCGCGTTGATATAACGCTTCCGCTTTCGGTCTACGAGGGTACGTAGACAACACTCTCCCCTCTCGTTGCTATGCATCACCATGATCTTGCGTGTGCGTAGGAAATTTTTTGAAATTACTACGTTACCTAACAGTGGCATCCGAGCCTAGGTTTTTATGGTTTGATGTTATTTGCACGAGTAGAACACAAGTGAGTTGTGGACGATACAAGTCATACTGCCTACCAGCATGTCATACTTTGGGTCAGCGGTATTGTTGGATGAGACGACCCGGACCAACCTTACGCGTACGCTTACGCGAGACCGGTTCCCTCGACGTGCTTTGCACACAGATGGCTTGCGGGAGACTGTCTCACCAACTTTAGTTGAACCGAGTATGGCTACGCCCGGTCCTTGAGAAGGTTAAAACGGAGTCTATTTGACGAAGTATCGTTGTGGTTTTGATGCATAGGTGAGATTGGTTCTTGCTTCAGCCCGTAGCAGCCACGTAAAATTTGCAACAAACAAAGTAGAGGACGTCTAACTTGTTTTTGCAGGGCATGTTGTGATGTGATATGGTCAAGACATGATGCTAAATTTTATTGTATGAGATGATCATGTTTTGTAACCGAGCTATCGGCAACCGGCAGGAGCCGTATGGTTGTCGCTTTATTGTATGCAATGCAATCGCCCTGTAATGCTTTACTTTATCACTAAGCGGTAGCGATAGTCGTAGAAGCATAAGATTGGCGAGACGACAACGATGCTACGATGGAGATCAAGGTGTCGCGCCGGTGGCGATGGTGATCATGACAGTGCTGCGGAGATGGAGATCACAAGCACAAGATGATGATGGTCATATCATATCACTTATATTGATTGCATGTGATGTTTATCTTTTATGCATCTTATCTTGCTTTGATTGACGGTAGCATTATAAGATGATCTCTCACTAATTATCAAGAAGTGTTCTCCCTGAGTATGCACCGTTGCGAAAGTTCTTCGTGCTGAGACACCACGTGATGATCGGGTGTGATAGGCTCTACGTTCAAATACAACGGGTGTAAAACAGTTGCACACGCGGAATACTCAGGTTATACTTGACGAGCTATGCATATAAGATATGACCTCGGAACACGGAGACCAAAAGGTCGAGCGTGAATCATATAGTAGATATGATCAACATGATGATGTTCACCATTGAAAACTAATCCATTTCACGTGATGATCGGTTATGGTTTAGTTTGATTTCGATCACGTGATCACTTAGAGGATTAGAGAGATGTCTATCTAAGTGAGAGTTCTTAAGTAATATGATTAATTGAACTTTAATTTATCATGAACTTAGTCCTGATAGTATTTTGCAAATTATGTTGTAGATCAATAGCTCGCGTTGTTGCTTCCCTGTGTTTATTTTGATATGTTCATAGAGAAAATTGTGTTGAAAAATTGTTAGTAGCAATGATGCGGATTGGATCCGTGATCTGAGGTTTATCCTCATTGCTGCACAGAAGAATTATGTCCTTAATGCACCGCTAGGTGACAGACCTATTGCAGGAGCAGATGCAGACGTTATGAACGTTTGGCTAGCTCAATATGATGACTACTTGATAATTCAGTGCACCATGCTTAACGGCTTAGAATCGGGACTTCAAAGACGTTTTGAACGTCATGGACCATATGAGATGTTCCAGTAGTTGAAGTTAATATTTCAAGCAACTACCCGAGTTGAGGGATATGAAGTCTCCAACAAGTTCTATAGCTAAAAGATGGAGGAGAATCGCTCAAACTAGTGAGCATGTGCTCAGATTGTCTGGGTACTACAATCGCTTGAATCAAGTGGGAGTTAATCTTCCAGATAAGATAGTGATTGACAGAATTCTCTAGTCACCATCACCAAGTTAGTAGAACTTCGTGATGAACTATAGTATGCAAGGGATGACGAAAACGACTCCCGAACTTTTTCATAATGATGAAATCGATGGAGGTAGAAATCAAGAAAGAGCATTAAGCGTTGATGGTTGACAAGATCACTAGTTTCAAGTAAAGGGCAAAGGGAAGAAGGGGAACTTCAAGAAGAACGGCAAGCAAGTTGCTGCTCAAGTGAAGAAGCCCAAGTCTGAACCTAAGCCTGAGGCTGAGTGCGTTTACTGCAAAGGGACTGGTCACTGGAAGCGGAACTGCCCCAAGTATTTGGCGGATAAGAAGGGTGGCGAAGTGAACAAAGGTATATTTGATATACAGATTATTGATATGTATTTTACTAGTGTTCATAGCAACCCCTCGGTATTTGATACTGGTTCAGTTGCTAAGAGTAGTAACTCGAAACGGGAGTTGCAGAATGAACAAAGACTAGTTAAGGGTAAAGTGACGATGAAAGTTGGAAGTAGTTCCAAGATTGATATGATCATCATCGCACACTCCCTATACTTTCGGGATTAGTGATGAACCTAACATCATGGCCGTTGGGTCTGCCGCCGACAGCCTTCGACGATGATTCCAACTACCTAAGAACGTCATGTGTTTCCATATAGACTACTCAGTCAAGGGATGTGTCTTTCATTTTCATCAAAGAGTACTACAACCTCCATGGCGCCATTCGTTTGTACCTGGCAAAGGTAACAACAATTAATCTCAAACAGATCAAAATCAAAAGAGAAAAGGGGATCGAGTTCAATGCCATGAATGGGAGAATCTGATACTAGGTGAGTCTTGGGATGAGAACCTGATAGCAGTTCTCAACTTGTAACACGGCAAGCCGCCATATCTAAAATGGGCAAGACCTGTTCATGAATTTAGGTTCATGCCAAATGGTTATTTTATTCTCTCCCCTTTGTAGGGTCGTATTTGGCATGCTAATATCGCTTTCGGCACCCACGAAATGTTATCACATGTTGGATACAAAATTTATGTCGGGTTTATGAGGCGTGGTTGTTTCGGACTCGGTTAATTATGCTACTGTTATGGCTGGAAATACAATGTCAAGTCCAAATTCCTTCATTCAGAAACCATAAATCATGTGCCGCATGGAACATTTTGGCCAAGATTGATGGGAGCCAAAGTTTAGCAAACGGAAGTTTAGAGTAACTCAATATTTGTGCAGGAACATGAAATATTTCAAAATTGGGTGTTGCTCTAGAGAATATTTATAGTCATACTCCTCTAACTTCGACTATCAAAATATATTTAAATATATTTCTGGATCTGTTGAAAATAACTAAAGTAATATGTGTTGGTTTTTTTGTTTATTGTTCTTGTATCTACAACTTTTAGACGCATATACACATACACATAATGGTGAAGTTTGCCTCATACATAGTGTCCCATGTCTAAACGTTATGTGTCAAACTAAGTATGCAAATGAGAAGAAAATATATGGAACAATGATAAAAAAAGCTTATTGTTCAACAATTCAATTGTCCAATATATCAATATATACATGTGTCTCCCTGACCAGTTGCTGTATCTTTTCATAAACATCTCCATGATGGGCTGGAATTTCCCATCCTTCATTCTTCCATCAGGTGTAGGGAGTCCCAAGTATTTGCTCTCGAACGTTGAGCTCTCAACTTCTAGGATTGCCGACATCTAATTTCTTTAACCATTGAACTGAGAAGCGATGATGTTTTATTTCCACAATTCTTTTCTGTTCATGACATGTGATGGATATAGATAGATTGGAGTCCACATCGTAAATCATATTATCTCTGTCCTTGCATGTGTACCTGCTCAATTTGTCATCTTGATTGAATTAATCAATGGGAGAATTTTTTATTTCTCAACAAAATAACACATGACCGAGGCTAAATTATGGCTATTTAAACAATGATAATATATCGAAGCGATTCCATTAATCCGGACAGTTTTTAGGATAGCATCTATTAGGAAGCATGCAATTTTCATGTTCTACTCTTGACTGAATCTGATTCATGGTTAACCATTTTGTTTTGATTGATGATGTCCATGTACTGGATGACCAGTATATGTCCATGCAATTTTCATGTTCTACTCTTGACTGTTTTGTTTTCTCTTGTCAAGCAAAGAAAAAAGAATTTCTCTGATGGTTGATTGCTTGTGTTTTCCTGTTCTGTGATGTGCATGTTTATAGTTAGGCGCAACGCTTCAACCTTGAAGCTCCACTCCATGACTGGGATATATGCTTGTGTTTTCCTATTCTGTGATGTGCGTGTTTATAGTTAGGCGCAGCGCTTCAACCTTGAAGCCATGGCTGCCTTAGCCTCCCCAGTTCAATTTTTCGCCAACTTGCGGGCAAGTTGTGAGCGGCAGAATACTGCGCCAATTTTTTGGCACGCCCATGGTTGGCATGGCTAGCTTGGGCAGCATCCAAACACACCCCAATTAACATGTAGGCAATTTGTGCCAAAACTACGGTGAACCTTTTTGTACATATAGGGAATGATTTTGTGAAATTCTTGCTTACATCGTCTTTGCTATTATCCTTCCCATAAATCTGAGCCGCACTTTTCATATGGTGCGTGTATACTTAATCTGAACTATGATTTTAATTGTATATAGTAGATATATAGATAAGATTTCATGGGTTGCACCCACCACCTCATTATTAGAGTCAAGTTATGGGGATATGAGACAAACCTTCGTTCAAAGGAAATTTTGAATCGTCCCTTGTAAATCTGTCCGGAAGGAGTACTTATTGTAGTTGACAAAATTCTGGCTAATGTACCACCAAATAGTGCAAGCATTGAATTCACGCTCTAGCTAGCTCATCCAAATCTCCGAATTAATGGAGAGACTAAGACAATATATGTTTCAGCACCGCCCTCATATCTAGGCTTTCTCTTAGTCTTTATACATGAGATCGATGTAGGCCGCATAATCATTTTCTTTAATACGATGTTAACCTGGTCTTGAACTGGAGACCTATTGGCTCTAATTGGATATTGAATTCATGCTCTAGTCAGGTCATCCAAACATACGAGCTGATGAAGAGAGGGCAATATATTTAAACAATAACAAAATAAAATTGTTGCAAACCCGCTTTGCATATGTAGGAGGTCAAGTGAGTGCTTATAAACACGTAAATTATTTGGGGGTAAGCTTAAGGTGGATTTCATAGCAACGACCTAGAAACATGATACAACCATGGATCATATAGCTAGCAAACAGTTTCTAATATGTTTCTGACCATCTCATCTAGCGAATTCTATGCTCAATGCAGCTTTCTTCTCAAGGCTGAAAACCCCGGTGGTATCGCTCTCAGATGACATGGAGCTCTCCATATCTGTGACTGTGAGGTTGTGACATTCCAACACCAGCGGCTGCTGCACTTGGTCAGCAAGCTGCTTGAGCTCCTCTGCAACGCGCCTCATCACAGGCCTCCTGTTCCCCGGCATGACTAAGCATCGAGTCGCCAGCTCCGCAGCTTGAACGGCCACGCCCATGCTAGCATCATCGACTATTTCCCTGTCAAAGAGGTGATGGAGCGTGCCATCTCCCATAGACTCCTGAACAATCACCATGAGGCTCTTCCGTTGCTTTGACAACGGCTTCTTCCCGGTTAGGAGCTCCAGAAGGAGGACCCCAAAGCTGTAGACGTCGTTCTTGTGGGTGAGCTGGTACTCAAGCAGGTACTCTGGGTCAACGTAGCCCGCTGTGCCTCTGGCCACCACCTGAGTCTTCTCATCGATGGTGGAGCAGCCGAAGTCAGACACCTTGGCGACCCATCCGTCGCTGAGAAGGATGTTGGCGGGCTTCACGTCGCCGTGGAGTATCGGGTGCGCCAGCGAGTGCAGGTATGCCAGTGCTCCGGCGGACTGCGCGGCGATCCTCAGACGGGTCCCCAGGGTGGCGCAACACGAGGTCGGCTTGCTGTACAATAGCTCCTGCAGGGTTTTGTTCTTCACGTACTCGTACACCAGGATGGGCACCTCGAACTGCAGGCAGCAACCCAGGAGCTTGACGATGTTGGGATGGTCGACACGGCAGAGTATCACCAGCTCCTGCACGAAGTCCTTCCTCCTGCTCTCGTCCACCTCATTGCATCTTTTTACAGCCACGAGTGTGTCCTTGCCGTCGACGTCGAGGACCGCCTTGTACACGGTCCCCTGCCCTCCTTCCCCGATGATGTTCTCCTTGTCGAACCCGTTTGTTGCCGCCTCGATCGCTCCTCTGGCATAGACGGTGAACCCAATGTTACGCTCTACTCTCATAATTTCTGATAGTATCTCGCCCCCGTGTTGTTGATAGTATTCATCACTCTGTCTGATCAGTGCTTGTCTCTTGATACTCCTTTTGTGACGGACAATTTCTATTGCAAGGATGCAGACTAGGACAATCAGAACAACGCCGAAAGCTCCTGAAGAGTAGGATGCCAAGGTTAGTCGTCATTCCTCATTTGGGGCAAAAGAGAACATGTGTTTTCTGATTTAGTAAAAGATGGAATTACTTGGCACTAAGAATCTTAGATGATGAAATTAAACATAGTTATCTGGGTACACATAATGTCGATATCAGTGGCGGAGCCAAGGGGGGACGACCGAACTTCGAACAGATGCGTATCGCTAGCGATACAATCGCAAGTACAGACGTACTCGGCCCCCCCTATGTCAACGTAAAGAGAAAAAAAAGGCCCATGTAAAAGCCCATGTACTTGGCCAGATTGGTAAATTAGCATCCGCCCTAGTCTCCTGGAAGTTGCGTTCTCCTATGATTAGCCTGCACGTGCGATTAGGCGCCGCTGCCGCCGTCCCATGCCCTTGCCGCCCGCCTGCCCTTGATTTCTCTGCTCTCCCTGCTCTGCTGCTCACTATCTAGTTCATACAGTGGGTCGGCAACGCAGCCTAATTTGCCTCCAGCCAACGAGCTAGCCAAGGTATAACATCACACTACTAATCTCTCCCAATTCTCATCTTGTCTCGGTGCTGAAATTATACATCAGATTTTACTTGTTTTGTTGTGTGATCTGCAATGCTATGATGAGTTCACATCTTTTACGTGTCCAATAAATTATCGTGATGCAAATTATGTCATATGAGTTTCTATCTATTTGTGAGCCCAAATATTTCTATGTTGAACTGATACAGTATAGCTAATTTTGAGATTGCCATTGAGTAGTTATGAAGAGAAAAAACGGTACCAAAGACCATTAAGATTAATTCAATTTTTAAGCCACTTTGCTTCAACTTCTCAACCTACTACTCTTGTTTCATTTGATTATTTTTTGCAATGGATATTTTTATCAAGTTGGCTTGCCCCCCCCCCCCCCCCCCCATACTCAAATCCTGGCTCCGCCCCTGGTCGATATATTATGTACTTAGATTGTATAGTAGGCATATATGTCAGAGGTGTGGACGTACCTATACCGAATTTTTCTCCAAGACCAAGTGTGTGGTTTCTCTCGCATGTCCCATTCTGGGCGTCGCCTTTGGTATGCTTGGGGCAACGACAATTGAATCCACCGGGCAAATTTTTGCAAGTTCCAGGTACAGAGCAAGGGTATTTTGCCAGGTCTGTGCACTCGTTAATATCTGCCACCAAAGATCATATTTTCAGGGAATCAAAGATCAAATATTATATATCTAAGTATATAGCCCCAACTAACCTATTTCTCGACATGCAAGCATATCACTTCAGCATGCAACATACATACATCGTAAAAGATTGTCCTCAATATGCAATAATGCATAGGAAAAGCTCACTTCAACATGCAAACATGCATGATAAGTTACTCTATTATGCTCTTTAAAATTAATAAATATTTTGCAACTATACAATAATCAAACACAATAAATTATATTATTAATCCAAACATTGAACCAAATCTCATTAAAATATACTCCCTCCGATTCAAAAAGTGTCACAACTTTGAACTAATGTTAGCTCAACTTTAGTTTAGAGCTGCGACACTTATTTGGGATCGGAGGATGTATTATAGCAACAATTTGCAACGTATCTATAAGATTATATGCCAATAAATCATCTAATCAATATAGGCCTTCGTAGAAAAGACAAAAAAAAGTGACAATACGAAGCTCTATTATTTTTTGTGAAGAAAAAGTTCCCGCTTCTTACAACCACAATAAACTTTCCCAGCAAAAAACGAAAAAGTATGCTCATAACAAAAATCTACTTGAATCATTGCATAGATTTGATGCCTCAAAATTTTTTGGTATACATTTGGTCTTTCAAGTCTCAAAACCGGATAAGTTTGTTCCAAAACCAGATTTTAAGCATGTTGACCAGGTTTGACTTATGAACGGTAAATTCAAAAGATAGCAAAGAAATTAAAAAATGCTCTAAAATTTTGTGGCAACCAAGATGCTTGGGTGCGTGAATTTTTTTGTGATGTTTTGACATCCGAGGAGCTCGTGAAAAAAAAACAAATTTTGGCTCACAAAAAAAAACCATTTTTTTGGGCTAAAGCTCCTCGGATGTTATTTGAACACAAAAATTTACACGCACCAAGCATACCCAAGTATGTTGGTTGTCACAAAAGTTCATGTATACTTTTTGAATTTCTTTGCTATTTCTTTGAATTTACTGTTCAAACCCAGTCAAACCTCGGTCAAACCCGGGTCAACGTGCTAAAAAAATCTGGTTTTGGATCAAACTTATCCGGTTTTGAGACTTGAAGGACCAAATATATACCAAAAAATCTTGAGGGACCAAAAGTGTATACGTTTGGGGAATTTGAGGGACCAAAAGCATACTTTTCTCTTTATGAATTGATTGAGAAACAGCAATCCTGTGTATTATAGTATTGTTTTGTGTTGGTACACACCTTTGCATCCTTGCTCCGGATCTTGCAGGTAAGGATTGCCTTGGAAGCCTTTGGAGCAGTTGCAGATGTAGCCTGGTCCATTGAGCGAGTCGAAGCACTCGCTGTGGTCGCTGACGCAGGCGTAGGACGAGGAATTCTTGCGTGCCGCGTCGCACGTCTCCTCTCCGACAACCCAATCCACCACCAGCGGCGCCACTCCGCCGTAGGTGGCGCTGAAACCCGGCGAGGTCGCGTAGGTCGTTTGGAAGGTGAAGTTGGACGCGTCCATGAGCACGGCGTAGCTGCAGGGGCTGACGTCGTGGATCTCCGTGGTGTTGAAGGTGTAGGGATCCTTGCGCGCCGCGTCGCACGACTCCTCTCCGACAACCCAGTCCACCGCGAGCGGCGCCTCTCCGTCGAAGGTGTTGTTGAACCCCGGCAAGGTCGCGTAGCTCGCTTGGAAGGTGAAGTCGGAGTCGTCCATGAGCACGGCGTAGCTGCAGGGGCTGACGTTGTGGATCTTGGTGGTGTTGAAGCCGGAGTCGAACGCCACTTCGTAGTACTGCAGGCCCCTGGGGATGGCGGTCTGGCAGCACCCTATCCCGGAGCAGGAGTCGTTGCTGAGGGCCGACCTCGCATCGCCGTCGCTTTCTGCTCGGCACATGGCCACGCAGCCGCTGGTGTACTCGTGGGTGTAGTGCGCGCCCTCGATGTAGGCCAGCGTTTGGCAGCCGATAACGGTGAACTTGTTGGTGTCGGCGAACCTGTAGGGCGTGTCGGTGAAGTTGAGGCGCCACTCGCTGGCGTCCATGCCCTGAGTGGTGGCGTTGTAGCAGTAGGAGGAGATATGACTCTGCATCCTGGCCTGGCCTTGCTGCAGCGAGACGTCGACGACCTCCACGTCGTAATAAAACGGCGTGCGGCGCCCGCCATTCACATCGGTCTCGTGGCAGGTAGGCCGAACCCGGGCATGGCGCAGTCGCTGCTGCTGTCGTCGGGCGAGTCGACGATGCCGAACGGGTAAGGGATGTCCACGCCGCCGCAGTCTCTCTGGCAACTGCTGCTAGGCCTAGGCGGAGCTGCTCCAACCCCAAGCAGCGCTACGCCGAGGCAGAGCCATACTGCTGCCAGTAGAGGAGCAGCTGCTGATCTGTGGGACGGCATGGAGTGGGTGGAGGGCTTGCCTTGCTGCTCTGGGTACGAGTTGTTTAATACTCCAGCCGTTCCGACGACCAACGACGACTTGGAAGCTTGCAATCACGCGGGAATTGCCTGCAATCATTCAATCCATTTTCCTCCGGTTCCTAAATATAAGTCTTTTTAGATGTTCCACTACAAACTATTGTAGTGAAATATCTAAAAAGACTTATATTTAGAAACACAGAGAGTAGATGTCTAAAAACTTTGATGTAATAAAGCTTTTATTTAGTTGCTTATAAATACTTTAACCGAGCCGACGACCGACGACGACTTGGATGCGAGAAAGGTAGAGTGCGAATGAATGAATATTTCAGTTACACTGGAGTAGCCAACAAAATTTCTTCAGACCAGGCAACATCAAGGCCTGAATTTTCCAATCACACTGCCTCAAGCCACTAGTGTACTGTCTGTATGGTACGACAAGACAGTGTACTCTGTCGGTCTACTCCCAACTGGCCATGGCCCATGGAAGTACGTGACTGCTTCCGGGTGTGCTGTCGAGTAAGTCACGCGGTTACAGTTACTGTCTGCTAGCTAGCGCAGGTCTCCGGCGGGGACGTGGGCGACGACTCGCAGTCGTCCCTTCCTTGCCTGGTCGAGCTGACTTGTCACGCACGGCCGCACGTTGGAACCACATGTCCGCTCACCATCGTGTCCCGTCTCCAGTTTCCAGTCTTTTCATGTGGGAGGAACTCGAGAGACATCAGACATCAATCATCAACTGTAAATCCTTTTATTTTTGCAGCAACTGTAAGGGGTGTTTGTTTCAGAAGTCTTAGGACTTTTTCAAATCCCAGGGACTAATCAAAAAAGACTCTCTAGTAGAGTCTTTTTCTAGTCCTTGTAAAAAAAGTCCCTCCCGTTTGGTTTCTAGGGACTTTTTAGGAACTTTTTTTTCTAGTCTCTAGGACTAAAAAGTCCCTGAACCAAACACCCCCTAAATTTGTTTTGTTTTTGTAACATTTCAATGGTCTTTTTGGTCGACAGTTATTGTGCAGTACTATTAGAAAGCTAGCCGTCAACTGCCATATATATTTGCAATAAAGATTCTTTGTTTGATCATCATATAGTGTAATTATCTACTGACGTTATGGGAACATCGATTGCATAACAACTTCACCTCTACAGGCCTAGAGGAGAGCATTGTATTATAATAAGTTTAGAATGGGAGGCCGGAGTGACATAAATTATGACCGGCGACACCATGCCAGGCCGAAATTCTCTGGAAGAGCTACTCCTCGCCGCCGGCTCCCAGTCATCCACGGAAGTATGGCAGCACACCACCCCTCCCCCTCCCCCTGGTTCCTGGATTCCCCGCTCGTCGGCAGAAGAGGGAATCTGCGATGCAAACCGACATCACCACTCGGTGAAACGACATGCGCGGAGGGCAAGGAAAATCAACGAAGCACAGTAAAGTGGGCAACTCACCTGTCCACTAGATCTGAAAAGAACTCGAATCCATTCACCATCCTCCATGGCCGGTTTCCATGTTCTTGTGGCAAATCTCTCTCGGTAGGCACCCGAAGAGAGGGAACGTGTTTCAGTCGACCCCTGACTAGTAGGAAAGGTTCGGCACAGCCGAGTTTATGTTTCCCTCTTTTTTACTCCCCTCATCCCAGTCCAGACACCCGCGTATTTCCGTTTGAGCCCATGGCGGCATAGTGTCCACACCAATATCACGTACCAGTGGTACACATCGCCACCGTCAAAGACGCAGTTACGGTGGCGTCGTTCCACAGCTAGGCCCGCTCGTTTGTTGTAATGGCTCCCACAAACATCAAGGCATGGCGCCTGCACTCGCCGACCTGTACCTACGTGCCACATAGCGTGAGCACGAGAGCCCGTTCGCCAAATCGCCTCTCTCATAATATTAGGCTCTATCCCTAATCCCTACAACATCCATTAAGCAACAATAATCAATGCTCGTCATGTATGCAATTGACAACTATGCAATTATTCCACCGTCCTCAAGAAGGTTCGATCATAATAAGTAACGCAACCGGCTTCTTCTCAGCATTACTAAGGATGGGGCCACTTGCTGCACTCTTTTACATTTCGTTGGTACCATCACCATCACAAATCACAAACTCGTTACACATTTTAGCATTTGCAGTGAATCCTTGTTATTTTTGCATCTACCATTTCCTTCAGCTCCTCGTGGGATCGACACTTTTACTTATCGAAAAGATCTAGTATAATTAATCCCGTACACTTATCGATAATTTTACTTGAGTAGCACAAAACGAAAGAAGATGCACCATTTAGCGTAACTGTTTTCATGTGGGTCGAGTTTGAACTTGATATCGTTTGAGATGTGGTCATTGTAAATGTTGAGGGGAGAGGAGGAGTGGCCGACGGACGGAGTAGTGGAGGACTGGAGCGGAGCAGTAGTGGTGGAGATGGCCACCGATGTGGTGGGGACATGGACAGAGGGAGAAGTCCAAGAGAAGGAAGCCAATGAGGAGGACGGACGGGTAGTGGCAGAGCTACAGACAATATGTTGGCGGGTCAGATTTTGCTAAGGTAAAGGGAAGCCAACAAATTTTGTCTTCTTGAGCCAACTTTACCCAGACACCTATTGATTTAACTATGGGTTGGACGGGTCATAGCACAGTTTTACCTCTGCATAGCTCGGCCACTACGGATGGGTAACCGGAGAGGAGGATGGGGAACCAAGGATGTCCTCGAAGACCATGACCACTAATACTGTTAGAATAAATCCAAGGCCACCGTCGATCATCCGAGAATCAAGCAATCACACGAGGCACGACACCGAGATTTGTTAACGAGGTTCACCGATATGGCTACATCTCCGGAGCCTAACTGCGGGCGCTCCTCCCCGTGACACCGCCACAATACCGCACACCGGCCACCCGGGCGCCGGCACACGCCGCCGGCTCCCCCTTGCGCGCATGTGCTATTGTGTTGGCATAGGTTACATCGTGTGTCTAGCCTCGCTATATATGAGAGGTTTAGGATACAAGTGTCCTATTAGGACACGACTCAACATCCTATCTAAGCACAATACAACTACAAGTCCAACTGTAACCTACCTCGTACACTATATTCGACACAACTCCAACAAACTCCATCTTGGCGAATATACTCCACCACCTTGAATTCGTCCATGCGTCAAACTTCCATGTACATTGGACTTGAGTTTATCCCGTGAGTATCGCTGCTACTCCAAAGACTTTATATGACTCCACCTGCAACTTGTAGTCCCTTCATTTCTTAACCACAGTCAACACTCGAGCAAAATTAAGTTCCTTATTACTCTAGTTTGTGCTCCCAACTTTCAGAGTATCCGTCCAACGCCAACACACACTGATCACTGACCTGCGTGAAAGTGAACAACTCACATATTGGGTGTCACACATAAGAGTTACCTGAACTCAACATCACCGCTCCTTTCTTGACCGCCTGTCTGAAACTTGAAAGAATTTCACTATTGCAATAAAGAAAGCTAGTCGTCAACTACCATATATATTTGCAATAAAGAATTTTTTGTTTGATCATCATATAGTGTAATTCTCTACTGACGTTATGGGAACATCGATTGCATAACACTTCACCTCTAGGGGCCTAGAGGAAAGCATTGTATTATAATAAGTTTAGAATGGGAGGCTGGAATGACATAAATTATTGTTTAGCAGTTGTGGATTGCTTGCCAGGAAGACAATCATAAGTATGTGCGAGTCAACACTTTTGTAGCACATAATATTAGCGAAAATTCATCGGAGTGCTCGTCCGCGCTTGATCATGTTATCGTGCACCGCTCCACATCCTCGAGATATGATATAGGCCTCGTCTGCTGGCACATGGTTGCATTTAATAAGATAACAGGGGTTGATAAACCGTCATATGAGGTGATCCTGATTTGACGGAGGGATGTGTCCTGTACCAATGGCCAAGTTTGATGAGGGTCGCACTCTATAGTGATGTACCGTCCCGCCACGACGGACCCCCTTTTTTGGTTCAGAGGCCAGACAACAATGACCAATTTGGCTGTTCGTGCGGCCTGCAAACCCTCTTCAACCAGACTGATTGCACACATCGCGACTGCACGTATTATTCTTCTGAAGATATAACTTTATTCAGGCAGCACAATATGACAGTCTGTGCTCACACATAGTCCAAGTCCTCATACCATACAGGAAAATTTGTTTCATCACATACATCATCTTTCTAGTACAAATCATTGCTCGACAATACACAAACAATCAACTCTCAGCCGCCTGCACTTTGTGAACTAGTACAACGTTAGGATTGCCACAGGTGTCCCTCCGATGCCCACCAAAGCCACAACTGGTGCACGTGGGTTCTTTCTCGGCTTCTTTGGCATGTCCATTGTCAGGGCAGGTCATGCTTGTTGAAATATATATATTGCCTATCTCCGTCCACCAGTTCGGACTTTTCGATGAGTTGGCTGAAGTATGAATTCAATATGATATCCGAGCCAAGAGGTCTTGAATTCAAGGCCCTGCCAGATGCAATATTAAAATAAAAACGATTATGCGGCCTACATCGAACCCACGTCTAAGAACTAAAATAGACTAGACATGAGGGGGAGTGTTAAAATATATTGCCCATCTTCGTCCATTAGTTCGGACTTTTGGATGAGTTAACCGGAGCATGAATTCAGTAATGCTCTTGTACCATGGCTGCCTACAGATTGTGCAGAACCGGATGCGCTTCCTCATGCCTCATTCATCGTCCTCGCCAATCCTTCTATTCTTTTTTTATAAAGAGAGTTTCCTCTCCAATTTCCATTATTAGAAATCACCATAGTCTTACTACAACCAAGCACCAGAACCATTTGCCAGCCCACATCACGGCGGCAAATCCTACGATGCACACTCCTTGAAGATGATGGAGGGCCAAAGCCACACCCTCCCTCCTCTGAAGTGCAGGCTACCCCCTAACCGAAAGATTGATTAGAATTTACCAGACGCTGCCATTCATAATGAACAACTATTAACAATATCGCGGTTCTTTGGTTTCCCCTGTTCTTTGTTGCTCGTCATGTATGCAATTGACAACTATGCAATTACCCACCGTCCTGAAGAACGTTTGATCATAATAAGTAACACAACCGGCTTCTTCTCAGCATTACTAAGGATGGGGCCACTTGCTGCACTCTTTTACATTTCGTTGGTACCATCACCATCACAAATCACAAACTCGTTACACATTTTAGCATTTGCCGTGAATCCTTGCTATTTTTGCATCTACCATTTCCTTCCGCTCCTCGTGGGATCGATACTTTTACTTATCGAAAAGATCTAGTATAATTAATCCCGTACACTTATCGATAATTTTACTTGAGTAGCACAAAATGAAAGAAGATGCGTGAAAGGGCATTTCCCTACTTTATGTTTTGGATGATGATGACAACCCTTTATGGTCTAATCGTGTGCTATATGTTTCAGGTTCTCGATGCTTAGGCTTACATCGGATTGCTATTGCCTCTCGAAGGAAAAGATCGAAGACGTGTCCTCTACGCTTTTATTTTCTTTGGTCGTAGAGTACCCGTACTATCAAGAGGGAATCCTGCTCTGGGGGAATCAGTTCACGTACACTCTTGTCACCCTCTCTTTGCCTTCCTCAGGTGTGTGAGAGAGAGAAGTTTTCCTTGCCTCTTCCCCTCTTTCCTGCTCACTGTTTCTGCCCAGCGGTTGTACCGCTCTCTGGAGCGGCTGTACCGCTGGGTCTTGTCGCTCACCAGCTTTTGCTCGAGCAGTTGTACCGCTGCCTCCGGGCGGTGGTACCGCCACCATGCTCTGCAACAGCTGGGGCGGTGGTCGCTGACGCAGGCGTAGGACGAGGAATTCTTGCGCGCCGCGTCGCACGACTCCTCTCCGACAACCCAGTCCACCGCGAGCGGCGCCTCTCCGTCGAAGGTGTTGTTGAACCCCGGCAAGGTCGCGTAGCTCGCTTGGAAGGTGAAGTCGGAGTCGTCCATGAGCACGGCGTAGCTGCAGGGGCTGACGTCGTGGATCTCCGTCGTGTTGAAGGTGTAGGGGAAGCTCACCTCGTAGTACTGCAGCCCCCTGGGGATGGCAGTCTGGCAGCACCCTATCCCGGAGCAGGAGCCGTTGCTGAGGGCCGACCTCACATCGCCGTAGCCTCCCCGCTGGCACATGGCCACGCACCCACTCGTGTAATCGCGGGCTTGCTCGCCCAGGATGTACGCCAGCGTTTGGCAGCCGATGACGGTGAACTTGTTGGTGTCGGCGAACCTGTAGGGCGTGCCCCCACGGGGCGGGGTCCATGCCCTGGGTGGCGTTGTTGTAGCAGTAGGTGGAGATGCTTATCTTCATCCGGGCCTGACCCTGTTGCAGCGAGACGTCGACGACCTCCAGGTCATAATAAAATGGCGTGCGGCCACCATTAATCCCGGTCTCGTTGCAGGTCAGGCCGAAGCCGGGCATGGCGCAGTCCCTGGTGTTGTCGTCGGGCGAATCGACGATGCCGAACGGGTAAGGGATGTCTACGCCGCCGCATTCTCTCTGGCACCTGCTGCTAGGCCTAGGCGGTGCCGGCGGTGCTGCTCCAGCTCCAAGCAGCGCTACGCCGAGGCAGAGCCATACTGCCAGTAGAGAAGCAGCTGCTGATCTGTGGGACGGCATGGGGTGTATCGAGGGCTTGCCTTTGCCTTGCTGCGCCGCTGGAGACGCCTTGCCCTGCTCTGGGCACGAGTTGTTTAATACTCGAGCCGTTCCGACGACCAACGACGACTCGGAAGCTTGCAATCCATCGTTGTAGATGTCCACAAACGTTGATGTATCAAGGTTATTTTTTAGTTGCTTAATACTTGAACCGAGCCCACTACCGAACGACGACTTGGATGTGAGAAAGGTAAGGTGTGAATGAATGATGTTACACTGGAGTAGCCAACAAAAGTCGTTCAGACCAGGCAACATATTTCTATAGATCAGACATTTTATTTTATGGAAGAAAAACAAAAGGATTTACTTCATACTCACGAAGCCCTAGATTTTTGGTTTGGGCCACTAGTATACTGTCTGTATGGCACGACTGGACTCTACTACTAGTTTAGAACTAAAATACGTCTAGATACAACCATTCCTGCGACAAGTAATTCCGAACGGAGGGAGTACAAGACAGTGTACTCGGTCGGTCTACTCCCAGCTAGCCATGGAAGTACGTGTCTGCTTCCGGGTGTGCTGTCAAGTCATGCAAGCTGTTGAAATTTCAATCACAGTTACTGTCACAAATCCATCAACCAAGGGCGCCAATGGGAGAAATGCCACAAATGATCGATATCGACGCGGTTACAGTTACTGTCTGCTAGCTAGCGCAAGTCTGCCGCGGGGACGCGGTTACAGTTACTGTCTGCTAGCTAGCGCAAGTATGCCGCGGGGACGCGGGCGACGACCTGTCAATCGCAGTCGTCTCCTCCCTTCCTAGCCTCGTCAAGCTGACTTGTCATGCACGTACGTAAGCACGTCTTGACAAGCTGACTTGTTGCAGTAGGTCAACATGAAAATTAACAAGTTGCAGTTGCGGCGGAGAAACCTACTGCAACTTGCTGGGGCAGTTCTATTTTCATGTTCACGGACGTAAGCACGTTGTAGAGCGTCTCCTCTCCCTGGATTTGGAGACTGGCCGCCAGAACACCTGTACGGTTGTCGTAGTTGATCTGGGCGGTCATGATGGCGTTGTCGGAGACCATACGCTTGGTCAAGATGCAACCCTGGAGTTATCTGAAACATATCTGGCCTGCAAGTGTAAACGTTTGCTCTGCAAACAAAAAAATGGGATTCATTTTTCCTATTGTATGCTTTGCTCCATACAAATTCACGTGTTTTTCTTTATTGTAATTGGATTATTGATTGCCTACTGTATTCAGTTTTGTGTTGTCATACTTGGATCTAAAGTGTTGTGCTGTCAGTTTTCTATTCTGTAATGTAATTAGTTTTTGCAAACCAAAAGGTATTGTTAGAGTACGTAATGGGCCTAATGGGCCCGTTAGTCTTAGGGTTAATTAGAGATAAGAGTCGCTTGCTTAGGGGTCAAGTAAGACTTGCTTGGGAGTCAAGTAAACCTCTTTATATAAAGATAGGAGATGTATCAATCTAATCAAGCAAGAATTAAGAAGGAAAACCCTTCCCTCTTGCCCGGCCGTGGGCAAAAGGCCCCCGGCCGGCCCTCTCACGCCCTCCTTCTAACAGCGCCATAACAGGTATAGACAACTGCTGCTATACAACTCAGTGGGAAAACTGCTAAGTATGGGTTTGTAATGCCTTGAGAGAATTCTATGTGTTGGATGTAAAATGAGGGGCAGATGTTGGGGGCTAAGGCGCTTGGTGACTTCGCCACCAAGTCACTGAAGCTGAGTCCACCCACGAGCTGCAGGTCTTTCTCTGCATCATCATAGAAAATAATCCGTTCTAATATAGATATGTGTATGTATGAGAAGGTAGCTTGGGTTCTGGCATGTAACATGTCCCGGTTAAATGACGAGCGACATTGGCATAATTAGGCAAACGATTTGTACAGATCTTCTTGTTCTGGTTGCTTTTAGTAGTTTTTTGGGTGAGAAAAGATGCTCTTTTTTTGACACTCCTCACCCGAATTGTGGTGATCGTCGAAGACACAATAGAAACCTCGTGATAGATGGGAACATCAACTCCCACTAAATCCCAAGTCTGCCTTTATGAGACGCATATGTGACAAGCTAAGATTTAATCCTTGGTGGGTTAGGATTACGACCGTCCTCATACTGAGTAGCCCAACTAGTTCTAGACCAGGTTTTTGCGTGCGTGCGTGCGTGCGTTTCTTTCCTTTTTCTGCTTTTTAAATTTCGTCCATTACCTTTCTTGTTTTAATTCACTTATTTTCTTTCTTTCTGTTTTTTCCATTTTGTCTTTTTGTCTTTCCTTTTTTCATGTTCATTTTTTACTTTTTTTTCTTTATATTTTCAGTGTCATGTGTGTCCAACTTTCAAATTCTTGAACGTTGTTTGAAATTATGAATAATGAAATTGCAAATATTTATTTTGAAATGACCAACATTTTTTCAAATACACAAACATCTAAAAAATCATGAACAGTTTTAGAATGCGCAAACATTTATGCAAATTGTGAGCATTTTTGGAAACACATGATCATTTTTGAAGCGGCGAATATTTTTTTGAACCAATGAATAATTATTTGAAAATTGGGAACAAACTTTGAAATTCATAACATTCTTCAAAATGCATTAACAATTGTTGAATTCTTGAATATTTTTTGAATCAATGATTTTTTTTTCAAAATTTGGGATTAATTATTGAAATTCGCAAACATTTTTTGATTTTTGTAAATATTTTTATAATTTTCATGGAAATTTTTTAATCCCTTATTTTTTGTCCAATTCAAAAATATTTTTAATTCATTAGTAACATTTTTCCTAAATCATGATTTTTTTTTTATTTTCAAAAAAGAAAGAAAGAGGGGCGTTGGGCCGAATCTGGCCCACTTCCAGGTCATGATCGCCCATTCCCACGAGCAAAACAAAACCCTTGCGACGCCACGTATATAACCCGGATACACCTACACATCAAGCATTCTAGCATAGTGTGTCTTCATGAATCAGTTGCACCACAAAGGCCACACACGCTCGTAGTCGCGATGTTTTTGTGCGCTCTAACATCTTCCGTTGGAAGAGGGTGTTTCACAAGCCTCCATAAAAACATTCGAATCTTGCCAGGGACTTGTGTCCTCCAGAGAAGTTTCCATGACTCAGCATCTCGGACATTGCTAGATGAACCCGTGGTACCATCCAACCATGCCTTTCTTGTCAACTTCTTGTCCACCATCATTCTATAAGGAGAGCGAACGGAGTAGCTTCCATTGCTAGATGAATCCGCCACACCATGGCCGCCATTCGCATCGCCATCTCCCACGTCCAGAATCTCATCACAGGCGTCACCAAGGGCTTCCGCTACAACACGTGCTTCACCCACTTCCACATCCACGCCGCCATCACTGCTGCCAACTGCGGCATCGAGATCAGGATCTTCCTCAGCGAGAAGAAGGTAAATTTACTTGTGATCAAACAACTAGACCCACAAGCTCGAATTAGTAGTTTGATGATATAATGAGATATTGAAAAAAAATCATGAAATTTGGAAAAAAGTTTGCCAATTTGAGAGAAGTTCACGAATTTAAAAAAAGTCAAGACTTAAAGTTTGTAATTTCAAAAGGGTTCAAAAAGAATGGAAAAAATCAAATTTGAAAAAAGTTCAAGACTGGAAATGTTCGAAATTTAAAAAAATGCAAAAATGAAAAATGTTCACAAAGATTTGAAAAAAGATCAGGATTCGATAAAAGATTACAGATTTGGAAAAAGTTCAAATTTTTTTGGAGAAGGTTCACGAACTTGTGAAAAGTTCAATAATTTATTGTAAACTGAAAATGAAAAATAAAACTAAAAATGAAAAGGAAAAGGAAAATAAGATATAAAAAAGGAAAAAAGGAAAAAAATGAGAAAACCGGCAAAACCTGTGTTGTGGGGGAAACTAGAAGAAAAAACCGCCCAGAAAAACCGTTAGAACAATCATGGGAAGATTCCATTTTTTTAGACAATCATGGGAAGGTTCCCAAAAATAAGTGTGAAAAAAGACCTATGTGGGCCGGCCCATTGAGGGGTGTGCACCGGTTTGCAGAAAGTATTCTAACCAGCACTCAAGGCGCCAAATAGGTGTTGGGTGTTTGGTTCCTAAGTACCAAGGACAGACTAGACTTTTTTTTTATCGGAACTAGTTTATCTTACTGCGCATGCATGCATAGTTCTTCTTGCACATTCATGTGCACCCCGTTGCATGCATCCTAAGTACCAAGGCGTTTCAGATGATCGGAGTTCCCTTTTCAACACTTGTGATTCTTACGTCCATAGTGGGTGCTTGTCGCTAGGCGTTGAAATTTTTCGTAAGATGGTACTACTAACTTACTAAGGATGCCATGCATAGATGCCCTTATTCGCAGAATAAATAAATAAATACAATGCATAGACGACCTTAGAGTGGCGAGCCTCTTAAGGCTATGTTTGACAACTCAGTATTCTTGAAGTTTTGGGTGAGTATTGTGGTTTCCTAGAAACCATGGTTCTAAATGCTCCAATGTTTCTTCAATATTGTGTTTTTCAAAGTAAATGTTGCCGTGTAATCCTTTGGCGTCAATAAATACAACAGTTTGTAAAAAGAGCAGTTTCATAAACTATAGTATCTTCAATATTGTGCCTTTTAAGTAAATTTTTAAGAAAAGGAATTGACCTCACTTTACTAAACTAAACTGTGAAAAGCTGCGCCTTTCAGAAACTGTAGTATTCGTTTATCGAATTCGGTGTTTTCAGCAAACTGTTAGCGTTCTAATCTACCTAGAGCCTTAGGAATGTTCAGTATTTCTATTTTCATCATGTGTAATAAGTTGTGATTTGTATAGTGACAAGTCTTAGTATGCTACAAGGAGAAGAGAACACGCATGATGCGACTGAGATCATTATTAGAGTCAAGATACACGGTCATGGTAGTGAGGTCACCCCACTGCTCAATGGTGTTCACGATGTCCCCAAACCGGCTCGGGGCGGCGTTGAAGAGGACCTCAATGATCGACTCATCTGACACCGTCTCGCCCAGCGATCGGATTTCTTCAACGAGCGTCATCAATTTCTGCGCAAACACACTGACAGACTCACCGTCGTCCATCTCCATGCGGTCGAGCTGCCGCTTCAACTGCTTGACCCACGCCTTCTTGACACGGTCCTCGCCGACGCGCATGCGCCGGATCGCCTCCCAGGCCTCGTGGGCGGTAGTGCATTTAGCCACCGCCATCATCACCGAGTCGGGAACCGACTGAGAGAGTGCCGCAAATGCTTCGTCGTCCCTGCTCTGGTTAAACTCGCCCGTGCCCTCGAGCGCCGGCCACACGCCGTACGGACGCAGCAGGATCTTCATCTTCACCGCCCACAGACCGTAGTTCGAGTCCGTGAGCATTGGGTACTGGATCGGGACGCCGCCGGTCCTCGGCGGCGCACGCGGCACGATCGCCACCTCTGCGCCTGTGTCGTCATCCCCGGTCCTCTTTGCCGGCGGCGTGTACTTTCCGCCGCCGCTGCTCTTCGGTGAAGTATCGCCCATCACTGCTCGCCGCCGCCAAAACTCCTCCTATCTCCGCCGCCGTGCTCCGCCTCTGTGAACCAACGCTCTGAATACCAAATGTTGGATCAGGCCCAGGATCAACAAACACACGCGAAGTGGACACTCACACGAGACAAACTGAAGGAGAAACAAGAACTGCACGAACGCAATGAACGGAAAGATTTTTTTTGCGACGCACTTAACCTACGTCTTTTCTGTTTCCTTCCTCTTATTCTCAAGCATAACAAACTCGCAGCATGCACTGCCCATGATCCGTTTTACCCGCGCCATCCCACGGACAGAGTCGTGGCCAGTACACCCACGATTACAGCAACAAAGAAAACTACGACAAGTCTGAAGAAAAGACTAGCCTGACACTAACTGTCTAAACTGAACCTGACCGTGTACACTGCACGTTTTAGGATTATTCAGAGAACTAACTTACTGAAAATAGAATAGGTGCAACTAGATTACCATAATAGGGGGCGCCCGGGGGCGCCGGAGCGAACTGTTTTGGCGCGAAACAGCCGCGGGCCCGCCGCGTCAGGGACACGGCTCTCTTCTCGCCCCTTCGTCGTCCTCGTTGCCTCGTTTCCCGCGGCGAATAAATGCCAAAGCTGCCGCGCTACTGCGTCGGTCAGCCTGTACCATTGATGCCTCACGGGCGGCGCAACGAAGACCGGATGACGCGCGTCCCTCGCCCTCCCTCGCCCGCCACGCGTACTCATGGCGGCTCGCGCACGGGCGGCGCCTCGGCCTCTATATAAGACGCGCCCCAGCGCACTCGGCGACTCGCACTCTCTCGCCGTCGTCGTTCCTCCCTCTCCTCTCTCTCGCCGTCTCCAGTTCATCATACCCATGGCCGAGCACTTCCCAGGCGACGGGGCGGCGGCGAACGGCTTCAGCCGCCGCCATCTTCGCGAGAACGAGGCTCGCCTCCTTTTCGAGGCCGAGTACCCGGTCCCGCCGGACATGCGGGTGCCCGGGGCGTGGAGGATCAGCGCCGGCGGCGTGCCGGTGCCCCCGGTACCCACCGGCGCGGCGCGGCGTGCGGAGATCGCACGCATCCGCTCGTCCCTGCCGCGTGCGTCGAGGGAGGGGCCACGGTACGTCCCCGACAGCCCGCTCTGGGAGCCTTATTTCCACCGCCGTCACGCCGAGCAGCTCGAGGCCACGAACGGCGTCGAGCCCTCCGGCAGGCTCAACGCCGTCGGCCGGCGTCGGTGGTGGGGCGTGCCCGGGCGCACGTTGGAGGCCGTCCTCGAGTACATCGAGGGCGGCAACACGCCGTGCCTCGAGTACCCCGCTCCCCCGTCCTTCCCACGCCGCCGGGGAAGCTCCTGGACCCCGAGGCGCATGGAGACCGGGGGGTCCTCCTTCTCGTCTGGCGGCTCCCCCTGCCTCCACCTCCGCCCCGTCAAGCCGGAGCCCCAAGGCACGCCTGTCAGCGCGCGCACCCGCAGCTCCGGCGTCCGCATCGGCGACAACGCCTCCCCCACCGGCCGCTTCGTCCTCGTCGAGCCCAAGCCGGAGCCCGGCCTCCCCGCGGAGTATGAGGAGATAGCCTAGCGTGGCTTCTCCGACGAGGACGCCCTGCGGTGGGGGCGGGACGACTACCTCCGCGACGAGATGGTCCGGCGCATGAGGAGATCGCCGCCCGCAAGCGTGGGCGCGAGGACGAGCACGGCGTCGTGGTCCTCGACAGCGACGACGACGACGACGCCCCCGGACCGTCCAACCCGCCGCGCCAACCGGGGGAGGGATGCAGCAAGGACGGCGGGTAGAACCACGTGGGCGGGCGGCGAGGCGGGCGGCGAGGAAGACGGCGGGGGTAGCCTGCGGTAGTTTTTCCTTTTTTTTGTAAAATAAGTTTAAATTTGAACGAACTCGAACGTGTTTGCGTTGTGTTTGCGCCGAATTTAAACATTTTAAAAACCCGTGGGGGGCCGCGACTGGGGGGCATCACGCCCCCAGTGTGCGGTTTAGCGCCGGTGCGCCCCGAGGGGGCGATTTTTTGCCCCTCCTGGGGAGCCAACGGCTGGAGATGCCCTAAGGTATTCCTTCCTTTCGGTTTATACACAGTGCTTGTCTCAAAATTTTACTTTTTTTATTTTATGTCTTAAATTGATTGTTTTCCAACACATATTCAAATTGTAAGGTGCATTCATGCAAGGATTACGAGAAAATTGCCTCGGAATGGTACTGGTTACCACTATTGCATCACCTGGTGTAGCTCGCTGCAGAAGCCAGTTGCTGCCGCAAAGCCGACTGCAACTTCCCGGGGCAGGTCCTTCTTGTTAAACATCATTGTATGCCTTGCCACGGTATGTTATAAACCGTGCCGGCTAGATATGTGGCAAGCGTGTTGTAGTTAGGATATGTTAGGTTGTTCTGATTAGATCTTGGTAGTTAGCTTAGCTTGGAGATCAATCCACACCTAACCTATCGCTAACCTCCTTTGTAATCTTAGCCACATGTTTGGCCTATATAAACACGCAATGCGCCCCTGCCCCGGCATGCGCTTCCAGCCTCTCGTTTTACATGGTATACAGAGCCTAGTTCTTCCACACATCTAGATCATGTCATCTTCTTCCACCTCCCACGCCATGGCTATGCCCTCGCTCGCCTCCCTCGGCCACACTATCACGGAGAAACTCACCCGTGACAACTTCCTGGTGTGGAAGGTCCAAGTTCTTCCGCACGTCAGGGCTGCAGCGATGATGGGCTAACTTGACGGCTCGATCAAGGAACCCGCTGTTGTCATCGTCACCGAGGAGACCAATGGGAAGAAGGAGACCACCGAGCTGCCCAATCCAGAGCATGCAATCTGGGTTACTCAAGATCAACAGGTCCTAACTTTTTTGCTCGCATCTCTATCCCGTGAAGTTCTGATGCAGGTGCCCAATCACACCACGGCCGCGGGCGTCTGGCAAGCCCTGGTCGAGAGCTTCTCCGCGTAGTCCCGAGCACGTCAAATTCAGATTCGCTCAGCGATCGGCAACGCCCGCAAGGGCGATGTCTCCGCATCTGCTTACTTCACGAAGATGAAGGGGTTAGCAGATGAACTTGCTGCTGCAGGAAAGCCCCTCGAGGAGGAGGATATCATCTCGCACATCCTCGAGGGCCTCATGCACGAGCCCGACTACAACGGGTTCGTCACCTCCATCTCCACGCGCGCTGCCACCGATCGGCCGATCGGTCTCAGCGAACTCTTCTCGCTGCTGCTCTCTGCGGAGGCCCGGATCACCGCCCAGCACGCCGCCTTCTCCGCTCATCACTCCGCCAACATCGCTGCGAAGGGTGGTCGTGGCGGCTACGGCGGCGGACGCGGTGGTCAGGGTGGTGGACGCGGTGGCTACGGCGGGGGCAACTACTCCGACAACTCAGGCAATGGTGGTGGCGGTGGTGCGCCGCGCCAGCAGAACGGTGACCGCGGTGACCGCGAACGCTGTCAAATCTGCAAGGAGGAAGGCCACGGTGCATGGCGCTGCAAGAAGAGGTTCGATAAAGGCTTCAACAACAATGTACGTAACCCTGCAGGCTGCGGTGGTGGCGGACGCGGCGGTGGTGGGCGCGGTGGTGGCGGCGGTAGTGGTGGCAACCCACGCTCCGCCAACTCTGCCCACTCCTACGGCATGGATACCAATTGGTATCTCGACACCGGCGCCACAGATCACGTCACTGGCGAGTTGGAGAAGCTAGCCGTCCGTGATCGCTACACTGGCACCGACCAAATTCACACGGCAAGTGGGCAAGGTATGGACATAGCGCATATTGGTCATTCAGTATTATCTACTCCCACTGGTTCCTTACATCTCAACAACATCCTTCATGCTCCTAGTGCCGACCAAAGCCTTCTTTCTGCCTATAATCTTATGCGAGATAATGATGTATTCATTGAGCTTCATCCTGAATTCTTTCTTGTTAAGGATCAGCCTACCCGGAGAACAATTCTGCAAAACAAGAGTAGATGGGGCTTGTTCCCCGTGACCGGACGGCAAAGTGCACCTCCACGCCAAGTTCTTGCTGCCATCAAGCCTTCCACCTCTCCGTGGCACAAGCGCCTAGGGCACCCTGCCCTTCCGGTAGTTCAAAAGATTCTACGTGATTTCAATCTTCCTGTCTCGAATAAACAAGACCACCTTCTGGTGTGTGATGCATGTCAGATGGCCAAGAGCCATCAGTTACCTTACTCTCGTTCAACTAGTGAATCCACGAAGGTTGAAATATTATGTCAGTTTTATTGATGATTTTAGCAAGTTTAGCTGGATATATTTGCTCAAAAATAAATCTTATGTCTTCGAAAAATTTCACCTCTTCCAAGCTCATGTTGAACGTCTCTTTGATTGTAAAATCATTGCCATGCAAACCGATTGGGGTGGGGAGTACCAACTGTTGAGCTCATTTTTTGAACGCATTGGCATCACACACCACGTTTCTTGTCCGCATGCTCATCAGCAGAACGGCTCCGCAGAAAGAAAACATAGGCACATCGTAGAAGTTGGTCTCTTTTTACTTGCTCATGCATTTATGCCACTTAAATTTTAAGACGAAGCGTTTCTCACAGCGGTCTATCTTATTAACCGTATCCCCAGCAGAGTTATCAAGAACCAAACACCTCTAGAACGACTCTTTGGCACCAAGCCCAACTACTCTTTTCTCCGCATTTTTGGGTGCCGTCTGGCCAAACTTGCGCCCTTTTAACAAGCACAAGCTTGAATTTAGGTCCAAGCAATGCGCCTTCCTAGGGTACAGTACCCTTCATAAAGGTTACAAATGCCTTGATATCTTTTCTGGTCGTGTGTATGTGCCCGTGATGTCATTTTTGATGAGCAAGTTTTTCCTTTCGCAAGTCTCCACTCAAATGCCGGTGCTCAACTTCGCAAAGAATTGCTTCTCCTGCCCTCTCACCTCTTGCCGTCTCCTTCTTTTGCTCAAGGGGGAGCTGATTTAACTGCTGATAATATGTCCTTGTCCAATGCTAATGACCCAGCTGAAAGTGTGCAGGAAACGGGGCAGCCAAATATTGAAGACTCTGGTGAAAATTCTTATGATTCTATGCAGCACCCTGGGGATTCTGATACAACCACAGAAGATCCAGCGGCCTCGGGATCCGCCGCTGCAGCCGCGCCAGGCGAATCGGCAGCGGGATCCGCGCCCGCAGCAGGGTCAGGCGAATCCTTGCCGGGATCCGCACCAACAGACAGGCAGCCAGGCGGGCGCCCTGCCCCTCTCTCCTCTAGTGGGCCCGCCAGGCGCACTACAGCGCTATCCCCGGCCTGGGAGGGCGTGCGGTCTCCTGGTGGGTCGGCCAGCCCGGCTGGGCGCAGTCCGCCTGACCCTCACGAGGCGAGGCGCACGGACTCTGACGCGGCGCGATCTTCCTCGAGGGATGTGGCCGCTCCAGAACTGCCAAGTGGCAGTTCGCCATCGGCTGCCGCACCGGATCAGCCTGGATCACCGCAAGAGGGAGCTTCGGGATTTTCTGCGTCTGATTCCGCGGTCTCCTCCATGCAAAATCGTCTACAACTTCAGCAAGCTCAACCAACTCAGCCGCCTCCTGCCCGATCACATACCCGGTCACAAAGTGGTATTACCAGGCCTAAGGTATATAAAGATGGTTGTGTTCGTTGGGGTTCTTTTTGTGCCACAGGTGAACCCAAGAATCTGCATGATGCTCTTGCTGACTCCAAGTGGAAGCAGGCTATGGACAAAGAATTTTCAGCCCTCATAGCAAACAAGACATGGCACTTGGTTCCACCGGTTAGAGGGAGAAATGTGATCGATTGCAAGTGGGTGTACAAGGTAAAACGCAAGTCTGATGGCACGATTCACAGGTACAAGGCACGCCTTGTGGCAAAAGGCTTTAAGCAAAGGCACGGGATTGATTATGAGGATACTTTTAGCCCTGTGGTAAAAGCTGCTACTTGAAGGAAATATGCCCTAGAGGCAATAATAAAGTTATTATTTATTTCCTTATATCATGATAAGTGTTTATTATTCATGCTAGAATTGTATTAACCGAAAACATAATACATGTGTGAATACATAGACAAACAGAATGTCACTAGTATGCCTCTACTTGACTAGCTCGTTAATCGAAGATGGTTATGTTTCCTAGCCATAGACATGAGTTGTCATTTGATTAACGAGATCACATCATTAGGAGAATGATGTGATTGACATGACCCATTCCGTTAGCTTAGCACAAGATCGTTTAGTATGTTGCTATTGCTTTCTTCATGACTTATACATGTTCCTATGACTATGAGATTATGCAACTCCCGTTTGCCGGAGGAACACTTTGTGTGCTACCAAACGTCACAACGTAAATGGGTAATTATAAAGGAGCTCTATAGGTGTCTCCAAAGGTAGATGTTGGGTTGGCGTATTTCGAGATTAGGATTTGTCACTCCGATTGGCGGAGAGGTATCTCTGGGCCCTCTCGGTAATACACATCACATAGGCCTTGCAAGCATTGCAACCACTGAGTTAGTTGCGAGATGATGTATTACAGAACGAGTAAAGAGACTTGCCGGTAATGAGATTGAACTAGGTATTGGATACCGACGATCGAATCTCGGGCAAGAAACATACCGATGACAAAGGGAACAACGTATGTTGTTATGCGGTCTGACCGGTAAAGATCTTCGTAGAATATGTAGGAGCCAATATGGGCATCCAGGTCCCGCTATTGGTTATTGACCGGAGACGTGTCTCGGTCATGTCTACATTGTTCTCGAACCGTAGGGTCCGCACGCTTAAAGTTACGATGACAGTTTCATTATGAGTTTATGTATTTTGATGTACCGAAGGTTGTTCGGAGTCCCGGATATGATCACGGACATGACGAGGAGTCTCGAAATGGTCGAGACATAAAGATTGATATATTGGACGGCTATATTCGGACACCGGAAGTGTTCCGGGGAAGTTTCGGATAAAACCGGAGAACCGGGGAGTTACCGGAACCCCCTGGGGGGTTAATGGGCCTCATGGGCCTAAAGTGGAGAAGAGGAAAGGCAGCCAGGGCAGGCCGCGCGCCCCCTCTCCCCCTAGTCCGAATTGGACAAGGAGGGAGGGGCAGCGCCCCCCCTTTCCTTCCTCTCCTCTCTCCCTTCCTTCCCCCTCTCCTACTTGGACAAGGAAAGGGAGGGGAGTCCTACTCCTAGTAGGAGTAGGACTCCTCCTGCGCGCCTCCTACTAGGGCCAACCGCACCCCCCCTTGGCTCCTTTATATACGGGGGCAGGGGGGCACCCTAGGACACATAAGTTGATCTTCGTGATCGTTCCTTAGCCGTGTGCGATGCCCCCCTCCACGATATTACACCTCGATCATATTGTAGTGGTGCTTAGGCGAAGCCCTGCGACGGTTAAACATCAAGATCGTCACCACGCCGTCGTGCTGACAAAACTCCTCCCCGAAGCTTTGCTGGATCGGAGCCCGGGGTGCGTCATCGAGCTGTACGTGTGCCAAGAACTCGGAGGTGCCGGAGTAACGGTGCTTGGATCGGTTGGACCGGGAAGATGTACGACTACTTCCTCTACGTTGCGTCAACGCTTCCGCTTCGGTCTACGAGGGTACGTAGACAACACTCTCCCCTCTCGTTGCTATGCATCATCATGATCTTGCGTGTGCGTAGGAAATTTTTGAAATTACTACGTTCCCCAACACTACTATTAGGTTGATTCTTTCAGGTGCAATATCTAGAAACTGGTGCATGCGACAACTAGATGTAAAGAACGCGTTTTTGCATGGTGTTTTGGAAGAAGAGGTGTTTATGAGGCAGCCTCCTGGGTATGAAAATTCAGCTTTACCACGACATGTTTGCAAGCTTGACAAAGCAATCTATGGTTTGAAACAAGTACCCAGAGCCTGGTATTATCGCCTGTACTCCAAGTTACAATCTCTTGGTTTTGCTGCTTCCAAGGGGGATACCTCACTGTTTTTTTATCATCGGCATGGAGTGACCATTTTTATGCTTATTTATGTTGATGATATTATTGTCACCAGCTCCTCCGTTAGGGCAGTTGATGCTCTTCTTCAGGATCTGCGCATGGATTTTGCTCTCAAGGATTTGGGTACTCTTCATTTTTTTTCTTGGCATTGAGGTGAAGCATGTGGCTCGTGGAATCATTCTTTCCCAAGAAAAATATGTACAAGATATCCTTGAGCGAGTAGGCATGAAAGGTTGCAAACCCTCTCCAACCCCGTTGTCCACTTCAGAGAAGTGTTCTCTTTATGATGGAGAGGCACTTGGAGCCGAGAACTCCACCAGGTACAGAAGTGTGGTAGGAGCTTTGCAATATTTGACTTTAACCAGACCAGATATATGTTTTTCAGTCAACAAAGTCTGCCAATTTCTCCATGCACCCACTAGCACTCATTGGACAACAGTAAAAAGAATTCTTCGGTACCTTCAGGCAACCAAGAGTCATGGTCTCAAACTTGCCAAGTCAGACTCTACACTTGTTAGTGCATTTTCAGATGCAGATTAGGCAGGTTGTCCTAATGATCGGCAGTCCACTGGAGGTTTTGCAGTATTTTTTGGTGGCAATCTGATTTCTTGAAGTGCACGTAAGCAAGCCACTGTGTCCAGGTCAAGCACAGAAGCTGAGTACAAGGCCTTAGCAAATGCCACTGCTGAGATTATTTGGGTTCAAAATATGCTGACAGAATTGGGTATTCGTCATTTGCCTGCCGCCTCACTGTGGTGTGACAATCTTGGAGCTACTTATCTCTCTGCCAATCCTATCTTTCATGCTAGAACAAAGCACATTGAGATTGATTATCATTTTGTTCGTGAAAGAGTTGCTAACAAGCTTTTGAATATTCAATTTGTACCTACTGGTGATCAAGTAGCAGATGGCTTTACTAAACCATTATCGCTGCGGCAGCTGGAGGTCTTTCGACGCAATCTCAACTTAGATAGTTGTGATTGAGGGAGAGTGTTAAACATCATTGTATGCCTTGCCACGGTATGTTATAAACCGTGCCGGCTAGATATGTGGCGAGCGTGTTGTAGTTAGGATAGGTTAGGTTGTTGTGATTAGATCTTGGTAGTTAGCTTAGCTTGGAGATCAATCCACACCTAACCTATCCCTAACCTCCTTTGTAATCTTAGCCGCATGTCTGGCCTATATAAACACGCAATGCGCCCCTGCCCGGCATGCGCTTCCAGCCTCTCGTTTTACACTTCTTCATGTCCACCGATGCGCTCACGCTATACGGTGGCTCGTGCTGGTCGCCGTCGATTTGGAGACGGGCGACCAGGACGCTCGTGCGGTTGTCGTAGCTGATTTCGGCTGTCATGGTGGCGTCGTCAGAGACATGGCGCTTTGTCACGTTCGTGTAGGCCCTAGAGTTGATGGAGTTGACGTCTATGCCAATGTGGTTGTCGCTATGGTCCCAGGGGCTGAGGTAGGTGACGAACTCCACAGCGACGATGCGGTCATCGCCCGTGGCATTGAGGCGGTTGCTGTCGTTGAAGAGGGCGAGGTTCTCGCCGTAGCCATTGGGAGGGAGCCTCGACGGGTAATGTGCCAGGAAGAAAGCCATGCTGTCGGCCATGCCATCGCCTTTGGTCCAGACAGAGCCCTTGGTCCAGCTCGGCTTTGGGCCTGATCCAGAACGTGATGTTGGAGAAGAAGCTGGCCGCCTTGCCGGTGGCGTCGTTCCAGAGGGGCACCGGCCGTGGGCACGACGCCCGGCCGACGCTGAAGAAGTTGGCTTTGACCTCATTCTTCATCAGCTCGATCACGCCGCCGGAGCCCATGTGCGTGTCATGCTCGCACCTGAGCTCCATGTCGCAAAGGTCGCCAGCTTCCAACTTCACGTGCCAGATCAGGTTCAAAAACGTGATGGACGAGCAGATTCGTCTTTGTAACTTGAGCGCCACGCCTAATGACGCCGTGTACTGTGTTTGAATTTCAAATACTTCCTGCCACCAGTGCAATCTCTGTGAAAAGTACATTTATTCTTTCACCTCTGAATTGGACAATTAGATACAACCGATTCAAGTAGTTGTTGTTAGAGTTGTGTCGAATATTTTATACTCGGTAGGTTGCAGTTGGATTCTGAATCGTACGGTGTGTACACTGGTAGAAAAAGGGCCTATAGTCCCGGTTCGTAAGGGACTAAAGTGTCGGTACTAATGCCCCGACCCTTTAGTCCCGGTTCAATCCAGAACCGGGACTGATGGGCCTCCACGTGGGCAGTGCGCAGAGCCCAGGCAGGAGACTCTTTGGTCCCGGTTGATAGCATCAACCGGGACCAATAGGCATCCACGCGTCAGCATTTCTGTGGCTGGGGTTTTAGTTTTTTTTTTCTGAAGAGGGGGGGGGGGTTGGGGGTTTAGGGGGGCTAATTTAGGTGTTTCATATATTGTGTTAGCTAGCTATAATTAATAGAGAGAAGTGTCCTCTCTTATGTCCGTGCTTGGTCGACGCTACGTACTATACATACGTATAGAGAGGACTAGACACGCTGGCTAGCTAGTAAGCAAACGAAGGAAACAGAAGATCGTGATGAACATATATGCATACAGAGAGAAGTGATATCGACCACCTCTCTTTCTCCGAGAGATTGGTCGAACAACAAGTTCTCGTATATCTATCTGACACTACCGGCTACATATATATAATAATTATCTCTTACAAATATAATCATACGGACTCAGGGTCCACATAGAATTCTCAGTTTTCAGGGATCAAGTGGTCAAGAAAGAATGCCGCCAATTCCTTTTGAATTGCTCGCATGCGAGCTGGTGCTAGGAGTTCATCCCGCTTCCGAAACATCTAATTTAAAGAAGGGGGTCAATACATATATATATATATATATATATATATATATATATATATATATATATATATATATATATATATATATATATGAATGAATGAAACTCAACACAAATGATGGTAATAAAATAAAATTGTGAATGTTGTTATTTACGTACTTCATATTGTTCTTCAGTGTAGCCCCGCTCACAGGTCGTGTGGCGGATGGACTCGCAAACATAGTATCCACAGAAATCATTCCCTTGTTCCTGCCACAACCACTTTATAAGGAATAGAGGTTAATCAAACTGATAAGCAAGAATGCCAAATGGTATTGATGAAACTAGCGCTTGAATGACTAGTAGATGCGCTTAAAATGCTACTATAGTACTTACTTTCGGGTGTCTAAATTGCAGCTCCTTCGGCAGTCCCGGAGCTTTTCTGGTGAATTTTCTCCAAACCCTGCCGGAGAAAGAAAACAATTACTTGATATATCAGGAAATGAACAAAGTTGCTGATATGGTGGATAATGATCGATTTAACTTACTTCTCGAGTATTTGAGTCATGTCTGCATAGTCCTGGGGATCTTTTCGTCTTGAGTCTAAGACGGTTACTAGTCCCTGCTCAAGCTTAATATGTAGGAGAATATAGTGGAAACTGCACACGCATGCATAACTCATCAATTACATCACTATAACCTTGACTAATATATAAGGGAAACCGAATACGCACAAGACAGTAACACTCACTTGAAGTTGTAAGGAAAGAGTATTATATCTTTCTTTTGATTTATTACCAACGATCGTAGCAAGTTGGCCTCGGTATCTGCGGCGTGAAATTTAACCTGAGTTGCATCTATGAGATATGTGTTAATGAACCCAATATCACCGACTTGTCTTTTCTTCAATTCGGCGATCTTCAATCTGCATAATATAGTGAGGATGATTATAAATACATGCAATGAAAGAGCTAAGCGAACCCTCGAACCCTCGACGACCCTGGAACCCTCGACCCCTAGACGACCCTCTTCTTCCTCTCATGTTCGAGAGGATCGCCGAGGGGTCGGGAGGTTGCCTAGTGTCAAAGGATTCAACAAAACCATGTCTTCATCATTAGGCGAAAGTAACATGTGCATGATGGTACGAAGCTCTTCAAAGTTGTTCTGGAACGGAGTCCCAGATAGGATAATTCGCTTTTTGGTACAAAGTTCAACAAGAGCCTTCCGGATATCGCTATTTGGAAGGCCTTTGCTGAATTCGTACCAAAAGGCGGATTATTCTATCCAGGACTCCATTCCAGAACAACTTTGCAGAACTTCGTACCAACATGCCCTGGTTACTTCCGGCTAATGATGAAGGCATGGATTTCTTCAATACTTTGACACTAGGAAACCTCTCTCGACCCCTCGGCGATCCTCGACCCCTCGAACCCTCGATGACCCTGGAACCCTCGACCCCTAGACGACCCTGCTGGAACCCTCGACCCTCGACCCTATAGAACCCTCGAACCCTCGACCCTGAAACCCTCGACCCTTGACCCCTTAACGACCCTCGACCCTCTACCCTAGTTCCCGACCCTCGACCCCTCGGCGATCCTCGACACCCTCGTTCCCGATAAAAATTAAGAAGAAGAAGAAGAAGAAGAAGAAGAAGAAGAAGAAGAAGAAGAAGAAGAAGAAGAAAATAGAGGAGAAGAAGAAAGGAATAGCTAGAGGAGAAGATCGAAGAAAAAAAGAAGAAAAAAAAGAGGAGAAGAAGAAAGGAATAGTGGAGAAGAAGAGAAAATAGAACACTATTCCTTTCTTCTTCTCCTCTTATTTTTCTTCTTTTTTCTTATTCTTATTTATTTCTCCTCTTCTTTTCCTCTCCTCTTCTTGTTTCTTTCCTCTTCTTATTTTCTTCTTTCCTATCCTTCTTTTTCTAAAATTGTAACTTTTGCATATATAAAACTTTTCTAAAATTGTAACTTTCTATATAAAACTTTCCTATCGGGAGGGGGAGAAGATCGAAGAAAAAAAAGAAGAAAAAAAAGAGGAGAAGAAGAAAGGAATAGAGGAGAAGAAGAAAAAATAGAAAAGAAAGGAATATAGGAGAAGAAGAAAAAATAGAAAAAAAATTCTATTTTTTCTTCTTCTCCTCTATTCCTTTCTTCTTCTCCTCTTCCTTTTCTTCCTCTCCTCGTCTTCTCCTTCTTCTTCTCCTTCTTTCTCTACTTATTTTCCTTTTCCTTATTTTACTTTTTCCTCTCCACTAACATAAAATGCACTAACCTAAAATGCAACAAACATAAAATGCACTAAAGAGGCTCAACTAACCTAAAATCAGTGATAAAATGCACTAACCTAAAATCGTTATCTACTAACAACTTATAAAAAATAATACATATATGAAAAAATGCATATATGAAAAAAACATCATCATATCATCAACAGAAAAAAAAACATCATCATATCATCAACAGAAAAAAAAAACATCATCATATCATCAACATCATCATATCATCAACCTAAAGGGCGCCGGCGCGGGGCGACGACGGGGCGGGGCGGCGACGGGCTCGGGGCGACGACGGGGCGAGGCGACGGTGGCGGGCTCGGGGCGGCGGGTTCGGGGCGGCGACGGGGCGGGGCGACGGCGGCGGGCGCGGGGCGACGACGGGCTCGGGGCGACGGCGCGGGGCGACGACGGGCTCGGGGCGGCGACGGGGCGGGGCGACGGCGCGGGGCGACGACGGGCTCAGGGTGGCGACGACGACGACGAATGGCCTGGGGGCGTCGGGGCGAATGGGAGGCCCAGTAGGAGGCATTTTTTTGGTTTTTTCTTTTTTATTTCTACATTTTTTGGTTTTTTATTTTTTTATTTCTACTTAAAACTAAATACTTACAGTTTTTTAGTGATTTCTTTTTGCTTTTAGGTCACAAAAATTATAAAATTTCTATTAGTGCCATTAGTTTTAAATTTTGAATAGTTTAAATTTGAATTTTTAAAAATTTGTGTGAATCACTAGTTTATAAATAACTTTACTATAAAAATAGAATTTTTTTTCTATTTATTTTTTATTTATACTTACAACTAAATACTTATAGTTTTTTAGTGATTTCTTTTTGATTTTAGGTCACAAAAATTATAAACTTTCTGTTAGTGCCATTAGTTTTAAATTTTGAATAGTTTAAATTTGAATTTTTCAAAATTTGTGTGAATCACTAGTTTATGAATAACTTTACTATAAAAATAGAATTTTTTTTCTTCTTTGCTATTTATTTTTTATTTATACTTACAATTAAATACTTATAGTTTGATTTTAGGTCACAAAAATTATATTCTTTTTGCTATTGAAGAATATTATAGTTTTATTTTAGTTGATCGTAACATAATATTTTAATTGATTGTTTTTATTTTCATAAGAGTTTTGTAGTTCATTCTGTTTGCTATTAATTCATTCTTTGAGCTAAATGACTCTGAAATTGGAAATCATTTCAAAATGAACTCTGAAAAGGTTGAAAGTTGGCATGGTATCATCATTTCACCCACATAGCATGTTCAAAAAAGTAGAGAGGGTTACGACAAAAACTTGATGCACTTCGTGTACAAAATGGACAATCACTTTTGAAGTATCAAAGTTTCGAACCATAAGACATGAAATCATTTCAAATGAACTCTGAAAAAGTTGAAAGTTGGGATGGTATCATAATTTCACCCACATAGCATGTGCATGTACAAAACGGACAATGGTAGCATGTTCGTCTGTTACAAATTTGGCATGGTATCATCATAATAGTTGCGGGAGAAAGTCTTCACTTTTTCTTCGCTTGTGTCATTTGCTTATTGTGCCGTAACCATGGATAATCTTCATTGTTTATCAGGATGCTTGGGTCAGCCTTGACATTGAAGGGAGGAATTTCACGAAATTTTTCATAATCTTCAGACATGTCCTTCTTGCCGTCCACTCCCAGGATGTCCCTTTTTCCTGAAAGAACTATGTGGCGCTTTGGCTCATCGTATGATGTATTCGCTTCCTTATCTTTTTTTTTCTCGGTTTGGTAGACATGTCCTTCACATAGATAACCTGTGCCACATCATTGGCTAGGACGAACGGTTCGTCAGTGTATCCAAGATTTTTCAGATCCACTGTTGTCATTCCGTACTGTGGGTCTACCTGTACCCCGCCGCCTAACAGATTGACCCATTGCACATAAACAAAGGGACCTTAAAATCAGGTCCGTAGTCAAGTTCCCATATGTCCATTATGTAACCATAATATGTGTCCTTTCCGCTCTCGGTTGCTGCATCAAAGCGGACACCGCTGTTTTGGTTGGTGCTCTTTTGCTCTTGGGCGATCGTGTAAAATGTATTCCCATTTATCTCATATCCTTTGTAAGTTAATACAGTCAAAGATGGCCCCCGGACAACAAGTACAACTCATCACAAACAGTGTTGTCACTTCTGAGACGTGTTTCCAACCAAATGCTGAAAGTCCTGATGTGTTCACATGTAATCCAGTTGTGGCATTGCTCCGGGTGTTTGGTGCGCAGACTGTTCTTGTGTTCATCGACATACGGGGTCACCAAGGTAGAGTTCTGTAGAACTGTGTAGTGTGCTTGAGACCAAGAATATCCGTCCCTGCATATTATTGAGTCTCTTCCAAGAGTGCCTTTTCCAGTCAGTCTCCCCTCATACCGCGATTTAGGGAGACCTATCTTGTTAAGGCCAGGAATGAAGTCAACACAAAACCCGATAACATCCTCTGTTTGATGGCCCATGGAGATGCTTCCTTCTGGCCTAGCACGGTTATGGACATATTTCTTTAGGACTCCCATGAACCTCTCAAAGGAGAACATATTGTGTAGAAATACGGGCCCCAGGATGACAATCTCATCGACTAGATGAACTAGGACGTGCGTCATGATATTGAAGAAGGATGGTGGGAACACCAGCTCGAAACTGACAAGACATTGCGCCACATCACTCCTTAGCCTTGGTACGATTTCTGGATCGATCACCTTCTGAGAGATTGCATTGAGGAATGCACATAGCTTCACAATGGCTAATCGGACGTTTTCCGGTAGAAGCCCCCTCAATGCAACCGGAAGCAGTTGCGTCATAATCACGTGGCAGTCATGAGACTTTAGGTTCTAAAACTTTTTCTCTGGCATATTTATTATTCCCTTTATATTCGACGAGAAGCCAGTCGTGACCTTCATACTGAGCAGACATTCAAAGAAGATTTCTTTCTCTTCTTTCGTAAGAGCGTAGCTGGCAGGACCTTTATACTGCTTCGGAGGCATGCCGTCTTTTTCGTGCAAACGTTGCAGGTCCTCCCGTGCCTCAGGTGTATTTTTTGTCTTCCCATACACGCCCAAGAAGCCTAGCAGGTTCACGCAAAGGTTCTTCGTCACGTGCATCACGTCGATTGAGGAGCGGACCTCTAGGTCTTTCCAGTAGGGTAGGTCCCAAAATATAGATTTCTTCTTCCACATGGGTGCATGTCCCTCAGCGTCATTCGGAACAGCTAGTCCACCGGGACCCTTTCCAAAGATTACGTAGTGTAAATCATTGACCATAGCAAGCACGTGATCATCGGTGCGCATGGTGGGCTTGTTCCGGTGATCTGCCTCGCCTTTGAAATGCTTGCCTTTATTTCGACATTGATGGTTGGTCGGAAGAAATCAACGATGGCCTAGGTACACATTCTTCCTGCATTTGTCTAGGTATATACTTTCAGTGTCATCTAAACAGTGCGTGCATGCGTGGTATCCTTTGTTTGTCTGTCCTGAAAGGTTACTGAGAGCGAGCCAATCATTGATGGTCACGAACAGCAACGCCTTAAGGTTAAATTCCTACTGTCTGTGCTCATCCCACGTATGTACACCGTTTCCATTCCACGTCTGTAAAAGTTCTTCAACTAATGGCCTTAGGTACACATCAATTTCGTTGCCGGGTTGCTTAGGGCCTTGGATGAGAACTGGCATCATAATGAACTTCCGCTTCATGCACATCCAAGGAGGAAGGTTATACATACATAGAGTCACGGGCCAGGTGCTGTGATTGCTGCTCTGCTCCCCGAAAGGATTAATGCCATCCGCGCTTAAAGCAAACCATACATTCCTTGGATCCTTTGCAAACTCATCCCAGTACTTTCTCTCGATTTTTCTCCACTGCGACCCGTCAGCGGGTGCTCTCAACTTCCCATCTTTCTTTCGGTTCTCACTGTGCCATCGCATCAACTTGGCATGCTCTTCGTTTCTGAACAGACGTTTCAACCGTGGTATTATAGGAGCATACCACATCACCTTCGCAGGAACCCTCTTCCTGAGGGGCTTGCCGTCAACATCACCAGGGTCATCTCGTCTGATCTTATACCGCAATGCACCGCATACCGGGCATGCGTTTAGATCCTTGTATGCACCGCGGTAGAGGATGCAGTCATTAGGGCATGCATGTATCTTCTCCACCTCCAATCCTAGAGGGAATACGACCTTCTTTGCTGCGTATGTACTGTTGGGCAATTCGTTATCCTTTGGAAGCTTCTTCTTCAATATTTTCAGTAGCTTCTCAAATCCTTTGTCAGCCACAGCATTCTCTGCCTTCCACTGCAGCAATTCCAGTACGGTACCGAGCTTTGTGTTGCCATCTTCGCAATTGGGGTATAACCCGTTTTTGTGATCCTCTAACATGCGATCGAACTTCAGCTTCTCCTTTTGACTAATGCATTGCGTCCTTGCATCGATAATGACCCGGCGGAGATCATCATCATTGGGCACATCGTCTGGTTCCTCTTGATCTTCAGCAGCTTCACCCGTGGCAGCATCATTGGGCACATCGTCTGGTTCCTCTTGATCTTCACCAGCTCCCCCCGTTGCAGCATCACCGTATTCAGGGGGCACATAGTTGTCATCGTACTCTTCTTCTTCGCCATCTTTCATCATAACCCCTATTTCTCCGTGCCTCGTCCAAACATTATAGTGTGGCATGAAACCCTTGTAAAGCAGGTGGGAGTGAAGGATTTTCCGGTTAGAGTAAGACCTCGTATTCCCACATTCAGTGCATGGACAACACATAAAACCATTTTGCTTCTCATGCACGCCCTTAATGTACTCGCGGGTGTGTCTGTCACCGTACATCCATTGCCGGTTCATCTGCGTGCATTATATATAATTAAGTGTCCAAATTAATAGAAGTTCATCATCACATTAAAACCAAAGTGCATACATAGTTCTCATCTAACAACATATAGCTCTCCAGAGCATCTAATTAATTAAACCATACATTGAAACTATGTAAAACATTTCAATGCGAAAACAAATGCGATCATAATCGCAACCAAGGTAACAATTGATCCAACGGCATAATGATACCAAGCCTCGGTATGAATGGCATATTTTCTAATCTTTCTAATCTTCAAGCGCATTGCATCCATCTTGATCTTGTGATCATCGACGACATCCGCAACATGCAACTCCAATATCATCTTCTCCTCCTCAATTTTTTTTATTTTTTCCTTCAACAAATTGTTTTCTTCTTCAACTAAATTTAACCTCTCGACAATAGGGTCGGTTGGCATTTCCGATTCACATACATCCTAGATAAATAAATCTATGTCACGTTGGTCGGCATAATTTTCATAAACAATAAACGAACCAATAGTTATAAAGATAATATACATACCAAATCCGAATCATAGACAGGACGAGGGCCGACGGGGGCGGATACCAAAACCATCGCACTATATAAGATGCAATAATATATGTAAGAAAATGATACAAGTATCTATCTAAACATACAAGTAAGAATATTTTTCCTTTCAGAAAGAAGATAAGAACAAGAGGCTCACCACGGTGGTGTCGGTGATGAGATCGGCGCGGGTGATCGACGGCGGTGAAGACGGGGACGGGGCGTGACGGACCGCTAAATCTAGACAAATCTCGAGGAAAATGGAGCTTGGAGGTCGAGCTTCGAGAGGAGAAAGCTTAAGTAGTGTGGCTCGGGCATTCCATCGAACACCTCACGTGCATAGGAGATGAGCTAGAGCACCACAAAGCCCTCTCCCCCTCGGCCAGAAAAAACAGAGCACTGTGCTCTGCTCTTGCGCGAGGGGGTATATATAGGCACCTCATTGGTCCCGGTTGGTGACATGAGCCGGGACTAAAGGGGAGCCTTTGGTCCCGGTTCAAGCCACCAACCGGGACCAATGGTGGTGGGCCAGGAGCGAGGCCCATTGGTCCCGGTTCATCCCACAAACCTGGACCAAAAGGTCCAGATGAACCGGGACCAATGGCCCACGTGGCCCGGCCGGCCCCCTGGGCTCACGAACCGGGACCAATGCCCATATTGGTCCCGGTTCTAGACTGAACCGGGACTAATGGGCTGACCCGGCCTGAACCATAGCCCTGTTTTCTACTAGTGGTAGGATACGGAGTCATGTCCTAATAGGATATTTGTATCCTAGGCCTCTCATATACAGTGGGGGTAGACACACGATGTAACATATGCGAACATGATAGCACAGGCATGCGGGAGAGTCGGCGACGTGTGCCTGCGCCCGGGTGGCCGGGGTGCAGTATTGTAGCGGTGTCATGTGGAGGAGCGGCTGTAGTTAGGCCCTGGGGATGTAGCCATATCGGTGAACCTCGTTAACAAATCTCGGGGTCGTACTCGTGTGATTGCTTAGTCCTCAGCATAGATCTACGGTGGCCTTGGATTTATTCTAACAGTTGCGTCATATAACACGTTGATGACATGGGCACCTTCCACAAACAATGCTACATAAACATGTTGGAGATGCCCTAAGGGCTTCCTTACTTTTACTAGAGCTATTTCTGCACTAACTAGTATAAGTTAATGGATGCATGGAGCATGCATTGATAACAAATGCAATATGAGAAACAAAGACAAGGGATGTCAATATAGATCAAGAACAAAATCACTAGTTAGAGGGTACACCGTGCTGTGGGGTGACCCTCTCATCGCATCTTGGAGCAACGCATCTCGAGACATGTCGCCACCAGGTTGTTTTCATGCGATTTTTTTCCTCTTGGTCAGGGGATGGTTGGATTGCCGTACATTTTATTTCAGGATTCAAATTTAAATAAAAATAGTTTTTAACCCAACGTCCAAATAATTACGAACCGATTTTCACAATTATGCACATCACGTCGAATCTTCGAAACCGGATACCATATTAATAAGTTCCAATTTTTTTGCATGTGAAATCTGTTTCCCTTGTAGTGTAAGTGTTATGTGTGTTCTTTCCATTTTAATGTGTGTTTGTGTATGTTGTGTGCGTACTCTGCAAGTGCTGTGTGTGTACTTACCACGTCTATGTGTGTTCTATGTGTGCCATACCCATTGTTGTGTATTTTGTACTTCGCACATATGTTGCAAAGCACCTTAAAACCAGAGATAATCAAAGCACCTTAATACCCGCTGCTGGCTATAACAGTTTGACATATTATCTATACCCAATGTAATACTCAATACGTATAATAGTTAGTTATAGCCCGCTGCTGGTCCATCTTTTACTCTTACAAAGCTTTTTGTAGCTCGTGCTACAGCCGGCTGGAAGTCTACAACCCGCTTCTCTTCTCTCTCTTCCAAGTCAGCAACAATATAATATTTAAATCCTTACAGCCGCTTATGTCACCTTATTATACTTGCTCTTAAAACGAAGGCCTCTTCCAAGTCCGCAGCCCGTCACCATCCCTTCTCAACCCCCAGCCGAATAGCAACAATGGCTACTGTAATAACGAGTCCTCTTCATCACATTCTCTCCGTCTCCATGTACATCATTCGTCTCTTCTACTCACTATCGTTGCAAGTCATCAGTGCACCACCGGGCCTGGCTACTGCGCTCTCCTTCAGCTTCAACTCCCCCAGTTCTGCCTCCGGCGTCCTCTGTGACATGGAACTCATGTGCAAGCATGATGCGCGCATAGGCTCCCACGCCATCGACCTAACAAAGAACAAGATCAAAGGCAACTTCTTCGTCATCGGACGGGCTTCTTATCAAACGCGCTATTGGTGCCACTCCGGGACAACGCCACTGGCGAGGTGGCTAGCTTCTCCAACTTCACATTCCAGTTCAGCATGAAAAATAAGACGGACGAGAGGCTTAGAGCATCTCCAGCCGTTGGCACCCCCAAGAACATCATCGGACCGAAAAAGTTGGTGTCTTAGGGGTCATCCGGCGAAATAAAGAGGGCATCTTCCTAGTCACACCCCACCCCAAGCAAAAGTTTGTGAGGAGAATGATTAAGTGGGCCAAGAAAAAGGACATGTGGTGAGACACGATTTGCCGAAACTTGTGCCGGCGCCCCCAAGGGACCCCAGCGCGCTGGGTTTCGCCTGGGTATGCCGGCGCTATTTTAACGTCCTGGGGGCGTTGGGGACGTGGCTGGGCCGTTTTTCGCGAAAAATGCCGTCCGAACCTAAAACCGAGCCTAAAAAGGTGTCCTGAGGGGCGTTCTGGGGAGGCTAGTGGAGATGCTCTTAGTCTGTGTAACTTAAGCTTCACACCCAACGACATGCTGGTCGCTCGACTCCAGATGGACAGTGATGAGTCGGTTTATAATGTAAACACGTCCGTGGACATAAAATGGAATTGCCCCAGAAAGTTGCAGTCGGCTCCGCTGCATCAACTGGCATGTGCTTCGAGTTGCATGAAGTGTTGTCTTGGTCGTTTAGCTCCACTCTAGATGATGTCACGATGGCTACTAGTGCCCATGTTAGTGCCTTCCACAGTAGTAGCATTTCTCGTGTTGCTCTGCGTCGTTGCCATTGTAATCCATCCGCGGCGCGTGTGGGAGAGGTTAGATGATTCCGAAGATGAAGAACGTGAGCAAGCTGAGTTCGAGAGAGGAGTAGGACCTAGAAGGTACCGCTACCGTGAGCTGGCCGCTGCCACCAAGGACTTTGCAGAGGAGGGGAAGCTCGGGTGAGGGGGCTTCGGTAATGTCTACCGAGGCGACAACCTTAGTGACCATGACCGCCTGGTGGCCATGAAGATGTTGTCTGCAGAATCATCTTCGCAGGGGAGGAAAGAGTTCGAGTCGGAGGTGAAGATTATAAGTCGGCTGAGGCACCGGAACCTTGTGCACTTGCTAGGCTAGTCCGACAGCCGCAAGGGGCTTCTGCTCATCTACGAGCTCGTTCCTGAAAGCAGCCTCGAGCGACACATATACATCACTAGTCGTGTCCTCACATGGTCAGAGAGGTACAAGATCATCCTTGATCTAGGATTTGCACTACGCTATCTCCACACAGAGTGGGATCAATGTGTGCTGCATGGCGACTTCAAACCCAGCAACATACTACTTGACTCGTTATGCAACACCAAGCTCGTGGATATCAGGCTGGCGAGGCTCGTGGAGCATGGAGCATGGCCACGGACCACCAAGGTCATCTGGGCACTGCGGGGTACATAGACCCGGAGTTCATCCCCACCCGTCGGCCGAGCACCGAAGCTGATGTCTACAGCTTTGGTATTGTCCAGTTGGAGGTTGTGTCCGTTCGGCACCCAGACATGGAAATAGAGCAATCAGGCGACAAATTCATTCCATTACTCAGGTGGATCTGGAATCTGTACGAGAAGGGAGCCATTGTTGAAGCGGTGGATGAGAAGCTAAAGGGAGTAAACTGGCAGCAGTTGCTCGATGATGACGGCAACTATAAGTGGCATATGCACTGCGCGATTGTCGTGGGGCTCTGGTGCACGCACCCCTGCCCGTGTGTGCGGCCATCGCTCATGCAGCTCATGAATGTCTTGCAGTCCAAGGACAGGGCCGGTCCTGAGATTTTGGGGGTCCGGTGCGAGACTAAAACTCGGGGCCCTTAATATAGACATTGTAACAATAAAAGATGAATATACATATATATGTAATATTACCAATAACACTAACATGTATCCAAAATCGGTGTGTTATTTATATGGTCACCGCTTGTTTCATGTTCTTTAAGCTTCTCACTAATATGTCTCCAATGTGCTAATCCATCGTATGCTACGGAACTTTGATTCATGCTAATGCTAGACTTGAAGATCTGAAAGCAGAAGCAAAATACTTTGTCGACATTTTTTAAATAAATTAGCCATTTTCTATTATGTTCCTCTCCATTGCTTAATGCTCTATGATAATGAGCATATGAACAATGCCTTCCTGCATCCACTATATGGTATTCAATTTTTTTGTCCTCTCTCATAGGTCATTCCTCAACTAAGATGTCTCTTGCTTTATTATCAAGATTACGCCAATTTCTTGGATCATAAATATCAACAGTGTAAAGTAATTGTTCATCCAGCAACGGATTGTGCATGTGCATTCGATGAATTACCTACATTCTCAGAGCCACTTACATTGTTATCGGCGATGTTGGGGTCGACATTTTCTTCTTGTTGATCAGGTTCCAAATTCCCATTACTTGGTTGCTCTTTTCCTATGGCAACTATCGCCAACTCATCATCTGGGTTTATCAAAGCACTAGCAGCACCAGCATTAATCTTCAAAAAATTATGAATATCTTCGTGTTGTGATTGTTGAAGTCATCCACATCTTTCTTCCTTTTCCTTTGATCGCTACTAGATAGATACTTTCTTCAACGACATGATAAGAAACAATGCTAAAGATAAACAAAAAGAATTGCATCAATTGTTGAACAGCCCCGCTGTGCCGGCTATTCATCTAGGAACCGCAATATATGAATACAAGATATACCTTGGATAGTCACATGGTCGAATCGCTGATGAACCTAGAGCAAAGCGAGTTTGCGACAGGCCTATGGAGAATTGGAACTGGCCGAAGATCTGAATTAGGAAGGAAAGGGAAAAGGAGTGTTGAGGCCGAGCGCGCAGCAGCGAAGAGACGAAGCATCGGTGGCCGCTAGGAAATTTGAAATAGCTGCGTTGAATGTGTGCGTGATTGGAACAGGAAGGGATCAATCAATTCCTTTTTTTAAGGGTAGTCAGTTTGAACGTACTAATGTAGGAACGAATCGATCGCTGGCTTCTTTCCTTCGCTGAGTGCGCATACGGTGACTTTCCAGAGTATTACGTGAGGCCCAGCCGTCCAGCCCATAATTTTGTTTCTATGACTGGGCCATAGCCAACCTGGGGAGGGCCCCCTGGATTTTGGGGGCCCGGGGCGGCCGCCCCCCCTGCCCCCCCTCAGGGCCGGCCCTGTCCAAGGATGTCATACTGCCAACCCTGTCACGGCCGAGATCCGGCGTCTCGCTTGGAACGCATGGAGACAATGCATTGTCATCAGCCAATGTTTGCAGCGGGTGTCTTGGTCAATAAATGGCAGATGACCAAATTTACTTTTTACTTTACTTTAGAGTTTGTGATATAACGAAGGGTCACTAACAAAAGAAGCTTCGCCGCCTCCTGAAACTGGTGCCATCGTCTTGCTATATGGTCATTTAGGGTTGATGTTCTTGCAGTTCTCATGTTCCAGTTTTTCAGTAATGTCGTGAGTGAGACGTGGCAGAGTTGTACATATAAGTGTATGTATCGATGTGTGTACTACTACTACCACGCAACCCCCTCCTGGTCGCGTCCTAGAGGCGTGTGGGCAATGGGGGTGGGAGGCTCCTGGGTCCATCGGCCAATGCTTTGGCTAGAGTTACGTTAAGAAAATTACGAATTATAGTTACGGACCTCATCTTATTGGGTCACGTTGGGCCCCCCACTGGAAATCAGGGAGGGAGAGTTTAGCTGGGGGAGGACACGTATGTCCGTACGACGAGTCCGTAGCGAGTAGTCCGTAAGTGTAGGATTTTTGGCCTCCGACTCCATCTTGTCCCGAAACTTCCTGAAATAATTTTCTCTGTTTCTCTGGTCCTTGGAAATTTGTTCTATCTGAAAAGTCCAAAAATAGAAAGGAAAATTTTCATGTGACACTGAATTATAGTTATATCATTGAATAAGAAAAAAATATATATATACATCTAGAAGGTATCAGCCAGCCAGCATTTGAAAATTTGTACACTATACATTTACTCTCAGGCCTTGGCACACCAGCAACAGGCTATTTCCTTATGTTTGACCCTTCAAGCCCGTGCAACAATGAGCTTCAAGCTCCACCAATGATTGTCGGTAACACATATGGACATTATTGGTAACTCTAACAGTACCGCATGATAACTTTCGACCGAAAAGACCATTGAAATGTTGCAAAAAAAATCATTTTTCATGCCCGGTAGCTTGTGCATGAAGAGCTTGGTAACTTGCATAGCTTGTTATCATTTGACCCCAAGAAAAGTCGTATGTACTCCCTCCGTTCCTAAATAGTTGTTTTTTTAGATATTTCAAATTTCAAATGAACTACCACATATGAATGTATATAGACATATTTTAGAGTGTAGATTCACTCATTTTGCTTCGTATATAGTCACTTGTTGAAATCTCTAAAAGGCAAATATTTAGAAACGGAGGGAGTACATACTAACTTTTGTCACGAGGTATTTAATGGTAAAAATGGATTAAGAATCAGGAAACAGTTTACATTTTTGAAATAGGATTAAATCTTGCTGACATCAGCGGCTTTGTCTTCTTTTGGGAGTATAGGCGCAAAATCCTTCGGCACTTCCCCTATTCTCACAACAGTCGTTATATATAGCAAGCTCCCCATATAAATAGCATCACTGTTATTGAAGATTTACAGTTGATGATTGATGTCTGATTGTCTCTCTAGTTCCTCCCACTTGAGCAGACTGGAAACTGGAGGAAGGGATGTGCGGCCGTGCGTGACAAGTCAGCTCGACCAGGCAAGGAAGGGACGACTGCGAGTCGTCGCCCGCGTCCCCGCCGGAGACTTGCGCTAGCTGGCAGACAGTAACTGTAACCGCGTTGATATCGATCATTTGTGACATTTCTCCCATGCACCTTCGTTGATGAATGCTTCCCTGGCCCAACCGTACTGTGATTGAAATTTTCAATAGCTTGCATGACTTAACAGCACACCTGGAAGCAGTCACGTACGTACTTCCATGGCCAGCTGGAGTAGACTGACGGAGTACACTGTCTTGTAGTAGTGAAGTCATGTGCTACCGTCTAGTATACCAGTGGCTTGCATCAGTATCATTCGAATATTCAGGCCATGATGTTGCCTGGTTTGAACAACTTTTGTTGGCTACTCCAGTGTAATTGGAATATTCATTCATTCACCGTTTACTTTGAGAGAGTATCCGGTGACACGGGAGGCTAGGTGCTCCCATGATACGAGATGACGCGACCCATTGGATCTGAAATCCAAAAGTTAGACCATAAGCTCCTGCTTTTTTTTAGAAAAGACCTCCAGAAATCTGACGTTCACGTGCAAGTCTCGGAGCTCGTCCTGTGACCCTTGGATTTCATATCCAACGATCCACGTCGTCTCATATCATGTGATGCATGGGAGCACGTAACCTTCGGTATCACCTCATACTTTCTCCCCTTAGGCTGGTTGTAATGGTAGTGTCATATCTAGTAGTATCATGCATACTAACTAGGCAATTTTGATGAGGTGTCATAAAATTAAATAAAGAAAAAAAGAATTGGGTATCATATCATAATACCGTTTAAATGTTATGCTACTATATATGTGTCATGCATGACAGTAAGTAAAGTACTACATACATGATACTACTAACATATGGTACTGTGAATTAGGGAGGTAGTATCATACACTAGTATCATATGCATGATACTAGTATCATATGCATGATACTAGTATATGATACTCTACAGGCTTACTTTTCTCACATCCAAGTCATCATCGGCCGCCGGCTGGATGAGACAGGATTTTCAGCATCCGGGTGCCCTACCCCCTCTATGAACAGTAAATTCAAAACAAATTCAAAAACAATCAAAAAAATCTGAAACTTTGGGACATCAAACATCATGAAACTTTTGATGATCTTGCAAAGTTTTAGCTAAAAATAACATTCGAAGAGCACTCAAATAAAAAAACAAAATCATTGTTCAAAGTTTATGTACATTTTTTAGCAATGATTTTGTTTTTTTCTGTGAGGGCTCCACGAAGATTATTTGTTGCTGAAACTTTGCAGGAACATCAAACCTTTTATAATCTTTGATCCCTGAAAGTTTCAGATTTTTATGATAGTTTTTTTAATGTTTTATGAATTTAGTGTTGATGAGGGTGTAGTGGCATTTGGGAGCTGTTAGACATTTCTCTCGGCTGGATTGGGTCATTACATATTACTACTACTTAAACAACTCGTACCCAGAGCATGCCGTCCCCAGCGACGCGCGCAGCAACGCAAGCAAGCCGTCCACCCACTCCATGCCGTCCCACAGATCAGCAGCTGCTTCTCTACTGGCAGTATGGCTCTGCCTCGGCGTAGCGCTGCTTGGAGCTGGAGCAGCACCGCCGGCACCGCCTAGGCCTAGTAGCAGTTGCCAGAGAGAATGCGGCGGCGTAGACATCCCTTACCCGTTCGGCATCGTCGACGACAGCAGCGACTGCGCCATGCCCGGCTTCCACCTGACCTGCAAGGAGACCGGGATTAATGGCGGGCGCAGGCCATTTGCTGGCAACGTGGAGCTCATCAGCGTCTCGCTGCAGCAAGGCCAGGCCAGGATGCAGAATCATATCTCCTCCTACTGCTACAACAACGCCACTCAGGGCATGGACGCCAGCGAGTGGCGCCTCAACTTCACCGGCACGCCCTACAGGTTCGCCGACACCAACAAGTTCACCGTCATCGGCTGCCAAACGCTGGCGTACATCCTGGGCGAGCAAGCCCGCGATTACACGAGTGGGTGCGTGGCCATGTGCCAGCGGGGAGGCTACGGCGATGTGAGGTCGGCCCTCAGCAACGGCTCCTGCTCCGGGATAGGGTGCTGCCAGACTGCCATCCCCAGGGGGCTGCAGTACTACGAGGTGAGCTTCCCCTACACCTTCAACACGACGGAGATCCACGACGTCAGCCCCTGCAGCTACGCCGTGCTCATGGACGACTCCGACTTCACCTTCCAAGCGAGCTACGCGACCTTGCCGGGGTTCAACAACACCTTCGACGGAGAGGCGCCGCTCGCGGTGGACTGGGTTGTCGGAGAGGAGTCGTGCGACGCGGCGCGCAAGGATCCCTCCTCCTACGCCTGCCTCGGCGACCACAGCGAGTGCTTCGACTCGCTCAATGGACCAGGCTACATCTGCAACTGCTCCAAAGGCTACCAAGGCAATCCTTACCTGCAAGATCCGGAGCAAGGATGCAAAGGTACGTAGAAACTCAAAACAACATGTATATGGATTTGCTAATACTCATCTAGTATATATCTATCTGTATGAGAATTAATAGAGTATCATCTACTTCTGTGCCATTTGATTTTACGCGTAGATTTCAGTGCATTTATCTTTCCATTTGATTGATTCTGCTTTCTATTTTTGGTTCCATTCTTTTTCACGCTCCACACAACTATACTTACACGTCAGTCTAGAGTGCACAACTGCTTGCCCATCGGTCGTGCGCAATTGCCGTTAAATGTCCATCAATTTATTTATGAGAAAAGTATACTTTTCGTCCCTCAGTTTTCTCGATAGTTTAGAAATGGTTCCTCAACTTCAAAACCAGTAAATCTTAGTCCCTCAGTTTCTCAAATCAGATATGTTTGGTCCTTTATACCGCTTGTGTTTGTATCCTCTTGATGCTTCATTATGAGCTAATAAAATCCATCATTTATCAAAAAAGGTAGACACGGTTTTGACTAAAACTGACACTCGTTCATTGGGGTTTGACTGCCACGTCACGGAGCTGCACCGCACGCTATGTAAGTGCTCGGTGGCCTGGCTCGCGGGATGCTGAGCTTTAGCCATGCTCGCCGTCCAGGTTATGCGGCCGGCAGGGTTGCAGGCGCCGTGGCGGTCATGGTTGACGCCATGGCGGCCGGCCGGCAGGGTTAGCTAACTGATCGATCTAGCTGCCGGCTACGCACGCACGTACAGTACATGACGTTGTTTCCTTGGATCAGCTCCGGCTAGAACACGCGAGTAATACAGGCACGCGTGTCATGGGTTGTTCGTGTTCATGGTGCATGGAGTGGCGGTTGAGCCACGGTGGTGGCCCTCGACGCGCTTGCTGGAGGAGCAGAAGGCCCAGAGTTGGGTGTGTACGTCAACCCCGACCACATCGGGGCCCCAGGACAAGTACCGCGCCACCATCGAGCATCGGCGACAAGGACGGTCCCAGCCGCTGAGTAGGTACGCCTGCTTCTCCATGCGCTACACGACGGCGGACATCGGCCCGACAATGACGGTGATGGTCATGCTACCCTCCTGACATGGCATTGAAGTGGACAGTGATGTGGCAGTCAAACCCGAATGACGTGTCAAGTTTTTTCACCAAAACCGTGTCCACGTCAGACCAAAACCACCCGAAGCGGTATGAGGGACCAAACTTATCTAGTTTGAGAAGTTAAGGGACCAATGTTTACTGGTTTTGAAGTTGAGGAACCATTTCTATACTTTGAAGAGAATTGAGGGACGAAAAATATACTTATCCCTTTATTTATTTATTTGATTTATTTGTCTTTTTTCATGACGCACGCAACTACACTTGCACGTCCGTCAGACCACGTGCAACCGCACTTGCACACACATGCATCTGCGTGCAACTATAGCTGCACATCTGCCGAACGGTGTGCAACTGCTCGTCTGATGTGCGCAACTGCATATCCATTGGCCGCGCGCAACCACGGTTGGGCATCCACCAAATGTGTGCAACTATGTTTACTTTTTTTAAGAAGTACAATAATATCGAGACACAAAAAATAAGTGAAAGAAGAAGAGAAAAGGGAACAACAACAAAATCCCGTGTTTATGCCACCTAGATGAGATTTAGTTAATTCTTGTCTAAAAGAGAGCTAGCCACGCACCTTGCAAATTCTCATCTAGATAAAAAATTAACAGTCTTATCTTATCAATCAGATCTAGCAAGCTAAGATTAATTATACATGTAAGTGAAAAATCCTTACTCAATCTTGTAGAAGTATACCGGTGAAAGGGAAGTTAATTTTTTTTCTTTACAGAAAATAACAGAGCTTTGCGTTGTTTCCTATCACTTTTTGTACCTACACTAACTAGATGATTGGCAATAAAAAATAATTAATTTGATCTTTGGTGGCAGATATTAACGAGTGCACGGACCTGGAGAAATACCCTTGCAATGTGCCTGGGACTTGCCAAAATTTTCTTGGCGGATTCCAGTGTCATTGTCCCAAGCATACCAAAGGCGACGCCCAAAATGGGATGTGCGAGGCAAACCACACATTTGGTCTTGGAGAAAAACTCGGTATTGGTGCGTCCACATCTCTGATATATGTCTACTACAATCTATGTACACAATATATCAACATTATACCAGAGCAGTGTCTTTAATTTCATCTTAGTGCAAATTAATTCCGTCTTTTAGTTAAATAAAAAAACATGTTATCTTTCTCCCCAAATGAGAAATGACGACTAACCGTGGCATCTACTCTTCAGGAGCCTTTGGCGTCGTTTTGGTTGGCCTGGTTTGTATCCTCGCAGTAGAAATCATCCGTCACAAAAGGAGTATCAAAAGACAAGCTCTGATTAGACAGAGTGACGAATACTTTCAACAGCACGGAGGCCAGATACTGTCAGAAATGATGGGGGTAGAGCGTAACATCGGGTTCACCGTCTATGCCAGAGGAGCGATCGAGGCGGCAACAAACGGGTTCGACAAGGAGAACATCATCGGGGAAGGAGGGCAGGGGACCGTGTACAAGGCGGTCCTCGACGTCGAAGGCAAGGACACACTTGTGGCAGTAAAACGATGCAAGGAGGTGGACGAGAGCAAGAGGAAGGACTTCGTGCAGGAGTTGGTGATACTCGGCCGCGTCGACCATCCAAACATCGTCAAGCTCCTCGGTTGCTGCCTGCAGTTCGAGGTGCCGATCCTGGTCTATGAGTACGTGCAGAACAAAACACTGCTGGACCTACTGCACAACCAGCTGACCTCGTGCCGCGCCACACTGGGGACCCGTCTGAGGATTGCCGCGCAGGCCGCTGGAGCACTGGCGTACCTGCACTCGCTGGCTCACCCGATACTCCACGGCGACGTGAAGCCCGCCAACATCCTGCTCGGTGACGGCTGGGTCGCCAAGGTGTCTGACTTTGGCTGCTCCACCATAGATGAGAAAACCCAGGTGGTGGCCAGAGGCACACCGGGCTATGTTGACCCAGAGTACCTGCTTGAGTACCAGCTCACGGACAAGAACGACATCTACAGCTTTGGGGTCCTCCTCCTGGAGCTCCTCACCGGGAAGAAGCCATTGTCTAAACAACGGAAGAGCCTCGCAGCCATGGTTCAGGAGTCTATGGGGGATGGCACGCTCCATCACATCTTTGACAGGGAAATAGTCGATGATGCTAGCATCAGAATGGCCCTTCAAGCTGCGGAGCTGGCGACTCGATGCTTAGTTATGCCGGGGAACAGGAGGCCGACGATGAGGCGTGTTGCGGAGGAACTCCAGCAGCTTGCAGACCAAGTGCAGCAGCCGCTGGTGTTGGAGTGTCACGGCCTCACTGTCACAGATATAGGGAGCTCCATGTCGTCTGAGAGCGACACCACCAGGGTTTTCAGCCTTGAGAAGAAAGTCATGTTGAGCATAGAATTCGCTAGATGATATCGTCAGAAACATATTAGAAACGGTTTGCTAGCTATACGATCCATGGTTGTATCACGTTTGTTGGTCGTTGCTATGAAATCCACCTTAAGCTTAGCACCGGATAATTTACGTGTTTATAAGCACTCAGTTGACCTCCTACGTATGTAAAGCAGGTTTGCAACAATTTGAATTTGTTACTGTTTAAATATATTATCTGCCCTCTCTTCATCAGCTCATATGTTTGGATGACCTGATTGGAGCATGAATTCAATATCCAATTAGCGCCAATAGGTCTCCAGTTCAAGACCATGTTAACATCGTAATAAGAAAATGATCATGCGGCCTACATCGATCTCACATCTAACGACTGAAAAAAGGCCTAGATATGAGGGCGGTGCTGACATCTATTGTTTGTCTCTCTCCATCAGCTCAAACTTTTGGATGAGCTAACTGGAGTGTGAATTCAATAGTTGCACTATTTGGTGGTACATTAGCCAGAATCTTGTCAACTACAACATGTACTCCTTCCGGGCAGGTTTAGAAGGGACGATTCAGAATTTGCTTTGAACGAAGGTTTGTCTCATATCTCCAAATCTTGACTGTAATAATGAGCCGGTGGGTACAACTCAGGGTGGATACGGTCCGGGCCGGTCCGGGCCCTGACCGAGCCGCTATTTTGACCGGCCGCCGGCGAGCCGGACCGGACCGGACCGACCAGCTGGCCGGTCTTGATTTCTGGGACCGGACCGCCTGCGCTCAAGCCCGGGCCGGACCGAGAGGACTGGCCGTGGTCACCACCGTTGAGGGTAGAGCATGGACTGGGGCTTGCTGGATGGACCAGGAAGAGGGACAGGGGACTCCGTGGTCGAGATCGGCGATGATGCACACCGGCAGAGACGAGATGTGGCGGCGCGCATGACTGTTAGCCATGAACCCGTGCATTTTCTTCCTTAGCAATTTTTTCTCTTGCATGCAAGTAATGTAATGGGTGCATGAGCCCACTATTGGCTGTCTGCGGGCCTTGCCGTGATTATTGGAACAAATTTAACGTGGAGTTAATCATGGGATGGCGCCATAATTATCGGATCTAACCATGTTTCCCACTTTCCCTCGTTCTTTCTATTTTAAGCAGTGCTATACATATATTTCAACGAACAATTTTGATGTAAACTTTATGTACGTAGTTAAATTTGATTGCAGTTCACTAAAATCGTGGGGCTGTCACACTCCAAACAAAACTTGCACGTACAGATTTGGTAAAGCCTCTTATGTAGGAATAGATGTTTCCTTCTGTTTTCTGTTCGATTGAATAAAGGGAAACATCAGCGAGGGATGGCGCGTGATAATCGGATCAAACTTTTTAGTCGCGAATAAAAGGAAACGGCAGCGTGGAGTAAATCGTGGGATGGTGCCGTGATTATCGGATCAAATCCCATTTCTCTCGTTCTTTCTCTTTTCTGTTTAACTGAACTAGTAAGCTTGCACGTGCAACGCACGTCTAGACTAATACTATATCAAATATTTATAGTTCTAAAAAGCAATCTATGCATTGTTTGACCATTTATACAAAAATGAAGAGATGATTTGATGAGTGGGTAAAAAGGGATCTTCAAACATCAAACAAGGTTTCCGAGTCAACCAAAACAAAAATTCAGAAACTAAGATAACATCATCCATTAGCTGCCATAAACATCTCATCACTTATCCGCTTTCTCCACGTCTGCATCCTTCTTCATCTGCGCTCCCAACAGGTGTTGGTTCATCATCTCAACACGGAGCTTGCCGTATGCATGTGCTTCTCGCCGCCACCGTGAGTGATGGACATGTGGTCGCCCTGGACCTCTGGATGGCTGCAGCAAGGCGGTGTTAGGATCAAATCACCATCCTTGAAGCAACAGAGGTGTAAACACGGAGAAAAAGAAACATATCCCATAGTTGCAAGCACACCTTAGGAAAATAAAGCTTGCCAAGTTGGCCTTGTATCTCGAGCCTGTGGACATTAGATTGCATAACCTCGAGTTACATGTTCTTCTGGCGGTGGTCCATGAAAATGCCAATGGTCGGAACAAGTTTCTTTGGGATGCCCATGACCTACATTTACAGTATGTAAACATCAACAAATAATAAAAGAAATCTGTATAATAAGCCGGTGTCTCTACATATAATCTCATGTGGCATCCTAACCAAAAGTCTGAAATCTGCCATTCTGCAAACTGAAGTTTTTGCATATTATCTAGACATACCAAGTTCAGTGTTGTAAGTTTAGAAAGACACTGCAGAAAAATTTCAGAACTACTCTCAGTTATTTTCATCGAGGCTATTTTTTTGGCTTTATCATTTACCACGTTCCCATGGGCTGGAAATATTCAAAAGGATACAATTTTACAAGAACATCAACGGATAATCAGATAAATCATTCTCTGAAGTTCGCATGACAGAAATGCCAATTTCTAACCTAGTTGGAAAAAACTGTGTATGGTGCATGATACGCCCACCTAAATATAATAGATCAGCATCGTTATGTCTAATATTTCTGTGCTTTTATATATTAGTTTTTCAAATTGAACTTTTAAGAGGAGAAGTATTTCATGGACAGTTAAAATCCCGTGGCATTAGAACTGCATTTGCTCGATCCTTGAGTGGATATCTTCGTTTTTACCTCTTTACCATCCTAACTAAATACAAATATTTAGTGGGGGTACTTAGAGAAATAGGCAGAAAATAGGAAGTAAATTATACTCCCAACAAAAGAAAAGGAGAAGATAAGAGTAATCTGGACGTGGCATCAATAGCATACCTGGAAAGTAGAGCTGCAGCTGTTTGAGACTGACTAACCATTTTGCATTGAGGTTTGCAAATACATCACCTCGATATTTGAGAAAGGGAACTTATAAACCTCTGAACCAGGAACAGATGTTTCATTAAGATTTAACAATAAAGGCTTGGATCAAATCCTTTAGATAACTTGCTATGCTGCTGTTGTATTTGTTGTTTACTGTCTCTTCTTAGTTTTGTTTGTATCTTCGATGTATAGTATTTATTTTTTATTTTTTCAGACCTTATTCTTTGTACTATATATTTTTTAAAAATAATAAAAATACGCAGCAGAGTCCTGCTGTTTCCCTCAAAAAAAAAGATTTAACAATAACAGCAGAAACCCTGCACCAAAGAAACAATTCCAATGCAATGAGATAAACAATTCCGATGCACCTGTTCATATGAAGGTGATTGAGTAGATAGACTAACACAGACAACAGCAAGCATACCTCTCCTCATTCTGCACTTTGGAGCCTGGTTACCTTTGGTGGCAATATATGCATCAATTCAGGATCCTCCACTATCTAAACCTGGTACTTTCAAATCACATTGCAGCTTTGTGTTGAAGGAACAACTTTGCACATTCTGTTACATCCACGTGAAGTTGCATTACAGAAAAAATTAGACACTGAAAACAGTATCACCGTTGACTCGAGATGTTAAGATGCACGTACAGTCAGTGATGCTACAGAAAGACAACAAGAAGAAGGAACTATATCTATATAATAAATAATCAACAGAATCAATTTGGCATCAGAGAAAATAGTAACACTAAATCTCGAGATAATGTGTGAGCTAAAAGAGACCGGTTCCACAAAAATTGTGGTTTAATCAGAACAATCTATTTGGCAATAGCAGTCTCACCCAAGCTGGTCTTGCGATGCGAGAACATAAAAAAAATTCAGTTACTTTCTACATCAGGCTAATACAAGAGAAAAATACACGCATAATCAATGGGGACAGATTGATGATATGTCATAAGCACATAGCTGAACCTAGCTAATCTGCATAACAATGATAAGTTATTTATTTCATCCTATTAAGGCCAAATGCAGGGCTTATCGCTCCTGATTATGCATACATAACAGGGAGCTATCATTTTAGATTTGGAATAAACATTTGGTAGGCTTGTCATCCTTACCACGCACTTCAACAGATACCATGCATTTCAACAGATAATAGTAAGAAACCAAAGCATCATCGAATTATTTGATCTATTAAAAGTAAGGAATGCTCCTCTCTGCGTTTGGAAGGATACGATAGGATTTCTTGCCTCGAGTGATAACCTCAACCTCTTGTTGCTACCTCTCTGTTGGACTGATGATGTTCCTTGTATTTGCAATGCAACTGCTCAATGCTTCCTAAACCATAAGACAATGGAAAAGAATAAAAATCAAATGGTATGGACAGACAAATCAGAGAATAAATTGGGAGGGAACATATATGTATAAGCACATACATGACAGTGGTTTTAGTGAGTTCAATGTTCAACTCCTTGACCCTATCAATCTGGTCTGAGACCATTTGTTTTATGTAGAACAGATGATCCTTGATTTATTTGCCCCCCTCATAACAGGTTTTACTATCCAGTTGACCTTCAGCAATAGTTTTGAATATTATAAGCATTGGTCTGATATGCTATCTTGGTTGACTTGGCTAAACCACAAAGACTTATTTATTACTAATGTCATGTAAGCAATCCAACTTCAGAATAGATTGTTTTCATGTAAGCACAAGAAATCTCATCTTTGGTCGTCACAAATCGGTGTCACCTTAGATGATTATTCCTGCACCAAAAGAGCACCTAACAAAAGGTGCTAAACCAAAACTGATGTTTTGAATTGTGAGCTTGAATTAACAGTAAGGCTATTGGATGTGGATACCAAAATAATGAATTAAATAAGTAGAACTTTAGAGAAACTACCACTATTTTAAAAGCGAGATCTGTTCTATTGATCAAATCAATAGGTTATTTTGAACTGAAAAGGCCCACAAAGATGCTAATAATCCTAGAGAGTTAGAAGACCAAAAATTATTTAACCCACTATGATAATACAGAGTAGTTAGCAAGAAGTATATAGATACTATTTTACAAATAAGGTATATACAACAATTATCAGAGTATATACTACCATATGGAGTATATACATATAATACTGGCAATACGGTTAGTAGTTTCTTGATTGTCACAAAGAAGTATAATACTACTACTACAAAAATAAGCAACTGAAGCAAAATCATGGTCCAAGCAGTGGCGAATCTAGAACATAATTGCAGGGCAGGCTCGACTTCAAGGATACTGATTTTTTGGTGTCAGAAGCTATTTTATGCGCTGCACCTAACTACTATTGTGCTAATAATCATTGGTGGTGTTTTTTTGTGTGGCAAATTTTGAGGGTAGGCTAGAGCCTGATGAAGCCTGTTGAGTAGAATCGCCATTGGGTCCAAGTAAAGAACAGATCGATTCTTCATAATTTACAGAACAATGCCTAGAACTGACAGCAGCAGAAACACCAGCGGAATTTAGAAGCGTAGAATCAAACCAAAAACCCAAAAATTGTGACAGCAAGCAGTAAGAATGTGAGGGCAAAGCACCTGCAGCGTGGAGGTCCGGCGTGGGCTGTGTCCTGGCGGCGCGTGGATGCGGCGACCCGGTCGGCGCGGGCTGTGTCCTGGCGGCGCGGCGGTCCGGGCGGATGGAGCGTGGACGGCGCAGCGGTCGAGGCGCCTCGAGCGCGGACGGCGCGGCAGACCAGGCGGACGGCGCGGGCTGTGTCCTGGCAGCGCGGACGGCGCGGCGGACCAGGCGGACGGCGCGGCGGACGCGACCCGGTCGGCGCGGGCTATGTCCTGGCGGCGCGGACGGCGCGACGGACCAGGTGGACGGCGCGGCGGCGGTCGAGGCGGACGGCGCCGCGCGGGCGGGCGAGGCGAACGGCGCGGCGCGGGCGGGCGATGCAAAAACTGCTGGTTGCGAGAGGGGCGACGTGGTCGGGGAAAGATGTTAATCCAATGGCAAGATTGATAATTAATTAAGTAATAGCATGGTGGGTAATTAAAGCGTAAAACGCGTTTAGTATTCTGGAGGGATGTAGACCATCAGATTGTAGATTTCGATGGATAGGATGATTTGGTTCTCCGCCCTCTTTTTTTTTATAGGGGTAGTAGATAACAGCGTGTGACCCGAGTCTTCTTCTACATCTTGCCGCTGTCTTTGTGTCAATTGACTGAGTTACACTTGATTCCGGTGAACAAGCGTCGGGGCGGGGCATGGCCGGGGCGTCGCCGGCGTACGTGACGTCGATGAACAATCTGCAGCCTCGGTCCGCTCGGTCGGACCGGTTAAAGACCGGACCGGACCGGACCGAGTAAATTTCGGGCTGAAATTTGGTAACCGGACCGGCCAATTACTTCATCGGGCCAGGACCGATCGGTCGGGTCTAGAACGGGCCACGAGCGGGCCGAAAAGCCCGCTCGCTCCGTCCAGCCTGAGGTACAACCCATGAAATCTTATCTATATGTCGATAGACAACGAGCTTCCCCTCTCGTTAGGGTTTTCCTCCTCTCAGGCGACGGCGGTGCCCCCCCCCCCCCCCCGTAGAGATCTGCTTCTTCCCCGGCCTCCCCTCCTCCGCCGGTGACTGCCGGGCCTCTCGGGCCTTGGCGGCAGTGCGGAGCTAGGGTTTGATCGGGAACATACCGCCCGCGGATCACAACACCTCAGGCTAGAGAAAATGGATAAAGCGGCGTCGAGTTCGGGAACTGCTACTTCTGATCTCGAGGCTATGATGGAGGAGCTAGGGCTGAAGGAGAGCGATCTCCAGGACGTAACCTTTTACGACGAGCTCTTCGTCACCTCCATAAACGAGAAACATTTCCTTGGTCCTTTTCAGGTACTTCAGGATATTCTTGACCGCTGTCCAGTGTTCCTTGCCGGGATTACTTTGGTACCTTCCTACCAAACTTACGGCAAGGTTTACATCAGGTCTGGTACACAGCATGGCATACATAATAGAACCTATGGCTGAGGCATAAGGGATGACACTCATCTCTTCTATATCTTCTGCCGTGGTCGGACATTGAGCTGAGCTCAATTTCACACCTTGTAACACAGGTAAGAACCCTTTCTTAGATTGATCCATATTGAACTTCTTCAATATCTTATCAAGGTATGTGCTTTGTGAAAGACCTATGAGGCGTCTCGATCTATCTCTATAGATCTTGATGCCTAATATATAAGCAGCTTCTCCAAGGTCCTTCATTGAAAAACTTTTATTCAAGTAGGCCTTAATGCTGTCCAAGAGCTCTATATCATTCCCCATCAAAAGTATATCGTCTACATATAATATGAGAAATGCTACAGAGCTCCCACTCACTTTCTTCTAAACACAGGCTTCTCCATAAGTCTGTGTAAACCCAAACGCTTTGATCATCTCATCAAAGCGAATGTTCCAACTCCGAGATGCTTGCACCAGCCCATAAATCGAGCGTTGGAGCTTGCACACTTTGTCAGCGTTCTTAGGATCGACAAAACCTTCCAGCTGCATCATATACAATTCTTCCTTAAGGAAACCATTAAGGAATGCCGTTTTGACGTCCATTTGCCATATTTCATAATTGTAGAATGCGGCAATTGCTAACATGATTCGGACGGACTTCAGCTTTGCTACCGGTGAGAAAGTCTCATCGTAGTCAACCCCTTGAACTTGTCGATAACCCTTAGCGACAAGCCGAGCCTTATAGATGGTCAACGGGCAAGTTAGTCAAAGCCCATACTTCGTTTTCATACATGGATCCTATCTCGGATTTCATGGCTTCCAGCCATTTGTCGGAATCCGTGCCCGCCATTGCTTCCTCATAGTTCGAAGGTTCACCGTTGTCTAACAACATGATTTCCAAGACAGGGTTCCCGTACCACTCTGGTGCGGAACGTGTCCTTGTGGACCTTCGAATTTCAGTAGGAGCTTGATTAGAAGTATCTTGATCATCATCATTAATTTCCTCTCTAGTCGGTGCAGGCACCTCAGAAACATTTTCTTGAGTCTCGCCATTTTCCGGTTCAAGAGGTAACACTTCATCAAGTTCTACTTTCCTCTCACTTACTTCTTTCGAGAGAAACTCTTTCTCTAGAAAGGACCCATTCTTGGCAACAAAGATCTTGCCTTCGGATCTGAGGTAGAAGGTATACCCAACAGTTTCTTTAGGGTATCCTATGAAGACGCATTTTTCCGATTTGGGTTCGAGCTTTTCAGGTTGAAGTTTCTTGACATAAGCATCGCATCCCCAAACTTTTAGAAACGACAGCTTAGGTTTCTTCCCAAACCATAATTCATACGGTGTCGTCTCAACGGATTTCGACGGAGCCCTATTTAAAGTGAATGCGGCAGTCTCTAAAGCATAGCCCCAAAAAGATAGCGGTAAGTCGGTAAGAGACATCATAGATCGCACCATATCTAATAGAGTGCGATTACGACGTTCGGACACACCATTACGCTGAGGTGTTCCAGGCGGCGTGAGTTGTGAAACTATTCCACATTTTCTTAAGTGTGTGCCAAATTCGTGACTCAAGTATTTTCCTCCACGATCTGATCGTAGAAACTTGATCTTTCTTTCACGTTGATTTTCAACCTCACTCTGAAATTCCTTGAACTTTTCAAAGGTCTCAGACTTGTGTTTCATTAAGTAGACATACCCATATCTACTCAAGTCATCAGTGAGGGTGAGAACATAACGATAGCCACCGCTAGCCTCAACACTCATTGGACCGCACACATCGGTATGTATGATTTCCAATAAGTTGGTTGCTCGCTCCATTGTTCCTGAGAACGGAGTCTTGGTCATTTTACCCATGAGGCATGGTTCGCACGTGTCAAATGATTCATAATCAAGAGACTCTAAAAGTCCATCTGCATAGAGCTTCTTCATGCGTTTGACACCTATGTGACCAAGGCAGCAGTGCCACAAATATGTGGGACTATTGTTATCAACTTTAACTCTTTTGGTATTCACACTATGAATATGTGTATCATCAGGTACGAGATTCATTAAGAATAAACCATTAACCATCGGAGCATGACCATAAAACATATCTCTCATATAAATAGAACAACCATTATTCTCGGATTTAAATGAGTAGCCATCTCGAATTAAACGAGATCCAGACACAATGTTCATGCTCAAACTTGGCACTAAATAACAATTATTGAGGTTTAAAACTAATCCCGTAGGTAAATGTAGAGGCAGCGTGCCGACGGCGATCACATCGACCTTGGAACCATTCCCGACGCGCATCGTCACCTCGTCCTTCGCCAGTCTCCGTTTATTCCGCAGCTCCTGCTTTGAGTTACAAATGTGAGCAACTGCACCGGTATCAAATACCCAAGAGCTACTACGAGTACTGGTAAGGTACACATCAATTACATGTATATCACATATACCTTTGGTTTTGCCGGCCTTCTTGTCCGCTAAGTATTTGGGGCAGTTCCGCTTCCAGTGACCACTTCCCTTGCAATAAAAACACTCAGTCTCGGGCTTGGGTCCATTCTTTCGCTTCTTCCCGGCAACTTGCTTACCGGGCGCGGCAACTTCTTTGCCGTCCTTCTTGAAGTTCTTTTTACCCTTGCCCTTCTTGAACTTAGTGGTTTTATTCACCATCAACACTTGATGCTCCTTATTGATTTCTACCTCTGCTGATTTCAGCATAGCATATACCTCAGGAATGGTCTTTACCATCCCCTGCATATTGTAGTTCATCACAAAGCTCTTGTAGCTAGGTGGAAGCGACTGGAGGATTCTGTCAATGACCGCTTCATCCGGGAGATTAACTTCCAGTTGAGTCAAGCGGTTGTGCAACCCAGACATTTTGAGTATGTGTTCACTGACAGAGCCATTTTCCTCCATCATACAGCTAAAGAATTTGTCGAAGACTTCATATCTCTCGACCCGGGCATGAGCTTGGAAAACCATTTTCAGCTCTTCGAACATCTCATATGCTCCATGTCTCTCAAAACGCTTTTGGAGCCCCGGCTCTAAGCTGTAAAGCATGCCGCACTAAATGAGGGAGTAATCATCGCAGCGTGACTGCCAAGCGTTCATAACGTCTTGTTCTGCAGGGAGAATAGGTGCGTCACCCAGCGGTGCTCGTAGGACATAATCTTTCTTGGCAGCTATGAGGATGATCCTCAGGTTCCGGACCCAGTCCGTATAGTTGCTACCATCGTCTTTCAGTTTGGTTTTCTCTAGGAACGCGTTGAAGTTGAGGACTACGTTGGCCATTTGATCTACAAGACATATTGTAAATATTTAGACTAAGTTCATGATAATAAAGTTCATTTAATCAAATTATTTAATGAACTCCCACTTAGATAGACATCCCTCTTCTAGTCATCTAAGTATTACATGATCCGAGTCAACTAGGCCGTGTCCGATCATCACGTGAGACGGACTAGTCAACATCGGTGAACATCTTCATGTTGATCGTATCTTCTATACGACTCATGCTCGACCTTTTGGTCTTCTGTGTTCCGAGGCCATGTTTGTACATGCTAGGCTCGTCAAGTCAACCTAAGTGTTTTGCGTGTGTAAATCTGTCTTACACCCGTTGTATGCGAACGTTAGAATCTATCACACCCGATCATCACGTGGTGCTTCGAAACAACGAACTGTCGCAACGGTGCACAGTTAGGGGGAACACTTTCTTGAAATTATTATGAGGGATCATCTTATTTACTACCGTCGTTCTAAGTAAACAAGATGCAAAACATGATAAACATCACATGCAATCAAATAATAAACGTGACATGATATGACCAATATCACATAGCTCCTTCGATCTCCATCTTGGGGCTCCATGATCATCTTGTCACTGGCTTGACACCATGATCTTCATCATCATGATCTTCATCATCGTGTCTCCATGAAGTTGCTCGCCAACTATTACTTCTACTACTATGGCTAACGCGTTTAGCAATAAAGTAAAGTAATTTACATGGCGTTTCTCAATGACACGCAGGTCATACAAAAAATAAAGACAACTCCTATGGCTCCTGCCGGTTGTCATACTCATCGACATGCAAGTCGTGATTCCTATTACAATAGCATGAACATCTCATACATCACATATAGATCATTCATCATTCATCACAACTTTGGCCATATCATATCACAAAGCACTTGCTGCAAAAACAAGTTAGACGTCCTCTATTGTTGTTGCAAGTTTTACGTGGCTGAATTAGGGTTCTAGCAAGAACGTTTTCTTACCTACGTTAAAACCACAACGTGATTTGTCAACTTCTATTTACCCTTCATAAGGACCCTTTTCATCGAATCCGCTCCAACTAAAGTGGGAGAGACAGACACCCGCCAGCCACCTTATGCAACTAGTGCATGTTAGTCGGTGGAACCGGTCTCACGTAAGCGTACGTGTAAGGTTGGTCCGGGCCGCTTCATCCCACAATACCGCTGAAGCAAGATAAGACTAGTAGCGGCAAGAAGAGTTGACAACATCTATGCCCACAACAAATTGTGTTCTACTCATGCAATAGAGAACTACGCATAAACCTGGCTCATGATGCCACTATTGGGGAACGTTGCAGAAAATTAAAATTTTTCCTACGGTTTCACCAAGATCCATCTATGAGTTCATCTAGCAACGAGTCATGGGAGAGAGAGATTGCATCTACATACCACTTTGTAGATCGCGAGCGGAAGCGTTCAACGAACGGGGATGAAGTAGTCGTACACACCGTGATCCAAATCACCGGAGATCCTAGCACCGAAAGCACAGCACCTCCGCGTTCAACACACGTACGGTCAGCGTAACGTCTCCTTCTTCTTGATCCAGCAAGGCAAAGGATAGGTTGGGGAAGAAGACTCCAGCAGCAGCACGACGGCGTGGTGATGGTGGAGCCGCAGTACTCCGACAGGGCTTCGCCGAGCTCTTACGGAGGAGGAGGATGTGTTGGAGAGGGAGAGGGAGGCGCCAGGGCATAGGGTGCGGCTGCCCCCCTCCCCTCCCCCCTTTATATAGGCCTCTGGGGGGGGCGCCGGCCCTGGGAGATCTGATCTCCCAAGGGGGGCGGCGGCCAGGGAGGTTTCCCTCCCCCCAAGCCATCTAGGAGGTGCCTTCCACCACTAGGACTCCTCCCTTTTGGAACCCTAGGCGCATGGGCCCCTTTGGGGCTGGTTCCCCTTGGCCCATGCAGGCCAAGGCGCACCCCCTAAGGCCCATGTGGCCCACCGGGGCAGGTGGCCCCACCTGGTGGACCCCCGGGACCCCTCCGGTGGTCCCGGTACAATACCAATAACACCGAAACTTGTCCCGATGGCTGAAATAGCACTTCCTATATATAATTCTTTACCTCCGGACCATTCCGGAACTCCTCGTGACGTCCGGGATCTCATCCGGGACTCCAAACAACATTCGGTCTACTGCATATACATATCTTCACAACCCTAGCGTCACCGAACCTTAAGTGTGTAGACCCTACGGGTTCGGGAGACATGCAGACATGACCGAGACGGCTCTCGGGCAATAACCAACAGCGGGATCTGGATACCCATGTTGGCTCCCACATGCTCCACGATGATCTCATCGGATGAACCACGATGTCGAGGATTCAATTAATCCCGTATACGATTCCCTTTGTCAATCGGTATTTTACTTGCCCGAGATTCGATCGTCGGTATCCCAATACCTCGTTCAATCTCGTTACCGGCAAGTCACTTTTCTCGTTCCGTAATGCATGATACCGTGATCAAACACTTTGATCACATTGAGCTCATTATGATGATGCATTACCGAGAGGGCCCGGTGATACCTCTCCGTCAAGCGGAGTGACAAATCCCAGTCTCGATCCATGTCAACCCAACAGACACTTTCAGAGATACCCGTAGTATACCTTTATAGTCACTCAGTTACGTTGTGACGTTTGGCACACCCAAAGCACTCCTACGGTATCCGGGAGTTACACGATCTCATGGTCTAAGGAAAGGATACTTGACATTGGAAAACTCTAGCAAACGAACTATGCGATCTTATGCTATGTTTAGGATTGGGTCTTGTCCATCACATCATTCTCCTAATGATGTGATCCCGTTATCGATGACATCCAATGTCCATAGTCAGGAAACCATGACTATCTGTCGGTCAACGAGCTAGTCAACTAGAGGCTCACTAGGGACATGTTGTTGTCTGTTATTCACACATGTATTACGATTTCCGGATAACACAATTATAGCACGAATAAAGACAATTATCATGAATATGGAAATATAATAATAATGCTTTTATCATTGCCTCTAGGGCATATTTCCAACAGGTTTCATCCTACCCATTGAGGAACCCCTTGTGGCCGAAGGAGAAGGACAATGCTCCACTCAAGTGGAGCCATCACCAACCCAAGGCCCACACGCTTCCGAAGAACAAAGTGAAGGCCCTCAACCTCATGAACAAGACCTAGGGCAAGATCATACTCAAGACGGTGTTGACACACCAAGTGATGCCCAAGGTCAAGTTCTCTCCCCCGAGCAAGTTCAAGACCAAGAACAAGTTCATGACGACGCTCAAGATGATCAAGTAACCGCTCCTCAACTCACCACCGAGGAGGAATTAGAGCGTCGTGCCGCCAAAGTTGCTTCCAAGCTCTCCACCAAGGATCATCTCATGACGAATGTGCTTGGAAGCTTAAGAAAGGGGGTAAGCACTCGTAGACAATTAGCAAATTATTGTGAGCATCACGCGTTTTTCTCTTGTGTGGAACCTCACAAGGTCTATGAGGCGCTCGAAGATCCGGATTGGCTCAATGCCATGCATGAAGAACTCAACAACTTCGAGCGCAACAAAGTGTGGAGATTGGTGCCAAGGCCAACGGGGAACCACAATGTCATTGGAACCAAGTGGATATTCAAGAACAAGCAAGATGCCCATGGGATTATCATTCACAACAAGGCTCGTTTGGTAGCACAAGGCTACTCCCAAGTCGAGGGTATCGACTACGGTGAAACCTTTGCTCCCGTTTCTCGTCTTGAATCCATTCGCATGTCGATTGCATATGCTTCTCATCATAACTTTAAGTTACATCAAATGGATGTGAAGAGTGCTTTTCTTAATGGTCCCATTAATGAATTGGTGTACGTCAAGCAACCCCCCGGGTTCGAGGATCTCTACTTTCCCGATCATGTGTATCAACTCGATAAGGCACTCTATGGCCTTAAACAAGCCCCACGTGCGTGGTATGACCACCTTACCGAGTTGTTACAAGACCGTGGGTATGAAGTTGGGATAATCGACCCCACTCTTTTTACTAAGAAGGTCAAAGGGGAGTTGTTTGTGTGCCAATTATATGTTGATGATATTATCTTTGGTTCTCCTAACAAAGCTTTCAATGAGGAATTTGCCGCTCTCATGACCTCAAAGTTTGAGATGTCCTCCATGGGGGAGTTGAAGTTCTTTCTAGGGTTCGAAGTGAAGCAAAGAAGAGAAGGAACCTTCATCAATCAATCCAAATACACTCAAGACATGCTCAAGAGATTCAAGCTAAGTGACGTCAAGCCGGCTTCCACCCCAATGCCCACCAAGTGCCAACTTGATCTAGATCCCAATGGTAAAGTGGTGGATCAAAAGGTATATCATTCCATGATTGGATCCTTGCTTTACCTTTGTGCATCTAGACCGGACATCATGTTGAGTGTGGGAATTTGTGCACGGTTTCAAGCCGCACCTAAGGAAAGTCACTATGTGGCCGTCAAACGAATCTTTCGATATTTGGCTCATACCCCAAACTTTGGCTTATGGTACCCAAGAGGATCAAACTTCAAGCTTGTAGGGTACTCAGATTCCAATTGGGCGGGAGACAAAGTGGATAGGAAGTCCACTTCCGTAGGATGCCAATTCCTTGGTTGCTCGTTGGTAAGTTGGTCTTCCAAAAAGCAAAGTTGTGTGTCTCTCTCGTCCACCGAAGCGGAGTATGTTGCGGCTGGTAGTTGTTGTGCACAACTCTTATGGACGAGGCAAACTTTAAGGATTATGGTGTCACTTGTGACAAAGTGCCTCTTTGGTGTGACAATGAAAGTGCCATCAAGATTTCTCTCAACCCGGTGCAACACTTCAAGACAAAGCATATTGAGATTCGGTATCACTTCATCCGGGATCACATTAGGCGAGGAGAGATCGAGCTCAACTATGTCAACACTCATGACAACCTTGCAGATATTTTCACGAAGCCCTTGGATGAAGCAAGATTTCGCGAGTTAAGGCATGAGCTAAATATCATTGATTCGAGCAATGTTGCTTGAACCCGTGCACACCCTACCACGCTCAATTTGTTGTCTAGTTTAGGTGTAGGCATGGACATAGGGGGACTGTTGTTCTCTCAATGAACTCTCCCTCCCCCATTATGCATAAATTGATTAAGTCTTTCACTTTAGCCATTGTTGATGGCACGTGTGCTTAAAAGACGAGTTTTGGTCATGGGCTCAAGGTTAAAATCTTCGCGGTGCCATACCTCTTGACTCAAACATAGGTGGCTTCGGCCACCGCCCTCTCTTGAAGAGGGGTTTCTTGGCCTCTTGCTGGTGTGTTCTTTTGCTTTTCGTTACGGGTGTTCTGTTTTTTTAGCTAAGCCATGTAGTCTAGTTGTCGCGGTGTGCTGGGCGGTACTGCCGCTGCTGGCGAGCGGTACTACCGCTGGTAAGCGGTACTACTGCTGGTGATGGACGGTACTACCATGGTAAGCGGTACTACCGCCACACCAGTGCGGTACTACCGCTTATGAGCGGTACTACCGCTCCCCAGCGCGGTACTACCGCTGCGGGGCGGGGCCAGGGGTTTTTATCGGGGCAGGGGGAGGTTTCTTCTCCCCCATACCCATTCGCTCGCCCCCTCGTGCCTGTCCCTCTCTCCAGTACCGTTCCGCCGCGGAAGGGCTCCGGTGGATCTCCTCCTCCGGGGCGTTCCTCTCCATTTCCTTCGGTGGAGTCAATCCCCACCTCGTCCTCTTGCCATGGATGCCGGTATTGCCCCTGTTCCTTCTCTCTTTTGGTCTTGCTTTTAGATCTTGTGCTTAGGGGCAATGGTGGTTGCATCTCTAGATTTTTGGCTAAATCTAGGCTTGAGTTGGTTGGAGAAGGCAACTAGATCATCTAGATTGATGTTTGGTAGGATTATTTTTGAATTTGGTAGGCCGGTAGTGCCGGATCTGTCCACAGTAGTAGGAAACCACTGTTTCACCGCCTCGTGCTATGAAACTGCTATTTATCCGCCTCAAGCCGTACTACCGCTCCCTTTGGAGCGGTACTACCGCTTGACCGAGAGCGGTACTACCGCTCCCTTTGGGGCGGTACTACCGCTTGGGGCGGTACTACCGCAGGCAGGTCACGGTATAACCGCTGCATGCCAATTTCCATCATTCTCCTGGCTTACCTTGATCCTTTTGTTGTGTTTATTGGCTTATGCTCGTTTCTTCTGGTTGTTTTGCGTCTTGTTGTGTTTGGCTCCAGGTGATGACATTTCCGAGCAGCAAGGTCGCTGTATCAACCCCGGGCGTGCCACCTCCAAATGCTACCGGACCTTAGAGCCTGCCGGTGGTTCCTCGAGCACCCAACCGCCTCCAGCAAGTGCTTCTGCAAGTGTTCCTCCACCTCCTCAGCAATCGAAGCGAGCCGCCAACAAGCCAAAAGGGAAGGCTGTGACTGAGATGAACAGCAAGGGGTTTTGGGAGAAGCGTCGCCGCAACCCTATACGGTGGACCAAGAACCCACTTTGGTCAACCGTCCGTTCTGGAACCGTTTTGAGTTTGCCATCTACTTTGATGTGATCAAGGCCAAGAAGAATCTCTATGTTGATGTTCGCTCCATTGACACTGATGCTATGGAGAAGGATCCAGAGTACTTTGGAGAAGCCTTTCAGATGTGCACTCAGCTGAACATTCTCAGGATCATGCAGTTCAACAAGGATTTCGATACGGACTTGTTGGCTCAATTCTATGCCACCGTCCATCTTGGAACAGATAGCGACAGGACTCTGACTTGGATGACCAATGGCAAGCGGTTGTCTGTCAAGTGGCGGGCGTTCATGGAGTTACTTGATGTGGTGGATAACGGGCTTGAGACTCTTGTCGGTTTCCGTCCTCACCGCCATGTTACTTCCACCCACAAGCAAGCCCTTTGGCCCTACTGCACTGTGAAGATTCACCCTGTCACTGAGAAGAAGACCTATGAGTTGTGTCCGTATCTGGACATTCTTCATCGCATATTCTGTGAGACCTCTTCCCTCGCATTGGGAATCTGGATCAGGTTCACTCCTACCTCGTGGACATGCTTCTTTTCTGTCAGCATGAGAAGGAAGCAAACACTAGATAGAGCCTGGATATCTCTCATGTCATGTGGTCTGAACTTGTATCTGCAGTGTCTGAGCGCAAGTGTCCTATCTATGGTCCCTTCATCATGAGGCTCATTGAGAGGGCCTGGGCATAGACTTATCCCAGAGTGCTGCTAGAAACTGGAGAGTTGGTTTCTCATGAGATCAAGCGTCTGAGGAAGAAAGACAACTGGACAGCGCCTCACACAGGGGGTCCTTCTGCTACTGCTGCCATAGGGGGCCCGTCTGCTGCTACTGCCATGGGAACTGAGGGTGAGGCTGCTACTGATGCCCACAATGAGGATTTTGGCCACTCCAGTGCAGAACCATCATGGGCCCAGAAGCTCAAGCGCAAGATGAAGAAGCTCTTCTGCATGGAGTCCCATGGTCAGTACTTGACTCATGTGGCGGAGAAGAATGCCAGGACGTGCCACAAGGAGATCATGCATCAGTTGGGCGCCACAGTTGAAGTGGGTCTGAGGGACAGATCACTGAAGAAGAGGACTGGATTCATCAGAACTGCCACTGGACCGACTCCGATGCCGAGCAGTTTTCAACTCACGATGAAGATGCAGAGATGTGATGATCACCTGGAGTCGTAGTGTCCCTCTCTGCCCTTTTTGGTGTCTCGCTGCCAAAGGGGGAGAGAGTGTAGGGATTTGCTTGTTTTGCCTCTTGTGTGCTTTGTTTTAGTCTTGTGGTTTCCTGTGCGTTTCTCTTGGTTTGGTTTGTTGTGAGACCTAAGTTCCAGACATATGGTGTAAGACATATGCTATGTTTGTTATCTTATCTATGTGTTATGCACCTCAGTATCTTATAGCTTGCATGCTTATCCTATCATATATGTGTTCTCATATATCTTGCTTAGGTTGTTGGTCTCTAAAATATAGGGGGAGCCGTGATCCTAGTATGTGTGCCGTGCAGTCCAAAGCACTTATCTAGTGTGCACAACATCTAGGAGGAGCCTGTCTATATTTTAAGAGACGTGGGTTCTCTTGAATTCTATGTCTTTACTCTTTTCTATGCAAATCCCGTATTGTCATCAATCCACCAAAAAGGGGGAGATTGTAAGGGCATATTTATCCCTACGGTGTTTCGGTGATTGATGACAATGCATTTGTTCTCTCAGATATTCATCTTTCGGCACGAAACGATTATTTCCCCTCGGTGCTCTACTCAAGACGGTGTAGCTTCTTTCGTGACATTGTTGGTGGACTAAGTTTCGTAGTAGTCACCGTACTATCAAGAGGGGATCTGCTTCGGTATGGTTTGGGTGGAATCAACACGTACACGTTCTTCTCTCTACCACCGTTTCTTTCCGTCTCTCTGGAGCTCCTCTTTTCTCCTCTGTGCATCTTTTCCTGGACCCAGCGGTAGTACCGCGGGCCACAGCGGTAGTACCGCTGAGGCTCACTAAGCGGCAGTACCGCTCCTCGGAGCGGTAGTACCGCTTTATGGCCTCAGCTGCAGTACCGTTGCGGCTCCGTGCTCCTACCGCCTCGACTCGAGTGCGCATTTTCTCGTGTCAGGTTTTACGGCACTAGCTACAGTATAGCGGTAGTACGGCTGAAGCTCAGCAAGCGGTAGTACCGCTCCTCCGAGCGGTAGTACCGCTGGATGGCCTCAGCCGCAGTACCGCTGTGGCTCCGTGCTCCTACCGCCTCGACTCGAGTGCGCATTTTCTCGTGTCGGGTTTTACGGTACTAGCTGCAGTAGTAGTGGCGGTAGTGCTGCTTGTGAGCGGTAGTACCGCCCTGCCTCCGCGGGAGTACCGCTCTGGGTCCCAGCCCCAGCCCCTTCTCTTCTAGCGCGGCAGTACCGCTGAGGGGGAGCGGTAGTACCGCTTAGGAGCGGTAGTACCGCTCTGCCCCCGCGGTAGTACCGCTCTCTGCGGGGCTGAGTGGGGGGTAACGATTGGATTGTTCCCCCCACTATAAAAGGGTGTCTTCTTCCCTTCCTTTGACTTACCTCTTCCCCCAAGCTTCATTATTGCCCAAGCACCATTCATTGCTCAAGCTCCATTAAATACTCCAAGCCTCCTTTTGCCCGATCTATCTCCCTAGCCAATCAAACTTGTTGATTTGCTCGGGAGTGGTTGAGAAGGCTCTGATCTACACTCCCACCAAGGGATTTTTTATTCCCCCACTCATCCTTAGCGGATCTTGTTACTCTTGGGTGTTTGAGCACCCTAGACGGTTGAGGTTACCTCGGAGCCATATTCCATTGTGGTGAAGCTTCGTGGTCTTGTTGGGAGCCTCCGATTAAGTTGTGGAGTTTGCCCCAACCTTGCTTGTAAAGGTTCGGTCGCCGCCTTCAAGGGCACCAATAGTGGAATCACGGCATCTCGCATTGTGTGAGGGCGTGAGGAGAATACGGTGGCCCTAGTGGCTTCTTGAGGAGCATTGTGCCTCCACACCGCTCCAATGGAGACGTACTTCCCTTCAAAAGGAAGGAACTTCGGTAACACATCCTCGTCTTCACCGGATCCACTCTTGGTTATCTCTTACCTTTACTTGTGCAAGCTCTTTAGTGTTTGTTCCCTTGCTTGCTTGTGTGCTTGTTGTTGTTGCATCATATAGGTTGTTCACCTAGTTGCACATCTAGACAACCTACTTTGATGCAAAGTTTAATATGGTAAAGAAAAGCTAAAAATTGGTAGTTGCCTATTCACCCCCCCCCCCTCTAGTCAACCATATCGATCCTTTCAGGGTCGTCATGTGTGGCTTGGCCAGCCCCATGACCAACGTTGTATCCCACTCATTGTCGATTTTTAGTAATAAAGTGGCTTTCCCCTAAAAAAATGTATATATCTACTATATAAAATTAAAACTATAGTTCGGATTAGGTATACACACACCATATGAAATGCGTGGCTCAGATTTATGGGAAGCATAATAGCAAAGACGATGTAAGCAAGAATTTCACAAAATCATTCCCTATATAATACAAAAAAGTTCACCATACTTTTGGCACAAATTTCCTACGGCACAAATTTCCTACATGTTAATCGATGTCATGCAAGTGAACTCATCAGATTATCGTCCCAACGAAGAGTAGTTGAGTGGTAAATATCTCATCCGAGTATCGTCCCAACGAAGAGTAGGAGACGAGTGTTCATGCGAGTGTTGAGTTGTCACAGGTCCCATATAATTGGTTGTTTTGGTATCTGCAAAGATTATGATTTGGATGGAAAACAAGTAGTTGAGGGGTAAAATAGTAAAGTAGCTATAAGTAAGGTTGCCACTAAAGAACTTAAAATAAACGACGGTTTTCCTGCAATGAAGAAGTTAGGTGCGGAGAAATTCAGTTCATGGTGAATATCAAATGTGCTAGTGCAATGATAATGTGTATTTACCTATTCATGTGATTCTATCTCTCCTTTCCACGCTTGATAAGCGACTCACCCTTGGATAGTCAAACTCCTCCTAATGGAATTGTTTGACTCTATTATCCTGCCTTTCATTATTATCTCCAATGGTCGGCTCCACTATTAAGGTTGTTAGACCGGATCAACGCTCTAAACATCGTGGCTTCATGTTATCCTTGTATTGTCTTCGCTCCTCCTTGATACCAACACATTTCACCTAGGTTTTAAATAGCATGCATATAACAGTATAGTAAAGTGGAATTGTGCGTTCAATTAATTTATGATTGTGAAACTAATATGACATTTAGAACTAATGAATTTGTAGTATTATGATTTCTAACATGCTAACTTAGTGTTAAGTTTGGTTTACTTGAGTAGGAATTTATCAAACTTGGGGTCGGTCCATGGTAACATTAAAAACTATTTTAGCATTGAAGAACTATGATAAAATTTGAGGATGACCTCTAGCAACATGAATAATTTGAAGGAAATATGCCCTAAAGGCAATAATAAAGTTGTTATTTATATTTCCTTATATCATGATAAATGTTTATTATTCATGCTAAAATTATATTAACCGGAAACTTAGTACATGTGTGAATACATAGACAAAACAGAGTGTCCCTAGTATGCCTCTACTTGACTAGCTCGTTAATCAAAGATGGTTAAGTTTCCTGACCATAGACATGTGTTGTCATTTTGATGAACGGGGTCACATCATTAGGAGAATGATATGATGGACAAGACCCATCATATGTGAAACAAACTTATTTCACTAAAAATGTGTAACAATTTATTTCGAAAGAGTGAAATATGTCTGGAAATATTAATTGAAATGGATGCGGTACTGAAACTGTTCTGGAAACGGAAATGGATGCGGTCTGAAAATTTCAATTTCAATATCATATTTCAGTCTCCCACTATTATATATTGTTGCATTTCAATTTCATGTTTCAATCTCACATTTATTGAAATGGATGCGATTACGATACTAGTATGGAAATTGAAATGGGCGTGGTTTGAAAATTTCATATTTCATATTTTACTGTCACATTATATATACCAGCTGCGTTCCAATATCAAATTTCAATACAAAAGATGTCAGATGAGGTGACGTGCTAGAATCAATACAAAAGAGCATATGGCAATACTATAGCCAATATATAATTGCATAGTCACGAATCTCCAACAGATCAAGGGCTCCTACATGCACTGGTCCTTCCATGCACGGGAGAATCCTTTTTTCTCATTTCCTTAGGCCTTTAACCTTCTTGCATGTACTGTATCCCCTTTACCCCTCCACAAACTTGTAAACCTCTCTACTGAAGATTTGGGCCGCTGACATCAGGTGGGACGTCTTGTGCAGAACAGTGACTCGGTGCAACATCGTTGATTACTAGGATCAAGTAGGAAATATTCAACCCGTTCTTTGGACACAGGCAATTCTGGTGAACACCAATCCAGCATCGTGTCGGGAGTAAGTGCCAAGTCCGAACGTCCTTGTAGTACCAGTACATAGTTCATAGTTGGAGTATTAGCTAGAGAAGAGAGAAAAAAAATAGACAATACTAGAAAACTCAAAGGTAGGAGACATATCACGTCGATATCCTCGGTGTTCAATAATAGAAAACTGATCCTGAGGCTGCCCGGGCGGAGCTGCCATTAAATTGAAAAACGGAAGCCGGCAAATCTCTCTTATGTGAATATATACGTAGGTAGAATATCTGTCAATGGATCCTGCCCCGTACATGCTTCTCCCCGCTCGATCGATCCCGATCAAGCCAAAGCAGCAACAACGTTGCTGCTGCGATCATGAGCCCTCACCCCCTTCTCTCAGCCTCCGTGTACATCATCATTTGCCTCTGCTACTCGCCGGGTCTGGCTACCGCGCTCTCCTTCAGCTTCAACTTCTCCAGCGCCGACTCTGGCGACCTTTGCGACACCGAGCTCAGGTGTGAACGTGACACGCGCATGGGCTCTGGCTTCATCGAGCTAACGAAGAACGAGAAAGACGGTAACGTCTTAAGCGTAGGCCGGGCATCGTACACGCGCCCGGTGACCCTCTGGGACGACGCCACTGGCGAGGTGGCCAGCTTCTCCTCCAGCTTCATGTTCCAGACCAGACCAAAAAACCACTCGGACGACCATTTTGGTCTATGTAACTTCACTACCGCTACCGACGATAGTGCTGACGGTATGTCTTTCTTCCTGGCGCCCTACCCGTCAAGGCTCCCACCCAACAGTTGGGGCCCAAACCTCGCTCTCTTCAATACCAGCAACAACTTCAATGCCACCGGTGATGACCGGATAGTCGCGGTGGAGTTCGACACCTACCTCAACAACCCCTGGGACCACAGCGACAACCATGTTGGCATAGACGTCAACTCCATCGACTCCATGGTCTACGTAAACGTTACCAAGCGCATGGTCTCCGACGACGCCATCATGACCACCGAGATCAGCTACGACAACCGTACGGGTGTTCTGGCCGCCCGTCTCCAGATCCACGGTGACGGGCCACCATACAACGTGTTTACATTTGTGGACATCAAGAGGGAACTTCCCCGACAAGTTGCAGTCGGCTTCAGCGGAGCAACGGGTTTCTGCGCCGAGCTGCATCAGGTGTTGTCTTGGTCGTTTACCTCCACTCTAGATGATGCCACCGTGACAACGAGTGACATTACACGGCGACATCGGCCACTGGTGCCTGTGCTAGTGCCTTGTGCGGTAGCTTTACTCGTGTTTCTCGGCGGTGGCGCTTACATAATCCGTCTACGGGGCAAACGTGAGCAAGCTGAGTTCGAGAAGGGGGTTGGCCCTAGACGGTACCGCTACCATGAGCTGGCGGCCGCCACTACGGGCTTCGCAGAGGAGACGAAGCTCGGGCATGGGGGCTTTGGTAACGTCTACCAGGGAAGCGGCCTTAGCGACCAAGACAACCCCGTTGCCATCAAAATGTTGTCTCCAGAATCGTTTGCACGGGGGAGGAGAGAGTTCGAGGCAGAGGTGAAGATCATCAGCCGGGTGAGGCACCGGAACCTTGTGCATTTGCTAGGTTGGTCCGACAGCCGGAGAGGGCTCCTGCTCGTCTACGAACTTTTGTCGGAAGGCAGCCTCGACCGGCACATATACAGCACTAGTCGTCTGCTCACTTGGACTGAGAGGTACGTGTAAAATCATCATGGAATTTCTCTCTTTTTTGGATGATACCCATTGTTGTAATTTAATCAGGAGGAGGCAGTTAATCTGTCTAACTAATTCGATTAACACACATACGGTATGTACAGATACAAAATAATCCTTGGACTGGGATCTGCACTACGCTATCTGCACACAGAGTGCGATCAATGTGTCCTGCATGGTGACATCAAACCCAGCAACATACTCCTCGACTCATCACGCGGTACCAAGCTGGCGGATTTCGGGCTGGCAAGGCTCGTGGATCATGGAGCCAAGCTGCAGACGACGAATATCGTCAAGGGCACCGAATGGTATATAGACCCAGAGTTTATTCGCTCACGCCGACCGAGTCCAGAAGCGGACGTCTACAGCTTTGGCGTTGTTCTGTTGGAGGTCGTGTCTGGTCAGCGCCCAGGGATGGGGATGAAACACCAGGTTGAGGAAGTCATCCCGCTGCTCATGTGGATCTGGGACCTGTATGACAAAGGCACCATCCTTGAAGCGGTGGATAAAAGGTTACAGGATGGTAACCATCAGCTCGACGGCGACTGTAAGCGGCAGATGCATCGTGCGCTGGTTGTCGGGCTTTGGTGTACGCACCCACGGCTGGGCACACGACCGTCCATCGTGCAGCTCATGAACGTCTTACAGTCCGAGGACGTCATGCTGCCGGCCCTGTCATGGTCGTTGTCTGATGCTTCCCTTGGATCACATGGATACAATGCATCGTCATCGGCCAATTGATGTTTGCAGCAATGTGTCTTTATGCCATCAGTGGCAGATGAACAAATTTACTTTACTAGAGAGACTCTGATATAAATGAAGGATCGCTAATAAAGGAATTGTTAAACGTGTTCTACCTTGTACAACAGCAATTTGTCTTTACTGTTCGTACCTCCCCTATCCTCTAGGGCTATATCAGGCACGCACGCACAAGTCATGCGAGCCATATTTTTTGGAAGTAGTTGGGCACTCCTCCCCTATATGTATTCGAATCTTGTGCAGTGCTATCAATCAATACAGAGAGTGGCAATATTCACTTTAGATTGGTATTAGTGGCCATGGTCTTCGAGGACATCCTTGGTTCCCCATCCTCCTCTTCGGTTACCCATCCGTAGTGGCGGAGCTATGCAGAGGCAAAACTGTGCTATAACCCGTCCAATCCATAGTTAAATCAATAGGTGTCTGAGTAAAGTTGACTAAAGAAAACAAAATTTGTTGGCTTCCCTTTACCATAGCAAAATCTGACCATCCGTCCATATTGTCTGTAGCTCCGCCACTACCCATCCTTCCTCCTCACTTGCTACCTTCTCTTGGACTTCTCCCTCTGTCCATGTCCCCACCACACCGGTGGCCATCTCCACCACTACTGCTCCACTCCAGTCCTCCACTACTCCATCCGTCGGACACTCCTCCTCTCCCCTCAACATTTACAATGACCACATCTCAAACGATATCAAGTTCAGACTCGACCCACATGAAAACAGTTACGCTAAATGGCGCATTAAAAGGATCAATATGGTTGACTAGAGGAGGGAGGGGGGTGAATAGGCAACTAACAATTTTTAGCTTTTCTTTAACAATTTAAACTTTGCATCAAAGTAGGTTGTCTAGATATGCAACTAGGTGAGCAAACTATATGATGCAACGAGGATAGGTACACAAGCAAGCAAGAGATATGAAACAAGTAAGCTTGCTTAAATAGAGGCACGAGATAACCAAGAGTGGAGACGGTGGAGACGAGGATGTGTTGCCGAAGTTCCTTTCCTTTGAGGGGAAGTACGTCTCCGTTGGAGCGGTGTGGAGGCACAATGCTCCCCAAGAAGCCACTAGGGCCACCGTATTCTCCTCACGCCCTCACACAATGCGAGATACCGTGATTCCACTATTGGTACCCTTGAAGGCGGCGACCGAACCTTTACAAACAAGGTTGGGGCTCTATCCACAACTTAATTGGAGGCTCCCAACAAGAACCACGAAGCTTCACCACAATGGAATATGGCTCCGAGGTGACCTCAACCGTCTAGGATGCTCAAACACCCAAGAGTAACAAAATCCACACAAGAAAGTATGGGGGAAGCAAATATCCTTTGGTGGAAGTGTAGATCTAGGTCTCCTCCTTCAATCCCTAGCAAATCAACAAGTTTGAGTGGCTAGAGAGAGAGATCGGGCAAGAGAGCTTGAGGGGCATTAATGGTGGAGTGAGAGAGGTCAAAGGTGGGAGTGGTAGGTGGGAGAAGCTCCCTTAAATAGACACCCCACATTTCCAACCGTTACTGCGTTTTTGCACTCCAGCGGTACAACCGGTCCTTGTCCCGATACAACCGGGACTCACGATGTAACAGCAGAACCCTACCAAGCGGTACAACCGGACAGACGGGCGGTAGTACCGGCTAAGAAAAATAACCGGACTAACCGCCTGGCTACCGCACAACCACCGCATCAAAACAGGAGCTTGACCGGTACTTGGGCGGTGCCTGGCCGGAACAACCGCATGGCCTTGAGCTCTTGGGCGGCTAAGTTCTGAGCGGAAGAACCGCTCGGAACACCGGTGGTACCGGTCATCGTGGAACGACCGGACCAACCGGGCCACTACCGCCCAAGAACTGCATCAAACCAGAGGCGAGAGCGGTACTTGAGCGGTATATGGACGGAACCACCGCCCCAGCTGTTGCAGAGCATGGTGGCGGTACCACCGCCCGGAGGCAGCGGTACAACCGCTCGAGCAAAAGCTGGTGAGCGACAAGACCCAGCGGTACAGCCGCTCCAGAGAGCGGTACAACCGCTGGGCAGAAACAGTGAGCAGGAAAGAGGGGAAGAGGCAAGGAAAACTTCTCTCTCACACACACCTGAGGAAGGCAAAGAGAGGGTGACAAGAGTGTACGTGAACTGATTCCCCCAGAGCAGGATTCCCTCTTGATAGTACGGGTACTCTACGACCAAAGAAAATAAAAGCGTAGAGGACACGTCTTCGATCTTTTCCTTCGAGAGGCAATAGCAATCCGATGTAAGCCTAAGCATCGAGAACCTGAAACATATAGCACACGATTAGACCATAAAGGGTTGTCATCATCATCCAAAACATAAAGTAGGGAAATGCCCTTTCACGCATCTTCTTTCATTTTGTGCTACTCAAGTAAAATTATCGATAAGTGTACGGGATTAATTATACTAGATCTTTTCGATAAGTAAAAGTATCGATCCCACGAGGAGCGGAAGGAAATGGTAGATGCAAAAATAGCAAGGATTCACGGCAAATGCTAAAATGTGTAACGAGTTTGTGATTTGTGATGGTGATGGTACCAACGAAATGTAAAAGAGTGCAGCAAGTGGCCCCATCCTTAGTAATGCTGAGAAGAAGCCGGTTGTGTTACTTATTATGATCAAACGTTCTTCAGGACGGTGGGTAATTGCATAGTTGTCAATTGCATACATGACGAGCAACAAAGAACAGGGGAAACCAAAGAACCGCGATATTGTCAATAGTTGTTCATTATGAATGGCAGCGTCTGGTAAATTCTAATCAATCTTTCGGTTAGGGGGTAGCCTGCACTTCAGAGGAGGGAGGGTGTGGCTTTGGCCCTCCATCATCTTCAAGGAGTGTGCATCGTAGGATTTGCCGCCGTGATGTGGGCTGGCAAATGGTTCTGGTGCTTGGTTGTAGTAAGACTATGGTGATTTCTAATAATGGAAATTGGAGAGGAAACTCTCTTTATAAAAAAAGAATAGAAGGATTGGCGAGGACGATGAATGAGGCATGAGGAAGCGCATCCGGTTCTGCACAATCTGTAGGCAGCCATGGTACAAGAGCATTACTGAATTCATGCTCCGGTTAACTCATCCAAAAGTCCGAACTAATGGACGAAGATGGGCAATATATTTTAACACTCCCCCTCATGTCTAGTCTATTTTAGTTCTTAGACGTGGGTTCGATGTAGGCCGCATAATCGTTTTTATTTTAATATTGCATCTGGCAGGGCCTTGAATTCAAGACCTCTTGGCTCGGATATCATATTGAATTCATACTTCAGCCAACTCATCGAAAAGTCCGAACTGGTGGACGGAGATAGGCAATATATATATTTCAACAAGCATGACCTGCCCTGACAATGGACATGCCAAAGAAGCCGAGAAAGAACCCACGTGCACCAGTTGTGGCTTTGGTGGGCATCGGAGGGACACCTGTGGCAATCCTAACGTTGTACTAGTTCACAAAGTGCAGGCGGCTGAGAGTTGATTGTTTGTGTATTGTCGAGCAATGATTTGTACTAGAAAGATGATGTATGTGATGAAACAAATTTTCCTGTATGGTATGAGGACTTGGACTATGTGTGAGCACAGACTGTCATATTGTGCTGCCTGAATAAAGTTATATCTTCAGAAGAATAATACGTGCAGTCGCGATGTGTGCAATCAGTCTGGTTGAAGAGGGTTTGCAGGCCGCACGAACAGCCAAATTGGTCATTGTTGTCTGGCCTCTGAACCAAAAAAGGGGGTCCGTCGTGGCGGGACGGTACATCACTATAGAGTGCGACCCTCATCAAACTTGGCCATTGGTACAGGACACATCCCTCCGTCAAATCAGGATCACCTCATATGACGGTTTATCAACCCCTGTTATCTTATTAAATGCAACCATGTGCCAGCAGACGAGGCCTATATCATATCTCGAGGATGTGGAGCGGTGCACGATAACATGATCAAGCGCGGACGAGCACTCCGATGAATTTTCGCTAATATTATGTGCTACAAAAGTGTTGACTCGCACATACTTATGATTGTCTTCCTGGCAAGCAATCCACAACTGCTAAACAATAATTTATGTCATTCCAGCCTCCCATTCTAAACTTATTATAATACAATGCTTTCCTCTAGGCCCCTAGAGGTGAAGTGTTATGCAATCGATGTTCCCATAACGTCAGTAGAGAATTACACTATATGATGATCAAACAAAAAATTCTTTATTGCAAATATATATGGTAGTTGACGACTAGCTTTCTTTATTGCAATAGTGAAATTCTTTCAAGTTTCAGACAGGCGGTCAAGAAAGGAGCGGTGATGTTGAGTTCAGGTAACTCTTATGTGTGACACCCAATATGTGAGTTGTTCACTTTCACGCAGGTCAGTGATCAGTGTGTGTTGGCGTTGGACGGATACTCTGAAAGTTGGGAGCACAAACTAGAGTAATAAGGAACTTAATTTTGCTCGAGTGTTGACTGTGGTTAAGAAATGAAGGGACTACAAGTTGCAGGTGGAGTCATATAAAGTCTTTGGAGTAGCAGCGATACTCATGGGATAAACTCAAGTCAAATGTACATGGAAGTTTGACGCATGGACGAATTCAAGGTGGTGGAGTATATTCGCCAAGATGGAGTTTGTTGGAGTTGTGTCGAATATAGTGTACGAGGTAGGTTACAGTTGGACTTGTAGTTGTATTGTGCTTAGATAGGATGTTGAGTCGTGTCCTAATAGGACACTTGTATCCTAGACCTCTCATATATAGCGAGGCTAGACACACGATGTAACCTATGCCAACACAATAGCACATGCGCGCAAGGGGGAGCCGGCGGCGTGTGCCGGCGCCCGGGTGGCCGGTGTGCGGTATTGTGGCGGTGTCACGGGGAGGAGCGCCCGCAGTTAGGCTCCGGAGATGTAGCCATATCGGTGAACCTCGTTAACAAATCTCGGTGTCGTGCCTCGTGTGATTGCTTGATTCTCGGATGATCGACGGTGGCCTTGGATTTATTCTAACAGTATTAGTGGTCATGGTCTTCGAGGACATCCTTGGTTCCCCATCCTCCTCTCCGGTTACCCATCCGTAGTGGCCGAGCTATGCAGAGGTAAAACTGTGCTATGACCCGTCCAACCCATAGTTAAATCAATAGGTGTCTGGGTAAAGTTGGCTCAAGAAGACAAAATTTGTTGGCTTCCCTTTACCTTAGCAAAATCTGACCCGCCAACATATTGTCTGTAGCTCTGCCACTACCCGTCCGTCCTCCTCATTGGCTTCCTTCTCTTGGACTTCTCCCTCTGTCCATGTCCCCACCACATCGGTGGCCATCTCCACCACTACTGCTCCGCTCCAGTCCTCCACTACTCCGTCCGTCGGCCACTCCTCCTCTCCCCTCAACATTTACAATGACCACATCTCAAACGATATCAAGTTCAAACTCGACCCACATGAAAACAGTTACGCTAAATGGTGCATCTTCTTTCGTTTTGTGCTACTCAAGTAAAATTATCGATAAGTGTACGGGATTAATTATACTAGATCTTTTCGATAAGTAAAAGTGTCGATCCCACGAGGAGCTGAAGGAAATGGTAGATGCAAAAATAACAAGGATTCACTGCAAATGCTAAAATGTGTAACGAGTTTGTGATTTGTGATGGTGATGGTACCAACGAAATGTAAAAGAGTGCAGCAAGTGGCCCCATCCTTAGTAATGCTGAGAAGAAGCCGGTTGCGTTACTTATTATGATCGAACCTTCTTGAGGACGGTGGAATAATTGCATAGTTGTCAATTGCATACATGACGAGCATTGATTATTGTTGCTTAATGGATGTTGTAGGGATTAGGGATAGAGCCTAATATTATGAGAGAGGCGATTTGGCGAACGGGCTCTCGTGCTCACGCTATGTGGCACGTAGGTACAGGTCGGCGAGTGCAGGCGCCATGCCTTGATGTTTGTGGGAGCCAGTACAACAAACGAGCGGGCCTAGCTGTGGAACGACGCCACCGTAACTGCGTCTTTGACGGTGGCGATGTGTACCACTGGTACGTGATATTGGTGTGGACACTATGCCGCCATGGGCTCAAACGGAAATACGCGGGTGTCTGGACTGGGATGAGGGGAGTAAAAAAGAGGGAAACATAAACTCGGCTGTGCCGAACCTTTCCTACTAGTCAGGGGTCGACTGAAACACGTTCCCTCTCTTCGGGTGCCTACCGAGAGAGATTTGCCACAAGAACATGGAAACCGGCCATGGAGGATAGTGAATGGATTCGAGTTCTTTTCAGATCTAGTGGACAGGTGAGTTGCCCACTTTACTGTGCTTCGTTGATTTTCCTTGCCCTCCGCGCATGTCGTTTCACCGAGTGGTGATGTCGGTTTGCATCGCAGATTCCCTCTTCTGCCGACGAGCGGGGAATCCAGGAACCAGGGGGAGGGGGAGGGGTGGTGTGCTGCCATACTTCCGTGGATGACTGGGAGCCGGCGGCGAGGAGTAGCTCTTCCAGAGAATTTCGGCCTGGCATGGTGTCGCCGGTCATAATTTATGTCACTCCGGCCTCCCATTCTAAACTTATTATAATACAATGCTCTCCTCTAGGCCTGTAGAGGTGAAGTTGTTATGCAATCGATGTTCCCATAACGTCAGTAGATAATTACACTATATGATGATCAAACAAAGAATCTTTATTGCAAATATATATGGCAGTTGACGGCTAGCTTTCTAATAGTACTGCACAATAACTGTCGACCAAAAAGACCATTGAAATGTTACAAAAACAAAACAAATTTAGGGGGTGTTTGGTTCAGGGACTTTTTAGTCCTAGAGACTAGAAAAAAAAGTTCCTAAAAAGTCCCTAGAAACCAAACGGGAGGGACTTTTTTTACAAGGACTAGAAAAAGACTCTACTAGAGAGTCTTTTTTGATTAGTCCCTGGGATTAGAAAAAGTCCTAAGACTTCTGAAACAAACACCCCTTACAGTTGCTGCAAAAATAAAAGGATTTACAGTTGATGATTGATGTCTGATGTCTCTCGAGTTCCTCCCACATGAAAAGACTGGAAACTGGAGACGGGACACGATGGTGAGCGGACATGTGGTTCCAACGTGCGGCCGTGCGTGACAAGTCAGCTCGACCAGGCAAGGAAGGGACGACTGCGAGTCGTCGCCCGCGTCCCCGCCGGAGACCTGCGCTAGCTAGCAGACAGTAACTGTAACCGCGTGACTTACTCGACAGCACACCCGGAAGCAGTCACGTACTTCCATGGGCCATGGCCAGTTGGGAGTAGACCGACAGAGTACACTGTCTTGTCGTACCATACAGACAGTACACTAGTGGCTTGAGGCAGTGTGATTGGAAAATTCAGGCCTTGATGTTGCCTGGTCTGAAGAAATTTTGTTGGCTACTCCAGTGTAACTGAAATATTCATTCATTCGCACTCTACCTTTCTCGCATCCAAGTCGTCGTCGGTCGTCGGCTCGGTTAAAGTATTTATAAGCAACTAAATAAAAGCTTTATTACATCAAAGTTTTTAGACATCTACTCTCTGTGTTTCTAAATATAAGTCTTTTTAGATATTTCACTACAATAGTTTGTAGTGGAACATCTAAAAAGACTTATATTTAGGAACCGGAGGAAAATGGATTGAATGATTGCAGGCAATTCCCGCGTGATTGCAAGCTTCCAAGTCGTCGTTGGTCGTCGGAACGGCTGGAGTATTAAACAACTCGTACCCAGAGCAGCAAGGCAAGCCCTCCACCCACTCCATGCCGTCCCACAGATCAGCAGCTGCTCCTCTACTGGCAGCAGTATGGCTCTGCCTCGGCGTAGCGCTGCTTGGGGTTGGAGCAGCTCCGCCTAGGCCTAGCAGCAGTTGCCAGAGAGACTGCGGCGGCGTGGACATCCCTTACCCGTTCGGCATCGTCGACTCGCCCGACGACAGCAGCAGCGACTGCGCCATGCCCGGGTTCGGCCTACCTGCCACGAGACCGATGTGAATGGCGGGCGCCGCACGCCGTTTTATTACGACGTGGAGGTCGTCGACGTCTCGCTGCAGCAAGGCCAGGCCAGGATGCAGAGTCATATCTCCTCCTACTGCTACAACGCCACCACTCAGGGCATGGACGCCAGCGAGTGGCGCCTCAACTTCACCGACACGCCCTACAGGTTCGCCGACACCAACAAGTTCACCGTTATCGGCTGCCAAACGCTGGCCTACATCGAGGGCGCGCACTACACCCACGAGTACACCAGCGGCTGCGTGGCCATGTGCCGAGCAGAAAGCGACGGCGATGCGAGGTCGGCCCTCAGCAACGACTCCTGCTCCGGGATAGGGTGCTGCCAGACCGCCATCCCCAGGGGCCTGCAGTACTACGAAGTGGCGTTCGACTCCGGCTTCAACACCACCAAGATCCACAACGTCAGCCCCTGCAGCTACGCCGTGCTCATGGACGACTCCGACTTCACCTTCCAAGCGAGCTACGCGACCTTGCCGGGGTTCAACAACACCTTCGACGGAGAGGCGCCGCTCGCGGTGGACTGGGTTGTCGGAGAGGAGTCGTGCGACGCGGCGCGCAAGGATCCCTACACCTTCAACACCACGGAGATCCACGACGTCAGCCCCTGCAGCTACGCCGTGCTCATGGACGCGTCCAACTTCACCTTCCAAACGACCTACGCGACCTCGCCGGGTTTCAGCGCCACCTACGGCGGAGTGGCGCCGCTGGTGGTGGATTGGGTTGTCGGAGAGGAGACGTGCGACGCGGCACGCAAGAATTCCTCGTCCTACGCCTGCGTCAGCGACCACAGCGAGTGCTTCGACTCGCTCAATGGACCAGGCTACATCTGCAACTGCTCCAAAGGCTTCCAAGGCAATCCTTACCTGCAAGATCCGGAGCAAGGATGCAAAGGTGTGTACCAACACAAAACAATACTATAATACACAGGATTGCTGTTTCTCAATCAATTCATAAATAAACCATAAAATCTATGCAATGATTCATGTAGATTTTTGTTAGAAAAAAGTACTTTTTTTTGCCGGGAAAGTTTATTGTGGTTGTAAGAAGGGGAAACTTTTTCTTCACAAAAAACAATAGAGCTTCACATTGTTTCTGTCACTGTTTTTGTCTCTTTTAACAAAGGCCTATATTAATTAGATGATTTGTTGGCATAAAATCTTATAGATACCTCGCAAATTGTTTTGGAATGCTGTATAATACTCTCTCTGATCCAAAATAAGTGCCGCAGCTTGAAACAAAATTAAAGTTGAACTAACCTTGGACACTTTTTTTGGATCAGAGCAAGTATATTTCAATGAGATTTGGTTCAATGATTGGAGTAACAATATGAGAACTAAAACTGAAAATATATATGATTTATTGTGTTTGATTATTTTATAGTTGCAAAATATTATTAATTTAAAGAGCACAATAGAGTGACTTATCTTGCATGTTTGCATGTTGAAGTGAGCTTTTTCCTATGCATTGTGGCATATTGGGGACAATCTTTTACCATGTATGTATGTTGCATGCTGAAGTGATATGCTTGCATGTTGAGAAATAGGTTAGTCTATATATTTAGATATAGAGTCATTGATCTTTGATTCCCTGAAAATATGATCTTTGGTGGCAGATATTAACGAGTGCACAGACCTGGCAAGATACCCTTGCTGTACCTGGAACTTGCAAAAATTTGCCTGGTGGATTCAAGTGTAGTTGCCCCAAGCATACCAAAGGTGACGCCCAAAATGGGACATGCGAGAGAAACCACACACTTGGTCTTGGAGAAAAAATCGGTATTGGTACGTCCACATCTCTGACATATGCCTAATGCAATCATTTTTTTAACACGATGTCTACAATCTAAGGCTGCCCGCAATGGCAAGTATCGTATACTAATATAATTCATATGATACTAGAGTATGATATTGCTTTCATAATGCATAGTATCATAAGTTAGTATCTTAGATTTCCTCATTTATTGCTATGTATGACACAATGTATAATATGATACGGTATCATGAGATGATACCAAATCTTTTCTTTTCTCGTTTAATTGTGGTCACCTCAAAGAAAATAACTAGTTTGCATGCATGATACCGCTTATGAAATACTCCCATTGCAGGGAGCCTAAGTACATAGTATATCAAAATTGTATTAGACTAGTGTTTAATTCATCTTAGTGCCAATTAATTCCATCTTCTACTAAATCAAAACTCATGTTCTCTTCTGCCCAAAATGAGAAATGACTACTAATTAACCTTGTATCTACTCTTCAGGAGCTTTCGGCGTTGTTCTGATTGTCCTAGTCTGCATCCTTGCAATAGAAATTATCCGTCACAAAAGGAGTATAAAGAGACAAGCATTGATCAGACAGAGTGATGAATACTATCAACAACACGGGGGCGAGATACTATCAGAAATTATGAGAGTAGAGCGTAACATTGGGTTCACTGTCTATGCCAGAGCAGCGATCGAGGCAGGAACAAACATGTTCGACAAGGAGAACATCATCGGGGAAGGAGGGCAGGGGACCGTGTACAAGGCGGTCCTCGACGTCGTCGATGGCAAGGACACACTCGTGGCTGTAAAAAGATGCAATGAGGTGGACGAGAGCAGGAGGAAGGACTTCGTGCAGGAGCTGGTGATACTCTGCCGTGTCGACCATCCCAACATCGTCAAGCTCCTGGGTTGCTGCCTGCAGTTCGAGGTGCCCATCCTGGTGTACGAGTACGTGAAGAACAAAACCCTGCAGGACCTATTGTACAGCCAGCCGACCTCGTGTCGGGCCACCTTGGGGACCCGTCTAAGGATCGCCGCGCAGTCCGCCGGAGCACTGGCGTACCTGCACTCGCTGGCGCACCCGATACTCCACGGCGACGTGAAACCCGCCAACATCCTTCTCAGCGACGGATGGGTCGCCAAGGTGTCTGACTTCGGCTGCTCCACCATCGATGAGAAGACCCAGGTGGTGGCCAGAGGCACAGCGGGCTACGTTGACCCAGATGACCTGCTTGAGTACCAGCTCACCCACAAGAACGACGTGTACAGCTTTGGGGTACTCCTCCTGGAGCTCCTCACCGGGAAGAAGCCATTGTCTAAACAACGGAAGAGCCTCGCAGCCATGGTTCAGGAGTCTATGGGGGATGGCACGCTCCATCACATCTTTGACAGGGAAATAGTCGATGATACTAGCATCGGAGTGGCCGTTCAGGCTGCGGAGCTGGCGACTCGATGCTTAGTTATGCCGGGGAACAGGAGGCCGGCGATGAGGTGCGTTGCTGAGGAGCTCCAGCAATTGGCAGACCAAGTGCAGCAGCCATTGGTTTTGGAGTGTCATAGCCTCACTATCAAAGATATGGAGAGCTCCATGTCATCTGAGAGTGACACCACTGGGGTTTTCAGCCTTGAAAAGAAAGCCGCATTGAGCATAGAATTCGCTAGATGATATCATGAGAAACATATTAGAAACGGTTTGCTAGCTATACGATCCATGGTTGTATCACGTTTGTGGGTCGTTGCTGTGAAATCCACCTTAAGCTTAGCACCAAATAATTTACGTGTTTATAAGCACTCACTTGACCTCCTACGTATGTAAAGCAGGTTTGCAACAATTTTAATTTGCTACTGTTTAAATATATTGTATGTCCTCTCTTCATCAGCTCATATGTTCAGATGACCTGCCAATAGGTCTCCAGTTCAAGACCATGTTAACATCGTATTAAAGAAAATGATTATGCGGCCTACATCAATCTCATGTCTAAGGACTAAAAGAAAGCCTAGATATGATGGCGGTGCTGAAACATATATTGTCTTTGTCTCTCCATTAATTGGGAGTTTTGGATGAGCTAGCTAGAGCGTGAATTCAATACTTGCACTATTTGGTGGTACATTAGCCAGAATTTTGTCAACTACAATAAGTACTCCTTCCGGACAGATTTACAAGGGACGATTCAAAATTTCCTTTGAACGAAGGTTTGTCTCATATCCCTGTATCTTGACTCTAATAATGATCCGGTGGGTGCAACCCATGAAATCTTAAGTATATATCTACTATATACAATTAAAATCATAGTTCAGATTAAGTATACACGCACCATATGAAAAGTGCGGCTCAGATTTATGGGAAGGATAATAGCAAAGACGATGTAAGCAAGCCATCTCCCCCCGCGTCGTCCGCTCTCGAGCGACTCGGGGGCGAAAGCCTAGGCACCGCCGGTCCCCCGCCTCCCCTTCTCCTCCTCTCCCGCTGCCGCCGGTAGCCGTCGTCGGGCTTGCCAAACCGTAGCTGGCAAAGACCATCTCTGTCGAATGCCCACGAATTGGAACTGGAAAAGACATGGACACTCGCCAAACATGGATTTTACAGTGGTGTGTAACGTTTTCCTTAAATTTATTGCTAAATTGCTCATATCATCGACAAAGCCTAATCGGACATGCACACCACACTCCAACACCAACTTGACTGAACCTGTAGTATGGCAACATCTCTTTTGACTGCTAGCCATACTCGGTCGTACACGGCAAGCCAACCGACTTAGACTGCTTCGTTTTTGTTTTTTGACACGACACCGAAAACAACTAGCCAAGGGCATTTCCTTTCCAACATACGTAGTATGTTAATTTAGTCATTTTTGCGATAAAATATAGTATGTTAATTAACTATGGGGTCGTACATTGTAACATTAAAAAGTATTTTTATCATTGAAGAACTATGATGAAATTTGAGGATGACCTCTAGCAACATGAATAATTAGCATTGTATTAGCTTCAGGCATGAAGTACCATTGTGTTTGACTGAGTAGCGACCTATATCACTATATTTTCCTACATATTCATATAATGAAAGGATTGGGAAAAATATGTAGCATTAGGGTTATCTTCCACTATAATTATATATAGAAAATGATAGATTCCTAGAGTATTATTAAAACACATAGTTTAATTGGACTTTAAGAAATGAATTTAATTGAGTATAAATATGTATACTCTTAGTTGATATTCGAAGTTCGGTCTTGAAATATAATAGGCAAAACTATTATTTGCTCATAAGCAAAAAGACATGACACAATTACAAAAAAGCACAATGCGTGGATGATGAAAACCAGTTAATTTATACATACGTGTAGTCTTAATATGTATACTCTTACTTGATATTCGAAGTTCGGTCAAAAGAGCTAAGTTTGCTCAGTTAATACTAGCAATCTCCAACCAATAGGCTATAGAAATCCTTTATTTTGACAAATGATATATTTAAGAACCACTCGATGATGAAAACCAGTTAATTTATACATACGTGTAGTCTAAATTCACGATCCGTAATGTGGCAATTTTGGTGCGTACATGTATAGGACATCATATGCTATACTCACATTGACAATAATTATTCCAGAATGGGTTTGACTTTCTGAATTTTTTAATCTATACCTAATAATAAAGGAACTATTGCTTTTGGCGGCACGTCTCAGAAATTGCCCCCAAAGATACAATATATTACCCACCCATGCAGTAGGGACCTTCTATACTGCGCTTTACACAAGGAAAGAAGACGCAGCGCGCCTAGTTGGGCCTGCCCATGTCCAGGCCGGCTATTTTTAAAATTTGTCTTTTTTCTGTTTTCATTTTTTCCACTTTAAATAATTTGAGACTTCAAAAATTTTCTGAAAGTTTTTAAAAATGAAAATTTGATATAAATTGTTTAATAAATCATACCATATTTTTGGATTCAAAAAATGCTCGCAATTTTGTCAAAAAATGTTTGCATTCAAAACAAGTTCGAAATTTTGAAAACAAATGTTGGAGAAATCAAAAGATGTTCATGATTTTTTACAAAGTACGTGTATTAAAAAATGCTAATTAAATTGAACAAAATTTCGCCAATTTCAAGATGTTCATGAATGGAAAAATATCCTAAAAATTCGAAACTATTCGTGACTTCAAAAATAGTTTATTCATTCATAAAATGTTCGCTTATTTAAAAATGATCATGCATTTCAAAAAAATGTTCGTTAAATCAAAAAATGTTTGTGAATTTCAAAAATGCTTCCACCAACTTTCAAAAAAATATTCGTTGATTCTAGAAATGTTAGCCGACTCAAGAAAACTGTTTAAAAAATGTTCTTAATTTAAAATAAATATTTCCAAATAGTATAAAATGTTCATGGATTAACAAATGTTCTTGATTTTTGAAAATGCTCAAAAATATGTAAAAGTGTCCACGAATTTAAAAATTGTTCACAATTTCAAATATGTGCATGAATTCAAACTGTTCAAATATGTAAAAGTGTCCACAATTTTTTTTAAATCACAATTTGACGAAATTGAGAGTGATAGTGTATCTCGATCATGCAACAATATATGGCCTTTTGTCCTGGTTCATAAGGGCCTTTAGTCCCGGTTCCCGAACCGGGACTAAAGGGTCGTTACTAATACCCTCACCCTTTAGTCCCGGTTCAAACCAGAACCGGGACAGATGGGCCTCCACGTGGCCGCTGCCGGCAGCCCAGGCAGGGGCGCCTTTGGTCCCGGTTTATGACATAAACCGGGACCAAAAGGGTTCCACGCGTCAGCAGGAGGTTTTTTCTTTTTTTAAAAAAAAGTGGCTGTTTTAGGGGTTTAGGGGGTTATTTTTAGGTTGTTATTAGCTAGCTAATAGAGAGAAGTGTCCTCTCTTATATGTAGTCCTTGGTTTACGTACCTACGATACTGTTATGTTTCATTTCACCCGCAGATATATATATAATAACTCATGCATGCTCGCATCATACATCATCATATATAATAACAAGTCCTACTAATTAATCAAGCATCATCATACAACTTCTATTCTTTATTAATAATAAGTCATACGATCATCATCCTCATAGTCATCGAACCCAACCCTACATAATTGTTCTTAGCACATGATCATCAAGTATCAGGTAGGATCGGACCTAAACACACTTAAGGTAAAATAGCATAAAACAATATAGACCCTGACTCTCCATTATGAAGAATGGAGATCATCCTGTCTCCAATTCTTGCGCCTCGCTTCCTTTTGCTTCCAAGAAGCTCCTTACGACTGTCCATACATTTTTTCCATCCTTTGATTGTCATGTCTCCACTTCTTTTAGAAATCCGGTATGGACAGTTGAGATTCGTAGGATGACCTGGATATATGTTCAAAACACGAAGGCTGCCGCCATTCTGATACATCAAATGAGGCACACAATCCTCTGGGATAAGCTATTGAAAAACATAGTAATAACTTCGTAGTTAGCAATGATGTACTAGTTTTAGAAGTATGCAAAAAGATGCACGGATGTCGTAATAGTAAAAAACTTACCAGGGTATCTCCATGGTAGTTACCGTAATTCAACACGTGCACTAGTGGCACGTATTGACCATAATGTTGAGTAGTTCGATTGTAGATATTGTAATTCTCAATATCATTACAAAATCCAACCAGGTGAGTTTTCTCCTTGTAAGTTAACTCAGAGCCATCGGTATAGTAAGTTCTATCTACCATCTTCTGCACATTCTTTGATACTTCAAAATAAGCTGTCAATGGAAATAAGCTGTCAACTATTTTGAAATGAACAATATAAGTTCTATTAATAATTAACTATGTTTGAGAAACTCACATAGCGGTAGAACTGGAGGAGTATCAACAAGGACCCAAATGTCCATATTGTCTTGCTCGATTTCAGGATCACCAAGATCCATGGTGACAAGCATACCCTCATCAAAACCATACAATTTGCAAAATGCTTCCCAATTTTTGCAACCAAAATGGGTTACGCTCTCAGCATTATACAACTTTACTTCAAAATCCACATCATGATGGGTCCTTAGGTGAATTTTCTTCGTTTCAAAATTTTCATGGTCTTCAAAATCCATCCTCTCCAAGACATAGCGTCTTGCATGGCATGGGATCAACTATACTCGAATTGTAAAAGATGAAAATTACACGTTGAAATAGTTGAAGTCATGCTTAATTATGAAAAAAAAACACTTGTCGTCGTTGCGTACCGTTTCAACTTCGAAGGTCTCCTCGAGCTTAATGCTGAAGCGCCGACCATCGTCCAGGTGAGGCCTGTCGCACTCACCTCGATCGTCGTGGCACCAGTCGCACTCCCCCGGGAGACTTTCCTCGTCTGATGATAACATTTCCTATACGTTCATAATTCAAAGACTAAATTAGATCATTATTATTCAACTAATCATATGCATATGCCTTGCATAGTGCTCTCCAATTTGAGCATTCAATAAGAAAAATCAAATCGCAAAATTAAGTAGTATTCAAATTAGGATGCCTTCAATTATAAGAAAAACTACATCATCTCCATTTGTCCGTATATCGAATATTATCACTAATACACGTCGAATACTATATATCATACATATTGCCATTACAGTTAGAACAGTAACGCCCGACGGGTATCGGCGCGGGCGGTGGACACCCAAAGGGAAGGAACCATCACAGGATCATAGCTCCAGTGAGATCCCTGAAGAACCTGCCAGGTATTCTCGAACCTGCCCTCCAACGCAACCATGTACCGACGGACGTGCTGGTCCTCCTCGCTGACACGGTGACGTACCACCTCCGCGGTGTCCGGAAGTCTCTGCACCGTCACTGGCCCACGCGACCGCCACCAAACAAGGATCGGGTCAACGACGGGCTGGCTCCTCACCAAGCTACGCCCCCCGGAAGGTAGCGCCTCCCAGTACCACCCCGGCGGAGCCCAGTCCCGGACATGGCCCATCTGGTCAAGCAGGTGTCGTCCGCCCCCGACTCGACGACGAGGATGCGGGATAGGCATCGTCCACGTCGATGCAGGAATAATTGCTTTAACTAAAAAATAAACTAGTTCTATTAATTTTCTTGCTAAAAATAAACTACTTCTATAGTAAAATAAACCAGTTTTATTAAATCAACTAGCTAGTTCAACTACTAAGCACTTACTATAAATAAAATAAAATAGTACGACTTACTAAAAATAAACTAGTTTAACTATAGTTCTATTATTTTTCTAACTAATTATATTAAACACTTTCTCTTCTTATTTTTTTTCCTTTTTCCTCTATTCTAAATATGAACATATTCATAAATGACATATATCATTCACAATTTTCTATACATACACAATAAATTGACAAAGAAAATACTAACACAAAAAATCATTAATAAATCTAAATTACAACAGAAAAAATCATAAATAAATCTAACACAATATGAACAAATTAATTACACAATATGAAAAAAAATCTAACAGAAAAATCTATGAACTACACATCTAACAAAAAAATCTATGAACTACACATCTAAATTACTACACATCTAACACATCTAAATTGCTCACGGCGACGGTGTCGGGGACGGCGACGGCGACGGCGACGGCGAGGTGCGGCGCGGGACGGGACGGGGCGGCTCGGCGACGGGCAGGGGCGGGGCGGGTCGGGGCGGCGTCGCGGGGCGGGAGGTGGCGACAGCGTCGATCGGGGCGGCGCGGGGCGACGACGGCGACGACGGGGCGGCGCGGGGCGACGACGGCGACGACGGGGCGGCGCAGGGCGACGACGGCGACGACGAGGCGGATACGGCGGGCAGCCTGGCCGCGTCGGGAGGGCGGGGAAGAATGAACTGAACCAAAATTTCACGAGTGCTGCTTATATAGTCAGCGCATTGGTCCCGGTTCGTGGCACAAACCGTGACAAATGCCACCCTTTAGTCCCGGTTGGTGCCACCAACCGGGACCAAAGGGTGGCATTTGTCCCGGTTTGTGCCACGAACCGGGACCAATGCCACCCTTTGGTCCCGGTTCATCCTACGAACCGGGACCAAAGGCCTTCTACTGCCCCGCGCCCAAAAGTTTAGTCCCACCTCGCTAGTTGAGAGGGCTCGGGAGTGGTTTATAAGCGCTGCTGCGCCCACCCTCTCGAGCTCCTCTCAAATGCAGGCTTTCGAGCCTAATCTGTCACTGCAATGCCTGTGGGCCTATTGGGCCTGCTGCGGGCCTGAATCCTGGCCCATAGTTGGGTTTCTAGTCGTATTCAGGCCGTGGTGGCCCAGTAGGTGGCATTTTTTTGCTATTTATTTTTTCATTTCTACTTAGAACTAAATACTTATAGTTTTTTAGTGATTTCTTTTTTTTAGGTCACAAAAGTTATAAACTTTCTGTTAGTGCCATTAGCTTTAAAATTTGAATAGTTTAAATTTGAATTTTCTAAATTTTGTGTGAATCACTAGTTTATGAATCACTAGTTTACTAAATTTGTGTGAAAACACTTTGTGTATTATATTTACTATGTACAATCTTTCTGCACAGAGATACCAAAAATTATAAACTTTCTGTTAGTGCCATTAGTTTTCAAATTAGAATAGTTAAAATTTGAATTCTTTGAAATTTGTGTGAATCTCAAGTTTGTGGTTAACCTTACTAGTGCCATTATTTTTTCATTTCTACTTAGAACTAAATACTTATAGTTTTTTAGTGATTTCTTTTTTATTTTAGGTCACAAAAATTATAAACTTTCTGTTAGTGCCATTAGTTTTAAAATTTGAATAGTTTAAATTTCAATTTTTTAAAATTTGTGTGAATCACTAGTTTATGAATAACATTACTATAAACTTTCTGTTAGTGCCATTATACTCAATTTGGTAATTTTAGTTAGTCATAACAAATATTATAGGCATTTTTTTCTTTTTTGCTATTTATTTTTTCATTTCTACAACTTAGTGTGAATCACTACTTAGTGCATATAGGCATTTTTTCTTTTTCTTTTTTAGTCATTTCTATTTATACTAAATACTAATAGTTTTTTAGTGATTTCTTTTTTCTTTTAGGTCAAAAAAATAAAAACTTCTCTGTTAGTGAACATAGATGCACTTATAGAGAAAATTAAACATAAATTCATAATCAATTTCTATTTATGAATTTATGTCAAATTTTCCTCTATAGGTGCATCTATTTTCACTTTGAGAGGAGCTCAACAATGCAGAGAGGGACGGGCTTATAAACAGGTGTCGGCGCCCTTCGGTTGGCGAGGTGGGACTAAACTGTGGGTGCAGCGAGGGCCAACCCCTTAGTCCCGGTTCGTGGCACGAACCGGGACTAAAGGGGAGCCTTTGGTCCCGGTTCATGCCACGAACCGGGACCAATGGTGGTGGGCCAGGAGCCAGGCCCATTGGTCCCGGTTCGTCCCACCAACCGGGACCAAAAGGTCCAGACGAACGGGGACCAATGGCCCACGTGGCCCGGCCGGCCCCCTGGGCTCACGAACTGGTGCCAAAGCCCCCATTAGTCCCGGTTCTAGACTGAACCGGGACTAATGGGCTGCCCCGGCCTGGACCATAGCCCCCTTTTCTACTAGTGCCGGTTAATTTATACATACGTGTAGTCTAAATTCACGATCCGTAATGTGGCAATTTTGGTGCGTACATGTATAGGACATCATATGCTATACTCACATTGACAATAATTATTCCAGAATGGGTTTGACTTTCTGAATTTTTTAATCTATACCTAATAATAAAGGAACTATTGCTTTTGGCGGCACGTCTCAGAAATTGCCCCCAAAGATACAATATATTACCCACCCATGCAGTAGGGACCTTCTATACTGCGCTTTACACAAGGAAAGAAGACGCAGCGCGCCTAGTTGGGCCTGCCCATGTCCAGGCCGGCTATTTTTAAAATTTGTCTTTTTTCTGTTTTCATTTTTTCCACTTTAAATAATTTGAGACTTCAAAAATTTTCTGAAAGTTTTTAAAAATGAAAATTTGATATAAATTGTTTAATAAATCATACAATATTTTTGGATTCAAAAAATGCTCGCAATTTTTTCAAAAAATGTTTGCATTCAAAACAAGTTCGAAATTTTGAAAACAAATGTTGGAGAAATCAAAAGATGTTCATGATTTTTTACAAAGTACGTGTATTAAAAAATGCTAATTAAATTGAACAAAATTTCGCCAATTTCAAGATGTTCATGAATGGAAAAATATCCTAAAAATTCGAAACTATTCGTGACTTCAAAAATAGTTTATTCATTCATAAAATGTTCGCTTATTTAAAAATGATCATGCATTTCAAAAAGAAATCATTAAATCAAAAAATGTTTGTGAATTTCAAAAATGCTTCCACCAACTTTCAAAACAATATTCGTTGATTCTAGAAATGTTAGCCGACTCAAGAAAACTGTTTAAAAAATGTTCTTAATTTAAAATAAATATTTCCAAATAGTATAAAATGTTCATGGCTTAACAAATGTACTTGATTTTTGAAAATGCTCGAAAATATGTAAAAGTGTCCACGAATTTAAAAATTGTTCACAATTTCAAATATGTGCATGAATTCAAACTGTTCAAATATGTAAAAGTGTCCACAATTTTTTTTAAATCACAATTTGACGAAATTGAGACTGATAGTGTATCTCGATGATGCAACAATATATGGCCATGGTCATTGAAGATCATGATTTTTTTTCTTCCGTTGCAAGGTGCGGGCCTTTGTGCTAGTAATAATAATAAACATGATTATAAAATGTGTATAAACTAAGTACATATAAAATTCAATCACAAAATATAATATACAATTAGAAGACACAAGGGTCTATTGCACAAAATCCATATGATAAAAGATCACAAGACCATGCCCGCGCGTAGAGCGAGCCACTTTGCTAGTTGTGTAGAATAGTGATTGGGCGCGGCATCGTTGATTACTAGGAGTCCTACAGTATTGGATTCTAAAAATACAATAATAAACTAGGAGTCCTACATGAAATAATCAACCGGCTCTTCCGATACGGACAAGCTTGGTTGGTGAATTCCAACATCGTGTCGGGCGTAAGTACCAGGTCTGAACGTCCTAGTAGTATCAGCCCTTATCTCGTAGGAGTATTAGCTAGAAAATAGAAAATATATATTAGAAAAGTTATAGGAGACAAATCACGTCGTTATCCTCCGTGTTGGCAACTCGTCCTGAAGCTGACCGGGCGGAGCTACCACTAAATTAAAATCCTTAAGCCCGCAAATCTCTCTATGTATATATACGTAGGTAGCAAATCTGTCTACGAGGATATCGCACTCGAACCTCGTACTCGATCGAGCAGAGCAGCAACAATGGCTGCTGCAATCATGCGCCCTCACCACCTTCTTCCCGTTTCCGTGTACATCATCATTTGCCTCTACTACTCGCTGGGTCTTACTACCGCCCTCTCCTTCAGCTTCAACTTCTCCAACCCTAGCTCTGTAGACCTTTGCGACACGGAGCTCAAGTGCGAACGTGACGCGCGCATGGGCTCTCGTGCCATCGAGCTAACCAAGAACGAGACTCGACTCAACATCTTCAGTGTCGGCCGAGCATCGTATGCGCGCCCGTTGCCGCTCTGGGACGACGCCACCGGCGAGGTGGCCAGTTTCTCCTCCAACTTCACGTTCCAGATCAGGCCCCAAAACAGATTGGACGACCATTTAGGTCTATGTGACCCGAACTTCACTACCGACTCTAGTGCTGACGGTATGTCTTTCTTCCTGGCGCACTACCCGTCGAGGCTCCCTCCCAACAGTTGGGGCCAAAATTTCGCTCTCGTCAATTTCAGCAACAGCTTCAATGCCACCGGCGATGACCGGATTGTCGCAGTGGAGTTCGACACCTACCACAATGCCTGGGACCCCAGCGACAACCACATCGGCATAGACGTCAACTCCATCAACTCCACGACCTACACAAATGTAACCAAGCGTATGGTCTCCGACAACGCCATCATGACCGCCCAGATCAACTACGACAACCGTACAGGTGTTCTGGCGGCCAGTCTCCAAATCCAGGGAGAGGAGACGCTCTACAACGTGCTTACGTCCGTGAACATGAAAATAGAACTGCCCCAGCAAGTTGCAGTAGGTTTCTCCGCCGCAACTGGTACCTGCGCCGAGTTGCATCAGGTGTCATCTTGGTCATTTAGTTCCACTCTAGATGACGCCATGGCGGCTACCAGTATCATTCCACGGAGACGTCGACGTCGACCACTGGTGCCTGTGCTAGTGCCTTCTGCAGTAGCTGCTTTTCTCGTACTGCTCTGCAGCGTCGCCGCTGCCGTCGTCATAATCCGTCAGCGACGCAAACGTAGGCAAGCTGAGTTCGAGAAAGGAGTAGGCCCTAGACGGTACCACTACCGTGAGCTCGCGGCAGCCACAAATGACTTCGCGGAGCAGGGGAAGATTGGGGAAGGGGGCTTCGGCAGCGTCTACCAGGGTGGCGGCCTTAGCGACCACGACAGCCCGGTGGCCATCAAGATGCTATCCACGGAATCGTCAGCGCAGGGGAGGAAAGAGTTCGAGGCGGAGGTGAAGATTATAAGCCGACTGAGGCACCGAAACCTTGTGCACTTGCTAGGCTGGTCCGACAGCCGCAAGGGGCTCCTGCTCGTCTATGAGCTTGTGCCGAAAGGCAGCCTCGACAAGCACATATACAACACTAGTCGTCTGCTCACTTGGTCAGAGAGGTACGTATAAAACCATGACGGAATTTCTATCTTTTTTTGGATCATACCCATTACGGTAATTTAATCACGAGGTAAATTAACATAGCTGGTCTAGCCGATTGAATTAACACACATACACGGTGCGTACAGATTCGAAATTATCCGCGGGCTCGGATCTGCACTACGCTATCTGCACACAGAGTGCGATCAATGTGTGCTGCATGGTGACATCAAACCCAGCAACATACTCCTCGACTCATCGCGCGGTACCAAGCTGGCGGATTTCGGGCTGGCAAGGCTCGTGGATCATGGAGCCGGGCCGCAGACGACGAAGATCGTCAAGGGCACCGAATGGTACATAGACCCAGAGTTTATTCGCTCACGCCGGCCGAGTCGAGAAGCGGACGTCTACAGCTTTGGCGTTGTTCTGTTGGAGGTCGTGTGTGGTAAGCGCCCAGGGATGGGGATGGAACACCGAGTCGACGAAGTCATCCCGCTGCTCATGTGGATCTGGGACCTGTACGAGAAGGGCACCATCCTTGAAGCGGTGGATAGAAGGCTACAGTGGGATAACCAGCGGCTCGATGATGACTGCAAGCAGCAGATGCACCGCGCACTGCTCGTCGGGCTCTGGTGCACGCACCCACGGCTGGGCACACGACCGTCCATCGTGCAGCTCATGAACGTCTTGCAGTCTGAGGACGTCATGCTGCCGACCCTGTCATGGTCGCTGTCCGATGTTTCCCTTGGATCACATGGACACAATGCATCGTCATCAGCCAATGGATGTTTGCAGCGAACAGTGGCAGATGACCAAATTTACTTTACCGGAGAGACTTTGGTATAAACGAAGGATCACTAATAATGGAAGTGCTCGACTCAAAAAAAAAAGAGAGGAAGTTCAACGTGTTGTATCTTGTACAACACCGATGTGTCTTAATTTACTGTCCTATCTCCCCTATCCTCTATTGCTAGATCTAGCCTGAAACAACCATCCGGAAGAAGAACTAGGTTTTCTCAGGCGGCGGTATTTATCCTATAAAATTGTGATAAAAAATGCATGTATCAATGCCTTACACAAGCGATAAGGCCAACAACAGCAATCGCATCAACGCCAACCGCGTTGGAGTTCGACATCTGCCTCAGCCCAATGCCCACATCTACAATCAGGTCAGCGGATACTCCGAATTCACAAAAACTGTCTTTTCATTTGAGGGGGCAATAAAGAATACCTATTAGTTTCCCTGCGCAATGACAGGGTCATACTTTTGCAATTTTTCATTTTGATAGTATAAATCTGAAATCTCATAAAAAAAGTACTCCCTCCAATCCAGATTAATTGTTGTTCATTTAGTATAAGCAACTTTATACTAAATCAGCGACGATTAATATGGATCTAATATGTCTGAAAATTCACATGAGCAAGTGTCTGGTCTCCGTTCATACCACTGTGACTTGGACTGCTTGTTTACTTGACAGCTGGATGACAAAAAGTCAAAACCAACCCAGACATGTCCTTTTTTTAATCGACCTAGTCAAGATTGTCTCCAACATAGTATTATTAGTTAGAGTGTTTTGATCAATAAAAAAAGTTCGAGTGTTTTGGCTAGCAATCACGTCAATGCCAACTGCGTCGGAGTTCGGCACCTACCTCAGCCCTGTGCCCATGGCGACAACCAGGCCGACATAGACACCGAACTCGAGAAGACAGTCTTTTAATTCGAGAGGGCAACAAAGAATACCTTTTAGTTGCCATGTGTGGCGACAATGCCATAGTTTTGCAATTTTTCAGTTTGATAGTATCAATCTGAAATTTCATAAAAAGTAATAACTCTAAAAATAATCACGTGAGCTGACCCTGGTGGAGTATAGTTCTTTACTTGACAGCTGAATGCCAAAAACAACCTAGTCAATTTTTTTGAAATGGGCCTAGTCAAGATTATCTTCAATATAGTATTATTAGTTATGGTGTTTTGACTAGCAATCGCAACAGTGCTAACCTGGTTTGAGTTCGGCACCTACCTCTGCCCCTATGCCCACAACGACAACGAGGCTGGCATAGATGTCGAACCCACGAACACCGTCTTTTCGTCCAAGAGGGCAACCAAGAGACCTTTTAGTTGCCCTGCGCAACCACATGGTCATACACTTGCAATTTTTCAGTTGATAGTATAGATCTGAAAATTCGTTAAAAAAGTAATACTCCCCCTGTTCCTAAATATAAGTCATTTTAGAAATTTTAATATAAACTACATACGAAGCAAAATGAGTGAATCTACACTCTAAAATATGTATATATACATCCATATGTAGTTTTTATTGAGATTTCTAAAAAGACTTATATTTAAAAACGAAGGAAATATATTTTAAAAAATCATGTGAGAAAGCGTCTGGTCTCCGATCACGCCACTGCGATTTGGACTGCTTGTTTACTGGACAGCTGGATGCCAAAAACGGCCTAGTCAAGTTTTTCTTTCAACTGATCTAGTCAAGATTATCTCCGACATAGTATTATTGGTTGAAATTCGGCTCCAGGGCCTAGACGAGCATGAGCAAATGCCTGGCGCTATGCCACTATGACTTAGACTGCTTGTTTACTTGAGGCGGTGCAAAAACAAACTAGTGGACAGATTTTCTTTTAAATCGACCAAATCAAGATTATTTGAACATAGTATTATAGCTAGGCTGCTAAGGTGTTATAGTTGGAAACACTGCCGACCATATCACATCGATCCAAGTGGCAACTGAGCAAGTTGTCTTGTGCCAAGAGCCCAAGAACATTGGTTTCGTTTATATAACATCGGAGAGGGAGCTCTATTTTGCCAAAGAAGATAAACCGAAGCTAGCTAGATCCGGAGCCGAACAGCAACAATGGCTGTTGTAGTAACCAGCCGTCGTCACCACCTTCTCTCCATCTCCATTTGTCTCTGCTACTCACTGTCGTTGCTAGTCAGTGCACCTCTGGGCCTAGCTACCGCGCTCTCCTTCACCTTCAACTTCTCCAGCCCCGGCTCCGGCGACCTCTGCGACACGGAGCTCAGGTGCGAGCGTGATACACGCATGGGCTCCGGCGCCATCGAGCTAACGAAGAACGAGAACAAATTAAGCCAACTTCTTCAGCGTCGGCCGGGCGTCATACTCACGTCCGGTGCCGCTCTGGAACAACGCCACGGGCGAGGTGGCCAGCTTCTCCTCCAACTTCACATTCCAGATCAGGCTAAAAAACGAGACGGACGACCGGCTTCGCCTCTGTAACTTGAGCTTCACGCCCAACGACGGTGCGGCTGACGGTATGTCTTTCTTCCTGGCGCACTACCCGTCCAGGCTCCCTCCCAACAGCCACGGCGGGAACCTCGCTCTCTTCAATGACAGCAACAACTTGAACGCCATTGGCGACGACCTTTCGCAGCGCCTGGGACCACAACGACAACCACGTCGGCATAGACGTGAACTCCATCAACTCCAGGACCTACACGAACGTGACCGAGCGCCTGGTCTCCAACGACGCCATCATGACTGCCGAGATCAGCTACGACAACCGCACCGGCGTCCTCGTCGCCCGTCTCCACATAGACGGTGAGGAGCCGCTTTACAATGTAAGCACGTTGGTGGACATGAAGAAGGAATTGCCCCAGAAAGTTGCAGTCGGCTTCGCTGCATCAACTGGCATGTGCGCCGAGCTGCATCAAGTGTTGTCTTGGTCGTTTAGCTCCACTCTAGATGATGTCATGATGGCTACTAGTCCGCGGCGGGGGCGACTAGTGCCCGTGCTAGTGCCTTCCACAGTAGTAGCATTTCTCGTGTTGCTCTGCGTCATCGCCATTGTAGTCCATCGGCGACGCGTGTGGGAGAGGTTAGATGATTCCGAGGACGAAGCACGTGAGCAAGCTGAGTTCGAGAGAGGGGTAGGCCCTAGAAGGTACCGCTACCGTGAGCTGGCCGCTGCCATCAAGGACTTTGCAGAGGAGGGAAAGCTCGGGCGAGGGGGCTTCGGTAATGTCTACCGAGGCGACAACCTTAGCGACCATGACCGCCCGGTGGCCATCAAGATGTTGTCTGCGGAATCATCTTCGCAGGGGAGGAAAGAGTTTGAGTCAGAGGTGAAGATCATAAGTCGCCTGAGGCACCGGAACCTTGTGCACTTGCTAGGCTGGTCCGACCGACAGCCGCAAGGGGCTCCTGCTCATCTACGAGCTCGTTCCTGAAGGCAGCCTCGAGCGACACATATACAGTACTAGCCGCATCCTCGCGTGGTCAGAGAGGTACAAGATCATCATTGGTCTAGGATCTGCACTACGCTATCTCCACACAGAGTGGGATCAGTGTGTGCTGCATGGCGACGTCAAACCCAGCAACATACTACTTGACTCATCATGCAACACGAAGCTAGCGGATTTCGGGCTGGCGAGGCTCGTGGAGCATGGAGCAGGGCCACGGACCACCAAGGTCGTCATGGGCACCGCGGGGTACATAGACCCGGAGTTCATCCGCACCCGTCGGCCGAGCACCGAAGCCGACGTCTACAGCTTTGGTATCGTCCTATTGGAGGTTGTGTCTGGTCGGCGCCCGGACATTGAAATGGAGCAATCAGGTGACAAATTCATTCCATTACTTAGGAGGATCTGGGACCTGTATGAGAAGGGTGCCATTGTTGAAGCGGTGGATGAGAAGCTAAAGGATGGAAACTGGCAGCAGCTGCTCGACGATGACGACGAGTATAAGTGGCAGATGCACCGCACGCTTGTCGTGGGGCTTTGGTGCACGCACCCCTGCCCGAGTGCACGGCCATCGGTCGTGCAGCTCATGAACGTCTTGCAGTCCAAGGATGTCATGCTGCCAACCATGTCACGGCCGACATCCGACGTCTCGCTTGGAACACATGGAGACAATGCGTCGTCATCTGCCAATGTTTGCAGCGAGGTGTCTTGGGCAAACAGTGGCAGATGACCATATTTACTTTTTACTTTACCTTAGAGTTTGTGATATAAACGAAGGATCACTAGTAAAAGAAGCTTCGCCGCCTCCTGAAAGTGGCGCCATCGTCTTGCTATATGTCTTTTTGGTCATTTAGGGTTGATGTTCGTGCAGTTTTCCTATTCCAGCTTTTCAGTAATGTTGTGAGCGAGACGTGGCAGAGTTGTACATGTGTACGTATCGATGTGTGTACTACCACTAGCTACTACTTTGATTTTGTGCACTACTCCCTCCGTCCTTTGAAGAGTGTACTTCCAACAATGTTGGAAAGTCAAACATTTTTATGTTTGACCATATTTATATCACAATACATCAACATTTATGCCATCAAATGAGTAGCATTAGATTCATGGTAAAATATATTTTCATCATATACCTATTTGGTTTCACAAACATTGATATTTTTTTGCACAAACTCGGTCAAACTTTAAGATAGTTTGACTCTCCAACAAAGTTGGAAGTACACTCTTTAAAGGACGGAGGGAGTAATCGTCAACTCAACTTCTTTGATTTTCTGGAATTATGGTGATTCGAGCTTTCATATTACTAGAGGATACCCCGATAACATAAGAACCAAAATTAAGAATACATATGACTTATATTTGATTTTGTATAGTTGTAACAATATTTGTTGAATCTAAATAGAATAATTAAATAAAAAAAATTCCCATGCATATCGGATGTTGTGGTGGGTCTTCTCACATGCATGATTGCATGTCGTGGTGAGCCTTATCTCACTCATATTTGTATGATGAGATGGCATGCTTGCATGCTGAGATAAATAAATTAGTGATGATAACTCTCTTAGGTATATATATAGGATAGGACTACCTTTTTTTTCTTGGGAAAACCTTCCAATATATATGTATGTCCGTGTTGAAATCTCTAAAATTAGACTTATATTTAGAAACGGGGAAGTGGTTTATTGAGATCTTATCATGAGGGAACATAGTTACTAAAGTTATGTTTTAATCTGATCACTATCATATGAGATAGTTACAGTATGATCATAATAGACCACGGATAATCTATTTGTTTCACTGATGCAGGTCGCCTCCCTCTAGTCTGCACTTGGACTTCCCACAAACCTCTCATGTGGCTTAATATGGGAGCTCTCTCCACCTCTGCTGGCCCAGACAACTTCTGGAGCACGGTCTGCCTTCTACTGATGGGGAGGATCTGGATTTGCCGCTACCAAGTCGTCTTTTGTGTTGTGCGACCCTCCATGACCAAATCATAGCATTTGTTGTCTCCAACCTCTCAAATCGAGTGTTCTGGCTACTTTCCTTAGGCCGTCAATATTCTCGCATATTTCCCCTTAACCCATCCACTAACTTGTAACCCTCTATACTGAGGATTTAGTATGCTTACCATCACTTTGGGTAAATTCAAGTGGGGCGTCTTCCACCCTCCCCCCCCCCCCCCCCTTTTTCCCCCGGTGTTGACTTCTTAAAACAAAAACACGAAGATCGAAGGTGGCCCGGACCGTATTTCCTAAGCCACCGCTCATATGGCTTTTTTGCAGGATGAAACCTGGGTTTTATTCCTCAGAATTAGTGTTACAATCTGCTAATACAAACTCATTTACATTGTCTGGGACATGGCGCAACCAACAGGCGGTGCTACCCCCAGATTGACCAATATTAGCTAGACTATGAGCAGCTCTGTTTTTGCTATGCTCTATCTTTAATGGAACAAAATCCCGAAGATCCAAAAGCGTCTTGACTTTCCACGCTAATTGACTATAAGCTGACCGATCCAGAGACTCATCAGTCAAAGAGACAATCGTAGTCGAACTATCAGATTGGATAATCCGACCTTTGCAAACTCAGTGATAGGCTGTCCAAGATGGCATTGATCGCTGCTTCTAGGGCATCTTTGCAGTAGAATAAATGATGATATGCTAAAAAAAATGACTGCTCCTTCACTATTCCTCAGAATCATCCCCGTACCTGCCTCACCGGACTCTTTCATGAATGAGCCGTCCACTAATAGGGTCACCCAACCAGCGGGTGGTTTTGGCCAAGGCAGGCGTGGAGTTCTAACCGGTGCAGGTTGGAAAAGTTATCAATCATAGGGGATTTGCCCTTTATAATTTCATCAACACTTTGCCTATCAGAACGATGAACTTGAGCAATGTAGCCACAGAGAAAAGATTTAGATACTTCAGTAGAAGGCACTTCCTTTCCATGGGTCAATTCATTCCTCAGGCTGCCCCTGCTTGTATTGTGCGGGATTAACACCTTTTTTCAAATACATGATTACAGAAAAAATTCAAATATATGTTTTGATGTCAATTTATTTTTTACATGCACATTGTATAATTTTTGTATACATTGTAACATTATTATACAAGTTTAATACTCCCTCCGTCCCAAAATAAGTGACTTAACTTTGTACTAACTTTGTACTAAAGTTAGTGCAATGTTGAGTCACTTATTTTGGGACGGAGGGAGTATTTATCAAATACATGATTATAATTTTGTTCAAATACATGTTGAAAAAATAGATACATCTTAAACATATTTCAAATAAATGCTGAAATTTTTTTAATTTATAAGAATCATTTTTATAAATACATGAACATTTTTCTAAATTTGCATAATTCTTTGCTAAAAGCTTCAGGAACATTTTTTTAAACACATGAAATTTTCTTTAAATGTACCGTACATTTTTTTTTGTAAATGTATGAAACATTGTTTTCGAATTACATGATTAATTTTATGTACATTGTATAAAGGTTTTCTTTAAATGTTCCGTGCATTTGTTTTGAAACGCGTGAATTTATTTCAAATGTCACAAACATTTTTTTTTCAATGCTGTCACTATTTTTTAAAAGTTATGCTAACAAATTTTGTACACTGCCATTAAGATATTTCAAATTCAATGTTTTTAAAATTTTGAAGTAAATATAAGTGTTGTAACATATGTAGTTAGAACTGTTCGCAAAAAAAAAATCTGAGTTGGAGGTTTTGTCTCATATCCCCATATCTCAACTCTAATGATGAGCTAGTGAGCGCAGCCCTTCAAATCTTATCTATCTAACTATTCTATATAATTAAATGACAGTTTGGACTAACTATAAACACACCAAAAAGTGTGGCTCAAAACAACGTAAGCAAGCAATCCACAAAATCCTTCCACCGCAGTTTTGGCACAAATAGCCCGCGTTTTCAGCACCGTGATCAGAGGTGGCAGCGCACGACTGAATGAAAATCTTATTCTTTAACGGTATTCCCTGAGAGTGTGCTTGTACTTATTTTATTTTATTTTGAGTGCTTGTACTTATGTTTGAGAGAAGTTTCATACTGTGGTATAGAGTACTAAACATGGAGACAAAATTGGCCCAAGCATACTAGCTGGGCCTCCCTGGCCTATCCAGAATGGGCCAAAAAGATTATTGCGTGCACACTTCAATTTGAACTGAGACCTTGGAAGATTCTCAAAAGAAAAACTAAGATCTTGGGTCTCGGTTACCCAAAAAACAATGAGAAATACTGTATAGTAATATGGTTTCCGAGGTTTTAAGATATAACCAGCTTTGTATCAGGAATTTTTTTGTCAGAATTTTCGGTAACCATCCATGACTGGAAATTTCGGTGGACCCTGAGAAATTCCAATACCGTGTATAAAAATTTTAAATTTTAAATCTAAAGTGACTACAAAAACAAGGTGAGTATGAAACATACTCGGCGATGTCTCAAATAGCCGAGTGCTGCACTCGGCTTACGGCTCTCGGCTTAATTCGGAGTGTCATTTCACAGGTACTCGGCTTACCTATGAGCCAAGGTAAAACCAGTGGCTCTCGATGAAATAAAGCCAAATGACGCGTCTAGCTAATGCCAAAGAGAGCATGTGTGCATATATCATCACGATACATATTCTGACGCTATATTGTTTTGAATACGAAATTTCTTTAAAAGTTTCAGGCAAAAATACCCCAAACTCGAGATTTTCCAGAAACCGTTTTTCTCAGCCCCATCCGAAGAGAAGGCAGAATCGAAAGAAAAAACTTGGTATGTGTACAATCATGCAAAGTGTGCGCGTATATATGTACCTACAAGATAACGTTAAAACGCAAATCGAAAGAAACTTAACACATGATGACAAGAAGAAAGACGGCAAGAGACTATGCAATGGATGAGATTTGAAGACCACACAACATCGAATTAAGCGCCAACTGCATGCTAGTACTATTATTACAAGAACACGCGCAGGAAATATCCCTGTCGCGCAGATATATATGATTTCCATGCAACTCATGCATGCATACACCTTACAAAGTACAGTGCAATTACACAAAAGTAAAACAGCACATAGCAGCTGCTGACTAGTTTATGGAAGCTCAGTTATTATTCTTCACCGGGATCAAGTATCGGTGCGCATGCAGCGGGCGGTGCCGGAGTAGGCCGGCGCTTTCCTCAGCGCCGGCGGTGTCCGGACGGCTCCTTCTGGGAGTTGAAGTAGACGACGGCGACGGGGAGGCCGAGCTCGTGGTTGGCGGCGAAGGCGCGGGTGTTGAAGTAGGCGCGGTCGTCCGGCGACGCCGCCGGGACGTAGGGGAAGCGCGTCTTCTGCTCGAACAGCACCAGCACGTAGCGGTGGATGCCCACCGGCGGCCGCGGCCCCATGTACGGCACCACCACCTCACCTGCATGCACCACAAATATATAGTACACCCGGACGTATTATATCCACCGTGCATGCATGCATGGGCGGCAAAAAAAGACAGAAATTACTACTCTAAAATATATGAATTATATACAAAACAAAATGAGTGAATATATATACTCTAAAATGCGTCTATGTGCATCTGTACGTAGTCGGTGTAGAAATCTCTAAAAAAAACTTATATTTAGGAACGGAGGAAATACATCTACTACATGCAAGCTACTCCCTCCGTTCCTAAATAATTGTCTTTTTAGAGATTTCAACAAGTGACTACATACGAAGCAAAATGAGTGAATCTACACTCTAAAATATATCTACATACATCCGTATGTTGTAGTCCATTTAAGATGGCTAGAAAGACAAATATTTAGGAACGGAGGGAGTACTAGCTGTATGTGTCCTGCATGCAGGGATGTACACGTGTTACTGCCGGACACGTGGGACGCTTCCGGGACGAACGCTTGGTGGCAGCTTGGCCGTCCGGCGGCGCGGCGCCGTTGCGGCGGCCATGCTCGAAAGTTTGTGCCATGCGATCGCATGCACCGCGCGCGTGGTGCACATAAGATAGAAATCTTGGAGCACTGTCGTTATCTTGGATATTTTATGCACCGTATCTTCTTTTCTGTGGCCATCGCGGGAAGCTGCCACCAAACAAGTTTGTTTTGTTACTTGGGCTTGGGTATATATGTAGGTGTGGCCGGTCGTCTAAGGCTGCGGTGGCATCGCGGTGTGTTACGGTACTCCAGTTTATTCATTCATTTTTTTCTATTTTATTGTGTGTTTAACTCGTTTTTGCCTATCTTTAATTTATGGCTGTTTTCCTACAAGATACTAGTATAAAATTAGCACATACAAACACAATTCAGCAACCACAAACTGGATCTAGACAGAGGCATAATAAGTAAATGCCACAAACGATGGAAGGCCTTAAAAGTATGAAATTATGTGACATGTTGTTCATTTTATATCAGCTACATACTGTGGATTCTCGCAAAAAGAAAGTACCAGTCAGTTTCGTAAAATATTGGAATTAGGGATTTGAGTGACTTTTCTTGTTTGCAAGAGCTATTTTAGTAAGTACTCCCTCCGTCCCATAATGTAGGACGTTTTTTGACATTACACTAATGTCAAAAACCGTCCTACATTATGGGACGGAGGGAGTATATGGCAAGGTTCACAAAATACTCTATTAGCACCAATGGATTGTATTGTAGAAGGATGTGAGACCAGTTGACACACAACGTCATGCTTTGTGGTTGCTGAACTAATTTCATAATCTCGTTGGTGAAAAACTACCGGTGAAAAAAGGAAAAAAGAAAGATTAACCGAAGAGTAGAAAGGCAAATAACTTGTTGGGCAAATCAAATTCTAACCGTCCATCGCAATAAAAGGCATGCGTGAGCAATCATAGTATGCATGTACGCGTGTCGGGACCACTAGGTATCGACATATAACGATAAATGGAAAGCGACATGTTTGTATATGTTTGTGACATATATAAGGGCACATGGAGTGACATGAGCTATCTCTTACATGTGACGGTTGGGTCTTAGGTGAGATAGAGGACTTTACGTACGATCCAAAACCGTCTCGGGCAAGAGATGAACTTGGCACAATGACCAACGTATTGGCAATATATGGTAGGTATGGAGCGCGTGTTTGTGTGTGTGCGATGAGGGGGTAGGGTGGAGGTGGGGTTTAGTTATATGTGAGTATGTCGTGTTTATCTATTATAACGCCGTCATTCATAAGGCCTAAGCCGACACTAAAGGTGAAGATTGCTAATAAGACCATTACTAGAGACGTCGGTGTGTGAAAATGTTACAATAATCAAATTAAGCTTATGTATATCATTGCCTAATTTAAATGAGAATATTCTAATATGAGTAGCACTTATAGTTCATGGTGTCAAGAGATATGGTAAAAGAAGCTTAAAGAAATGAAAGATAGAGAAATATTTAGCTCCTAATTTAGAAGCCTTAAGTAAGATGATGCTAGATGCAAAGTGTCGAGACAACTATAATTCTACTCGTCGAGAGGCGTGAGAGGCGCAGTGTGTGTCCCCAAGGCTCAAATGACTACTCCTAAAACAACAATACCGAGGAGGACTAAGTGCGGACCCAAACATAAAACCGAATGGGGACAAATGATCTAACTGAAATTTGAAATTGCAGTACAGTTATTAATTATGATATTTTTACTATAAGTGAAGTTGTCCATCAGCGATACCGTGAGAGACACGCAAGAACGATAAAATAATAGTGTAATTTACATGTGAATGGTTAATTAAACTTATTGGCAGTGCAATGTATTGTGAGTGTTATATGAAATTAATGATCCGTTTGTCATAAATAAAGTACTGACCTTTAGTTGCATCTGTTCCACCCGGTATGTTAACCACTATCCTGCAGACACAAAAGAATAAAACGCACGCAGCGAGTGCAGTATAAATCAGTTAATAAACAAAGACGCTGGGTCATGATGATATCCATATCTCCAGGGTGTGTGCGTGTGTGTGGGGATCTATGGAATTGACACTTGTTTAACTATGAGTCAGGTGCCAAATCATACATAGATAGCAGCAGTAGGAGTAGTAGTACGTACCAGTGGAGGTACTCCCTCATGGTGGGCTCGCTAGGGCTAGGCGCGTCAGGATCCGTCATCACCTGCAGCAAGGAAGCAAGCATGTACATCCATGGATCACCATGCACGCACATATATATATAAATCACCATCAAGTTCCCATGCATATGAACAGGTGTGTGCACGCGCAGCAGCTATGTATATCCACAAGGCCGGGCAGGTGCATGCACGCACGCATGGGGGCGGGACGTACGAGGGTGTAGAGGTCGTTGCGGCGGCCGGAGATGCGGACGAGCGGCTGGTCGGCGGCCAGGGAGGGCTTGACGTGGCAGCCGTTGCTGAGGTCCCTGGCGCCGTAGGCCACGGCCATGGCCACCGACGGCACGAACATGTCCACCACCTCGCCGATCACCCGCCCCACCACCAGCGGATCCACGCAACGGGACATGTCTGCTGCTCTGCTCTTCCTCTCGCTCTGCTGCTTCCGGGACTTGTACAAATGACGCATGCCCGGGTGTATATATGGATTAACTGAGGGTTTTGTCACGGGGGTTGGGACTTGGGCTACCCTCCCCTCCTTGGCGCCATGCGTGCATGCAGCCGGCCTATACATACGTACGTATCGGTCGCTGATGCGTGCATGGATCATGCATGTACAGGTCGGGCGACACGTAGCCGGGACACGGCCTCTGGAAGGACCGGCGTGCCACGTGTGGCGTGATGATCTGGGTGCGCACTGCGTGCCTCTGCCGCCAGCGAGACAGAGAATCCGCTGTCTGGATCCAGCAGCTGCGTGTGTACTGTTACTGTGCATGCATGTACGCATGCAATGCATGCACTTCCTTGGTCTCGTTTTTCTTTCACACACGGTAGAGACGAAGACGCTTATACATATGCACATACATTTATCTCTATAAATGTATGTACGCACATTTTATCTCCATAATCACTTCTGAGAGGTTGAGCCGCCATATTATTTTGAGATTGATGAAGTCGTCACGAAGGACTTCGTAGTCAACGGGAACCATGCTCACTCCGGAGCGGCACTTGCAGCTGATAGAGGAGATCCGGACCAGGCGTGATGCTCGAATCGCCGTCGGCCTGCCTCCGGATTCGCTGTAGCCGGGTGAGGAGGAGGAGGAGGTGGCAAAGCCGAAGGAGGAGGACGCGGCCATGGAGGAGGGGCCGGAGCCGAAGGAGGAGAACGCGACCATGGAGGAGGACCGAAGCCGAAGGCGGCAGCCATAGAGGAGGAGGAGGAGGGGAAGGTAGAGGCCATAGAGGAGGAGGAGACAGAGACAGGGGAGGAGGGGAAGGTGGCGGCCATAGAGGAGGAAGAGGCGAAGGAGGTAGATCTGACGCATGCGGGCTTCGACATGGCCGACGCCATGGCGGAGTTTGAGGTGGCCAAGTGGAAAAGGCTGCGGAGGTGGAGGCCAACCGTCATTTCCTGCACCAGTGGAAAGCGAAGATCGACAAGCTCTTCACTGGCATGAAGTCCGACGAGGAGCCGAGCATGCACTTGGCTCTAGTTTTTCACTCTTCATATTAGTTTTATCCTAAGTCAACTTCATGAAGTTTGACCAAGTTTATAGAAAATAAATTAAATATTTTATAATAAAAATATATATATATATGATGTGAAGATATATTCAATAATGAACCCAATGATCTTAATTTGGTATTAGAGATGTTAATAAAAATTATATAAACTTGGCCGTAGATAAAAGGTTTGATTTAAGAAAAAAATAATATGCACTAAATAAAAACAGAGGGCAATAAATAAGCATAATAACCTTGCAAACTGCATAGCTATCAATCACTTTGTAATAAAATTATGTTAATAGCAATATTTGGCACCTTATTGGAAAAGAATTATTGCTACAATATGATATTAACACTGACACAAATGATAATCATGAGGTTTTCCATAAAAATAATCAATGAAGGCTAAAAGCTAGGTGCGCCCTTTTGTAATGGATTTTTTCTTGGGAGTTGAGATAGCTCATCAGAATTCTTCTTGCGAAAACAAATAAAAATTGTTGTATATATCTTTATATGTTATAATATTTTTATAACCTTGCTTTTTCCTTATTTAATATAATCTAATGCATTTAATCATAATCTATCCGTTATTATAGTTTTGTAATTTTCGATAACATTCATGTGTTTATTATTTTGTAAATGAAACTTATAATAAATGATTTATAATTAATGTTTCCTATTCCGCTTTTTTCTCCAAACTTATAATTCAAATTTTTTATGTTTATACTGATTTTTTTACTTCATCGTAACTCCTATTATGATTTTTGTAAATGATATACATTATTTTAAATAATAAATTAAGATACCGTTTTTGTTTCATTTAGTATAATTAACAATGTAAATACGGTAATGCATATTTATGTACATATTTTTTTAATATTAAAATGTTTTTAATTACGAATATGTTTTTATTGCTAAATTTTATTATAGTTGGTCGCCAAAAATATACTCCCTCGGTCCCATATTAGTTGTTGCTAAAATGGATGTATCCCATACATCCATTTGAGCGACAACTAATTACATCCATTTGAGCGACAACTAATATGGGGCGGAGTGAGTAGTTTAGAAACTCCCCCCTTACATTGGATTTCACTATACTCTAAGGAAAGCAATATTAGCACACTAATTATTTGTATGTGTTGCTTTTCATAGTCATACTGAATATCTACAAAACTCGAGTCTTCTAGATTTTATGAATCTAGCAAATAACCCGGTGGAGGGTTCTAGAGAACAGTCTAATTGTGGGATACAAGCAGTGTCATGGAATTGGCCAAACCCAGACCCGACCCAGTGAATACGTATCCGTTCTTGACCATGCCCGCAAGTAATTTGAGCCCGCCTATAATTCTTTTCCCGGTAGTGAGTGCTTGTAGTGGACGTGGATGTAGTTTTTTTGTTGTTTCTGTGTTCTTTGTACTGCCATGGCATGGTGGATAGATCAAAATTTTCCTCGAAAAAACATAAGAAAAACTTTTTTGGAGAGTTTTTTTCTAGGGAAGTTTTTTTAAGGCTTTTTTGGCGATGAAGCCCAACAAATACAAATGTCCTAAAGTTATGGGCCAACGCAACCCTCCTGAAGTCCTCCTCTTTCGCAGCCCGGCCTTCTCACCACACGAACCGCGAGCACGACGCCGGCGACGAGGACCGCCGCCGCCGCCGAACCCCACCCAAAGCGAGGCAGCCGACGAGCCGGCGGAGATGCTGCTGGAGGAGCTGCTCCGCTGCCAGATCCAGGAGTGGTACCCGGCGTTCCGGCGCCACACGGTCCCCACCGCCATCATCCCGCTCCCGGCCGCCTTCCTCCGCTACCTCGCCGGCCGGACCGCCTACCCCGACCCCGACGAGGGCGATCAGGGGCCGCTCCCCTTCGTCCTCCCGACGCTCACCTCCGGCCGCGCGCCCTTCCCGCCGCTCCAGGGCCACTTCCCGGACCCCGTCTCCCTCCTCGACCGCGACAACACCGACCCCCTCTTCGGCGACTCCGACCCCGACGACGAGGGCGAGGGCCTGCTCCCGCCCGCGTTCCCGGAGCTCGAGGCCGCGGTGGACGCCGCCATCGCCGACCTCGGCGGGGCCGCGCTCCCCAAGCTCAACTGGAGCGCGCCCAAGGACGCCGTCTTCATGGCCGCCGACGGCACCGTCCGCTGCACCTGCTTCGCCGAGGTCGCCATGCTGCTGCGCGCCTCCGACTGCGTCGCCCACGACCTCGTCTCCGCGCGCACCTCCTGCCAGGACTTCCTGCGCGCTAACCGTGTTCGACGGAATGCCGCAGAGGGTAGTCTGAGTGATCCTGGTGAGAACTGCAGCGTTGGAGGCGCCCGCGGCGGTGGGAGTGATGCGCCGGAAGAGGATGCTGAACAAGAAAGCAGTGATGATGAGACTTGGGTGGACGACGGGTTCCAGTACTACCTCGCGCTCCGCAAGTGGTACCCAGGCCTCCGCCCCGAGTCGGAGTTCCGTTGCTTTGTGCGGGGGCGGAAGCTGGTCGGTGTGTCGCAGAGGGACCCGTCTGCCTACTACCCTTCTCTGCCTGGGTGGAGCGCTGAGGTGCAGCCCAAGATCGAGGATTTCTTCGAAGAGTTCATCGAGCCACAGTTTGCTTCAGAGAATTACACATTTGATGTGTATGTGAGAGCCGATGGCCGGGTGAAGCTGATCGACTTCAATCCGTGGGGTGGCTATACCCTGCCGCTGCTGTTCACATGGGAGGAGCTTGAGGAGAAGCAGAGAGGGGAGGACGAGCTGGAGTTTCGAGTGGTGATGCAGCAGGGTGCAGTGAGGCCAGGGTTAATGACAGCAATTCCGTATGATATGCTGGATTGGGGGGAAGGTAGTGGCTGGGATGTGTTTCTGAAGAAGGCTGGCAATGAACTCGACAGACAGATGGCGTCATTAGGTGTGGATTCGTAGCCGCGCCCTGCTCTACAACAAGGTGCTTGAGGACTCCAGTAGGTGGACAACTGGAGTGATGGCTCTTGGTAATGTTTCATCTGTCGAACACTAGAAGTAACAGCTTTCTTCAGATTGTGATGCAACCTCGCGATACTAGCCTGTTGTCTTTTCTCTTGACTTCTGTAATGCTAGGTTGCTGGTATTGAATTACCTCATGTTGTTTTGTGTCAGTCATATCTTAAGATATTTACAGAAACATGTCTGCAGTGGAAGTTTTGTGGCTCATGGCTGAAATTTCAGTGGTTCTCTCATCTCTTGAACATGAATACACCCCCTATAATTCTTTGCTGTTTCATATGTATCATCAGCTTGTATTACCCTATTTATTTTGGCATTTCAAATTGAGGCAATGGTTTCAACCTCAAACTCTGTCCCAGTTTGAATGAAAGAGTCTTAACCTTGAACTCTTCCTCAGTTCACATTTCAACCTGCAACTCTGCAACGGTCCGGTTTAGGACCCTGTACTCTTAATGCCGTTTGACTGAATTTAACCCTGGTATTCGCCATGAGGCGGACACGCCACCCAGTTTGGGGCCCGCTTGTCATTCATTCTTTCTCCCCAACATTGCCAGAAATCCAGTTGCTGATGGCGCTCCTGTGAGTGAGTATGGGACCAAAGAGTATGTATGTGAGTTCCTTGACACCCCAGCCAAAAGGGATATATTGAACCCAGGTTATAGCCCGAGGGCCTGACACATATAGGTCCCATAATATAACACGTTTTTGCAAGCTTAACAAGCTACATTTTTGCAAGCTTGCAAAAACGTCTTATATTATGGGGACGGAGGGAGTACGTTATTATGCGGTAGATGACCAACTTTATTCTCATCAACTTGAAATCGTCTCGGTGTTCAATACTTCAGTCTGTTCCAAGGGAAGTGTCTCGTTCTTGGAAGATCTGTCCCTAGCAAAGACAATGTTTTACTTTTTCTACTGTTAAACTCCTTTTAACTCCTGAAACAAGTGACTGTACTAGACAGTTAAAGATCTAGTAATTTAGTTGGCTGTATACTTGCTTTTGCTTGTGCTATTCAATTTCTGTGAGCTACTAAGCTTATCCTGTAAGGTGCTCAACTGGCTTATAGCTTATAGATAAGTCCGAAGCTATTTTGGGCAACCAAACTAACAAGTCATGAGCTGCTCCCTAATTGTGGCCCATTTGCTTGCTTTGAATCTATTATGGCAGGGCTGTTCTGTTTAACGTTAAGCCCGAATAAGCTAGCTGTTTGGTTGAAAGTCCTAACTTAACTGGTTAAGCTTATTTAAATAATAGGCCAAAGCTTAAATTGTGCCAAACAGGCTCCATTATAATCTAGTGCCAGTAGGCATGTCATGTACGCAACACGAAGCTTACTAGTATCGTGTAGTCTTTGTTTTCGAAATTTCGGATGATGTCATGTTCTATAAATTTTCTCCTTGAAGTGAATTATGATGGTTGTTTTGGTATGGTTATTGCTTAACGAGGGTGCAATATACTTCTGTGTGCCGATTTTAACTAAAGGGTGAAAGAAGCGTTACTAGAAATGCTATCTTGGAGCTGAGGGTGCAATGTCTCAGCAATGCCTGAAATCCTGATTCACTTGGTATCAATGACTTGCATAATGCACTGAATTTTCTGCCCCATAACTGAAGAATTTCAGAGCTTGTTTGTAGGATATGATGAGCTGTAGCCTGCACCCTGCAGTACCTGGGGTGCGTGACAAGGTAGAGTTAAGTTAACACTGCCTAGCGATTATTCACGAGCATATTATTACTGAATCTTAAATCTTGAACAGGTTATGTTTTGCAGTACATGCTTGGACCTGAACCAGAGGAGCGGTACATGTATAAAAGTAACTGCAAAGCAACAAACTTGGAGACGCGTTTTGATGGCTCCACGAGGTAAAGACTCTAGTCTATATAAATAACCTCAGTTGCATTGCATATCCTGCTGTCAGTAGTATTATAGCCTGGACATCATCGGAATGCTGGCGTTACTCATCAGTAAGTACCAAGTATTGACTAAGCTGCTTAGGGACAAGATGGTGGGTGGGTACGCGTGCCATGGTCGGCAAAGGGGCTGCTAGCTAGCCTTGGCATCATAATCTGTAGCTGTACAGCCATTAGAGAATTCAGATAAGAAAGAAAACCATTAGGGAATTCAGATAAGAAAGAAAGCATTAGACAGTTCAGATAAGAAAGCCACACTAGAAAATCGATCTGCAGATGCCTGGCTGCTCGAAGGATCAACAAGGAATAGTACAGGCGTGCAGCACCAGTTGTTTACTCAACCCTAGTATGTAATATGTATGTATAATTGTAGACGTCCTTGTGTAGTCAACTAGTCACGGAGATGCCTTATTATAGTACCCTGTACGTCGTTTCCAATATGCATTCCTACAGCAGCGAGATGCAGGGGGAGGAGCTAGCTCCGTCGGGTTGGGTTGGTAGGGAAAGACGATGTGGGTGCTCCGCGACTGCGTCGCACGTCCAGGGTTTATCAGTTTACTCGGGGAGGAGGGGCTTTGTTTATGCTCCTGCAATAAGTGTGACACTTGCAGTGCTCAGCTCTGCTAGCTAGGCCATGTGAAGCTTTGAAAGGCCACACCGCTCTCATTAATCAGGCCATGTACACTTCTAACACTTCAGACCATCATGTTGGAAGTAATGAACAATGGAGGAGCAAATTCATATAAAATTCCACATTCGCGGAAGGAGAGATTGGAAAGCCAAGGAGTGCTACCGCCTAGGATTAATAATGCCATGGAGATTCTAGAACAGGATGTCCAGTGAGCATGTAGTGGAGTATGATGAGACTTGCAATGCTTGAAATACTTGTTGTGGAGTATGATGAGACTTGTAGTGCTATGATGAGATTTGTTTTGTGGAAATGGATTATATGAAAGTATGAAATGGATTATATTATTTTGATTGAAATGGAGTACTCCATATGTGTTTCTTAAATTATATGCAAGTTTTTTTTTGAAGTCGTTTATCTTGGAGTAGTGTTTGTGGAAATGCATCCATTGGAGTAAATTTTAAAGTTGCTTGTCTTGGAAATTATATGCAAGTTTCTGAAATTTATCGAAGTTTCTGAAATTATATGGAAGTTTTAGGAGAGGAGAGATTGGTACTCTAGCAGAAGAAAGGAAAGGAGAGTTGTCTGAAATTTGTTTGTTTGTTTGTGTGTCTATTTGAAAGGAGAGGAAGTACTCTAGCAGTTTATGAAAGTGTCCAGTACACTAAACTCCAACTCCAGTACTAGAGAAAATGAGCAGTAGATGTGCAGCACTAGAGCACCTACAACAGATGCAACAAATTACTCCTAGAATATCTTCAGCTAATTCAGTAAATTCCTCCTAGAATATCTTTAGTTAATTCAGTAAATTACTCCAGTTAAGTTAAATTACTCCAGCAGTTAATTTAAGTACCCCAGTTAAGTAAACTACTCCAGCAAGGAGAGGCTGTTCCAGGAACACTCCAACTACTTCTACTCATAACAAGCAGTACAAGAAGACTACTCCTATCTGCAAGATCACCAGTACAACAAGCAGTACAAGCAGTACTCTACTCCTATCTGCAAGATCACCAGCTGCTCTGAGTACAAGAACAAGCAGTACTAACCAGGTGCTCCTTGGAGTGCAGATTCAGCTCCAGCTCCTTGACGTGCAGATGCATCTCTAGCTCCCTAAAACGAACAAACAAAATAGTTCAGCCAAGATTTCCAGGTGAACCAAGAATTACAAAGAGACAAGAGCCAAGAATTATAGAGTAGTAATCACACTTCACCTAAATAGCAAATGTTGCTAGTTGCTGTTTGATTTGAGCAAACAACAACAATGATTTGAGCAAACAGCAAACTCCTAATGTTGCTACTTGCTCACCTGTCACCACTCTCAGCATCAATCTTTGCAACATACGCCCACAATCTTAACATGGAGTATGAGGTAACATCACCTTGGATCTGCAGCAGCAGCCCCGGCTTGACCGCGTCGACAGCAGCAGCAGCCCCGGGTGTCGCCCTCCTCCTTGCGCTCTGCTCCATTTCAAGCTATAGTAGTAGCCTCAGGTGTTGCCCTCTTCCTTGTGCTTTGCTCCATTGGCGGCAATGGGTAACCTTGGATGCAGATGCAGATGCAGATGTAGTCAAACCAGATGCCCAAAATCAAATTCGCACCAAGAACACACGCTCATCTTGATTTACTCCCAAGATTGCTCCATCTGGTGTGGTAAAATGGAAAGGAGTTGCATTTTTTTACCTTCCAAATCTTGGAGTACGACGGAGCGGAGGTCATTGAAAGCCTTGTGGCGGCGGCGCTCGGGCATGCCCTCCACCTGCTTATTCCTCCGCCGACGTCGGCGCGGGGGGCGAACGCGCTCCTCCCGACCTCACTAAAAAAACCAACTTTGGCTTGACAACGCCGGCGAGAAGGAGAGGGAGAGGCAGCGACAAGAGGAGAAGGGCGGCAGCGACACAGGCGAGAGGGAGGTGTCGACGCGGGCTAGAGGGGGGGTGTCGACGCGGGCGAGAGGGAGGCGCGTTGCCACCGTGCCGGATTCGGGCAGGCAGGCGTCGACGGGTGAGTGAGTGAGCGCAGGGGCAAAATTGGAAACGATGGAATTTTCTTAACGTGCCGAGATTTGAACTACACTTTCTAAAACGTCTTATAAATCTTTCCAGAGGGAGTATAATAGAGTGGAAAGTAGCATGCACGTTTGCATACTGAAGTGGTTTTTTTCTTTGCATGGCTGCATGGTGAGGTGAGTCTTTTACCATGCATGTTGAATTCTGAGATATCATATTTGCATGTTGAGGGAAATAGCTTAGTAAAAACTAGTTATCCAGATATAGAGGATCTGATCTTTGATTCCTTAAAATTATGATTTTTGATGGCAGATATTAACGAGTGCACAGATCCGTCGAAATACCCTTGCTCCGTGCCTGGAACTTGCCAAAATTTGCCAGGTGGATTTAAGTGTCGTTGCCTCCAGCATACCAAAGGCGATGCCCAAAATGGGACGTTGCGAGAGAAGCCACACACTTGGTCTTGGAGGAAAACTCGGTATTGGTACGTCCATATCTGTCATATATGACTAATGCAATCGTTCCTTTAACACGATGTCTGCAATCTAAGACTACCCGCATGACGAGTATCATATACTAATATATTAGTGTATGATATTGTTTTCATAATGTATAGAATCATAAGTTAGTATCTTAGATTGCCTCATTTATTGGTATATATGACACAACGTAAAATATGATACCAAATCTTTTCTTTTCTCATTTAATTGTGTTCACCTTATAAAATATTACCTAGTTGGCATGCATGATACTGCTTATGAAATACTCTCATTACAGGCAGCCTAAACACATAGTATATCCAAATTATACCAGACAGTGTTTAATTCATCTTAGTGCCAATTAATTCCATCTTCTACCTTTTTTTTGAGCGGTATTCCATCTTCTACTAAATCAAAAACACATGTTCTCTTCTGCGCCAAATGAGAAACGAGTAGTAATTAGTATTCCATCTTCTACTAAATCAAAAACACATGTTCTCTTCTGCCCCAAATGAGAAACGAGTACTAATTAACCTTGGTATCTACTCTTCAGGAGCTTTTGGGGTTGTTCTAATTGGTCTGGTCTGCATCCTTGCAATAGAAATTATCTGTCACAAAAGAAGTATCAAGAGACAAGCATTGATCAGACAGAGTGATGAATACTATCAACAGCACGGGGGCCAGATACTATTAGAAATTATGAGAGTAGAGCATAACATTGGGTTCACTGTCTATGCTAGAGGAGAGATCGAGACGGCAACAAATGAGTTTGAAAAGGCGAACATTATCGGGGAAGGAGCAAAGGGGACCGTGCACTAAGTGCAAAACCGGGCAATAGCACCGGTTCGTAAGGCCCTTTAGTGTAGGTTCTGTAACCGGCACCAAAGTGTGGTCACTAAAGCCCCCCCTCCCCCCCAACATTTTAATACTGGTTGGTGTCACCAACCGGTACTAAAGGGCTCCCTGCCCCCGAAGCTGAACCGGTGCTAAAGGCCAACCATGTGGCACGAGGCAGCTCCGGGGGCAGGGAGCCCTTTAGTACCGGTTGGTGACACCAACCGGTATTAAAATGTTTGGGGGGGGAGGGTTTGGGTTTATGATTTCTTTTTCATTTAATTTTGTGTTTTCCATTTAATTTTTTTTCTTTTGCTGGTATTTTACGATACTACACATTGTACACGATATATATATATATATATATATATATATATATATATATATATATATATATATATATATATATATATATATATATATATCCAATTTGGGACACCTAGGTGCCCAGGCACCTTGGCTATCCATCGTTGGATCGTGTTCAGCGGCTGATTTGGCAACAAATGTAAATGCCTTAATTACTAGTTAATTTGGCAGGCTTTAATTCTTTAACCATCCCATGCATGCATGCCACCTCATAGAAAAGGAAGGAGATTAAAATACCGTATTGTATAAAAATTAACACTTATTGTTTCGTAGAACAAGTCACTAGGTATGTAAATACTCGTGTATTTTACGTAATTTTAGTAGTAGGCATACACATACACACCACATAATTGGGTATACACATACTCGTACATATACTTTTTTTGCATGGTACCCGTATATATACATAATTTCGTTACTTGGTATATGCATACCCGCATATGGAAATAAATTTTTTAGTAGGTATATGCATACCCACGCATGTATATAATTTTGTTAGTAGGTATATGCATACTCGCGTATGTATATAATTTTGTTACTAGCTAGAACCTAGAATAATTTATTGGCTATACATACCTGCGTATTAGATACTCATATTGAATTGTTAGGAAACAAAAAAAAAGAACATGGAAGTTTAGAAAATAATTTACTGGGTATATAATAAGCGCTTATGTACATAATTTCGCTACTAAGTATTAGATACCCGTATTAGATAGTTAGGAGACAAAAATACGCGTATTGGATACCTACAGTAGTTTAGAAAAAAATCAAACATTAATACAATCTATTGTATGGCAAATCTTGCATGCCTACTAGTTAAAATGGAAACAAAATGTAAGCATGGAAAGCCTTGCATGAAAAATAGTTAGGAAAGAAATCAAACAATCATTATGCGGCGATACTTACCTAAAACAATCAAGGTGCCCGGGCACCTAGGTGTCCCATCTATTTTACCTATATACATACATATATATATATATATATATATATATATATATATATAATTTTTAGTAAAACCGATCATATATATCATCAAATGTCTCACAAACCACTATATTAATTAATTCAGACATACACACATGTGTATATATATATATATATATATATATATATATATATATATATATATATATATATAATTAGCTAGCTATATACAATTTCTCATACAATGTTGCCTTCGGAGCCGGTGCCATTAGCCTAATTGGTGCCTTCGGAGAACGATGACAATTGGAAGTGGTTCATGAGGGCGGTAGCAGGTAATAGTATTCTCCCTTCGGATCTATGACCTGGTCGAGCAAAAATCCCGCTATTTCCTCCTGAAGTGCTTGTACACGCTCCGTTTCTAGGAGCTTGTCCCGCACCTCTGTGAACTGTTAAGAAGGAGATCAAAATATGCATGTGTATTAGTTGTGTGACTAGATATCGATAATGGTGTAAAAATTGTGAATAGTGTTCTGACAAACGTACCCATTCCTGTCTTTGAGATCTGCTCCTTTCGGACGTCATCATGCGAATGTTCTTGTAAACGCAGAATGCACGCAGATCAGTCCCGTGCGCCTGCTGAAGGGCCTTTACGAGAATGGATTTTGATCATATAATAATTAATCAAGCATGATAATTAAAGAGATGGCAGCTAGCTAGCTAGCTAGCTAGTACGACTTAATTACTTACCTTGGGTCGAAACCATTTCAGCTTTTGTTTCCATTCGCCTGCAGTGACGCTGATGAACCTTGCCCAAGCCCTGCCCGCCGACAAATAAAATGAATAAAGGGGTTATTAAATAGTTCATATCAGGAAATGACGAACTAAATAGGCCGAGATATATAGTTAATAATAATTGAAATTACTTGTTGACTATCCCAAACAAGTTGTTATAGTCAGTTTTTATTTTGAGTAGTGAGTCCAGTACTTCAACTGTTCCGGCGTCAACTTTAATGATACACAAGATCCAGTGAAATCTGCATGCACACACGTTTGCATGTCTTAATTAAGCGGGCATATGTAAGCAAAAACATGTAGCTAGCTAGTAGGCAAAAACAGAGAATTTGTAGTACAAGACAGTGTGACTCACTGGAAGTTGTAAGGAAGTAGTATATCTTCATTGTATTTGAGGCGCTTCAAGAACTCTAGCATGCTGTCCTCTACATGCTTTTCATGATATGCATCTATTTTCCATGTGTATTCATTAACGGTGTTTGGGTCAATGAACCCAATGCCATAGCGTCCACCTTTTTTCATTTCATACATCTTCATCCTGCATAATACCATAGAAAAGAATATACTGAGGATAATTACAGGTAATGATTGATCAAAAGGATCACTACAGCTAGCTTGAGACTTAAATTACGGAAAGAAATCACTTACAGACAATAGCAACTGACTATAGATTTGTGGAGTGCGTCTTGATTGTATAACTGAAACAGTTCATTATACTCAACGGCCACAGCTTTCTGATGGTAGTAATGATCCTTCTTGACTTCCACCATGAGGGACTCTCAATTGGAACTCTTCGTAATGTCCATGTACCATTGATGCAATTCATACATTCTCGTTGGGAGCTTCTTGACCTCGTCTGACTTGACCAAAGGTTCGCCCCGGACATATTTCCGTTTTATTTCCTCCTCTCTAAGCACAGGCATGGGCTCTATCTCGAGGAGTTGTCCAACTGTGATATTGAGAATTTCAACTGCGTTATATGCTCCTCGGTTATTACCATATTGCCCACCTCGGGAACGCAAACTTTTTGCCCACAATAATATTGGGCGCGCGTACTCTCACGTGTTGTTGGCACAACAAGCGAGGGGATTGATTGCGCCGCCTGTTCTCCCAGCTGGGGAATGATTTTCCCGCATTTTTTGACAGCTGCTTGTTGTTTGCTCGAGCTCGAGCTCGCCTCCCTCTGTAGACGTGCTTGATTTAACTTCCTGGTGTGGCGCTCATAGTCTGTGTCAACAGGCTTCAGAGCTGGTGGTTGAGCCATACGAATGAAGTGGTCAATAGTTTTCTTAGGCACTTTCTCCCTTGACGGCGGTGGCGGTTTCGGTGCAAAATGGGCTTCCACCTCGGCCTTTGATATGGCTGCGTTTTCCTCCTCGGACTTGTCATAAGGCCTCTGCAGAAGAGGCGCGAGGCTTGGACCATATTTATATCGCTTGCCTCCGCCTGTACTTCCTGTACTACCTCGACTCGTACCGCTACGCACCATAGCTGCGGGGTGTCTCTTCTGCGATTGCTTAGGCGGCGGAGACGGCTGACGTGGCTGAGTTGGACGAGGAGGAGTGGCCTAAAGCTGTGCCGGACTTGGAGGAGGAGTGGCCTGAAGTTGTGCCGGACTTGGAGGAGGAGTGGACGTCTGACGCTGTGTCGGACTTGGAGGAGGAGTGGCCTGACACTTTGCCGGACTTGGAGGAGGAGGAGTGGCCTCACGCGTTGGTGGACTTGGAGGAGCGGGAGTCTGCTGACTCGGTGGCGGATTTCGACGCGGAGTCGGGTGACACGGTGTCGGTGGCCTTCGAAAGACGATGCAATCCTTTCTCCATAGGATGACACGATGTATGGCCTCTCCCAATGTGTGCTCGTCGTCACCTCCAAGAATGTCAAGCTGTCGCCCCGAATATGGGTCCACCACCTCATCAACCAAGACACGAGCATAGCCCGCTGGAATCGGGTTGCAATGGAAGGTTGCCTCGGGGGGATTTGAAAAAGCAACGGCGTCCGCCACCTTCATGGATATGTTCTTCATTTTGAAGTGTAGCTCGCAGTTAGTGTTCTCCATGATGTCATCCACGGGGTATCTATCCAGCATTGCGTCGCCCGGGGCGGAACCCACGCTGCTTCTCGGCATGGATGGGGCGGTGCTATCCAATGCTGGATCATCCGCTAGCTGCTGCAGCTGCTGAGACCCCCTTTGCTGGCTAAGTGAGTCGATCTGCTCCTGCTGCCACTGGAATTTGACTGCCAAGTCCGCGTGGCTTGCTTCTAGGCCTTGAAGGCGTTCATAGTCCAGCTTCCTCTGCTCCTCCTCCATCTTCCTCTTTGTGACGCCCTCGATTCAATCGTACACTAATCATACACGCAAATGTGTACGATCAAGATCAAGGACTCACCGGAAGATATCACAACACAACTCTAGACACAAATTAAAATAATACAAGCTTTATATTACAAGCCAGGGGCCTCGAGGGCTCGAATACATAAGCTCAAAAATACAAGAGTCAGTAGAAGCAACAATATCTGAGTACAGACATGAGTTAGACAAATTTGCCTTAAGAAGGCTAGCACAAAAGCAACATTGATCGAAAAGGCAAGGCCTCCTGCCTGGGAGCCTCCTAACTACTCCTGGTCGTCGGCGGTCTCCACGTAGTAGTAGGCATCGACGGTGACAGCTGGCTTCTGGGCTCCGACATCTGGTTGCATCAACCGGAAAGAAGAAGAAAGGGGGAAAAGGGGGAGCAAAGCAACCGTGAGTACTCATCCAAAGTACTCGCAAGCAAGGATCTACACTACATATGCAACATTATCAAAGGAAGGCTGTATATGTGGACTGGGCTGCAGAATGCCAGAAGAGAAGGGGGAAAGCCTAGCCTATCGAAGACTAGCATCTTCTCGAACCCACCATCTTGCAGCAACAGGAGGGAGTAGAGTAGCATAAACTAAAGTAGTATTAGTGTTATCAACCTCGGCAAGAGATCCTTTCTCGACTCCCTGCGAGAAAGCAATCCCAGAGCCATACTATCCAGTTATCATCACAATCCATTACTCATATCCAAGTCTCATCTCAAGTCTCCAGTTCTAGTTGTATCGATCGGGATACAACTCCAAGTGTCCGTTACCGTAGGACAGGCTATCGATAGATGTTTTCTTCCCTGCAGGGGTGCACCAACTTACCCACCACACTCGATTAACTCCGGCCGGACACACTTTCCTGGGTCATGCCCGGCCTCGGCCAAACAATACGCCGCAACCCGACCTAGGCTTAATAGAGAGGCCAGCACGCCGGACTAAACCTATGCCCCCAGGGGTCATGGGCCATCGCCCCGGGAACTCCTGCACGTTGCGTACGCGGCCGGTGAGCAGACCTAGCTACCTCCCTAAAAAGGCAGGAGCTTACCAGTCCAACCCGGCGCGCGCCACTCAGTCGCTGACGTCTATTAAGCTTCGGCTGATGTATACGACGCAGAACGCCCATACTATGCCCACATGATGGTTAGTGCTATCAGGCCAGAGGCCCCTCGGATCAAATATGCAAATCATAGTGGATTAGGAACGCGCGGTAACAAGCAGAGACTCACGAAAGATGTGGCCCCGTTGCCCCGTCTCGAGGACTTGCGGCAAGGGCTAAGAATGCCCGGCCACGCCTCGTAATTATCTCACGGGCACCTTCCAGGTCTGCCCGACTCCACATCACTCGCAATTAAGCTCGCGCGGGTACCCCTCAGGGTCGACCCGTCTTTCCAAGTAATAGTGGTAAAGTCCAAGTATCCGTGTGTCCAAACATCAAGGGGAAAGCCTGAGGAATCACCCCCGATGAATTCCACTAGATGTAATCATCAAGGTGAACGTAAGAGGAATCACCCCCGAGGTTCACACTTGAGGGGTTGCACGACAGAGTCGTATCGAAAGTGGTTAAGGAGGAAATCACCCTCGATGACTACGACCGAATGACTACACTACAGGGTTAACATCAGAAGTGCTGAAGAGGTTCACCCTCGGTACTCGATAGTAACCCAGTAGTGTCGAGCAACTAAGGGGAAGTGATGTGCGGTGTCGGGGCCTGGTCTTCGATCACGTAGGTCGAGTCGTCGATGATGAATCAGGGGCAACAAGGACAAGTGGGGGTCACTGATGGATCACTAACCAACCTATACTAAGCAGTTTAGGATAAGCAGATAAGATACAACAGCAGATACAAAAGCAGGCTATGCATCAGAATAGGAGCAAACAATAACAGTAGCAAAATCTAATGCAAGCATGAGAGAAAGGAATGGGCAATATCAGGATGATCAAAGGGGGGGGCTTGCCTGGTTGCTTTGGCAAGGAGGGGTCGTCGTCGACGTAGCCGATCACAGGGGCATCAGCATCGGTCTCGGGGTCTACCTGAGAGAAGAGGGGGAAGAAATAGTAAATACACGCAAACATATGCATAACAAGACAATAAGCGGTACTACAGGTGTTCTAACGCGGCACTAGGCGATACTGACGAAGGGGGAAACATCCGGGAAAGTTTTCCCGGTTCCGGACCTGTGTCAGACAGATGACCGGAGGGGGAATGTTCCATGTTCAGCATGCTAGGGGCATGTGACATATGAACGGACCGTGTAATCGGATTCGTCTAGTTGTTTTGAGCAACTTTCATGTAGAAAACATTTTCATCCGAGTTACGGTTTAATTTCTATGAATTTTCAAAGTTTAAACAATATTCTGGAATTATTTTAAATCAACAGAAATGGAATATGACGTCAGCAAGACGTATGAGTGACTTCAGCAGTCAACAGTCCGGTTGACTGGTCAAGCTGACATGGGGGATCCAGCTGTCATAGACAGTGGGCTAACAGCAGATCGTTTTAACTTAAACAGACTAATTAGTGACTGGACCCCACCACTCAGTGACTCACTAGTTTAGCTAATGACTTTTAATTAGGAAAATGTTTTAAATAGGTTAATTATGCGGTGGGGCCCGTGTGTCAGTGGCACTGAGTCCAGGGGGGCCACAGGCAGCGACCCAGGGGCGGGCCCCGCCGGTGCCAGGTCAACGCCGGCGCCGGAGCAACGCCGGCGAGGCCATCCATGGCGGATCCGCGCCGGAGTTGGCCGGAATTCGCGCACAGGGCGCGAGAGGGGGTGTGGCCTAGTGCGTTCGATCGGGCGTCTGACGCCGCATCGATCTACGGCGGTCCCGTGGGCTAACTCCGCCGGAGTGGAGCGCTACATCGACGGCGGCGGGCGGCGCGTTCAGACGGAGTTCGGGATCGGTGCTACAGAGCGCGTGCGAGCGAAGTAAAGGGCTAGGCGAGGTCTATGGCGCTCCAGGAGCTCGTCGGAGCTACCAGCTCGAGCGGAGGAGCTCGGTGGCGAGCCCTACGACGGCAATGGCGGAAGGCGGAGTTCGGCTTGCGGGCGAGCTAGCCGCGACGAAAGGCACGACGCGAGGAGAGGAATGGAGGAAGAGAGGAGCTCACCGTGCGGCCAAGAAGGGCCCGTGCGAGCTTAGAAGCAGAAGCGCGCGCCGGAGAGGAGGAAGATCGCCGGCGACCGAGGTGGAAGGGGGCAGCTCGATCCGTGGCCTGCGGTGCTCCTCGAGCTCGATGGCGAGGAGTAGTCGAGGTAGAGGTCGCTGGCGCGTCTTGTGGACGTGCTGTCGAGGCGCGGGGTGGCCGGTGGCCGCAGCTATGGCGCAGCCATGGCGACGGCGGCGCTCGGTGAGGGACGGGGAACGAGGGGGGGGGGTAGCGAGGAGGAAACTGGTGGGGAGAGGGAGAGGTGGAGCGGTTGGCGTCGCTTGTTTCCCCACCACTAGTTGTTGAATTGCCCCCTTCTTCACCTCGCCACAATTCTTGTTCGCCTTGAAGCTGCCGTTCCCGGACTTGAAGTTAACAGACTCATCGCAACTCTTGTCTGACATCGTAGATCATCGAGGCTCTAGATACCAATTGTTATTTTTGGAACCCTAGAACGATTCACCGAGCACAGCATCCGTGCGTGCAGAGCTAGCTTAGAAAGCACACAAGTAGTTTGATTGATTTGTTGCCTAGCAACCAATGTTTTAAATAGCGGGCTACGGCAAATAGCGGCGATCCTTAAAAATAGCTATAGCTGGACAATAGCGGGCTATAGCTAGGATATAGCGACAAATTGTACATGAAATTATTTAGCGGCAACATACTCAAACAGCTATAGCGAAGCTATAGCGGGGCTATAGCCGGCTATTTAAAACTATGCTAGCAACACATGCACGTCTAGCCGTCTATGTACATGCACGAACCTGGCTTGCACTAGCAACAATAGGATCGTTTGGATCTCGATGGAACAGAACAGAGGAGATTTTTGGTGGTGCGCACAACTTGCACCTTTTTGGTTTTTTCTTTTACTCAAGATTGGCTCGTCGCATCCAATATGTCACATACTCCAGAACCAACACGACGCGATCTAATGTTCGTTTATAAATCCACAAACACCGGCTTAATGCACAAGCAAACTACTCCCTCTGTCCCATAATATAAGATGTTTTTTGACACTACACTAGTGTCAAAAAACGTCTTACATTATGGGACGGAGGTAGTAGATTAGTACTAGGACGTTTTGGACTAACTTGGCCATACTAGATACTAACGACATGGTTAACTACAACAACGCATGCATCAATATTTCTTCTTCCATCCTATATCTTCTGCTCCATTCCGGTATGCTTTGCCTTTATTTTATCGACCAACAAGTCATCATAACAATGTCGCTCTTAAAATTTCTCTACTTCTGCATCATTTCGGACAGTTTTGTTGGATACGAGGAGGGCTTCGAGTGTATGTTCCACCTGTCGCATTGTAGGCCGGTCCTCCGCATTTAACTTTATACATGATGCTGCAAGTATGGAGACTTCATGAACTTCTTTGCCTCCCTCCTCTATGACCTGCGGATCTAGTATTTGGACCAGTATTTCTTCAGCAAGCAACTTGACAAAATGGGAAACTAGGCCGTCTCCATCAAGGAAGGAATACGAAAATGGTTTCTTCCTTGTTAGCAGTTCCACGAGAATGACACCAAAGCTATACACATCACTTTTCTCTGTGAGACGGCCTGTGTAAAAGTACATAGGATCCAAGTATCCAATTGTTCCTTGAACCATTGTTGTTAAGCCTGTTTTTTCCATTGGGATGTATCTTGAAGCTCCAAAGTCTGACACCTTGGATGTCATAGTTTCATCCAGAAGTATGTTACTAGACTTGATATCTCTGTGGATAATTGGGATTGAAACAGATGAGTGAAGATAGGCAAAAGCACTTGCAGTTTCAGTTGCAATCCTCAACCTAGTGACCCATGAAAGGGATTTTGGCCCTTCAACATGGAGATGGTCATAGAGGGTTCCACTAGAAATAAACTCATAAACCAACAATGGTACCTCCGTCTCTAGGCAACATCCAAGAAGCTTCACTATGTTCCTGTGGTTGATTTGTGAGAGGATGGCTACCTCGTTTATGAACTCATCTATCTCTTTCTGGACGGTGATCTTGGACTTCTTTATGGCCACAACATGTAGATCTGATAAAATCCCTTTGTAGACTGTACCGTGCCCTCCACGGCCAAGCTCACGAGATTTATCAAAGTTGTTTGTTGCCTTTGCAAGTTCATCTACTGGTATGATCATCCTTTCGGCAATGTCTGCCATTGGGGACACCAATTGTTGCAACAATTGTCCACGATTTTGCTTGAAAAAATTACGTTTCAACATTATCTGCCTCTTATGTTCAAACCTTTGGGCCACGAAAATTGCAGCGAGAACCAAAAGCATAAATCCTGCTGCACTGCCCACTCCTATACCGATGATTATTCCTGTATGTGTGTGAATAAAATATTAATATTGCTCTCGGTAGCTGAAAATCAAAGTCAAAATCAACAAGTATTTTTACCAAAACGCTATATTTATATCTTTAGAATGAAATAAATGAAAACGAAATTAGAGCAGTGAGTACATGCATGTCCTTTTAAGAGACATAAATGGTGTATGTGGTGTACTAGATTCTCAGCGACTAAAAAATTCTGCTGTAGCCTATAAAGTATATTAGTGTATATTTTCCTAATATAGATTTTGATTGCAATACTTGAGTGCAGTGTGTAGTGGGAATAAAGACCTTACCCACATGATCTGTCCCTCAAATAACAAAGAACATTAATAATTCTAAGCTCATATAGTTAAAATATGTAATAAAAGTATATTTTGCATTGGGGCATGTAAAAGAGGGTGGTTTTTACTGAGTGAATCAATAGGACTATTGTGAGTGGAACGAGAAGGGCACGCTCAAATAAATCAATTTATTATCACGTAATCTTATTATTTGGAGTATAATGGATTCCCTATATACCCAAAGTTCAACATCTGAAGAAATTATTAATAAGATGCTCGTTCTTTAGCAAAACCTAGCCTACGAGGTTGTATTAGTTCGTTGAAAGGTCTGAGAGATGTAGTTCTACAGGATTATATCTAATGGTACTGGATTCCAAAAATTTCTACATCTTTCCCAACATGTAAATAACCTTCACTAGTGCTTATAAGGAGGATAGCACGCTTAAGTTTGCAGCAGGTGCTTAAGGTTCAGTAACAAGGAAATAAACCAAATAAAAAAACAAGGAAATTCAGCATACTAAGCACAAATTTACATTGTAGAGATTTACTATTATGATGTATGCATATGTGTAATGATGAGGCAATATTGCCTCTCTTTATTTTAAACACTCATGCCTAAGCATCTTGCATTGTTGCATGCCGTTAAGGTGAAAGACTAGTAGCTTGTGTGGGTCACTCAGCAAGATAATGCAAATTGTAATTCCCTCATCAACTTTTTTCATGGAAAGTATTCCTTGTTGTATCGTGGAAGATCTACGTAACAGCGAAAATCTTTGAGAATACATGTTCCTAGAGAATTACATGGAACATTAGACTCACAACTGATACTGTTAGTCTGTGTATCACGGAGACAAGTTGAGCGTAGAAAAAAAACATATATGTTTATCTATCTGATAAGAATCTTTAAACACAGTCTAGACCCGCCGCATGTATATAAATTTGTACACCTATTTTAGCATGCTAATATATACCTCGGCATATCACTACTGTATTTCTGTACAAGAATAACAAACACTAGTAGAAAAGGGGGCAATGGTCCAGGCCGGATTGAGCATTAGTCCCGGTTCAGTCTAGAACCGGGACTAATGTGAGCATTTATCCCGGTTCGTGCGGCTAAGGCATTAGTCCCGGTTCACCTGGGCCCTTTAGTCCCGGTTCGTGTTACAAACCGGGACTAAAGGGTGCGATGACCTTTAGTCCCGGTTCGTGCCTCAAACCGGGACTAAAGATTAGACCTTTAGTCCCGGTTTGTGGCACGAACCGGTACTAATGGGGTTGAGACCTTTAGTCCCGGTTCGTGCCACGAACCGGTACTAAAGGTCCCATTTTCAAACTCTACCCCCCCGGTGGATCGCCTTTTCAGTTTTAAAAAAAATAAAAGAAAATGATGGAAATGTCAATAAAATAAAATAAAATAAGTTTCCCATGTGATATGTGGTCTAGTTGTTGGGAAAATTTACAAACATGAATTTTCGACTTTTTTGCAAAATCTCTCGAGCATTTGTAAAAATGGGCGTAACTTTTGCATACGAACTTGGATGAAAAAGTTTTTTATATGAAAAATCATCTACTCAAAAAGTTACATCCAAATTTAACTGGGGAACCCCGTTAAACATTTTCAAAATCCTCAAAAACCTAACAAAAAAAAAGTTACGGGGCTTTTAAGATCTGGAGAGGCAAAAAAAATCAAAAAATTTCAAACTATGGTCAAACTATGGTCAAACAATGGTCAAACTAATTATTCTACAATATTAGTGTTACTAAATAATTATTTTAGTTATTTTGAATTTTGGTCAAATCTGGTCAAACTATGGTCAAACTGTGGTCAAACTAATTATTCAAAAAATATTAGTGTTACTAAATAATTATTGTTTTTTAAAACAATAGTTTCAAACTGAAACAGTGAAATGTGTCACTTCATGCTCAAGCAAAATTCCTGAGGGTTAATAGGATTGACATCTTACTATTGTCAGGAAAACAACAAGTGCAGACTCGGAAGCGAAGGAGAATAGAACCCGAAAGTGAAGCGTGCTCGGGCTAGAGTAGTGAGAGGGATGGGTGACCGGTCGGGAAGTTAGATGATTTCGAATGATGAGGGGTGATTAGAGGATAAATTGAGTAGTGATGAGGGGGTGGTAATTAGATATTAGAGGTTAAAATTTGAAAATAAAAAAATTTCAAAAAAATTTCAAAAAAAAAATTTCAAAAAAAAATTCAGAAAATTTCCTTTAGTACCGGTTGGTCTTACCAACCGGGACTAAAGGTGGGCCTCCAGGCAGCGGCCACATGGAGGGCCTTTAGTCCCGGTTCTGGTTTGAACCGGGACTAAAGGGTGAGGCATTAGTAACGACCCTTTAGTCCCGGTTCAAAAAACCGGGACTAAAGCCCCTTATGAACAGGGACTAAAGGCCCTTTTTCTACTAGTGAAATACCTAAAAAAACTAATGGTTGAATGAAGTATCAAATGTTTGTTGTGGACAATCAAATAACCAAAGCGGATCAAAGTAAGAAATAACATATGGAATACTAATTTTATCAAAGGCTAACAAAGAAGTTGAAGAAGGTGAACGTACATACTAATATGTACTTTGAAATAAATAATAATAAGGCACCTGGCTCGGATGGACTTCCGACGAAGTTTTATAGGAGGTGTTGGGTTATCATTAAAGGGGACTTGATGGCCATGTTCCATGATCTTTTTAATGGCGATCTTGAACTATTTAAACTTAACTTTGGGACAATTACTTTGTTGCTGAAGAAGGAGGAGGCGCTTCGCATTGAGCAATTCAGTCAGTTCTGTTTGCTCAATGTTAGCTTTAAGATTTTTTTTACCAAAGTGGGTACTAATCATCTCACACAGATTGCGCATATTGTGGTGCAGCCGACTCAGACGACTTTCATGCCTGGTCGACATATTCTAGAGGATGTGGTTGTGATGCATGAAACATTGCATGAAATCCATTTGAAGAAACATGATGGAGTTGTCTTAAAAGTGGATTTTGAAAAGGCGTATGATTAAGGTAATTGGCCATTTCTGCAATAAGCTTTGCATAAGAAGGGTTTTGATGCGGTCTGGAGGAAGCAGGTCGAATCCTTTGTACAAGCGGGTAGTGTCGGGATCAAGGTTAATGATGACGTAGGTCATTATTTCCAAACACAAAAGGGATTATGGCAGGGGGATCCAGTGTCTCCTATCAGGTTCAATGTCATTGCAGATATGTTGGTGATCCTCATTGGTAGAGCCAAGGAGGGTGGTCAGGTAGGAGGTCTCATCCCACATCTTGTAGATGGGTGTGTGTGTGCATACTACAATATGTTTATGATACAATTACTTTCATGGAACATGATATGGCAAAAGCTACAAACATGAAGTTGGTTTTATGTCTCTTCGACAACTGTCAGGGTTGACAATAAATTTCCATAAAAGTGAACTATTCTTCTTTGGGCACGCTAAGAACAAATAGAAAACTATAGACAATGGAATTGGATACCTACATTTTAGTTATCTAGGGAACCCAATTCATCACCGAAAATTAACCAACAAAGAATGAGAGTGCATTGAAGATCAATTTGAGAAAAAGCTTAGTTGTTGGAAGGGCAAGCTTATGTCTTATGGGGGTCGGTTAATTCTTATTAATTCCGTGCTTATGAGCATACCGATGTTCTTGTTGCCCTTCTTTGAGGTACCCATAGGGGTACGGAAAAGGTTAGACTTTTTATCCATCTCTTTTTTTTTAAAAAAGTGATGAGAATAAATCTAAATACAGATTGGCCAAGTTGAACATACTTTGTAGACCGAATGACCAAGGGGGTTTGGGTATTGAGAACCTTGAGGTAAAGCAAAAGTGCATGCTCTACAAATGGTTATATCAGCTGTCTGTAGAGGAGGATGGGGTGTGGATACATTTATTTCATAACAAATATCTTTGTTCCAAAACACTAGTACGAGTTTAAGGCGTAGCCGAATGATTCCCCCTTTCGGAAGGGGTTGATGAGGACAAAGGTCATTTTTAACAGGAGTAAATTAGTCGGGAATGGTCGCACTACGCCTCTGGCCTTGGTTGGGGGAGACGCCTCTGGCCTTGCAGTATCCAATACTTTATAATATTGTACAACGTAAAGAAGTCTTTGTGAGTAGAATACTAGGTTATGTTCCCTTGAACATTCAATTCGGACGAGTACTAGTGGGGGTGTTGGGTAGATGGTTACATTTGGCACGTAGGTTGATGGGGGTCAACCAATCTAATGTGCCAGATACATTATGTTCGAAACTTTTGGTTTTAGGCGCATCCTCAGCCAAATCTATGTATGTTGACTTGATTAACATTGGAGTAATCCCAAGATCAATTAACATTTGGAAAATTTAGTTGTCATTAAAAATCAAGGTCTTTATGTTTTGTGCACAAGGGGGTGATTTTGACTAAGGACAATTTGGCGAGACGTAGATGGGAAGGTAGTAAACGATGTTATTTTTGTGACCAGAAGAAAATAATTCAATTCTTTTTCACAAATACCCACTAGTTAGGTTATTGTGGCATACAATACATGTGTCCTTTAATGTCTTTTCACCTACTAGCATCTTAATTTGTTCGGTAGCTGGTTAAATGGGGTTGAGCGTAATACAACGGCATAAATTCGCGTGAGAGTTTGTGCATTACTATGGGTTATTTGGAACTGTCGGGACGACTTTAGTTTAACCGAACCAATATCACAAACTTATTGCAGGTTATCTTCCGGGCATCTGGCTGGATACGGAAGTGGTCATTACTCAGTCGTGCGGAAGTCAGGGAGCAAATGACCTTTCGGTGCAACCACGGGAGAGGATAGTACGGGTTACATGCAACCAATTTGAATGACGGTCCAATAATAGAATAAGTCTTTAAGAATTGTGCCCTATTTTTGCCGATTGTGGCATTTTGTTTTATGACTTGCTTTGCTTTCATTCCTAAGATGGGACTTGTACTTTTGTTGCTTTAGTGTTTAATAAAATGGTTGTGTGTTTCGCTTGATGCAGAGGAGGAGGAAATCCTCGTTTTCTAAAAACGTACTATATCTTGTAGCTGAGGACTTCATATTTATCAAAGGCTACCAAGGGAAATATTTAAATATATAATACCAAATAAATAAGCCCTGGAAATATATTTCCTGATTGATAGAATGGTGTTGTTTTGGTATTGTGCAAACTAATATGTTTCTCGAAAAAGAATAGAAGGTGTATTTATTTACTCTAAGAAACTTACTCCACAAAAAACTACACCAATTCAAGTGCTCATGTGAGTCAAAAGTGAAAACATTGTCGTAAGTTGGTGTGCCCGGAGAAAGCTACAAAGCGAAAACCAATACTTTTGTTAGCGTATAATAGACATATTTGCTAGTGTGGTTTCTTACTTGCAAAGATGAAATTAAACACACTGCCCCGCAAAAGAAATAAGTTGGCACAAGGATGAAACTAAACACACTAAGTCTCTGCTCCAAGCGAAAGCCTCTCCTCCAAACGAACAGGGCTGCTAGGGTTTTTGCCTTTCGTCGGCAGCACCGCCGATCTGCCTTGTCTCGTGTGGCCTTAGGGCCATGCGGGTACGGTGGATACCGGGCCTTGCCGACTGGAGGGCTCCATTTTTGTGTGCTTCTCCGAGTTCGGCTAGGATTTGTGTCCTACTCAGGAAAGCGAGACGACAACGGCTTTCTGAAGATGGAATAAGGTTCTTCCTGTCTATACCCCCGTCACGATGGTGCGTCTAGCATCATTAGAGGGCATTTCGAGGTGTGTCACTGGCGGATCTCGCTGGATTTGGTTGGTGATTGTCTTTCATGGATCCACTTGGATCCAATCTTCATTCATCTACGTCAGGCCAACTCCACCGCACGACCCTAAATCTATACCCATTTTGTCCGGATTTTGTCTGTATGGGGTAGAAATATGGAGAAGAAACGGCGGACAGAGCCACATAAACTCGCTGCACGCAGCGCTACTATCCCATTTTCACCCCCATACGTCATGGTCATGGGTGCACATGGTGGGCCAGGTACAGAAAAGGAAAGAGCGACATGTGGGGTCGAGGCGGACACAGACGGACGACGAGGACGCGAAGGCGTCCGCTTTCTGTCCGCTTTGGCCCCAAACGAGAGCAACTTTGGTCTGAAAATGGGGCAAAAGCGGACACGGGCCGGACAAAACGTCCGTATGCTCCCATGCGTTGGGTTGTTTGATTTGTCCATTTTACCCCAAACGGACACAAACGGATGATTTGGGGTAGAAATGGGTCACGCGGTGGAGTTGGCCTCAGTGTCTCTTCGAAAGGACAAGGTGTGGTAGCACCCGGGACTCCCGGCACCCCCTAATCTGCCCCGTCTAGTCATTTTGAGATTCGTGCTAGGTTCAGCCTAGGATCAGATTATTTGTAGCACCCTGCCAACTTTCTCAGCCCATTTGCCTCATAGCGGAGAAGTTAGGCCAACTCCACCGCGCGACCCCAAATCGTCCGGGGCTGTCCGTTTGGGGTTAAACGGACAAACGAGACGTCCCAACCCATCCGCAAAAGGCGTCCGTTTTTTGTCCGCCTCACCCCATCCTGGGCGCAAACTTGGTCTGGTTTTGCGTCTGAAACGGACACGTCCGAACGTTTTCTGCGTGGTCCTCGTCCGCCCCTGTCCGTTCGCATGTGAGGCCTGGCCCGCTAGTCATTGAAACAGAGGGGCCCACCCACCCACCCATCCCCCTCTCTCTCTCCTCCTTTTCTCTCGCCGCTCTGGCGCACGACCCCGGCAGCCCCGACGCCGGCTGGCACGGCGCAGGCGTGACGGGGAGCATCGCTGGCGGGGCGCGGCGCGGGCGGGCTGGGGGCGGGGTGTGGCGCGGGCGGGACGCGGCGCAGGTGCTGGCGGGGGCGGGGCGGCGCGCGCGTAGCAGGTGTAGCGCGGGCGGGGCGGCGCGCGCCGGCCGGAAGGCCGCGGCGGGGGCACGGGCGGCGGCGCGGCGTGCGCGGGCGTGGCGCGGCGCTAGCACGGGCAGGGCGCGGAGGGGGCGGGGCGGCGTGCGCTGGCGGGGGCGGGGCGGGGCGGGCACGGGGCCAGGCGGGCCAGGACGGGGCTGGGCGCTGTGCGGCGCGCGGCCGCGGGCGGGACCGGGGCGCGGGCGGAGGGCGGTGCGCGGGCGCGGCGGCGGCAGTGCGCGGGCGGGACCGGGGCGCGGGCGCGCGGGGCGGAGCGCGTGCGAGCGCAGCCGAGCGCGCTGCGGCCGGGGCGGGGCGGGGCACGCGCGGGCGCGGCCGAGCTTGCCGCGGCCGAGGCGCGGCGCAGTGGCTGGGGCGGGGCGGAGGGCGCGGGCGCGCATGGGCCGGGGGCGCTGGCGCGGCGTGCGACGCGGCCCGGCTGCCGGGCAGGGCGCAAGGCGCGCGCGCGGGGCACGAGCGGGGCGCAAGCGCGGCTCAGGCGCGACGCGGGTGGACCTCGCGACCAGCCGAGCGGCGAGCACGGCGCGAGGGCGGCTGCGGGCGCGGTGTGAGGGCGGCGGCGGGCGCGGCGCGACAGGGCTCGTGGCGAGCGCGGGCGTACTCGGCGTGTGCATCGCCGAGGCGGACAGTTTGGGGTAAATCGCCGCGCTGGGCGCCTCGGCCCAGAGCCGGACATGCGTGTGCGTTTTACTACCTATTGCCACCCCCAAACAGATGAAATCCAGACAAAGCGGACGTATGTTTGGGGTCGTGCGATGAAGTTGGCGTTAGGCGCGTGTGTCAAGATAGCGCTGAGTAGTAGATTCCTGTCTATGACTAGCTTGCCCACCCATACAGTCACTGTTCTTGATGGGTAATAAAGGAAATGGGACAGATGAAGATAGAAAGCATCCACGTTTCTTCTCCCGGGATTTTGGTCTCTTTCACGTGTGAGACAGGAGAGAGGGGACGACCTGGCCATGGGCAGCCCGGCCCGGCCGGCCCGGCCCGAAAAAGTCCGTCCCGGCCTGGCCCGACGCTGCTCCCTGGCCGGGCTCGGGCCTAGATTTTGAGCCCGAACGTCGGGCCGGGCCGGGCCCGGGCCCATCGTTTCTGAAGGACGGGCCGGGCCGGCCTGAAGCCCGACGGGCTTTTACGTGTTCGGACCGGGCTCGGGCCCAGAAAACAAGCCCGACGGTCGGGCCGGGCCGGGCTCGGGCCTGGGTTTTTTGCGTCGGGCTTGGCTAGGCCCGGCCCGAGGTATGGCCAGGTATAGAGGGGAGTGGAGGGAGGAATTTTTTTAATGAGAGTGGTGCTATGAAAGAGAGAGGGGGGAGACAGGTGGTGTGTGTCAGGGAAAAAGGGGCAGAGAGAGGTGATGCGGGAGAGAAAAAGGGGAGAGGGACTAGTATACGTAGTCAATAGGGTCATCGGCAAGTGACAGGTGATGTGGAATCTGCCTACTAATGTACAGTGTCCTACGAGATGCCCAGCTACCGTTGTTACTATTCAATTAGGCCCGCAAAACCAAACAGCATTGCAGTTCTTGGCACAGATCCCTGGGTCTCTTAGTATGCATGAACGATGGTGATAAACGGGAGTCCAGACACCCGGGTCCTAAAAGGCCGGTCTCCTCTTCGGAATGGATTCGTCCAATCTACAATTCTCATCGTCGGGGGCGGTTGCTGTTCGGATGCGCTGGTCGTACGTGGTCTTAGCACGGCGACTTTCTGACTGCCTAATACGGCAAGTTTTGTCCGACTTCAGTGAGGAAGGGGGTGATGACGGCGGCGCGGCTTCGTCTCGCTTCATTGCTTGTAGTCTCCGTTAGGTGGTCCTCGGCTCTGGATATAATTTTTGTTATTTCTGATGTTCGTAGTTTGTACTGCCATGAATGATGGCGAATAGATCAGAAGTTTTCTCGTAAGAATTTTTAAACACAATGCCCCACAAAAAAACCATTCTGGTATAATGGTGCTATATTATGTACTAGTACCTCCATCTCAAAATAACTGCATTTAATTTAATAAAAGTTTAGTAGACATAGTTGTACTAAATCAGAACCATTTATTTCGTAACGGAGAGAGTTCTAGGTTGTAGTAGACATTAGATATGTGGACGTACCAATACCGAGTTTTTTTTCACACGTCCCGTTTTGGGCGTCGCCTTTGGTATGCTGAGGGCAACGACACTCGAATCCGCCTGGCAAATTTTGGCACGTTCCAGGCACGGAGCAAGGGTATTTCGCCAGGTCTGTGCACTCGTTAATATCTGCCACCAAAGATCATATTTTTATGGAATCAAAGGTCAAACTTATATAGGTAAAAAACAGTGATAGTAAACAATGCCAAGCTCTAATATTTTTGTGAAGAAAAAGTTTCTCCTTAGAACAACGTAAAGTATATTGGTCTTGTAAAGAAAAAATAGTCCTGCAAGGATTAATTAAGGATCTTTTACTTAATTCATCTTGCATGTGTAATTAATCTTAGATCTTTTACTTGATTCTGAGTTGGTACACACCTTTGCATCTTAGCTCCGGATCTTGCAGGTAAGGATTGCCTTGGTAGCCTTTGGAGCAGTTGCAGATGTAGCCTGGTCCATTCAGCGAGTCGAAGCACTCGCTGTGGTCGCTGACGCAGGCGTAGGACGAGGAATTCTTGCGCGCCGCGTCGCATGTCTCCTCTCCAACAACCCAGTCCACCGTCACCGGCGCCTTTCCGCCGTAGGTGGTGTTGAACCCCGGCGAGGTCGCGTAGGTCGTCGAGAAGGTGAAGTCGGAGTCGTCCATGAGCACCGCGTAGCTGCAGGGGCTGACGTCGTGGATCTCCGTCGTGTTGAAGCGGGAGTCGAACCGCACCTTGTAGTACTGCAGCCCCCTGGGGATGGCGGTCTGGCAGCACCCTATCCCGGAGCAGGAGCCGTTGCTGAGGGCCGACCTCACATCGCCGTCGCCTCCCCGCTGGCACATGGCCACGCAGCCGCTCGTGTACTCCTCGGCGCGCTCGCCCAGGATGTAGGCCAGCGTTTGGCAGCCGATGACGGTGAACTTGTTGGTGTCGGCGATCCTGTAGCGCGTGTCGGTGAAGTTGAGCCGCCACTCGGTGGCGTCCATGCCCGGGGAGGTGGCGTTGTTGTAGCAGTAGGTGGAGATGCTCATCGTCATCCGGGCCTGACCCTGTTGCAGCGAGACGCCGATGAGCTCCACGTTGCCAGCAAATGGCCTGCGCCCGCCATTAATCCCGGTCTCCTTGCAGGTCAGGTGGAAGCCGGGCATGGCGCAGTCGCTGCTGTCGTCGACGATGCCGAACGGGTAAGGGATGTCTACGCCGCCGCATTCCCTCTGGCAGCTGCTGCTAGGCCTAGGCGGTGCCGCTCCAACCCCAAGCAGCGCTACGCCGAGCCATACTGCCAGTAGAGAAGCAGCTGCAGATCTGTGGGACGGCATGGAGTGGATCGAGGGCTTGCCTTGCTGCGCCGCTGGAGTCGCCTTGCCCTGCTCTGGGTACGAGCTGTTTAATACTCCAGCCGTTTCGACGACCGACGACGACTTGGAAGCTTGAAATTACGCAGGAATTGCCTGCAATCATTCAATCCATCGTTTTACACCTTCCGTTCTTATTCGATCCTAAATAAAGTTCTTTTTAGATATTCCACTATGAATTATATACGGAGCAAAATAAATGACTCTACACTCTAAAATATGTATGTGCGTGTATATATATATATATATATATATATATATATATATATATATATATATATATATATATATGTGCGTGTGTGTGTGTGCGCGCGCGCGCGCGCGCACGCATCTGTATGTAGTTTGTAGTGAAATATCTAAAAGACTTATATTCAGGAACAAAGAGAGATGTCTATATATATATATGCATCTGTATGCAGTTTGTAGTGAAATATCTAAAAGACTTATATTCAGGAACAAAGAGAGATGTCTATATATATATATATATATATGTCTATATATATATATATATATATATATATATATATATATATATGTAGTTTGTAGTGAAATATCTAAAAGACTTATATTCAGGAACAAAGAGAGATGTCTAAAAGCGTTGATGTAATAAAGCTTTTATTTAGTTGCTTATAAATGCTTCAACCGAGCCGATGACCGACGACGACTTGGATGTGAGAAAGGTAAAGTGTGAATGAATGAATATTCCAGTTACACTGGCCATGGCTATGGCCCATGGAAGTACGTTGTTAGAATATCAGTTCAAACTCTTGTAATCTAAACCTCCCTCCTATCTCTACTTCTCTCGTTTCCTTCTCGGACTCCTCATGTATCGATGAATCCTAGCGATCGTCGTAAACTTGTAAGCCACGACAGGGGCAATTCCTGTCCCCAATAAATAGACACAATGCCGCTCCCATCGGGAGTAGGAACGCTTCCACAAGATCAAACCTTACATGGTATCAGAGCTAGCCTCTTCCCTTCTATCTAGCAAAACAGAAACCAAACCCTATCATCGCCATGGCCGCAAGCTCGAGCGCCGTCGTCCTCAACCTCGGCGCATCTCCAATAGAAAAGCTTGCAAGGGGGAATTACCTCCTGTGGAAGGCGCAAGTAATGCCGGCGCTGCGTGGAGCGCAGGTGACCGGCCTCCTTGACGGCAGCGACGCCGCACCACCGAAGATGGTGGAAATCACCAAGGCGGACAAGACCACGGCCATAGAGCCCAATTCTCTATATGGCCCGTGGCTGTCGAAGGACCAGCAGGTCCTGAGCTATTTGCTCAATTCGCTGACCCCGGAGATCCTCGCACAAGTCATCGGTAAAGACAGTACTTATGATCTTTGGATTGCTCTTACTACTTTGTTCGCTGCGCAGTCTCAGTCCCGGATAACAAATCTGAGGATCGCAATCTCCAATACCAAGAAGGGCAACATGTCCAGCAATGCATTCATCGCCAAGATGAAAAGCCTCGGAGATGAACTCGCTGCAGCGGGTCGTCCAGTAACCGATGGAGAGATGGTTGATTACATCTTGGCTGGACTCGATCGAGACTATGATCCTATTGTAGCAGCAGTTGGCGCCATCAAGAACTCCATTACGGTCGATGATCTCTTCTCGCAGATCTCTGCTTTTGACCAGAGGATGGAGATGCTAGGAGATGGTCCAGGCGGGTTTCGCTCCTCTGCCAATGCCATCTACAGAGGGCGTGTGCAGTACAGACCAAGAGGAGGCCGTGGGCGAGGAAACAGGGGGCGTGGCCGTGGTGATCGCGGTGACCGCTCCTCCCCCTCTCCCGCTCGCGGCGGCGGCTACGGTGGTCATCAGCAACGCCCACGACAACAACCACAACAGCCACAACAGCAAGAACGAGATTATCCCGAGTGCCAGATCTGCTACAAGCATCACCCCGGCGGCGCAAGGGCCTGCTGGCATCGGTATGATGAGGATCACGAAGAAAAGAAGGCCAACATCGTCACAAACTCCTACGGGATTGACACAAACTGGTATGCAGACTCTGGCGCCACCGAGCACATTACAGGGGAGCTTGATAAGCTGACGATGAGAGAAAGATACCATGGAGGTGACCAGGTGCACATGGCAAGTATGGACGTTACACGTGTTGGGAATTCAATTGTTAAAACCCCCTTAAAAGACTTGCATCTAAACAATGTCTTGCATGTCCCTGATACATCCAAGAATCTTGTCTCTGTTCATCGCTTTACCCTCGATAATAATGTTCTCATAATTTTTTATCCTTACCCTTTTGTGGTCAAGGACTTGGCTACGAGGAGAATCATTCTTAGAGGAAAGTGTGAGGGAGGCTTGTATCCACTCATATCATCATCTTCATCATTGGTCAAATAAACAAGCCTGGAGTGTCACCAAACCATCTTCGGCAAAGTGGCATAGTCGTTTGGGTCATCCTTCTTCAGTTATAGTTCAACATGTCCTTAGTAAAAATAAGCTCTCCTATGAGCCTAGTTTTGAGTCAATTTGTGATGCTTGTCAACAAGCTAAGAGTCATCAGTTACCCTATCCTATTTCCACTAGTATTTCCACTGCTCCATTGCAACTTGTCTTCTCTGATGTGTGGGGACCAGCTCCTACGTCAGTTGGTAGATTTTCATACTATGTAAGCTTCATTGATGACTATAGTAAATTTACCTGGATTTATTTGCTAAAGAAACGATCCAATGTTTTCCAAGTTTTTAGCAACTTCCAAAACCTTGTTGAACGACAATTGAACTCCAAAATTCTTGCCATGCAAACAGATTGGGGTGGTGAGTATGAGAAACTAAATTCCTTCTTCCAAAATATTGGAATTTCTCATCATGTTTTGTGTCCCCATGCTCACCAACAAAACGGGTCGGCTGAACGCAAACACCGCCATATTGTTGAAGTAGGGCTAGCATTGCTAGCAAACGCTTCCATGCCTTTGAAATTTTGGGATGAAGCCTTTCTTACTGCCACATATCTTATAAACATTCGTCCAAGCAAAGTCATCAACTTTGAGAATCCCATCACTCGTCTTTTTGGTATTTCACCAGATTACAAGTCTCTGAGAGTTTTCAGATGTGCTTGTTGGCCCAATCTCAGGCCTTATAACACACGCAAACTTGCGTTCCATTCAAAAAAATGTGCTTTCATAGGCTATAGCCCCATGCACAAAGGAGTCAAGTGCCTTGACATCTCTACGGGACGAGTATATATCTCTAGAGACGTTGTGTTTGACGAGTCAGTATTTCCTTTTGCATCACTCCATCCCAACGCCGGTGCCCTTCTTCGCCAAGAAATACTTCTCCTTCCATCCATGTCTCCTAGTTTTGATCAAGGGGGAGATAACAATTGTACTAACCAACATGATAATGCTTCTAGAAGTGCTCCTTCTGTACGTGTGCAGGTCTCTGACGGAAACGGTGCAGAAAACGGTGCAGAAATTGGTGTTCAAAATGATCAAAACAATCTGTTATTTCATGTGCATGAAGAAGAGGGAGCAGGCGCGGTCTTCGAGGACGATTTGGCGGCGCCTGCCACTCCTGTGCGGGAATCCTCCTCAGAGCACGGGCGTGCAGCAGCCTCGGATCACGGGCGCGCAGCAACCTCGGATCGGGAACCTGCCAGCCGGGAGCGACAGCGCGGGCACATGCAGCCCAGGCGCATGAAGCCAACCGCTGCGGCACGCTGCTCCCACATGCAGCCAAATACTGCGTCAGGCTTCGGATCGGCTGCGGCGACTGGTTCTGCGGCCACACAAGAAATGGCCACCACACAGGAGGCTATTGGATCGTCTGCGGCTGATTCTGAAAATTCTCCTAGATCTTCTGCATCTAGTCGGTCTGTGCATATTCCTGCGCAGAGTTCAGCACGACCAGAACCTGTTGCTACACGTGTCATGACTCGTCTTCAAAAAGGTATTAGAAATCCTAAACAAAGAACAGATGGCACAATACCATATGGCATGTTGTGTATTTTAGGTGAACCAGCAAAACTAAGTGATGCATTTAGAGATCCTAAATGGAAAAGAGCTATGGATGAAGAATATGGTGCACTCATGAAGAATAAAACATGGCACTTGGTACCAAATCAGAGAGGTAAAAATATTATTGATTGCAAGTGGGTTTACAGAATAAAAAGAATAGCAGATGGCTCTATTGATAGGTACAAGGCACGTTTAGTTGCGAAAGGGTTTAAGCAAAGATATGGTATTGACTATGAGGATACATTCAGTCCAGTTGTTAAAGCTGCTACTATAAGACTTGTGCTAGCCATTGCTGTTTCCAGGGGATGGAGTCTTAGACAGCTAGATGTTCAGAACGCGTTTCTGCATGGTGTTCTGGAAGAGGAGGTCTATATGAGGCAACCACCAGGGTATGAGAATAAACAAACACCTCATTATGTCTTCAAGCTTGATAAGGCTCTTTATGGTCTGAAGCAGTCACCTAGAGCTTGGTTCTCAAGGTTAAGTTTGCAATTGAAGCATCTTGGGTTTGTTCCATGCAAAGCAGATACATCTTTGTTTATTTATAATAAGGCACATACAGTGATTTTTGTGCTTATATATGTTGATGATATCATAGTTGCAAGCTCATCATCAAATGCAACTAATGCCCTCTTGCGTGACTTGAGTTCAGAGTTTGCATTGAAGGATCTAGGTGACTTACATTTTTTCTTAGGCATTGAAGTTAAGAAGACTCAAGACGGCATAATGTTAAATCAGGAAATATATGGTACTGAGCTTCTAGCTCGTATGGGAATGAAGGATTGCAAACCTTCACCTACGCCATTTTCTTCTTCAGAACAACTTTCAGCATATCAAGGAGAACCGCTTAATGAACAAGAAAGTACAAAATATAGAAGTGATGTTGGAGCTCTACAGTATTTGACTTTGACACGGCCAGACATATCATTTGCTGTAAACAAGGTTTGTCAGTATTTGCATGCTCCTACCTCCACTCATTGGACATCTGTCAAAAGGATTATATGATATATTAAGCACACGGTGAGTTTGGGACTTCAGTTCAAACGATCAAGTTCTACACTTGTTAGTGCTTTTTCTGATGTTGACTGGGCAGGATGTAGTGATGACAGAAAGTCAACTGGAGGATTTGCAGTGTTCTTTGGATCAAACCTTATTTCTTGGAGTGCCAGGAAACAAGCCACAGTATCAAGGTCAAGTACAGAGGCTGAGTATAAATCACTAGCAAATGCAACTGCTGACAATTTGGGTGCTACATATCTGTCTGTTAATCCAGTTTTTCATGCTAGAACCAAGCATATTGAGATAGATTTTCACTTTGTACGAGAAAGAGTTGCTGAGAAGAAGTTGGAGATACGATTTATTCCATCCAAGGATCAGTTAGCAGATGGGTTTACTAAAGCTCTTCCAGCAAGGCCGTTTGAGGAGTTCAAGAGAAATTTGAATATAGGATAGTTTAGATTAAGGGAGGGTGTTAGAATATCCGTTTAAACTCTTGTAATCTAAACCTCCCTCCTATCTCTACTTCTCTCGTTTCCTTCTCGGACTCCTCATGTATCGATGAATTCTAGCGATCACCGTAAACTTGTAAGCCACGACAGGGGCAATTCCTGTCCCCAATAAATAGACACAACGCGGCTCCCATCGGGAGTAGGAACGCATCCACAAGATCAAATCTTACATACGTGACTGCTTCCGGGTGTGCTGTCAAGTAAGTCATGCGGTTGGGCCAGGGAGGGAGGCATCCATCAACCAACGAAGGTGCCAATGGGAGAAATGCCACAAATGATCGATATCAATGCTCTAAATGAATGATTCTACACTCTAAAATATATCTATATGCATTTGTAGTGGAATACCTAAAGAAATTTATATTTAGAAACGAAGAGAGTAGATGTGTAAAAACTTTGATGTAATAAAGCTTTTATTTAGTTGCTTATAAATACTTCAACCGAGCTGACGACTTGGATGTGAGAAAGGTAAAGTGTGAATGAATGAATATTTCAGTTACACTGCAGCATCCAACAAATTTTATTGAGACCAGGCAACATCAAGGCCTGAATATTTCAATCATACTGATGCAAGCTACTGGTATACTATACGGTAGCACATGACTCTACTACTACAAGACAGTGACAGTGTACTCCGTCAGTCTACTCCCAGCTGGCCATGGAAGAACGTGAGTGATTGCTTCCGGGTGTGCTGTCAAGTCATGCAAGCTATTCAAAGTTTCATTCACAGTACTGTTGGGCCAGGGAGGCATCCATCAACGAACGAAGGTGGCAATGGAAGAAATGTCACAAATGATCCATATCGACGCGGGTACAGTTACTGGCTGCTAGCTAGCGCAGGTCCCCGGCGGGGGCCAATTTCACTGTTTTGACCCTTTTCCTTAACTTAAGCATGATATGACCCTATGTGTGAATTTTTTTTGGATTTGACCTTTTTTCTCCCGCCGCCATTGTCTTTGGCGGTAGGGTAGCACACCCTACCGCCAAGGCCTTTGGCGGTAGGACTTACTTACATCGTCACGTCCGTTCAGTGTGAAAGAGACCTTACCGCTATGGTCTTTGGCGATAGGGGCATGCATGTAATTATAACAAGAACGCGCATGTAATAAAAGATTCATTTTTTGTAAAAAGGACCCGGGTAACACATCCTACCGCCATAGACTGTGGCGATAGGGTCTTTTTTATAAAAAAAAAAGATAATGATGCAGGTAAGTTCTACAGCCAAAGGCCTTGATGGTAGGGTTACCCTATCGCCATAGACGATGGCGATAAAAAAGGGTCAGATTTAAAAAACTTTTGCATATAGAGTCAAATCATGCTAAACTAACGAAAAAGGATCAAAACAGTTAATTTGGCCTCCGGCGGGGACGCGGGCGACGACTCGCAGTCGTCCCTTCCTTGCCTGGTCAAGTCACGCACGGCCGCACGTCACTTCCTCCAGTTTCCAGTCTGCTCAAGTGGGAGGAACTAGAGAGACAATCAGACATCAATCATCAACTGTAAATCTTTATTAACAGTGATGCTATTTACGTATATGGGGGGCTTGCTATATAACCACCGTTGTGAAAATAGAGGAAGTGCCGAAGGATTTTGCGCCTATACTCCCAAAAGAAGACAAAGCCGGCTGATGTCAGCAAGATTTAATCCTATTTCAAAAATATAAACTGTTTTCTGATTCTTAATCCATTTTTACCATTAAATACTACCTCGTGACAAAAGTTGGTATGTACATACGACTTTTCTTGGGGTCAGGCTAGCCGCCGCCTCCTCCTTCCTCCATAAAAAAGTTAGGGTTTCTGCCTCCCGCCGCCGTCGCCGCAGGTCCGCCTCCTCTCCGGTGGCTCTAGGGCCATGGGGGCGTGGTGGATCTCGGCAAGGGCCGGCGGGAGGGCTCCGTTTTTAGTCGTTTCTTTCAGTTTTGCTAGGGTTTGTGTCCTGTTCAGGAAGACAAGACGGCAGCGGCTCCCTGAAGATGGAATAAAGGTCTCCCACCTAGTCCCCGTTCCGGCGGCGCGTCTAGCACCGTTGGTGGGCGTGTGGAGGTGTGTCTCCGGCGGATCTATCTTTGGTGGATTTGCTCGGGTCTCGTCGTTGTTCGTCTACGTTCGCGTGTCTTCGGATTGGATCTTTCTGATCTACGTTATTCTTCATCTGCGGCGGTTGCTGTTCTGGTGCGCTGGTCCTACGGGGCCTTAGCACGACGACTTCCCGACTGTCTACTACAACAAGTTGTGCCTGACTCCGGCGATGACGGCGGCGCGCCTTCGGCTCGCTTCAGTGCTGGTAGTCGTCGCTAGGTGGTCTATGGATCTGGATGTAATTATTATTATTTCTGGTATTCGTTGTACTGCCATGATTGAAGATGAATAGATCAGAAATTTTCTCGCAAAAAAAGACTTTTCTTGGGGTCAAATGATAACAAGCTATCCAAGTTAGGCAAGCTCTTCACGCAGAAGCTACCAGGTATGAAAAATGGATTTTTTTTTTTTTGCAACATTTCAGTGGTCTTTTCGGTTGAAAGTTATCATGCGGTACAATTAGAGTTACCAATAATGTTCATATGTGTTACCGACAATCAGTGGTGGAGCTTGAAGCCCATTGTTGCACGGGCATGGAGGGTCAAACATAAGAAAATAGCCTGTTGCTGGTGTTCCAAGGCCTGAGAGTAAATGCATAGTGTACAAATTTTCAAATGCTGGCTGGCTGATACGTTCTAGATGTATCTATTTTTTTTCTTATTGAATGATATAATTATAATTCAGTGTCACATGAAAATTTTCCTTTCTATTTTTTGGACTTTTCAGATAAAACAAATTTCCAAAGACCAGAGAAAACAGAGAAAATTATTTCATGAAGTTTCGGGACAAGATGGAGTCAGAGGCACATGGACCCAGGAGCCTCCCACCCCCATTGCCCACGCGCCTCTAGGACGCTATCAGGAGGGGGTCGCGTGGTAGTAGTAGTACACACATCGATACATACACTTATATGTACAACTCTGCCACGTCTCACTCACGACATTACTGAAAAACTGGAACAGGAGAACTGCAAGAACATCAACCCTAAATGACCATATAGCAAGACGATGGCACTAGTTTCAGGAGGCGGCGAAGCTTCTTTTGTTAGTGACCCTTCGTTTATATCACAAACTCTAAAGTAAAGTAAAAATTAAATTTGGTCATCTGCCACTTATTGCCCAAGACACCTGGCTGCAAACATTGGCCGGTGAAAATGCATTGTCTCCATGCGTTCCAAGGGAGACGTCGGCTCTAGGTCGTGACACGGTTGGCAGCGTGACATCCTTGGACTGCAAGACGTTCATGAGTTGCACGACCGACGATCACGCACTCAGGCAGGGGTGTGTGCACCAGAGCCCCACGGCAAGTGTGTGGTGCATCTGCCACTTATATTCGTCCTCATCATGGAGTAGCTGCTGTCAATTTCCTCCCTTTAGGCCTCCTTTGGTTTGGAGGAATCTCATAGGAATTCTAGAGGATAGGATTCTTATAGGATTTTTTCCGTTAGAGCCCTTTGGTTCATAGGAATGGATTCCTATTCTTACATAGGATTGGTTTCTATCCTCCACATCTCATAGGAAAATAAAAATGAGCCTAGACTCAATGAAAAAATTCCTTTGGTGTCAACCAAATGACATCTTGTTTCCTATTCCTACTCATAGGATTTGAGATACATGTCATCTCATTTCCTATAAAATTTCTATTCCTACGATAATCCTATCCTATGAATCAAAAGAGGCCTTAGCTTCTCATCCACCGGTTTAACAATGGCTCCCTTTTTGTACAGGTCCCAGACCCACATGAGTAACAGAATGAATTTGTCGCCTGATTGCTCCATTGGCTGTCGACCGGACACGACCTCCAACAGGACGATACCAAAGTTGTAGACGTCTCGCTTCGGTGCTTGGCCGACGGGTGCGGATGAAGGTGCCCATGATGACCTTGGTGGCCCGTGGCCCTGTTCCATGCTCCACGAGCCTCGCCAGCCCGAAATCCGTGAGCTTGGTGTTGCATGTTGAGTCAAGTACTAGTATATTGTTGGGTTTGATGTTGCCATGCAGCACACATTGATCCCACTCTGTGTGGAGATAGCGTAGTGCAGATCCTGGACCAAGGATGGTCTTGTACCTCTCTGACCACGTGAGGACGCGGCTAGTGTTGTATATGTGTCGGTTGAGGCTGCCTTCAAGAACGAGCTCGTAGATGAGTGGGAGCCCCTTGTGGCTGTTGGACCAGCCAAGCAAGTGCACAAGGTTTCGCTACCTCAGTCGACTTATGATCTTCACCTCCGACTTGGACTCTTTCCTCCCCTACGAAGTTGATTCCGCAGACAACATCTTGATGGCCACCGCGTGGTCATGGTCGCTAAGATTGACGCCTCAGTAGACATTACCGAAGCCCGCTCGTCCGAGCTTCCCGTCCTCTGCGAAGTCCTTGGTGGCGACGGCCAGCTCACAGTAGCTGTACCTTCTAGGGCCTACTCCTCTCTTGAACCCAGCTAGCTCACGTGTTTCCTCATCGGAATCATGTATCCTCTCCCACACGCGTCGCGGATGGACTACAACGGCGATGATGCAGAGCGACACAAAAAATGCTACTAATGTGGAAGGCACTAGCACGGGCACTAGTCGCCCCCGTCGCGGACTAGTAGCCACCATGACATCATCTAGAGTGAAGCTAAACGACCAAGACAACACTTGATGCAGCTCGGCGCACATGCCAGTTGATGCAGCGAAGCGGACTGCAGTTTTGGGGGAAATTCCTTATTTATGTCCACGGACGTGTTTACGTTGTAAACCGGCTCATCACTGTCCATCTGGAGTCAAGCGACAACATGTTGTTGGGTGTGAAGCTTAAGTTACAGGGACTAAGCCACTCGTCCGTCTCATTTTTTTAGCCTGAACTGGAACGTGAAGTTGGAGGAGAAGCTGGCCACCTCGCAAGTGGCATTGTCCCAGAGTGACACCGGTCGCGCGTACGAAGTCCGGCCGACGATGAAGAAGTTGGCTTTGATCTCATTCTTTGTTGGGTCGATGGCGTGGGAGCCTATGCGCGCATCACACTCACACATGAGCTCCTTGTCACAGAGAATGCCGGAGGCAGAACTGGGGAAGTTGAAGCTGAAGGAGAGCGTGGTAGCCAGGCCCGCAGGTGCACTAATGACTTGCAACGATAGTGAGTAGCAGAGACAAATGATGTACATGGAGACGAAGAGAATGTGATGACGAGGACTCGTTATTACAGCAGCCATTGTTGTTGTTCGGCTGAGGGTCGAGAAGGGATGGTGACGGGCTGCGGACTTGTGAGAGCTAGCTAGCTTCGCTTTAAGAGCAAGTATAATAAGGTGACGTAAGCGAGTTGTAAGGATTTAAATATTATATTGTTGCTGACTTGGAAGAGAGAGAAGAGGAGAGAGAAGGGAAGCGGGTTATAGACTTATAGCCGGTTGACAAAGTAGTATTTTTATATAGCTAACTATTATACGTGTTGACTATTACATTGACTATAGATGACATGGCAAACTGTTATAGCCAGCAGTAGACTATTTACTAACAATGCTCTAATGGCGCCCCCACCAGTTCCAGTATCAAGTATCAGTTGGCACTCCCTTTTTTCTTTGGCAAAAGAGAGCTCCCTCTCAGATGTCATCGGTACAGATACTAAGCTCCCATAAAATGCTGCGCTCAGGTTCGTTGGGGCTTTGGAGGGCGTTGGTTGGGCCATTTCTAAGTGGATGTATCGCTGTCAGTAGGCCAATTATAGTCGGTTGTGTTTGGTCTTCGTGGGCCCTTTGCTCTCGCACGGCCGCGCAACAGCAAAATCACTAATTAAGGAGTACTCGTTGCAAAGAGCACTCCACTTTTCCAGTTCACGACAAGTGGCGCACATGCAGCGCGCCACTTGTCGCAACCTGGGAGTTTTCTCTTTTTTCGTAGATCCGTTTATTTAAAATGTTTTAGCTCTTAAACCGTGTGTCCAAATCTTGAACTGTTTTCACCGTTGGATTCCTCGCGTTGAGATCTTCAAAACTAGATTCCATGTTGATAGGTTTTGACGAACTTTTTTTTTCACGAAAAAAACCAGACGAAAAAAACCGGGCGAAAAAACCGGACCGGGAGCATGGTTTTTTTCCCTTTCCGAAAGAGGCACGTGCGTGCCTCTCGCGAAGTCATAACCGTGCCTCTCGTGAAAGCAAAACTGTGACTCTCGTGGAAGGAAAAAACGCGTTTTTTTCCGTTTCCGAGAGGCATGACCATGACTCTCGCGAAAGCACAACCGTGCCTCTCGCGAAAGCAAAACCGTGACTCTCGTGAAAGAAAAAAAAACACAAAACGCGTATTTTTTCCCTTTTCGAGAGGTACGGCCGTGACTTTCGCGAAAGCACAACCGTGTCTCTCGCGGAAGCAAAACCGTGACTCTCCCAAAAGAAAAAAAACAGAAAACGCGTTTTGTTTTCCCCTTTCTGAGAGGCACGGCCGTGACTCTCGCGAAAGCACAACCGTGCCTCTCGCGGAAGCAAAACCGTGACTCTCGCGAAAGAAAAAAAATAGAAAATGCATTTTTTTGTTTCCGAAAGGTACGGCCGTGACTCTCGCTAAAGCACAACCGTGCCTCTCGCGGATGAAAAACCGTGACTTTCGCGAAAGGACAGTACGGCAGAGTGAGTGCTTCGGAGACAGCAAAGCTTTAATATGGGTCTCGGATCTGTGGGTCTGTTGCAGCTGTTGATGCACCTGTGGGTCTCAGATCTCTTGACGCATATTGAGGAAGGCCGTCCAGGTTGCCGGTAGCTGGTGATCAACTTGGGCTAGAGGACTCTGCCTTTAATATGGTTCAGTGTCGAACACTGCCTCTTCCTGCTCGCTCTCAATGATCATGTTGTGCAAGATGACACAACAAGTCATGATCTCCTACATTTGATCTTTCGACCAGGTCTGAGCGGGGTACCGGACAACAGCAAATCGAGATTGGAGCACACCAAATGCCCGCTCGACATCATTCCTGCAAGCCTCATGAACCTTCGCAAAGTGGGAGTTCTTACCTCCTGGCACAGGGTTTGAGATAGTCTTAACAAATGTAGATCATCTCTGATAGATTCCATCTGCTAGTAGTATCCCTTGTTGTAGTGCCGCCCATTGACCTTGAAGTTCACCGGAGGAGAATGACCTTCAACAAGCTTGGCAAAGACAGGAGAGCACTGTAGGTGCAACACGTTGATGTCATTGTAAGTTCCCAGCATACCAAAGGAGCGCCAAATCCAGAGGTCCTGTGTGGCCACTGCCTCAAGTACCATACCGCAACCGCCTTTGATGCCTGTGCACATCCCCTGCCAAGCAAATGAACAGTTTTTCCATTTCTAATGCATGCAGTTGATGCTTCCAAGCATCCCAGGAAATCCTCTTGCTACATTATGTGCTAGGATCCGAGCAGTGTCTTCAGCATTGGATGATCGCAAGTATTATGGTCGAAACACTACCACCATTAACCTGCAGAACTTGTAGAAACACTCAATGGTCGTGGACTCGGCCATGCGCCCATAGTCGTCAAGTGAATCACCGGGAGTTCGTATGCAAGCATCCTCATAGCTGTCGCGCACTTCTGGATTGAGGTGAATCCAAGTTTGCCAGTGCAATCCTTCATGCACTTGAAATAGCTGTCGAACTCCTGGATGGAATTCACAATCCTGAGGAAAAGCTTTTGGCTCATCCGGTAATGGCGCCGAAATACTTTGTCCCCGTGCAGTGGAGCGTCGGCGAAGTAGTCGGAGTAGAGCATGCAATAGCCTTCCAGACGATGTCGGTTCTTTGCTTTCATCCGCCCCGGCGCTGAGCCACCTCGCGCGCGGCTTTTCATTGCTCGCGAGCAGGCCGGCCAGGGCGGCGAGGACCGTGAGATGCTCCTCATCCTGGTCATCGGCATCGGCTTCCACCTCCAGTAGCGCCGCGAGTGCCTCCTCGTCGTCCGAGTCCATCGCCGAACACCTGGCGGGCGTGGTGGGCGCACAGCCGCGGGTATCACGCCCTGCGCGGCCGGTGCACCGGAAAACTCGCCCAGGAAGGTGGTGGAGAGGTTGCCACGGCGAAACCTTCTCTCTTTTCCGGCGGGGAATGGCCTATCTAGCCGTGGTGGGCGGTGGGCGGCGCCGGGATCGGCAGGGTTGCGGCAGGGGCGCGCGGGGGTGGAGGTCGAATCTGGACGATTGTCTTGACTTTTCGCCTGCCAGTGTGGCCCAGGCGTGGTTTTCCCTTTCGCCGGAGCCTCCGAGCGCCTCCCAGTGCGCTGGGTTCAGCCTGGGATCTCCGGGCCCAAAAGCGGGCCGAGTCGACAGATTTCGGCGTCTTGGGGGGCGCGACTGGGGGGGTTTTTCGGCGCCGGTGCAAAAAAAGTCGCCCTGGGGGCCTGTTGGGGGCGCGGCTGGAGATACTCTTAGCCTGCTGGCCTTTTAGCGTTGGGTCTAGGGTTCGAGACCCCATCAGCATATGTTTTTTCTCTACTTCTTTCTTTCACCCACTGACAGATAGGACCCACATAGTCATAGAGAGAAAGCGACCTGACAAAGGGCCATGTGGACTATTTGACCGGTCAACCAGATGAAATACGGAGCCATACAATTATATATTGACTGTATTAACCGTATTCTTAAGTGCAATGACCAAAGTGAGTGAATACGATAAGTTCAGTGACCACCAATGCATTTTACTCTTTGCATTACGCGGGAATTGCTTGCGATCATCCAATCTTTCGTTCGTAGTAGACGTCTAAAAGCTTTGATCTATAAAGCTGCAATATTCTTTCAGTTGTACTACTCCCTCTGTATGAAAATATCGTAAGATGTCCTATATTTGTTTAGAGGGGAAGAGGAAGTATTTGTTACTCCTGACATTTTTGTCAAGAAACTTTGAATCTATTCACTTTTAATCATGATAGTACAAAGAATAATAGAAGTAATAAAAATTACAACCATGTCCGCGGAGCACCTAGCGACGACTACAAGCACTGGAACAAGCCGAAGGCGCGTCGTCGTCATCGCCCTTCCCTTACCGGGATCAGACAAACCTTGTTGTAGTAGACGGTCGGGAAGTCGTGTAGCAACCAACGCCGATAAACAAGGTCCTAGACCAAACATGTAAACACCTAAACAAAGACGAATGATTCAGTAGAGAAAACAATATAAAAGTTTGTTAAATCTGGCAACATCAAGCTGTGGACGTACGTGGCTGCTTCCTGACTGTTGAAAGTTTCAATTAAAGTACTGGGCAGGACTCCGGAAGGCTATCGTCAACCAAGGCGAGATGACACAAATGAGATATATATATCCTTAGTCCATACTCTTCTCCTGGGTACCTAATGCCCGCCATTGACGCAGTTACGTACAGTTCTCGTAGTAGTACCTCGATCGGCAGAATGGGCGACGTGGCACACAACCATTCGCCCAGGCAAGAGAGACGACCGACCGACCGACCGACTTGCTCCGTCACTGTCTGGTCTCCGGCGGGGACGCGGGCCGGGCGACGACCTGTCAATCGCCGTCGTCCGCTGCTTGATCAGCCAGAATTGTCTCGCACGGCAGCGCGTTGATGAAACGCCGTGTCTAGTCACCATCGTGTCCACTCTCGAGTGTCCAATCGATTCGAATTTTCACACATGTTCCAGTAGATGTTGACTCGCTTGGTCGTGTTTCTCTTAAATCTATGTACATGGATTGCTTAATATTGTACAGATTTTTCGTTGAAAGCATATATGCCAAACCAAACACTAAGAGCGTCTTCAAGTCAGACCCGCAAACCTCTCACAACTGTACGGACTGGACTCCGGACTATGTAAGCCATCCACCGCGGTTCTGTATCGATCCAAGGAGCGGTTCGGACGCGATTTCTTCCGCAAACCGAAGACAAAATTGAAGGAGATTTGCGTGAGTTCGGATCGCTCCCAAGCCCGCTTCTGACTACCTTGACCCACCAAAAAAACATTTGTCCGTTCCGCGCTTTCCATCTCACGCTTTGCGCAACAACGGCCACGTCTACGAAGAATTCGTCCGTTAGATGGAGATCATGACGGATCGCTCGCTGATGGGTCCGGGGCCACCGTCCCCGGTGCGCGTGACGGAGGAGCCACCCTCCCCGCCACGGGTTCGTGTTAAGCGGGAGCCGGCATCCCCACTCCAGCAGGTGAAGGACGAGCCTGCGTCCCTGCCACGCAACCGCGGTCTCCATATCAGCGGCCGCGTGAAGCAAGAGCCGGCGTCCCCCTAGTGCCTCTGTCGCGTCAAGGAGGAGCCACACAGCCGCTACGTGCGGATCAACGGACCCTCATCGCCACCACAGCGCCAACGCCGCGTGAAGCAGGAGCTGCCGCCCGCGATCGCCAACGCGCGTGGCCCAATCCACCACTATCTCGGGGCCGGCGGTTACAGCGGTGCCTGCGGCTATCGGGACGTGGTATCCGCGGCAGAGCGTGTGGCGCGACGGCAAGCGAGGTACGACCAGCGCAATGCCGATCGTCGCTCCAAGTTCGCCAAGACGGACGTGGCGCCGAAGTGGGTCTGCAACGACCCCGACCTCGCCGCCATGTGAGCGCTCGACCGTTTTGTCACCACTGCAGAGACGGCTGCCAGGCGCCGCCGCCGCCTTGATGGCGAGGAGTGGTCGCTCAGCGACTGCTCCGCGAACGCTGGTAGCAGCGGCAAGGCTGCCGCCAGGGTTCCGCAGGCCACGTCGGTGAAAGATCGTGGATGTCGCCTAGAGGGGGGGGTGAATAGGCGCTTTAAAATAATTACGATTTAGGCTTGAATAAATGCGGAATAAACCTAGCGGTTAATTTGTCAAACACAAAACCTACAACAACTAGGCTCACCTATGTGCACCAACAACTTATACTAAGCAAGATAAACAACTATGTGATAGCAAGATATATGACAAGAAACAATATGGCTATCACAAAGTAAAGTGCATAAGTAAAGGGCTCGGGTAAGAGATAACCGAGGCACACGGAGACGACGATGTATCGCGAAGTTCACACCCTTGTGGATGCTAATCTCCGTTTGGAGTGGTGTGGAGGCACAATGCTCGCCAAGAAGCCACTAGGGCCACCGTAATCTCCTCACGCCCTCGCACAATGCAAGATGCCGTGATTCCACTAAGGGACCCTTGAGGGCGGTCACCGAACCCGTACAAATGGCAACCCTTGGGGGCGGTCACCGAACCCGTACACTTTGGCAACCCTTGGGGGCGGTCACCGGTACCCGTCAAATAGCTTGGGGCGATCTCCACAACCTAATTGAAGACCCCGACGCTTGCCCGGAGCTTTACACCACAATGATTGAGCTCCGAACACCACCAACCATCTAGGGCGCCCAGGCACCCAAGAGGAACAAGCTCAAAGGTACTAAGCACCCAAGAGTAATAAACTTCTCAACTTGTAACTTCCACGTATCACGTGGAGAACTCAAACCGATGCACCAAATGCAATGGCAAGGGCACATGGAGTGCCCAAGTCCTTCTCTCTCAAATCCCACCGAAGAAACTAATGCTAGGGAAGAAAATGAGAGGAAGAACAAGAAGGAGAACCAGGGCCGGCCCTGTGTTTTGGGAGGCCCTAGGCGAACTCGACGGCATGGGCCCCTATGTCATAAGATCATATATATGTATGTGTGCGTGTGATACATAAACATATATATATATATATATATATATATATATATATATATATATATATATATATATATTGGACAATAATAAGAGTAATCTTTCAACCACACATCTTTAGTTTGAAATTTGACTATTATAATTATTGGACAATGCCATATTACGACAAAAATACTCAAAAGATAGCAAAACAAAACTAAAATGACATGATTACCTCAAAAAAGAAATAAATTCGACTCACTCCATCGACAACAATAATACTCCATTGCTTCAAAAAAGGTTTCTTCGGGTGTTTCTTGATGCAAAGTCATTAAGGGCACTATCAAGATCAACATCAGATAAGTTATCATCCGAAAAAGCTTCTTAGGCAACGTAGCATGCTGTGCCCTAAAATTATAAAAGTAAAGAGTATACAAAGAATTAGAAATTTATAGATCGGATGATCGAAACCCTAGATATGGACACAGAATGACTAAAGATTAGGATAGTTGAATGTATACTATGTAGAAGAGTATACATAAAAAATTTGAAACTTCAGATGGATAGTTGAATACCTAGTAAAGAAACTACTGAAATTGAGGGACCGATGAATGGATCAGGAGTCGTGGATACATACTGTCCTGACGCTCACATACGTATAACACATTTACCTATTGCCGGATGGCCGGGTTGCCGGCACGGCCGCATAGTGCAACAACAGTCTCCCGGACTGCCGCGCGCAGCAGCGACAACGAGCGGCCAAGGTGCTTAGCGGCGGAGCGACGGGCCGACGATACGACGAAAGACGAACCGACGATTGAAGGCACAAGCCAGATCTTCCGATTGATTTGTTTCACATGTATACGCGTGCGCTGTCGGCCGTCGTGGTTGATGCTTCGCTAATCTCTACGTAGCTACTTTTTTTGACTTTCTACCTAGCTGACGGGCCAAGCACATCTCATTTATTTTTCCACACAATTTTTCCTTATCTATTTTTTTGCTTATACTCTATATGTATACACATCATGGGCCCCCCTTCGGCCTGGGCCCTGGCCGCCACCCCTCTGCCCATGCCCCAGGGCCGGCCCTGAGGAGAACACCAAGAACTCCAAGATCTAGATCCAAGGGGTTCCCCTCACCTAGAGGAGAAAGTGATTCGTGGAAACATGGATCTAGATCTCCTCTCTCTTTTCCCTAACAAACTAGCAAGAATCCATGGAGGGATTGAAAGTTAGCAAGCTCAAAGAAGGTCAACAATGGGGGAAGAACACGAGCTCAAAGGATAAGGTTCATTGGGGAAGAAGACCCCCTTTTATAGGGCCTCCCGAATCCAACCGTTATGTGCTCAGCCCGCACATGAACGGTACTACCGCTCCACGAGCGGTACTACCGCTTAGCACGGTCAAAACACCCCAACGAGAGAGAAAAACACGAGCTGAAAGTCTGCCAGAGAGGTAGTACCGCTCTAGGGAGAGGTAGTACCGCTTACTGCTTATAAGAGGTACTACCTCTCGGGTGGAGAGGTAGTACCGCTTACCACATATAAGAGGTACTACCGCTCGGGTGGAGAGGTAGTACCGCTTACCACATATAAGAGGTACTACCGCTCGGGTGGAGAGGTAGTACCGCTTACCGCTTATAAGAGGTACTACCGCTCTACTACCGCGAAACTCGACACAAAAGAGAAAAACACGAGCTGAAAATCTACCAGAGAGGTAGTACCGCTCTAGTGATAGGTAGTACCGCTTACTGCTTATAAGAGGTACTACCGCTCGGGTGGAGAGGTAGTACCGCTTACCGCATATAAGAGGTACTACCGCTCGGGTGGAGAGGTAGTACCGCTTACCGCTTATAAGAGGTACTACCGCTCTACTACCGCGAAACTCGACACGAAAAAGGCGCATCCCCAGAAGAAGCGGTACTACTCGCGGCACAGGGCCGCGGTACTGCTGCTTACAAGCGGTACTACCGCTCTAGAGAGCAGTACTACCGCTTGAGGCTTTCAAGAACACAACAGAGAAAACAGAGGATGCAAAAGAGCCTAAACTGCCACAACTTCTGCATATGAGCTCCGAATTGAGCAAACTCAAGCTTGTTGGAAACAAGACGACGAGGAGCATCAAAACAATGACTGGTTAGTAAGAAGAGGCAGGGGAGGTATGCCTAACAAATGGAGGAGTGAAACCTCCAACAGAGAAGAACGGGCATAACCTCCAACATCGAAAACATCATAGAAGATGTGAGTGAACTCCGTTTTCGATGAACTCGAGCTTGTCATCTAGATGACCATAAGCTCTAAGACTCACAAAGAGAACCAAACAAGAACCAAGAAATATGATGCAAGGATGCAATGGTTTGAGCTCTCTAAGAATGATGCGGTCATGCTACTCATCGAGAGCCCTCCTTGATAGTACGGCAATCGATCCTATAACCCGGTCTCCCAACTACCATCATGAGACCGGTAAAATAGAAAACCTATCAAGGGCAAACCTTTGCCTTGCACATGGTCCACTTGAGCTAGATGATGACGATCTTGACTCCCTCAAGTTGGACCACCTTTCTTGATTGCATTGGCTCGATGAAGACTAGTTGATTGCTCCCCCATACTCCACTATGGGTGAACCACTCTTTCGCACATCTTCACAAGTTCATTGTCACCACAATAGATGGCAAGCTTCAAGCATTTGATCTCTTTGTGATGCTTCACTTGAATTTGCACACCGCAACCATGGGATCGCTTGATCCCTCTCGGTACATCTTCTACGCTTTGTGGGTTGATCAACTTGATTCACTCTTTGACTTAGTCTTGATCAACCTCTCACAAGACCAACCTTTAGGTAATTCCTTGAATAGCACCTTGGTCGACACAAACTCTCCTTGAAACCAACACATGTACTCCAAGAAAAGCCTATGGACAAAACCTTCAAATATAACTCAAGGCAACCATTAGTCCATAGAGATTGTCATCAATTACCAAAACCAAACATGGGAGCACCGCATGTTCTTACAATCTCCCCCATTTTGGTAATTGATGACAATCACTTTCAAGAGAGTTTATACAAGGAATTATGCATCACCATGCAATGCAACAACCAATAATGCATGCGTATGGGATGAAAATGCTTAGGAACAAAACCAAGCAAGGAGAAAACACTGAAGACTTCTCCACAAAACTCTCTGAAACTTCTCCCCATTTGGCATCGATTGCCAAAATGGGTGAAAAGCTAAGAAGACCAATATAAAAGGTGTTCCTCCAAAAGTTGTGTATTTCTCAACAAGAGAGAGGAATGCCATACACATATCCAAAGGTAATACTTGGAGGAAGACCAACTATATTGAGGCACCAAGATTGCTAATGGAATGATATGCCAAAATGACATAACAAAGAGAGACACAAGCAATCAAAAGATACCAATTGAAGCAAGCAATCAACAGATATCAATTGAACCAACTAGACCAGATATCCTAAGAGCCACAAGAATAAAGGATAATATGAAATGAGCATAGGAGTGTTCTAAAGAAACTAGAGAAGCTCCCCATGATTTGTTCACGCATAAGAATATTTGTATTTGGATACAAGGTGCACAAAATAGGATCATAGCTCCCCCAAAATCAATATAAACTAACAACAAGTGCAAGTGAGCATATAGGAAACAAAGCCTAGTACTTGCAACAAACACATGGTTGAGCAACAAGTAAAAGAGGCAACTTAAGAATGGGCTCAACCAAAATGATGTGTGTGAGTCAGGGAAATGCACTTAAGAAAACTAATGTACGGATGAGCATTAAGCGTCAATAAAGTCTTGAAAGAATGAGGCACACGGTGCAAGGCCTATCATTCCCACACACTACTAGCAAATGGGTTCACAAGCTTATTAATAAGCATATAAAGAACATATGCTTGTGACAACCCGTGGTGAAGATAGAAGATGAAAGCCTCATCAAGACGAGGGATACCAATTAAGATGGCAAAAGCCTCATAAAGATAAGCATGAGGAAAATAATCTTCACCACACAAGAGTGCATCAAGATGCAACGATAGAAGGCACGCACTCAAGCCAAAAGCTTTCACGGAGCCACCAAAGAAAAAACATAAGAAAGACAAGGTGGACGAGAAAGAAAGGATATCATCTAGATATGCAACTTCTCTCAAGTGTGTAAGATTCTAGGTAGACGAAATCATGATATATATATATATATATATATATATATATATATATATATATATATATATATATATATATATATATATATATATAAAGAAGGATGTACACCCGAAATAGTTACAACACGAAGGAACAAGATATCCAAAAGGAACTCATACATATACCAATAAGATATTTGTTTGAGAGCATAGCACATGGCTAGATATGGTCTTATTGTATATAAATGAATTCCAACCACACCAACATCAAAGACATCACAACTAGCAACAAGACATCATTGTTGGGATGCTTTGAGAAAGGAAACAAGTATCACAAGAAAGAATGGATAGCATGCCTGTTGGGGAACGTAGCAGAAATTCAAAATTTTCCTACGTGTCACCAAGATCTATCTATGGAGAAACCAGCAACGAGGGGAAGGAGAGTGCATCTACATACCCTTGTAGATCACTAAGCGGAAGCGTTCAAGTGAACGGGGTTGATGGAGTCGTACTCGTCGTGATCCAAATCACCGATGACCAAGTGCCGAACGGACGGCACCTCCGCGTTCAACACACGTACAGCCCGGTGACGTCTCCCATGCCTTGATCCAGCAAGGAGAGAGGGAGAGGTTGAGGAAGACTCCATCCAGCAGCAGCACAACGGTGTGGTGGTGGTGGAGGAGCGTGGCAATCCTGCAGGGCTTCGCCAAGCACCGCGGGAGAGGAGGAGGGAGAGAAGCAGGGCTGTGCCAAGAGAGATATTGAATCGCGTGTATTGGGCAGCCCAAACCTCAAGTATATATAGGGGGAGGGGAGGGGCTGCGCTTGACGGAGAGGTATCACCGGGCCCTCTCGGTAATGCATCATCATAATGAGCTCAATGTGATCAAAGTGTTTGATCACGGGATCATGCATTACGGGAACGAGAAAAGTGACTTGCCGATAACGAGATTGAACGAGGTATTGGGATACCGACGATCGAATCTCGGGCAAGTAAAATACCGATTGACAAAGGGAATCGTATACGGGATTAATTGAATCCTTGACATCGTGGTTCATCCGATGAGATCATCGTGGAGCATGTGGGAGCCAACATGGGTATCCAGATCCCGCTGTTGGTTATTGCCCGAGAGCCGTCTCGGTCATGACTGCATGTCTCCCGAACCCGTAGGGTCTACACACTTAAGGTTCGGTGACGCTAGGGTTGTGAAGATATGTAGGTGCAGTAACCCGAATGTTGTTCGGAGTCTCGGATGAGATCCCGGACGTCACGAGGAGTTCCGGAATGGTCCGGAGGTAAAGAATTATATATAGGAAGTGCTATTTTGGCCATCGGGACAAGTTTCGGTGTTATCGGTATTGTACCGGGACCACCGGAGGGGTCCCGGGGTCCACCAGGTGGGGCCACCTGCCTTGGTGGGCCACATGGGCCTTAGGGGGTGCGCCTTGGCCTGCTTGGGCCAAGGGGAACCAGCCCCAAGAGGCCCATGCGCCAAGAGAGAAAAAAAGGGGAGAGTCCTACAAGGGGAAGGCACCTCCGAGGTGCCTTGGGGAGGATGGACTCCTCCCCACCCTTGGCCGCACCCTTCCTTGGAGGAAGGGGCAAGGGCTGCGCCTCCCCCTCTCCCTTGGCCCTATATATAGTGGGGAAAAGGAGGAGCAAACCAACCCTAATGCCCTGGCGCCCCCTCCTCCCTGCAACACCTCCTCCTCCTCCCGTAGTTGCTTAGCGAAGCCCTGCCGGAGTTCTGCTGCATCCACCACCACACCGTCGTGCTGGATCTTCCTCAACCTCTCCTCCCCCCTTGCTGGATCAAGAAGGAGGAGACGTCTCCCGTCCCGTACGTGTGTTGAACGCGGAGGTGCCGTCCGTTCGGTACTAGATCATCGGTGAATTGGATCACGGCAAGTACGACTACCTCATCCACGTTCACTCGAACGCTTCCGTTGCGATCTACAAAGTGGTATGTAGATGCTATCTAATCTGAATACTCGTTGCTAGATGAACTCATAGATGGATCTTGGTGAAACCGTAGAAAAAATTTTAATTTTCTGCAACGTTCCCCAACAGCCGCCTGGCAAGGTTGCCGCGGCCCTCCGACGTCGTTCCACCGCTGGAGGGACGACGACAACGATGGCACCGACGGAGATGGCGGTGCGGCAGGGCAGGCGACCACGCGTACGAGGCGGTCGTCTGGTATAGGGTTTAGTTTTTTTTCGCCTTTTTTAGTTAAACGGTCGAAATACCAACCTTTTTATATAAATTATATCCGAACTTGAATGAAAACCATTCGATTTGCATGAATTTCGTTCAATTGGTTGAGTTGTTGTGAAAACATATGCGGCTAGCGTTGGATGACTACCTCCCGCATCCATGCCCGCGGACTGGTCCCCCTGTCCGCGGATGGATGCGGGAGCTTTTTGCGGGTTGCTGTTGAAGATGCCCTAATAGGGAAATGTAGTAGTAGCGCGAACAGGGGGTAAGTAAGGAAAAAATATGAAGGAAAGTAAAAAGAAAAAATAAACAAAAAGGAAAACAAGAAGGAAGTAAGTGCTTTCTGGGTTAGAGGGGAAAATAAGTAAAGAAAGAAAGAAATGAATGAATAACAAAGAAAAGGGGGAGACAACCATGAATCGATCCCCGGTGTCCAGCATGATGTGTTGGGTTCACCCCAAGACAGTAGGGCGCGACATACTTGACGCGAAACAAGTTGGGTTTTCTAGATGTTTTTTTTCTTTTGTTTTTCATCACTTTTTCTCAAATTTTTCCTCAGTTTTCATTGATTTGTTTTGTTTTCTTTCTTTGGTTTTCTTTATAGCTTTCTTGGTTTCACTGTGTTTTTTCTTTCCTTTTTCCTTTTTTTATGTTTCTTCGGTTTTATTTATTTCATGTTTCTTCATTGGCTTCCTTTGTTTCCTCTTGTGTTTTATTGTTTTTCTATACACATATTTTGTAAATATCTAATACATAATGTGTTAAAATTCTTCAAATGTTTGATTAACATCTTACAAATACCATATTAACAATTTCTAATACATGGTCAACATTTTTTCTAAACTAATTTAACAATTTTTGAAATACTTGATTCATATTTTTCAAATACAAATTTAATATATATTTTCAATACATAGTCAATATTTTTTCAAAATATATTTAACATTTTCCAAATGTCTGGTTGACATTTTTTAAATACTTGTTCAACACTTTCTCAAATGCTTGATAACACTTTTATATACATGATAAAAAAATTATAATTTTTTAATACATGGTAAACATTTTTTCTATACACATTTAACATTTTCCAAATGCTTCGTTATTTTTTTTTCAAATACTTGTTTAATATATTTTTCTAACGCTTGATTAACATTTATTATGCACATGAGCATAAAAATTCATCATTTTTTTAATACATGGTCAACACTTTTTTTTTCGGTAGCCACACATACGATGGGCGATCTCGGGGCGACTTCCGCCCCGCCGCCACATACGCCTGGCCGGGTCCTCGCGCCCGCCAGCGATGTTTCCATGTGTGTCCCCCGGACACGCTATGGACCGTTGGCGGCTCTGTCCGCCCTTCCGTCGCTGGGGCTCCGAGCCCTTGGTGACCACGCTGTAGATCGATCTGAGAAAGAACAGGATGGGAGACGGGAGTCCAAAGCCGCCGCCGATACTCACACCTCCTTCCAGTATTGGGGTGCCCTGGTCTCGTCCAATGGAAGGGGGTCTAGGGTTCTGGGCGGATCACACACCGATCCGCGCGTTCCACCTGATCGATGTAAGCCACCAGATCGGATCTTCAGAACAAAGACGAGAACAACGATATTGATGCAGGGGATCATGATGGAAAGTACACCTGTAGTGCCGAAGGTGTACCTGGAAATCGGTGGGTGCGATTATGGGGCTCCCCTTGTGGATGCTGCCCGCCCGAAGCCGGCAGAAGGGGAAATCAAGGGCACTGTGGTGGCATATCCAATGGCACCTGCGCTCTCTGCAGCGGACCAAGGAATACTGAAGAAATTTGTTGATTTGAAAGGAAAATTAGCAAAGGAAGGGGAAGACCAGGAGGGAGAAGAAGTTTTGGCTCTGGGTGACTTGGCTGATCAGGAAGGGGAAGATCAAGAGGAGGAAACATATCCTGTACTGGGCAAGCTTGCAGCCCAGCAGAAAGAGGTGGGCATGCAAGCTGATCATGCAGGTTCTCAAGGCAGACCCACTGATGGGGGAAATCATGAAAACGGCAGGGAAAAGAGCATGCAGGACATAGAGCAGCTGGCAGAGGGAATGATGAAGATGGACAGTATGGTGGACATGGAGGCAACCAGCCATGGGGCCGCTCGTGAACTGACGGGGCCAATTGTGGTGCCCCGTCAGGAGCAATGAATTGCATCAGTTGGAACTGTCGGGGTGTGGCCAACAAACCGACAGTTCGTGATCTAATGAGTCTTGTAAGGTCCGCTAAAGCAAATTTGGTCTTTCTGTGTGAAACTAGGCAAAAAGCTGAAAAAGTTCGTCGCCTTCGAGGGAGGTTAGGCTTAAGTGGTTTTGCTGGTTCTGATAGTGATGGCCTTAGTGGTGGTCTGGCTCTGTTCTGGTCCGATCAGTTATATGTGGATGTCAAAGAAACAAATGAACGCTATATTGACACTCATATCCGTGTCTCTCCGAATGACCCCTTGTGGCCCTTGACATGTGTTTATGGTGAACCGAGAGTGGAATATAGACATCTCATGTGGTCTAAGCTCCAAAATCTGAGGGTACAGACTGATTTGCCATGGTGTGTGATAGGGGATTTTAATGAAGCGCTTTGGCAGTTTGAACACCTATCAGTATCCAAACGAAATGAACAGCAGATGATTGCCTTTAGGGATGCACTAGAAGTTTGTGAGTTGTTTGACTTGGGGTTTGCAGGCCTCCCCTACACGTTTGATAATAAAAGGTATGGCAGGAAAAATGTAAAAGTAAGACTTGACCGTGCAGTGGCTAACAATGCATGGAGGGACATTTTTTCAGATGCTACAGTGCAACACTTGGTCAGCCCCTGTTCCGATCATGCTCCCATAGTGTTAAGATGTGAGAAGGAAAACGAATAGCAGCACAGGGCTGCCATGAGACGCTATGAAATAGCATGGGAGAGGGACCCAAGCTTGGCTGAACATGTGGCAACAGGCTGGGCTAAAGCAGGGAATCGAGTGCACCTTGGTGACATTCGACAGGGACTCCGGGACCTGATGACGGAACTGCATGTTTGGAGCAAATCAAAGTTTGGCAACATAGTGCGTGAACTGGAAAAATCTCGGTGTCAGTTAGAGGAACTAATGTCCATGAACGCTGACAGGAAAGAAATAAGAAAAGTTGAGGATCATATGAATGAATTGTTATACAGAGAGGAGCTTTTGTGGCTTCAACGTTCTCGAGTCGACTGGTTGAAGGATGGTGACCGAAACACAAAGTTTTTTCGGCGTAAGGCAGTCTGGAGGGCACGAAAGAATAAAGTGAAGTGCCTTGTTGATGATAACGGTGAGGGTCACAATGATCATGTCGTAATGGAAAGTATGGTAAAGTCATATTTTAAAAATATGTTTACTAGAGATGATGGCTTGGTTCGGGAACCCCTTGTTAATCTTTTTGAGGCAAAGGTTACTAATGATATGAACACCAAGCTTTGTGGTGAGTTTACAGAGAAGGAGATTTATGATAGCCTGTTCCAGATAGGTCCTTTGAAGGCTCCTGGGAAAGATGGTTTCCCGGCACGATTTTTTCAGAGGAGCTGGGCTGTTTTAAAAATGATATTATCCATGCAGTGAAAGAGTTCTTCCGGACAGGAATAATGCCACACGGCGTTAATGAAACAGTCATCGTTCTTATTCCAAAAGTGGTCGACCCCCAACGTTTAACGGAATTTAGGCCCATCAGCTTGTGCAACGTTGTGTACAAAATTGTAGCCAAATGTCTAGCCAACAGGCTACGACCTATCCTTGATGAAATCATCTCACCTTACCAAAGTGCGTTTGTACCGGGACGGCTCATCACTGATAATGCACTGCTGGCCTTTGAGTGTATGCACTTCATCCAACGGGAAAAGAACCAGGATAATAGCTTCTGTGCTTATAAACTTGATTTATCTAAAGCATATGATCGTGTGGATTGGGACTTCTTGAAGCAAACGATGGAAAAGTTTGGCTTTGCTCGCCAATGGGTACAGTGGATTATGACTTGTGTTACCTCGGTGAGATACTCAGTTAAATTTAATGGAGCCATCTTGGATTCGTTTGCACCGTCGTGTGGGCTTCGGCAAGGTGATCCCCTTTCTCCGTTCTTATTCTTATTTGTGGCTGATGGTTTGTCGGCGATCCTCAAGAATGGGCTGGATACAGGTGCGCTTGAGCCAGTAAAAATTTGCAGAGGTGCTCCTGGGATCTCCCATCTTCTCTTTGCAGATGATACACTGTTGTTCTTCAAGGCGAATCATGAACAGGCCAGTTTTGTTAAAGAGGCCATTGCTAGTTATGCACTAGCAACTGGGCAGCACATAAGCCCCCAGAAATGCTCTATTCAATTTGGAGAGAGCTGCCCAGAAGCTATACAGCAGGAGGTTAGACATGTTCTGGATGTTATTCAAACTGATTTTGAGTCCAAGTACCTAGGACTGCCCACCCCTGATGGAAGGATGCATAAAGGAAAATTTCTAAATTTGCAAGAAAGGCTCACTCAACGAATTTTAATATGGGGTGACACCATCACTCAAGCTGGGAAGGAGGTTTTTATCAAGTCTATTGCACAAGCAATACCCACATATATCATGGGAGTGTTTAAACTTCCAGCATCGGTGTGCGAGGATCTCTCGAGGCTAGTACGAAACTTTTGGTGGGGCTCAAAAGAAGGGAAGAGGAAGGTGCACTGGATGTCGTGGGACAAGATCATCGAGCCCAAGTGTAGAGGGGGAATGGGTTTCCGTGATTTCCCTTTGTTTAATCAGGCCTTGCTAGCGAGGCAAGCATGGTGGCTCCTCACACGGCCGGAGTCTTTGTGTGCTCGGGTACTCAAAGCAAAATATTATCCTAATGGTGCTTTGGAAGATACAGTTTTTTCAGGTAATGCTTCTTCGACATGGCACGCGATCCACTACGGCCTCGAGCTGCTCAAGAAAGGCTTGATATGGCGCGTCGGGAACGGGGAGCATATCCACATCTGGAGGGACCCTTGGCTCCCCGACCAGTGTCTTACAGGCCGGTGACACCAAGGGGTACGTGTCGCCTACGGCGTGTGTCAGAGCTCCTGGCTGACGACGGAAGATGGAATGGGGAGCTACTGCAGCGCCACTTCCTTCCCATGGATGTATCCACTATCATGCAAATCAAACCATCGGCGCGCCGCATCGACAATGTTCTTGACTGGGCGCCTTGACTGGGCGCCTGACCCCAAGGGAGTCTTCACCGTTCGGAGTGCTTACCGCCTTGCTCTCGACGAGCGAACCAGCACATCTTTGTGCGCCACGAGCAGGGCACCGGACGGCACACGTGCTGTCTGGGAAGCATTGTGTGGGTGCCCTGCCCCTCCTAAGGTACGCGTATTTGCATGGAGGCTTGTTACAAACTTGCTTGCTACCTTGGAAAATAAAGCTAAAAGGAACATTGTGAAATCTGATATATGTGCGCTTTGTGGTGTGGAACGTGAGGACACTTTCCACGTCTTCTGCAGAGATGCCCAATGGCCCGGGGCTTATGGCACGCGATGAGCGAGCACTGATGCATGCCGCAGCTGGAAGACATCAAGCACAATGGACCGGAATGGCTACTGCACCTCCTCAATCAGTGCAATGATGATGAACGACTACCAGTCCTCATGACACTCTGGAGAACGTGGCATGTCCACAATGAGATATCCCACAACAAGCCAGCTCCTCCTATCGCTGTGTCATGGAGGTTCTTGAATAGCTACATTGATTCATTATTGTGCATTAAGCAGCATCCGGAAGCAAGTATTGAGAAGGGCAAGATGGTGATCACCAAGGAGCAAGACGGCCGGTGCCGCGCTAGCAGGCCACAACCAGCACACTCTGTTGACGCACCTGCACGCTGGAGCCGGCCGCCGGAAGGATGGAACAAGCTAAACATTGATGGGGCTTTCCATGTGGAGGATGGAACTGGTGGAGCTGGAATGGTATTACGTACTCCCTCTGTCCCAAAATATAAGAACGTTTTTAACATTACAGTGTTAAAAACGTTCTTATATTTTGGGACGGAGGGAGTAGTTCTGAGGGCAACATAATTTTTTCATCTTGCCGATTCCTGCACACCTGCTGCAGCGCGCTCGAAGCTGAAGTCGCTGCCTGTGCAGAAGGCTTGGCTCTTGCTCTGGAGTGGAGTAAGGAGCCTTTCATCCTTGAATAAGACTGCTCTGTTGCTGTCAACATGCTAAAGGATGGGGAACCAAATAGGTCCCCGATGGCAGCCATGGTGGAGCTCTGGAGGAAGCAAAACTACTACTGAAATCTGGACGTGAAGTTGTGCTGTTACATGTGAGACGAGGCCAAAATCCTGTAGCTCACACCCTTGCTCAGATGGGCAGGGTTTCTTCTCGCACTGCCGTCTGGCTCCGTCACGGACCAGATGAAATTAGCCAGTTGTGCCAGTTAGATTGTAATGAACCTCCTTGATTAATGAAAGGTTACTTTTTTCCACACAAAAAAATGGTCAACACTTTTTCTATACACATTAAACATTTTTCAAATGCTTGCTTAACATTTTTTAAATACTTGCTCAAAAATAATTTAAATGCTTGATTAACAATTTTTACATACATGATCAAAAAATTCTACATAGTTCTTTTATTATTTTTTCATTTAAGTGATAAAAACATTTATCTACACACATCTAAAAATTTTCAAATGCTTTTTCAACATTTTTCAAATATTTTCTAAGGACTATTTTTACAATATTACGTATTTATAATATTTTAAAGCATAAAAAAGTGTAGAAAATGAAGCAAAAAACGAAAACAGAAATGGTAGAAAAAGAAAAGCGAAGGTTGTGACCTCCCATGCTCTTCGGCCGGCGACATACGTGCTTATCCCCTTCAGCGAGGGTTCCTAGGTCTCGTTTTTTAGTGGTGGTCCTTAGGTCTCGTTTTTTTTTTTTGAGTGGTGCTTCCTATTTTTGAACTTCGGCGACTTTAATTAATTCATAATCATATCCTTTACAATAAGCGGAATCAGGAAATCAGGAGGTTTATCAAGCCACACCCTTGACTCCTGACCCAAGAAACTAAAACGAGCAATAATATGAGCGCACTCGTTTACATCACGCACACAATGATTTATTGTCGCCTTGCCGAAAGAACTCATCAACCTTCGACAATCGTCAGTAATTACCGCACCTGACGCCCGGTAGTCATCCGGATTCTGGATAACTTGAACAATCTCCATAGAATCACTCTCAATGGACAAAGAAAAAATGCCCATCTCCTCAGCAAGTTGTAGTCCCAATAATAGCGCAAACGTCTCCATCGTTGGAGCGTCCACTGCATTCGGTTTATATTCCATGGCCGCTGCAACAAAACCTCCCTTCGAATCTCGTAAAATAGCACCACTTGCCCCTGCACCTGAGTCAACATGATATGAAGCATCAACATTAAGCTTTATACAGCCTGATGCTGGTCTAGACCATCTAGTCTGTCGTGGAGGAACTAGCTTCTTTTCTGCTACCCAGTTAGCAACGATACCCCTAATCTGTAGAGACGGTCGTGTTGGCGTACCAATCTCTTTATCATGGAACACTTGACGTCGTTCCCACCAGATATACCAACACGCAACCATAGCCAATTCCACTACATTTTCTCCCTGGAACGAGACACCACCAGGTAAATTGGAGCATATTATCTCATCAAGTATCAGTGAACCAGACCTATGGTGCTCAGCAATTGCGGCCACATTCGCGCCTAGGCCGAATTCCTCCCATACCTCTCTAGCTCTGCCACAGATAAATAACATGTGCTTAAGGTCTTCAGGAACTACCTTGCACACCGGACAAGTCACTGGAGTTTTAATGTGTCTGTTCGCTAAATTACAGTAACACGGCACAATTCCGTGTAGAGCTCTCCAAATAAAAATATGGACTTTGGGGGGATACTCAAATCCCAAAGTAATTTCCATACCGGATGTGACATACTTCTTCCCACACCAGTATCAATACCCGCTCTAGTCCGATACTCCGCTTTCCATTCTGCATGATAAGCCGAACGGACAGTAAATCTCCCAGACTTGCATAATTGCCATGCTATGAAATCTGGTTGCTCTTGGGATGGAAGCAGAATTTGCATAATCCTTGTAACGTCAATTGGCCAAAAATTGTCATGTACCAATTGTACATCCCACTCTCCCGTATGTGGATCAATAAGATCATGTACCGTCTCAAGAAGGCAATGCCCACGTGGTGTCATCACACGCCTATCATGGGCAGTAGGGATCCAAAGATCAGACCAAACATTAATACTTGCCCCATTGCCTGGTCTCCAAATAGCACCTCTTTTTAGGGTCTTTAATCCGGACATGATACTACGCCATGTGAACGGGGCACCTTTTTTCAGAACCGCATTGAAAAGGTCCCCACCCAAATAATATTTCGCACGAAGTACCTGAGCACACAAAGACTCTGGTTCACTTAGTAGTCTCCAACACTGCTTAGCCAACATTGCATGATTAAAACAGTGTAAATCTCGAAAACCCATCCCTCCTTCTTTCTTCGGAATACACATCTTCCACCATGCTTTCCAATGCAATTTCTTTTGGCTCTGTGAACCTCCCCACCAATACCTAGCAATTGCATCACATATACTCTTGCACATGTTCTTTGGCAAACTGAAAACTGACATAGCATAAACTGGAATGGACTGCGCAACTGATTTTAACAAAACTTCCTTCCCTCCCGCAGAGAGCATCCTCGCATTCCACCCATCAATTAGAGCCCAAACTCTATCAACCAAGTGTTTGAAACAATCACTACGCTCAATCCCCACATGACAGGGTAATCCAAGATACTTATCCGTCATTGCCTCAACCATAATATTTAGTTGTGTACAAACTTCTTCCCTAACCTCGACAGTAGTATTTGGACTGAAAAAAATACTGGATTTTGCATCACTGACCAACTGGCCAGAACTCGCATAATACATGTCAAGTGCATTCCGGAGTGACGTGGCGTTCGACGCATCCGCTCTCATCAAGATTATAGAATCATCAGCAAAAAGTAGGTGTGAAACTGATGATGCCCCCCGACACACTATAATCCCTTGGATACCACCGATCTCCTCCTCATGCGCTAACAGACTGGAGAGTCCTTCAGCACATATCAAAAACAGATAAGGGGACAAGGGATAGGGTCGCCCCCCAAAAGCCGCTTATGTACGGGACCTCCCTATTTGGCACGTATGGCGTCAGGGAACCAGCGATCGCGCACACCAGCTCCCCCCGCGCCCCTATTGGGCTGGCCCAAGTGCTGGGCGAGAAAACCGGGAAGCACCTTATTTTGCATTATTCTATTTTAACAATTTTCCTTTTTAAAAATAATTCGGGATTTCAAAAAACAATTGTGAAATATTTGTGAATTCAAAAATTATTCATGATTTTAAAACGGTCCGGGAAACGATAAATGCTCACAGATTCAATAAATGTTCACCGAATTCAAAAATAGTTCTTGAATTCAAAAAATGCTTACGATTTCAAAACAATGAACATTTTTTTGAATTTTTTTATGAGATTTTATATTAATGCAGATATTTTTATTTTATGAACAAATTTTTAATTCGATGAACTTTTTTTGAACTTGATGAAATGATAAATAGTTGAAGAAAATTTGTTTTGAAAAATGGATGAACACATTTTGAATTTGATGAACAATTTTTAAAAATATATGAACAAATTTAGAATTTGATGACCATTTTGTAATTGCATGAACACATTTAACATTTTTCAAATGTTTGGTCAAATTTTTCAAATATTTTTTATGGAGTCTTTATTATAATATTATGTATTTATAATATTTTAAAACATAAAATGTCCCCTAAAAAAACATAAAATGTCTAGAAAATAAAGCAAACAACGAAAAAAGAAAAGGTAAAAAAGAAAGAAAAAAGGAGGTTGTGACCTCGCTTAACCCCTTGAGCAAGGGTTCCTAGGTCTCGCTAGAAGCGAGACATAGGGTCGTCCCCCAAAAGCCGCTAATGTGCGGACCTCCTATTTGGCGCGTATGGCGCCAGGGAACCAGGCCGGCGACGGCGACCGACGCCGTGCGCCGCCGCCGAACCCAACCGACGACCCGGCGGAGATGCTGCTGGAGGAGCTGCTCCGCTGCCAGATCCAGGAGTGGTACCCGGCGTTCCGGCGCCACACGGTCCTCACGGTTCTGTGACTTTGTAATGCTAGGTTGCCACCATGGGATTACCTCATGTTGCTTCATCTCAGTTATAATCTTCAGATATTTACAGAAACATATTTGTGCGGGGCTTAAATCGCAATGGTTGTCTTATCTCTTGAACATGATACACCCACTGTATTTCTTTACTGTTTCATATGTACTGCTTGTATCTACCTATTTTTTGGCATTTCAACTGAGAGTTGGGGCAATGATTTTGTAGCATATTTTTTGGTCAAAAAAATCTTGACCTTGAACTCTCCCCCAGTTCACACTTCAACGTTGAACTCAACAAACAGTACGGTTTAGGATCTTGTACTCTTAATCAGTGGCGGAGCTAGACCAGGAAGATTGGGGGGGCCAAAGAGAAAAGACAGTGGAAAACATCTCTATTTTTTAATCTAAATCTCTCTATAAAAAAATTTCTTCACTAAATTTGCCAAGGTTGGGGGGGCCATGGCACCTGCAGGGATGCACATAGCTCCGCCAGTGCTCTTAATATTGTTTGGTTTCTCTTCGGTTTTCAACCTTGCTAGGTTTTGGTCCCGTTGTCTGAATTTTAACCCTGTTATTTTCTATGTCACCCAGTTAGGGGCCCACATGTCATTCATTCTCTCTCCCTTCTCTCCCCAAACATCTCCCCAAATTCAGTTGGCACTCCTGTCTGGTGAGTACGGGGCTAAAAAGCACTCATGTGAGTTTGCTTGATACCCCAGCCAAAAGTGATACATTGTAGTCTGGGATCCTGATACATTATTTTGCAGTAGATAAAATAACAAAGTTTGTTCACATCAATTTTGAAATTTTCTAGGTGTTCATTACTTCGATTTCTTCCAAGTGAAGTGTCTGCTTCTTGGAAGATTTGTCCCTAACAATAAGAATGTTGTGCTTCATTCCTACTGTTGAACTCCATTAAATCCCTGAAATAAATGAGTCTACTAGTCAGGTATAGACCTACTAACTTAGTTTGTTTAGACTGCTTTGTGTTATTCAGTTTCTGTAGGCTACTAAGCTTATCCTGTAAGGTGCTCCACTGGCTTATAGCTTATATAGGTAAGCCTGAAGCTATTTGAGCAACCAAACTAAAAACTTATGAGATCCTGCCTAATTGAGGCCCATTTACTTGCTTTGACTCTATTATGGTAGGGATGTTCTGTTTAATGCTAAGCCTGAATAAGCTAGTTGTTTGGTTTAAAATCCTAACTTAACTGGTTATGCTTATTTAAATAATAAGCCAAAGCTAAAATGGGGCCAAATTACTTGCTTTGACTCTGTTATGGCAGGGATGTTCTGTTTAATCTTAAGCCTGAATAAGCTAGCCGTTTGGTTCAAGTCCTAACTTAACTGGTTATGCCTATTTAATTGATAAGGCCAAAGCTTAAATTCGGCCAAACAGGCCCCATTATAATCTATAGTGCCAGTAGGCATGTCACGTTGGAAATACGAAGCTTACTAGTTGTATCTTGTAGTCTTTGTTTTCGAAATTTCAGGCGATGTCATGTTTTATAAACTTCTCTTTGAAGTGAATTATGATGGTTGTTTTGGTATGGTTATTGCTTAACGAGGGTGCAATATACTTCTGTGTGCCAATTTTAACTGAAGGGTGGAAGAAGCGTTACTAGAAATGCTATCTTGGAGCTGAGGGTGCAGTGTCTCAGCAATGCCTGAAATCCTGATTCACTCGTTATCTTTGACTTGCGTACTGCACTGAATTTTCTGCCCCATAACTGAAGAATTTCAGAGCTCGTTCGTAGGATATGATGATGGGCTGTATCCTGCAGTACCTGGGGCACGAGACAAGGTAGAGTTAACACTGCCTAGCGATTATTCACGAGCATATATTATTACTGAATCTTAAATCTTGAACAGGTTATGTTTTGCAGTGCATGCTTGGACCTGAACCAGAGGAGCGGTACATGTATGAAAGTAACTGCGAAGCAACATACTTGGAGACGCGTATTGATGGCTCCACGAGGTAAAGACTCTTCACTCTTGTCTATATAAATAACCTCAGTTGCATTGCATATCCTACTGTCAGTAGTATATATAGCCTGGACATCATCGGAATGCTGGCGTTACTCATCAGTAAGTACTGAGTATTGACTAGGCTACTTAGGGACAAGATGGTGGGTGGGTACGCGTGCCTTGGTCGGCAAAGGGGCTGCTAGCTAGCCTTGGTATCATAATCTGTAGCTGTACAGCCATTAGAGAATTCAGATAAGAAAGAAAACCATTAGGGAATACAGATAAGAAAGAAAGCATTAGACAGTTCAGATAAGAAAGCCACACTACAAAATCAATCTGCAGATGCCTGGCTGCTCGAAGCATCAGCCGTCCATATCCCCCCATGCATCTGCCTGATCAACAAGGAATAGTACAGGCGTGCAGCACCAGTTGTTTACTCAAACCCTAGCATGCATATATGCATGTATAATTGTAGACGTCCTTGTGTAGTCAACTAGTCATGGAAGATGCCTTGTTATAGTACCCTGTACGTCGTTCCCAATATGTGTATTCCTACAGCAGCGAGATGCACGGGGAGGGGCTCCGTCGGGTTGGGTCGGTAGGGAAAGACGATGTGGGTGCTCCGCGACTGCGTCGCACGTCCAGGGTTTATCAGTTTACTCGGGGAAGGAGGGGCTTTGTTTATGCCCCTGCAATAAGTGTGACACTTGCAGTGCCGAGCTCTGCTAGGCTAGGCCATGTGAACCTTTGAAAGGCCACGCCGCTCTCATTAATCAGGCCATGTACAGGGAATTTACCGGGCCGATCGTGAGCGCACGTCGAAGCTGGAGGCGGATCCTGATCCGCGTGAGATGTCCACGGAGTGTTTTATCCTGCGCATCGCCCGGCACAAGATATTCTTTTAAGGTACGTGTGAGTGACATACGATTTCCCATGTGCGTAGGATATGCATGGATGGATGCTTCCTCTCAGTTTACTGCATGTCTGCATTTGGTCCAGTAGTTTTGAGCCACGTTTACGATGACTCGGTTCGGGGAGCTTATGTGTATACAATTCTACATTGGTACCTGGTTTTGTTAAGTCTCAGACGAATTGCTGTGTGCAACTGTTGATCTGTATTGGTCACTAATGAAGGTAAATATATTACAGTGAACACAAGAAACTATAATTTGCTTCCATTGGAAGTAGCAGGAGATAGTTTCTTGTTTTCGATGTAACCATTATTGGTGCTGTGCTAGGAGGTACCTAAACCTGACCAATATTTTGTAACCTAAATATATAGAAGAAACATGTACTCTCGTACGAGCGTACGGCCGATCAATATATACCAAGGAAATAATTGAAGTTACATACCCTACAAGAACCTACACATATTTTTGCTTGGCTACCTCACACATGGGCTAGCTAGCTACAGCTTAGCTAGCCATGGCAATGGAGGTTGAGAGGCTGCATTTATGGGAGCATGACCTCCCAGCTAATTATTTGCATTGCAGTTCCCCAGCAAGCTTGTTTCATGCATGCTAACCTTCAATTGAATTGAATACAAGCTTGTCACAACGTCATCACCACCTAGCCTTGTTTAACTAATGTAAACAGCATCAACTTGGCTTTGAATGCCACGTGAAGAGAGAGCCCGGATGCGGAGGAGTGTAGATTATGTGGCACTGGAACATGGGGGGGAGGGGGGGGGGGGTTAGCTCCACTTCTACTACTACTTAATCACCTTACTTAGCTGAGCATAACAAGGGAATTATATCATGGGTCCACTGCTGTCTGTCTCCCTCTTAGCACTTGACCCCATATTCCACTGACAGCTCAAGACCTTGCTGGCTCATTAAGCTCCACACTAGCGCCTACTCGATTAAGAAACCCCTCACTCTATATAAGTAGCCGCATGCTTGCACGTCTCATGCATTAACAGAGCTTAGCTAGCTGCCCTGAACCCTAGCTAGTAGCTTCCGGGAACACCGTCGCCAGTAGCTCGGTCTCGCCTAGGTAGGGAACAGTGACACAGAGCAGAGCAGCTAGCTGCCTAGCCTAGCCAATGGCGTGCAAGCGGGCCACCACGCGGGAGCTCCGGGCGATGTACGACGACGAGCCCTCCTCCATGTCCCTCGAGCTCTTCGGCTACCACGGCGTGGTCGTCGACGGTGACGATGAGGATGACGACACCGCCACCGCCCTGCCCCAGCTCTCCTTCGTCGACAACTTCAAAGGCGGGTGCGGGTCGGCGGCGGACTACTACAGCTGGGCGTACAACGCATCCGGTGGGACGCCGGGCGCCTCCTCCAGCTCCACCTCCTCGGTGCTCAGCTTTGAGCATGCCGGCGGTGCCGGTCATCAGCTGGCTTATAACGCCGGCACAGGTGACGATGACTGCGCGCTCTGGATGGACAGCATGGCCGATCAGCACGGCGCAGCCAAGTTTGGGTTCATGAACCCAGGGTCGGCCGATGTCGTCCCGGAAATCCAGGAGAGCAGCATCAAGCAGCCGGCCAAGTCTGCGCAGAAGCGCTCGAGCTCAGTAAGTACCTGCATCAAATTCCTCCTCCCGTGCATCACGACACATTTCTGAAACTTTGCATCAAGTCAATCTGAGTGAAAAAAAACTGATAAGTTTCCTTCTGTTTAATAAGGGCGGTGAGGCGCAAGCAGCGGCGAAGAAGCAGTGTGGAGGAGGCAGGAAGAGCAAGACCAAAGTTGTGCCTACCAAGGACCCTCAGAGCGCCGTTGCAAAGGTAGAATCAGCATGAGTCAATTTCTCCCTATTGTTGTGGTGCAAGATTCTGTGCACTGCGAGAAAATTGTTTCGACGAAGCCGAGCTAATCCAAGTCACTCGATCGATCATGGATCTTCAGGTCCGAAGAGAGCGCATCAGCGAGAGGCTCAAAGTTCTGCAGGATCTGGTGCCCAATGGCACAAAGGTGTGTACCATGATTTCTTCTCATGCTTCAGCATGGTTTTTGTATGAAAAACTGACCTGGTCATTAGTTGCTAATTTTCTGAATGAAACGAACTCCTGTAGGTGGACATGGTCACCATGCTCGAGAAGGCAATCACCTATGTCAAGTTCCTGCAGCTGCAAGTCAAGGTATGCGACGATCGGTCATCGATGCGTCGACTGCTCTTTCGACCCAATTCACTTCGATGAACTACATACAGCCTCATGTCTGGTCTATGAATTATAACCCGGTCCACGCATAATCGGCACCTATATATGCAGGTGTTGGCGACTGACGAGTTCTGGCCGGTGCAAGGAGGGAAGGCGCCGGAGCTCTCCCAAGTGAAGACCGCCCTGGACGCCATCCTGTGTTCCCAGCAGCAACCCTAGGCCATGGATGCATGCATCCATGTTGAATTTTTTTACCCAAGTTTTAGATGATCGCGGCACGTGTAAGATCCGAAAAGAAAAGAGAGCACAAGCTCTGTAAAAATACATGGCAGATCATGTTTTTGCTTCACTCCTTTTAGATCAATTCTCCTTGTTTTTATGTGATCGGGATTCGAAGTTCCGATCACTGTAACTAGTCCAATAAAACTCAGACGAACATGATGTTACACAGCTTAGTGAAACCTAGACAGGGTCCCGCCATTGCGTGCAATGAAAATAAAGTTGTTATTTCTGTTGAAACATAAAACCCTCTTCTTCTTTTGCAGGGAACATAAGATCCTCTCCTTGATTTATACAAGAACAAGGCGCGATCGGATTCCTTGAAATGTTACCTTGAGTTCTTCGAATTAGAAAACTGAGCTATGGGGTTTTAGATCAAAGGGTATTTGACACCACATGAAAAACAAATGAACTGTCCAAAGTGGTTTCAGTGTAAACCAATCCTCAGGAAAGAAAAAAAATCCCTGAGGATTCATTCACCTTCTCCAAAAATCCCTTTGAAATTCCAAGGATCCAAACTAAACCTCAGGGGTTTCAATCAAAGGAACCCTAAATCCTGAAATGGCAACAGGGAGCCTTCCTGAGATGAAAGTAGATTTTTTTTTTTGAGGGATCCCCACACTTTGTTAATTTGAACCAAAGATCAAAGGGATACAAAGTTTTTACAAGTTTGGGATGAAAGTAGTTAAAATCAATTCCGCGTCAATTGGGCGGCGGGCCTGAGTAGCATCCATGCATCCATCCATGATTCGTGCAAACCTTATTATTTCACCGGGCATAGATCTGAGGTTGACAAATGAGCATTTGTCAGGGATCTTGATTAACTTTTTTCGCAAACAAAAAGGGATCTTGGTTAACAAAGTAAATCGCCACAGAATTTGTACAGAGATTTTCCGCTACCAACATTTTCGCGAACATCGGAGATCGTGCGGCTACTTGTGTTTTCTTCTCTCCAGGTCAAACAGTTTTGTAATGCAACTGGAATTAATTGCGGTTAGTGCGTGATTAGAGGAGGCTCAAGACAACTCCTTAGGATGCGGCTGCTGATGATGCCATCATGTCTCACTAGAGTGGGGACACAATTTCTCAACAACTAAAAGACATTTTTACTGAGTAAAAAATTGTTGATCTAATTGCGACATCGTTTGCGACGAGCTGTAATTTCTCATGGTCTACGGTCACTGTTGAATCCGCGCAAGAATTTACGGTAAGAGTTAAATTTCACTTTTTACCCCTTTATTTGTCTGGAAGTGCCAAAAGTTACCCGGTTAAAAATTGTGTTTCTAGTTTTACCCATAGTCATGCATTATTTCCACATGTTTCCCCCAATCCCAACAACCTCATGTGGAAATTCTCTTAATTCTACTGAGTGATTATAATGTTGCTTTTTAATTCCTTAAATGTTCTTGAATCCCGAATTCGCAATTTCATTTCATTTATCATATATTTTAAAATTGTCTTCCACTTAATTTAGTTACCGATACGAAGTTAAGTAATTAATCATGGAAAAAAAGTTACATGCTCCTACTTTAGATTATAATTAATACAGCCTTTTGGAACAAGTGCCCCTCAAGGTGGTGTTAAATGAGCAATATGTGATTTTTAGAAAGTAATAACTAATTTCCAGTGTCGATAAGTGGTCTCGAGATGTCAGGATGGGGAAGGCTGGTAAAATGGTACAAAATGTGGAATAATTCACGACTAGAGGGTAAAAAGAGGAAGAAAACTTAAAGGGGGTAATCTTTATTCTAACAGTTAGTCACAAATAGGAGTCCAAAGTGGCATTAGGTAGAGGAAAAGAATTTCCCATTCATGCCGGAATCGAGTTGTTTTCTGTGCATTTGCTGCGTTCCAAATGATCCAACGATGACATTTTTCTTTGAAGCTGGTCAGAAATAATTGAAATGCTCGATGTAGAACTAAGTGGAGGAAGCATCTAGTAGCAGTATGATATCATAAAGTAAATACAACTTTCCAAAAAAACAAAGTAAGCAAATTGTCACTTTTTAAACTACTGAAACTCGCGGTTGAGAATGGTAAACTGAAACTTGCAGTTAATTGTCACTTTCTAAAGTTCATGTAAGAATTTGAGGAAAATTATGATCGTTTGCTGTAAAAGAAATGGTGATATTCATCCTGTATACCACATAGATCTGAGATAATTAGAGTGCTGGATGAAGAAACTTGAGAGCTGGATGGGAAAAAAACAAGGGTTCATTAGGTGCTCTAAAATGCTTCTTCTGAATAAAAGAAAGAGATTGTAGCTGACGATCGCACCTATTAGTGCTAATAAGTGCACGATAACACATCATCAGATGCTTGACATGTGGAACCGACTGTCATTTACATCACCCATCACGAGATAACCGATCCGATTATGATAAACAATGTCGTTGAAATGCTGCTAATCCCTAATCAGTGCGGTATAATGATGGCCAGGAAGGCAGGAAATGATGCAGGGAGATGCTGCGTCATGCAACTGGTCGGTGCCTTGAATGCAGAAAATAAAAACAGTGATCATGTCATGTGGTCCTAAGATCCAGAGATTTCTAGGTTGCAATCGTGCAAAACCAAGGTCAGATCACGGTTTCGGCCATGTGACAACTCCATTACTCTAGTTGTTGACAATGGGTGCAATATGCAATATAATGTAGTACAAGCCAAACAAATCAGAGTGAAGATCCAAGCATGGCTGCCATGAATCAAAGTCAACACTGTCCCATGATTTTAGCTTCACAAGATGTTCCGTTTCCCCAGGAAAATACGAATCGGTTGGTGTTTGATGCATCATATCACAACAATTTGGGACATATAAGAAATATTTTACCAGTATTTTCCCCAAAAATTATATTTTACCAGCAGTTTCTCATGCATTTTCACTCGCAAAAATATTTTACCAGCAGTTTTGTGCGTCGGAGGTTCTAAAACATAGGTGTCATGCGTGTGTTTCTGTGAGCATGGCAGTCTGTCCTGTGTGAGGTCACATTCCAGCAGAATAAAATCTAAAGATTCTTGCACACCATCTACTACTTTATGCATTATTCTCATTTCCCAGTCCATTCCCATGTGACTTTCAGCACAAAATTTTAAAATTTAAAATCATCCATACCAAGAATTCATGGCACCCCATGTCATAAAAAAAATTGATTGAACCGATGCCAAGGAGACGTGAGGAGCATTACGGCATTACCTTCCTCGCAAACTTCAAGTTGCTTTCTCTCCTCTGCAACAACAAAAATAATCAATAAAATCACATGAATTTAATGCACATGACTTGCCCATCTATTTCTTTTCTTCTCTTGTTTTCTTCAGAATCAGATGCCCATCTTCTTTGGCAGCACACTGGAGCAGAAACCAATGAATGCCATTGATATAATTTTGGACTGAACTCTGGCACTTTTGCCACCCTCTGTAGTACTGGCAAAGTAATAATACGGCGATAACAAAAAAAACTGAAGCAAACTTCCTAGAGAATTACTCCATTATAGAGTCAAGGGCAGTAAAAGGACTCCTCTGATCGCATGAAGGGACATGTATCTTCCTTATGGTATTAAGCATTTAAGCCATCTTCACAGGAAACAAACCTGAATTGCATTGTTGCCCCTGATTACCAAGACCTTCAAGGTTCTTACATGTCATGACTCTGAAAACACAGGCTGCTCACCATAATTCTGACTATGAGATTTTGTGCAGAGACTACAACAAACCAGCATTTGCAGCTTAGATGAACTATTTACATGATGAGAACCTATGGTACACGAAACAGATGCCGCCGAACTAATCTAGGGTCCTGAATTTCTGACCATTTATTCCTCAAGAAGACTCTGGACCATTCACAGCATCAGGAGCAGTAGCAGACTCGATTAATCTCTCGAAATCAATAATGGTCGACTGAAAATTGAACTGATACCCACTTTGCATCCATGATTTTATACACATTGTAGCCTGCATGCTACTAAGAGGAAGGCAGTACTGCTGCTTGTGGATACTGTCCCCTTTGCTTGTGAACAGTTCTTCGGGATCCAACGACGTCCCTTGGATTGCCAAAAAGTCACGGGCCATCAATGAGAGCCGCGGGTAACGGGAGGAGTGCCCCCTCCACCATTCAAGAGCATCAGTGGAAATCGGTGCGGGGGGCTCCGCAAGATACTGAGTGAGCTCATCAGCGGCAGTGCTCATGCTGACACGACGGCGCTTACGGATAATCTCTTCGGCGAAGGAGAACGCGCCACCATCCTCGGTGCTGTCTTGTTGGGTGCTGTAGCCATTTCCAGGAGCTTGGAAGATGCTGCTGTAGTCTCTGACGAAATGGTCCCTTGCGTCCTCCAAGTTGCTGGTGGAGTTGAGGGCGTCAGGGATGAGCTCCCCTTTGATCCTTGGATCAAGAATCGCGGCCGTGAAGGTGTAGATGTTGTAAGCTTGAGATGTGAAGTCACGAGCCGTCTTGGACATGTCTCTGGCGATTTTCTCAAACAGTTTCTGGTGGCTGCTGTCATGGCAGACATTGATCAACTCAAAGACATGGTCCATGAAGAAGAAGACCAGCCCAACAGTTGGTAATTTGCAGGTACAAAGGTTGGTCGTAGTTTTATAGAATGGCTCAAGGTACGAGTGCAATGAATTCACCACTGACTTCTCCTCGTCACTCAGAACCCAGTCCCTCGACCCAAAAATGTCTTGAAACTTCTTGATGGTGTTATCCATCGCATTAGGGGCCTGAAGAAAAAACAATAAAAAACATGAACAAAAGAACTAACAACCGTGATGGGAAAATAAGATGCAGGCATGGACTGTGCAGTACCTTCTTTACTATGTCGAGCACATTGTAATTGCCGTTCCAATTTGCCGAATGATCAAGAGGGAATTTACATGGGCCTTCTTGGTAAACTTCAGTCCAGTGCTTAAATTCCACCATCATCTCCTGGTTCGAATTGGTCTCGAGGATGAACTCGCGGGCCTTGGACAGCACAGGCTTCACATTTTGCAGGCCATCTTCTATGATGACCTCTAGTGCCTTTGCGGCACAGGGGATGTAGCAGAAGGGGAGCTTCCGGGACTCAAGCTCCCGCCTGAGCTCTTCACAGGCATGGATAGCATGCTGGCTGTTATTATGCGTGCAAGCAAGGATTTTCAAGTCAATGTTAAAATCCTGCAAGACAGCCAACAGAACTCGCAGAATGTCATCACCGGTAGAGTGGCACCGAACCCGGCACACGTCAAGCAGGAGTTTCTGCGAGACCCAGCTCTCGTCGATCCAGTGGCACTTGACAGACAGGTACGCTATCTGCTCGCAGGAAGTCCAGAACTCAAGGGAGATGGACAGCCGGGACCTGACGCGCTGCAGGGACGCCTTGACATCCTCCTTCATGCTCTTGAACACCTGAAGGGTGATCTCCTGGGCCTTCTCTTTCGGCCAGAGCCTGACGGCCGGGTTCAGGTACCTGCAGCTGTCGACAAACGAGCTGTCCCCGAGGGTGGAGGGTGGGAAGGAGGAGCCGATGAGCCACCGAAGGAGCAACCAGTTGACGTAGTCGACGTCCACCGCCGGCTTCGCGCTAGGCTGAGCGCGGACGGCCCGCGCTTTGGCCTGAGCCTGAACAGACTGAACCTGAACTTGTGCTTGTGACTGAGGCTGAGGATGAGGTTGCGGCTGAGCTCGCAGCGGGGCCTGCGGCTTCTTGCTCCTGGCAAACATGCCGGAGATGGCGCTCTGGGCAGGGTCGCCCTGCAGGTGCAGGTGGTGGTCGGCGAGCTGGTCGTAGCCCGGGTGCCGGTTGTTCAGGTGCTTCCCCAGATTGCCTGCATCACAATTGGAACCGTGGTGAAAGGGATGTTAGTTAGTATTTCCTCCCTCCGGTGATCCGGTCACAAATATAAGATGTTTTGGATATTTGAATATGAACAACATACCCACTGAAATGAGTGAACAAACACGCTCAAACGTGTCTACATACATCCGATTCAGAAAAGAAGTTTATACTCCCTCCGCCCCTAATTACTTGTATTAGATTTGTATACAATGTTTTAGTGTGGGATACATCCGTATGTATCTAGACAAGTCTAAGACAAGTAATTTGGGAAGTAAGTAATACGGAGGAAATATATGTTCTAAAGTAATTGAGCAGCGGGCATGTAAATAATCAATGCGCAGACCGAGGGTGTTCTTGCTGCGTTCTGAGGATCTCATTCAGTAAAAAAAGATTGGGTTTTGGGGTCATGGGGTGTGCGCTCTGCTTACCGGTGGCGGTGGTGAGGCAGTAGGACTTGCCGCAGAGGCGGCAGGCGCGGGAGCGGCCGTCGGCGGCGGTGTCGAAGAAGGCGAGGTAGAGCGACTTCATGGTCTTCTTCTTCCTGGGCCTGGCGGCCTCCGCGCCGTCGCCGGCGGCCGGCAGGAGGGTCATGTCAGCCATCCCGGTGACGGTCGGTCGACGGAGCGCGGCGGAATTGGAGCCGGCGGCGGCGGGCGGGGCGGGGAGCCGAGCCGCCGACGACGGGAGGGGGAGGGCGGAGCCGAGGAGGACGGCGCGGCGCCGATCTGGGCGGGTGGGGAGCTAGGGTTTGGTCTGGGCTCGGGCTCGGGCTCGAGCTCGGTGGTCGGGGTCTGGGTCGGAACCAAGGGGCGGCTCGAACGCCAGCCGGCTCCCTCAGCAGCTGGCGCGTGCGTGCGTGCGAGCTGACCGTCGCCAATTTTTTTTCTATTTTTAACACAAGACAAAAATCCATGTCATAAACCCTAGCACACCACCATTGCGGAATATGACAGCAACACAACTTGCCACCGGCACCGGCACCAACACACGTCGACTACAACTTCGACCTCGACAGCAAGGTTCGCAAGGGGGGAGACGCGGGGCTCACGCCGACCGAGCCCTCCGCAAACGGCCATCGAGCACTGCCTGGACTTGCTTTGTCGTAGCTTCGACTCCACGACAATGACAAAGGAAGCCAACAGCTAATGGAACGACACATTCTATGCCTGAAAAGCCGATTGCGGAAGCCCAGGCTGCGGCCCAAACTCGTCTCAGAGTCATCGTAGCTGCCAAATAGGCCTCGGCGTCTGACATATCCCTCTGGAGACAGAGGGGGGAAGACAATTCCATGTGATGCTTTTGAGAAAACTCCAAACACCAAGTTGCTTTTGCTCGGTCCCTTCTCGTGGCATGTACAAGATTTTGCTTCTTTGTTCTTTGAAACCCAACTTGAGAGGCGGGTTGTGGGAAATCCATAAACTAAGGAAAGTTTTCATTACAAAGTTGTAAATTTTGGATCGAGTTCGTTCATTTTGCAATCCCATGTTGTTTATTACAAGCTAAATAAACAAATGATGAATTCAACAGCGTGCATGTATCACCACACCAATGAATTAATGCGCAGACTAGACGGTGTTCTTGATGTGTAACATTAAGTAAAAAAGAATGGGGGTTGGGTGTGTGCTCTTCTTACTGGTGGCGGTGGTGAGGCAATATGTCTTGTTGCAGAGCCTACAGGCACGGTTCTTGCCGTCGGCGGCGGTCTCGAAGAAGGTGAGGTAGAGTGACGTCAGGGTCTCCTTCTTCTTGGGCCTCGCGGCTCCTCCTCCGACCTCCGCGACGTCCCTAGTGACCGGCAAGAGGGGTACATCAGCCATCCCCAGTCGATGGGTGGCAAAATTGGGACGGATTCTCCTATTCAATTTCCTCTCCTCTACTCTGCCTTGCACCGCAGCAAGCCGGCAGCGAGGAGCCGAGCCACTAAGGATGGGAGGGGGAGGTGGTGTCGGGGTTGGGGTTTGGGCTGGGAGGCGGAACCGAGGAGGATATGATGGTGCGGCGCCGATGGGGGCGGGAGGGTGGCTTATAGCAAGGGTTTGGGCTCGGGCTTGGTGGTTGAGGTTTGGTTTGGAAGGGGGCGGCACGAACGCCGGCTCCCTAAGCAGTCAATGCATGTGAGCTGGCAGGCACTAATCTTGTTTTATTTTTATAATAACAAGACAAAAAAACATGCCTTTTCTGTCAATTAAAAAAATTGATCCTAAACGGTCACAAACCCTGGCACATCACCGTCATGGAATATGACAGCAAAAAAGCTCGCCGTCGGCTGACCTTGCTACCAAACACGCGCCAACGACATCTCCGATTTCGATGACAAGGCTCATAAGATAAAAATATAGGGCTCACGCAAACCGAGTGCTCCGCAAACGACCATCGAGCACGTGTTGATGTCGCCGCCTGGACTCGTTCCGTCACAGTTTCCAGTCCACGACAACCAAGAGAGCCAACAAAAAAGAAGAACCAACAATGGAAGGACGCACTGCATATGCCTAAAAAAAGCCGATTGCCAAAGCCCAAGCTGAGGCACAAACACATCCCTATGTCATTATAGTTGCCAAATAGGCATCGATGTTCGAGTGCCGCATTCTGCGGCAGAATGTTGAGGCTTTGCACAGGTTATACCTCGACTGGGCCGGCCCAAAATGAACGAAAAATGCGACGCTTTCACCAAAGATTCGAACTCACGACCGTGCTCCTGTACACAAAGGTAGCTAGCCACTACACTTGTTTCATGTTGGTAATCAAAAGGCCATGCGAATACTTTAGAACTAGCCACATCGGCAGATCGGATTATCTTTCCGTTTTTCGATCTTTTCTCGTAAATTCTATATATTTTTTAGAAAGTCCGAACTTCTTTTTAAAGAACACACATAAAAAGCAATTTTTTGAATCTGTAACCAAAGTTTAAAAACAGGAACCATTTTGAAGTTGTGGACAAATATTGAAAAACGGGAACATTTTTTTACAATTGCGATCAATTTTGATAACAACAAACAAGTTTTTAGAAAATGTGAACAATTTTTTGAACTGCGAAAAAAGATTAAAAGCAGGAACTTTTTTTGAAATTGTGAACAAATCTTCAAAAAAACAAGAAGCATTTTTAAAATTCAGAACAAGTTTTGAAAAAATGCGAACAATTTTTTCATTTGTGAACACCTTTCAAAAGAAGGCACAATTTTGAATTTGTGAACAAATTTTGAGAATAGGAATTTTTTTCAAAACGTTATTTTTTTTAGAATCATGAACAAGTTTTAAAGATGTGAAGAAATTTTTCAATCTGCGAAAAAAATAAAAATGGAACTTTTTTTGTATTTGTGAGCAGAATTGAAAAGGCGGATCATATTTTGAAAACATGGACATTTTATGAAAAAGGGACATTTTTGCATATTTTGTAACTATGAACAAAATTAGGAATAAATTTGGGAACAAGATTTTAAGACAAGAACATTTTTAGAAGGAGAACACTTTTTCAAATATGCGAACATTTTTTTAAATCAAGATTATTTTCGAATTGGTGAAAATAATTAATAACAGGGACTTTTTAACTTCTGAACTTTTTTTGAATTTTCAAAGAAATTTTGAGAACTGAAAAAATAGAAACAAAAAATTAGAAGAAAAGGAAATTAGAAAAGAAATACGAAAATGAAATAAATAAACAAATAAGTAAATAAAAAAGGAAAAAGAAAAAACATGAAAAAAGAAAAAGAAAAAGCAGTGAAACCCGATTCAAGAACCTTCTAGAAGGTTCCCAAAACTGATCAGGAACCTTGGTTCCCAAGACCGGATACTGCATTGCGTGAGTATGTTCGAAAATTGGGCCGGCCCATCTCGGACGCCAGGTCGCTCGCCTCTGTGCGAAGCAGCAGCAACTTGACGCAGCGAGCGTCCATTACGAGATTGTTCCCTCCAGAGTGAAAGGGCAGGGGGAAGGACGCCTCCATAGTAACGCTTTCTAGAAAGTCCCCAACACCCAAGATTGACGAAATCATCGTTCCGACCGACCGAGACCGGACCGAGGATTTCTTCTGATAATGTATATAGACATTACGTTCGACACAAGTAGACCGACTCCTGCCTGCATATACTACTATTATTCCACACATCGACCATTATCCAGAATGCATCTAGAGTATTAAGTTCATAAAGAAACGGAGTAACGGCTTAAGCAAGATGACATGATGTTGACAAAGTAAACTCAATCAATATGAATAAACCCATCTTCTTTTCCTTAATGGCAACGATACAAGTATGTGTCATGTCCCTTTATGTCACTGGGATTGAGCAACGCAAGATCAAACCCATCACAAGGCACCTCTCACATTGCAAGATAAATCAATCTAGTTGACCAAACCAAATCAGTAATAATCATGCATAAAAGAGTTCAGAGAAGGCTCAAATAATATTCATGAATAATCTGATCATAAATCTATAATTCATCGGATCACAACAAACACACCGTAGAAAGGATTACATTGAATAGAACTCTAAGGACATTGAAGAGAACATTGTATTGAAGATCAAAGGGAGAGATAGTCATCTAGCTACTAGCTATGGACCCGTAGATCTGTGGTAAACTAGTCACACATCATCGGAAGGGTGGCAAGGTTGATGTAAAGCCCCTCCATGATCAATTTCCCCTCCGATAGAGTACCCAAATATTCCCAATACATCAGAGAGCCACCTGAAATACTTTTTCCGCCGTCATAAGTCTTTGTTCTCGCGAGATCCCACTTCTAATCCAGAAAAAATCGTCAAAAAGTTTCATAGTGTTTGGATTCTGTTTGGTACTGATTTTCTAAAAAAGCCAAAAAAAGCAACAAAAAAAGCAACTGGCACAGGGTACTGAGTTAATAGGTTAGTCCTAGAAAATGATATATAATAACATATAATTGCATAATAAACGTCCAGGGTTGATACTATAATAGCATGGAACAATCAAAAATTATAGATACGTTGGAGACGTATCAAGCATCCCTAAGTTTAATTCCTGCTTGTCCTCGAGTAGGTAAATGATTAAGCCAAATTTTTTATGTGGAATCCTACCTATCATATTCATCATGTAATCCCTTTTATGGCATGAATATCAAGATCGAATGGTTCAAAGCAATAGTCTATAATTTGTCATAAAGACATAAATACTCAGGTATACCAACAAACAATCATGCCTTTCAAAATATCAATGGTAAAGAACGTTATCACTAGGTTGTCATGCTCAATCATTGATCCATTCATGATTCATCCAATATTAATTCTACACAATGCATAAGAATGACAATTGTGCTCCCGAAGAGGTGCTCATAAGAGAAGGTGATGACTCAACAATAAAAATAAAAACACATAAAATAAATAGATAGGCCCTTCGCAGAGGGAAGTATGGATTTGCAGAGGTAACAGAGCTTGAAGTTTAAAAAAGAGATGAATACATTTTGAGAGGTGTACTTTTCCTGTCAACAAAACGACCGAAGGTTCTCAATATTTTCCATGCTAAACACATTATAGGCGGTTCCCAAATAGAAAAGTAAAGCTTATTCCCCTTCAACCTTTCAAACACAAGCCATGGCTAGCCGAATCCTCGAGTGCCCTCCATACAATTAACTTTTGGGGGCAGTTTGTTTCATTATTGTTAATTTGTCATTACGGGACTAGGCATCCCAAATACCGGCCTCTCTCGTACAATGACAAGTGAATAAACATTAACCATGAGAATAACCCGCCTAACATGTAAGAAATTGACCACCCCCTGCCGCTTCATGAGCGGTACAGGCACACAACAGATGCTTATTTGAATGATTTGATGTGGCACATACAAATTTACTTGGAACGGCAGAATAATATCGCATATAGGTAGATATGGTGGACTCATCTGGAACAATTTTGATTAAGAGTTTTGAATGCACAAGCAGTATTCCCACTTAGTACAGGTGAATGCTAGCAAAAAGATTGAGAATCGACCAACTAGAGAGCAACAACGTTCATAAAAATGATTAACATGGAATACTAACACGGGAGAGAAGCCCCCACCCTTATCTTCAACCCTCCCATCATGAATACAGGAGAGAAGCCTACGTGGAGCCCTGCTCTGCTTGCTCTCAGTCATATCAATGGCGACGAGGAGCGGCTACACTAGATTGTGTGTGCGCTCGTAGTCCATGCACACATGAGCATCGTTTATTTTTCTTTTCTTTTCTTTTTTCGTGTGGCCAGAGCCGAATTACCAAATCTAAATAAATAAACACGTATTATCAGCACGTAAAGATGATGACCGAGTTGTATTGATGTGTTGTGTGTGTTAGTCGATTCCATTCCATTGCGATGATAAGCTATGAAGAAGGGAGAAGGATGTCTGTACAAGGCTGGCACTAGCAAGCAGAGGATCGGATCGGAGGGGGTGGATGGGCAGATGAAGTTGCAGGTTGAGATACAAGTCCAGAGATGTTGCCATCAATCCACTCATTTCCTCCTCTTTGACGATGATGACGATGATCGCCTCTAGATGACGCCCAGCGGCCACTCACTCCATCGTACGAGCACTGACCTAACAGACAGGGAGTTCTGTCCTGCTGCTGGCTGGCTGGCGTCAGTCACCACCCGCACAAAATGGATGGATCACCTGGAAAAAGGGGATGGATCCGTGGCAAGTCAAACCCGTCAAATTACAATCGTTCGCTGCCGAAAATTCTCTTGCTCATGCGCCCGGCATTAAAACTCTCCCGCCCGCACTTGCAAATTGTGAAAATGTTTGGTATTCGGCGCCAAATTGAAAATTGTGAAAATGTTTGGTATTCGCCAAATCAACCGACGCCAAATTGAAAATAGTTCAAAGGAACGGTCTAAAGCAACCCCAACAAACCCACCCAACCACTAAAAAGGAATATTCCAAAAAAAATATTAGTTTCACATATTTATATTAAACATGCTTTCTAAACTTTATTTAGATTTATATAGTAATACATGAAGAAACTTAAGTTAGAGTTGGTCGTCGGGTTTGATGAGTAGTAAGAAGCGTGATCCATGTGACGAGAGGTGTGCAACGTTGGATAAAAAAATGAATGGATCAAATGGAAAGAGGGGATGAATCCTTGGGATGTTGACCCTGACCAATCAAAATCATCTTGCTCGCACACCCTATGTCAAAAACTCTCGCGCGCGCATGTGCCCAAATTTCTTGCACCCGTCCACCCAGTCTAAAAGCGAAAATGGCCAAAGCGCACGGGCATGTCGCGTGGTCACCCATGCTAAAGAATGAAAATATTATAGATAAAGCGTGCGCCGAACCGCCGGCGCCAAAGAAGTGAAGATGGTTCGAAAATTCAATCCAACCTCACACTCCTACCCAACCAGTTGGTTAGAGAGGCCCAACCCCCAAAAAAAATCCTATACGACCTGGTCGTACACAACCCAATGTGAGATCCTCTCTCACGTTGGATACATAAAAATTGCTCCTAAATATGTATGATCTTTTATTGTAAAGGAAAATAAGTGTTGTATGAACTTGTGATGGTAAAGAAATAAAAGCAACGGACTGCATAATAAAAGTTGCTATCACAAAGGGCAATATAATGTGACGTTCCTTTGCATTAAGGGCCTGCACATCCAAAAATAAAAAGTCATGATAACCTCTGTTTCCCTCTGCAAAGGACATATCTTTTACTTTTATGTATTTATTTTTATGCAAGAGTCAATAGTATTCCTTCTCATTTCAACTTCAATTATTCTTTAGTTGGCAAGTATCATGTGGTGGGGAAAGATCCAAGCATATATGGCCATTCAAATATATTTGATCATGAATTATTATTGTTGAAAATTATCTATATGATAAATAAGTTGGGACGCGAAACATTAAGCTCCTATCTTTATCTGTGTTCGATGGATGTTATTTGTTCTAAAAATTTGTTTTGAGTGTCAGCAATCATGGAAGACTATATGATAGTTGAGTATGTGGAATTTGCTAAATCAAAGTTCCAACATAGACCCTTCCTGAACATAAGATGAATTGCAACTGTTTGATGACTGAGAACATATTTTGTTATTTTCAAAAAAATATGGTATATATTTTAACTTGTGAATAGCTTGCTACTTGATCATGACAAGTCTATGAGATGAACTACTGTTTATGTGATATATATATATATATATATATATATATATATATATATATATATATATATATATATATATAATGATGATGATGATAGAAAAAATGTTTGGAACTATCATTGATCAAACATATGCACTATGCTAGCATTCACACTTCATGAATTATTTCTTTTCTCATTTACCTACTCGAGTACGAGCGGGAATTAAGCTTGGAGATGTTGATACATCTCCAACGTATCTATAATTTATGAAGTATTAATGCCATGTTTACAATAATTTTATATGGTTTTTGTATGTTTTGATTAGAACTAACCCGAGCTGGCGTTGTTTTCAGCAGAACTACCGTGGTGTTGTTTTTTGTGCAGAAATAAAAGTTCTTAGAATGGGCTGAAATTTTACGGTGATTTTTTTATGGACCAAAAGAGACCCCCGAAGCTTCATGGGAGGACCATAAGACTCACGAGGGCACAACAAGCTCGCTAGGCGCGCCCTACCACCAGGGTGCTTGGAGCGAGCTTGTCGCTTCCTCGTGGGCCCCCTTGACGTGAAACACACGCCAAAAATTCCTATAAATACACAAATCCTCAGAAAGAAACCTAGATGAGAAGTTTCGCCGCCGCAAGCCTCTGTATCCACAAAAAATCAATCGGGACCCTGTTCCGGCACCTTGCTGGAGGGGGAAATCATCGTCAGAGGCCATCTTCATCATCCTGGCGGCCACCATGATGAGGAGGGAGTAGTCCACCCACGGGGCTGAGGGTTTGTATCATAGTTGTGTGTTTGATCTCTCTCTCTTGTGTTCTTGATTTGGCATGATCTTGATGTACCGCGAGCTTTGTTAATATAGTTGGATCATATAGTGTTTTCCCCTCTCTATCTTGTTGTGATGAATTGAGTTTTTACCTTTGAGCTTTCACTATTATCGGATTGAATACTTTTATGTATTTGAGAACACTTGATGTATATCTTGCATGTGGATACCCGTGGTGACAATGGGATGTTCTATTGATTCACTTGATGTATGTTTTCGCACTCAACTTGTGGATTCCTGAGGTGACATTGGGGTAATCTATGCATAGAGGTTGGTGCACGTTTTCGTCCTTGTTTCTTTGGTAGAAATCTTGGGGCACTTTTTGAGGTTCTTTGTGTTGCATTGAATATTATGAATCTGAAGTTGTTTGATGCATATCGTATAATTGACCCACGGATACTTGTGGTGATATTAGAGTATTGATAACCCACAAGTATAGGGGATCGCAACAGCTTTCGAGGGTCGAGTATTCAACCCAAATTTATTGATTCGACACAAGGGGAGCCAAAGAATATTCTCAAGTATTAGCAGCTGAGTTGTCAATTCAACCACACCTGGAAACTTAGTATCTGCAGCAAAGTGTTTAGTAGCAAAGTAATATGATAGTGGTGGTAACGACAGCAAAAGTAATGTTTTTGGTATTTTGTAGTGGTTGTAACAGTAGCAGCGGGAAAGTAAATAAGCGAGAACCAGTATATGGAAAACTCGTAGGCACCGGATCAGTGATGGATAATTATGCCGGATGCGGTTCATCATGTAACATTCATAACATAGGGTGACACAAAACTAGCTCCAATTCATCAATGTAATGTAGGCATGTATTCCATATATAGCCATACGTGCTTATGGAAAAGAACTTGCATGACATCTTTTGTCCTACCCTCCCGTGGCAGCAGGGTCCTATTGGAAACTAAGGGATATTAAGGCCTCCTTTTAATAGAGAACCGGAACAAAGCATTAGCACATAGTGAATACATGAACTCCTCAAACTACGGTCATCACCGTGAGTGGTCCTGATTATTGTCACTTCGGGGTTGCCGGATCATAACACATAGTAGGTGACTATAGACTTGCAAGATAGGATCAAGAACTCACATATATTCATGAAAACATAATAGGTTCAGATCTGAAATCATGGCACTCGGGCCCTAGTGACAAGCATTAAGCATAGCAAAGTCATAGCAACATCAATCTCAGAACATAGTGGATACTAGGGATCAAACCCTAACAAAACTAACTCGATTACATGATAAATCTCATCCAACCCATCACCGTCCAGCAAGCCTACGATGGAATTACTCACGCACGGCGGTGAGCATCATGAAATTGGTGATGGAGGATGGTTGATGATGACGACGGCGACGAATCCCCCTCTCCGGAGCCCCGAACGAACTCCAAATCAGCCCTCCCGAGAGGTTTTAGGGCTTGGCGGCCGCTCCGTACCGTAAAACGCAATGATTTCTTCTCTCTTTTTTTTCTCTCCGAAAGCAGATGTATAGAGTTGGAGTTGGCGCCGGAGGGTTTTCAGGGGGGGCCATGAGGTAGGGGGCGTGCCCTAGAGGGGGGCGCCCCCCACCCTCGTGGACAGGGTGTGGGCCCCCTGGTCTTCATCTTTGGCGAGGATTTTTTATTGTTTTTTCTAAGATGTTCCGTGGAGTTTCAGGTCTTTCCGAGAATATTTGTTTTCTGCACATAAAACAACATCATGGCAATTCTGTTGAAAACAGCGTCAGTCCGGGTTAGTTCCATTCAAATCATACAAGTTAGAGTCCAAAACAAGGGCAAAAGTGTTTGGAAAAGTAGATACGACGGAGACGTATCAACTCCCCCAAGCTTAAACCCTTGCTTGTCCTCAAGCAATTCAGTTGTCAAACTGAAAGAAAGAAAGAAAAACTTTTACAAACTCTGTTTGCTCTTGTTGTTGTAACTATGTCAAGCCAGCATTCAAGTTTTCAGCAAATATCATAACTAACCATATTTGCAACAATTCTCAGGTCTCATAATTACTCATATCAATAGCATAATCAACTAGCGAGCCATAATAATAAATCTCGGATGACAACACTTTCTCAAAACAACCATAATATGATATAACAAGATGGTATATCGCTAGCCCTTTCTGAGATCGCAAAACATAAATGTAGAGCACCTTTAAAGATCGAGGATTGACTAGACATTGTAATTCATGGTAAAAGAGATCCAATCATAGTCACACCCAACATAGATTAATAGTGATGAATGCAAATGACAGATGTGCTCTCCAGCTAGTGCTTTTTAATAAGAGGGTGATGACTCAACATAAAAATAAATGGATAGGCCCTTCGCAGAGGGAAGCAGGGATTTATAGAGGTGCCAGAGCTCGGTTTTGAAATAGAGATAAATTATATTTTGAGCGGTATACTTTCATTGTCAACATAGCAACTAAGAGATGGCGATATCTTCCATGCTAAACACATTATAGGCAGTTCCCAAACAGAATAGTAAAGTTTATACTCCCCCTCCACCAACAAGCATCAATCCATGACTTGCTCGAAACAACGAGTGTCTCCAACATACATCAGGTCCCAGGGGGAGTTTTGTTTGCAATTAGTTTTGATTTAGTTTGCATAAAGCATGGGACTGGGCATCCCGGTGACCAGCCATTTTCTCGTGAGTGAGGAGCGGAGTCCACTCCTCTTGAGAATAACCCGCCTAACACGGAAGATAAGGACAGCCATAGTTGATACATGAGCTAATCGAGCATACAAAACAGAATGTTTATTTGAAGGTTTAGAGTTTGGCACATACAAATTTACTTGGAACGGCAGGTAGATACCGCATATAGGAAGGTATAGTGGACTCATCTGGAATAACTTTGGGGTTTAAGGGATTGGATGCACAAGCAGTATTCCCGCTTAGTGCAAGTGAAGACTAGCAAAAGACTGGGAAGCGACCAACTAGAGAGCGACAACAGCCATGTACATGCATTAAAATTAATAAACATTGGATGCAAGCATGAGTAGGATATAATCCACCATGAACATAAATGTCGTGAAGGCTATGTTGATTTGTTTCAACTACATGCATGAACACGTGCCAAGTCAAGTCACTTAAATCATTCAAAGGAGGATACCACCCCATTATACCACATCATAATCATCCCAATAGCATGTTGGCACACAAGGTAAATCATTATAACTCATAGCTAATCAAGCATGGTACAAGCAACTATGATCTCTAATTGTCATTGCAAACATGTTTATTCATAATAAGCTGAATCAAGAACGACGGGCTCATCATATTTACAAAAACAAAAGAGGTCAAGTTCATACCAGTTTTTCTCATCTTAGTCAGTCCATCATATATCATCATAATTGCCTTTCACTTGCACGACCGAATGATGTGAATAATAATAAGAGTGCATGTGCATTGGACTAAGCTGGAATATGCGAGCATTCAATAAACAGAAGAAGACAAGGCAATATGAGCTCTGGGTTAAATAAACAATAAAGCATATAAGAGCCACTTCAACAATTTAATTATGGTCTTCTCCTATCGACCCCCAAAGAGAAGAAAAGAAATAAAAACTATTTACACGGGAAAGCTCCCAACAAGCAAAAGAAGAACGGGAAATATTTTGGGGTTTTCTTTTTTAATTACTACTATTAATTTTTTATTTTTCTCAAGGTTTAACAAACACACAAGAAGAAAGCAGGAAAAAGGAAATAAACTAGCATGGATATTATAGTGAAAGAGTATGAGCACCGACATCTAGCAATGAGTGTGTGTGAATATAAATGTAATGTCGGTGAGAAATACGTACTCCCCCAAGCTTAGGCTTTTGGCCTAAGTTGGTCTATTGCTAGGGATAGCCTGGCGGATACCCGTAGGTGTAGCTGGGGTCGTACTGCGACGAAGAATAACTGGGATCATACTGTGATGCAGCGGTTATCGCCTGCTGAGCTGCAGCGTGGAGTCGAGCTGCCTCCGCTCTCCTCTCGTACTCATCTGCCTCCTCTCCGGTAATAGTATACCTTCGTTTTGTCTGTGAATCAATGAAGGCAGGAGGAGGGAGAGTAATATGGACAACATGCCGTTTGTTAAAAATTAAACGATATAGGAGAGGTGATTCAGGCCTCTCGACATAATGATGCGAAGCCATAGAGTAATAATCTAAATATGCAGGAGGCAACTCCGTATCACCCTCACGAATGTCTATCTCAAGAAAAATAGCTAAGCGGTTTCCACAAATTCCTCCAAAGAAATCCCCATTATGTCTATTATGATGCAACCTACGAGCTACAATGGCTCCCATATGATAAGATTGGTCTCCTAACACAGCACTCCTGAGAATGCTGAGGTCAGGGACACACATGTGACATGCTTCATCCTTAGCATTTATGCATCTACCGATGAAGAGAGCAAAATAATGTATAGCAGGAAAATGAATGCTCCCTATGGTAGCCTGCGTTATATCTCTAGATTCCCCTACAGTTATACTAGCAAGAAAGTTTCTAAATTCATATTTAGGGGGATCCCTAACACTGCCCCATGATGGAAGTTTGCAAGCAAGAGTGAAATCCTCTAAGTCCATGGTATAAGATTTGTCATAAAGATCAAACATGACTGAAGGAGAATTACGCGAAGATGAATACTCAAACCTCCTCACAAATGAACTTGTGAGACCATGATATTGGGGGCATTTGTTAGCTTCAAAATCCTCAAGACCGGCATTGTGCAAATATGCTTTAAATTCTTCTTTAATTCCCGCATGGTCCATAAAATTTTCTGACGGCCATTCGCAAGGCCGCACTAGAGCGTCTCTTGGTGGATCTTCGTCAGCATCACGCATAGCAAGCTTGGGTCCTTGCTTCTTAGAAGAACCACCTTGGAACATCTTCCTAAGCATATTGTTCTTCTTTGAAAAATTTCTGAAATTTTTAGTAACTTCAAACAGAAGTGAACCAACTTCAATAAAACTGATAGCAACTACTCCTACAAGTGCCTAGAGCCTATATCAAGCATTAGAACTACTTGGAACCATATAAATTTGACATGCAAGCTCAAGAACATGGTCACCTATGCAGCACAAATTTGCAAAGAATAAAGCAGTAGAACAAAAACTAATTGGACCAATGGAGGAGTCACATACCAAGGAACAATCTCCCCAAGCAGTTTTGCGAGAGGTGCTTTGAGCAAGGAGATCGAAAATCACAACAAAAGTGGCTGGAACTCGTGCTTGAGTTGGTTTTTCGGGTTTGTGTGAGGCAGAGAAAGAAGATGGGTGCTGGGATAAGTGGAGGAGGGCCACCGTGGGCCCACGAGGCAGGGGGCGCACCCAGGGGGTAGGACGCGCCCTCCACCCTCGTGGCCAGGTGGCAGCTCCCCCACGGTAATTTTTGCACAGTAAATCCTCAAATATTCCCGAAAAAATCATATTAAATTGGCATGGCATTCTGAGGACTTTTATTTTCAGGATATTTTTATATTGCACGGATAAGCCAGGAAATAGACAGAAAAATACTATTTTTACTTTATTTCTACTAAATTACAGAAAGTATAGAGAGGGTACAGAAGTTTGTGCTTCTAGTTTCATCCATCTCATGCTCATAAAAAAGAATCCACTAACAAGGTTGATCAAGTCTTGTTAACAAACTCATTCTGATAATCATGAAACCGGAGAAATTTCGAATAACACTAAGTTACCTCGACGGGGATATGCACATCCCCAATAATAAGTATATCATATTTCTTTTTGACATTAGGAAGGGGAAATTCAAAACCTCCAATTATAATCGATGGAATTTTTCCAATGGAGTTGATACTATGAACCTGATGTTGTTTCCTCAGAAAGTGTACCGTATGCTCATTACCATTAACATGAAAAGTGACATTGCCTTTGTTGCAATCAATAACAGCCCATGCAGTATTAAGGAACGGTCTTCCAAGAATAATAGACATACTATCATCCTCGGGAATATCAAGAATAACAAAGTCCGTTAAAATAGTAACGTTTGCAACCACAACAGGCACATCCTCACAAATACCGACAGGTATAGCGGTTGATTTATCAGCCATTTGCAAAGATATTTCAGTAGGTGTCAACTTATTCAAGTCAAGTCTACGGTATAAAGAGAGAGGCATAACACTAACACCGTCTCCAAGATCACATAAAGCAGTTTTAATATAATTTCTTTTAATGGAGCATGGTATAGTAGGTACTCCGGGATCTCCAAGTTTCTTTGGTATTCCACCCTTAAAAGTATAATTAGCTAGCATGGTGGAAATTTTAGCTTTTGGTATGTTTCTTTTATTAGTAATGATATCTTTCATATATTTAGCATAAGGATTTGTTTTGAGCACATCAGTCAATCGCATACGGAAAAAGATAGGCCTAATCATTTCAGCAAAGCGCTCAAAATCCTCATCATCCTTTTTCTTGGATGGTTTGGGAGGAAAAGGCATGGGTTTCTGAACCCAAGGTTCTCTTTCTTTACCATGTTTCCTAGCAACAAAGTCTCTTTTATCATAACGTTGATTCTTTGATTGTGGGTTATCAAGATCAACAGCAGGCTCAACTTCTACATCATTATCATTACTAGGTTGAGCATCATCATGAACATCCTTATTAATATTTTCACTAGGTTCATGTTCATTACCAGATTGTGTTTCAGCATCAGACATAGATATATCATTTGGATTATCAGGTGGTTCAGCAATAGGTTCACTAGAAGTTTGCACAGTTCTATCATTTTTCTTTTTCTTCTTTTTAGAAGAACTAGGAACATCAATATTATTTCTTTGAGAATCCTGCTCGATTCTTTTTGGGTGGCCTTCAGGATACAAAGGTTCCTGAGTCATTCTACCAGTTCTAGTAGCCACTCTAACAGCATAATCATTTTTCTTACTATTCATTTCATCAAGCACTTCCTTTTGAGCTTTAAGTACTTGTTCTACTTGAGTGGTAACCATAGAAGCATGTTTGCTAACAAGTTTAAGTTCACCTTTAATATTAGCCATATAATCACCCAAGCGTCTAATCATATAAGCATTTTCTTTTAATTGTCTACCAAAATAAGCATTGAAGTCGTCTTGCTTAAACATAAAGTTATCAAACTCATCCAAGCACTGACTAGCAATTTTAGTAGGAGGGACTTCAGCTTTATCGTATCTATAGAGAGAATTTACCTTTACTACATGTGTCGGGATATCGGGGTCTGGAGGTTCTTCAATAAATAAAGGATTAAGATCATATACTTCTTCGACGGGCGGTAGATTAAGACCATGTATTTCTTCAATATGAGGTAAATTCTTAACATCTTCAGCTTTAATACCTTTTTCTTTCATAGATTTCTTTGCCTCTTGCATATCTTCGGGACTGAGAAATAGAACACCTCTCTTCTTCGGACTTGGTTTAGGAATAGGCTCAGTAATTGGAGCGGGAGCTGGCTCAGGAGGTGCCCAATTATTTTCATTTGTCAACATATTATTCAATAGAACTTCAGCTTCATCCGGCGTTCTTTCCCTGAAAAGAGAACCAGCACAACTATCCATGTAATCTCTGGAAGCATTGGTTAGTCCATTATAAAAGATATCAAGTATTTCAGGTTTCTTAAGAGGATGATCAGGCAAAGCATTAAGCAACTTGAGAAGCCTCCCCCAAGCTTGTGGGAGACTCTCTTCTTTAATTTGCATAAAGTTGTATATTTCCCTCAAAGCAGCTTGTTTCTTATGAGCAGGGAAATATTTAGCAGAGAAGTAATAAATCATATCCTGGGGACTACGCACACAACCAGGATCAAGAGAATTAAACCATATCTTAGCATCACCCTTTAATGAGAACGGAAATATTTTGAGTATATAAAAGTAACACGATCTCTCATCATTAGTGAACAGGGCAGCTATATCATTTAACTTAGTAAGATGTGCCACAACAGTTTCAGATTCGTAGCCATAAAAAGGATCAGATTCAACCAAAGTAATTATATCAGGATCAACAGAGAATTCATAATCCTTATCGGGAACACAGATAGGTGAAGTAGCAAAAGCTGGGTCAGGTTTCATTTTATCTCTAAGTGATTCTTTGTTCCATTTAACTAATAACCTCTTGAGTTCATATCTATCTTTGCAAGCTAAAATAGCTAAAGAAGATTCTTTATCAAAAAGATAACCCTCAGGAATAACAGGCATATTTTCATCATCACTTTCATCATCGTATTCAGATTCATCAATTTCTTTCTCTCTAGCCCTAGCAATTTGTTCCTCAAGAAATTCACTAAGGGGCACAGTAGTATCAGGCATAGAAGCAGTTTCATCATAAGTATCATGCATAGCAGAGGTGGCATCATCAATAATATGTGACATATCGGAACAAATAGCGGAAGCAGGTTTAGGTGTCGCTAGCTTACTCATAACAGAAGGTGAATCAAGTGCAACGCTAGATGGCAGTTCCTTACCTCCCCTCGTAGTTGAGGGATAAATTGTTGTCTTAGCGTCTTTCAAGTTCTTCATAGTGTCCAGCAGATATAAATCCCAAGTGACTCAAAGAATAGAGCTATGCTCCCCGGCAACGGCGCCAGAAAAAGGTCTTGATAACCCACAAGTATAGGGGATCGCAACAGCTTTCGAGGGTAGAGTATTCAACCCAAACTTATTGATTCGACACAAGGGGAGCCAAAGAATATTTTCAAGTATTAGCAGTTGAGTTTTCAATTCAACCACACCTGGAAACTTAGTATCTGTAGCAAAGTGTTTAGTAGCAAAGTAATATGATAGTGGTGGTAACGGCAGCAAAAGTAAAGACAACAAAAGTAATGTTTTTGGTATTTTGTAGTGGTTGTAACAGTAGCAGCGGGAAAGTAAATAAGCGAGAACCAGTATATGGAAAACTCATAGGCACCGGATCAGTGATGGATAATTATGCCGGATGCGGTTCATCATGTAACAGTCATAACATAGGGTGACACAGAACTAGCTCCAATTCATCAATGTAATGTAGGCATGTATTCCGTATATAGTCATACGTGCTTATGGAAAAGAACTTGCATGACATCTTTTGTCCTACCCTCCCGTGGCAGCGGGATCCTATTGGAAACTAAGGGATATTAAGTCCTCCTTTTAATAGAGAACCGGAACAAAGCATTAGCACATAGTGAATACATGAACTCCTCAAACTACGGTCATCACCGGGAGTGGTCCCGATTATTGTCACTTCGGGGTTGCCGGATCATAACACATAGTAGGTGACTATAGACTTGCAAGATAGGATCAAGAACTCAAATATATTCATGAAAACATAATAGGTTCAGATCTGAAATCATGGCACTCGGGCCCTAGTGACAAGCATTAAGCATAGCAAAGTCATAGCAACATCAATCTCAGAACATAGTGGATACTAGGGATCAAACCCTAACAAAACTAACTCGATTAGATGATAAATCTCATCCAACCCATCACCGTCCAGCAAGCCTACGATGGAATTACTCACGCACGGCGGTGAGCATCATGAAATTGGTGATGGAGGATGGTTGATGATGACGACGGCAACGAATCCCCCTCTCCGGAGCCCCAAACGGACTCCAGATCAGCCCTCCCGAGAGGTTTTAGGGCTTGGCGGCCGCTCCGTATCGTAAAACGCAATGATTTCTTCTCTCTTTTTTTCTCTCCGAAAGCAGATGTATAGAGTTGGAGTTGGCGCCGGAGGGTTTTCAGGGGGCCCATGAGGTAGGGGGGCGTGCCCTAGAGGGGGGGCGCCCCCCACCCTCGTGGACAGGGTGTGGGCCCGTGGTCTTCATCTTTGGCGAGGATTTTTTATTGTTTTTTCTAAGATGTTCCGTGGAGTTTCAGGTCTTTCCGAGAATATTTGTTTTCTGCACATAAAACAACATCATGGCAATTCTGTTGAAAACAGCGTCAGTCCGGGTTAGTTCCATTCAAATCATACAAGTTAGAGTCCAAAACAAGGGCAAAAGTGTTTGGAAAAGTAGATACGACGGAGACATATCAAGTATCTAGGTGACATTAGGGTTGATTGATGTGTTTTCATATGGTGTTATTTTAGCACGAACTCTAGGGTTGTTTGTGACACTTACATAAATAGCTCAAAAGATTGATCGGAAAGAATAACTTTGAGGTGGTTTTGTACCCTACAAACAATTTCTTCTTATGTTCTCCGCTAGATAAGAACTTTGGAGTGACTCTTTGTCACACGTTTAGGGATTGCCATATGATTTAATTATGTTAGCATCGTTGAGAGATTGCACTAGTGAAAGTATGAACCCTAGGCCTTGTTTCTAAGCATTGCAATACCGTTTGTGCTCCGTTTTATTACTTGCTAGTTGCTACCTTGTTGTTTTTCTTATTTTCATATTACAAAAACTATATCTAGTATCCATACTACACTTTTATCACCATCTCTTCGCCGAACTAGTGCACCTATACAATTTGCCATTGTATTGGGTGTGTTGGGGAGGAACACTAGATGAGAAGAAAGAAAACACATGCCAGATCTATTTGGCTATTTCTAGAAGCTTCCACTCTAGTGTAGTTTTTCTTTCCTTTTCTTTTCTATCCTACCTACAGTTTTCTAGAGTCTTCTAGTTATGAGTAGCTATGAGTAGAATGGTGAAACTTACATAATGTTTTCTAGAGTATTCTAGCTATAAGTAAAAGTATGTGAAGGCTTCCCAAAGCCCTATAAATAGAGGTCCTCACCTCTACTTTGTACGCAGACTATGTACCCACTACCTATAATAGAACTTGTTGTTCTTATCTAAGATCTTGGAGTAGATCTTGTGCTCTAGGGGTTCTGGACTGAACTCTTCCTGCCATATCGGCCTATATTCACCTCTAGAGCGATATCTAGCGCAACATGTTGAAGTTGTTCCTTCAACACTTGTGTTGTACACATTATAGCAGCAAAGTGGAGTTGCTCCTCCACAACCTTTGTGTTGCTTCAGGTGGCATCAGAGCCTCGTTGACCCATAATCGTTCTCGTTGTCCTCTTCGAGAGCAAGCTGCAGCAAGCAATGAAGCAATTGGAGAAGAGGATGGATGCTGCTGAACAACAAATCAAAGAGCTGCGTGAAGATCTTAATCGGAGATTTGACCAGCTGGTTGAGATGATAAGAGAGGGTGTCCCTCCTGCTACCAATGAAGGAGATTCATCTAAAGAATAAGATGTTCATCAAATAAAGGAGAGGTAATCTTGGAGCAAGACCGCCACAACAACGTGTTGTTCAACGTGCTTCAAGAAGGCCAATTTATGTTGAAACTTCTGAAGGTGAAGAATATGATGAAGCCCTTGAAGAAGCTTATCTCTATGCATATCGGAGTGTACCCACCCTACATATGTTGATATTGAAGGGTGCCTAGATTGGTTATATGAAGTGGAGACTTTCTTTGAGGTCATGGAGCTTCTGGAAGATCGTAGAGTTCCTTTGGTCGCATAGAAGCTAAAAGGAGGAGCCGGTGCATGGTGGCATCGCGTTCAAGAAGAGCGCAGGTTGAGAGGAGAACCTCGTGTCAGAACTTGGCGGCAAATGAAAAGTCTCTTGAAAGGGATATTTTTTCCTGCTGATTATGACCCGGTCCTATTTATCCAGTTTCAAAATTGTGCACAAGGAAATAGGAATGTTTCAGATTACATGGAGGAGTTTCTAAGGCTACAAGTGAGCTGCAACCTTGCTGAAACTGAAGATCAACAAGTTGCAAGGTACATCAATGGTCTCAATGATGCTATTCAAGATCGATTGGTGATGCAACAAATTTGGTCCGTTCATCAAGCACAAGCTCTAGCCTTAAATGCCGAGAGGTTTGTGAGGATGAGAAAGATAACTAAGGCTCCATATCCTCATACCGAAGGCTCATTTAGGAGCCAATCTAATAGAGTGGATGAAAAGACCACTCCACCAGAGACAAAACAGCCCATCCCGAAGCAAACTAGAGGCAATGGTAAGGTAAATGAAGGCCCAAAGTGCTATAAATGTGGTAAAGAGGGACACATATCTAGCGGTTACCCACTAAGGAAATTTGTTAACACGGCTATCCATGATGGTGAAGGCGATGAGGAAGAATACGAATCTGAAGATGTAGACGGACAAGAGGTTTGTCAAGAAGAAGGTGAAGAGGTGGTATGTGTGATCCAGCATCTCCTATGTTCCACACCACAACCCGGTGACACACAACGGGAGGAATATTTGAGAGCAGATGCACGGTGAATGGCAAGGTATGCAAACTAGTGATTGATAGTTGCAGCTGCGAGAACCTTATCTCCCAGAATTTGGTGGACCATTTAAAGCTTGAAACCCATGAGCATCCAAATCCCTACACTATTGGATGGATCAAGAAAGGAGTAAATATGAGGATCACCAAACAATGCAACATGTTGCTTTCTTTGGGTAAGCATTATCGCTCAAATGTGTTGTGTGATGTGATTGACATGGATGCCAGCCATGTTCTTCTTGGGAGACCTTGGCAATTTGATGTGGATACTACACACAAGGGCAAGGAAAATTCTTAATCTTTCATTTGGAACAAGAGAAAGATCATTATTCTACCAAACAAAACTGATGGTAATATATCTAAGGACGAGGGGAAATGTATGTTAACTATCTCCCACACATCTAATGAGTTTATGGAAGACTTGAAGGAGGCAGATTTATGTGCTGCACTTATTATAAAAGGAGAAGAGCACCCGACTGTTGAAATTCCAGCAAAGGTACGTGGCTTGCAGAATTTCATACCATACTTGGGGAGCCAAAAGGCCTACAACCAATGAGATGAATTCAACATAGAATTGACTTAATTCCGGGAGCAAGTCTTCCTAATCTTCCACACTATCGAATGAGCCCAAAGGAGCATGATATATTGAAGGAGAAAATGGAGGAATTGCTGCAAAAGGGGCACATTCGAGAAAGTATTAGCCCATGTGTTGTACCAGCCCTGCTCGCGCCTAAGAAAGATGGATCTTGGCGCATGTGTACGCACAGTAGCGCTGTTAACAAGATCACTGTAAGGTATAGATTCCCTATTCCACATCTGGATGATATGTTGGATCAGCTTAGTGGAGCAAGAGTGTTCACAAAACTAGATTTAAGAAGTGGATATCATCAAATTTGTATAAGACCCGGGGATGAATGGAAAACTGCCTTCAAGACAAAGGAAGGGTTGTTTGAATGGCTAGTCATGCCATTTGGACTCTCAAACGCACCAAGTACCTTTATGCATTTAATGAATCAAGTCCTTAGACCCTTCTTATCCCACTTTGTTGTGGTCTATTTCGATGACATCTTGATCTATAACAAGGATGAGGATGAACACTTTGATCACATCCGGAAGGTGTTAGAAGTGCTAAGGGAAAATAAGATCTACGTCAACTTGAAGAAATGTGTTTTCCTGCAAACACAAATTCTTTTCCTAGGATTCGTCATAACATGTGACGGCATTCGTGTTGGTGATTCTAAGGTTGAAGCAATCCGAGAATGGCCAACTCCGAAGAGCATTTCTGAGGTAAGAAGCTTTCATGGCCTTGCAACTTTCTATAGGCAATTTGTGAAGAATTTTAGCACTGTCATGGCACCAATTACCAAGTGTTTGAAGAAAGGAAAGTTCCAATGGACATAAGCGGTTGAAGCTAGTTTCAATGAGATTAAACAAAAGCTATCACAAGCTCATGTCTTGGTGCTACCTGATTTCAACAAGACTTTTGAGTTGGAGTGTGATGCAAGTGGAGTAGGCATTGGAGCTGTCCTATCTCAAGAAAGGAAGCCCATTGTTTTCTTTAATGAGAAGTTAAGTGAAGCTAGACAGAAATGGAGTACCTATCAGCAAGAAATATATGTTGTTTTTAGAGTGTTGAAAACTTGGGAAGTCTATTTGCTGCCTAAAGAGTTCATTGTTTATAGCGACCATCAATCCTTGAAGCATTTTAGAAATCAAAAGCATGTTGACCGCATGCTAGCAAGATGGGCATCATATCTAGAGAGGTTTAACTATCTTTTTTTTAGAACTGATGACAGTGAGTAACTCTCACTGCCTTTATATTAATATAGAAGGTTAGGGTGGGTTAGAGTGTCCAGCACTGTACAAGTTACATGGTGGTGAGAGGGGGTGGGGATTAGCTAGGCAACAAAACATAAAATCAAAGCAAGTTTACTATCGAAAGAATGTAAGGGCCCTGCTCCTGCTTTGATCTATGAGCCAGCATAGCAAAGTCCTTCTTGAACCTGTTCCTCCAGGAATCAAAAGAAGGTTGAATCCTTCTGAAGTGCTTGTCGTTCCTTTCCTTCCAGATCCCCCAAGAAGCAATTGTAAATACCTCTAGAAACATTGGCCTTGCCCACCTGTTCTTGCCCTCATGCACCATTTTAATCCAGTCAGCGTCATCTGTCCATTGTATCCCCAGTGCAGCCCAACACCTCCGACTGAAGGGGCAAATGAAGAAGAGATGAGCAATATCTTCCTCGGGCGGGTGGTCACAAAGGAGGCATGCATAATTATCATTCTGGATTCTGAAATGCCTTCTCCGAAGCATATTCCTTGTATTCAATCTGTCTGCCAACAACAGCCACAAGAACACTTTCCATTGCATCGTGCATTTGGTTTTCCATATCCATCCAAAAATCTCATCGGCTTGTATCTGATTAAAGCAATGGGCATAGAACTTGGAAGCTCTAAAGTTTGTGTCTCCCCAAACACAAAGCCACACATCCCTGTCCTCAGTCATTGAGATTTCAAGGGTTTCTGACTGAATTTGAACTACCTCATCCTTAGCCTCCAAAGATAAAGGCAAGTGGAACACTTCTCCCAGCCTCTCAGAAGACAAGAGATGTCTCACAGATATATCTGGGTCTCTAGCAAAAGAAAAAGCTCTCGGGTATCTGTTTTGAAGAGTATCTGTACTCCAATTGTCCTTCCAGAACAAGACCGTGTCTCCGACACATACCTCTGTTCTGGTGACCCCTCTGTATATACCAGATATTGACATGAGATCTCTCCACCAGAAGGATCCACATGGGTCGGAGGCATGCGGTATTTTACCCACATAGTAGGTATCCCAAATCAGCTTGACCCATGGAACATCATGCTTGTTATAAAACTTGTGAAGTTGCTTCAACAAGAGCCCCTGGTTTTGGGTCTTAAGGTCAATGATCCCCAGACCTCCTTTGTTTTTGGGTTTGCACACCATATCCCAGGCTGCCAGTGAACCTCCCTTAACCCCTTCATCTGACTTCCTCACCCAAAGACACGATCTACGAAGCTTATCGAGGTGCTCAATGATTCTAGGGTTTATCTTGATGGAACACATGGCATAGACGGCCAGAGAAGTGACCACAGAATTGAGCAGCGTAAGCTTGGATCCATAATCCAGAAGTGAGGCTGCAGCAGGCATCTTTCTCTGAACTGAGGAGACCATTGGCATCAAGTCACTCACACTCGGGCGCGTGGTACCCATGGGCAACCCTAGATACATGAACGGCATGTTGCCAATAGCACAACCAAAGATTGTAGCAATTTCCCCTGCCAACACCGGGTCAGAGTTGATGGGCACCAAAGTCGACTTGTGGAAGTTTATTTTTAGGCCCACTGACCTCGCATAGTCCACTAGGATGGATTTCAGAACTTGCGCTTGCGTTACAGAGGCCGGGAGCACAGCGATCGTGTCGTCCGCATACTGGATAACAGGGTAGTTGTTGACGGAAGTGGGGAGAGGTAGCTGTAGCAATCCAGTCTGTGTGGCATCATTGATCGCTGACTGTAGAAGGTCCGCTGCGAGAACAAAGATCAGTGGAGACAAAGGATCGCCCTGACAGACCCCACAGAGGCAGTCAAACTGTTTCCCTAGGGTTCCATTAAGCAACACCGAGGAGCTACCAGAAGAAAATATGCATTTGATCCACCCCATCCATTTTTCATTGAAGCCCATATGTCGCATGATCTCAATCATAGGTTCATGTTGGATGGTGTCGAAAGCCTTCACGAAATCGAGTTTCAGGATGCAACAAGCTCTTCCCGACGACTGGCATTGGTGTATATATTCAAATGCCCAGGCGAGGCAATCCTGAATCGATCTTCCTTTCAAAAAACCGTATTGGTTCCGATGAATGATCTTGAGTATCAGTTTCTGTAAATGATTAGCCAGCAGTTTAGTTATCAGTTTCAGACAGCAATTGAGCAACGTGATGGGTCTGAAGTCATTAGCGGTCTCTGGCGACTGGGTTTTTGGGATGAGAGTTATGAAACCCGAGTTCAGACTCCGGAGATCAATGACACCATCATAGAAATCATTGCACAATCTATAGAAATCATGTTTGATAATGTGCCAACATGATTTTAGAAAACACCCGTTGAAGCCATCCGGGCCAGGCGCTCGATCCGATGGCATCTCTCTAACAACTCTGTCAATTTCCTCGTGTGTGAAAGGTGTGGTTAGTTCCTCCAACCCCTCCACCTTTTTAATGATTCTAGCCAGATCAAATTTCATTTCAAACTCTCCTTTCACACCCAATCTCTCCCTGTATGTATTGAACAACTCATTGGCTTTGCCCAAATGATCAGTTACTACCGTGCCATCCTGTAGTTTCAACGAGGCTATGGAGTTCTTGCGGAATCGTTCTAAGGCCGCAGAATGAAAAAATTTGGTATTGTCGCCTCCGCAGGAAAACCATCGGACCGTGTACCTCTTTTTCCAATATTCTCATTTATATTCAAGGAGTGTAACTAGGTGGTGTTTGAGAACTAATAGAGTGGGCGATGCTTTGAGTCGTCATGCATGCCTCTTGACTTCTTTTGAAGCTGAACTTCCGGGCATGGATCAAATAAAGGAGTTGTATGAGGGTGACGAAGACTTTGGCCATGTTTGGGTAAAGCACGCAAGGGGCCAACCATTAGGTGATGACTACTTGATGAAAGATGGATATCTCTTCAAAAATGATCGTCCGTGCATTCCAAGAAGTTCTCTACGTGACAAGATGGTTAGAGAGCTCCATTCAAGTGATCTTAGAGGCCATGTTGGACAGGACAAGACTATCGCTAACTTAGAAGCTCGCTACGTTTGGCCACAATTAAAGAGAGGTGCCGGAAAGTTTGTTCGGCGATGCCCTATATGTCAAACCTACAAAGGCCAAGTCCAGAACACAGGGTTATACATGCCTTTGACTGTTCCTATCGCTCCATGGGAGGACATCTCTCTATGGACTTTGTCATGGGCTTGCCCAGAACAAGACGAGGGAGTGATGTTGTGTTTGTGGTCGTGGACAGATTCTCTAAGATGGCTCATTTCATCCCATGCCGCAAGACAACGGATGCTCATCATGTGGCAAACCTATTCTTTCAAGAAGTGGTCAGACTTCATGGAGTTCCAAGGTCCATCGTCTCAGATCGTGATAGCAAGTTTCTTGCTGCATTTTGGCTCACTTAGTGGAAGCAATTCAATATTGAATTGAAATTTTCTAGCACTGCTCATCCACAAACATATGGACAAACGGAAGTGGTGAACAAGTTTTTGGGTAATCTGATCTGTTGCATTTGTGGAGAAAGAAAGGGGCATTGGGATTTGGCTTTATCTCTTGCAGATTTCTCCTACAATAACTCCAAGCATAGATCCACATGAAGGAGCCCTTTTCCATTGTCTACACTAAAGTTCCAACACATGTGGTGGACCTGGTGAAGCTACCATCAACGGGAAACTCAAAATCAGCATTGTCCTTTGCTGATAATTACACTGAGTTATTTGAAGAGATTCGCGGCGCTTTGGAAGCACAAAATCAAAAATATAAACAACTTGTTGATTGCAAAAAGAGGCCAAAATCATTCCAAGTCAGTGATAAGGTGATGGTCTACCTCCGAAAAGAGAGGCTGCCTTTAGGTGTTAAAGGGAAACTTAGGCATCGAAGGTATGGGCCCTTCTCTATCGTGAGGAAGATAAATGATAATGCTTATGTGATAGATCTTCCAAGTGACATGGGTATCTCCAACACTTTCAATGTTGCGGACTTGACTCTCTACCATCCAGAAGAAGTGCTCTATGAAGATAACTCGAGGGCAAGTTCCAAACAACGAGGGGGAATGATGAGGAACACTAGATGAGAAGAAAGAAAACACATGCCAGATCTGTTTGGCTACTTCTAGATGCTTCCACTCTAGTGTAGATTCCTTTTCTTTTCTATCCTACCTACAGTTTTCTAGAGTCTTCTAGTTGTGAGTAGCTATGAGTAGAATGGTGAAACTTACATAATGTTTTCTAGAGTATTCCAGCTATAAGTGAAGTATGTGAAGGCTTTCCAAAGCCCTATAAATAGAGGTCCTCACCTCTACTTTGTATGTAGACTATGTACCCACTATCTATAATAGAACTTGTTGTTCTTATCTAAGATCTTGGAGTAGATCTTGTGCTCTAGGAGTTCTGGACTGAACTCTTGCTGCCATATCGGCCTACATTCGCCTCTAGAGCGATATCTAGCGCAGCATGTTGAAGTTGTTCCTTCAACACTTGTGTTGTACACATTATAGCAGCAAAGTGGGGTTGCTCCTCCACAACCTTTGTGCTGCTTCAGGGATACAAGAGACTCTTTGTTATTTAGTTGTAGGGTTGTTTGAGAGACACCATCTTCATTTTACGTCTCCCACGGATTGATAAACCTTAAGTCATCCACTTATGAAAAATTTGCTACTGTTCTATAAAACTCTGCGCTTGGAGGTCCAACGCGAGTCTACAAGAAGAAAGGTTGCGTAGTAGACATCATATAGCTTTGTAATTTTTTTTGTACAATTTGTGTGAAGAAACAACAACATCATGTGAAGTTCTATGTCTAGAACCCAATGTTTAGTGTTCGAAACTGGATAAAAGTCCTTCTGGTTAGATACCCTAAGTGCAGGCAAGCTGAAAGAAAATGCACCAGTAAATAACATCTAAATGAGGCTAGAGTCCTTCGAGTTCGATCGCTTAAGTACGCCGTAGGTAGAAACAAAGTGCTCAGTAAATATCATGTAGTGCTTGATTCCATCATGTTTGATTAATTAAGTATTAGTCCCGCTGAATATCCACCACAGGCCACGGCTCAACATCCACCACATGTCACCAAAATAGGAGGGTTTTTTTTTTTTTGCATGGCCCCTTCTTGTAACATGTACATTTTACTATCCAGATTTGGCAGATTTTTTACAGAAAACGATGGATTCTATTTTTGCCAAAAAAAATCATTTGGATGAGCAATTTGAGATAATCATTATTCTGAAGTTTTTAGGTCCAAATTTGACCCCTTTTTTTTACAGAGGGGGTAAGATCGAAGAGACAAAAGAGAGATGAGTGCGAAAGAAAACATAAGAGAGAAAAGAGAAAATTGGTACTCCATAGTTTTTGATATGCCAAGCTATATGCTCCACGGAAGATTCAAAAAAAAACGACAGCATGGTACACGTAGCTCCCGCTTGCGCAGGGTACAAGTTGGAAGTAAGTATTGACTGTTAGAGTTGTGTCGAATATAGTGTACAAGGTAGGTTACAGTTGGACTATGAGTTGTATTGTGTTTACATAGGATGTAAAGTCGTGTCCTAATAGGACACTTGTATCCTAGGCCTTTCATATATAGCGGGGTAGACACACGATGTAACCTATGCCAACATAATAGCACCGGAACGCAGGGGAAGCCGGCGGCATGTGCCGGTGTCCAGGGCGACCGGGTGCGGTATTGTAGCGGTGTCATGGGGAGGAGCGCCCATAGTCAGGCCCCGGGGATGTAGCCATATTGGTGAACCTCGTTAACAAATCTCGGTGTCGTGATCGTGTGATTGCTTGGTCCTCGGATGATCGACGGTGTGCCTCGGATTTATTCTAACATTGACAAGTGGGCCTGGCCGCTCAGTTTTGAACACCACATGGTGACAGCTGTCGGTATACAAAGCTGTGGGGTTTTACGTCTGAAAAACCTCTCAAAAGTTTTTTTGCGGGGGAAATACTTGTATTACTCAATAATCAGGTCTTTACAATCATCTTTAGCAATCTCTACCACCTCCGGAGGACCTGACCCAATCCAGGTCATAGTTCTCCTCTCCACTCTCCCAAAGGTAGCTAGACAATCACTAGCTTTATTTTGAACTCGCGAAACGTAAGTAATACAAGTAGATCGAAGACTAACTAGATATCTTATCTCATTAATAAGAGAAGCATAAACGGATCGATCCTTGCCAGCACAAGTGATCATGGCCACCGCCTCCGAAGAATCCAGCTCAACAACAATAGGAAGATTTGACCGCTGAATAGAAAACGAAAGCCCCTCCATACATGCACATAACTCCGCTTCCAGAGCATCTCTGCAAGAAAATAAAACTCTGCATGCTGAGAATATAAGCACTACTCCCGCTGCTCCAGAAGAATCGTAGGACCCGTCAGTATTTAGCTTAACACAATTCGTGCTCGGTCTAGACCATCTAACCTCCGGGGATGCAGCTTTGCCCGGTGGAGGCAAAGAACCCAAGACCACCACGGACTTGCCCTTAATCGGGTCCATGTTGAAGTTCAGTTTGATCGCCAACAGCGACTCCAGGTAGCTTTGCAGGAAACGAACCGAAGCTTACAGTGGTGGGGCTGGTTTTTGATGTGTTATCTCATTCCGGACGAACCAGCTCCGCCAAAAGGTCATAACCATCATGCTTCGCTCAATTTCACATAATGATGATAGGGCACTTAGCAGCCACTCCTTCCCAATATTTATCAAATTATCAATATTGGGTAACCTCCATACCTTGGCCATCTCAAGATACAAGTCTCGCCCAAACTGGCAGCGAACAAAGGGGTGAAAATTATCTTCCTCTTCAACACCACAAACTGGGCAGATGCTGGACACTTCTAGTCCAATTTTATGCTTGTTCCGCCAAGTGGGAAGCCCGTCAGTCGCTACTCGCCAAGCAAAGTTCTTGACAGTAGGAGGCGCCACACTTTTCCATATGTAAGACCAGCAAGATCTACTCCCATCTGGAGACGAGCTAGATGAGGACGCCCTCTCTCTGTGTGCTTCATCAAACGCCAGCATATAAGCACTCTTTACTGTGAACACTCCCAGCTTATTGGGCCCCCATGCAATAACATCTTCAGCCTGCCTCGGAGAAGCTCTAATCTTTAGAATTTCATCAACATCCGCAGCAAGGAAGTGTTGCGACAGTAACTGCCCCTTCCAGGATCCATTCTCGTTCAGGAAATTGGAGACATAGCGTATACGACATCTGCCTTGCAATGATATGGGTTTATATGAGAAAGGCCTCGGGATCCAGTTGTCACGCCAAACTCGTATGCTCTTACCATTGCCCACACGCCAAATCAAACCCTTTAGCAAGTCCAAACCGTGACTTATTGCTTGCCAGGAAGAGGATGCATTCCCGGTGAAAACCGTATCCTCAAGCTTGCCCTCTGGATAGTATCTTGCTTTCAGGACCTGTGCACATAAACTGTCCGGCCTAGAGATCAATCTCCACGCCTGCCGAGCCAAAAGTGCCTGGTTAAACAACCGAAAATCTCGAAAACCTGCACCACCCCTATTCTTTGGCTGCATGAGATAGTCCCACCCCCTCCAATGGACCTTTCTTTTCCCTTTTGCCGAGCCCCAATAAAAATTTCTGACCATTCTTGTAAGATCATCACAAACTGAAAAAGGCAATTTGAAAACCCCCATGATATAAGTTGGCAGCGCCTGTGCAACAGCTTTCACTAATACCTCCCTTCCGGGCTGGGCTAGTTGACCATCTCCCCACTGAATAAGGCGTTTCGTCAAGCTTGTCTGAAGGTTTTGGAACTTCCCCTTAGACATGCGTCCCTCAGGAGTAGGCAGGCCCAAATACTTCTCCTCAAAAACCAGACTTTGCACTCGCAGCACCTGCCGAACCTCATCTTGAATTGTGTTCGGGCAAGAAGAACCAAAGAACATGGAACATTTTTCATAGTTAAGACTTTGTCCAGTGGCCGAACCATGCAAATCTAGAGCTTCCTTAACGTTCTCTGCCTGACCTCTAGTTGCCTCAAAAAACAACAATGTATCGTCAGCAAATAACAAGTGAGATATGCCCGGTGCTCGCCTGCATACTTTCACCGGAGTGATAAGACCAGAAGCCACTCTTTCTTTTAAGATCGCCGAAAGACCATCCGCCACAAACAGGAATAAGAATGGTGAAAGGGGATCACCTTGCCGAAGCCCACGCGTCGGTGCAAATGAATCCAAGAGAGTTCCGTTTAATTTGACAGAATATCTCACCGATGTGACACAAGTCATAATCCAGTCTATCCATCGCTGAGAGAACCCCAACTTTTGCATCACTTGCCTCAAGAAACCCCAGTCCACCCTATCATATGCTTTGGAGAGATCAAGCTTATATGCACAAAAGCTTTTTGTGGGGTCCTTTTCCTGTTTGATGTAGTGTAAGCACTCAAAGGCAATTAACGCATTATCCGTAATCATCCTACCCGGTATGAATGCACTCTGCTCATCTGAGATTAGGTTGTCCAAGAGAGGACGAAGCCTATTAACTAAACACTTAGATATGACCTTGTAAATCACATTGCACAGGCTAATTGGCCTATACTCAGTCAACTTTGTAGGATTTGCAACTTTCGGAATGAGGACAATTGTCGTGGAATTAACTCCCTCTGGCATCACCCCCGACACAAAGAAGTCTTTAACAGTCGCAATCACACTGTCCTTAAGAGTCGCCCAGTTCTTCTGGAAGAATCTAGCTGGAAACCCATCGGGCCCCAGCGCCTTAAGTGGTCCTATCTGAAAGAGTGCGTCAGAGATTTCCTTATCACTAAACGGAGCACACAGCTTATTATTGTCCTCCTCCGTGACCAGTGCTTCAAAGAGATCAACCACATGGCCTGCATCAAGGTTAGCATCCGCTGTGAAGATATCACGGAAATAATCATTCGCTAACTTACCCATGGATGCCAAATCTGAATGGACCACCCCAATACTATCTGTTAACTTCCTGATTTTGTTTTTCCGAGCCCTCCACACTGCCTTACTATGAAAAAACTTTGTGTTGCGGTCGCCCTCCTTAAGCCAAGAAATTCTCGATCTTTGGAGCCAGATCATCTCCTCTTGGTACAAAAGATCATTCATCCTATCTGTCACTTTCCTTATTTCTTGTCTGTCCGCATTCATATGCATAAGCTCATCTAGCTGTGAACGGGATTTAGCTAACTCCTTTGTTACATTCCCGAACTTCCTGCTCCAAGACCCGAGCGACACCATCGTCTTGGTTAGCGCCTCCCGTAGCTGCTCCAAGGTTTGCACATTTCCAACAGACTCCCAAGCATTCTTGATGACCTCTGGCAGCGTGGAATCCCGCTCCCAGAAGATCTCGTACCGGCGCTGTTTTGGCCCAACCGGTCCTGAATCCGCCTCGCCTTTGAGCAGTACTGCCACATGGTCCGAATAAGGACTAAGAATATGATGTACCGATGCAAAAGAGAATAGATTCTTCCACTCATTTGTTGCAACGGCCCTATCGAGTCTCACCCTGACATTATTCGTGCCACTTCTTTTATTGTCATAGGTGAAAGGGACCCCCGAAAAACCCAAGTCCACCAAGCCACACACTTCAAGAGCATCCCTGAATGCTATCATCTGCGGTTCCGGCCTCGGTGTAGCTGAGAAGTGTTCAAAATCCCACATTGCTTCGTTGAAATCTCCAATAACCAACCACGGAAGATCATTGACAGCTTTCAAATTCTGTATTTTTTCCCACATAAGATGTCGGTTTTCTACCCGCGGTTCTCCATATACAAACGTAATCCTCCATTGATCCGCCCCTTCCTGCACCCGAACTAGAGCATCGACATGACGATCGTCTTTGTCAAGCACTTCCACCACACAGTTTTCATGCCAATATACTGCCAAGCCACCGCTCATGCCAGAACTATCAACGCCACAAAAACCCTTCAGGCCCAAACAACCTCTCAACCTCTTCATCTTCGCTTCCTTCTGTCTCATTTCACACAAGAACACAAACATGGGGGAATGTGACCTACATAAGGTCGTCAGCTCTCGAACTGTCCGGGAATTCCCCCCTCCCCGGCAGTTCCAGCTTAAGCAATTCATTGGACCCGGCGGTCCTCCGATTCGGAGGCCGCCTCAAAGGATGTACCCATATCCACTTCGCTAATCCTCTCCTCCCCACTCCCGCTGTGTCGCAGTCTCTTCACTATGGGGTTCTTTCCTGGTGTGGAGCCAGCCGCCGTCGGCCTCGGGCTCTCAATCACAGCGCCGTTCTCAATAAGAAGCACGGTATCAACCACCTTCCCTCCCAGGTTAGGAACTAACTGCCCACGAAGGTTAATAGAACCATCATCTCTGACGAGTCTTTTGCGAACTGAGCGTTCCTAATCCTGCCCGACATGCTCGCCTTCCTCAACAAACTCCTCAGCTTGACTCGGATGCGCTCCAGCACCCCTACCTCCAGCTCCAAAACTTCTCCCGCCTCTTTCACCTCTTCCTCCACCTCCTCGTCTACCACCCCGAACTCCATCCCCAGAGGCATTATCTCCTCTACGTGACTCAGACCAAGCACTCCGACCTCCCCTTGCACCACTGTTTATTGGTTCTCCACTCCAATGCAAATAGTCACCCCATTCACACGACGAAGGATCGTGTATCCCATCACCACATTCCTCAACCACGTGACCCATACATCCACAAAAGAAACAGAAATCAGGAAGCTTTTCGTAGTACACAGGGTATTTCTTCCTTTCCTTCAAGGTGATTGGCACAAATCTCACCAAAGGTTTATTAACATTAACAAACACCCTGACCCTCAAGTGGCTGGACGGATTGATCTTGCCTTCATTGACAATCACCGTAAACGGAGGCTCCCCCACCTTCTTTGCCACCTTCTCGGCCAGTTCTTTCTTCCTCATTAGCCCGTCAGGCAGGCCTTTGATCCTTGCCCATATTGGATACATGTCCAACGAGTAATCAGAGACATTAGTAAACCCATCATATTCAACCAAAACCACCGGATCTCTCCTAAACTGCCAAGGACCTCCTTCCATAACCCTCTTCCAGTCTCCCAAACAATGGCATTGCGCCAAGAACAAATTAGGTCCCTTAATGTTAAACGTCACACCTTGAGCACACGCCCAAGCATTCCTCATGGAGTTTAACAGGGCCGCATGACTGTACGGCCGTAGGGTATGAACCCTAAAGAGAGCCAGCCATCTCACATCCTTGATTAACTCATCAACCTCCCCTGAAAGATCTAGATCTTCCACCTCCTCACCATGTAAGTTTAGGCCTTCAAACACATCCTCCAGATTCGGATCTGGGCAATGGTGATCCCAATTTTCCTCCTCATCCCCATCCACCCGATCATCCTTCATATCACTCGCTTCATCTGCCCCTCCCGCGGCCACTTTCGCCGCTGATGACGACGGGATTTGATCCGCTCCCGCCCCCAAGGGCTTCCGCCCTAACTCCACCGCATGCGCTCCCTTCAACCCCCCTGCACCGCGATCTCCATCCCCTACCTCCATGCTACTAGTGTACCAGAACGATTGCCACGGGGCGACCCGGCCACCAGCAAAAGCTAAGCAGTCCGGCCGGTATCGACGTGGAAATTTTGTGGACTTCGGCGGCGCCGCCGAAGGAAGAGGTAGACCCAAGGGAAACCCTAGGGGAAAAAACCCTCAAAAGTTGTTCAGCAAAAACAAAACAAAACAAAAAGAACCCTCAAAAGCTGTGTGTTTTCTGCACAAAAGTCTTCTGAAGCTGGGGTTTCCCTCAAAAAAAAAATCCAGGAAACAATGGCGCGTTAAGAGTGCGTGTTGCTCGGGAGCTGTTGCCACAAGGCTGGAAGAACATCTCGATTCTGTCTGCTCATCAGACAAGACACACATTTTGGGCTGTCGAAAACAGAGACAGTGTCATCATTCATGGGTCCCTGCATTTTTCTCTTTTTTTTGCTGCAGAGCTGGTGAAACAGGGAGCGCTTATTTCCCATGGAATTCTTGCCGGTTCATAGATTGCATTGTACTTGTATGTGCGTTCGTTTCTTTTCTTTTCTTCTTTTTCCTTTTTTTGTGGATGGATGAACTGAGTTCGTCCAGAGGAAGCAACGGCATGTTCTTTCTTTCACGAGGAAATAAATACTGCCTATTTCGGCACTTAAAAAAGATTAATCAAGGCCATGCATGTTCTATTGATGTGTTGTGTCTGTCAGTCGATTCCATTTCCATTGCGATGATAATCTACTATGAAAGAAGAAGAAAGATTTATGGCAGAAAGAAAAGAAGAGAAAAAAGATGTCTGTCTGTACAAGTAGAAGGCTATCAAGCAGAGGAGGGGACGGATGAATAGATGATGAACTCAGTCCATTCATTTCCTCTTCTTTGACGACGACGATCGCCTCCAGATGACGCCCAGCGGCAGCGCGAAGATCGGGAACGGGATCTTGGGCGGCGGCACGCTGCGAGTTTCGATCAGTCGTCAGAGCAAGAAGTAAATTTGGTGTCAGAAAATACAGTGGTATGTGGCTCTGCTGGTGTGCTTACTGCAGCCGTATGGTCTCCACCTGGGTGAGCTCCGCCTCCACGGCCCCGCGCCGCGCCGTCGCGTGCTGCCGGACGGCCAGCACCCGGCACCCCAGCCCGCTCGCTCCCTCGTACGGGCCCGGCGACCTGACCGACAGTCAGTCACGAGAGCACACACAAACTCAGAGCCTGAGACGACGACGACGCTGAATGTATCTACTACCACTTACCCGTAGAGGAAGCTCTTGTCGTGGAGGCCGACGACGAGCGTGGACGCGCGGAGCTGCGCCACGGCCGCGGCCACCGTCGCCGCGAGCTCCCCCTCCCGCACCACGATCTCCACCATGGCCTCCGCGACGCCGTCGCAGAGGTCCCGGAAGGCGAGCGCGAGCTGGAACCCGCGCAGCCGGAGGCGGCGGCGCCGGCGCTTGGAGCGGGCCGGGGGGCACACGTGCAGCAGCGCGATGGAGTCGCCGGCCCGGATGAAGTTGCGCACGGCCCACTGCAGCGCCGCGCGCGACGCCGGGGCGTCCTCCACCACCACCACCACCCGCTGCCTCTCCATGAGAAGTCCCAGAGAAAGAGGTCACAGAAGAGCACGGGCTAGCTAACCATCCATGGCGCTGGCATGTAATCGAGGAAGAAGGATTGGTGAGCGACAGTAGCTTGGCGGTAGCTGGGTAGCCAGCTAGAGTTTCTCCCAAGAACGGAGAAGGGGTCGTTGGGACCAGGGGTAGGGGGAGGGAGGGACCCCTGGCTTAGCTAAGCTTGGCTTGTTGTGCTTGTGCTACTATCACCATTCATAATTAAGACTCCTAACTGCTACCTAAATGGTAGAGTTTATTGAATGGTCTCTCTCGTGTTGTCATGGATCACGTGTGTGTGTGTGTGTGTGTGTGCTCCTTGGACGTTAGCAGTAGGATAAGATGTTGGTTTGGTTTCATGTTGATGAACAAACTGTAGCAACGATGGTAATTAAGATTCCCGGTTGAAGCTAAAAATTCAGGCAAGCGGATCCTCTAACATTCAGAAAGAAAGTCACCAGTACAAGAAAGTTGGGGTTTAATTACTCGCGTGATTGTGACCTTAACCGCCACCGGGTCCCGTACAAGATGGTCACGCGTTTGAGGTTGGGGGAGTGGTTTAGGGCGTCACTTTAGGAGGGGAGGGGATCTTTAATTTTAATTAATTTGCTATCTCCTCCTGGACATGTACATGGACATGGACAGCGCAGATGTGGCTCGTTTGTTTGAGATAGCTAGCTAGTGTAGCAGTTGGTTCATTAGTTGAAAGGGAAGAAGGGATTAGGAAATGGGCATTGGGGATCGATATGCATGACAGCTCCAGTGGGTTATGGTGTCACGCTACCTGTATAAACATATACTCGCTCCGTTCCAAAATAAGTGTCTTGACCTTAGTACAAATTTGTATTATAGCTAGTACAAAGTTGAGACACTTATTTTGGGACGAAGGAAGTATATGTTGGGACGCACAGGGATTCTTCTTCCATTTCGGGTTGCATAGATAATTGTAAGATAATCTCGGGGCCATGCCAACTGATGATGTTCTCTTGGCTTAATATATGCGTGGCCAAGACGAACAAATCTTTATTCAGAGATCCTGCCGCCTGTAGGTACATCCATTCTCATCCATTTATACGACAAGTAATTTCGAACGGGGTGAGTGGTGCATGCCCAACTGGTTAACTGCATGGTTACGGTGGTAGCAAGAGAAGAGACAGTGGGCGTTGCTGAACGGAACTCAACAGCTGATTGATGGTTTGGGGTTGCCCGTGCTGCCCTCTTTCCTTTTGTCACGTCCCGCGCGTGATTAGATGGGATTAGATTAGCTTGCTTTAATGAATGGGGATCACGACCGCCTGGCCTGGGGACTCGCTCCGTGTTGCGGCTGCAGCAGTGGGCGACCGACCCCGTGCCGTGCCGTGCCGTGCCCTGCCCCCTGCAGCTACAGGTACGGGCAGGGTTTGTGAGCGTGGATCATTTGCGCTGGTTTACAAGATTGATTTGTCGCTGAACCCTGTCCAGCCAGTCCAGTCCGTGTGCTGCAAGAGTTGACGGGCAGGTTAAAACTCTAGTCAAGGCACCATGCCATGCTCATGTGTGCAGCAAAAAGTTACTGGATCCAACCAATGCCTGGCCGGGCGGGTTACACGGGAGCAGATTTTGCTTGCTTTCTAGTCCAGTCCAGTCCCCAAAGCCAAGGAAAATCACAAGGGCAGAGTAAGAGTGAGCTGTATGTGTGTGCCCGCGTTTGCTTTGCTTTCTCGTGCCGCGTCTGCCGGCTGCACGTGTGCTTCTTCCTGCCTTTCTGCCGACCTCACCTCACATCACCGACCAACCCTCCCTTCCCTTCAAAACAAGCTCCATTCTAGTTCTAGGCCAGCCACGCAATACGCAAACAGGATGCAAACGAGATGCGGTCCTATCGTGTTCATCATCATTCATATACATACAAAAAGTATGTACGATACGCATCCACTACTACTACCAATACCACACACCCAATACAACAAATAAACCAAAGAATGAAAGCGCCGGCCCAACCGATTATCTACCCTCGCCACATATGTCCCTGCCCAACCACACACACCCAGATGCCTGCCATGCCATCAACAAACACACACGGATTCGTATTGCATTTATCTCCCCCTTTTCAACCCAACCAAGTCAAGAAATATAAGACCGTTTAGATAACTACTCATATTCCTGTTTCGCAATATATCCCTGTTGGTCTACTTCCTCTGTAAAATCGTAATTCTTTACAGAGGGAGTACACAAGAGGTGGTAAAGTGCAATCTACACTATAGACTGTAAGAAAAACAAAGGCAAAAAAGATACTAACTGGACCCAACAAACAATGAAAGCGCCCGACCGACTTTTTCCATATCCCCAACAAACCAGACACAATTTTTTTCTTTTACACTTGTCTCACAGCACCAGGTGTCCTTTTCAGTCCAACCAGGAGGGGACAGAAAGGAGACCAGCAAGAGAAGCAGGCGGCACACAAGAAAGAAACCAAGACCGAAGTAAAAAAAACTTGTCATCAGCTCTAGATTCTGTTTACAACGGTTTTCTTCTGCTCAATTCCGGTACAAAACAGTTGGTAAAATACAGCTAGAATGTATGTATTGTAAAACAAAACCAGACAGACAGACACAATGGGTGACGAGATAAGAGCCCAACACTGCTCACCAGGCATGAGGTAGATCGGCGGCCTGTACAACCACATCTCAGACTCGCAGTACAATCAAGATACACAAAGTCTACACAGCAGCAGCCACCCCTGCTGGGTGGGGTGGGTAGGGTAGCACCAAGGGACAAGCCAAGTCGCACTTATTTGCAGAACGGGAGCAAGAGAGATGAGCTGTAGGTGGCAAGTGAAGGGCTACAACACCGGTGTATTATGATGGCCAGCCGGGGGGGCGGTATCATCAGCCTCGTCCATATGAACCGCTTCCCCCACGCTGGGGGTACGAGTCTTCCTGCCCGCCACCCCTCCCATAGCCTCCTCTGCCACTGCCGCCACCATAGTAGTTATCCTGCCCACCACCACCACCCCTTCCCATGTTTCCATGGCCTCCTCTCCCGCCACCGTAGTAGTTCTCCTGGCCGCCACCCCTTCCCATGTTTCCATAGTCTCCTCTGCCACCGTAGTACGACCCACGGGAACGCCCACCGCCCCCACGGTAACCACCACGTCCACCGCCACGGTAGGGCTGGCGATGCCTTGCGAAATCACCAAAAGTCTGCACAAAGACAATCATCAGAGACGGATACAAAGTGCATCAGGAAAGAAAGAATGTGGCTTAATGTATGTACCTCTGTGTCCATTTTCCTCAGTTCTGAAAACCTTGGCCTTCCGTTTTGCCCACCTCGTCCAAATGTTCCACCAGAAAGGGAATCGAAAAAATCATCCTTGACGTAGACAGGCTGCATAAAGAATGAAACAAAAGGTTGATTTTTTTTTTTGCCCGAATACAGAAACCTTTGAATGCCGAACAGGCACAAGAAATTATCAAACCTTGACATCTAGCTCTGGATTGTCTGTTTCCTCGTACTCGAGGTCTTCATCAAATACATCATCTCCTTGCTCACCATCTTTGTCTCTAGACTGGGATTTCCTACCAAGATGGCCCCATACTTCATCTTTGTTAAACTTCTCATTCATGGCCATAAAATCAAACTCTTCAGTAAATTTTGTTGACGCTTGCGACAACTGCACGACAAGAGAAGAGAAAGCATGAGTACCTCAGTCCGATCAAGCCAAACATTCTTTAATAAGAAGCATTTTTAGTGTTTCATACAAGAACACGTAAACATGATACAAGAGGTCCACCTCTTCACAATAAATAACTGCAATGATGTCTACATGATTTAGGCCTCAATATAGTGAAGGGCTTCAAGTTTCAGCTATTTGAGTTAAAACCTCCTCTTCTCCAGGGAAAACCCCACCGTTGCATACAGAAATTAGATGAGCATGGCCATCCACCAAACGATCAAGACCGACTACTGATCAATCTCATGGAGGAGATAACACTTAAAAACGAGAACTAAACAGACTACCCTACACAGACACAACGCACCCTCTCTTATATGTAGACTATATCATACATGTCACTTTTTTCCCCTGTGTGTACAATTTCAGAACATGTGAATCCCTGAATTTATACTCACACTCTTATATTTCCTTACAGAGGGAGTACTAACGAAATGAATTGAAGCTAAAAGGTAACAGAAAGATATGTGCAGTATACTGATAAACAAATTTTTTTGAGATATAGAAGTGCGTACATGCATCACAACTGATACAAGTATTCTCTCAAATGTGAGAATGCATAATAGTAATGCACCAATAATCTACTTTTGGCATAGATAAAATGAAGACGCCAAAGATAATTTGGATAGCAAGCCTGTTTAAAAAAATACAAGCGATCCAACTGAAATAAGAAATCCACAACAAAGAAAAATTGCAGACACGGGCAGTAGTACAGATGATAACATGCAGGATCAATATAGCATTCAATATAGACAACGTGAACCAAAAAAAACAAGATATACTGGAGTGCATGTGGCATACCGCACTGCCTCTACCCCTTCCACGGCCCCTATAGTTGTGGTGGCCCTGTGAACCAGCTCCATTGTGCTGAAAATAAAGTGAGGGACAACATAATAAGGACAGGCCTAATAATGAGCACAGAAAGATAGACAAGATGCTATGAGATTTCAGAAAGTTGTTATGACGACATATGCCTAGTAGGTTTAACGATGTTCATTTCAAAAGCAAGTTTGGTGTAAGAAAAGGTGTAAAGCAAAAGCGAGGATCCCTTTTTTGCATTAAGAAACAAGATGATTAGATGAGTATATGGCAAGTTGACGACATCTATCAATCAGAAAACTGGGAAATATTTTAACTTGAGGTGATAAACAGAGTTTTGAGGCGGTTAACTAGACACTAAACTGGTCGACTAAGCAGTAACCAGCCAAATTCAAAACCTGATTGCACATTTGATAATTTTAATTGTATGGTAGTAAACTAGTTGCGAAGAATCCAGTATTACCCTCTAACAATGTTAAGATCCTGGCTTTAAAAGCTTCAAACAGTTAATGATATTCTGAGTTGGACAAAAACATCTACTCCCTCCATAAACTAATATAAGAGTGTTTAGGTTACTACTTTAGTGATCTAAATGCTCTTATATTAGTTTACAGAGGGAGTACAAAATACTATCTAACCATAATTGCTGCTTAAACATGTGCAGCCACATGAAGCCAGGAAAAATGATGGGTCTCCAGAAAAGGATAGTCAAGAAAAGGAAAAGAACAAGGGGGTGAAAACCAAATTCCTTTGGCAAAATCAAGCAAGTTTCTCATGATAAGCCCATCTGGCCGCTAATTATATAGTAATAACTCTGAAGAAAAAAAATCATGTATCTAAATGCATGCAAATACAAATATAGAAATGGTGGTATTACCCGTTGTGGTGTCTGTTTTGGCAATGGCAGTATAGGCTCATTATTTTCAGGCTGAGCACGTGCCGGAGGATCAGGTAGCAGTGGTTCTGCAACCTTTGTTTTAGTGTCAGCAGGCTTGGCGATGTTGTTGCTCATCTGTAAAGGTGTTTGCATGGACTGAGATGATGAAAGCATGGATGGAGCATTCTGCAATAGCTGGCCAGATGATGCTAACAAAGGTGCTGGGATCTCCAATCCAGCAAGACTAGATGAGGCAATAGACGAAGAAATTGCCTGGGATGCTGTTTGGTGCGACAGTGTTGAGCCTGGATTTACAGCAGGAGTCTTACTACTAACAAGAGAATTTAAGCTCTGCGATGCTGTTGCACTAGTTTCAGTCATGGAAATTGGCTGACTGGCTACAGGAAGAGAGGCACCATGAGATGGCACTGGAGGAGTAAACAAAGGTACCATGTTCGGCAGCAGAGGCTTTGATGTTTCTGGGCCTAATAAGCTAGCAGAAGGTGCCGTTGTAGCAGGTGTGAAACTTGAGGAAGGACCTTGAGCAGTAGCAGATGGTTGCAACAAGGGGGGCCCAGATGATAAAGATGGATTCAGTCCTGGATATTGGAAAGTCTGTGGAGCTGATAATCCGGGCGTGGGCTGAAGCATAGTAGGTTGCTGCAGATGAGATGGAAGGCCACCTGGAGGTGTATAGTATCCCTGCCAGTACATTGGGGGGACAGAAAGAGCAGAAGCATTTCCAGCGGGGGGTTGACCAGAAGAACCCCACGGATTATTCCCTGGCTGATATAGAGGAATGTTGCTTGGAAAACTTGGTCTCTGAAACCCATATTGGGTTGGCTGGGAGCTGAGGTGTGGTAAAGCTGCAGCAGCAGCAGCAGACTGCAAACTTGAGGCCGTCGACGCGGGCTGAGGATAATGTGACTGCAGAACAAAATTGCATCAGCAGAGTGGCTCTTAAGGTACAAGTTGCATGTATTTGCATCATAGTAGTACCTGGATTATGGCAGGATCATTGTGCAGGGGAGCTGGTTGTGGTTGTGGTGGCGGCGGTGACGACTTAACTTGCAAATCCTGCAAAAGCAAAGTGAATTGTCCGCCCCCATGAGATATGACAGTAACACAACACTTGAATAGATAGCTAGTAGCAGATACCAGAAATGGCATGTTAGAAATAACAGCTTCACAGGTGTGTACTGAGAACATGCCGTAGCTACTAAATTAACTCATTACCGATATGAAACCTTGTCACTATCTAACTAAATTAATAAATTACCACTAATGAAACCTTCTCACTATATAATTGAATTAATACATTACCAAGATGGAACCTTCTCAAAAACTAGCCATCATAGTATCATCTCATTTCCTGATTGGCTTAAATCTCGAATATACCTTAGTTGAGCCATATGCAATCCTACCATATCCAAAATTCGAAACATAACATGGTTTTACAAACGCTGTGTTTGGAGTTTTGCGATTTAAACAAAAAGGCACGCCGAATAATGCGAACTACACAATATAACCAATCATGGATTTGACTTTGTGTGTAACGAGGAGATGACGTCACACATGGCTGCTCGACACTGTCAAGCAGACAGGCAAGCTAAAAAGTAACATCCTACCAAACTGTATACAGACCCAGTAAGTGGAAGCAGTGAAGCAACAGCACGACAGGACTATTCAGTGCACGCATTTAGTACAGCAACGGAAATAACATGATAAGAACTAGCAAGAGTCTGTCTCCACGGCGCCGCGTGTACCTTGATATCACTTCCGCGGAAGAGTATGTACTCGTAGACCTTGTCGCTAGCGGGGATCTGTATCCCGTCCTTCTTCCGCCCTTCGGTTCCAAACGACCGCACTGCAAAACGACAATTGGAACAGATGTTAGTCAGGCGCATACAACACGTGGAACGACGCAGAGCGAAAGGCGACAAGCGAGCCGTTAACCGACTGTTCAAAATTGGTATACCATGTTCAGAATTACAGTAACCAGCTGCCAACTATTGAAACAGATGTTAACCCAGCGCATACAACACGTGGAACGACGCAGAGCGAAAAGCGACAAGCGAGCCGTTAACCAGCTGTTCAAAATTATAGTATACCATGTTCAGAATTACAGCTAACCAGCTGCCAACAATTGGAACAGATGTTAATCAGGCGCATACGACACGTGGAACGACGCAGAGCAAAAGGCGACAAGCGAGCCGTTAACCAGCTCTTCAAAATTATAGTATTACCATGTTGATAATTACAGCTAACCAGCCGCCTACAATTGGAACGGACGTGAAACCGGCGCATAGAACACGTGGCACGACGCGGCGCGAAAGGCGGCGAGCGAACCGTTAACCGGCTGTTCAAAATTATATATGCTACCATATATAAGAAGATGCGGCGGTTCGCGCGGTGAATCCTAGCAGTAATGGCAAGAAGAAATTAAAGGATTTAAACACTACGCCCATACTCGACACACTATTCACTCCATCATGTAACCGCCCGAACTGCTGGTTTCGGACCTACTACGTGCGAGCCGCCTGCCTCACCTGGCCGCGGCGGGGGGCACCGAATCTAGGGCGCCTGACCTAAAACCTGCCGCATCGGGCGCGGCGGGCGGAGCAAATCTAGGTCTAGGACGAGCGCATCTGGGGAACGGGAGCGGCGTGGCGGTGCGGGCGAGGGAGTGGGGGAGGGGGCGGGGGATGGGAGGAGGGGGGTTCTCACCGTTGCGCAGGCCGATGCTGGACTCCTCGGTGTTGATGTTGTAGAGGACGCCCTCGTACCTGATCTCGCTCTTGGAGGTGAGGCTGATGAGGCTCCCGAGGTACGTCTCCGGGGACGCCGCCCCGGCCGCCGGCGCCTGCCGCGCGGGCGCCGCGGCGGAGGAGGACGAGGAGGAGGCGGAGGAGGAGGGCGGCTGCGGCGGGGGCGCTTCGGCCGCCATGGGCGGATGGCCGCCGCGGCGGGGGTCGTCGCTAGGGTTAGGGGGCAGGCGCGAGCAGGGGGGAGAGCGAGAGGGGAACGGAGCGAGAGGGGAACGGAGCGAGTGAAACCCTAGCGGGCGGTGGTCCGCTTTGGCTCCCGGTGGGGTGGTGGGTGGGTGGGTGGGTGGATGGCGTTTCCGTTTATGGGCTTGGGTTTGGCTCCTCCCCCTCTCGGGCTCCGGGTCTCGGGCCCAGATCGGGGAATTTCTGGATCAAATCATCGGTTCACGTGCCCTATCCAACGGTGAAAACGGTTCGAGATTTGGACGCACGGGTTAAGAGTTAAAGCATTGTGAATAAACGGATGTAAAAAAAGAGAGGAAACTCTTACGTTGCGAGTGCGCGCCACTTGTCATGGTCTAAGGAGGTGTGAGTGGTCTTTGGAAGGAGTGCTCCTTAATCGATGATTTTGATCCATTGCGGGTGAAATTGAGAGGAAGCTCTGGTGAGATTTCAGGCCTCTTTTGTGCCCGGAATTTTAAAGGATGAAAATTTGCATGAAGATTTCATTTGAAGCACTTTGGTTGCTTTTTTTGCGAATAAGAGTCTTACATTGCTTAACCAAGGTCACTACAATGATGCTTACAAATAGCTTCAATTCCATGGCTGCCATGTGCAAAGTGTAGATATCTAATGTCGCTCACCATAGCTGCCATGGGTGATCTATCTATAGCAGGGTCACCGATCATTCGCGCGGCCACCGCACAATCCGTCTCTATGGTGAGCTTGATCAGGACTCCACTCAAGAGCTAGCGAAACTCCCTTCGTGAGCGCTGCCATCCCTGTCTGCCTCCGGTGCACTCGCACAACGCTGAGTGAAGCGACGTACTGCAAAAATGGCGGCACCGTTGTGGTCGCGTAGTATCATTCCGGCTCCACCTGTGCCATCCTCCTTCCATGAGCCATCGGTGTTGAGATTTACCAATCCCGGTTGTGGCTTCTTCCAACGTTCTGGTGGTCGTATGCACATTGTTGTTACATCACGCAGTTTACTATTTCTCCTCCAGTCGCTATGTGAGACCATCGTCTTCCCTTTAGTGAAATCAGCACTTGGGTTCTATTATATGTCAAGCAAGGTATCCATGTACCCACATAAGAATCTAGTAGATGCATCAACGGGTGGTGTCGGCTTGTCGTGATAGACCTCATTACGCACATGCCAGTTCCGCCACAGCGCCATGATCATAGGAAGCCGCTCCTCCTCAGTGCAACCATCAAGCAAATGGATGATCCATTCAAGACCGGTGTTGGTTCTGTTTTCCAGCTTGGGCATTCTTCTCCTATTCGCCATCTCCGTCCATAATCATTGAGCCAAGGGGCATCTGCATAAGGCATGGAATGTATCCTCTCGTTCCATTCCACATAAAACACATATATAAGAGACCTCGAGCTTTCGCTTACATTTTTTTCAAGTGTGGCCAGCGAATTAGTAGCAACCTACCATGTGAAGAATCATACCTTAGGGGGAGCAGGGCATCCCCCACACTGCCTTCCAGACGACACGAGTGACGTCCGGTGCCCTGCTCGTGGCGCACGTGATGCTATTGGTTTGCTCCTCCAAATCGACCTTGTAAGCGCTGCGCAAGGTGAAGATACCTCGCGCGTCCGGCACCCATGAGAGTACATCATCCAGCATGTGTGGGTTGGCTTTAATTGCCAAAATGCACTCTACATCTAGTGTGGAGAAGTGATGTCGTAAAAGATCAACACGCCATCTTCCATGGTCGTCCAGGAGTTCCGACACCTGCGGAAGGCGGCAGGTAGCGCGAGGTGTGATTGGCCTATATGATGAAAGTCACGGGATCGATAGGTCCCGCCAGATAGATCCGCTCGCCGCTTCCCACGCGCCAAATGAGCCCTATATTGAGCAGCTCAAGGCCATGTTGGATGGCATGCCATGTTGGGGAAGTATTGCCTGAAAATACTGTGTCCTCAAGAGAGCCATTAGGATAATATTTTGCTTTTAATACTTGATAGGATAAGGACTCTGGTCTGGTCATTAATTGCTATATTTGTCTAGCGAGCAAAGCTTGGTTGAACAAGCGAAAATCATGGAAGCCCATTCCACCCTTCCCTTTTGGCTCAATTAATTTTTCCCAAGCGCGCCAGTGAGTCTTCCTCTCTCCTTGTTTATATCCCCACCATAAATTCCGCACTAATCGTGTAAGATCATCACACATCGAATAAGGCAGCTTAGACACCCCCATAATATACGTGGGAATGGCCTGCAAAACATACGTTATTAAGTTTTCCTTCCCTACGTGTGAGAGTGTATCCCCCCACGCCATTATCCTTTTGGTCAGGCTCCGAGTCTGTTTTGCCTCCGGGTGGATGGATGGATGGTGTTTCCGTTTATGGGATTGGGCTGCAGGTTACGGGCCCGGAATGGGAAATTCCCTACGATCCAATCATCGGTTCATGGGATCCATTGTGGACAAAATTCGGAAGCTGTGGTGAGATTTAAGGGCTCTTTTGTGCTAGGGATTTCAAAAAGGGTATAAAATTTACAGGAAAGATTACTTCAAAGCAATTTGGTTTGTAGGAATGGATTCCTATCACATACCCTGTAGGAATTAGGATGCATGTCATCTCAATTTACATGATTTTTCTATTCCTATGATACTCCTATTCTATGAACCAAATGAGTCCTCTGATATGGATGAAAGAAATTGTGAGTAAGAAAATAAATATGGAGGTGTTTGTTCCATTCATTTCAAAGCATATGGAAGGGAAGACTTTTTATGGAATAGTATGAAGAGTAATTTGATACATAATGTTGAGTGGACTAATATGTCTCCACGTCTCCGACGTATTATAGTTTCTTTTGTTCTGTGCTACTCCTATGTCATTACTGCATATCTTGGTACAATTTTTATCAGCTTTATTGTGCTAACCTAATAATTAGTGTCCATTGCCAGTTGTTGTATTATTGTGTTTTTGGACTTCTCAAAAACTCACTGCTTCTGAGGATAAAAAATCAGATTTTTTTTTAAAGTTCCTCACCAGGAAGGATCCAGAAAAGCACACGAGCCATTCGGGAGCCCTGCGGGCCCCATGCACCCTAGACCCACATCCAGGATGTTGGCCTCATGGGGTGGTCATGTGGGCCCACATGGTTCACCTCCATTGCCTCTCGGTGCCCTTGCCTTTGTATACTCCCGAAACCTGTGAAAATGATTATTGAGGATATTTATTACCGTCGCTTCTTGTCATGTAAAGTCCAATCTGGATGCCTCTTTTCATACTCCGCAAGAGGGAGATTGATCCCGAAAGCCATCTTCATCAACCTTGCTGCCGCCATGGCCATGTGTGAGTAGTCCTGCTTGGACTATGGGCTCATGATAGTAGCTAGATGACATCTTCTGATCTCCCTTGTTTTCAATACAAGGATCAAATGAGCTGCCCTGCATGATTGTGATCCATCTGATGATTCTCGATGTTTCTTGTGCGTGATGAATTGTCACTTTGTGATCATATCTATATATGAATTTCTTTGGTTTCTTTGCTACATTATTTATGGACGTATATTCTCTTTGATCTATTAGTCTTTTACTAGCCATGTTTATTCGAACGATCTCCAAGAGGGACTCGTGTATGTTAGTTGAGTTTAGCCTTGCAGTAATCCGTCTTAGTTACAGAAATATAAAAATGCTTGTATTGTGTTACTAAAAGGATGAGGATGGACCTAGAGGTGAATATGTATAATTGGAAATTTTAATTACTACTTAGCAATCTTTGGCATATGCAAAATATGAAAGTGAGCCCAACAACTAGAAAGAAGATTATAGTGCTCAAATGCAAATTGTAACGACCAATGTAAAGCACTATAGTAGAGAGATAGGATTAGGGATAACCAAAAACACGAAGAAAACGATGTATCCCGATGTTCACTTGCTGGAGGGAAGCTAATCACCGTTGAAGGGGTGGAAGTTACAATGAAGGCATGCCAATGCCATGATATTCCCCTTGGGATATCACAATGAATGTGACTCCCAACCACTAGCGGGAGATCTTGAGGTGGTCTCCAAACCTTCACAAACTTTTCGGGGGTAAACACAACACAACTGATGCCTCACTGGATTTCTCCTACTACCTAGGAGTCTCCAGCCTCCAAGAGTGACAAGATCGGTGGACAAATATTGAGGACTTCCTCAACCCACGAATCCATAGATGTATAATAATAATACAATTCGTGTATATTTTGTTTTTATCAAATCAGTGTCAGTTTAGTGACATAGAGGACCACCTTTTGCCAGGGAGATGCGCAGCTCTCTTCTCTCTCTACCTCCTAAACAAATCCATAGACTTTTTTTATCTTGCACAATATAAATCACTCATATATTTTAAAAATATATTTCATTTGTGAAATAATTTATATATTTGAACTCCCGGCGCCAAGACCTTTAGAACTAGACCAATCTTGGATACATTTTAAACACGTTTAAAATTTGACGTTTCACATCCCATATGTGAAACAAACCTATTTCACTAGAAAAATGTGAAACAAATCTTTTTCCACTAGATATATGTGAATCAACCTATTTCACTGGAACCCATTTAACCCAAGTATAAAATTGCAATGTCATCCTGTGAAACTAAATATTTAAAAATGTGTAACAATTTATTTCAAAAGAGTGAAATATGTTTTCTTAAATATGGAATTGAAATAAATGTGATTTTTGTGAAACAAGTTATTGAAAAGTGAAATGTAGCTTCTGAACATGAAGAAAAGTATGAAACTGAAATGCCAACTTGTGAAACTGATTATTTGGAAATATGTAGCCATTTTTTAAAAGATTGAAATATGTTATTTCAAAATTATGGAATTGAAATATATGTGATTTTTGTGAAGCTAGCAGTGAAAAGTGAAATGTGGGTTATGAAAATGAAAATAATATGAAATTAAAATATCAACTTATGGAACTGATTATTTGGAAGTGTGTATCAGTTTAATTCAACAGAGTGAACTATGTTATTTTTGTGAAACAACCCTACAAAAAGTGAAATGTGGGTTCTGAAAATGAAAACAATATGAAACCAAAATGTCATCATGTGAAACTGATTATTTCGAAATAGGTATCAATTTATTTCAAAAGAGTGAAATATGTTATTACAAAATTGGTCACAATTTATTGAGAAATATTTTGATATTTTTAGGATTTTTTCAGAAAGGTTACAATGTTTTTTAGGGAATTTGTTTTTGGAGAAGTGTTTTAGGGAAGTTTAGAAAATTTTGCCATGTATTAAAAAATGTTTTAGGGAAGTTTTCTGAGGAAGTATTTTAGGGAATTTAGAAAATATATTTATTGTTGTTTAGAACAATGTACAACATGTATTTCGAAAAAATTTATCATGTATTAAAAAAGTGCTAAAAACATGGATTTTTTTAAAATATACATAATGAATTTGAAAAATGTCCAAAGTATATTAAAAATGTTACACATGTGTGCTAAAAATGTGCATTGTATACTGAGAAAAAGTAGACATGTGTGCAAAAGCAAAACCTATTAAAAGCGACAAAAAGAAAAGAAAAAATGTGAAGAAATTCAAGAAAGAAACAAAAGAAAACAAAAAATATAACGAAGAAAGAAAAAAAACCCAGTCAAAACATAAAGTATAATGAAGGAGAAAAGAAAACCGAAGGAAACTGAAGAAAAATCAAAGAAAAGCTAAAGGAAAAAGGGAAAAAACAGAGCAGAGCGAGCGAACACCCGGCTAACGCATGAGCGGTTCGATCACTGCATTAATGGGCCTACTCAGCGAATACAATCTAAGCACTCTCAAGGTTCAAAATAAACCGGGATTAACAGATCGATCGAGTTATTCCAATTCTTGTAATATAGCTCATGAGTCTAGGAGTTTGAATATTGAGGCTCGCAATCTCGGTAAGCACGCTTTAACTCTTGGGTTTGGACGCCATGTTTGGTTGGGCCAACCTGGAGCTGCATTTCTTATCTGCAAACCTTTTGACGTCTGAATAAAGCTTGGCGAGGTTGTCTCATAAAAAATAAACACTCTCAAGGTTTAAAATAAACCGGGATTAATAAATTCAGATTGCCAATTTTTGGGATTCAAAATTCAGGGTTTGATTTAAGATTTCGTCTACAAGAAGGTTTGCTTTACACTTTTTCCAGAAAAAAAAATCATACATCCGTACGTCCACGCGCCATCCGCCCGCCGCGTGCGATCATGGCGGCCGGCTCTTGGCCTTGCACACGGAATCCTTGCGCAAGGATGCCCATCTTGCCCGACGCGTCCGTGCGGTCCGCAACCTTCCCCGTGGACAAGTCGGAGACGACGGTGAAGGCGACGGCGACGGCCAGGAGGTCACGCTGTCACGCTGCTCGTCGGCGCGGCGCTCGGCCATGGCCGATGGCTTCGGGTCCGCACGGATGGAGGGACTCCATACGTACGGTCTTCACGTAATCCTTTTCCGCTGTTTCAAGTTTCCTGATCGGGCACTAGTCTGAGTCCGCATCCAACACGTACCAACGTGTCCGTCTCCGGCCGGAGCTCTCCTACGTGCTCTATATGTGCAAGGCCGCCGGAAGCCTTCCTCCGATCCATCGTTCTCTTCTCGCCATGTTGGACAGCGGCGTGCCTCGCAGGAGGAGGACAGGTTTTGTCGCGCCAGCCGCCGCCATGCCGCAGGAGAGCGCCGGTGCTGGATCGTCTTCCGGCTGGGTGGTGCCCGCGGGCCAGCGCGAGAACGTGGCGGTGCCGCGACCTAGATCCGAGTCCGAGGAGGAAGAACGGAAGCGCAAGGGGAAGATGCCGGCCGTGGACCAGAGCCTGCCGCCGCCGCCGCCCGTCGAGAAGAAGCTCTTGGGCGACGCCATCCGCGCCCACGCGAACGCGAGCACTTCGCCGCCCGTCGAGAAGAAGCTCTTGGGCGACGCCATCGGCGCCCACGCGAACGCGAGCACGTCGCCGCCCGTCGAGAAGAAGCTCTTGGGCGACGCCATCGGCGCCCACGCGAACGCGAGCACGTCGCCGCCGCTCCCGGCATGGAAGGACGTCCCGTTCGACTACGACGCCGTGAGCCAAAGGCTCCGCGACGTGCTCGGCGGTCTCGGCGTCGTCGCTGGCCCGGTGTGCGTCTACGAGAAGGTGATGACCAAATCGGACAGGGGCAAGGATCAGAACCGCCTCCTCATATCGTGCAAGGATGGCGGTGACAGGAACAAAGGCGGCAGCAAGAAGGGGAAGAAGAAGAAGCCCTCCGGCGGCGGCGGCGGCGGCGACGACGAGCATCGCGCGGCGGCGATCTTCGCCCAGATCTTCTCGCACGAGGAGGAGCTCAAGGTGCTTGAGGGGCAGGCGGAGGCGGAGGGGATGGAGAAGAAGAAGAAGCTTGGTCTGGGCGTGCAGGTGTACGACCGCGCCGGCGAGATGTACGAGCTCAAGTGCCGGTACCTGCCGTGCAACAGCGCCTACCGGTTCATCGACAGTGACTATGGCCGCTTCCTGGGGAATAACGGCCTGCTCGTCCTCGTCGACCCCGACAGGAAGAAGAGGAAGAGGTCGCCGGAAGAACAAGGCAGCGACGACGGCCAGGGCGGCTCGCCGCTCGCCGTGGGGGCGGGCACTGAGGGCAAGAAGAAGAGGAGGAAGGGCAAGACGCCGTCGCCGGAAGCGGCAGGCAGCGAGGGGCAGAGCAGCTCTCCGTCGCCCGAGCCCGATGGCGGGGAGCAGAAGGTGCGCCCTGCCCGCATCGAGCTGTGGGCGTTCCGGTCGCCCAAGCTGACGCAGGGGTGCACCGACCACGCGGACGGCAAGCTCGGGCTCGTCCTGCTGCACTACCTCGAGCCCGAGCGTGCCGCGGATGAGCCTGAGCCGCGTAGTTCTGAGGAGGAAGATGCCATGGAACCGGCGGCAATGCCCAACGCGGGCGAGGCTGCGCATCAGATGGCCGTGGATGTGCCGGACGTGGTCGTCGAGGATGGCGCGGGCGCGCACGAGGACGCCGTTCATGCCCATGCGGACGCCGTGCCCGTCATGGAACCGGCGATGCCCGACGTGGGTGCGCACGCGATGGCCGTCCATGTGCCCCCCGTGGTGCTGCCTGTCCTCGCCGTCGCCGGTGCACACGAGGAGGATGCCGTCCATGCTCCCAACGAGGACGCCGTGCCGGTCATGGAGGCGGACGAGAGGACGCGACTACTAGAGGCTGCAGAGGGGTTGGTACTGTTAAGTAAGGCACCAGTAGTTTTCTAATTGGGAGTACCTAGAACTCATCTAGATGAGACGTAATTTGGTCTCATTCACCTGAAAAACAAGAACAGATACAACCCATATCAGCACACACGCATCTTATAGCACCACATCCAATGGCTATAAAAGGTGAATGAGACCAAATTAAATCTCATCTAGATGAGTTCTAGCAAAACTGTTTCTAATTTAGCTGTACGTAAGTTGCCTAAAAATTCAGTTTGAGTCGGTCCGTTTTTTAGGCTGTTGATTTCCGCTTCAAGATTCGTGCTCATTATTTTTTTTCTGCTTTTTTTTTGACTAATGACTGCCGTCATGTTTTGACTAATTACAGCAAAAAAACCACGGTTTCAAGAAAACTACAGTTTCTAAAACTGCTGTATTTGTTCATGCCAAACACATCAAAGTATTTAAAACAATGGCTTCATTGAAAACCATGGTATTTCTTGTAAAACTGCAAAAATACTTCGTTGCCAAACGCAGCCTAAGTAATTTATATGTTTGAACTCCTGGTGCAAAAACCTTTAGAACTAGACTTATCTTGGATACATTTTAAACACACTTAAAATTTTAAAGTTTCACATTTAGTATGAAACAAAAATATGAAACTTCACTAGATAATTGTGGAATTGATTATTTGGAAATGTGTAACAGTTTATTCCAAAATTGTGAAATATGTCATTTCACAAATGTGCAGTTAAAACTGATGTGATTTTTGTGAAACAAGCTAGCTAAATACTTTAGAATTGTGAAAAATAACTACAGAGGGTGAATTTATAATGTATGATTTTGAAACTGATTTTTCGGAAATGTGAAATAGTCTATTTCAAAAGGGTGGGATATGTCATTTTAGAAAAGTGCAACTGAAATAGATGTGATATTTGTGAAACAAGCAAGCAACATATTTTAGAAATGTGAAGTAATAACTACAAAAAGTGAAATTTCAATGTACGATTATCAAATTGATAATTTGAAAATGAGAAATAGTGTTTCAAAAGTGTGAAATTGTAATATACGATTGTGAGACTGGCTATTGAAAAATTTAACATATTTCACTCTTTTGAAATAAACTGTTACACATTTCCAAATAATCAATTTCATAACTATACATTGCAATTTCATTTTATGTGGTTACTATTTCACAATTTAAAACACGCATTTCACTTTTCAATGACTTGTTTCACAAAAAAAATCTATTTCAATTGCACATTTTCTCAAATAATCAATTTTACTCTTTTGAAATAAATTGTTACACATTTTCAAATAATCGGTTTTCATAGGTTGACATTTCCGTATCATATTTTTTTTTCACTTTCATAACATATATTTCACTTCCCACTGTCTTGTTTAAAAAAACACATTTTCCACATGAAGCAGGTTTGATCCACATAGGAAATGTGAAACATTGAATTTTAAACATGTTTGAAATGTACCCAATATTAGTTTAATTCTAAAAGTCTTGGCGTCAGGAGTTGAAATATATAAATTATTTCGAAAACAAGCTTATGTTTTAAAAGATATAAATGTTTTTACTTAGCTAAGATGAAATAAAGTCCATGAATTTGTTTGCACGGGAGAGAGAAGAGTAGACCCATGAGGAGAGAGAGTGGGCTGTCACATCCATGTCAACCATGTAAGAACAATGATGGGGCCCATTGTTGTATTAGACCTGGTATTCATTTTGTATAGGCCAAAAGGAGAAATAATAGATGTGTATGGGCTGGATCTTAAAGCAACATGCGAATGGTTGGATCATTACCGATAGCTACCGTTAACGCACAAAAGAGTTTGCAGTACTAGAGGCTCAGTTAGCGTAGGAACAAATGTGTTTTAACGCATCGTCCAATGGTGCATTGTCATTTATCTTCTTTGTGTGTTTTGGGACCGTTCTATACAAGGGTCGAATTTGAGATACGAGCAGACGTTCGGTTAAGCGTTTTGGTAATGCAATTTCCATATGTTGGTATATTACTCTCGTCATTTAAAAAAATATGGTGATTCATGTATGGACATGCCGCCCTCAATATAATCCGGTGGGGCTTGTCGATGGCACGCAAGAGGTCCGAAGGTTGCCGTTAGTCGTTTGGGGTACGTCCGGCAAACATAGGATTGACACGAACATAATGTCAGTGGGGAAGGAGGCACTCTCGTTGTAGGGAATTGGTCGGTGGCACCGAAAATGTCATGGTGGAGCCTCTGATTGGAGACGAAGAATAGGACATTCTACAGGATGAGATCGGCGTCGTTGATTAGGAGGTAGAGGGGATGAGCCGCGAGGTTTGGAGGGCATGTGTGGTACATGCATGAAGATTTTGTTTTAAACTTTCGGACAATTGTGAATCAAAATATGAGTGTAATTTTTGTGTTCTGAAATTGATTTTGTCTTCCATTAATTTTGAAACTGAATTTCTGAATATGAGTGGACTTTTTGTGGTTTGAAATTTTCATGTGAGATTAATCACAACTTTTTTTGGATTGTTGTGTTGCATTATAATTTCTAAAGTATGAGTAATTTTTGAGATTTGTGAAATCAATTTGTGGAATATATATGAGATATGAGTATTTGGAATATGAGCAAATGATTGCAAAATAGTTTTAATAAAGTGCAATCTCGAGCCAGGTGAGCCTTATGTATTTTGAAATATGTTGTTGAAAATGAAATATGTTTAAGTAGTCGAATCACTTACTTAAATTAATGAAATAGATCAACTAATAAAATTAGTGAAATGTTGTGTAAATGAATTGCATGGTTAAATGTTTTCCCAAAGAATTTAAATCACATTTTTCTTAAATCGTAATTTTTTTCTAATTATTATATCACTAATCTGGAATACTTGAAATATATGATATGCAAAATGTTCGAATAGGTCAAATTGAAATTATTGAAGTTGTTGCTAAAACTGAAAATTGAACATATTGAAATTGTTGCTGAAAAACATTTAAACTTTCGGACAATTGTGAATCAAAATATGAGTGTAATATTTGTGTTCTGAAATTGATTTTGTCTTCCATTAATTTTCAAGCTGAGTTCTGAATATGATTTTGTGTTCTGAAATATTCACTTGAGTTTAATCACAATTATTTTGGATTGTTGTGTTGCATTATAATATCTAAAGTATGAGTAATTTTTAAGATTTGTGAGATCAATTTGAGGAATATATATGTATATCAGATTATGAGTATTTGGAATATGAGCAATTGGTCTGCAAAATAGTTAAAAAAAAAGGAATATGAAGCCAAGTGAACCTTATGTATTTTGAAATATTTTTTTGAAACTGAAATATATGTCAAAAATGGTGTGCTTTTGAAATATGCTATCAAAATTAAAATTTGTTATTTTATGCTATATGAACTATAATGTGTGAAAGCAAATGTTACTATAATTGAAACGAAGTAAAAAAACTAGTGTAATCATTTACTGAAGTTAGCTAAATGTTTGCAGCCGGGCGACTCATCCAGTTGTGGGCGATCGAACGCTCCTTCCTTTGCCCAAGTTTCGCAAAACCGCCTTGGCACATGGCGCACAGTTGGTGGGTCCCAGCCACTGCTTTTTTTACTTCCCTCTCCCCATTATATCTCTATTCTCAGCCTTATCGTCTCATCTCTCATTTTTATCTGAGAATCCATGGACGCCGTCCCGTCTGAGCTTGCACCCTGTTCCTCCATATATGCCCTCTATCAATATCTCCAGATATGCGACCATGGACAAGGTGAGTTACAATGGCGGTGCGATGAGCTGGAAAGCAGACCGCGGGATGCTGTAGCGTTGACTGCGACATGCTGGTCCGCCCCCCAGCGATCTGGGATGGTCACCACAGTGAGCTGGAACTATGGTCTTGGTTTGCGTCAATGGCCCCGTCAGCGAGGTACAATTAGCAATCTCAGTGCTACAACGAGAACCACTGGGTGCTAGAACCGACCCTTTGTTTTGTTGCAATTGGCGGAGGGTGGTGTCATGGTGGTGAATTGTGGCACCAAAATAGCCGCAACAAACAACACGAGAAGTGGGTCTGGCTATTTTTTTCTACAACCCGATAGGAGTGGTGTTCGGGCAACGGGGGGTGGGGGCGTCATGTTTGATTGTAACCGGCAACCACAAAAGCTAAAACCGGTGAGTGGTACAGGATGGCGACACCGGCGAGCTATTTTTGTTAGAACTGACAATGCTTTTGCTACATCCGATGGACACTTTTGCTGGCACCAGCAACTCGAGGAGAGTGCATCGCGAGCTCTATCGTCATGATGCTTTGACGGACGATTGGCGCCACCGAGTGCAAGCCGTTGCATGCGCGGAGCCGGCGCAAAACGCAGGAGTCGACAATGGCGATGGCAATGACATGCGAGCACACCGGGTCATGCTTCGAGGATGGTCATGTCTCTCGTCCATGGCGGTTCGATGGGGCTTTTTCTCAAAGAAGAAAACGTCATGGGGAAGAAGGAAGGAGATCATTTTGGATCCGCGTCATTTTACTGTATTCTGTGAGTGCGACCAACCCAAAGTTGGGCTGGTCGACTGATGGCTAGCACTGACCTTAAATTAATGAAATATAATTGAAATAGATCAACTAATTTAATAGTGAAATGTTGTGTAAATGAATTGCATAGTTAAATGTTTTTCAAAGAATTGAGATCACAGTTTTTTTTTCAAATAGTAAAATGTTTTCTAAATTTTTATATCAGTTATTTGGAATACATGAAATATGTGATATGTAAAATGTTCAAATAGGTCAAATTTAAATGTGTACTGAAATTGAATTAGTGCTGTAATTGAAAATTATCATATTGAAATTGTTGCTGAATTTGATAATTGAAATTGAAATATTATTACAATAATTAAAATATGTGATCTGAAATATTTCAAATAATTGAAATTTAAGTGGGTATTGACAATGGAAATTATTGAGATTGTTGCTAAAACTGGAAGTTGAAAATTTGGGTGAAATAAAAAATGTTTGTAATAATTAGAACTTGTGATATGTGAAATATTTTGACTTAAGTGAAATCAAAAATCTTTAAATTTGTTAGTGAAATTGCAAAATGGAAGGTTTCAAACAGATTCTGATTTTTTTCTAAATATATTTTATTGCAGATTTCTGTTTGTGAATTTTAAAATTCATCGAAATTATTGAAATTCCTATGAATTTGCTGTTATGGAAATGTATATGGTACTGAAAATATTGCAGTGAAGTCACTATTTGGGAAATTGTAATTGGTTAAATAAAAAATTGATACATTGTTTTTGAATTATTGAATCAGTAGTTTGGAATAAATGAAATTCCTATTCTCAAGTTATCAAACTATTATTTTGTTTTTCCATTTCCTTGATATGCATTACAGAAATGGGAGAAAGAGAAAAGGAGTTACAACTGTGGTGGGCTCACGTTAGAATGTGGTGGGCCCATGGTCAGAACGTGGTGGGCTAGGTGAGATAAATACAAAACATTGTAAAAACAAGATACCAAACTAATAAGTTGGATGTCGGATTAGTTGACCTCACATAATTGGTTGTCTATGAGTGCCTTAGATTTTGCAAGTCCTAGCATGTTCCAACACAAGGAAGAAATATGTTATAGATGCATTGATCCAATGGTGCATTTTTATTTTGCATCTTTATTTTGTCATGGATATATATGTTCTTGTATTTTTTTTGACAATCACTACCATGATATATTTTGAGTAGCAAATTGTACATGGTAGAGATACATGAGCTGACTACAACGATTACATAATAAAGTCTAAAAGAAATGAGAAAATCTTCGAGATCTTCAAACTCTTTCTTCTTCCATGACCCACTATTGTACTTCTCTGAACGCAGCCGTAGGAAAATAACAAAGGTATCGAATCACAGACCTGTAGAAACCAACGAGGGTTCTGATAACCCACAAGTATGGGGGATCACAACAGTTTTCGAGGATAGAGTATTCAATCCAAATTTATTGATTCGACACGAGGGGAGCCAAAGAATATTCTCAAGTATTAGCAGCTGAGTTGTCAATTCAACCACACCTGAAAGACTTAATATCTGCAGCAAAGTATTTAGTAGCAAAGTAGTATGGAAGTAATGGTAACGCTGGCAAAAGTAACAGTAGCAGTTTTGTAGCAATTCTAACAGTGGCAACGGCAAAGTAATTGAGCAAAGATCAATATGTGAAAAGCTCATAGGCAATGGATTAATGATGGATAATTATGTCGAATGGCATTCATCATGCAACCGGTATAACCTAGGGTGACACAGAACTAGCTCCAATTTATCAAAATAATGTAGACATGTATTCCGAATATAGTCATACGTGCTTACGGAAAAAATAACTTGCATGACATCTTTTGTCCTACCCTCCCGTGGCAGCGGGGTCCTATTGGAAATTAAGGGATATTATGGCCTCCTTTTAATAGAGAACCGGATCAAAGCTTTAGCAGTTAGTGAATACATGAACTCCTCAAACTATGGTAATCACCGGAAAGAATCCCAATTATTGTCACCTTGGGGTATGTGGATCATAACTCGTAATAGGTGTCTACAACTTGCAAGATAGGATCAAGAACACAAATATATTCATGGAAACATAATAGGTTCAGATCTGAAATCATGACACTCGGGCCCTAATGACAAGCATTAAGCATATCAAAGTCATACAACATCAATCTTAGAATATAGTGGATACTAGGGATCAAACCCTAACAAAACTAACTCGATTACATGATAAATCTCATCCATCCCATCACCGTCCTGCAAGCTTACGATGGAACTACTCACGCACGGCGGTGAGCATCACGAAATTGGTGATGGAGGAAGGTTGGTGATGATAATGGCGACGATTCCCCTCTTCGGAGCCCCGAACGGACTCCAGATCTGCCCTCCCGATGAAGAACAGGAGGTGGCGGCGGCTCCATATCGTAAAACGCGATGAATCCTTCTCTCCGGGTTTTTTCTCCCCGAACGTGAATATATAGAGTTGGAGTTGAGGTTGGTGGAGGTCCAGGGGACCCACAAGGCAGAGGGCGCGCTCTCCACCCTTGTGGACAGCAGGTGGGTCCTCCTCAGTTGATTCTTTCGCCAATATTTTTATTTATTCCAAAAATATTCTCCATGAAGTTACAGGTCATTTTGAGAACTTTTATTTCTTCACAAAAATAACACCAAGGCAATTATGCTAAAAACAGCGTTAGTCCGAGTTAATTCCGTTCAAATTATGCAAATTAGAGTCCAAAATAAGGGCAAGAGAGCTTGGAAAAGTAGATACGATGGAGACGTATCAGGTTCTCCCATTGTTTTAGTTTGAGCTACAATGCCAAGGCTACGATGTACGCACGCATCCATTAAAGTAATCAACCAACATCGGAAAGAGTAGCAACACCGACATTCTAGGGACAAAAGACCAAACAACCAAGATGACGTCTGAGGGAGTCCTGGATTAGGGGGGTGTCCGGATGGCCGGACTATACCTTCAGCCGGACTCCTGGACTATGAAGATACAAGATTGAAGACTTCGTCCCGTGTCCGGAAGGGACTTTCCTTGGCGTGGCAGGCAAGCTTGGCGATATAGATATTTAGATCTCCTACCATTGTAACCGACTTTGTGTAACCCTAACCCTATCCGGTGTCTATATAAACCGGAGCTTTAGTCCGTAGGACGACATACAACATACAATCATACCATAGGCTAGCTTCTAGGGTTTAGCCTCCTTGATCTCGTGGTAGATCTACTCTTGTACTACCCATATTATCAATATTAATCAAGCAGGACGTAGGGTTTTACCTCCATCAAGAGGGCCCGAACCTGGGTAAAACTTCGTGTCCCTTGTCTCCTGTTACCATCCGCCTAGACGCATAGTTCGGGACCCCCTACCCGAGATCCGCTGGTTTTGACACCGACAACGTCGCTGGGAGCCGAGAGTACGAATCATCATTGTCGAGGACGTAACGGGCGGGATAGGTATTACGAGGACAGTTCTCCTCGTGGCGACAATGATAAAAAAAATTTCCAAAATCGGTATGTTCTTATGTCAATCATGTTAGTTTCAAAAAGTAAATATGATGGTTCATGTAAGGACACCCCCTCCTCGCAAAATACTTTTGTGGGGTGTGGCGATGACACATCCGAGAGTGGTGCGGTGATGAGGTTCAGAGGCGGTTGGCGGCAGTGTGAGCGGTGCTTGCCGTTAACCGTGAAAACTTTTAAATTGGTGCACACCAAATTTTAGAGAAGGTGGTGGAGAACACAATATAGAAGTAGGGGATTGGTTAGAGGGCTAGCCAACATCAGAATTGTTGGACATGTCATGGTGAAGCCTTTTACCAAATATGTAGAAAAAGACGAGAGGGAAAACATTTGGCTTCACCGGCTAGGAGGTAGAGGGGATGGACAATGTGGTTTGGAGGGTTTGTGATGCCATTTTTATAGGGGTGCGACATCGTATCGCTGCCGCCTTGGCTAGCTAGAACCCCCTCATACAGGACGCCGTCACTGAGGGCCCCTGCACTATCCCGGATCTAATGGGGGACCCCAAAATTCAGCGCTTCGTGTGCAAATCTCTTAGTGGCTAGTTGCTCCACCTACCTGGCATCAATGGTTCCAGGAGGACCCTCGTCTTCCAGCACACGAGTGTCCTCGCCCCAGCCGATGCCGGGCTTGGTGAAGGAGAGAGGAAGAGCAAGACCGGACGCGGGGAGGGCTTCGCTGACGGTGGCGCGCCGATCGAGCGATTGTGTGTGCAACGCTCTCCCAGGAGGGGGAAGGGATAAGTAAGAAAGGGAGAGGGGATGGTGTGGTGGTGAAGGAAAGATGAGGGAATCCTAAACGACATTAACCTCCGTCATTTCTTTGCCACGTCGAATTCGCGGTCAAGCGATGTTTAGTGCATTTTTGTCATGGATTACCATTGTGATGGGTGAAATTTACTAATAAAACGCAATGTCGGGAATGTGGTGGTTCTGTGCTTTTCACTATGCACATAAGCATTTCCGGTGACATGTTATTAGAGAATAGGTCCGTATAAGAATAACAGTTCCGGGAAGTGTCAATCAAAAAGAAACCGTCGGTATCCATGCGCGTGCTCTCCTCTCTATATCTATACTACTATTAAAAAAGCAAACATAAACTCCTCTAAGGTCATACAACAAACTGTACACAGAGTAATCAGAACTCTTTGATCAAATCAACTTAATCACATCCTACCGTTTATATTACGCGAGTTGTCTGCCACCTAGATCAACGACTCAGATCGGATGTTCTGCCGAGCAGACGCCGCTGTCTGCCAACCGTCCTAGCCCTCTGCATCCCTCGATCTCCGCGGCCCCGCCCACGACACCCTAATCTACGCAATGATTGCACGATGGCTATCCCACTAATTTCTCTGCTCCACATCCATCGTCTTCCCAATAGCTTTGCCCCCGCGGTCCCCTCCGCCCTGCCCTACAGCCGTCGAGCTCCCGTGCCGCCCCCACGCGTGCCCCGCGCTCCCGTCGTCATGCTACAGGCCCTCGCCTATAATGGATCCACAGGCGGGGGGCCTATCCTCCGCCTCCGGCGTCGGAGGGGGCGGCGGCCTGAAGAACGACGAGTCAGTCCATGGAGAGCGCACAACTGTCGCTGCAGATGAATAAGCAGTGCACTCACCGCCGCCGCCGCCAAGTGAGAGGCTCCTGCTTCCGGAGGCGAGGAGCTTGTCGAGGTCCAACTCGTCAAGGAGAGGCGCACTCCACATGTTTGTCGGGCTGCCCCGCCCACCCCATGGCTACCTGCTCGCCGCTGCGCCCACCGACCCCATGCACTACTAGCCTGTTGTGACCCTCCGCCATGGGCATCAGTGCGTGACGTGGTAGCTGCAGCTAGCATTTTCTGACCTCTTAAGTGTTTGTTATAATGCCTACAAGAAGTTAAGCAAAAAATTATTTCAAGCTTGTACCGATGTTTATGATAGTTGGAGATGAAGGGTAAAATATATTTTCTTGCTGGCTAATGATTGTATCAATTTATTGTGTGGGAATTTTGTTATAGCAAAAGCTGAATACGCGTTCGTCGGCTGTCCGTCGTCTCCAGCTGCCCGTCCGCATCATGGGTACGGTTCCTGCAACTTAGTAATTAGAATCAGTCCCGTTCATGTCTTAGTTGGGTCAACTGCCCTTTTCCAATGGAATTTATTTTGCAAGCAATCAATTTGGCCACATCCTAACGAAACATAAAAATCTGACGAATCGATCTGGCCGCTTCATTCTACGCTTATTGATTGATCTGGGTAATTTGTTTGCAATTTTCTGTGCAAATCAATCTAGCTGATTTTTAGCGTTAATCACAATAAATGAAATATTAATCCCACGAGGTCTCTTCACTAATTTTAGAGTTGATTTTTAGATCCAAACAGATTTAGTTCCTGTAGTAATTTGCGAATGTCGTACGTGGTACGTCTGAAGTGTTTTCAGCCATAGCAACATGCACATACAAATGCTTCGAAGCAGGCATGTTCATTGATTTCTGGGAGACTAGCATGCACGTAGAAGCGAGCTAGATAAGCTTTCGGGCGTAGCTCACAAATATATTCCAACAAATTTCTTCTCCGTTGAACTATTTTGTCCTACGGCAGATGCCTAATCATCAAAACTATGAACCAGTAGGCCATCGTTTACAAGCTCAACATATAGGTACTGTACCAACTTTAAATTTTAAGTTAGTGAGGTTGATAATTTGGTACTGCAGACAGTCACATAATGAATTTGTAATGAGAAATAATGTTCTATTTTGTTTCTAGCTATATACAATTACTGAAGATGGGCTAAGAGTTCTGCCTGTTTAATTACTATGAATTTACACAGCAAATAATCTGTAATGAGAAGTTATGTTTAATGCATGTAAATAGCATATGCATCTTCCAGTATGCATCTTCTGGAATCCAAGGGTCAGAACATTCATCGGGATCCATCAGGTATGGTCTGCTTCCAGCGACATTTCTTTTGTAATTTATGCATCATTGGAGTATCATGATGTTTGTAATACTTTTTTTCTTGTTTGCAGACATATCCGAGATGCTGATTAAATCAGTCACCAATTTTTGAAAATCGACAATGTTTATATGGACAGCAAAGCTTGATGTTGTATTTTCCCCTTACTCTACCTTCTACCATACACCACTGAACTTTTGCCTCCAGTGCAATGAATTATACATACCGCACATGTTTCAGATTTGTAATGCACTTTCTGCTACATATACAATACTATTGAAGCTTTTGACTGCTCATACTTTACTGGGGAGTGTAATTATGCAAACCTAAGTATATGAAGAAAGTAATTATGCCCGACTCTACTTGCAGAAGGTTGGACTCTACTACATCCAAAGAAGAAATATTATATGAAGTTCCAAAGTTACCTTTTTATTTGTGAAAGTCTGATGCATCTCAAACTCGGTTTGCTTTGCTTTAGGATGATGAAGAGGAAAAGGGAAAGGGGGAGGAGCTCAAGGAAACAAAGGGGTGGAATAAGGAATAAACAAGGATGGGATGGGAGGCTTCCAAGCCAACGGCAAAGTAAGGCGTCACGTTGAATTTGTAACTCCAGTAAATAATTGGCCTTCCTTTTTAGGTTTAGCTTGACTGAAACCAGTAAATTATTTTACTCCATATTGTTGCAGCTTCATTAACGGTCCATATCACATCTTGAAATCAGCATTAGTTGAGACTGCAAGATTTAAAACATCTTACTATTGATAAAAAAAGAAAACTCACGTAAAAGGTAATCAGATTTTTTTAGGAGTCATCTCTTGTCTGCTTCAGAAAATAAGTTCGTGAGGGCATAGACCAAATCTTTACATCACCATTATTATTTACTTCCAGTTATAACACTTTAGCCCATGCTTGTCGAATTTGTGATGCTTGTAATGCTCTTTTTGGAAAATAACAGACACACACTTTCTTTGCATAACTAATGGTGGAAGTTTAAAAATGATAGTAATGTCAGCGTTTGACTTTGTACATCTGAAATTTTTGTGGACAGAAACATGATGCAAGTGGTTGCCTCATTGTTAGATGCATGCTGATGTATATTTTTACGTGTCTCTTCTCTATAGAAACATAAGGTCAGCCTCAATATGAAGTTTTCTGCTCAACATAATTCCAGCTTATATGAGAAACATTTGCATGTATATTTTAGCCTGAAGTTTATAGCTCACTTTTCTCTTTGGGGTGAGTTGAGCTTAAACCTTGTGTTGGTAAGAGAGAAGGAGCATATTGAAGTTAGTTTATGGCACTGCTGGAGTGCCTCTCCCCAAGTATCAGTCTGAGACTGATTGCTCTCTTGTTGTGGTCTGACAAAACTTGAAATATATGGAAAGTTATGTTGTGCTACCTATAAGTTATAGCTCGATTTTTTCATAGAAAAATATTTTGCTGAAGAGACAACAATGTGTAGTTTCAGGTCATGTCTTCCTTTGTTTCACGGTTGTTTAAACTTTGTGGCGTCGTTGCTCTTGTCGGCCTTTATTATGTTGATGTACTATTCTCTTCTTAATATATTTATATACACACAACTCTCATCTATGTTCTCGGAAAAGGAAACAAGTTTTTGCTACATTCAAGCATTGCATTTTAAAGCAAAGTTTCAGCCATTATTTGTTAGTAGAAATCCAGTGATATATATGCAAACAATCTCTTTGTTATTAGTAATCTTGTGGGACATCTTGATATTTCTTAGCTATTTGTATGTTTCACTTGGAAGCAAGTATCATTATACTGCTTGAGAAGACCAAAGCATGGGAGCTTGTGGTTTCCAAATCAGAGAATATCGGTTTTGAAGTTGTTGGTAAAAGGTAATTCATATAGGCCAAGACGTTCTTGATATGCCGCATCGGGAACATCTACGAAGAGATTAACCATCTGAAGACTTGGTTACCTGGTTTTATTTTAAAGGAAGTTGTGTGTGAGGGAAAGAGAGCAATAAATTTGTGCATGAACTAACAATGTTGGTAAGAATTTAGGTGAATACACTGATCTTGTTAGTTAGCTATTTGTAACTAACATCATACACTATTTTTATGATGACCAATAGATTGTTGTTTCCATCAAAAGATAAAATATTTCAGGAATGGCACGTTGTTTATAACTTTTCGATTCATTGAAGCGTCAGCGAGGTCGGAGGAGACGAGGGCATTTTATTCTGGGTGGTGTCGGAGGATGTGGGGAGCAAACCGCCGCACCCAAGAGAGTAGAAAAGGGTCAGTTGTCCCTCAAACTCATTCCACATATGGGGAAGAAATGAGGCTGCTCAGGGCTTCAGGCAGTCTGCTACATCGGCTCACCTCAGACCAAGTCTTTTCTTTCTTTATCCTCTCTCTCCATCCCAACCAATTATATGCATGTGACTGATAATTTGGGGGACCTGGCCCCATGGATAGACAAATGATGTTCAAAGTGGACACGTTCAGACATTGTTCGGATGTGCCAGCTGACATACAGGGGGTGGGTCATATTTTCATAGTCCAATTGTAGATGCTTTTATCCATTTAGTAGGAGAGGTTAGGATAGATCAAACCATAACTTCTTAACGATACGTGTGTTGCACGTGCACACTTACTAGTATTCCTCAAAGAATCATCCAGATCAGAGCACCCGCCGGCATTTCCATCTCCTGCCCGGCGCTGGAATTTCCATCCACGGCGAGGAGAGATTGAGAATCTTGGCCGCGCGGATCAGAGCCTGCCGCCGTGCGCCGCGCTCCGGAGTCCCGTCGCCGTGCGCCGGACCCAGTCTCCGCCAGAGCCAGCAAGAAGCGCCTGCACCGCGAGTTCTTGGCCGGCATGGAGTCGACGTCGTCAGCGGCAGGGCCCGCCACGGGCGTCAACTCGCTGGTCGCCGGGGATCCCAGGCTGCGGGGGGAGGATGTTGGCCGCGAGGGGATCGTGTTGGCCGCGCTCCGCCAGGTCCAGTCTCCGGCGGCCAGAGCAAGCAAGAAGCGCAAGAATCGCAAGAAGCGTGAGGAGGCGCCCGGCTCGTCGTCGGCGGCGGCATGGCCCGCCACGGACCGCCACTCGTGGGGCTCGATCGCCATCGTCAACCCCAGGCTGCAGGACGTGCTGAGGGTCCCAGGCACCTCCGCCCCGGAGCGCATCTACGGGAGGCGGCTGACGAGGACGGACCGGGAGCTCTACCACAGCCGGCTGCTCATGTCGTGCAAGAGCTGGCGGCGGCGGGGCGAGACGTTCCCGCTGGAGCGTGTCCTGACGGACGCGGAGAAGGCGGAGGGCGTGGAGGTGCAGACCTACGACCGCCGCGGCAGGCTCTACGACCTCGTCTGCAAGAAGCTGGAGTCCAACAACGCCTACCGCCTCGTCGAGGGCTGGGGCACCTTCCTGAGAGCGAACGGCCTCGTCGTGGAGAAGAAGGACGGGGCGGAGGTCCTGCAGCCGGTCATCAGGTTCGATCTCTGGACGTTCCGCTCGCCGGCGCTCAGGGTGGGCGTCACCGGACAGCGGGGCGGCCCGCTGGGGCTCCTCATCATGCACTACCCCCAGGGAGACGCCCCGGCCACGCAGGCCGACGCCGCCATCGCGCAGATCCTGGCGGCCGCGGGGAACGCAGTGGCCATGCCAATGCCATTGCCGGGCGGGGCCGCCGCGGTGCCCGTCCTGGAGGACGCCGTTGATGCCGCGCACGCGGAGGGCGCCGCTGATGCCCCAGAGGAGGAGAACGCGGTGGAGGCTGATGATGGCGGCCGGTTAGCCGGACGAGAGGCTGCCCCGGCCAGGGGATGCCGATGCTGAGTTCAGTGTAGATCGATCGATTTCCAGGCTACGATTTTCAGGCGTGATTGATTCTTGGCACGATACAAGAAACATTATTGGCATCTTGATTTGTTTTCTTTACATGTTTTGGCTATAAAAGATGAATGCAATTTAGTAGGCCTCAATCTCCATGAGTTTCTTCAGTGTAGATCCATCGATTTCCAGGCCAGGACTCATTCTGTTTTCGGTTACTAGGTAAGCATGTTTGATCCTTGGAACCGCAAGGAAGAAACATTGGCATTCTGATCTGGTTTCTTTGTTTTCGGCATGGATATATGATAAGACTCATAATTGGGATGCAATTTAGTAATGGATTCATTTAAGCGCTTTTTATTGATGCAATTTCCATACACGCCCCAGTCTTGTGTGTTTGAATTTACGAGGTGTGTGTATCAAATTTGTGAATTTATAGGGATAATTGGATGACCATGTCATACATACCCGAGCAATGTCGAGAAGTGAATGTTTGTGTTCGAAAACAAAAGACCACATCTAAGAGCATCTCCAATAGAAGATGCAAATTTAGAGATGTTAAACGGAAGATGTAAAAATTAGGCAACTTTAACAGATGATGTATATTGAAGATGTAAAAGAGCAACTCCAACAGATGATGTATTTCAAGATGTCAAACTACTACTCCAACGGGTCGAGCGGCTGCAACCGAGCGACGAGGATCGGCGCGGCGCCCGAGCGTCTTGCCGTCGGCGGAAGCTCGAATGCGGAGGCAGGAGCTCTAATGGCCGACAACGGTAACTCAAATCAGGCGGCCACATCGCGAAGGGGACTCGAATCAGGCAGAGATGTTAACTGAGTGGCCGGCGGTGCTAACTCGAATTAGTCGGCGGCATGAGGGCGGCGGAACGGCGCGAGAAGCTCGAATCCGACGGCGTCGGGAGCTCGAATGGTTGGCGGCAGTAACTCGAATCGGGCGGCGGCGGAAGCTGCGTCAGAAGCCTGAATCGGGCGGTGGCGGGTGTGCGGGGGAAAAGTCAGGCGGCGGCAAAAAAGCGGTTGACGCAACCAATTTTCAGGCAGAGGGCACGCAGGGCGGCGGAACTAGCGGCGACGAGGTGATTCAGACCGGCAGTGGCGACGGCGGAAGTGGCAGCGGGGTCGCTGGAGTCGGCCATGGCCCGGGCGGTGGGCGGCTCAATGGGCGGACGTAAACGAAATGAAGGCGGTTGGTGCGCGGGGCGTTTTTACATCTTCTGTAGGTGGAGATGTATATTTGCATCGCGAGGTGTTGTATTTTACATCTCGAAGAGTCCGAGATGTAAATCTTTTTGCATCTATAGTATTTGTTGAAGAGGGGTTTTTGGACCTTGAAGATGTAAAAGTTAGTTAAAGACAATTAAACATGACCAATAATTGAGAATTGTTGTATCTACCTTTGGAATCAACAATGCTATCTTTGAAACCAACTTTTTATATGATTTCTGGTGCTATTTGTAGCGGCAAACTGTCCGTGAGAAAATCATTTTCCGTTTTATTACGCAGCCTTGATGTAATTATCTTCAAGCTAGAGAAGGCACGCTCAACACTTGCAGTGCAAATTGAAAGTTCGTAACAAAATAGTATAAGATTTTTTAGGAGAAACCACATATCCATTACTCAGATAGTAAACACAGGCATCACTCATAGGAAAAGTCCAGAAACACAGCTATCCTAGCATGCATTGCAGAAAGGTCTCCAGAATAACGAACGACACACAAGGGGACTAAAACACAAAAATACCACCACTCCTTGCCGCTCCTCGCCGCCGCCGGAGCGTCGCCGAAGAAGGGGAAGGAGCCACCAACACAAAACCAGGGCCAGAGAGACGCCATCGCAGGCAAGCCGCTTTGAGAGCCGAAGAAACAGTCTGCCGTACGTCGGCGGAACCAAAACTTTGTAGCGCGTCGGCTAGGGATCTTCCCCACGCTCGCCGGTCCTCGACTTCGCTGTCCCAGACCGACCAGATCGGGTGGAGCCAACGCCGATGCGACGAGGACGGGAGCAGAGAACAAAATCCCCTCTCCGCCACCAGCTGGGAAGAAACAACCCGCTGTCGCGTATGCCGGATGAGCAAACCCTAGCCTCGGCACCCAAAATGGATGGCGGAAATTTACTTCCTCCATTCCGTCGCCACTACTGCTGACGCATCTGTGGACGGGACGGGGGCGGATGTCACGTTTTTTTGAGAATCTGGTCGGATGTTACATAGTGTGTGGAACAGTGAGCTCGTGTGCAGGGTCGCAGTCGGGTTGGCCCATTTATTGTTTTCTCAGCCAGCTTAATCCATTGGCGATTTTTGTTTTTTTTTTCTTTCCCATTCTTTCTTTCCTTTTCTTTTTCTCATTCTTCATTTCCTTTTCTGCTTTTTTTTATTTAGTTTCATTTTCAATTTTTTATTTTTCATTGATGTAAGTTTTGATATATGTATTCTTTTGATACCTTTTTATCCACATTACTTTTGGTATATAGGGATTGACTATTCATTCTTCACCCCCTTTATTTTACCATCAATGCATCGTAATTTTACGTTCCGTAAGTTTTGTCTTATTTCTGACGCAAAAAGAGACCGTAAGAAAATATATAATCATCGTATATAGGGAGGATGCACATTCAAGAAAATGAAGAAAATATAGGAGTAGGATTTTCTACAAGTGCTTGCCACAGAACTAGTTAAGGGTTTCAACGGTGCAAAAGTTCTTAAAAATTCTGAAAAAAATACTGAACCAACACACCTATAATATAACATGATCCAACGGAGGAATTAAAAAAATACGACTGTATGTGTCCTAGACAAAAAAAACAAATGGTTCAGTATATATTTATGTTGCAGTGAGCTGAAATGCTTATTATTTTTGCCGAGGACACATAAATGCATATTTTGACAATCCCTCCGTTGGATCATCTTATTACATTAGAGAGATGCTCCCACATTTAGTTCATATTTTTTGATAACTTTTAAACTATTAAAAGTTTAGCGACCATTTTTGTACATCTAGGATGATAAAATTTCAAATACGCAATGGACATTTACTAATAGACCATGAACTTTTTATTTCATATATATGAACTTTTCCCCTAAGTCCATGATTTTTTTCTTTCAAAAAAACAAAGGAATAATTATCTTTATACATGATATTTTTATTCCTATATATACGGATATTTTTATTTTATGTACGTGAATATTTTCTTCATTTTCTTGAATACGCATCCTCCCTATTTAGGTAACTATGAAAAATAGTTTGAAAATATACGAAATAGACATTGTGTTGTATACTAAAAAAAAGCAGAGAACCGTTAATGGGCCACCCCAAGGACCTACAAGCCGTGTTCCCCTCCAATAATGGGCTAGGCCTAAGAGATGAATCTGCTGACCACCGGGTGAGGTTATGTGCGGCTCGCAGCAAGTCCTACCACGGCCGACGCCATGTGCTTTTTTTCCCCTCCTTTTTATTCACATTTTCGTTTTCGTTATTTATTTTTTGCTTTTTATTTTTTTAATTTTGTTTATATTTCCAAATATTATAAACATGTATGTTATAAACACTTTACATCAATTATTGAATTTTTTTAAATGTGCATAGAAAAATGTTTATGATATGTACGAAAAATGTCCAATGTGAATAAAAAAGGTTGAAAATGTTAATCATGTGTGCAATTTTTTTACATTTATAAAATGCTTATATATTAAAATAAAATGTTTTTATAGTTCACAAAGACTGTTTTGTACATAAAAAATGTATGTTAAATTTAAAAAAAAATTCATGTGTTTCAAAATTTTGTTCGTGATATTTTCAAAAGAAATGTTTGAGCAATATAGTTCAAAAAAGGTTTTTACCATTAAAAATAATTTGACGTGTATAAAAAATGTTTAACATGTATTAAAAAAAGTTCAAAACATGTTATTGTAAAAATTGTTTACCATGTATTTGTAAAATGTGAAACATTTATAAAAAATGTTTTAGATGTATACCAAAAATGTACAATGTGAATGATAAAAAGTAGACATCAAAACATATATTTGGAAAAATGTTAGTCATGTATTTGAAAAATGTTCCTAATGTACATGAAAAAGGGAAACGATTCCAATCGGCCTGCCGGCCAAAAGTTCAGCCGATTGTGTGATGGTGTACCACGTGGGACATATGCTATGGCCCGCTGACTGCTCGCACAACCCCAATCTTATCCCTATTTCCATGTGAGTTAACTATCGCTTCGCCCCCACCCCCCGTCCATCTCTCTCTCTCTCTCTCTCTCTCTCTCTCTCTCTCTCTCTCTCTCAACCCCAAATCCAGTACTGACGGCTACTGCGAAGGCCCGGATTTGATGCAAAGTGAGGTCCTCCAGCGACGACGGAGACCACCGACGCCATGGGCGACAGTGACCAGCGTTGCACCACATGTTGCAACCATGGCGACGGGGTGCTACAACGGTGGTGACCTCGTGCGGCTACCATGGTGGCCGGGAGTGCGTGATGGCGGTGACCGGCAACGACGGAGACTACCGGCGCACGATGATGGTGACCAAGGGTGCACCGCGTGCTGCAACAGTGTGCTACAACGATGGTGATCACGCGTTGCAAACATGGTGGCCGGGGGCGTGGCGGTGGTGACCGGGGTGCGCCGCGGGCTGCATCCCATGTGGGAGCATGCTGGAACCAACAGAGAAGGATGCTACAGCGGCGGTTGTACCTGATGATGGCGGCCGGCGAGTGTTGCAACATGTTGGTCGAAGCTCGAACCATAAGTGGCGGATGTTGGAACATGACGACCAGAAGCTTTTCCAGTGGTGATGTGGCGGGGTGGACCAACAACATCCACATGTGCTACAGCCAACCTTGAAATTGTTTAGGGTTTAAAAAACGATCTATGCCAACTTCTTTCCTGCTGCAACTCGAAGTTGGTAACAATCCAATCTAATCTTGTATGCATCTTCATAGTGATCCGGGACTTTGATCCATATGACAATTTTTTGTTTTGCTTTCTACTACATTTCCCAACACGATGAGCCCGCGGTGCTTCAACGTTGCACATCCATGGTGGGGGTTAGGCGACTCTTTCTTCCAGTGTGGACGTGAGGCAGAGAATGACAAGGAGAAACCGAAGGAGGGACAAAAAGCTTACATCTGACAGTTCGCGTATCTCAGATCGGGTGGCTACCAACCGACCTACTGAAAGTTTGGGCCGGCCAACCGATGCCTAGCGCTGTCCTATGAAAAATGTATAATGCATATGAAAAACATAGACATGTGTTGAAAAAGGAAAAAAAGAAAATGTGGACTGAATAAAAATCAAAGAAAAATGATGAGAACTTAAGAAGCAAAGAAAACCCAGGAACTAAAACAAAGAAAACGAGGGAAAAGGAGAGGGAAAATGGAATGAAACAAAAGAAAAAACAGAAGAAAAAAAGTAAAGAAAAATGAAGACCTAAAAGACCAGAGAAAAATCATAGAACACCGAGGAAAACCGTGCGAGAAACAATGGGAAAAGCCGAAAGAAAAAAGCAGGGAAAAACTCACGCCACGTTACAGTATCTGGCCGGCCCGATAGCACCTACATGTAGGTAATTCCTAATAGGAATCGCTACGGTGCGACAGCTGCTATTCTGGTGCTTGTTCTTTGGGGCCTTAACACAACACCTTCTGGACTGTCTGTTACAATAAGGTTTGCCCAGCTCCGATGGAGAGGGGTGATGATGGCGGCACGCCTTTGGCTTACTTCCATGCTTGTAGTTGTCACTAGGTGGTCTGCAGACCTGGTTATAGTGTTTACTTCTGATTTTTATTGTACTATCATGACAGATGATAAATAGATCGTAAGTTTTTCCAAAAAACATTATAGGCAGTTTTCCTTATCGCTTGCTACCCTCAAGACGAGTTATGATTGGCTACTTCACTGATAAGCTTTTATTACTATTTGACTTACCATAATTAGCGTTGATACATTTATCATAAATTTTTTGGTAGTACATTAATTACTGGACTTGGTACATCTTTGTATCAAGGTTTACCTTTCCTCTTCTGATAAAGAAAATATATTAATTTGCCAATCCTGAACTCACCAAAAGCAATGGTTACATCCATTTATTAATTTTATATATTGTATACATTTAATAACTAAATCTATTTGATTCGCTGGTACTACTCATAAAGAAAATATTGTACTTTTAATATACTTTATCATTTTAATATATTGTACATTTAATAACTAAATCTATCTCCGCCTTAACTCACTAAGTATTGTTTATTTGATTTGCTATTAATTTCATGTTGCAAAAATAATAAATACACCATCATTAAGGCGGAAAATATCATAAAGATTTTCTCATGCGCGACGCCCTATATATATAGAAGAAAGAGTCGCCTTGTACACACCAACACAACAACACCACTAGGTGCAAAGTGCAATCTGCAATGGCGGGCACTGCCACCACATCCACAGCCACGGTTCTCGTCATTCTTGTCATTCTGTCATGTGGCCTCCCCGCAGGCCACGCTAACGCGGTCTTCATCTCCCGCACATGCAAGAAGACCAAGAACGCCGTATTGTGTAAGAAAGTGCTACGACTCGACCAAGATAGCGTCAAGGCCTCCACCGTGCACGACCTCGCCAGCATCGCACTAGGGATAGCCACCTCTTTCGCTAACTTTCAAGCCGATAACATCAGAGTCGGGGCCAGATTCAACCAGGGTACACCTGTGGGAGACGCGCTATCCGTCTGCCTCCGGGCCTATTCAGATGCCGAAGATGGCCTCAAGCACAGTGCGAAACGAAGCTTCGATCGTGGGGACTATGCCGGCGCGTCAAAGATTGCGATGGGTGCTAAGGCCGCCGGTTATGTGTGCGATAACGCGTTGAAGCGGATCAAAAAGGATTTCCATGCCGAAGTAGATCGCCATATGAAGGAGCGATGCGGCGTCGCTGGTGAACTCATCGGCCTCCTTATCCACAAGTGATGGATTATAAGCCAGTCTCGGCTCATATGTGTATGTTTCTATCAATAAATGGGTAGTCTCCGTTTTGAAATAAATAAATGAATAAATAAATAAATGGGTAGTCCGTCATCTATCAACATTGTTTTGGTCATTGATGCAATTATGAATTATTCTATTTTGAAGCCATTACAAACGTGAATCCTAGAAGCTCCTCTCAGGTGGCATCCGAACTTGTGAACGGTCCAATCTCGGATTCTAAACATTCATGGCAGCCAGATGAATTTCTAAACCCCGCATGGGCAAGTGAATTAGATTAGTGTTTTTAGGGGTAAAGGGGTGTCTTTATTCATTAATATATTATTTTTTGGATAAAAGGCGTATTCATTAATACTCCTTCCGTCCCATGATACAAGAATTAGTGTCAGTACCCAAAGATGATGCTGACTTAAGCTAGAACATGAGCTTCTGAATTGAAACTACGATGCTTAACTTGCTGGAACGACGAAGAGCGTCGCCGTCGGTGTGTGATTTCGCACACAACAGCAGCGTAGCGGCCATCAAATCCCTCGACGATTTCGCCAGTTGATGCTAGCGGCGAGGCAGCCCTCGATGGCCGCCATGGGAAAGTAGAGCTGTAAACCGAGCGGCCCGACGATGGACGCCGTTCTACAAGGAATAATGTCTGCGGGACGCCGTTCTACAAGGAATAATGTCTGCGGGACGCCGTTCTACAAGGAATAATGTCTGCGGGCCGCCAAGGCGGTGTGAATAGCCCAAGCCAATCGATCTTTAGCTGGCGGCCGATGTGCAGAGCGGCTCCTGGGCGAACTCAATGACATGGGCCTCTAATACTATATGTATATATTTGTGAAAACTATTGTGGAAAACACCCGTACGAGGTAAAATACATATGTTTCTATGAAGACTAGCAAGACACTCTTTGCCAACCGAGAATGTACGGGCTCATAGGAAAATGTCCATCACTAGTACTTGTGCTCTTTGTGGCGCGTTTGACTCCTGGAGACACTCGTTGCTCGAGTGCAACATGGCGAGGTGCGCGTGGGCACTTGTTTGATGGAGAGTTGGCGGAGCATGTATGTGAGACAAATGAACCAAGTGCCAGATCCGGGCGCCCCATCGCCTGGCGGCTGTTGGCTTGGGTCTGGGTCACCTCCGGTTGCACACTTCCGCCCTCCCCGTGAAGATTCGGTCTGCTGCTCCGGCGTCCTTGCTGCCGGCGGTGGCCGTCGCGGGGCTGGCTGCGACCGTCCTGACCCTCCCCCTTTGCGTGACCCTTCGGCTGTGGCGCGCTCCTCCATCCCCCAAAGATCATGTCCGGGTGTGGGGCGGGGAGGTTCCCTTGGGCGCCCCGCAGTGTTTGTTGTCACTGCTCCAGCCACTGTGGTCTCTGGACATGCGAGGCTGCGGCGATGAGCTGGCCTTCAGGCATGTGCGATGCAGGCCGCCGTTGTGATCCTCTGTTGGTGGTGGTGGTCTATATTTGATTGGCCAGATGGTGGTGACTGTAGATCGTTCTGCAACGATTTTCTATGGATCCATGACATCGGGGGTCATCGAAGTGAATTCGGGACTTTTTATCTCTTGATCCGGTGAATGACTTTCGGTGGTGAGTTACAAATTATAGACGATGACTTGACGCAGAGGAATGTTGTTGGAGTGGCAGTGGTTAAATTGTAGCTGCTTGGATTGTGGAAAAGCAGTGGCTACAACACATGTGTGACTTTGATGATGGTGCTGCGAGCACCCGGTCTCGAGCTCCGGGGCGAAAGCCTAGGTCATACCCGAGTGGTCATCCCTGGCAATGGCAATGTTTTTTTTTACATCGTGACCTTGTTGGAGGCATTGCTCGGATACGTTCGGACTGTTTCTTCAGGGTGAAAACTTTGATTCTAGCCTTTGAATCCGGCGACGGCGGCGCTTGAGTGTCGCTTCCTTCTTAAAGGCGTTCTTGTTGAAGATCCTCGTCGTCAATGTGGTGTCAATGGTTGGTGCGGATATGGTCGCAGTTCTAGTTTGTCGTTCGCTGATCTAATCGCTTTGGGCTTTTTTATTTCTTTTTTTTCCTTTTCTCACCTATGCATAGCTTTTGGTCTTATGACTTTGCTAGTCGTTGGTGTGTTTTAGCGTGTGTGTTGGGTTGGCTGTGTGCATCCTAGTTATGCAGAGGCAGGGTGTATGCTCATTATATTGTATCCTCTTGATGCTTCTTTTGAGCCAATAAAATTCACCCTTTGTCGGAAAAAAATCACATGAGGCATTTGTTAAGTTGTTTGTCACCTTATGGGCCATATAGTGGGCGTGAAGGAAAGTGATACACGAAGAGGTTTTTCAAAGTCCTTTGACCACTCACGAGTTCATTAAAAGATTCATATCATAACCGGAGATAACAATAGAGAAGGAGACAAGGGCACGGGCTGAGATCAGAAGAACAACGGCCAGGCCTAGGGTTACACAAAAATCCATGTCGATGGAAGCGTGGCAAAGTCCAAGTTGAGAGGAGCGGCATCCCCAGTGCGCCCAGATGATGACGGACGATATTTGGGCAGCTCCTCTCTGGTTGTTCGGGGAATCATCAATGTAGCCACACTCGAGGCGATGACATCCAGAGAAGCTTTGGCTCTTGCAGAAGACTTAATGATTCAAAATGTTATAATTGCCTCCGATTCAAAGCAGATGGTGAACGACATTGAAAGAAGGACTAGTAGCACTTATGGTTGTATCATTAGCGAGATTAAGCAGCGAGCTAATTTAATTAATTGTAAGTTTACTTTTGAAGGTCGGGCATCAAACATTGATGCAGATAGGTTAGCTAAGTTTGCAAACACTCTTGATCAGGGGCGACATCTATGGTTCATCCATCCTCATGATCCTTTTTTATACCACTTCATGTGGACTATGATCAATAAAGCTTAGCTATACCTCTAAAAAAATATGTATATATTTGTGTTTGAACACTACATAAACCTGTATTTGTCTAACTTCATTTACAAAATATTAAAAGCAAACTTTTAGTCATACATTCTCAGTTTTAGATGTCTAATAATAATTGTTGGGAAATGTCATATTAGGATAGTAAGACTAAAAAGATAGCAAAATGAAAGTGACATGATTACCTCAAATAAGAATTAGATTCTAGTAACTCCTACTTGGGATTAGTTTCTTGGCCTTCTTCATTGACATCAACATTGCTTAAAGATGAAAAAAAACTTTTTAAAAGAACTCTTCTATCTTTTAGCTGAGAGATTGCTGAGAAATTACCTTTTTAGATAATTGTTGTTTATTTATGAATGGATCCAATAAATAATGTTAAAGATTCAGTTTGATTCTTCAACCATTAGAGCAAGGAAAACATTTGAAAATGGCGTGCCGGCCGAAGCTTCGGCTGGTCACAAGGACGCGCTCCGATCCCGTGACGTGTTGCCATTATATCCCACGCTATCCCTTTTCCCCTCATTGTTTTTTGAGATAAGCATCGAATCCCCATTCATGGTCTCCGAGGCCTTCGACCACCACCTCACCGAGCACCCCCGGCCGGATCCGCACAGTTTCTCGAATCCTATGGGACACCTTGCCAGATTTCATCCACCAGCCGTCCTAGAGTCTCCGACCGATCGAGATCACCTTCCTGTTAGCACGGGGGAGATCCTATTTCCTGCCTGTTTTCTCCTCCGGTGAGCTGGCCGTCGTCTCCCACACACCCCCTTGATAACCTCTCCACCCATGGTGATGCAGCAGTCGCCGTGGATGTGCCAACATCACCTTCAACCCCCCGGCAGCGAGATGCTACAACCCTTAGCGAGAGATGCTACAATCAGTTGACGAGGATGCTACGGCCGGTTTTCTTTGCTTCAACCGACAACGAGTTTGGTTGCTGAATTTTTTTGCTGCAACCGTGTTAGCCTTTTGCTACTATGGTGACGGCAATTTGCTACATCCATCCGCAGCGAGTCAAGCGATGTGGCGGCGACGACTTTTTTGCTGCAACCATGTCAGATTGTTGCTATGACCGGTGACGGTAATTGCTACATCCATCTTCGGCGTTGTCACAGTCGAACGTGACAATAATTGCTACATCCATCGTCGGCAACGTTTTTTGCTAGAAGCAGCCCTAAATTTTGCTAGAACCAGCTAGATCGTTTTGCTACATTGAAACTGTTTTGGAGATTGTTGTTGTGGTTTTTTTTTGCCGGAACCAATGTTTTTTGGTTGGAACTGGCTTTTTTTTCTTCAACTGGCCACCGGAGTTATTTTTGCTTCGGTCGTTTTTTGATCGGAACACGAATGTTCTAGTCGACGATGGTGGCGACTGTGGGACAACGACACGAGAGATGTTGCAACCATGGTGCGCGCTGGAGCCAACAAGCGCCAGAGATGCATCCATGATGACCGCGGTCTGGGATTCAGCCATGCTCCAATCCCGGTGGCAGGGACGGGGACCTCGTCGGTCCTCGCCGGGCATGTCCACAAACGGTGGGGCAAACGCCAACTCTTGACGGTTGGAAGCGGCAAGCCGGGAGACGGCGCCATGCGCGTGGTGGGCGTGTGGGTCTGTCCTTTTTTTTCTACGACCGGAGTGAGGAAGAAGACGACATGGAGAGAGGACATGAGGATCAGATCTAACAGCTATCAGATGGCTAAATCGCACGATTGAAGGCCGATCGGCCGAAATTTGGGCCGGCGCGCCGACGCCTAGCACTGCCCCTTAGACCAATATTATTTAGATGGCTAAGATAATCTAAAGTTCCCCTTTTCTATGCACTAGACCATGATGGCACGCGTTGCTGCGCCCGTCTATTGTTCACTAAAATGGATGGTCTTTTATAAATACATAGGCAGAAATTATGAAAGCTAACTTAAATAATGTAACATGCATGTTGAATGGCATTTGAAAGCATGATGGCGCAAATTGCCGCACCCATTAATTTTTACAATAGAATGGCAGAAATTTCAATAAATATGTAGAGGCATGAAACATGTGAGACATGTAAACAGATATTTTTTTGCATTCGTGTCCACCACCGCATGTGAGAAAAAAGCAAAATGAACAAAACTGCATTTTTAGCATAACGATAGTTACAACTAATATATATACATATGCGTTAGATTTCTATATCTGATCTGAATATTCATCCATTAACAAAAGGGTTATTGTCAAATTCTAAAAACACTTTGGTACTTCTACGGAAAACACCAAATAAAGGAAACCCTAGGGTGTCGCTGTAGTCTAAGGCATGTGATGGTGTATTGGTGAGGAGTAGAAGACCATGGATAGCACCAGTGGTGGTCAAAGAAGCCATCATTAGCCTTTCACCATCACCTCTCATAAGCTCATTCAGGCAAGTTGCCATCTGGGGTATGCCGCCGCTTATGCGAGTGGCAATCCTCATTGCTCCAAACATGCAAGCAGAAAAGGAATGGCGGACAAGAATAGTAGCACAAGTAAGCTCATGAATAAATGAGAAGGAATTCTCAAAATAAATAAATGAAAAGGAACCGACACGGACGGACTTGCTCCAAGCTCATGTCCGTCTTGTGTTCCCTACAGACAACATGAGATAGGGAGTGGAATATTTAGAGAACGAATTGGGTTAAAATACTCATAAATTGGAGATTGATCATGCTAATTCCAGAGATAATGAGTAGATAACCGTCATGCCAAGCTTGATGGATGTATCGAAACCAGTTATTTATAGGTGGAGATTGATCATAAAAAATTTAGGGAGATTGAGAGATAACCATCATGCTGAGCAAGATGGATGAATCAAAACCAGCTATTTACGGTTGGAGATTGATTATGCTAAATTCACGGGACTGAATAGATAACCATCACGTCGAGCTAGATGGATGATAAACAAGTTATTTATAGCCAACTACTAACATTGTGATGAGAATATACCAATACATGTATATGATGTTCTGAAATCAACTATGAAGTGTAATTCTCGTGTATATCCTCTTTTTTTTATTGTAGCATATTAGAGCAAGTTGGGTAACATGGTTCTTCAGATCCGTGTTGCTTGGCCCCCTATGTCATGTATTATTATCAAACAAAGCAAAGATGGTATCATGAGAAGGTGAAGCTTAATTGTGACCAGTGAGGATTAACATGGACTGGATATATTCATGAGGGATAACTTCGTACCGCACATCACCATCATTGGATTTCATCAAACAACTTTAGTGCCAACTCCAAAAAGCTAAGGCAGTGAAGGCCATAGTTGTAGTTGTGCTTGATTTATTGTTGGACCGAGCGAGTATCAGCCCACGGTGTAGCGTGGAGGTGAGCGTGGAGAATTGGGCATTGCTATCACTAACACCTATTGGAGTATGATGACGAGGAGGACAAGAGCGAGGAGACATTACTTGGAAGGATGTTGCGGCTCTGAAATGTATCCACGCGGCGAGAGGCGCACCTACAGGTGGCACCACCGAGCAGCTTGGTCAGCTCAGCATCATTGCGCATAGCGAGCTGGATGTGGCGGGGCATGACATGATACGGGTCTTGTTGTTGTGCCTGGCAGTGTTGCCGGCCAGTTCCAGGACCTGCGTCAATGGGGAAGAATGACAAGATTAGCACAAGTATTTAGGCATTAGCTACTAATCGACTGTACGGTCGAAAAAAGATCTAAGAATATAGCCTGATTAATGGGAACCCAGAAATGAACTGGGTTGAGGAATAGAAGATCAAAGAACAAGGGCAAGGATGAGATCAGCGAGAAACGCACCTCAGCGGTGAGGTACTCGTGCGCCGACGAACTTGTGTACTTCACGACCTTGAGGAATCTGGTGATCCTGCCAAGGAAAAACTGTAGCCCGGCCTCGGAGCTCCTCGACGTCGCCTTCTTGGCCGCACCGGCATCGACTGCCTTCCCGCAACCGGCCATCTCAGCAACCGAGGAGGAGGAGAACGCCAAAGACGGAACACTATTCGCCGCCACACACCATCCCGTCGCGCCATGCAACCAAACGAAACCGTGTCGTCGCCCGACGAGGCACTGTCCAAACCCAGCGAGGTCGCCACTCACCATGGGAATCCGTCACTCCGAAATCGGTCGCCGTCACTCCCGATGGAAAGAGCCGCCACCATGCGAAGGCTGCGGGGAGTGCGACCTAGCGGAGGAAACGATCGATGGCTTCAGAACATGTAGGCTGCTAGAGACCCATAAGCGAGTCTGTTGCAGCCCACGCGGCCCAATTTAACCCGAGACAGCAGAAAAAGCGACCAGAGCAGCGGCCCATAACGGTTCGCCTTTGTTAATAGCGAACGAAAGGCTGTTTAGGCGTGATTCATAGCTAATCCGATGGCCGAAAATGGTTAAAATTAGCGATCGGACGGACGGGAGTGCTAATGTCCTGAGAGGGCTGGAAAAGTGCTCAGTTTTAATGTATCTAAATATACTAGTGGAGTATCTGCATGCCTGGTTTATTCAGCCTATGCAAATGCAGACCATACACTTGAGATAGCAAATGGATTTGGGTCCTCATCCAGACGCGGCAAGGGCGTCCACACCATCTCGCGGCAGCAGCAGCAGCCATGTCGCATCGGGTCCTCAACACCTCCAAGCCCACGCTGCCGCCGGCGCCGCCGCCTCAGCTCCACCATCCTCCCCCGCCACCGCCCACGAAGACGAAGCTCGGCCGCCGTGCCGCCGCAGTCGGGGTCGCCATCGCGGCCTCGCCGGCGCTCCTGGGGGCCGTCTCTCCGTCCGCCCGGGCGCAGGAAGCGGCCGCAGCAGCAGCGTCGGCATCCTGCATCGACGAGCTGCCGATCACGGCCAAGGCGTTCCTGGACGTGTCCATCGGCGGCGAGCCGGCGGGCCGCATCACGGTGGGCCTGTTCGGCGACGCGGCCCCGGCGGGCGCGGCCCGGTTCCTGTCGCTCGCCACGGGCGTCGGGTACCGGCGCAAGGAGTTCGTGAAGGTGGTGCCGGGGTACGTGCAGCACGCCGGCGTGGTCTCGTACCCGGTCATCCCCGCGGTGACCGACCGGCTGGCCGCCGAGATGGACGCCGCGCGCGCACGGTGCGGCGGCGGCGCGATGAACGCGGCGGGGGCGGTGTCGATCGTGGTGCGGGACCCGAGCCTGCCGCCGCCGAAGCCGAAGCTGGTGGCGCGGGGCGGGCGGCTGAAGATCGAGGAGGAGCAGGTGGGCGTGGTGCCCAACGGCACCGAGTTCGTGATCGCCACCAGGGACTCCCCCGAGCTGGACGCGTCGGCGCTGGTGGTGGGCCGGGTCGTCGCCGGCATGGACGTCGTCGGCAGGATCGCCGCCGTGGCCACCGTCAAGGACAACACCGGCTCCGCCTACTTCAAGTCAGTGCCTAGCTCCCGCTCTTTCTTGCTGCAAGCAAAATCACCAATCTGAAGATTCATGTTTTTTACGATGGACAATGAATGTGATTTTGCAGGGTGGCGAAGCTGATCGGGGACAAGAGGGCGGTGGTCGCAGAGCGAGGGTTCAACCGGCCATACACCAAGATCCTAGTCACCAACTGTGGAGTCCTTGAGCAGTAGTGGAATAAGCAAGATATATATATACTTGAGATTAATGCATGGCTTTCTTTCTCTTTTCATTCTTTCCTGTCGTCCACATTGCAACCAGTCTTAGATCATGCAAGGACATGCAAGAACAGTGGAATGTTGCACATGGAGTTGAGTTTTGTTTTTGATAAGGAAGGTTAAACCTCCTGGCTTCTAGATCCACCAATGCACGCAACTATAATATTATTCTCACACAATAGCCTAAGTTTTGAATTTGGTTCAGTCAATTTTCACTAGAAGGGAGAAACGGCCGGAGGGAAGGAAGAAGCTCGCTGGTCCGCTACCCCATCATCTATCTTAGGGTGGGGGGTTGGGGCGGCAGCACGGCAGTGGTGCAAGTTCGCCGGAGAAAAAACAAGTCCCCGCCAAGGCTAGAGGAATGACCAGGGGCGGCGGCAGCATGATGGTGGGAGGAGGTTGAGGGGAGGACGAGGAGGCGAGGTAACGCGCGATGGTGGCCGGCGGTTCGGCGGGTGGTTGTGGAAGAAGAAGAATCATGGGCTGGAGGTAGATGAACAGGAAAACTGTTCAGAGGTGGAAGAAAGCTATACCCCGTTGCATCTGCATCCGAAGGCCGAAAATGATTCAACCAATGATAATTTCAATTCCAATCGACTTACCCCTAGCCTCTCCCTTTTTCTCAACATTATTGAAGTCAAGCGACCATGATAGAAAAAAAGAATAGTTCTAAATAAAAGAGCATATCTTTTTGTTTTCTTATTCGGCTTGCTTTAGTGCTTGTAGTCGTTGCTAGGTGGTCTACGGATGTAGATGTAATTTTTTATTATTTATGGTGTTCGTGGTACTATCATTATTGAAGAGGAATAGAACAAAAGTTTTCTCAAAATAAAAAATCTATAACTTTGAGAATATTTCAGTGACGCGAAAGAGCATATTTGATACTGGTCACTTGACTTCAATAATAATGATCCACCAATGCTGCATCTCTGTGACGGGAAAGAACATATTTGATGCTGCGAATAACTATAACATTGTCTATTTGTGAATAAAAGATTACTCATTCACGCTTATAATTCTAAGTGTAGAATGTCAGAAAGCTAAGAAAGGAGGTGACTGAGGCAACTCCATGGTTTTCTTCTTCTTTGTTTGTTTTGAAAAAGAGGTTAAACTCCGACTTCTGCATCATCATGATGCACACAACCATTCTTATTAGTTATCAAATAGAGTACAAAGAAAGACAAGCACGGCTAAGCCATTAAAAATATGAATAAACACCTACGATTAAGTTAACTTCTTCCATAACAACGTCTTCAAGAAGGAATGAGAGCCCCCATGCCAACTTGCCATGTCTGGCAGAAGATGGCCAAGACAAGGATTTTCATCTTGGCTGCCAAGCCTAAGGTCAACACAATGGCAAGGAGACAAACCTTCAAGTTCATTGTTGATGAGACCAACAGATGAAGGCCAAATCAAAAGTTTTCATCTTGGACATGAAGTTGTTTTTTAATTATCATTTTGGAGAAGGACCTTCCAGTAGTCAGGCAAGCCTTCCATGCTAGGCTGGAATGACGCTAGCGGAAGGGTGGGACATCTTCCCACCATAGACAACCACCCATGCCATCAGAGGAGGGCGGGCGGACGATGAAGATCGTTGTCTTGACCAGCGCCGCCGTAGACCATCTCCGCTGACAACGATTGTCACCGTCGCACCGCCCGCCTATCCGTTGCCGCCGACCACCGCGATCCGCTGTCCGCTGTCGCCGTCACACCAACGCCAAATTCCAATTTAGGGGAAGAGTTTTACGGGAAAAGCAAAAGCAGCTACCCTATCAACCTTCCCTAGATTATATGAACACCCTCTAAACCTATATTTAGGGGGAGGGGGGGGGGGTTAGGGGAACTGTTGCCATGTATGAAGCATCACAGGTTCTTACAAATACAGTCATATGAAAAAAATGCATTCAAATATTTGTGGTGTTGAAGTCTTCTTCCTTCTACATCCACCGATGATGCCCCGTGAGAACAGCTTGATGCCACCTTTGAGTCTCGACCACGGCGGGGCAAACCTTTTTATACCCAGGAGATTATAGAAGTAGTGGCGGGGAAGTCGTCAATGCAGACCAACAACGCCGACAATCATGATCTGCGAAATAAATCGCTGTCTGGGAGAAGAAAAACCGGTCTGTAGAAACTCCAAAGACAATGAAAGCCGGCTGAATATAGAATCCACCAAAAACCTAATCTGACCGAATCCCAGAAGACCCACCAGATACGTTGCTCCACAGTCCACACACCCCTCGCTTGTGATAACACTACTAGGGAAAAGCTTATAGGCAGACGCTTACTAGTAGCGAGGGTTTATAACCCTCGCTACTGCTACTTACTAGTAGCACGGTTTTTTACCCCTCGCTACTACTAAGTTGATAGTAGTAGCGTGGGTTTTTAATCCTCGCTACCACTAAGCTGTCTCTACCGTGCCCCCCCAGAATATGCCATAGTAGTAGCGACGGGGTATAAACCCGCGCTACTACTAAGTTGATAGTAGTAGCATGGTTTTATACCCCACGCTACTACTAAGTAAGAGGTAGGTGAAGTCTTCATATCCTCGGCCGAATCCCTCCTCTCTCCCTCACTCTCCTCCCTCTCTCCATAGGCTCTCCCATGGTGCTGCACACCTCCTCCTCCATGGCACCCAATGAGTTCACCTCCTCGCGTCGTGTGCCTCCTCCTCCATGGCGCCAAAAGAGGGAGGCCGCCTCGCGCCGCCGGCGTCCCGGAGCTCGCCGGTCTTCCCGGAGCTCGCCGGTCTTCCGCGCATCTCCATGCCACCACGTCAGACCACCTCACCACCGGCGACGAGCCCCGGTGCGCCCTCCATCTCATTCCTTTCTTCCTTATTTCTCTTTTTCCCTCTCCATGTCCCTCCGATTTTACTTACCTCCCATGCCCATGCCTGCGCAGGTCGTCGACATGGCTAACGAGGAGCTCTCTGCCTTGGCCGTGAAGAGGACCCTCACGCCGTCGTCCTGCTCTCCTCTGCACTGGATCTGGTCCCTCTACAACAGCCGTCGCTGGATCTGGTCTCCGCTACCCGTCCGCACCTTCGGCGACCCTTGTCATCGCTGGATCGAACCATTTGCACCATTGACAACACGCACGGGGTTGAGATTTTTTTTTTGGTTTTTGAAATTAATAGTAGTAGTGCGGGTCACAGTCACGCGCTACAGATAGTTAGTAGTAGCACGTGTCGAACCCGCGCTACTACTAACACACTTACTAGTAGTGTGGGATGCACCACGCTACTACTATTAGTTAGCTGTAGCGCCGTAGTAGTAGCGCAGGCACCCACGCTACTACTAGCTTTTAACCCGTGCTACTACTAGGCTTTTTCCTAGTAGTGTAAGCACACTGATGAAAAGAGGAGAGAGCAGGGTGAACATTATTCTTACACTGGTACAATACCTCTGCCTTGCCGTCTCAGACCAAACTCGAAGAATCCCTAAAGCAAACGTGAAAAAAGTTTCACCCCGACCATTCACCGAATCCCTCTTCTCCAGTGACCTAGATAGGGTGGGCCTCCGTTGAAGATCGTTGCGCTGGACCACCAATGCCACTGTCTAGCATCGCTTGAAGAAGACTGCCACTCGAACACACATCTCATTCAACATCCCACAACATCCCTCCAACTCCTCCACAAACAAGCTAGCCGCCCCCAATCAGGATCTCCTGTCCTCGCCGGCGCGTCACGGGATTTGCATGGCGGCGGGTAAGGTACGTCTCGGGGGAGGAAAGCTGATAAGAGAAAAGTACTCCCTCCATTCATTTTTACAAGATATAAACGAGTTTTAGTGTATTTATTCACTCTTAGCCCGTATGTATTACCTCTGTTCCTACTAAACATAAGATGATTTGACCAAAACATATTACATATGCGAACAAAGGGTGTAGTTTATATACATTGAAATATCCAATACTACATTTTATAATTCGAAACGGAGGTTATACATTTTTAGTCATGGCGGAGTCCATGTTCCCTTGAAAAGATTTCGTCGACATTCCTTAACCCGAACACACTTGGTCCCACATGACACTAGGAACGGTTTTCTAGCTGACGTGTCGTGGTTTTTGAACCCAGACGTGCACGTGGTGGTCCAAGTTGGCATACACCTACCTCTGCCTTCTTCTTCTTCCTTCCTTCCCGTACTGGGCATTTCATCAAACACCAGGTCGGCACGAGAGGTAGCTCGTCTCCGGCAGGTCGCTGTCGGCTGCCACTCACTTGTCGGTCCCCATAGTACGCCGTCGTGATGTGTTCTTGCCGTTTCCTGGGACGACTTAACACGTATGCCGGGAAGTCGCCATCGAGGGTGCTCGCGCCCACGGTGGTGATCCACGGCGCGATCATGTTTGATCATAGCATTTCGATCGTCTTCGGGATCAAAATGTGCATTTGGCAGCATGGAGATTGCAATACTAAAAACGCCTAAATGAACAAGGGATGGACAGGGCAGCCATCCCAGAAACAAAGAGAATACCTTGTGTCGCACCATTTCGTGCCACCAAGGAAATGATCAATCATGCCTACTCACTACTCTACTCTACTCTACTTTAGCAGTGAAACCGAGCAAGTTCGTAGCTTGAGAATCGATGGTGGATCAATCTGCTCAACTCTCACTCAGCATGACCAACGCCTCTGCAGCCTCCAGCATCCTCGTGCCCGGCCATCCTCCAGGACGGGCACCTCCATCATCAGCCTCCATGGCGTCCGCACGGGGGTACCAACGGCGTGCTCCAGGACGGGTAACATAGATGGAAGAGGCCGTCTCCAGAAATTTGGGGCCCGATGCGAAATGCGAATTGGGGCCCTGAAATTTCTAGAATACACATTTTTTATGAAAGAAAAATGAATAAATTCAAACACTAGACAAATTATAGGCTTGTCAAGATACTAAAACAAAAAGACCAAACCTACTATGTATCTTCTCAACATAATTTGATTGATGAACTGATGCATTTGCACACAATATACTCATCTATATAATCATTCAACACAACAAAGTAGTCTAATTTAAATATGGTTTCAGTTTGAGCGCGCCTGGTGGACAGATAGGTGATGTCCTGACCTTGGTATCGGCCACTGACTGCTTTTCTACTTGTGCCCCTTTTTTTAGAACACGCAAAAGATTTCTGTGTCATTATATTGAGAATAGAAAAGAGTATTTACAGGATGGTGTTATAGCGAAGAAAAACTGGATGACCTACGCTGCCGAAACTTGGCATTAAGCAACCTCTCGAAGAAACCTGCCAGATTGGGTCACCCAAACGTCCATTCACCAAAACCAAAACGCTGCATAGTTTCAACGAGGAACAGAGTCGTGCATCGAATCCAATTGTTCCCAAAACCAAAACGCTGCATAATTTTCAACGAGGAACGGCCATCCAACACAATCAAAAGCACAAGCTATACTAATAAGTTAGATCATCAGAGAAGGCACTTTCTTGTGATGCAGTGCGCCTGTGCGCGGACGGCTTGCTGTACCATAAGGTATGGAAGTTCCTCATGCGAGCAGGGCTATGGCCTATGGGCTGCGCCCCCGGGCAGGAAACGAAGCGATCAAACAAACTAGCAGACATCGCCGCTAGCCTCCGTCTTAGAACAATTTTAGTATCGGTTGTTACGAGGTAACTGACTTACTGTGTGGGATCACAGGATCAAAAAGGAAGGAACCCATGTCCTCTAGCCAACTCGGAACACAAGCTATCATGCTTGGTCGCTTTTGGAACCAAAGTAGTACTAGAGTTACCGAGCTGGTAAGATTGACATTCCATGTGGCACTAAGCTCAATAATAATTCACAATAACATCAACGACCGAACATGTTGCTAGATGACGAACTGATTAATTATTGACGGGAGCTTGTACAATATGATCGAAGATTGATCACTTGTGGATGAGCAGGGCAATGAGTTCGCCTGCGACGCCACATCGCTCTGTCATCTCGCGATCTATGTCTGCCACTGGGGATTTCTTCTCCATCCCCTTAAGCGCATTCTCGCAGTGATCACCAACGCCCTTGATGTCCGACATGAGACTCGACGCGGTAATGTAGTCCCCGTCATGAAGGAGAGTGCGGACGTCGACCTCGAGTTCGTTGCCCGCGAATTGATAGGACCAGATGCAGACGTTTAACACGCCCCCCTCTGGCGTGCCCTTCTTTTTCTTGGCTAGGTCGTCGATGACCTTGGCGTTGTGGTTGGCGGTGTCACCGGCGATCTTCACCGCGATGTTGGCGAGTTCCAACTCAGTGGAGGCATAGGCACTCTTTGGATCTATGTGCAACACGGACATGCACAACAAGGCATTCTTGGTCTTCTTGCAAGTCCGGGCAACAAAGCTCGCGTCGGCATCGGCGACAGAGATTCCGAAGGACATGATGCCTAGAATAATGAAAACCGTGGCTACAGATGTTGCTCGGTTCGCCATTTTGCAACTTTCAGTCTACACCTAGCTAGGTGTCGTTGTTGTCTCGATGATTCTTTCTTCTATATGTAAGGTACACACACACACGAGAAAATCCTTATGATATGACCCGCCTAAATGATTGTATATTTATTGTTTTCGCTAGATTAAATGTCATATCAAATCAAATCAGATCAGATCAAATCAATCGAATCAAATCAAATCAATCAAATCAAATCAAATCTTCTTCCCTAATAAAGGGGCTATTGCTTCTTACCACCGTAATTTCTTCCATTTTTCGTCCGTCGTCGTCCGTCCACTTCGCCCATATTTTTTTCTATACCCGAGGTGGTACTAATCTCTACTATCCAAAAATAAGTAGCGTTCCTTTCCTGCCTATCGGACCACGTGTCCTGCCTCGTCCTTCGTCCGCCTCCGCACCCGCAAGTTACGGCCCTCCCTTCACCTCTTCGTTTTGGATTTTATTGTTACCGGTTATTAATTTGGTTTATTTGCAACATCGGTCAGAAAATAGCCCGCCCTCCACCATCCCTCCCGCGTCGCACGTCACACCCCGCCGCCACCCCGCCGACGACCTCGTACCTCTCCCTGCCTGCTTGCGCCGCCCTGCCCCGCATCGCCCGCCTCTGAACATTCGTGATGGGATCTCTTATGTGTTGGGTAGATAAATCCGATGACCCGATGCCGCTGGCCACCGCCTGCTCGATCGGTTTTTTTTGAACGAAAGAGGTTTCCCTCCGATTTCATTAATGAAACCAAAAGCGAGCGACATAAACGAGTTCCATCAGGTTCCATCACACGCGCACCATAGCTATGCTAAGAACTAAAGTCTACCTTCCGCCGCATGGGATTACAAAAGGGGGATGCATTGCATACATCGTTTGCCAAATAGTTATTCTCCCGCAAGTTCAAGATTACAGGCCGAACAAACAGAGAGAGGAAGGCCTGTTCTTCTTTCGCTGGTTAGCCCTCCAGCCGCCGAACTCCCAGTCTCCACCACTGAGTCGCTTTGTATATCTCACTTGCCACCCGCTTGATTAGTTTTGCTTCCAGCTGCAGTAGTCTTTCCTCCGGCTTTTTTCTCTGCAAAATCGACCAATCAACAATCCAATTGCACATAAGGCGAATGAATATCATTGGATCATAAAATTTCCTCAATCTGAAGATTTTATCATTTCTACATTTTCAGAGAGCCCAGAATATTGCAGCACTCCCCACCAAAACTATTTTTTTCTGGTTTCTTAAAGGTTTTTAGCCACCCCCAAGTATTCATTGAGGTTAGCTGGGGCACATCTAAGATCAAAAGCACACTTGATCAGGCTCCAGACCAATCTGGCCGCCGAGCACTCAAAAAACAAGTGATCTATGATTTCTTCCGCCTGCCCGATCGATAGGGCCACCGTCGTGTACCTGGCGAAGAGGCCGTCAGGAGCTGTGCCTCGGGCACGCTGTGCAGGGCAGAGCCGATGCGGCCACCGAGGTACACATCAAGGACGGGATCAGCCTTCATCGGAGAGCAGTTGTCAACAACGAAGATGCAGTAGGTCAAGTCGCTGTTGCTTGCTGCATCCTTGTCTTTGGCTTGCTGGCAACAGGACCAGATGAAGCCGATCGATGTTGGCGACCAGCCATGAGCATCACTGGTGGCAACCATGACACTATGTGCAGACAGCCGGGTTGTGTGGTGTGGATCTGGTTGTTTGAACATCTTCATGTATTTCATGATTCCATCACGATAACGTGGAAGTTGTTTGAATTGCCTTCAGTCGTCAAGTTGTTTGGACAACTTCATGTGTTTCATGAATCCCCTAGAAGATATTTCACAAATGAATTAGATATTGGTATATTATGCAGAAACATCTCTACATTTTCTATATATATGTCGTTGTTAAGAAAGAAGACAATTTCTATATGTTCAACGAGTCGTTACCTCCGGGCATAATTCACCAGTCCAGAGCCTATAAAGGAAATCCCTGAATATTTTTTAAAACCCCACTGTGGCTCGTAATCAGCTGCATTTTAATGGATTTGCAGGCAGCTACTGCTGTGTCTGATACGTCTCCGTTGTTGCTTGCTACTTGGCCACACCTGGCATTTTACTATTGTGTTGATTTCGTAGTTACCACGCCAATATTCTCTGAAAATTAGTTATTATACCCACGGCAACGTCCGGTGACCATGCACACATTTTCAACTTCTTAATCTGTGGTCGCTGATAACATGGTCGGCCGGCCCGCACAGTAGGGACCTCATATACCGCGCTCCGTGCGCTGGGAGAAGACGCAGCGCGCCAGTTTGGACCGGTCCATCTTTGGGAGGTCTGTTTGCTGAATATCGTTTTCTTTTTTCATTTTTTTCTACTTTAAATAACTTGGGGCTTGACAAAAGTTCGAAATAAAAAAAATAGAATTTTGCAATACAATGTTCAATAAATTATCAAATGTTCGTGGATTAAAAAAGTGCTTACGATTTCTAGACAAATTGTTCGCATATTCAAAAAATGTTCCGAATTGTGAAAATATTTTTTCAGGAAATAAAAAAGGTTCATGATTTTTTAAAATAGTTTGTTTATAGAAAAATGTTAATGAAATTGAAAAAATATTCGTCAATTCACAAAAAGTTCATGAATTGAAAAAATATTCTACAAATTAAAAACTGTTTGTGAATTACAAAATAGTTTATTGATTCATAAATTTTATGAGGATTGAAAAATTGACCATGCATGTAAATAAATGTTTGTTAGATCAAAAAATGTTCTTGAATTTCAAAAAAAGTTGCACCGATTTCCAGAAAAATGTCCGTTGATTCTAGAAAAATGTGTAACACAAGGTGTACAAATTTTAATTATTTTTGCAAATAATATAAAATGTTCATGAATTCAAAAATTACTCATGATTTTAGAAAATGTTCAAAAATTTGTAAAATTTTCACGAATTTAAAAATGTTCAGAATTTCAAATATATTCAAGAGTTTAAAAATTGCTGATGATTTCACGAAAAATGTTAAATTTTTTGAAAATATGTTTACAATAAAGAAAAGGAAAGAAAAATGAAAAAGAAAAGAAAAGAAGAGAAAAAGGTAGAAAAACTCGAAAACGCTGGTATTTCTAAACTTCTTTGAAAAGATGAATATATTTAGAATTTATGAAAATTCAGTAATCTTTAAGCTTTACAGGGCTGATGTGAAAACAAGGTGAGAAGGAATTTTGTGATTACCAGTGGGCATTTGGGTTGATCCCCGGTCGGTGTGCCACAATGGCAACGCCTCTTCGTTCGTGGCGGGGTTTATATTCGACTCAGAAAATTGATTCAGACGATGGCGTGCCCTTGGTTCAGGGTTTCGTGACTTTGAACATTTTCGTTGTTGTGAATCTCAAAGGTGGCGATGGTTAGCAACTGGTGTTGGCTTTGTTTGCGTTAGTCTTCTTTTTTTATGCAAATATTTTCAGAAAATGAATGTCTCAATCAAGCTTCAAAATATCGGATATCGGGTTCGTATCGGTTTAGCTTCAACATATCGGATGTCGGATATCGGGTGATATATCGAACGATATGTAGATATATCGGAGAAAAACAGCCTAGTTTTTTTTCATTATTCTTGCTCAAAACATTTATTTTTAGTAAAAGAAAATGTATGATGCCCATGCTTTAACATAAAACTTTTAGATTCCTAGTTTATTAACTTGTTGATAAATAAACTATTAAGGAAAGATTCACAAAATCCTTGCTATATGATTAAAAATAATACGATATATACGCATTTGTATGAAACGTTGTGCATAACATTGGTAATATATAATGAAGTTGTAAATGCATAAGCTTATTTCACTACTTTCTAATAAAGAATTGTTGTCATCTACCTATCATTCTATATCGGTGGACATATCAGACTAGATATCGGCCATATCGGTCGATATTTCGGTCCATATCGGATGATATGTTGGAAAATGATATTTACCAAATGATATGTTATGTTTATATCGGTAGAGCCTCAAAAGTGATATATCGGCCTATATATCGGTCGTATCGGCCTAGATTTAAAAGCTTGGTCTCAATGAGAAAGAGCGTGATAGTGTATCTCAGTGATGCAGCAAAATGTGGTCATGGCTATTGGAGTAGAATTGATTGAGCGTGGTATTTCAATATATTTTGGCTTATGGGGTATTAAACTTCCGAATTGTCACAATGGAAGGTATAATCGTTATGGCTTATGGGGTATCAACTGTGTTTATATATAAATCATCATATTCTTCGAAACAAATGGTTTGATGGAGCATGACTCAGTTCATTTTTCACATTAAACCGCACTCGTCCGATAAGAGAAAAATAAATACTCCTTAGCTTGCAAAAAGGTCTTACATTATGGAGCGGAGAACGGGGGAGAGAGAGAGAGAGAGAGAGAGAGAGAGAGAGAGAGAGAGAGAGAGAGAGAGAGAGAGAGAGAGAGAGAGAGAGAGAGAGAGTAGATTTTAAGTCTTTCAACTTGTTACCGAGTTCATCTTTGGTCCATCGAGAAGGTTTCACCGACATTCCGTCCCTCATCGAGAAGGTAGATTTTAAGTCTTTATTCCTTCTCATACTTGTCATACTGGGACGAATCGTTCCCGACAGAGAAGGAGGCCGGGCGCTCTGCTCCATCGCGACAAGGCACGACGAAGGCGACATCATCGTCCAAAGGAGAGCGGCGAGCTGCTGAGACGGACTGCCTTCGCTGCTCACCAAGCGCTCGATGACATGCCTGGGACGATGAGGAAGAAGAAAATGGCGTGGGTTCCAACTTTGGTGAATCCGATACGTCGCCAAAATGCGTAACATGTTCCAACACAAGGAAGAAATGCAGTGTTGGTAGATCATGTTTGATCATATCATTTGGTAGGCTAGACACCTCTGCAAAGTGCAAACCATGGAGATTGCAATGCTAAAAAACGCCTGAACTGGAACCAAAATGCTTGGGAATCGATGGTGGATCGACCAATCCATCAACTCTCACTCAGCATCAGCAACGCCTCCGCGGCCTCCAGCGCCCTCGCGTCCGGCCATCGTCCATCATCAGCCTCTTCCATGGAGTCCTCACGGGCGGCACCAACGGGGTGCTCCAGGGCGGGCACCGCGGCCGGCAATGCCATCGCCGCTCTGCTCCTGGCCGCGGCCAGTAGGACCTCCGCGATGGCGGCGTCGGCGTGCGGGGCGTCCCCCTGGCGGTAGTGCACGATGACGAGCCCGAGCTTGCCGCGCGGCTGGCCGGCCACGCCCACCGTGAGCGCCGGCGAGCGGAACGCCCACAGCTCCACCATGGCCGGCTCCAGGTCCTCGGGCCTGGCGTCGTCCGCCACGGCGAGGCCGTTCGAGGTCAGGAACCTCCTCCAGCCGGCGATGAGGCGGTACGCCTTGTTGCACTCCAGCTTCTTGCAGTCGAGCACGTAGGGCCGGCCGGCGCGGTCGTAGGCCTGCACCTGCACGCACGGCCTCTCCTCCGCCGTCAGCACCTCGTCGAACGGGAACCGCTCGCCGCGCCGCCAGCTGCGGCACGACATGAGCAGCCGGTGCTGGTTGGTCACCCGGTCCGACTTGGACAGCCGCTTCCCGTAGATGCGCACCGGGGCGGACGCGCCGAGGCCCCGCAGGACGTCCCGCAGCTTGCCGTCCACGACGGCGATCTCGTCCAGCGAGTCCACGCCCGGGGCGGGCACCGCCGCCGACCACGACGTCGACTCCATGCCGGCCCAGAACAGGCCGTCCTCACGCTTCTTGATTGCTCTGGTCGCGCTCCCCCCTGCGGCCAAGATCCTCCTCCCCTCGCACCCTGCGGCCCACGACGGCGACCTCGTCCAGCGAATTGACGCCCATGGCGGCCCAGAACTCGCGCTCCTGATGATTCTTGCGCTTCTTGCTGGCTCTGGCCGCGGGGGATTGCGCCCGACGGATGGGAACGTGAGGCCGGAGAGAGGAGGCGGCCTTTGCCGACGGCGATGGCGACGTCGACTCGATGCCGGCCAAGAACTCGCGCTCCTGACGCTTCTTGCGCTTCTTGATGGCTCTGACCGCCGAAGATTGGGCTCGACAGACGGCAACGGGAGGCCGGAGCGCGGCGGCGGCGGCAGCGGCGTACTGCCACAGCAGGCTCCGGTTCGCGGCAAACATCCTCTCCTCTCCCCCGGACTTGAGCTGCGGCCCCACGGCCTCGTGCTCGCCCGGGGCGGCCACCGGCACCACGGAGGAGCCGAAAGATCCGCCACCGGCGCTCCTCCAGGTCTCCGGCTCCTCCTGGTCCATGGCCACGGGGGCGGGTGGAGGCGCCTCGTCCTCCTCCTGCGAGGCACGGTCCCGAAGAGCGTGACGGCGAATTGGCGATCGGGAATGGTGGAGGACTCCGGCGGCGGCAGGAGATGGAAATACCTCTGAAAGGGAAGGAGGAACATTTTATAGAGAGAGCTTGGTGTTGGATACGGACTGGACCCCAAAACATCTTTTTTTGTTCATTCAAAAATCAAATCCGGAAGAACAGTGCTCATCTAGACCTCCCATATTAATTTTTAGGAAAAAACATGAGGCTTTGCTATAACTACATTTTTCCTAAAACAAAAGCTGACTCCTTTTCGTTTCGGAAATGATCAATCCCAATTCTTCGGTATTTGCCCATGGCAAATCGAACGTTTTTATGGCAACTTTACTTGAGGCGAGGATGAAAAATTTAGTTGTCATGCACGGCAATTTCCTGGCAAATAATAAAAAAAAAACTGAGGGAGAAATTGCCATGCCTACCAGCTAAACTTGTCATGGTCGATAAATATAATTTGCCACAAAACACCTTCGATTTGCCATGGGCAAATCCCGAACGTTCGGGACTTACCGGCGTCCTTTAGTTTTGTGCATAGTCGATTCTCTTATCCGCTTGATTTGGAGCTCGAATCTCGAGGCATGTTTTCTTGTGCCTTTCTGGGGATGGGTATTTACCGAGTTTACAACAACAAAAAATGGCCGGTTCGTTGGGTGGGGTTGGGGAAGGGGTGGTTCGGACCCTGAGCTTACGCTAGAACAATCGAATTCAAAATCCATTATATTTTGAAGCAAAACAATCGAATTCAAAATCCATTTAAAAAATTTAGGCGAATTTGTTTCCTCCAAAAAAAAATTAATCAAAAATCGATTTTTCCGGTCATTACCGAAGATAAATCCTAATAGAGAAAAAAATGTTGGTGCTTACTGATCTAGGAGCATATGATTTCCCCCCGATGCAATGCACGGGCATATTTCCTAGTCATCTAAAAAGAAAAACAATTATCACGTGACACATGTACATAGAGCATAGACGAAAGATGGTGGTGGCAGGGGCGGCGCATGTGCACCTAGTGCATTGCCGAGTATAGACGAAATGGGTGAGGTGGTGGAGTAGGATGGCTCATGAGTTGGTTCACGAATGATCCTACTTGCGTGTGATGAGCTTGTTTTTTGAGAATGCAATGAGCTCGTTTTTGACACAAGTTGCCTATCGTCAACATCAAGAATGGCGAACTGAGTTTGTCAAAAAAAAAAGAAAAAAAAAGAATGGCGAACTGAGTCCGGGAGGAGAGCCGTCGCTTGTGGTCGTTGATTACGGCCGCGGCGCAGGGTTGAGGTCGCGCGAGAGAAGTCTAGGAGGATCGAGCGAGGGATTCTCACTCTCTCCGGGCCCACATTGGCATGGCCCAATGGGATCCTGTTACAGCATTAGCAGCCTACTCTTAGTCGCCCTCACGCGGGATTACAAGTTCATCTGACGGCCAACATTTTCTCATTTTTTTTTCTGACGATCAACAATACTTGGCTCAACTGCGGATGTCTGAGAGGGCTTCTAAGGTAGAGATGCAAATGTATGTATCCAAATAGATATTTCATGATCGCGTCAATGGCCAAACATGCATGTTGATAAAGGATTGACAAACTACTTATTGATAGGTACATACTGTTAGAGAATAACGAGAATAAAAGAGATACGAGAGCACACAGATTTTTACGTGAAAACCCTTGCGGGAGAAAACCACGGACGCACGAAGGCGCAATCACTATGAGGAGGAGTATTACAAGCACGAGACGACAGACCGTCTAAGGTGCGACTACATGGGGTATATAAGAGGGCAATACATAAGAGTCCTTAGAGGACAAGTAAACGAGTTATACTCGTACGCGTCGACGTCAACGCAAAGGTCCACACCAGTTGTACTACGTCTAGTCCAACACGGTCTAATTTGGATCATAATTTAACAATCTCCACCTTGATCCAAATTCCCTTCAGTAGTCGAAGAAAGTGAATAACTCCATCCAAATTAGTTTAAACACCTTGTGCGTCAAAGTCCATAGGACTAGTGAGAAATACCAACTAAGCCTGAGCAAAGCTCAAACTTATTGGTCGGAACTGGCTTTGTCATCATATCAGCTGGATTATCATGAGTACTTATCTTGCATACCTTCAAATCGCCTTCAGCAACAACATCTCGAATATAATGAAATCTGACATCAATGTGCTTTGTCCTCTCATGATACATTGGATTCTTTGTAAGATATATAGCACTTTGACTGTCACTAAATACAGTAGGGCAAGATGAGTCTCCACAAAGCTCAGTGTACAAACCTCTCAACCAGATAGCTTCTTTGCATGCCTCAGAAATAGCCATATACTCGGCATCAGTAGTGGAACAAGCCACAATAGACTGCAAAGTTGCTCTCCAACTCACAGCACAACCACCAATGGTGAAAACATAACCTGTGAGTGATCTTCTCTTATCCAAATCACCAGCAAAATCAGAATCAACAAAACCAACAAGTCCATCTCTAGTTTTCCCAAACTGTAAATAAGCATTAGAAGTACCTCGCAGGTATCTGAAAATCCACTGAACTGCTCTCCAATGCTCTTTTCCAGGATTAGCCATGTATCTACTGACAACACTCAATGCATATGATAAATCCGGACGAGAACAAACCATGGCATACATAAGTGAACCAACTGCACTTGAATAGGGAACTCTAGACATGTACTCAATATCGGCATCTGACTTAGGACATAAAGCTGATGATAATTTGAAGTGTGCAGCTAACGGAGTACTTACTGGCTTGGCATTATGCATATTAAACCGACGAAGAACTTTATCAATATATCCCTTCTGACTTAGGTATACTTTTCCAGATGGTCTATCTCTGGATATTTCCATGCCAAGTATTTTCTTTACTGCACCCAAATCCTTCATCTCAAATTCATTACTCAATTGCTTCTTTAGTTCATCAATATCTGACATACTCTTTGCAGCAATAAGCATATCATCAACATAAAGGAGCAAATAAATAGTTGAACCTTTGACAGTTTTCAAATAAACACAACTATCATAGTTAGACCTTTTGAAACCATGAGAGAGCATAAAGGTGTCAAATCTCTTGTACCACTGTCTAGGGGATTGCTTCAATCCATAAAGAGATTTCTTTAACTTACAGACAAGCTTTTCTTTTCCAGGAATAACAAAACCTTCAGGTTGTTCCATATAAATATCCTCTTCTAATTCTCCATGTAGAAATGCAGTTTTAACATCCAATTGTTCAAGCTCAAGATCATGCATGGCAACAATACTAAGTAAAGTGCGAATAGAGCTATGCTTCACAACAGGAGAAAAGACTTCGTTATAGTCAATACCTGGAATCTGACTGTAACCTTTAGCAACTAACCTTGCTTTATATCTTGTCTCATCATTAGGAGAAACACCTTCTTTCTTCTTGAAAACCCACTTGCAACGAATAGGTTTCTTCTCTCTAGGTAATCTTACTAAATCCCAAGTGCCATTCTTTTCAAGTGATTCCATCTCATCATGCATAGCGGTCATCCACTTATTACTATCACCAGAAATAATAGCCTCGGAATATGAAGAAGGCTCAGCAGTACCTTCAATTTCTTCTGCAACAGATAAAGCAAAAGAAACAATATTGCACTCTTCAATTAACCTGTCAGGTTTATTAATACCCCGTCTAACTCTGTCACGTGCGAGATTCCAACTGGGTGGAACAATAGGCTGATTTGGAGTGGGAGTGACATTGTCATCATTAACGACGGGTTCATCATGTGCATCAACAATTTCATTACCAGATGTATCACCTGAATCAATAACATGCTCCACCTGAACAGTAGGCTCCTGAACAATAGGCTGCTGTTCACTCTCAACGGGAACATTAGTAGATGAAACATCATGTAACATAGCAGATTCATTAAAGATAACATTTCTGCTAATAACAACCTTCTGGGTTTCAAGATTCCACAATTTAAAACCTTTAACACCAGACTTATAACCAAGAAAGATGCACTTAACAGCCCTAGGCTCCAACTTTCCATTATCAACATGAGCATAAGCAGTGCAACCAAAAACTCTCAACTGTGAATAATCAGCAGGTGAACCAGACCATACCTCAATTGGAGTTTTCTTATTAAGAGCAATAGATGGTGAACGATTAATGAGATAACAAGCAGTGGAAGCGGCCTCAGCCCAAAAACGCCTATGCAAACCTGCATTGGACAACATGCAACGGGCTCTGGAAATAATGGTCCTGTCATACGCTCAGCAACACCGTTTTGTTGAGGAGTATAAGGAACGGTGTAATGTCTGACAATGCCTTCAGACTTGCAATAATTCTTAAATTGCTTAGAACAGAATTCCATACCATTATCAGTGCGAAGTATTTTTACCTTCTTTTCAGTTTGTCTTTCAATCATAATCTTCCACTCCTTAAATGCTGAGAATGCCTCATATTTATGCTTCAAGAAATAAGGCCAAACTTTTCTCGAATAATCATCAATAATAGTCAGCATGTAACTAGCACCACCTAGTGACTTCTTGCGAGATGGTCCCCATAAATCAGAATGCACATAATCAAGAATACCTTCGGTTGTATGAGTCGAAGTGTTGAACTTCACCCTCTTGTGTTTGCCGAAAATACAATGCTCACAAAATTTTAATTTACCAGGTTCATATCCATCAAGAAGACCTCTCTTATTTAACTCTGCCAAACCAAGTTCACTCATATGTCCAAGACACATATGCCAAAGGTTAGCAGCATCACAATCAGAATTCTTTGAAATAGCTGGAGTAGCGTTACCTGAAACGGTAGAACCTCGAAGGTAATAAAGACCATTGGTCGAACTTAAATCACCTTTCATCACAATAAGGGAACCTTTGGTGACTTTCAAAACACTATCTCCACCTGAATACTTGTATCCCTTTGCATCAAGGGCACTCATAGAAATAAGATTTCTCTTCATCTTCGGAATATACCGAACATCTGTCAAAGTTCTGATTATGCCATCAAAGATCTTGATTCGAATAGAACCTATGCCTTCAATCTTGCATGGTGAATTATCAAAACCCAAAACGGAACCAGCAGAAGTAGTGGAATCAAAAGTATTAAACCAATCTCTATGTGGGCACATATGAAAAGTACATGCAGTGTCAAGTACCCACTCATCATTGGTCTCGGCACATCCAGCAATAACGACAAGAGCATCATCGGAACTATCATCACGAGCAACGTTAGCAGAATTTTCACCTTGTTTGTTACCTTTCCTCTTTTCCTTGTTCTGCAACTTGAAACACTCTGAGATGTCATGCCCATCTTTCTTGCAATACCTGCAATACTTCTTGTCTCTGGATTGCGACCGGCCCCTGTAGCCGTTCTTACTTTTGCCTCTGTTTCCATTATTGGAGTTCTTTTCCTTTGTCCTGCCACGAACAGATAATCCCTCGGCTTGGGATGAACTCGAACCATCATGAGGCACCATTAATTTCATCTTCTCCTTAGAGTTCAAAGCTTCATAAACTTCATTAAGTGTGAGAGTATCACGACTGTATAATATGGTGTCTCGAAAATTGGTATAAGAACTTGGCAGTGAACAAAGTAACATTAGAGCAGTATCTTCCTCTTCATACTTAACCTCCATTGCAGCTAGATCGGATATAATCTCCTTAAATTCTGAAATATGTTTCAAAACATTACCTCCCTCGGGTAACCTGTGCAGGAATAATTTTTGCTTCAGATGCATCTTGCTGGTGAGATCTTTAGTCATGCAAATCCCTTCCAGCTTTAACCATAGAGCGGCGGCAGTTTTCTCGCTCAAAACTTCCTGCAAAATATTATTATGCAAATGGAGTTGAATTTGTGACAAAGCCTTACAATCAATTCTTTTCTCCTCATCAGTCCAATCTTGAATTCGGTTCTTCCCAAAATTATCCAGTGCTTCATCATAATCGGACTGTGCCAACAACGCCCGCATCTTGACTTGCCATAGGGTAAACCTTGTGTCACGGTCCAGCAGCGGAAGATCATACTTCATGGATGCCATGAGTTGATAAACTGTCCACAAAGTAGTACAAGCCGGTAGAAAAATTCTTGACAGAATTGATTTGCGGATCAAAGAAAACAGAGTAAATAACACTGATAGTATGTACGTAGCAGTTGACCAAGGAAAAAATAGCCTTGTAGCCTTCTATTACTGGTAGCTGGCTGATCAAAGTACTAGTTGTTGATCGGAGATGAAAGCAAACAATAAATAACTTAGCTTCACGTGAAAGAACGACGACTTGGACAGATCGCTTCTCCTCGGGACTTGAAGCTAGAAAAAACAATCCACGACAAGGGATCGGTCTTCACAAGCCAGAAAGTAGCAGCAGCAGTACGGTTGATTCCCTCGAGGCTTGAATCGACCAGACCAGCAACTCAGCGGAACGGCTGCGACCTTGAAGCGATTTGTACGCGTACGTACAAACAGAACTTCTGTCGGTCTTGGCTAGCAGCGGAAATCGATCCGGCTTCAGATCGCCTGGTCACGCACGGGCGACGGCTCGCACGCAACCCTAATCTCTCGTCTCAAATCTCGTATCTGCAACTTGGCTCTGTATACCACTTGTTAGAGAATAACGAGAATAAAAGAGACAGGAGAGCACACAGATTTTTACGTGGAAACCCTTGCGGGAGAAAACCACGGACGCACGAAGACGCAATCACTATGAGGAGGAGTATTACAAGCACGAGACGACAGACCGTCTGAGGTGCGACTACATGGGGTATATAAGAGGGCAATACATAAGAGTGCTTAGAGGACAAGTAAACGAGTTATACTCGTACGCGTCGACGTCAACGCAAAGGCCCACACCAGTTGTACTACGTCTAGTTCAACACGGTCTAATTTGGATCATAATTTAACACATACATAGATGAGCCGATAATGGTCTATGATCTATATATAACTTGTGAACAAGCAGGCCAATGTGTTCGCCGGCGATGCCACATTTCTCCCTCATATGGCGATTCAGTTCGGCCATGGGGGGATCCATTTTGGCCTGCTTTAACACGTTATTACACACATCACCCGCGGCCTAAACACCCAACATGGGCTTTGACGCGTTGTCATATTTTCAAACATCCAAGGTTGGTTTGGCGGTGCCGAGGTCATCTACAGCTTCGGTATAGGATCCGAGGCAGTTGAACATCATGTCCCACATCTTTCCCTCGCTATGCCTGGTTACGTCTCTGATCATCGTGTAGCAGAAGTTGGCAACATCGGTGGCTATCCCCAGCGCGAGGCTAGCGAGGTCGTGCACCGTGGATGCTTTTTCGGCTCTCCCTTCATCGAGCCTGAGCACGTCGGTGCACAACATGGCATTCTTTTTTCTCTCTCAAATATGCACGAGTGTGCATATCATATATTAAAGAAGAAAAGGCAGAGAAAGCCTCCGCTATGAGTTACATTTACATGTCTGTGCGGCTTTTAGCTCGCACCCACTCCACCCAGCACACCACTAACCTACTCCTCCCTCATAGCCCACCTATGCAATCTACCTAAGAAGCCCTCCGAATCCATCTTGATTAGTCCGGCCGTTGCCCATATCTTGGCCTCCGTCTTCACCTTGTTGATTAGCCTCTGAATCGATGGGTTATCATCATCAAAAACAATGGCGTTACGATGCTTCCATAACTCCCACATGATCAGAAGCAGCACCGCACGTAAGTCCTTGTTTCCCGCAGCATTGCCCCCACATCTAGCACATAGCCAGTCCGCAAGAGTGTCGTCCTGGTTCAGCAGCCACTCCTCCCTGCCAAGAGCCTCTCCCACTACCATCCATGCCGTCTTGGCGAACACACACGTGAGCAAGATGTGGTTTATAGTTTCCTCTTCCTGATCACAAAAGGGGCATGCGTCTTGGTGCGGTAAACCCCTCCTGGCTAGCCTGTCGGAGGTCCAACACCGATTTTTTAGAGCCAACCATGCAAAGAAGCGGCATTCCAACGGTGCCCTTGATTTCCACGTCAACTTCGAAGTGGGGACCACCTCACGTCCCCCGAATCTGCTCGCATAAGCCGATCGCACGGTGAATTGTCCATGAGCCTCCCAAGACCAGCGCACCTCATAGTGCACCCCGCCAATGGGCACCCAAGCGGCCACCCTACTCCACAATACCAAGAACTGTGCCAGCATATTCTCATCCAGCTCCGGTCCAATTGCTTGTGCCCATTCGCCACTTACTACTACTTGATCAACCATGGGCCTTCGTCTGATCTTTGCCGGGATCCTGTTATACAAGTCCGGTGCCACCTCCTGCACCCTCATGCCATCCAACCACCTGTCTTCCCAAAACAACGTTGTCCTTCCGTCTTTAGCCTCGTCTCTAGTTGCCGCTTGGAAGAGCTGCATAGACTCTTTTGGCACTCTTGGCATTCTTGATCTTCTTGCATGTGTGACAGATGAAGGCAGCATCGCCGTGGGCTCCGGTGAGACCATTGGACACAAGGGCGAGCACGGCAAGAACCATAAATACGGATGTTGTTGCAGCGCCCGCTATTACAGTTTGCACTTCGAACCTAGCTAGGCGTTGTTGCGCTGGTGCAGTATATGGCGACTCTTTCTTCTATATATAAGATGTTGCGCAGTAGAAAATCCTTATGCTATTATCCATCTTAATCATTATGTATTTATTCTTGTTGCTACATGATATCAATAGTAAATCAAATGAATAATAGTACTCCTTCCCATCCGAATTAATTGTTGAATAATAGAATGATCCAGATCTAACATTGTGGGGTCCTACATTTATTTGTTGATTTGACAAATATTCCCTCCATCCCAAAATAAATGTCTCAAGACACTTATTTTGGGACAGAGGGAGTATTTCATACATTTATCACTATTCTACAACTAGCACTCCTAGGATCATTCATTTATTTAGTTGATTTGCTATACACTCTGTACATTTATCACTATGCTATAACTAGTTAGATCCCTTATTTATTTATTCGATACTCTATTACATAGTGTAGAAAAATAATAAATATAGCACAATTAAGGCATCCTGTCCTGCGTGGCGTCTTATATAGAGAAGAAAGCGTCGCCATGTATACTGTACCAACACAACAACAACGCCTAGCTAAGTGCAAAGCACAAACAGCAATGGCGAGCACAGCAACAACCGTAGCAATGGCTCTCGTCGTGCTTGCCGCCGTGTCCTTTGACGTCCTTCCCGTCGCTGACGCCGACGCCGGCCTCATCTCCAGGACGTGCAAGAAGACGAAGACCCCCGCGATCTGCGTGGCCATGCTGCGCACCGACCGAAGGACCGACGGTGCCATGAACCTGTACGGCCTCGCCAGCAACGCGCTGCTGATCGCAATCGACACTGTCTACAACAACACTAGGGTAATCGTCGACTTGTTCAAGGGTAAAGAGGGCACACCGGAGGGGGGAGCGCTGGATGTTTGCAACCAAGCCTATCTCGAAGCCGACAACGACCTTGAGCTCCAGGCGCGCCTTGCCCTCGACTTTTTGGACTATGCCGGTGCGTCGAAGGTCATCTTGCTCGCGAAGGACGCCGGTGATATGTGTGAGGACGCATTCAAGGCGATCAACAAGAAGTCCCCCCTGGCCGACATGGATCGTCAGATGACAGAGCGATGTGGTGTCACCGCCGACCTCATGGATCTGCTTGCCTCCAAGCGATCGGAATAATTCTTGGCTCGTTTTTCTATGCATGTTGCTGTCAATAAATAATTGGTTGTGTCTGGACATGTTATGGTGATAATGCAGTTTAAGAGTCACATAATGTTTCATCCCCTACTTCTCTGCAGCGAAACACCTCTTCCCTCAAGTTCTTCTTTTTCTTTTTGCGAGAAGATCTACTCCTGTCTTGGACTATGAGCAATTGGCTAAGTTTAGCCTTCATGATAAGGCAGTCTAGCGCCCACAGGACAGACAACACAGTTAAGCGCAGTAGTAGCTAGCACCATGCATCACAACAACGATGACTATCTCATTTCCGACTGCACCTCCCTCTCGGCGTCCACTCCCCGGGCACCACTCGGTAAATAAATCTGGTGTATTTAGGGCATTTCTAACTGATCCCCTAAAAATAGTGGAGTATCCGGTGAAGTAAACTCTTAGTGAAGTATATTTACTCCACTAAGTTTTGGACGGACCTAGCCGATCCCCTATATATAACGGAGTAAAATTTTGTTTTTTTTCTAAACTTTGCAATTCTAGTATAAATTGCAACTACATATTACATGAATTTGAATGTTCAAGAAAATCACGAATGATCGTTGAATCATTGCAGTGGCCTTTGTACTGACCCTTCCACCCTGCAGGACAATTCTGCCATGTCCAGTGCATAATTCAAGTGATCCAAGCATCCCTGACCATTCTCTTGCTCCACCCTCAGTCATCAGCCTCTGGGTGTCTTCCTCGGTTGGTGCTCTCAAGTACTCCGGGCCAAAGACATCGATCACTGCTTTAGTGAACCTTCAAACAACCTCTAAGATTGTGTCTTCAGCAATGTAGACATAGTCATCGATTGCGTCAGCCGAATACCCATATGCCAAGACTCGAACAGTTGCAATGCACTTCATTAGAGGGTTTGGACTTATCTCTCCACATGCGTTTCTCTTGAGCTTGAACCAATCGTCATATCTCTCTACGGCTTTTTGAATGGTCAGAAAAAGACTTGTGTGCGTCCGAAAGCGCCGGCTAAAGTACTTCTCCGGATAGGTTGGCTTTGGGTCAAAGTAGTCTCTCACGGGTGATGTGTACATGGCCAAACTGTGATCCTCTCCTTAGCCGCCGAACATCATCATTGAAAATCATGCCTAAAACGGTTTCAAAGTCATCGTCGTCTTCTTCCTCTTCGGATGACGACGAGTTCTCCAAGGCCATCTCCCCCAACCTCTTCATGTAAAATTCAAATGGCTAGGTTCAATCCAAACGGCTCGGTTCACAAATAAACGATAAAAAAACTCACCTAAGCAATTCGACGAACAATTGCAGTGTGGTGGTGGTGCACTGCCCGACCGGTGTCTTTCTGACCAAACAAGCCGGCGGCGACGAGAGGGAATGACCTGCAGTGATGTGCCCTCAAGGTGAGATGCGGCGGCCGACAGAAAAAGAAGAAGCAACGAAGCAATCTGACGAATCGACAATGGCGACAACGGTAGTGTTTTCACCATGATTCCGACAACGGTGATGGGGGCCTAACGGGCTCGAGCGGGCAGAAGGGCGGCAGGGGGCAGGGAAGGCAGTGAGGTAGCGGCGGGCGGTCACCGAGAGTCGCGCCGGCGAATTTGAAGAGGCGATGGCGACGCGAGGGAGAGGCACGGCTTTTACTCAGCCGCCACACGGTGGAGTAAATTTAGGGAGAAAGTTGGGGCCGAAGTAAAACTTATACTCCCTTACAGCGGATAAGGGATTGGCTAGGTACTAGTTAGAGGAGTAAAAGAGAATTTTTGCCGGTTATAAGGGATTGGTTAGAAATGCCCTAATCAGGTTTGCTTGCGCAAAGGCTCGCCACTCGGCAAAGGTGGTAAGCGATCTCATACCAATACGTACAATTAATACTTGTATACACGCAAGTCGTCTTCTATGGTGATTTCCCTGAATGTGTTGAGCTTGACATATAAGTCCCACTGAACGCAAAAAAAAAGACATATAAGTCCCACGTGAAGGGATTAGCTTTTTTATAATTACAATACTCCAATGAAAGGCAATTTATTCACAACAATTTTTGTAAATGATAGCCATGTGTTTTTGTTAAATGAACGACAAGGTTATGCTGCACACACACGTGGATACCGCAACTCGAAGCGAGTGAGATCGATGTCTTAAGATTCTGTACAAAGGACCCTGAAAGAATCAAAAATTAAACTCGACCTTTTGATATCTTGTGGCTTGCCAAACCGCCTCCCACCAACGGACTCAGCCGCCAACATGATGCAACCGGCGAAGAAGGGAAAGCACCACCACACCCAAATCTGGAAGAGGAAACTTCGCAGTCAATGCTACTTTTCGAGCCTATGAACCGCCCCACATGTTTTATCAGACAAGGTTACAATGAACATACATGTGGACACCGCAACAGGGTAGAGAGATTTGTGTCTTGAAGTTTTTCACAAAGGACCGCCGAATAAGAAAAAAAATATAATTCGACCTTTGCAGGCCCATGTGACTTGCCAATGAAAATTGCCCACCATTGGACTCTGTTGTCGTTGTGACCCCACCGGAGAAGGAAGCAACCAATGAGGGGAGTTGTGTATGCTATTTGGGTTCAACCTTCCATGTAAGTTACCACAGTGAAACGAAGTGTGTAGTGTGTTGTTGCCGCTAGGGATAAAAAGATGGTTGCATAGTTATCCTTTGAACGCAGGATGAAGAAAATAGATCATCTACTTCATGTCATCATACTTAATGTAATACTCTATTTTTACTTAATACTTTAAGATGAATGCTAGATAGCACTCTTGGGTGATGTATTAGCTATAGATGCAGTTGGATAACAGTCTATAGATAATAGAACGCGATGCTCATATGTTAATTTTGCCATGGATAGTCATACTAAAAAATATTGTAATTTAGTCGTTGTCCAGTTATAATTTGTTTACCACACAATGCTTTATTTTGAAGAGAGACCACTAGTGAACCTATGGACCCCAGTCCATTTTCTTCCCATAAAACTTTCAGTATCAATCAACACCTTTAATTTCTCGTCTCAACATTCTGTTCAACATTCCATCAAATTCAAGCATTTTTCTAGTTTCATTGCATTTAATCCTTTTGTAACTAGTAAGCTACTGAGATTCACATCCTCACTAATCCCGTTGAGGGAATAAGGGAGTTTTGTCTTTGTGTATGCATGTACTGATCATTGGTTGTGGTAACTTGAGGGAAATTGCTGTTTGCTACAAACCTTTGCACTTATAGGCTCAACACCTTCCTGGTTGAGAGGAAGCAGTCACACTCCTGAGGTGAGCACATTATTGGTTGCCGTCGAAATAGCCATGTCCTTCAGATTTTCCTCTTAATCGAGAATTTGTTGTCAGGCATCGTCGACCCTTGAGCTCTTCCAGCTAGCCGGTTCTTGTCTCTGGTCAGTTTTACTGCTGACTATAAGATGTTCTCCCAAGCATGGTCATAGAGCGGGCTACCGAACTCTTCGTCCAACGTTTTTGTAGATCGTACGCCGAACTTTCTTGGCGATCGAGGGAGATGGAGGAAAGGGATGGCACAGACACAGGGGGCTGTTGGCGCGGTAGACGGGAAGACGGCCTGGTCCCCTTCCTTTGTCGCCCTCTATCATTATCTCGGAACGGGTAAGGAAGGATCAATAGATGCAGAACCTTCTCTCTACATATTTTTGTGGCCCTCAAGCACTAAAAACAAGTAACAACAGATTTTTTTTTAAAAAAACTAGGCACTTTAGTATCTTTACGTATATGTTTCGTGTTCGGCCGGTCATAAAAAGGCTGGACTCAAGGGGTTCAGTTGGAGCCTTGCCGATGGCAAAACAAACGTGTAACTATGATTGAGGATTCAAATGCTATGCATAGAATGGCCTGCATAGGAAAAAAAAATCTTATGGAACCACCTTACAAAATACTACTCCCTATGATCCTAATTAATTGACTCATACTTAGTACAACTTAAGTACAAAGTTGTACTAAGTGTGCGTCAATTAATATGGATCAAAGGGAGTATGATTTTTTAAATCAAAGGAGCACAAAGATCCAAATGCACTCAGACTATAAATTTGATCGACCATTCATTCAAACTAAAACCCACCACATGGATCCTCAAACCAACTAAATTTTTTCTTTGGATTTGGTTATTATTGGTTTGGTACAAAATGAATCTTCCTTCTCAGAATAATTATGGAACTCATTAAATGTATACAACGAGAGTACATTTATTTGTTGATTCACTAAATATTTTGTACATCTATGCGAGTATGCGGCAACTAGTACTCATCGGATCGTTCATTTATTTATTTGATTTGCTATTATACTCATGTAGTAAAAGGAATAAATATGGCATAATTAAGGCAGATTTTTCGAGGGTGGCGTCCACAAATAAGAAGAGTCGCCATGATGCAGCAACACAAGAACACCTTGCTAGGTGCAAAGTGCAAACAACAGTGGCGAGCGCCACAGCATCCACAATTGTGGAAGTTACCTCATCTTCTTCATATCCGCCAAATCATTATTCCCTCTGATTTACTTTGTGTGGGGGAATATATTTGGTCTCTGAACAATTATTCAAGTTTGGGTTTGTCCCCCTCACCTTTGAAACAACATATGCTTGAGCTTTCAAAATTGGATAAATGCTGTCCCACAACCCTACCCAGAGTGGTCATTGTCGCATAATATTGGTTGCATATCTCTCTCAATATACATTTATTTGCTGATTTGCAATTCCATTGCTGGTCATTTATAATATATGATTTGCTGAAATTAATGGCAGTACATTCACTATTTATTTATTGTAAGAGCACATTTATTACTCGATCTGTAGGATTTTGTTTTAATTTTTTTCCAACATAAAGAAAAATGTTCACTTGGAAATTCTAAACTTAGAGGAAGTATCAAGTGCATTTATTTGTTGCTACATTGCACATTTAATGACTAAATCACTGTTTGATGCGCTACATTCATTTGATTTGCTGTTACATTTGATGCAGCAAAAGAAATAGATATAGCATCATTAAAGCGCATCATATCATAAAGATTTTCTTTTGTGCATACCTTACATATATAAGGAAGAGTTGAGTGTACTGCACCAACAGAACAACGCCTAGCTAGTTGCAAACTGAAAACCACAATGGCAAGCGCGACAACATCTGTAGCTATTGTTCTTGTTGTGCTCGCCGGCGTGTCCTCCGGCCTCCCTGCCACCTATGCTGACACCAACGTGGCCGCCCGGATGTGCCTGAAGACCACGAACCCCATGCTGTGCATGATCGTTCTGAAGGTCAACCCAAAGAGCGCCTACGCCTCCACGGAGCAGGAGGTCGGCAGCGTCGCGCTGCAGATCACGAGTGACACCGCTGAGTACAACCTCGGGGTCATCAACAACCTAAACAAGGGCAGCCTAGGCAAGCCCGAGGGTGGCGCGCTGGCGCAATGCATCTGGGCCTATCAGGACGCCGACAACAACCTCAAACACAACGCCCGAACTGGTTTCGACCGTGGGGACTACATCTATGCGATGGCTCTCGTATCGGGCGCCCAGATCGTCGGGGATATGTGCGAGAATGCGTTCAAGATGATTGGCAAGAACTCCCCTGTGTCAAAGATAGATCGCGAGATGACCCAGCGATGTGGCGTCGCGGCGGAACTCATTGGCCTGCTTACCCACAAGTGATCCAAATCTTGGCTCATGTGTGTGTGCTCCCTTCAATAATTAATTAGTTGTTCATGTAGCAACATGTTTTATCATTGATGCAATTGTGAATTATCGAGCTTACCAACGCAGAAAACACCAATCTTACCAAGCAGACAACTAGTGCCTGAAAGCGACCAAGCATGATACGTGTATCAATGATGACACATGTTCGCTCATCTAGGGCACCGAACCAACAAGGTTTCTTTGACAACAACATGTTTAGATGAGCTATGTCATCTACAACAATTTCAATCTCGTCAATCAAGATCATAAACTTTTTTGGCGGCGACACACATCAGGTGCTATATTTCAAGTTAGATCTTTTCCGCACAAATAATTTCTTTGAGAATTGTTTCTGCCGGCTCTTGCAATTTTGTTTGCATACCAGAAATGAAAGAATTTGTGTGGCCATTCGGTTGCCTTGTATGTCCATCCACCCACTAGTTGCAGTCACTCAAATCTCATCGCGGTAGTTGGATCCAAGTAGTACCTTTTTTACATGTACTAGATAGTTTTCCGTGCGTTGCAACGAGATATAAATATTCTAGTACATTAACCCATGATTTACCTGCTCATATTAATGTGATTGTGTAAATAAATGTTTATCATATGATTCGGTAATTTACCTACCTAAATAAAATTTAGTATTTTGTGTCGTAAGAATTATTGGCTTACAAAAAAACTAAGTCAATAAAAGGTGGGACAGTTAAGACAGTTAAGAACCAGAGATAAAAGGGAAAACCAAACAGAGAGAGGGAGGGGAAAAGTACGTAAGGTTGGACAAAGTACTCTCCCCGGCAGAAAAAAACACACTACCATTTCAAAGTAGGATAGAGATACCTGAGTTGCCAGTTAGTACATGGCTAGCCAATGTCAGTAAATTGTTCTTTTTCAAGTGTTAGGGTTAACCATGTAGAATATTTCAGTCATACAAAAAAACGGGGAGGCATATATACTATTTCAAACCGATCCGGAAGACTTGGTGTAGTCACAAGGATTAAGAGAAAAAAAAGCATGAGAAACCTTTGAGGAAAAACCGAGTAGTTGTTCCCCAACCATTCGTGGTAGAAGGGTCAATTTTTGGATTCCTTTTCCCCCTCTAGAGGATTGCGTTAAAGGGGAACCCTTGAGCCCATATTTTGTTGCAGATGGCGGGTCAATATCCTTAACAAAGAAGTCTCAAGAGGGATGCTGACACCGATTAAGATTGCTAGAGGCGTCTCAAACCTTCTATTCGCTGATGTTAGTCTCATGTTCTTCCAAGCTTCACAAGTGGAGGCAACAATGATAAAGGAATAATTGGAACGGTTTCGGAGTTGTGCTAGGTAGCTGCTATCACCCTCTAAGTGATCCCACCTATTTAGCTAGAAATGTCTGGATAACGTGCAGCTGATGATCAGAAAAACCTTGGGTGTGGTGGCTTTTTATTTTGAGAGCAATTACTTAGGTTTGCTAATTGCCAACTCCAGGAGATGCAATGAAATAGGAGAGATTCCGCCCATCATGAAGAGGTTCACGAAAAGGTGCTCGGACTGGTGTGAAAAATCGATGTCCCATGCCGCGAAAGAGGTCCATGTCAAGTCGGTTATCCAAGCGTTACCGACTTAACTAATTCTCATCTAGATAGGAATTGTTAGCAAATCCACATAGATAAATACTTCATGTCAGTACATTTACTATTTTTGGTAACAACATATATTTATTAGTGGATTTGGTAGATTTTTGTATCAATATTTGTCTTTCTTCTCAGAAAGTAAATACGTTAATTTCCAAATTCTAAACTCAGTGAAAGTGGCAACTACATTTATTTGTTGATCTTTTGCATTGTACATTTAATAACTAAATGACCATTTGTTTTGCTAGTATATATTACTCATTTGAGATGCCATTGCGTTTAGCGCAAGTAATAAAGAGATCATCATTAAGGAGGATCGTATCATGAGGATTTTCACATGTGTATATGGCGTCTATATATAACACTAGTGTCAAAAAATGTCTTACATTATGAGATGAGGAAGTATAAGATATGTGGAGCCACCATGTAGTGCACCAGCAATACAACGCCTAAGACCTTGTACAATGCAAGGTGCTTAGGAAAGGTGCCTGGAGAAATAAATTAGGCTTTTTTTAAGCATCGATGCTTATTAATACATGACGGACGCTTAATTAGACGTCTTTTTTATAGAAATAGGCATCGATGCTTTAGAAAAATCCGATTTATTTTTCTAAGCACCTCTCTAAACATCTAGCATTGTACAAGGCCTAAAGAGCGTTGTGCGTGGCCGTGCTACGCACCGGCAGAAAGAGCGCCCAAGCATCCACCGAGCATGACCTCGCCAGCGTTGCTCTGGAAATTGCCGTAGACACCGTTGAGATGGCTATTTGTGACCTAGGAGGTAAATACCAGGGCACTCCCGAGGGGGGCGCACTGGACTTCTTCCTCGAGCAGCTTCAACCGTGGGGACTATGACTCAAGCAGCGCAGTCCTCATGGATATGCGTAAGGTTTTTTTTCCCCTACCTTTTCGTATTGAATTCTGTAAAATTCCTGAGCTTGAAGTCCACCTCCGTCGACACAACCGGGTGTGGCCTGCTCCGGCGAGGACTCACTGACCACGAGACGGAACCGGGCCTGCCGCTCGCCGGCCACCCAACTCCGGCGCCCCCGCGTGCCTCGTAACCGAGGTAGACGACGAGTTCTTCCAGACGACGGGCCGGCGCTTATTGGGCCAGTACGGGCCGTAGCTGACGGGCTACCATTCATCATCGGGCTTCACTTTCGCCTGTACGTGCACTCGAGGACCGGCCACGTCGTTACATTAGTACCGCATCGTGTAGGGAGACGACGCCGAAGCGGTTTATATGCTCGTTTTCGCCCGTCGAGGGTGGTCAGCAATCTCTCATATTAAACCGCATATTGGTTGATTGTGGAGATCTTCATGCCAAGCATCGTTCTGGGTCTTCTATTCTATTCTACTCCCTCCGTCCCATAATGTATCTGTCAAGCACTTTTTTATTTTATTTACTGTTGCAGGATGCATGGAACGGAAACAGTCTCCCTGCCACAGTTAAGAGAGAGGCGAACCAGAGGTGTTTGTTTCCCTCGGCCGACGAGGCCGACGTTTACCTCCCCTCCGCCCGCCGCTTCGATGGCGTGAGGGTTGGGGACCCCCGGTCCTCCCTTTTCGGTTGTAGGTAGGTGTTGGGGTTCATGTGTCAGCGGCGCCGCCGTGATGGCGGGGACGGTGTCGAGTGGAATAAATCCTGCAACTTCGCCCCCATCCCGGTGTGGTCGTCTTCGCCGATGCAGGTGAGCTGTGGAGGATAGGTTTGTGTGGTGCGCCATCAATTTGGAAGAGGTGGTGGTGGCATGGTCTCTAGCATTTCCCGATCTCATTTCTCTTCCCGACGTCGTCCTTGTGGCCATGCTGTTGGGCTCGGGGAGGTTGATTCCTGCCATACCTCTGTTGCGGTGAGGCTAGGGTTCTTGTTCTTGGCCGGCGTGGCGGTGGCAGTGACCAAGGCGGAGGATTTTGTGTCGCGGCTCCTTCCCCACTTCATTGGCGTTTGCTCGGGCGCTGTTGACGAGGTATGCAGTTTCCTGTACAAGAGTGATTCCAGGATTGTGTCTCTCTGGCTCAACGGCGAGGGAGGCGATGAAGATGGTGCTGGTTTGATCTACTTCCTCACTAACGTGTTGGTCCATGTGGACCGTAACTTTGAAGACTTCCCATCTCCGGCTAATCCTTCTCTAGGTCCAAGGTCAGGCCCGATTGTGAATTTCTTATTCTCCGGGGTGCCTTGTATCACTGTTGTTCTTTAATATAGTTCTAGGGTGATTTCCACACAAAAATGAAACGGAGACAACTATTGTGTAGTAGATACTCAATTCGTCTGAAATCCGTTCGAAGCAAACTATTTTTCTTTTGACACTAGTACAATTATGTAACTGCTCTCACCTTATGCTGGTAAAACCACCCTCATTCTTGTGTGTTTATTTATAACTAGAGAAATGGCCCGTGCGTTGCAATGGGATACTACCATGTGTTGGTTGGCACCCTTTTGCCCTTACTAGGGATCCATCCTAGCCCTGCAGTGAAGCCCGATTGTTCACGCTCACCGTAATGGCCTCCCACGACGGTAGGGCACAACAGTCTTGGTCTCGAGAAGGTCCGACCCAATGCAACCCATGGCCTCTTGCTACTCATCTACCCATCAATTTGGCCAATGGGAGCACGTGAGTGCTTTGGCATGGGGCAGGTGTCCTTGCCGAGGCCCAGCTGCCTGAGCATCAGATCAAGGGCATCATCCCTTCACACGTTAGTCAAGGCCAGCGGGGCCGCCAATGGCCCCACGATTGCATGTGCGTTGCCATGGGAAAAAATGGGTCTGAAGTTTATATGCTGCAAACCATAACCGATGGGGACATTCAAAAGATAACGATGTGGCTCATGTACCCAAGTCATTGTATTTTGAAATTTCTATATCCATGATAGCATAGGTGAAGGAAATATGCCCTAGAGGCAATAATAAAGTTATTATTTATTTCCTTACATATCATGATAAATGTTTATTATTCATGCTAGAATTGTATTAATCGGAAACATAATACATGTGTGGATATATAGACAAACAGAGTGTCACTAGTATGCCTCTACTTGACTAGCTTGTTAATCAAAGATGGTTAAGTTTCCTAACCATAGACAAAGGAGTTGTCATTTGATTAACAAGGTCACATCATTAGTTGAATGATTTGATTGACATGACCCATTCCATTAGCTTAGCACCCGATCGTTTAGTATGATTGCTATTGCTTTTGTTCATGACTTATACATGTTCCTTTGACTATGAGATTATGCAACTCCTGTTTACTGTAGGAACACTTTGTGTGCTACCAAACGTCACAACGTAACTGGGTGATTATAAATGTGCTCTACAGGTGTCTCCGAAAGTATTTGTTGGGTTGGCGTATTTCGAGATTAGGATTTGTCACTCCGAATGTCGGAGAGGTATCTCAGGGCCTTCTCGGTAATGCACATCACATAAGCCTTGCAAGCATTGCAACCAATGAGTTGGTTGTGGGATGATGTATTACGGAACGAGTAAAGAGACTTGCCGGTAACGAGATTGAACTAGGTATTGGATACCAACGATCGAATCTCGGGCAAGTAACATACCGATGACAAAGGGAACGACGTATGTTGTTATGCGGTCTGACCGATAAAGATCTTCGTAGAATATGTAGGAGCCAATATGGGCATCCAGGTCCCGCTATTGGTTATTGACCGGAGAGGTGTCTCGGTCATGTCTACATTGTTCATGAACCGTAGGGTCCGCACGCTTAAGGTTACGATGACAGTTATTATGAGTTTATGCATTTTTGATGTACCGAAGGAGTTCGGAGTCCCGGATGTGATCACGGACATGACGAGGAGTCTCGGAATGGTCGAGACGTAAAGATTGATATATTGGACGGCTATGTTCGGACATCGGAATGATTCCGAGTGGTTTCGGATAATACCGGAGTGCCGGAGGGGTTACCGGAACCCCCCGGGGAAGTATGGGCCTTATTGGGCCGCGAGGGGAGAGAGAGGGCCGCGCCAGGAGGTGGCGCGCGCCCCCCCATGGGCAGTCCAAATTGGACAAGGAGGGGGGGGGGCGGCCCCCCTTTCCCTCTCCTTCTCCCTCTCTTTCCTTCCCCCTTCCTCCCTCCTAGTTGGACTAGGAAAGGGGAGTCCTACTACTAGGAGGAGGACTCCCCCTCCCTTGGCGTGCCTCTAGGGCCGGCCGGCCCTCCCCCCTTGCTCCTTTATATACGGGGGCAGGGGGCACCCCAAGACACAAGTTGATCCTTGAGATCGTTCCTTAGCCGTGTGCGGTGCCCCCCTCCACCATATTCCACCTCGGTCATATTGTCGCAGTGTTTAGGCGAAGCCCTGGGTCGGTAGTTCATCAAGATCGTCACCACGCCGTCGTGCTGACGGAACTCATCCCCGGAGGTTTTGCTGGATCGAGACCCGGGGACGTCATCGAGCTGTACGTGTGTCAAGAACTCGGAGGCGCCGGAGTAACGGCGCTTGGATCGGTCAGATTGTGAGGAGGACGTACGACTACTTCCTCTATGTTGTGTCAACGCTTCCGCTTCGGTCTACGAGGGTACGTAGACAACACTCTCCCCTCTCGTTGCTATGCATCACCATGATCTTGCACGTGCGTAGGAATTTTTTTGAAATTACTACGTTCCCCAACAGTGGCATCCGAGCCTAGGTTTTTATGGTTTGATGTTTTGCACGAGTAGAACACAAGTGAGTTGTGGACGATACAAGTCATACTGCCTACCAGCATGTCATACTTTGGTTCGGCGGTATTGTTGGATGAAGCGGCCCGGACCGACATTACGCGTACGCTTACGCGAGACTGGTTCTACCGCAGTGCTTTGCACACAGTTGGCTGGCGGGTGTCAGTTTCTCCAACTTTAGTTGAACCGAGTATGGCTACGCCCGGTCCTTGAGAAGGTTAAAACGGAGTCTATTTGACAAACTATCGTTGTGGTTTTGATGCGTAGGTGAGATTGGTTCTTGCTTAAGCCCGTAGCAGCCACGTAAAACTTGCAACAAACAAAGTAGTGGACGTCTAACTTGTTTTTGCAGGGCATGTTGTGATGTGATATGGTCAAGACATGATGCTATATTTTATTGTATGAGATGATCATGTTTTGTAACCGAGTTATCGGCAACCGGCAGGAGCCGTATGGTTGTCGCTTTATTGTATGCAATGCAATCGCCCTGTAATGCTTTACTTTATCACTAAGCGGTAGCGATAGTCGTAGAAGCATAAGATTGGCCAGACGACAACGATGCTACGATGGAGATCAAGGTGTCGCGCCGGTGACGATGGTGATCATGATGGTGCTGCGGAGATGGAGATCACAAGCACAAGATGATGATGACCATATCATATCACTTATATTGATTGCATGTGATGTTTATCTTTTTATGCATCTTATCTTGCTTTGATTGACGGTAGCATTATAAGATGATCTCTCACTAAAATTATCAAGAAGTGTTCTCCCCGAGTATGCACCGTTGCCAAAGTTCGTCGTGCCCAGACACCACGTGATGATCGGGTGTGATAAGCTCTACGTCCATCTACAACGGGTGCAAGCCAGTTTTGCACACGCGGAATACTCGGGTTATACTTGACGAGCCTAGCATATGCAGATATGGCCTCGGAACACGGAGACCGAAAGGTCGAGCATGAATCGTATAGTAGATATGATCAACATGATAATGTTCACCATTGAGAACTAATCCATTTCACGTGATGATCGGTTATGGTTTAGTTTGATTTGGATCACGTGATCACTTAGATGATTAGAGGGATGTCTATCTAAGTGGGAGTTCTTAAGTAATATGATTAATTGAACTTAAAATTATCATGAACTTAGTCCCTGATAGTATCTTGCTTGTTTATGTTGATCGTAGATAGATGGCTCGTGATGTTGTTCCGTTGAGTTTTAATGCGTTCCTTGAGAAAGCAAAGTTGAAAGATGATGGTAGCAATTACACGGACTGGGTCCGTAACTTGAGGATTATCCTCATTGCTGCACAGAAGAGTTACGTCCTGGATGCACCGCTAGGTGCCAGGCCTGCTGCTGGAGCAACGCCAGATGTTATGAACGTCTGGCAGAGCAAAGCTGATGACTACTCGATAGTTCAGTGTGCCATGCTTTACGGCTTAGAACCGGGACTTCAACGACGGTTTGAGAACCATGGAGCATATGAGATGTTCCAGGAGTTGAAGTTGATATTCAAACAGAATGCCCGGATTGAGAGATATGAGGTCTCCAATAAGTTCTATAGCTGCAAGATGGAAGAGAATGGTTCTATCAGTGAGCATATACTCAAGATGTCTGGGTATTATAATCACTTGAATCAGCTGGGAGTCAATCTTCCGGATGATTGCGTCATTGACAGAATTCTCCAATCACTGCCACCAAGCTACAAAGGCTTTGTGATGAACTATAATATGCAAGTGATAGATAAGTCTATCACCGAGCTCTTCGCAATGCTAAAGGCTGCGGAGGTAGAAATCAAGAAGGAGCATCAAGTGTTGATGGTCAATAAGACCACTAGTTTCAAGAAAAAGGGCAAAGGGAAGAAGAAGGGGAACTTCAAAAAGAACAGCAAACAAGTTGCTGCTCAAGAGAAGAAACCCAAGTCTGGACCTAAGCCTGAAACTGAGTGCTTCTACTGCAAGCAGACTGGTCACTGGAAGCGGAACTGCCCCAAGTATTTGGCGGATAAGAAGGATGGCAAGGTGAACAAAGGTATATGTGATATACATGTTATTGATGTGTACCTTACTAGAGCTCGCAGTAGCACCTGGGTATTTGATACTGGTTCTGTTGCTAATATTTGCAACTCGAAACAGGGACTACGGATTAAGCGAACACTAGCAAAGGACGAGGTGACTATGCGCGTAGGAAACGGTTCCAAAGTCGATGTGATCGCAGTCGGCACGCTACCTCTACATCTACCTTCGGGATTAATATTAGACCTAAATAATTGTTATTTGGTGCCAGCATTGAGCATGAACATTATATCTGGATCTTGTTTGATGCGAGACGGTTATTCATTTAAATCAGAGAATAATGGTTGTTCTATTTATATGAGTAATATCTTTTATGGTCATGCACCCTTGAAGAGTGGTCTATTTTTAATGAATCTCGATAGTAGTGATACACATATTCATAATGTTGAAGCCAAAAGATGCAGAGTTGATAATGATAGTGCAACTTATTTGTGGCACTGCCGTTTAGGTCATATCGGTATAAAGCGCATGAAGAAACTCCATACTGATGGACTTTTGGAGTCACTTGATTATGAATCACTTGGCACTTGCGAACCGTGCCTCATGGGCAAGATGACTAAAACACCGTTCTCCGGTACTATGGAGAGAGCAAAAGATTTATTGGAAATCATACATACAGATGTATGTGGTCCAATGAATGTTGAGGCTCGTGGCGGATATCGTTATTTTCTCACCTTCACAGATGATTTAAGCAGATATGGGTATATCTACTTAATGAAACACAAGTCTGAAACATTTGAAAAGTTCAAAGAATTTTAGAGTGAAGTTGAAAATCATCGTAACAAGAAAATAAAGTTTCTACGATCTGATCGTGGAGGAGAATATTTGAGTTACGAGTTTGGTCTACATTTGAAACAATGCGGAATAGTTTTGCAACTCACGCCATCCGGAACACCACAGCGCAATGGTGTGTCCGAACGTCGTAATCGCACTTTACTAGATATGGTGCGATCTATGATGTCTCTTACAGATTTGCCGCTATCGTTTTGGGGTTATGCTCTAGAGACGGCCACATTCACGTTGAATAGAACACCGTCAAAATCCGTTGAGACGACACCTTATGAACTGTGGTTTAGCAAGAAACCAAAGTTGTCGTTTCTTAAAGTTTGGGGCTGCGATGCTTATGTGAAAAAGCTTCAACCTGATAAGCTCGAACCCAAATCGGAAAAATGTGTCTTCATAGGATACCCAAAGGAGACTGTTGGGTACACCTTCTATCACAGATCCGAAGGCAAGACATTTGTTGCTAAAAATGGATCCTTTCTAGAGAAGGAGTTTCTCTCGAAAGAAGTGAGTGGGAGGAAAGTAGAACTTGATGAGGTAACTGTACCTGCTCCCTTATTGGAAAGTAGTTCATCACAGGAACCGGTTTCTGTGACATCTACACCAATCAGAGAAGAAGTTAATGATGATGATCATGAAACTACAGATCAAGTTACTACAGAACCTCGTAGATCAACCAGAGTGAGATCCGCACCAGAGTGGTACGGCAATCCTGTTCTGGCTCCTATGGCGATTCTCAATGACACGCAGGTCATACAAAAAATAAAGACAACTCCTATGGCTCCTGCCGGTTGTCATACTCATCGACATGCAAGTCGTGATTCCTATTACAATAGCATGAACATCTCATACATCACATATAGATCATTCATCATACATCACAACTTTGGCCATATCATATCACAAAGCACTTGCTGCAAAAACAAGTTAGACGTCCTCTAATTGTTGTTGCAAGTTTTACGTGGCTGAATTAGGGTTCTAGCAAGAACGTTTTCTTACCTACGTTCAAACCACAACGTGATTTGTCAATCTCTATTTACCCTTCATAAGGACCCTGTTCATCGAATCCGATCCAACTAAAGTAGGAGAGACAGACACCCGCCAGCCACCTTATGCAACTAGTGCATGTTAGTCGGTGGAACCGGTCTCACGTAAGCGTACGTGTAAGGTTGGTCCGGGCCGCTTCATCCCACAATACCGCTGAATCAAGATTGACTAGTAACGGCAAGAAGAATTGACAACATCTACGCCCACAACAAATTGTGTTCTACTCGCACAAGAAGAACTATGCATAGACCTAGCTCATGATGCCACTGTTGGGGAACGTTGCAGAAAATTAAAATTTTTCCTACGGTTTCACCAAGATCCATCTATGAGTTCATCTAGCAACGAGTATTCAGATTAGATAGCATCTACATACCACTTTGTAGATCGCAACGGAAGCGTTCGAGTGAACGTGGATGAGGTAGTCGTACTTGCCGTGATCCAATTCACCGATGATCTAGTGCCGAACGAACAGCACCTCCGCGTTCAACACACGTACGGGACGGGAGACGTCTCCTCCTTCTTGATCCAGCAAGGGGGAAGGAGAGGTTGAGGAAGATCCAGCACGACGGTGTGGTGGTGGATGCAGCAGAACTCCGGCAGGGCTTCGCTAAGCAACTACGGGAGGAGGAGGAGGTGTTGCAGGGAGGAGGGAGTGCCAGGGCATTAGGGTTGGTTTGCTCCTCCTTTTCCCCACTATATATAGGGCCAAGGGAGAGGGGGAGGCGCAGCCCTTGCCCCTTCCTCCAAGGAAGGGTGCGGCCAAGGGTGGGGAGGAGTCCATCCTCCCCAAGGAACCTCGGAGGTGCCTTCCCCTTGTAGGACTCTCCCCTTTTTTTCTCTCTTGGCGCATGGGCCTCTTGGGGCTGGTGCCCTTGGCCCATATAGGCCAAGGCGCACCCCCTACAGCACATGTGGCCCCCCGGGGCAGGTGGACCCCCCCGGTGGACCCCCGGGACCCCTCCGGTGGTCCCGGTACAATACCGATAACACCGAAACTTGTCCCGATGGCCAAAATAGCACTTCCTATATATAATTCTTTACCTCCGGACCATTCCGGAACTCCTCGTGACGTCCGGGATCTCATCCGGGACTCCGAACAGCATTCGGGTTACTGCACATACATATCTTCACAACCCTAGCGTCACCGAACCTTAAGTGTGTAGACCCTACGGGTTCGGGAGACATGCAGACATGACCGAGACGGCTCTCGGGCAATAACCAACAGCGGGATCCGGATACCCATGTTGGCTCCCACACGCTCCACGATGATCTCATCGGATGAACCACGATGTCAAGGATTCAATTAATCCCGTATACGATTCCCTTTGTCAATCGGTATTTTACTTGCCCGAGATTCGATCGTCGGTATACCAATACCTCGTTCAATCTCGTTACCGGCAAGTCACTTTTCTCGTTACCGTAATGCATGATCCCGTGATCAAACACTTTGGTCACATTGAGCTCATTGTGATGATGCATTACCGAGAGGGCCCGGTGATACCTCTCCGTCAAGCGGAGTGACAAATCCCAGTCTCGATCCATGTCAACCCAACAGACACTTTCAGAGATACCCGTAGCATACCTTTATAGTCACCCAGTTACGTTGTGACGTTTGGCATACCCAAAGCACTCCTACGGTATCCGGGAGTTACACGATCTCATGGTCTAAGGAAAGGATACTTGACATTGGAAAACTCTAGCAAACGAACTATGCGATCTTATGCTATGTTTAGGATTGGGTCTTGTCCATCACATCATTCTCCTAATGATGTGATCCCGTTATCGATGACATCCAATGTCCATAGTCAGGAAACCATGACTATCTGTCGATCAACGAGCTAGTCAACTAGAGGCTCACTAGGGACATGTTTGTTGTCTGTTATTCACACATGTATTACGATTTCCGGTTAACACAATTATAGCACGAATAAAGACAATTATCATGAATAAGGAAATATAATAATAATGCTTTTATTATTGCCTCTAGGGCATATTTCCAACAGTCTCCCACTTGCACTAGAGTCAATAATCTAGTTACATTGTGATGAATCGAACACCCATAGAGTTCTGGTGCTGATCATGTTTTGCCTTAGGGAGAGGTTTAGTCAACGGATCTGCGACATTCAGATCCGTGTGCACTTTACAAATTTCTATGTCTCCATCTTGAACATTTTCACGAATGGAGTTGAAGCGACGCTTGATGTGCCTAGTCTTCTTGTGAAACCTGGGCTCCTTTGCAAGTGCAATAGCTCCAGTGTTGTCACAGAAGAGCTTGATTGGCCCCGACGCATTGGGTATGACTCCGAGGTCGGTGATGAACTCCTTCACCCAAATTGCTTCATGTGCTGCCTCCGAGGCTGCCATGTACTCCGCTTCACATGTAGATCCCGCCACGACGCTTTGCTTGCAACTGCACCAGCTTACTGCCCCACCATTCAAAATATACACGTATCCGGTTTGTGACTTAGTGTCATCCAGATCTGTGTCGAAGCTAGCATCGACGTAACCTTTTACGACGAGCTCTTCGTCACCTCCATAAACGAGAAACATTTCCTTAGTCCTTTTCAGGTACTTCAGGATATTCTTGACCGCTGTCCAGTGTTCCTTGCCGGGATTACTTTGGTACCTTCCTACCAAACTTACGGCAAGGTTTACATCAGGTCTGGTACACAGCATGGCATACATAATAGAACCTATGGCTGAGGCATAGGGGATGATGCTCATCTCTTCTATATCTTCTGCCGTGGTCGGACATTGAGCTGAGCTCAATTTCACACCTTGTAATACAGGTAAGAACCCTTTCTTAGATTGATCCATATTGAACTTCTTCAATATCTTATCAAGGTATGTGCTTTGTGAAAGACCTATGAGGCGTCTCGATCTATCTCTATAGATCTTGATGCCTAATATATAAGCAGCTTCTCCAAGGTCCTTCATTGAAAAACTTTTATTCAAGTAGGCCTTAATGCTGTCCAAGAGTTCTATATCATTTCCCATCAAAAGTATGTCGTCTACATATAATATGAGAAATGCTACAGCGCTCCCACTCACTTTCTTGTAAACACAGGCTTCTCCATAAGTCTGTGTAAACCCAAACGCTTTGATCATCTCATCAAAGCGAATGTTCCAACTCCGAGATGCTTGCACCAGCCCATAAATCGAGCGTTGGAGCTTGCACACCTTGTAAGCATTCTTAGGATCGACAAAACCTTCCGGCTACATCATATACAATTCTTTCTTAAGGAAACCATTAAGGAATGCCGTTTTGACGTCCATTTGCCATATCTCATAATCATAGTATGCGGCAATTGCTAACATGATTCGGACGGACTTCAGCTTCGCTACCGGTGAGAAAGTCTCATCGTAGTCAACCCCTTGAACATGTCGATAACCCTTAGCGACAAGCCGAGCTTTATAGATGGTCACATTACCATCCGCGTCTGTCTTCTTCTTAAAGATCCATTTATTTTCTATGGCTCGCCGTTCAACGGGCAAGTCAGTCAAAGTCCATACTTCGTTTTCATACATGGATCCTATCTCGGATTTCATGGCCTCCAGCCATTTGTCGGAATCCGGGCCCACCATTGCTTCCTCATAGTTCGAAGGTTCACCGTTGTCTAACAACATGATTTCCAAGACAGGGTTACCGTACCATTCTGGTGCGGAACGTGTCCTTGTGGACCTTCGAATTTCAGTAGGAGCTTGATCAGAAGCATCTTGATCATCATCATTAATTTCCTCTCTAGTCGGTGCAGGCTCCTCAGAAACGTTTTCTTGAGTTTCGCCATTTTCCGGTTCAAGAGGTAACACTTCATCAAGTTCTACTTTCCTCCCACTTACTTCTTTCGAGAGAAACTCTTTCTCTAGAAATGATCCATTCTTGGCAACAAAGATCCTGCCTTCGGATCTGAGGTAGAAGGTATACCCAATAGTTTCTTTTGGGTATCCTATGAAGACGCATTTTTCCGACTTGGGTTCGAGCTTTTCAGGTTGAAGTTTCTTGACATAAGCATCGCATCCCCAAACTTTTAGAAACGACAGCTTAGGTTTCTTACCAAACCATAATTCATACGGTGTCGTCTCAACGGATTTCGACGGAGCCCTATTTAAAGTGAATGCGGCAGTCTCTAAAGCATAGCCCCAAAAAGATAGCGGTAAGTCGGTAAGAGACATCATAGATCGCACCATATCTAATAGAGTGCGATTACGACGTTCGGACACACCATTTCGCTGAGGTGTTCCAGGCGGCGTGAGTTGTGAAACTATTCCACATTTTCTTAAGTGCGTGCCAAATTCATGACTCAAGTATTCTCCTCCACGATCTGATCGTAGAAACTTGATCTTTCTATCACGTTGATTTTCAACCTCACTCTGAAATTCCTTGAACTTTTCAAAGGTCTCAGACTTGTGTTTCATTAAGTAGATATACCCATATCTACTCAAGTCATCAGTGAGGGTGAGAACATAACGATAGCCACCGCGAGCCTCAACACTCATTGGACCGCACACATCAGTATGTATGATTTCCAATAAGTTGGTTGCTCGCTCCATTGTTCCTGAGAACGGAGTCTTGGTCATTTTACCCATGAGGCATGGTTCGCACGTGTCAAATGATTCATAATCAAGAGACTCTAAAAGTCCATCTGCATGGAGCTTCTTCATGCGTTTGACACCTATGTGACCAAGGCGGCAGTGCCACAAATATGTGGGACTACTGTTATCAACTTTCACTCTTTTGGTATTCACACTATGAATATGTGTATCATCACGTACGAGATTCATTAAGAATAAACCATTAACCATTGGAGCATGACCATAAAACATATCTCTCATATAAATAGAACAACCATTATTCTCGGATTTAAATGAGTAGCCATCTCGAATTAAGCGAGATCCAGATACAATGTTCATGCTCAAACTTGGCACTAAATAACAATTATTGAGGTTTAAAACTAATCCCGTAGGTAAATGTAGAGGCAGCGTGCCGACGGCGATCACATCGACCTTGGAACCATTCCCGACGCGCATCGTCACCTCGTCCTTCGCCAGTCTCCGTTTATTCCGCAGCTCCTGCTTTGAGTTACAAATGTGAGCAACTGCACCGGTATCAAATACCCAAGAGCTACTACGAGTACTGGTAAGGTACACATCAACTACATGTATATCACATATACCTCTGGTTTTGCCGGCCTTCTTGTCCGCTAAGTATTTGGGGCAGTTCCGCTTCCAGTGACCACTTCCCTTGCAATAAAAGCACTCAGTTTCGGGCTTGGGTCCATTCTTTGGCTTCTTCCCAGCAACTTGCTTACCGGGCGCGGCAACTTCCTTGCCGTCCTTCTTGAAGTTCTTTTACCCTTGCCCTTCTTGAACTTAGTGGTTTTATTCACCATCAACACTTGATGCTCCTTCTTGATTCCTACCTCTGCTGATTTCAGCATAGCATATACCTCAGGAATGGTCTTCACCATCCCCTGCATATTGTAGTTCATCACAAAGCTTTTGTAGCTAGGTGGAAGCAACTGGAGGGTTCTGTCAATGACCGCTTCCTCCGGGAGATTAACTTCCAGTTGAGTCAAGCGGTTGTGCAACCCAGACATTTTGAGTATGTGCTCACTGACAGAGCCATTTTCCTCCATCTTATAGCTAAAGAATTTATCGGAGACTTCATATCTCTCGACCCGGGCATGAGCTTGGAAAACCATTTTCAGCTCTTCGAACATCTCATATGCTCCATGTCTCTCAAAACGCTTTTGGAGCCCCGGCTCTAAGCTGTAAAGCATGCCGCACTGAACGAGGGAGTAATCATCACAGCGTGACTGCCAAGCGTTCATAACGTCTTGTTCTGCAGGGAGAATAGGTGCGTCACCCAGCGGTGCTCTTAGGACATAATCTTTCTTGGCAGCTATGAGGATAATCCTCAGGTTTCGGACCCAGTCCGTATAGTTGCTACCATCGTCTTTCAGCTTGGTTTTCTCTAGAACGCGTTGAAATTGAGGACTACGTTGGCCATTTGATCTACAAGACATATTGTAAATATTTAGACTAAGTTCATGATAATAAAGTTCATTTAATCAAATTATTTAATGAACTCCCACTTAGATAAACATCCCTCTATTAGTCATCTAAGTATTACATGATCCGAGTCAACTAGGCCGTGTCCGATCATCACGTGAGACGGACTAGTCAACAACGGTGAACATCTTCATGTTGATCGTATCTTCTATACGACTCATGCTCGACCTTTCGGTCTTCTGTGTTCCGAGGCCATGTCTGTACATGCTAGGCTCGTCAAGTCAACCTAAGTGTTTTGCGTGTGTAAATCTGTCTTACACCCGTTGTATGCGAACGTAAGGACCTATCACACCCGATCATCACGTGGTGCTTCGGAACGACGAACTTTAGCAACGGTGCACAGTTAGGGTGAACACTTTCTTGAAATTATTATGAGGGATCATCTTATTTACTACCGTCGTCCTAAGTAAACAAGATGCAAAACATGATAAACATCACATGCAATCAAATAATAAACGTGACATGATATGGCCAATATCACATAGCTCCTTCGATCTCCATCTTGGGGCTCCATGATCATCTTGTCACCGGCTTGACACCATGATCTTCATCATCATGATCTTCATCATCGTGTCTCCATGAAGTTGCTCGCCAACTATTACTTCTACTACTATGGCTAACGCGTTTAGCAATAAAGTAAAGTAATTTACATGGCGATTCTCAATGACACGCAGGTCATACAAAAAATAAAGACAACTCCTATGGCTCCTGCCGGTTGTCATACTCATCGACATGCAAGTCGTGATTCCTATTACAATAGCATGAACATCTCATACATCACATATAGATCATTCATCATACATCACAACTTTGGCCATATCATATCACAAAGCACTTGCTGCAAAAACAAGTTAGACGTCCTCTAATTGTTGTTGCAAGTTTTACGTGGCTGAATTAGGGTTCTAGCAAGAACGTTTTCTTACCTACGTTCAAACCACAACGTGATTTGTCAATCTCTATTTACCCTTCATAAGGACCCTGTTCATCGAATCCGATCCAACTAAAGTAGGAGAGATAGACACCCGCCAGCCACCTTATGCAACTAGTGCATGTTAGTCGGTGGAACCGGTCTCACGTAAGCGTACGTGTAAGGTTGGTCCAGGCCGCTTCATCCCACAATACCGCTGAATCAAGATTGACTAGTAACGGCAAGAAGAATTGACAACATCTACGCCCACAACAAATTGTGTTCTACTCGCACAAGAAGAACTATGCATAGACCTAGCTCATGATGCCACTGTTGGGGAACGTTGCAGAAAATTAAAATTTTTCCTACGGTTTCACCAAGATCCATCTATGAGTTCATCTAGCAACGAGTATTCAGATTAGATAGCATCTACATACCACTTTGTAGATCGCAACGGAAGCGTTCGAGTGAACGTGGATGAGGTAGTCGTACTTGCCGTGATCCAATTCACCGATGATCTAGTGCCGAACGAACAGCACCTCCGCGTTCAACACACGTACGGGACGGGAGACGTCTCCTCCTTCTTGATCCAGCAAGGGGGAAGGAGAGGTTGAGGAAGATCCAGCACGACGGTGTGGTGGTGGATGCAGCAGAACTCCGGCAGGGCTTCGCTAAGCAACTACGGGAGGAGGAGGAGGTGTTGCAGGGAGGAGGGAGTGCCAGGGCATTAGGGTTGGTTTGCTCCTCCTTTTCCCCACTATATATAGGGCCAAGGGAGAGGGGGAGGCGCAGCCCTTGCCCCTTCCTCCAAGGAAGGGTGCGGCCAAGGGTGGGGAGGAGTCCATCCTCCCCAAGGAACCTCGGAGGTGCCTTCCCCTTGTAGGACTCTCCCCTTTTTTTCTCTCTTGGCGCATGGGCCTCTTGGGGCTGGTGCCCTTGGCCCATATAGGCCAAGGCGCACCCCCTACAGCACATGTGGCCCCCCGGGGCAGGTGGACCCCCGGGACCCCTCCGGTGGTCCCGGTACAATACCGATAACACCGAAACTTGTCCCGATGGCCAAAATAGCACTTCCTATATATAATTCTTTACCTCCGGACCATTCCGGAACTCCTCGTGACGTCCGGGATCTCATCCGGGACTCCGAACAACGTTCGGGTTACTGCACATACATATCTTCACAACCCTAGCGTCACCGAACCTTAAGTGTGTAGACCCTACGGGTTCGGGAGACATGCAGACATGACCGAGACGGCTCTCGGGCAATAACCAACAGCGGGATCTGGATACCCATGTTGGCTCCCACACGCTCCACGATGATCTCATCAGATGAACCACGATGTCAAGGATTCAATTAATCCCGTATACGATTCCCTTTGTCAATCGGTATTTTACTTGCCCGAGATTCGATCGTCGGTATACCAATACCTCGTTCAATCTCGTTACCGGCAAGTCACTTTTCTCGTTACCGTAATGCATGATCCCGTGATCAAACACTTTGGTCACATTGAGCTCATTGTGATGATGCATTACCGAGAGGGCCCGGTGATACCTCTCCGTCAAGCGGAGTGACAAATCCCAGTCTCGATCCATGTCAACCCAACAGACACTTTCAGAGATACCCGTAGCATACCTTTATAGTCACCCAGTTACGTTGTGACGTTTGGCATACCCAAAGCACTCCTACGGTATCCGGGAGTTACACGATCTCATGGTCTAAGGAAAGGATACTTGACATTGGAAAACTCTAGCAAACGAACTATGCGATCTTATGCTATGTTTAGGATTGGGTCTTGTCCATCACATCATTCTCCTAATGATGTGATCCCGTTATCGATGACATCCAATGTCCATAGTCAGGAAACCATGACTATCTGTCGATCAACGAGCTAGTCAACTAGAGGCTCACTAGGGACATGTTTGTTGTCTGTTATTCACACATGTATTATGATTTCCGGTTAACACAATTATAGCACGAATAAAGACAATTATCATGAATAAGGAAATATAATAATAATGCTTTTATTATTGCCTCTAGGGCATATTTCCAACATATGTGATATACATGTTATTGATGTGTACCTTACTAGAGCTCGCAGTAGCACCTGGGTATTTGATACTGGTTCTGTTGCTAATATTTGCAACTCGAAACAGGGACTACAGATTAAGCGAACACTAGCAAAGGACGAGGTGACTATGCGCGTAGGAAACGGTTCCAAAGTCGATGTGATCGCAGTCGGCACGCTACCTCTACATCTACCTTCGGGATTAGTATTAGACCTAAATAATTGTTATTTGGTGCCAGCATTGAGCATGAACATTATATCTGGATCTTGTTTGATGCGAGACGGTTATTCATTTAAATCAGAGAATAATGGTTGTTCTATTTATATGAGTAATATCTTTTATGGTCATGCACCCTTGAAGAGTGGTCTATTTTTAATGAATCTCGATAGTAGTGATACACATATTCATAATGTTGAAGCCAAAAGATGCAGAGTTGATAATGATAGTGCAACTTATTTGTGGCACTACCGTTTAGGTCATATCGGTATAAAGCGCATGAAGAAACTCCATACTGATGGACTTTTGGAGTCACTTGATTATGAATCACTTGGCACTTGCGAACCGTGCCTCATGGGCAAGATGACTAAAACACCGTTCTCCGGTACTATGGAGAGAGCAAAAGATTTATTGGAAATCATACATACAGATGTATGTGGTCCAATGAATGTTGAGGCTCGTGGCGGATATCGTTATTTTCTCACCTTCACAGATGATTTAAGCAGATATGGGTATATCTACTTAATGAAACACAAGTCTGAAACATTTGAAAAGTTCAAAGAATTTTAGAGTGAAGTTGAAAATCATCGTAACAAGAAAATAAAGTTTCTACGATCTGATCGTGGAGGAGAATATTTGAGTTACGAGTTTGGTCTACATTTGAAACAATGCGGAATAGTTTTGCAACTCACGCCATCCGGAACACCACAGCGCAATGGTGTGTCCGAACGTCGTAATCGCACTTTACTAGATATGGTGCGATCTATGATGTCTCTTACAGATTTGCCGCTATCGTTTTGGGGTTATGCTCTAGAGACGGCCACATTCACGTTGAATAGAACACCGTCAAAATCCGTTGAGACGACACCTTATGAACTGTGGTTTAGCAAGAAACCAAAGTTGTCGTTTCTTAAAGTTTGGGGCTGCGATGCTTATGTGAAAAAGCTTCAACCTGATAAGCTCGAACCCAAATCGGAAAAATGTGTCTTCATAGGATACCCAAAGGAGACTGTTGGGTACACCTTCTATCACAGATCCGAAGGCAAGACATTTGTTGCTAAAAATGGATCCTTTCTAGAGAAGGAGTTTCTCTCGAAAGAAGTGAGTGGGAGGAAAGTAGAACTTGATGAGGTAACTGTACCTGCTCCCTTATTGGAAAGTAGTTCATCACAGGAACCGGTTTCTGTGACATCTACACCAATCAGAGAAGAAGTTAATGATGATGATCATGAAACTACAGATCAAGTTACTACAGAACCTCGTAGATCAACCAGAGTGAGATCCGCACCAGAGTGGTACGGCAATCCTGTTCTGGAAATCATGCTACTAGATCATGACGAACCTACGAATTATGAAGAAGCGATGGTGAGCCCAGATTCCGCAAAATGGCTGGAAGCCATGAAATCTGAGATGGGATCCATGTATGAAAACAAATTGTGGACTTTGGTTGACTTGCCCGAGGGTCGGCAAGCAATAGAGAACAAGTGGATCTTTAAGAAGAAGACTGACGCTGACGGTAATATTACTGTCTACAAAGCTCGACTTGTTGCAAAAGGGTTTCGACAAGTTCAAGGGATTGACTACGATGAGACCTTCTCACCCGTAGCGATGCTTAAGTCTGTCCGAATCATGTTAGCAATTGCCGCATTTTATGACTATGAAATTTGGCAAATGGATGTAAAGACTGCATTCCTGAATGGGTTTTTGGAAGAAGAGTTGTATATGATGCAACCAGAAGGTTTTATCGATCCAAAGGGAGCTAACAGAATATGCAAGCTCCAGCGATCCATTTATGGACTGGTGCAAGCATCTCGGAGTTGGAATAAACGCTTTGATAGTGTGATCAAAGCATTTGGGTTTATACAGACTTTTGGAGAAGCCTATATTTACAAGAAAGTGAGTGGGAGCTCTGTAGCATTTCTGATATTATATGTAGATGACATATTACTCATTGGAAATGATATAGAATTTCTGAATAGCATAAAGGGATACTTGAATAAGAGTTTTTCAATGAAAGACCTCGGTGAAGCTGCTTACATATTGGGCATTAAGATCTATAGAGATAGATCAAGACGCTTAATTGGACTTACACAAAGCACATACCTTGACAAGATTTTGAAGAAGTTCAAAATGGATCAAGCAAAGAAAGGGTTCTTACCTGTATTGCAAGGTGTGAAGTTGAGTAAGACTCAAAGCCCGACCACTGCAGAAGATAGAGAGAAGATGAAAGATGTTCCCTATGCTTCAGCCATAGGCTCTATCATGTATGCAATGCTGTGTACCAGACCTGATGTGTGCCTTGCTATAAGTTTAGCAGGGAGGTACCAAAGTAATCCAGGAGTGGATCACTAGACAGCGGTCAAGAATATCCTGAAGTACCTGAAAAGGACTAAGGAAATGTTTCTCGTGTATGGAGGTGACAAAGAGCTCATCGTAAAGGGTTACGTTGATGCAAGCTTTGACACTGATCCGGACGATTCGAAATCGCAAACCGGATACGTATTTACATTAAACGGTGGAGCTGTCAGTTGGTGCAGTTCTAAACAAAGCGTCGTAGCGGGATCTACATGTGAAGCGGAGTACATAGCTGCTTCGGAAGCAGCAAATGAAGGAGTTTGGATGAAGGAGTTCATATCCGATCTAGGTGTCATACCTAGTGCATCGGGTACAATGAAAATCTTTTGTGACAATACTGAAGCAATTGCCTTGGCGAAGGAATCCAGATTTCACAAGAGAACCAAGCACATCAAGAGACGCTTCAATTCCATCCGGGACTTGGTCCAGGTGGGAGACATAGAGATTTGCAAGATACATATGGATCTGAATGTAGCAGACCCGTTGACTAAACCTCTTCCACGGGCAAAACATGATCAGCACCAAGACTCCATGGGTGTTACAATCATTACTGTGTAATCTAGATTATTGACTCTAGTGCAAGTGGGAGACTGAAGGAAATATGCCCTAGAGGCAATAATAAAGTTATTATCTATTTCCTTACATATCATGATAAATGTTTATTATTCATGCTAGAATTGTATTAACCGGAAACATAATACATGTGTGGATATATAGACAAACAGAGTGTCACTAGTATGCCTCTACTTGACTAGCTTGTTAATCAAAGATGGTTAAGTTTCCTAACCATAGACAAAGGAGTTGTCATTTGATTAACAAGGTCACATCATTAGTTGAATGATCTGATTGACATGACCCATTCAATTTGCTTAGCACCCGATCGTTTAGTATGATTGCTATTGCTTTTGTTCATGACTTATACATGTTCCTTTGACTATGAGATTATGCAACTCCCGTTTACCGTAGGAACACTTTGTGTGCTACCAAACGTCACAATGTAACTGGGTGATTATAAAGGTGCTCTACAGGTGTCTCCGAAAGTATTTGTTGGGTTGGCGTATTTCGAGATTAGGATTTGTCACTCCGAATGTCGGAGAGGTATCTCAGGGCCTTCTCGGTAATGCACATCACATAAGCCTTGCAAGCATTGCAACCAATGAGTTGGTTGTGGGATGATGTATTACGGAACGAGTAAAGAGACTTGCCGGTAACGAGATTGAACTAGGTATTGGATACCGACGATCGAATCTCGGGCAAGTAACATACCGATGACAAAGGGAACGACGTATGTTGTTATGCGGTCTGACCGATAAAGATCTTCGTAGAATATGTACGAGCCAATATGGGCATCCAGGTCCCGCTATTGGTTATTGACCGGAGAGGTGTCTCGGTCATGTCTACATTGTTCACGAACCGTAGGGTCCGCACGCTTAAGGTTACGATGACAGTTATTATGAGTTTATGCATTTTTTATGTACCGAAGGAGTTCGGAGTCCCGGATGTGATCACGGACATGACGAGGAGTCTCAGAATGGTCGAGACGTAAAGATTGATATATTGGACGGCTATGTTCGGACATCGGAATGGTTCCGAGTGGTTTCGGATAATACCGGAGTGCCGGAGGGTTACCGGAATCCCCCGGGGAAGTATGGGCCTTATTGGGCCGCGAGGGGAGAGAGAGGGCCGTGCCAGGAGGTGGCGCACGCCCCCCCCATGGGCAGTCCGAATTGGACAAGGAGGGGGGGGCACCCCCTTTCCCTCTCCCTCTCCCTCCCTTTCCTTCCCCCTTCCTCCCTCCTAGTTGGACTAGGAAAGGGGAGTCCTACTCCTACTAGGAGGAGGACTTCCCCCTCCCTTGGCGCGCCTCTAGGGCCGGCAGGCCCTCCCCCCTTGCTCCTTTATATACGGGGGCAGGGGGGCACCCCAAGACACAAGTTGATCCTTGAGATCATTCCTTAGCCGTGTGCGGTGCCCCCCTCCACCATATTCCACCTCGGTCATATTGTCGCAGTGTTTAGGCGAAGCCCTGCGTCGGTAGTTCATCAAGATCGTCACCACGCCGTCGTGCTGACGGAACTCATCCCCGGAGGTTTTGCTGGATCGAGACCCGGGGACGTCATCGAGATGTACGTGTGTCAAGAACTCGGAGGCGCCAGAGTAACGGCGCTTGGATCGGTCGGATCGCGAGGAGGACGTACGACTACTTCCTCTACGTTGTGTCAACGCTTCCGCTTCGGTCTACGAGGGTACGTAGACAACACTCTCCCCTCTCGTTGCTATGCATCACCATGATCTTGCGTGTGCGTAGGAATTTTTTTGAAATTACTACGTTCCCCAACAATAGGAACACATTCAATAACGAAATACAATCTAATTAGTAGTAAGGCACCCGGTATAAG